>CM060197.1:20932500-23332500 GCA_030549335.1 Pontederia crassipes
CATAACTTTGTACATGTCCATCCCCATCATTCTTAGACGTATATTCTAACTAACTAATAATTAGAGTTTTCATATGTCATCAAAGCACCAAATCATAACCCGAACTTCTACAGCCTCTAAAAATGTATAATCATATGAGAAAAACTTCCAATACGAAGGACTAAGCAATCTATATATCAACAATCCCTCAGCTTTGAAATCATCTAATATATAAACATAATTTGATAACATATATGCGTTCATATCTTAGTAACATGTCATGGCATCAACTACTTCTTCTTATCATAATTCTAAACTTAAAATATCCTTAGACCATTATGCACGCATGCTATTTCCAAATTAAGCATCATAATACTAATAGCTTGACATGCATTTTATCCTTACGACTAAGGCATCCACCTCCTTCTCCCTATTCATGTTCATCGTTCTTGTTCCTCATTCATAGTTCTCATTCATCTTCATATTCATAGGGATTCATAACGGTTCATAATCGTTCTTTCATAGTAGTTCGTATCGATCATGATTATTTGGTATTCACATTTCGATGAAGGGTCATAAGGAGATTGACATAACATTTCTTGGTTCAGTTCAATCATGAAGAGCCACTGCCAATCTATCGAGCATAATTAACATTTCAAACGGATTAGGGATCAAATGTGTAAATAAGTGGTCTAAATCATATAAGTCATGGTTCTCTTGGTCAGAACCCGAGCCGAGTATGGGTAGAACCCGGACCGAGGTCTGACGAAATCCGTTTCGAAAAAACCCAAGCAGTCATACCCTGGTCGGGTTGGAGTCAATAGGGATGGCACCCGACCCTGTTCGGGGCGGGGAACACCTCCCCTACCCCGACCCCGTCGTCCGCCCCCCGCCCCCAAATCCCCAATCCGGGGGGATTTTATTCCCCGCCTCGATCCCTGCGGGCCCTCGAATCCCCACGGGGACCTCGATTCCCCACGGGGACCTCGATTCTCTGAATGTTTTATTAAAAAATATGAAAAAACTAGAAAAAAATAAATTATTATAGAATAAATTTCACAACATAAACTTAAAAAAATTAAATAAAAAAATCAAATTTTAAAAAAAATTAACGGTGATTGAAATCACCTCTGCACTGTGCGCAGAGGTGAATCAAAATCATCTCTGCGCACACTGTGCGCAGAGCCACAGAGGTGTGCGCAGAGGTAAATCGCCCTCGTCGTCGACGACGATGGCGGCCATCGAGTCGACGACGACGGCGGCCCTCGAGTCGATGACGATGGCGACCCTCGAGTAGACGACGATGGTGGACCTCGAGTCGACGACGATGGTGGCCCTTGTCGACGACGATGATGGCGACGCTCGATGACGATGGCGGACCTCGAGTCGACAACGATGGCGGCCCTCGTCGACGACGATGATGGCGACCCTCGACGGCTCACGATGATGTCGTCGCCGCCGTCGATGACCGAATCGATGATGCCCTGGATGACATCGATGCCCTCGACGCCGCCGCCGCCGCCGCCAACGCCCTCGACGATGATCCACAGTGACGCCGCTGCCGATGACGATGACCGGATCGATCGAATCGACGACGACCGGATCGACCCGCCCGGATCGACCGGATTGACGACGATGCCCTCGACGATGATGATCCACGATGACGCTATCATCGCCGACGATGACGGGATCGACGACGATTGGATCAACCCGCCCGAATCGTCGATGCCCTCGATGATGATGGCGGTCCTCAACATCGACGACGACCGAATCGACCCGCCCTCAACTAGATCGATGATGCCCTTGACGATCCACGATGCCCTCGACGACGATGACATTGGTGACCGGCAAAGGGACGTTGGCGGTCGATTGCAGACCGCCAGACATTGCTGTTTAGGGAGAAAGAAAGAGAGGAGTGGAGAGTTTCGATGGCCTAACTTAGGGTTTTATGTTATATATATGTATGAAATGGACGGTTGATGAAATCTAATGAATATAATTATAATAAATTATTAATTAAAAATATTATCATGGATTTGGGGATCCGACGGGGCGGGGGTAGTTCACCCCGCCCCGATCCCCGAATGGGAGGGTGGGGACAGTTTGGCCCCCATCCCCGCCCCCGCGGGGAAAAAATCCCTGAATGCAGGGCCCCGAACGGGGAATCCCTGCGGGCCCCGCGGGGGGTGGGGAATATTGCCATCCCTAGGAGTCAAGGGTAGTCTCGAAAAGTGAGTATAACCCGGGTCAGGTTGGTTTCATACTCGGGCCGGGTCGGACAAACGCCGAGTCGGTCGACCATCGCGTCCAATCATTTTCCTCACGACGAACCCGAACTAGGTCGGGATCATACCCGAGCTGAGTTAGGGTGTGGTCGGGTCGTGACGATCGTCTCACCCGATCGTCTTCTCCGCGATGAACCCGGGCCGGGTCAGGTCATGCAGAGCTCGAAGCTCGCTTTAATGGCATATTTGGGCCGAGTCGGGGGTGAGCTCGGTCCGAGTTGGTCTAACTCGGGTCGGGTTATGGGGAACCTGGGATGGGTTCTTGTTACGCAGAAATTGCGTGAGTTTTTCAAAGTTCAATCAAGGCATGAAATCGATGTAGATTAGTTCTGGAGTTGCAAGAGATCATATCCTACGCATTCCGCTCAATATTTTCGAGTTTTTAATCTAGAACTTATAAGCATGCATAGTTCGTCCAAAACTTAATCTATGAAGAAGATTCGGAAGCACACACCTTAAAGGCTACGATTTCACGATTTGTCGGTGCATCCTCACGGTGGTCCGCACCTCTACTATTGCCCTCCAACGATGCTCGCGCTTGGGAGGGTTGTCGCCGGTGCCCCTCTGACTTGCTCTCCGCACGCGCCGACGAGGAAGGGAAACAAGGTGAGAGAGTGTGGAGAGGAGAAAAATGGGAGAGGAGAGGAGGAAAGAGTCGGGACCTTTATAGAAGAGGTCCGACTCTTGGCCTTCCACCTTGGAGAAGAAGGAATTTTTTTAACAAGAGCTCTGCCATTGAGAATCCATTGACAAAGAGAGAAGATATGAAGGAAAGAAGAGACAAAAGGAAAAAATACAAGAGGAAGGGAAGAAATGGAGAAGGACCAATAGGAAAAAAACAAAAAGAGGGGAAGGAAGGGAAAGCTTGGCCGAGACTCCTGAAGTTTCTCTTCTTTTTTTCTTTTTTTTTTTTTTCTAAAAGGGTGTGTTACATAGAAGCTCCTCGACAATCACCAAATGCTTCTTATCGCACAAATATGACTACCCCGGATGCCTTCCTCCTCCTCTAGTGGCACCTTGTACATACTACAAGTTGAAGCACCTCTTTTTTTTTATGCTCCGTCAGATAGTTAATACCACCCACATTAACAATGTCGAACACCTCATCATATATGATATGATTGATTGATCACGATCAAGTATAGCTCGATAAATATTGAGCTATAACACTCAATTCCTCAACGGAAGGCTGCTACATAAAAAATAATAATAATATTTTCATCGCACATACTCTGTGAGAGTTTTTCTATAACATCATATTTTTATTTTTTGGTAACCAAGATATTAAAATTTAGGAGATATTTTTTTAAAAAAATTCTACTTCAGTGAGGCAGGCGGACCCAAAAAATCATATGTATTTGACTGCAGAGGATGAAATCAAACTATACAAACTATAAAACTCATACTTGGACACGCTTGTCGCGGGTTGCAACGCGGTAGCAATAACACGAAACTAATACCGGAACAAGAACAAGACGACCAGCAAGGGGGGGGGGGGGGGGGGGGGGAACAAGCCGTGGAAGCGAGGCAGGTTATTTAGAACGCTTCAAGTGCATGCCTGATGCCTCCTCCCCTCTTCAGTAACCTCCCACAGTTCCTCTAAATCGCGGGTTTGGCAAATCGTCGAACGACTTGGCGACGCCTGCTAGATGATGAAAAAGCGGACGCCGCCGCCGCCGTTCCTCCCATCATCGGCTTCTTCCGCTTGGATCCGCTGGAGCGGCGGCAGCTTTTGGCTGTGCATGCGGCTGCTTCTCTCCGTCTCTGTTTTCGTGTCCATCCTTACGCTGCTCCGGATCGGCTGGTCGACCTCCTCCTCCCCGGCTCCGGCGAAGTTCGTCGCCGAGCCGCTTCCGCCCGCTGGCGTTCCCCTCAAGATCGCCTTCCTCTTCCTCGCCCGCTCCAACCTCCCCCTCGATTTCCTTTGGCACGCCTTCTTCGAGGTTTGTAGTTTGATTCCGTCGCGTGGGAGGGGATTTGATTCGTTAGCCGCTCGTTGGGCTGCTGATGGTTTATTGCTGTAGCTTCCTGATGCAGAACGAGGAAAAGGGGAGGTACTCAATATACATCCACTCGGAGCCTGGATTTGTGTTTAACGAGTCTACCACTCGCTCGCCCTTTTTCTACGGCCGTCAGCTTAGTGAAAGCGTTAAGGTCATTTTCTCTTCTCGAAGTTATTCTAATATTGAGGAAGATGTTTGTTCAAACATTTGGGGATAAATTTTGTAGGTGGCATGGGGTGGGTCCTCGATGATCGAAGCGGAGAGGCTGTTGCTTGCTGCAGCCCTTGAAGACCCTTTGAACCAAAGATTCACTTTGCTTTCCGATAGGTAACTAATGCAATTGCCTTTGTCATGACATGAAAGCCCAATGACTAATGTCATGCTTAATCTAGAAGTTGCATCAGTCAATTGTGAAGAAAAATTCTTCTCCCTTGTTATCAGCGCCTAAAGAGCAAAAGAGAAAGCAAATGCTTTGTTTCATTTAAAAAATCTCGATTAATTTGTGCAATTGTACTTGGACGCCATTCCTTCTGATTGTCTCATGGTGTTAAAGTCTGTAGAAGTGATACCTTTTTTTTAGCCTTTAGGCATGCCAACGCCCAACCACCAGAAGATGAAGTGTTTAAAGTAATAGTATTTTATGCATAGAATTACATAATAAAGGTATTTAATAAGCACATGGAAAACAGTTAAAACCAAGGAACATAAGAGAAAATTTCCACTAGCTAGGATCGAAATTATTCCTTTTCCCTCTTTGAATCTTGAATCATGTGTTTAATTCTGTCAACTTCCAATGCTGTAGTGTCATTCTGTTAATTTTGGAACTATAGTTTTCTGACATAAGTTTATGTGGCAGTTGTGTTCCTCTTTACAACTTCAGCTATATCTATAATTACTTGATGTCCTCTTCAAAAAGTTTCGTTGACAGGTAGGAAACAGCCAAATGGTATGGTTTGCTAAATTTTCTGTTGTTTAACATGACTTATAGTGTACTACATGTGTAGAGAATGATATATTCATTTTCTCTGAAGTCATGCCACTGTTTTTCTCCTTCTCCAGTTTTCTTGATAGAAAAGAAGGACGCTACAACTACAAAATGCATCCCACTATTCCCAAGGACAAATGGAGAAAAGGATCTCAGGTTTTTTTATTTTCGTTCATTCTTTGTTGTTACTAAATATGATCTGTAAACATTTCGTTAAGTTTTTCTTTCTTTTACTTACATAGTTGTAATGTATAATCGTTTCAATGCAGTGGATATCTTTGATTCGAAGACATGCCAAAATTATTGTTGTTGATGATGTTATCTTCCCAGTATTCAAGAAGTTCTGCAGGGTAAGGCTATAATGCACATGACATAAACAATGACCACGACTGGGTTACTTTCTTTCCGTCAAGATATATATTCAGTGTTTCCTTGTATCGATCTCTATTCTTTCTGTTACATTTTGTTCATTTTTTACTATTTTAAGTTTGAATCCCCTAAAAATGTTTATTTATAAAGTAACTGTATGTATTAACTGCTTCTTTGCTTCTTGTGTTTCCCACTGCTTCCGATGGGTTGTACAAATTCTTTTAATGAACATATCATTTGGCAACCAATCCTGGTAAAAGAAATCCTGGTATAAACCGCTTAGTTGTGTTTGATGCTACTCTTTGCCTTTGATCTCTTCCAATATTATTTAATTTAAGAGTAGATAAGACCAGTTTGAAATTCGACATTGAAACTGAGAGTAGACTCCTTTCTCATATATATTAGAAAAATACAACAGAGAAATAAAGAGTAAAAATTGAAAGATAATTTGGAGATACACATCATAACATGGCGTCAAATTTTATATTCTCACAATTTTATATCAAACAATGTTTAGTTGATACTCAATTCTGTGTAATTCATCAATTGGCTTTGAATGCTTGGGATTATCCAGAAGAGATTACACTTTTTCTCACTGAAGTTCTCTAATGCTAGCTAATATTCTCAGATCCTGACATATTATCTTGAAGAATAAATCTTTCCTCCTTGTTTTTTTGCCTTTGACATGAAATAGTAATGTTTTTTTTTTTGAGAAGGATGAAATAGTAATGTTAATTCCAATATTTACATTTGCTGTTAACAGACTCTATATACCAAACTAAAATCTCTAGAGAGGAAAGATTCTGCATCTCCGTGTGTGTGTGCGCGCGCGCGCGCGTGTGGGAATGTAGAAAACAAGTGGGCAACATGTCCTCATTTGCCTACATAATGCACACATAGAGTCCGCATATCTTGATATCTCACCAATTAGTGTGAGGAGCTCCTAAAAATGTTGGTTCGACAAGGCAGACAACAGGGTCTATGACACACCAACCAACACGCTTGACACTGACTAATGCTCGACAGCTGTTGTTGCTGGCCCTGTGGCAAGTTATGCCAGTTTGAGAAAGCCCCCGGCTGATGTGTCTCCTGGAAACTGCTCATGGTTCAAGAAGGAGAAGCCAAACTCTGAGCCATAGGAAGCATAGAAGAACTCTTGTGCATCAAAGGATGATAATGGAGATGTTGCACCAAAAGCATGAGACACCATGCAGAAAGCGAAAACGAGATTCTCATGCTCTACTTTAGCATGCAAGGAAGTCCAAGCTCCACAAATCGTCACCGAGCCCCATGATTTCTCTAATCCTCCGTGGAGTCTGTACTATGAGGGCACGGTTGGTCCAGCACAAATTCCAAACCCTTAGGCCACCCTTTGTCATGATGGCAAACCTCTATCCATGCAATCAAATGCATCCCGAACTTGGCGCACACAGCCATGTCATAAAATCCTGTTCCTCAAGGTTTCCATGCGAAGCTGGCATCCAATAGTGGAGTGCATGTTAAAATTAAAGGAACAACTACTAAAAATATATAAGGTGTCAACCATGCGGTCAAGCTTGTATTTTCTTACAATCGCAATCAGTCAAGTGTAACACCATTTCATGCCAAATCTTGAAGAAAGCATGGATGTTCTGAAAATATGCTGTAAGGCTAAGTTACCAGTTCTTTTATATATCAATCATAGGCAAAGCAAAATTCACATTTTTATTTTTGCCATTTCTTGCTGGTTTCGAGAGATGAAAGCTAATCAAATGAACAAGTTTGACAAATTAAATGTGATCACAGTCCTCATGTATTTTATTCAATTTTCGATACAAATCTGTCATGCAGATGTGCGTTAGGGTGGGTCTTGCAATCAAGAAATGACTCTTCGGAATTTAAAATGATTCACATGGAGGGGCACAGCTGCACCATTTGCCAGATCGAGGATTGACCATTTTCTTGGCTCATTAGAGCTAGCAGAGGCACATCAGTTGGCGGACGTCCAGGCTCTTGATCGACCATTCTCGGACCACACTCCATTCTTGTGGGGATCCAACGACGATCAAACTCAGCGCTCTCTTTTCCGCTTCTAGTGCTCATGGCTCCTGGAGGACAACTTCTGACAGCTACTTGAGGACCAGTGGCATAGGGTGGCGCCATCGGACTCCACGCCCAGGACACTAGCGACCCGCTTATCCAACCTGCGCTCTAGATTAGGGAGGATCGGGCCCGTCGCAGGACGAACGCCCTTGGGATCATTGCTCGGAGATGGACCACACAGAGGACTCTCGTCATCTCACAGATTCTGAAGTAGGTGAGCGTAGACGCGTACTGGAGACTATACAGATGGAGGACCAGATAGTGGAAACCCAGTGGAGGCAGCGATCCCGGCAGACCTAGCTTTTGGAGGGAGGCGCCAACATTAGGTTTTTCCACTTATATGCTAGCTCTCGATGGAGGGCTAACATGATTGAGTAGTTAGTGATACAGGGCAGCGGAGCACTGAGCACCAGAGCATTGGGGAGTCTATCACTTCCTACTTTCGCGCCACATCTCGGCGACAGCCACTAGGCCCATGACGGTGGGCCCCTGGTGATATCCCCCAACTCACCGACACAGTCATCATTGCTAGTACAGACGATCATGGAGAACGAGATTTTTGAGGCCCTTCGGGACCTTAATGGTGAGGCAGCCCTTGGCCCCGATGGATTTCCAATTTTCTTCTATAGAGAGTTTTGGCCATTGGTGCGAGATGATGTTGTTGCAGTGATTCAGGAGATTCGCCGACGGGAATCGAGGCTTTGAGCTCCTCAACCATTTTCTGTTGTTCCTACTTCCGTAGCGTACTCCGGCGGAGCGGGTTGAGGACTTCCACCCGATCGCCTTATCCAATGCCATCTATCTCCTAGTGGCTCGGGTCTTGGCGAATCGCCTTCGTGAGGTACTCCCAGTATTGATTCATCCCGCACAGTCAGCTTTCATTCAGGACAGGTCCATCAGCAATAGTTACACCATCGTTGCAGAGAGGACCACCTCTCGGGCCTTCGTCGCTTATGACACTGTGTCTTGGTCCTTCTTATGGCATGCCTTACAGGATCGCCTGGATGAAGCGGTGCATCACCTCCGCTTCTTTCTCGGTCCTGGTCAACGAGGTACGAGCAAGGGAGTGGATCCAATCGCAGAGAGGGGTTCGGTAGGGTTGCCCTTAGCCCCCATGTTGTTTGTTCTAGGAGTGGACGCACTCGCCAGATGCACTCGGGCCTCCTACGACGGGCCTCTTTAGTGGCTTCGCCAAGAGCCTCGTTCCCCTCTTCCAGTATGCAAATGACACATTTTTCTTTTTTGAGGGCTCAGAGCAAGAGACTCGTCGAGTCACGATTCTCGTCAATCTATTTGGCGCGACGACCGACCTTTAGATCAACCATGCCAAGTCATCATTCATCCCCTTTGGCATGGTTACTGATGAGGCAGATTGATGCATGGCCCAACTTCACACCTCGATTGCTCCCTCCTAATCACCTACTTGGGACTTCCACTCTCTGATCGCCACATCACCTCCGAGGGTGGACTCCAGTCATTGAGTGCATGGAGCACAGACTTCACGGATGGATCTCACGTCTTCTCTCACGAGGGGGCCGTCTTATCTTGTTACGATCGGTACCGACATATTACATGTCAGTTCTACCACTATCGGCTCAGGTACTCAGACGACTAGACTCACTCAGGAGCAGTTTTTTTTGGCAAGGCCGTGGGCCTAAGCATCGTGGAGTTCACCTTGCCGATTGGGCCAGTATTTGTTGAGGCTTGGGGGTTCAAGATCTCCGTTGCGCCAGTTGGGCTCTCCTAGCCCGATGGTTCAGACGGATTATGGGGACTATGGACAGTCTCTGGCGCACGGTATTCTTTACCTGCTATGGGCGGGACCTATCTTGGGAGTCGAGGACCATCTTACCTCGTGGAGCCTCATCCTTTTGACGGGGAGTAGCAGCTCCGGCCCCGCAGACCCGCCCCCTCATGATTCCTTCCCTCGGCTCAAGGGAGGACTTCTCCTTTTGGTAGCATACTTGGTCCCTTGGGGGGCTCCCTTGCAGGGGCTTTTCCTCGCCTTTGGGCCCTGCCGACATCTCCCAAGGCCACAGTAGCAGAGACCTGGACGGGGGGAGGGGGGGGGATCTGGTGCTTGGTCACTTGGTTTCAGATCGCACCTATTTGATCAGCGCACTGGCTCTTCAGCAGCGACTAGCAGGTCTACGCCACATGGAGCCTTTACATCCGCTTCCTCCCCACCACCACCTTGCCAAAGGATTTCAGGATTGACTGCGGACTCATTTGGCACATCCGAATACCACTGAAGGTCAAGATCTTTGCTTGGCTTCTGCAGCACGTTCGGCTTCTCACCAAGAGTTATAGGGCGAGATGGGCACCACATAGTGACACATCGTGCGTACGATGCGGCGAGGCAGTGGAGGACATCCCCCACCTATTCTTCGGCTGTCCGACATCCCGGGGTATATGGTAGCGGACGAGCATAGAAAGCCTCCTCTCTTCAGATTAGATTCCATGTGGCAGACATTTCGGGGACTTATAAGTCAGAGACAGTGTTGGAGAGCGCCACTGGCGACCTTTATGGTCAGTGCCTGGGTCATTTGACTGCAGTGCAACCGGATCATCTTTTGTAGGGAGAGTTGTTAGTTTGAGCGTGTTATACACCACATCTCCTTTCTTATCAGGAGTGGGGTTTTGGTTAGCTTTTTATTATATATATATATATATATATATAGATGGATGACAACCACAAATCTGGTGGTCATCCTTTTCCTCCTGAAGAAAAAAGAACAGAAATGACTCTTCAAGAATAGAAAGTACCATTAATTTTATGATGTTTAATAAAGTATGTATAGTTTGTAATGTGTGGTTTGCACGTACGATTTGTGCTAATTGTGCCTCTGTGTAGTTATGTTGGAACATGTAGCATCTTTCTGACATATCCTCAGCTAGACATTTCTAGCTATCATTCAGACAAGGAGGTAGACATCAAGCAATCATGACATATGGTCCAAGACGTAAAAATCTATTATCAATGGCTGTCATCTGGGCAATTTGATTACAGGGAAATGCTTGTGTCTTTATGGATGAACGTTGTTGGACGGATAATATTACATCCCATGCTTTGAGCATGACAAAGTTGTGGTCGAATGATTGATGCACATTTGGTGCTTGGTGTTAGTGCTCCTTTTGTATATAAGTTCTATTGTCTGTAATTTCTAAATTATCCTCTCAATAAAATTGGATGCCTACATCTTGGTAGGGATCCCTCAATATTTAAAAAAAAAACATGTAGCACCTTTATTTTCTTTAGTTTATTTGTTAAATTTTGACTTGAAAAGGAATCTTCTTAAGTGAAGCCATTATAAAGTGTTGTGTATCCTTGTTACTGAAGGGTTAACTCCTATCTTAGATTTATTACTCCTCGGGGCTTTTTGTCTCATAATGTTTGTTCTTTTGCAGCGTAGAATGAATGAAGAGCTTAGTAAAAATCTTGCAACTGTGAGTATAAAAGAAAAAAGTTTTCACTCTTCTTCATTTATGATCTCCGGATCATATGCTTTTATTGTAACCCTGTAAGTTCTAATTATGATTCTTCTAAAAAAAACGTAAGTTCCAATTATGATGTAGTTTTATAATTATGATTTCAGAAGGACCGTTGTTTATTTCAAAAACTGAATTAATCTGCAAGTATTAGCCAATGCATTCCACATTACTCTATGTTAGCACCATCTTCATGTTAGTCAAGTGAAATGCATACTTGTTCAAGTTCAAAGCAAAGTTTACTTCTCTCCACACAAGTAAAGAAAGAGAAGTGCAAGAGTATGAACCCTCAGCATATTGTTGAGTCCTTTGTCATTTGTCTGTAGTCAGTTGTTTGCACCTTGCATGATATCATCACTCATAGTATGGACTTCAATGCTTCACCCCATGTGCCCTGTAATGAACACCTCATCTTTGGTTGTGAAAACATGCCGTTGATAGTAATCCAAGTTTGTAAAATTCTCACACATTCCTAACGTCCATATTTTGAGCCATCTTACTGTCAATTGAACCATCATTGTAAATAGCTATAATTTGTATTCTGGCTATCAAGTCAACATGATTTGAATGGAAAAAAGGGTGTCAACAGTCTTGTTATATGAGTTTCTCTAAAAAAAAATTATGATTTTTTTAATTTTGTAAAATACAAATGAGTAAAGTAGTCTTAGACTTATCAAATGATCCTTAAGACAGCAGGCTATGGATGTAGTTATGTGCTTCTGTTCTCCAATTGGGTAGTCTCCATTTATATGGAATTTGCATGTATATGAGACTTGTTTCAGTGGTCATGTGGCTCAATATTGGATGCTTTGCTAAATAGGCCACCCATTTCAGCCTTCTCCTAGATACGTCCAAAAACTTAATTTTTGAATAATTATCATTCAGAGATTTTTTTATGAAACAAGAAAGGATGACTTCAGTATACCTTGTATGCTAGGCAATGGATGTTTGTTGAAATGATTAACAAATGTAATTGATATTTACCTTATGAGAAAATGTGTAGTGAAGCAAATGTGGGGTGCCCCCAAAGCTCTTCCGTTTAAACTATAACACAAAAAGAACATTGGTTAACTGAATCTGATAGTTGTAAAGATGCATCTCTGTATTACATACTTATTAATCCCTTAATTTATTCAGCATTTGTGCTTTTAGTTGTCAAATGATGATTATTACATGGTTTTGTATATCCGAAGCACATTTTTTTTTAAATGCAGAAGGATGTCTACCAAGATGTGTAGGCATCCATCTTTATTAGATAACAATAAGGTTACGTAACTTACGTTATAGTCTGGCTAAATATGAAAAAGATAGACATTCTAGACCTCTAATCACCAGCCCACAACTTTGCCAAAGAAACCGCATGTAGAATGACGTCTACGGCAGGACATTGTATATTTTGTCATGTACCTTTACTTGAGATTTGTTATGCTACTATGTCCACAGGTTCTCTGCGCAATATTACATTCATTCTATTTCTTTTTTATTATTTGACCTGTAATGCTCTGGTAAACTAGCAATCAGGATTAGGATTAGGATGAGGTTAGCTGTTATAATATCATGTTAATTGGTAGGATCCTTTGCTATATTTGTAGTATATTCATCTAGCGGTTTCTCCCAAAGTGTTTTTCATGTGACAGATTTCTTTCTTTTTCAGAAAACAGCTATGGAGAAGGAACATGATTGCATACCGGATGAACACTATGTGCAAACATTGCTCTCTGTAAGCATGTTTGATTTGTACTTAAGATTTTATAATTTTGAAGTTCTCTTGAATTTTGGAGGATAGATGTTGAATACTTACTAGGCTCACATAATCTCATACATAAGAGTTATTTTTTTGAGAGGGTTTCGATGTTCATTGTCTTTTCTTCCTTCAGATGGGCGATCTGGAAGAGGATTTGGAACGAAGAACATTGACGTATACTTCATGGAATCAATCTACTAACGAGGACAAAAGAAGTTGGCATCCAAAGACTTTTGAGTTTCCTGATGCAAATCGACAGCATATTATGGAACTCAGGGTGATAATTTCATCTTAACGATTGTTATGCATATTACTTGTAGAACTTGAGTTTGGTTCCTTACAAAAAAGTGGATAAACTTGGCACATTCGTGCTCGCCTTGTTTTGGCATTGTTTTGTCATTTATGTGCTTTTAGTTAAATGTGTTCCGGTGCCCATCTTTTTGTTTGGAATCAGGGCATGCCTCTGTAACCTCGAATGTTTTTCCAGGAATTTGTCTCTTTAACATATAATTAGTCTCATATGAAAACTCGTCTCTTATTTTTTCCTAAATGGCTTTCGCTTGGTTTATATATCGTGTCTGGAATTTTGATTTGCTTGATTCAACTGCTAGCCTGAATCCCCAAAGTTTGGAATTACCTCTACTAAGAATTTAATTGAGGACTGTTCTCCATTTCCTTGCAGAAAATTGATCATGTATACTACGAAACGGAGTATCGCACCGAGTGGTGTCAGTGTAATGCGACATCTGTTCCATGTTTCTTGTTCGCCAGAAAATTCTCCCAGCGGGCTGCTATGCGTCTTCTGGAAGAGGGTCTTATTGGAAAATAAGGAACTTCTGGTCCATGAGAACTGCTGATTTTGTTGTACATTCTCATCCCAAACGGAGGTAATGTCGTGATCAAACGTGACCATGTTGGAAATTCACGACAGAACCGATTATTATACCTATTGACAACTACTGGGGGATTCCTGAAATTTATAGGGCATCAAATGTGACACAAAATGTTGCAAGTTTTTTTTTTCTTCTTGACGACATGCAAGGTATAAATAATACAATAAACCTGGGAGAAGCACAATATGAGACGACACGAAGAAAGATGACTCAGGGATGTATCAGTGGCAGCGGCTGGCGCTTTGTAAAAACGATTGCTAACGTATTTGATGCTAAGATTTAATTATAGGTAGTAGCTTCATGATTGAGCTGCATTTTGTAACATTATATTAAAGAATCTGATTTGTTCCCATTACAGACATGTCATATTAGTTGGTCTTTGGAGCATCTTTGGTGATTGAAGTGACCTTTATTTGAATCAGCTTCTCCTCCATGTTTGAGGTTCACAGTGGATCCTTTCTGAACCTTATATCCATTAAGATGTAATTCTTTCTCTTTACTATAATCATTTGATTAGCGAAATCGATAAATTAATTCTGAATATGTTTGGATGAAAATTAAATATAAATGATAGGAATTGATGACAATGGAAAAAAGTGATTTGATAGGAACCTAGTTTCTAATACTAGTAGGAATAGTTAATTTTCCTTTGATTAGAATTAGTTATTTATTTTTTAGTTTGATTAGTACTATTTTTTTTTAGTTTTAGTAGGACTTGTTTAGGTTTACCCTATAAATACGGACTTTTGGAATTCTTTTTAAATATATATGGGAATACAATCTTCTGATAATTGTTTAAAGAAAATATCTTGAAAGCTTGACCCTTTTGAAGTGATCTAATTATGATTCTAATTGGACTACGAACTTTACAATTGATATTAGAGATGTTCGATCTTCATCGAACAATTATGATATTTCGAATTTTTGGTTGGACTAATAACTTAGTTATTTTCGTCTTTCGTTGTCATGTATCGCATCTGTTGTTATCACTACATTGCTATCACTACCACTATCAATCAATATCTATCATAATTTATTAATAGTTTATATTCATAATCTAATATTTCAAATGTGTAGAAAAAAATTATGACTTCACAAGATTTATTGACTTCAGAAATTTTAACATTAGCCGATCGTCTTACTCGAATCGAAGAACAATTTCAACGAATTTTACAGGTATTCAACGATGAAAACAAATATCAATGAGTAAATAAGGGAAATCACATAGAAGATGATCTTGCAAATATCCAACAATTAAGTATGATTGAGGAGTATCAAACTCATTTCAAATTATTATCAAATTAAATTAAAAATTGAAGCGAACATCGATTGGTGAAAACTTTTATTAAAGGCCTTCTCCCCGATCTTCAATGGGAAGTGAAAACTCGATGATCCATTACTACACTTGCTGTTATTTCTTTTGCCCGATGGGAAGAAGAGCGTTTAATGATGAGAGACATAAATTAAGTCGACACTTGAACAAATAATTCAGAAGCACAACTACAATAATATTTTCATCAAAAGTAGAAGAGTCCAAGACTTCAGTTTTTTCATAAATCTTTACTAAAACTTTACCTCAACAAGAAGCGAAGGATATTGAAACATCTACTGAGAAATCTTTTAATGATGAAACATCTATAATTCAACTGACAAACGAGCAATCATCTCTTGAAGAATTTACTACAAAAGGTATCATTGTTTGAAAGTCATTAATTTGTGAAGATACTAATAAGGACTCATTCACATTTATGACAGTTGACTCAACCTTAAAAAATGTTGAAGGCGTCAATGTCCAAGGACAAATTTATTGGTGCAAAAAGAATTTGATCAATTTCGAATTCTCTTTCTTCAGTGCATGCAAGATTGTTCCAATGCTATCGATGCATAGTCAAAGTTACTTTCTGAAGATGGATCTTTATTTTATTCAAGTTATCTTGAGACATCGTTGAATCAAGCATCGAAAGAAAAAGTTCTCTCACATGTTTCTAATATTAGTAGAAATAGTTAATTTTCTTTTGATTAGAATTAGTTATTTACTTACTAGTTTGATTATTACTTTTTTCTTTTATTTCTAGTTTTACTAGAATTTGACTAGAATTTGTTTGGGTTTATCATATAAATAGGGACAACTCTTTAAATATATATATGAGAATATAATTTTCTTTTGATAATTGCTTAAAGCAAGTATCTTGAAGGCTTCACCCCTTGAAGTGATCTATTCAAGATTTGATCCCTTAAAGTGATCTAATTAGGATTTTACTTGGACTATGAACATAACATGATTTGATATATTCATTTGGCAAAACCAATTTGGAACCTTTCGAGTTAGAGCTGGTTTCTGTTGTCAAACTGTGGGTACTTCATGACGCCTTATATGGTGACATTATTATGACATTCTCTAATGTCATGTACAAATGTGCATTGTTTCTTAACGCATTTTTGTGCTTGGATGCATTTTGAAAGAGAACAAGATGGAGGTTTAGAGCAGTTAGTCATGTCGATTTTACAATATGATGAGTTTGCAACCATTGAGATCTCATTATCTCATCTTGCTATTATCAAAGCCTTAGTTTGATCTGTGATCAGATACTTATCTAATATAAAGGTTAAAATAAAATAGGTTAACAAAATAATAGTAGAGTGAATGCCATTACCACGTGTCGTTGGAATAGACGTCCCTTCTTCAGCGTTTCGTGCTCTCCTCTCACACACCAAGGCAATGTTTGGTACGGAATTAAAATAGAACGAGATGTGTATTCTTTGCTTTTTATTTAAATAGTATTTTAAAGATTACTTGACGGACATTTTGGTGCATTTAGATCATCATTTGGATAGATTATGATTATTTAAATTATCGATAATATGACATTATAGTGCTTGACAATTATTAGTAATATAAGTTATGTTTAAAATGGTTAGAGAATAAATTATCCTTAAAATTATTTTAAAATCACATGATATTATAAATAAACAAAGAAAAATAAAAAAATGAATATAGTAAAATAAGATGAGGTAAAATTAAAAGTTATTTGTAAAAAAAATTAAATAATAAAGAAGGGGAAATATGGGTGTTCCCCCAACTTTCGTGGGGGGACTATCCCTCCATGATACTTCAGCAGTCGGATGGCATCCGACGATTGACGCGGTTAGGAACGGTTCACGGACAAGACCGGACGTTAAATCGCGCCGATCTAAACTCGAGACCGGTTCGGTTCGTGTACAAAACAAAGTCCCTTCGAAACTTTCGTATTTTTCACCCCAAAAATTTCTCTCTCTTCCGCGGCGCGCTCACCCTCTCTTTCACCCGACTCCGCTCTCTCTTCCCTCTCCTCTCCTATCAACGCCGACGGCGACGTCCACCCCTGTCGCGTACTCTCGCCGTCGACGTCCCCCGCGCTCAGATCCGCAACACCCCCGGCGACCCCCGGCTAGATCTGCGCGCAACGGCGTCCCTTCGGCGAGATCTGCGAGCAACGGCAACTCTGCGACCAGATTTGCGCGCAGAGATGACCCTTCGGTATATCTACGCAACCCGGAACACCCTTCGCCAATGAGCACCCCCGACGGCCCCGACTCTGAGCACTACCGCTCGCGAGCACGCCGAGCACTATCGAGTTCAACCCCTTTTCCTTGTTGTTTTCTCACAGGTGCTTTCTCCTTCTTCCTTTTCATTCTTACTTTATCCCTCGATCCAACCCGATCTCAAGCTCTAGGAAGTTGTGACCCTCGAGAACGCAGATCTGCCCGTCGTCGACGCCCATCGCTGACTCCCACCACCGACTCCCGCCGTGACTCCGCCGACCTCAAACACCTCTGCCGCCTCCGCCGCGATGTCCCTAGACCAGATCTAGGGCCAAATCCAATCGTCGCCGAGCAAATCCGCACAGTCCCGAGTAGATCCCGGACCCTGGCGACCACTGCTGACCTCGCACGACCGCCGATCCTGCACCACCACCGCTCGCCGACCCCCGCCGCGACCCCGCACCACCGCACGCCGACCCCTACCAGTGACCCTGCACCAACGCTCGCCGACCCCCACCGCGACTCCGCACCATCGCCGACCTCCTCCTCCGCGACCCCACACGCTCGCACACCGCCGTGGTTGTAATTTCCTGTACTTAGGATTAAGCATGTAAACCGGCATTTTATGACGTTTTACGACATTGCAATTAGGTGTTAATTAGTTTTAATTTGCTGTACTTAGGATTAAGCACGACGTTTTAGCAGTTTGTGCTTTGTTTATGAAGCAACTTGTTCATGTAAAACTGTGAGGCTGTGATGAAGTTGTGATAGCTCATGCGATGAACATTGGTGCCGGCAAAATAGTATACTGCACTACATGCAACACATTGCTGATTTGCTTGTTGAATCCTCATTGACTTTTCATCACTTATTCATGTAAAATTCTTGAATACTTTGCTGATATGTGCTCGATATAAAACGAACAATCAAATGATCAACTATTTGAAAAAGAGAAGAGCCCAAGAAATCATATTAATTAACATCAATCAATTGATTAACATAATCATTAACTACACATTATTTTTCTACAATTAGCAAGGACATCTGTACATAATTATTAACTACATAAATTGCAGCATGATTAACAACTAACGAAATAATTACAACTAATCTTGTGCATAGAATTAACAATTGAGTTTGGCGGCGAGAGTGGCAGGGCCAGCGTGTGGCGGCGTGCGGGAGCGGCCGGGTGGCATGCGAGAGCGGCCGGGTGGCGTGCGAGAGCGGCAAGGCGGGCGGGAGGGGGAGGCGTGCGAGAGCGGCAGGGTTAATAAAACATTTAAAATTTAAAATTTTAATTGAATGAATATTTTTATCAAAATGCATATCAAATAATTGATAATTTAAAAAGTCACCTATCCTATCTGGATTATGAGATGATAATTAAAATTACTAATACAATTAAGATTATTGATAATTAGTGTGGATTTTAAGAATTTTAAATAAATCGATAATTTATTTAGATTATCTCCTATCAAACAATCCTCCGAGATGCATTCATCAATATCAAACGATCTCGAGATGCATTCATGAACGTTGTAAGAATTAAAAAAGCAACTTCAACAGATTTGTTCTCACTGCAAGAAAATTAAATTAAATTATTTGTTCTCAGATCCGATGGCCCATACCAAACACATACAGCGAGGCTCATTCGACGAGTTTGGAGGAGGAAACAATTCGACACGACGTTCGCGTTTTTGATTCGCTGTGTTCCTTGTAACACCAAACAAATTCTATTCTTTCTTTCTTCCTCCCTTGCGCATCTCTCACCCCCCACCCCGTCGAACGACGGCATCGTCGGCCACTTATCGATCTACCGCAACCCTGATCGCGAAAGCGAGCAGCTTGTCATACTGCTGAGATCGAGACAGGAGATGGATGAGGTCTTGACGGCGGCGGATGTGGCAGCGTCGAAAGCGTCGGCGTCGGCGAACGGCGGGGCGCCGTCGCCGCCATCCAACCTGCCCCTCCTCTCGGCCCTCCTCGCCTTCGCCGTCGCTCAGTTACTCAAGCTCTTCACCACCTGGTGCGTCGTCGCCCTATCTTGAATTCATTTGCTCCCGTGTCCATAAAGTTCCTATCTTGAATTCATTTGCTCGTCTCGTTTCGTTTTCGTCTGCACAGAACGAAAATGTTGGATCTTCTTTTTTGTTGATTTGATGTACAGTCGAGGGATTGGGGGAGGTAAATTTTTTTTCCCATTTTCTCTTGTACTTCGGTAAGCGAATTGTAGGTTATATGCTGTTGAAGTGAAAAAGAAGGAGATTGCGATAATGCAAGAACATTTTGTGTACGGGTAGCAGATTGTTGGAACGGGATAGCTTTACAGTTTGGATTGTGAGAGAATTTGGGAATTTTATCTTCAACCATGCAGAGAAGGTGCTAATTCACCCTGTAACAGATCTTCAAAGCGAGACATCTATACGCCGCCATTGCTCTCGCCAATTATACTCTGTCTTATCTATGTATGGCAGGCATGAAGATATTTATCTCTTAATAATTAGTAGTAGCTTGATGATTGCAATAAGCACAGCCCAATTTCCGATCAGCAATTGTCATGGTAGTTCTGCCTGCGTGTGCCTGGTGCTGTCTGCTTCCTCAGACTGGAACCTGATTTGCGAAATGAACATTGTTGATTAGAAGTTGGACTGCATCGATTGCGATCAACCAGCACAACAGGCTGCTGATCATGAGATGCTTCAACGTTCCCATGTCTACATATTAGCTTGTGTTTTTTCGCCATATTACTTTTACCTTAATTTTTTTGAGAAAATACATCATCAACATCAACATCAACAAAGCCTTATCCCACTAGGTGGGGTCGGCTACATGGATCATACGACGTCATTCCTTCGTTGATCCATGTTCATGAGATTCGACAGGGTTTTACGCTGGCTGTCGAGGCCTAACACAACCCTCCTCCTTTATCCGGGCTTGGGACCGGCTATAAAACATAGGCGGAGTTTTTGAGAAAATACTTTAACATTAAATTACCTATTACAAATGCAATCATTGTTGTCATGTATGAAGTAATTTGAGCTAAAAGTAATCAGGTATTACACAAATACTAGTTGACACACAATTATTGCATGTCTCTATTTCATTTTTTTTTTTTTGGATTTTTTTTAGAGGGGATTTAATGGAATTGAATCTTATATGTAATAACATCATCATTTTATATGGTCAATGTTTTCTATTTAGTTTGTGATCAGCCTTCAATATGTTCATCCTAGCCATGCAGGTATAAGGACAGAAGATGGGATTCTAGGAGATTGCTTGGATCAGGTGGAATGCCTTCATCACATTCTGCAACTGTGGCTGCTCTTGCTATGGCCATAGGTTTACAAGAAGGAACTGGGTGTTCTGCATTTGCTCTGTCGGTGGTTTTAGCATCCATTGTATGTTATGCTTTTTTTAGGTCAACATTTTGGTAGTAATCTTTATATCTTGTGCTACACCAAATAATACATATATCCTACAAAGCACAATTGGTTTATGAATCCATCACATTTGCGTGAAGTTTTGAAAATATCTGGCATACATGCGAAGTAGCCAAATTTCGATATGATTCCTTATCTTTTTTTTTTTTTGAAAAGAGATTCTATATCTAAATTCAAAGCTGTAATCCAAGTCAAACCTATCAGGTTTTAAATAAATGACAATTAAACTTGATTTGAGGGCTCAGGTAAGCTACATTGAAATTAAATCCATATTGTTAGTATTTGTGCTTCATTAGTGAAAGGCACAAGTCAGTCTTGTTTCCAGACAACACAGAAGGCTAAGGTAAGGTTCCAGTTGCAATCTTGCATTGACCTATTGCAAAGGATGCAAAACATCAAAATTTCTGGGGCCCCAGACAGCAAATACATGATACATATTTCCTATCCAAACATTTCTTTAAAATTCGACGAATCTTGCATGATAGAACTCAGAATTTGGATCATTAAAAGAAAAAAAACTCTGACATGGTTCAGATGCATTTATTTTAGTCAAATGTTAAAGGTTTTCCGAGTCACATCCATATTTAATTTGTGATTTAACTGATGCATATATGTCTAATGGTTTTAAGTGCTTTCAGGTGATGTATGATGCATCTGGAATTAGATTACATGCTGGTCGACAAGCTGAGGTAAATTAATAAGCTGCAATCTGACATGTTAGCCTTAACCACAGCTATTTATTTAAAAGTATCAATTTTTTATCAGTAATCTGTATAATGAGCTTAATGAAGATGCTTTAGGACTTCCATGGTGCATATATAATCACTTATGCCTACATGTAGGAGTAGCTTATGTTAGTTGAATGATCAGTTTTTGAATTATTTAGGACAAGAAATAATTAGCTTAGGGTAAAGTTAAGAAGATGATGTAACACTTGTACTTCCAAAATGAATGTCTAGACTTATCATTAGTTATGTTAATTCATGTTTGACATGCATCCAATTTTCTATTGAAGCTTCCATTTGGTCTATTTCGATTGTCTGGTGTATTTTGGAATATTATTATAAATTCAACTATGAATGAAGATGAAAGACTGAATTTATATTATTCTTCTGAGAGTCAGTACACCAAAAATGAAGTTATACTATGTAGTTATGCTTGCAATATTAAAACTGCATGTATCTTTTTGATATGTCATTGTAAAAACCTGGCAACCATCCTTTGCTTTCTCGGTAAAAAGATCTTCTCAATATTTGCATTTAGACTATATGTTACAATGTCCTCGAATTTCTTTTGACAATAAGTATTTCAGTTGCTGAATCAAATACTATGTGAGCTTCCACCAGAGCATCCATTATCCAGTTGCAGGCCATTACGTGAACTTCTTGGTCACACTCCCTTGCAGGTATATGTTATTTTTTATTTAGTGGTTGAAAAAATATAGTTTTCTTTTACTGTTATATTACATTATTTTAACTCAATACTGTTTCTTTCATCTCATTGCATTATGGGTTGAATGATAACTTCTCAACTAATTCATGAGTCATAACTCACAAATAATACTCATCCTTTTCTCCCTCAAAAAAAAAAAAAGGAAGAAGAAGAAGCCTAGTAGTGACTTATGCTGATTCATCCATGATCCTGCAGTTGAAATTTTACCTTCAATTATCCAAAAACATGGTTTATATGTAGATTTAGCATGATTCATCAAACATATGCTTTTAAAAATAAAATGGTCAAAATCAGGACAACTCCACGTAAAATAGAAGATGAATGCAGCACATGATCTTGTGACATTTTCTTTTTTTTGGTAATTCTCAAGAGAGCTTTCTAAGCCAGATGCACCAAGATGTCACACAGGGCTTTTCATGTAAACTTGGCCTAAATTCATCCTACTTTTTTTTGTGCAGGTTTGTGCAGGTGCGGTCCTAGGATCCGTGGTGTCGTATCTTATGAGAAATTCTGTATAGATTTATATGAATTGTTGAGCTCGATGATTTTGGAATACAATTTTAGAATTATTTGAAAATTTCTGGACGCTGAGATTCTGTCCCCCTTTTTACCCTATATTTTGGTAGCCGGAGGCAGCATTTGGTGTAAAACAAATTTCCATTTTGTGTACAGTATTTATTTGTTGCTCTCGTCTGTTTACATGCAAATGTCTTTTTTTCCTAATTTCTGTTTGAACCGATTGATCCCTTGCGAATTGGATGACAATAAAAATAATGAGAAATATTAGTGTGCGCACAGTGCAGATGGGCAGGATCTACATCTAAAGGGTGATCTACGCCTCGCGTCTTCATCCTCCCGTGCTTTCCTCCTCGATGCCTTTTGCGTCTTCCTCGTCCCTCCTTGCGCGCACCCTGAGACCATCCATGAGGCGATGCGATACTCCATCGACGTCGACCTCCCTTGCATGGATGACACTAGGGGTGAATCTGATGAACCGACCCAAATCGATTTGGGTTGGGTCGGACTTGATTCGATTTGAACTCGATCCAATCATGGGTCAGGTACACATTGAATTTTTTCAACTCGACCCAATCGATTCGATTATTTATTTATTTATTTATTATTACTTTTTAAACTTAAGTTTATATTTTATTTATAAATTTTTAAAAATGAAATAAAATATTTTAAATGTAAAAATAATATTAAATAGCTATTTTATGCTCTAAAATAAATATTGAATAATATTTTTATATTAGATAAATATAAAACATTAAAAAAAATTTGGTGGTCGGTTAACTCGACCCGACTCGACCGACCCAAACTGATCGGTTTGGATCGAATTTGACCCTCAAAATCAATTTGGTCAGATCGGATCGAATTTGTTCACGGTTCGGGTCCAATCCGACCCATGAATGTCCTCGGGACTTTCCCGTGAACCGCTAAGGTATCTTCTTTGTATTTTTCCTTCTTTAGCCTATTTTTATAACTTAGTTTTATTTCCAAGTGTGATAGTGACATTTTTTGTAATATGCACTCCAGAAAAGTACACCCCTAGCTTGTCTTCCACATCACACATCGCAAAGCTATCTCACGAGCTTAAGGTATAGTAAGGAGAGACCGCTAGAACTCCCCCCGAAGTCTTAATAATCATTCTATTTACTCAACAAAAATTTTAAAGCTTTTCATTATCTAGCACGATGCCTCAAGTGCGAGGTGACAACCCACAAAGCGTATCAAGCGATCGAGCGTTCCACCTAAATATTCGTTAGTTCACAAACACCTCCATCGAAGCATTCGCTCGGGACCAAGCATCCCAAAACTATGGCATTGAGAAAATGGCAATAGAAAGCTTTCGCAAAGTGCTCAAAAGAACTTGTATAGACGATGGGCACATCTAGACGTCACACGGGTTGGTCGAGCAAAAAATGACCCCGTGACAAGTTGGTATCAGAGCAACTTTCCTGAGACTACTCAGGTTGGCGTTCGACGATCACGGAGGAATGACTGTCGAACTCGGAGATGACTCAAGAGCCTACCGCACCAAAAAAAGGCCGCCCAGAGTGAGGGCGCGTCCACTCGAAGGATGTCATGACCGCCTTTGAGCAACGTCTCGGTCAGTTCCAACGGGACGTGGACGAGATGCAAGACCAACTGTAATGCATGAGCGAAAGTTGAAGAAGACAGTGGACATCACAGTGGTATAGGACGAGATCACGCTGTTGTATACGCAGCTCGAGTCCATGGAGGCGACAATCATGGACTTGTGGAAGACCTTGAACAATGGTCTCTCAAACATGAGGTTCGAGATGGAACAAAAGCTCAAGACCATACGGGAAGAGGTCAAGCGATGCTATGGAGATGGGCGACGTTTTGAGACGTCCATCTCGCACAAAGCAAGAATCGATGTGCCAAAGTTGAGGTCCTACAAAGGCGAGAGGTCGGCAAAGGAGATCAATGACTTCAGAAGCGAGGATGATGAGGACTGCATCCTTCTACTTGCAAGATGTGTTGAGTCTATGGTGGTGATGCCATTGTGACGATGCGGAATGTGGCAATGTCGATTCCATTGAGAAGTGTGACGATTTCAAAAGGCAGCTTACAAAGTACTTCTGCCTTGCCAAGTCGGGATTGGAGGTGAAGATTGTATTGTTCAACCTTTGCCAGAAAGGCACGTTGAAGGAGTACGTGAAAGAGTTCATCGAGCTTCGCCTACAGAACTCCCAAGTGGACGAAGACACATTTATTGGCAGTCTTCATGAAGGGTTTGAAGCCTTGGGCTAGGACGGAGTTGGAGTGACGAGACTGCTCCAACCTCTGCTCATCAGTCAGTCGCTACCGAGTCGCTCGTGTAATATGACAAAATGAGCTCCCTCGGGCAAGAGTAATGGTGGGGGAGAGAAGCCAAAGTCGCAAGGAGGTATGCCGCACTATCAGGATAAGGGGAAGGGCTATCAGGATAGGAGGTCATTCAATGATAGATTCAAGAGGGATGGAAAGTCACTGAAGCCTTGCTACATTTGCAAAAGACCACATCGGACAAGCGATTGCCCACAAAAAACGACGGTGAATGCTATGTATTGCCCCGACGAGAAGGAGGAGGAGGAGGCGTTGCTTAGTTCGATGTACATTCTCAGTGCCATCAACACCTCAAAGGGTTCCCCATCGGCTGCTTGACTTTATGCGGACATCAAGTTGAATGGGCAAGTCTTCAATGCCCTCATCGACGTAGGAGCATCGGAGTTGTTCGTGTCAAAAGTGTCCGCCAAGAAGCTAAAGCTGCCACTAAAGAAGACTTTCGTCACGTTCAAAACGGTGAACGCGAAGTCTATCTCGATCGCAAAAATTTTTTCTGAAGTGAAGGTTCTTGTCGGCAAGTAGTCGGGAACCTTCGACGTGATGGTGACACTAGTGGATGACTACGAAGTGGTGACAAGCATCTTTTTTCTGTGGCACATTGCCGCATGTGACATCCCGCTCACCAATTCAATGATAATTTTTTACTCCAAGAGACCTTACAACGTTTTATGTGGTCAGGAGGAGATCTAAAGCAGAAGACCCTCTCCGCCATGCAAGTGCGAAGGGGTTGCGCAAACAAAAGCGCACTTTCTGGCGACCGCCATCTTGGAAGATCTGAGGCCCTCCACTCCAACATCTCCCGAAGTTCTCGAGACCCTTGAGAACTTTGTGAACGTCATGCCCTGGGAACTTTCAAAGCGGTTGCCTCCGAAACATGAAGTGAATCATGTCATCGACCTGGCCTCCGAATCGAAGCCCTTACACGGAGTCCCTTATCGGCTAGCTCCTTCGGAACTCGCAGAACTTTGTAAGTAACTCACCTAACTATTGGATGCAGGATATGTTTGGCCTTTGAAGTCTACATATGGCGCCCCGATTATCTTTTGGAAGAAACATGATGGATCCATCCGAATGTGTATTAACTATCGGGTGCTCAACATGCATGAATGTGTATGATGGATCCCCCGACTCTTTTGGAAGAACTTGTCGAATCCCTGCCAGAATTTATCTCATTAGTTCTTCTGGAGTCAATGCCTCTGTCACCAACACCTCTCCCTCGCCCTCTTCGTGAAGCTCCACCCCTCATCATTTTCCTACAAGAAAGAAGAGAAAATAAGTTAATTATATCAGAAATATGAATAAAAAAACTGCACACATAAAATTTAATAAGCTTTTTTTAAAAAAGTGAAAACATACAAAACTAACTTATTCATCATCATCATCATCACTAAAGGAAACAAAATCCTCCTCCTCCTCCTCTTCTTCCACCAGTGCCTCATCATCATCTGCGTCATCATCCTCATTTTCATTCTTATCCTCTTCACTTCTCTCTTCTACTTCATTCACATAATCGAAGTGCCTTCCATCAACAAGGAGATTTGGCTCATCAAGTTCGATTGTTGGTTCAACTAAAATAGGAGTAGGCATCTCATCTTCCTGATAATAACCATCAATTGTAGGAATTGAGTTTTCATATTATGCATCATATGAAGAAATGTCTATTCTTCCTCTTGACTTTGTTTTGCATACAACCCACCAATCTTTCCTTTCTTGATTTGTAGATGGGTAAGACATATAATAAACTTGTTGAGCTTGTTCTGCAAACACAAATGGCTCATTTGTTGATAATCTAGATGCATGACGAATTTCAACTAGACCATGTCGAAGATGAACTTTTAAGCCTTTTGCCGTGTCAAACCAATCACATTTAAATAAAATAATTGAATTTCTCAAACCAGGATAATTTAATTCCAAGATTTCAACTAATACCCCATAATAATCTTGTTCGTAGTCATTATACATACTTCCTTTTATACACACACCACTATTCTTTGTTTTTTTCCTTGACCTTGATGAATATCAAATATGAATCCATTTGAGAAATATCCCTTGTAACATTTCACTCTACGTGAAGGACCTTGTGCTATATCTGTGATTCGAGTATCTACTTCATTCGAATTTACCTGTAAAAAAATATTGATTAACAATTATGACATAGTTATGTTATTATTAAAAGTACAAAAATTTCATAGTTTCTACTTACATATTACTTTAGCCAATTTTCAAACATACTCTCATGTGATCTCTCTTTCTCCTCGTCACTGATATTTGGATTGATTTCATATAATGCTTCATCATACATCCTATAGTCACATGAATATTTGTTAGTAATAAAAAATCATGTAAAATTATATAAATTATATTTCTCAAAAAATAGTAATTCTTACTCAATAAAAGGCTTAAGCTCAGGTGTGTTTAATAAAAAATATATATGTGCATCATCCATCTCAACATCCGACATCAATCTTCTTGAATAACCTTTAAGTGGTCGTCCTGGATGACAAAAAATAGATAGACGTTCAAAGGGCTCAACATCTCCACCATCATCGTTCCTCGGAATTTTTGTTAACTTTGTTTGAACACTTGGTTCAAAATAAAATGAGCAAAATGTTGAAATCTCTTGTATGATATATGTCTCACAAATAGATCCTTCAACACATGCTTTATTCTTCACTTTTTTCTTTGCCTCATCAGCATCATTTAGTAATGAATAAAACTTTGAAGCTTCTAAATTTGGGTGTTCATTTACCATTTCATCTCCATCAGTAAATTGATTGAAATTAGGACCTGCAGCATCCATTACCATGCTTCTAAAAGAATTAAAATGCTCAACATCATCCATATTAGATGTTGCAGATTCAACTTGTTCTCCATGAGCATGGACCGGAAGCTGCCCGCCCGGATGACAAGATCAGATGTCAAAGGGGGGGGCCCCTTTCTCGCTGTTCTAAGTCCTTTTTGAATCCTTTCATGCAAAGGTGAATGGGTATTGTATCCCTATCATGAAATAAAAAAATTCTTGCACTTTAAATAAGGGCACTTAATTTTTCCTCCATAAGAAATTCCAGGTTGAGAAAATACAAAGTTAATAAAACTTTGCATGCCTGCTTTGAATTCATCACTTATATATCCATTTCCGTCTAATCGATTATGCATCCAATTACGATCACCTGACATGGTATGTGATAAAAATTTCATATAAATGATATACATTTCAATATTAGTAATCCAAATTACTAACAAAAAATGTGAAAGATAATATCAAACAAAACTTAAATATAATAAACATGATCTAAATTAACACAATATTGTAGTTTATAATCTATGATAAAAATGCATAATTACATATGTTAGCATGTAATTATTTCATAATATATCATTGCAATTGTCCAAGATGAATAAAAAAATGCATAATTACATATGTTAGCATGTAACTTTTAAATAATGATATAAACATGAAATATGTGCTAGTAATTATTAAACAAATATATAAAGTAATATAAACAACAACATTGTTACTTAAAAATATAAAGAAATATATCATGCAAAAAGTTATTAAACAAATAAAACATATATAATAACAAATTATTATTATTGCATTTCCCATTCAAACCATAAATACATTTCAACAAAATTATACAATTTTCAGATAAATTTAAAAAATAATAATTAAGAGATGATTTATCATTCAAATAAATTTTTTCTATAATTAAATAAGGAAGAAGAAGTAACACGTACCTATATCGAAATAATACCAAGCTTGAACTCTTTTCCTAAAAAATATACATTCAAATAAATTGTTTGTTATTTTTTATTAAAAATTTATAAGAAAATAAAATATAAATGTAAATGTTGCTGGCGTCAGGGCAGCCCTGACGCCAGGCTCCGGCGTCAGGCGGTGCCAGGCGCTGGCGTCAGGCGGCGCCTGACGCTTGCTGCCCATCAGGCGGTGCCTGACGCTGCGCCTGATGGCTGCACGACAGCCTTGCGTCAGGCGCTGCATGACGCAGGGAGCCAGGGACGCACTTGAGGCTGCGTCCTGCGCCTTGCGTCGGCCGCCGAGAGATGAAAAGAGAAAAAAAAATACCTGAGATGAAAAGTTATTTGCCCTAGATGGTTAGGTAATTCTTTATTTCTTTTATATATTAATAAAATGATTTGGTGAATTAAAAATATTTGTGATAATATTGTGACCAAAGATAAAATAAATAAAGAAATATGACCATAATGTGACAAATATATTGTGACGATCACTTTTAAGTCACTAAATATTTTAATTAAAATAGTGATCACAAAAACGTCACAAAAATGTGACGGATTTTTTATGAACGATCTTATGACAAATATTATCGTCACATATCGATCACTAAACTATCAAATTCATATCGGTCACAAAATTCTCACAAATCTATTAAATATTATGACAGAATTATTTCGTCATGAAATATTCGTCACATAAGGTATGTTTTCTTGTAGTGTGCATTGATGGCCCTCGGTAGTGATTGGCCTTGTAGGAGAAGTAAGGATGGTTCCTATTTTTTGGAGTATAGAACTCAGTAGGGGGTTTCACTCCATAATTTTCTACTGCATTCACTTGGTCTATAGATTTTTCATATTGCTGCATTATCGGGTTGCAACTCTCAGTGGCATAGCCTTGGTTTCCACATACATCACACCTTGATTCAGAATTGGAAGGCTTTCCCACATTGGTTGACAAATTCAGCTTCTCCAATATCTTTTGCAATCCTTCTTTAATCTGGACAGCAATGTTATTGACCTGATTATCATTGGATGGCCTCTTGTCCTATCATGTGTGAGGAAATGGTAGTTCTTGGCAATATTCTCAATCAATTGGTAGGCTTCATCAATGTTCATGGATGCAAAAATCCCTCCTGCAGCAGTGTCTAATGCCACCTTGGATGGATAGTTCAATCCCTTGTGAAAGTAGTTAACCAATTGCCACTTTTCAAAATCATAGTGTGGACATGCCCTCAGTAAGCTCTGGAGTCTTTGCCATGCATCACATATGTTTTCTTGATCCAATTGATAAAACCTTACAATCTGATCCCTATAGTTATCAGTTTTGCTAGGTGGAAAGAATTCAGCTAGGAACAATTGAATTATGGACTCCCAAGTGGCAATCTCTTCAGGTTTGAAGGTCTTGTACCAAGTCTTGGTCTTGTCCTTGAGTGAGAATGGGAATAGTCTCATGTAGACAACATCCATGGGTGTGTTGCTGAAGTGGACAGTGCTGCATATTTCCTTGAAATTATCCAACTATGAAGCTGGATCTTCATTCCCCAATCTTGCAAATTGGTATTACCTTATCATTGTGACAAATGTTGGATTCACTTCAAAGTTGGTAGCAGGTGCTAGGATTCCATTCCCTTGCTGATTTCTAACATTACTAGATGAATAACAATCCTTGAGTGTCCTTGGTGCAGCCATGTTTACTTCCTGTTCTTCCTCTTCTTCAAAAATTCTTCTTCTTGCCTCTAGCCCTTGCAATCTTTTCCTTCTCGAGAATCTTCTTTCAGGTTCAGGATCTGATTGATAATGGTCCTCTTGATTGTCCAAATCCTGCATAAATGAATTCAGAAGTATCAAATTCAGAAAAGAAAGTAAACTAGACAAAATTAAAAAATCGGGAATGATAACTTGCAAAAACTGAAAATTGGGCTAATAAATGGACTGAAAACTAGTCTAAAACTAATCTAAACTATCTAAGTTAATCTAATTGACCTCAAATCCCCGGCAATGACGCCAAAAATGTGATAGTGAAATTGAGGAGTGTAGTGATAACTTGCTGAATTTTGGGTCAAAAGTGAGATTTTTCAAATTTTGATTTAACTCCTTAATTCACTCTCTACTGCAATGCACAGGTCAATTGTAGTAAACCCTAAATGTCATATCTACAGTGATTTGAAGCCAAAGACTCCCTAAAATAATCTAGACTAGCCCTAACTAAAGTGGCAAAAACAGGAAATTGAAGGGAAGTAAAAATTGATTTTTAAGGAAATGCAAAATGATAACTATTTTTGGACTTTTGGAAATTTATCAAAACTGAATTATAAATGCTAAACTAAGGGCTAAAAGTGATTATCAATCAATGAGGAAGGTTTTCCTAAGAGTTGGGGTTCATCTAATTTAATTATGGATGGAATGGAACAAGTTATCAATTAAAACTCAAATCTGATTCAAGTTGAAAATTTACTGCTTTCACAGCTCAATTAATCCAAAATTAATCAATATATTGTTATATAATTATTAGCCAGGTTGAATTGGATAAGTATCCCCATTGAATGTCAAGTTATCATTAGCAAATTCACAAGCCCCTCACTGATTTTGCCAATTCTTTTCAGATTTTGGCAATTTCAGTTTGGCATTACAATTCAACTCATATTTATGCATCAACTAATCAGAAAAGTAATGAGTCCAATCTTAATACTAATGCTTCTTGGTTTATCTCTAAACAACAAGAGAATTTTAAATCAGCCTCTCGGTTGAAAATTGAAATGAAATCCACATTAATACCAATCAATTGGATAAAATCAGCACATATTAAACATTTGAATTCAGCACATGACACTCAATGGAATTCAGCACCTGTCATAGCTCCTTGGTCCATCTCTGAACAATAAGGTAGCCCTAAGTTCACTTCTCAGTGGATGATATAATCAGGGGTTTACAACAGCAAGGCAGAATCCATGGGTTCAGAAAATCAGAATTTACAAATCAGAAATCAGTAATGACAAGTTGAAATGTTTACAATAATTCATGGATTGAAACCTTAGAAACTTCATTGTCTCTTGATTCATTTTTGAACAAGAATGAAACCTTAAGCAACCTCTCAGTTATTAGTTCAATTAGGGTTCGACAATGATGAAAACAGATTTCAACAATTCAGGAATAAAAAATTAGAAAAATCAAAATTCAGGAAAATCAAATTCTAATTGGAATTGAATCTAGAAACTTGGCATTGGTTCTTGATTCATTTCTGAACAAATAGTAGATCAAAGGACAACCTCTTAGTTGTAAATACAAGTAGGATCTTGTAATAACAAGAACATATTCATATGAGTTTAGAAATCAGAATTGTAAAACCAAAAATCAGATTTCAGTGTAGGAAATTAGATTTGTCCATATCTCATTCATAACTAATTAGACTACTACCCTATCCTAGGAGAAATGGAGTTTAGCTCCTCATAATTACAAAGATTGATACACAATAGTAGGAAGAATTGATACAAAACATCTTGTAATCAGAAGTTGTCGACAGAAATCTGGAATCCTGCTCCACTTCAGTTCCTTCCTTGCTTCCTTCCTGCTCAAAACCCTGCATTGGCCCGCCTGCCTTTTTCTCTAGGTTTTTCAGCTTATATATGACTCTTGTCCACCCTTGGATGCAGATGAGAAGGTTCCATTCCTCTGTGATTATGCCAAGTGTCCAAATTCTGAAAATATCAGCAGTGCTAGCTTTTTGGACAGCCAAAAAGCAAGTGGTCCCCCCTCCTTTTTCCTCTTTGTGCAGCCCTCTTTTCCCTGCTAAAAGAGTCAAAACAGCAAGCATCAAAGTCCTTGAATAAAATTTAAACAAATAAGGATTAGGACAGTTATTAATATCAACTCATTTAGCAAATGAAGTTTGATGTTGTGCAGGAATGAAACCTTTATTTATCTAATGATAACTTATAGCCCGGAATGATAACTTGTGCCCTATCCTTAAAATTGTCCAAATATGAGTGGTTCAAAGCATTGAAGGCATCAAAGGAATTAGGATGGCAAGTGAATGGGGTCAAAAATCAAATGTGGATAAGATTTCATAGGAATGATAACTTTGGTGCAAAAAATGATAACTTGATGCCATAAAAATGATAACTTGTCATAAGTTTAGTTGTGATTATCCAAATGTGATCAAATCATAGCAGCAAGGAGTTAGGACAATAATATAATGATTGCCTAATGCTTTTATGCAGAATTGATAGCCTTGCACATCGAAATGACAGTTTTGCCCTAAAACGATAACTTGACACTTAAAAATGATAACTTGTGAAATGAAATGATAACTTTGCACAAGTTGAAATATGATCATCCAAATATAATTAATTCATGATGGCATGGGATTTAGGGTAAGATAATGACTAGAAATCAGTTCAATTAGAAAAATGATAACTTTGAACATTGGAATGATAACTTGCCTAAAAAATGATAACTTGGCATAAAATTGTTATTTTTATGAATTTTCGCAATTCAGAACCTCTATGCATATGGAATTAAGTATAAAATGATAATGATCAGTTGGTTATCACAATCCATTGCATTCCAAGCATATTTGACCAAAAGTTAGGTAAAATAAGGGCTCGATATGGGTGAATTGAATAGAAAGTGGGATAAAAACCTATTGTGATCAGCTAGTGGTCATAAGGACATGTCTTGTTTTCCAGTAGGACAAGAACATCAATCAAGCACCTGGCGGATTTATGGAACCTCTTCCTATTCCAAAGCGACCATGGAAAAATGTTTCCATGAACTTCATCATGGGTTTGCCCAAGTTTGAAGGACGGGTACCATCATGGTGGTCGTTAATTAGTTCTCCAAGTATGCCATCTTCGTCGCTGGCTCCGCAAGTTGTCCTGTCATTGAAGTTGTGGAGTTATTTATGAAGCATATAGTGAAGCATTAGGGCCTTCTCTAAAGCATCATCAGCGATCGAGATGGATGATTCATTGGCAACTTCTAGAAGGACTCAAGATGATGGGCTCCAACTTGCATTTCTCGACATCACTTCATTCTCAAACCAGCGACCAAACTGAGAGGGTGAATTATATCTTGGAGATCTACTTGAAGCACTATGTTAGTTCCAATCAGAAGGACTGGGCGAAACTAGTAGACATCGTACAATTCTCCTACAACCTGCAACGAAACGAGTCGACCAATCGGAGTCCCTTCCAGATAGTAATAGGGTAGCAACCTCTCACTCCACAGACCATCGCCACTTCTTATGGTGGCAAACTCTCTGCCACTCATCGCATGGCGAGGGAATGATATGAGCAGAATGATATGGCTCGGGCATGCTTGCGAAAGGCATCGAAGCACATGAAGAAGTGGGCAGATACTACACGACAGGACGTCAACTTTGAAGTCGGAGATTTGGTCCTTGTGAAGCTGGTCCAACATCTTCGACTAAGCGGGAAGAATCTGCACAAGAGCCTTATTAGGTATTAGGAGGGTCCATTCAAGATCCTAAAAAAGGTAGGCAAGGTGACCTACAAGATTGAGCTCCTGCCCCATATGCAACAACACTCAGTCTTTCACGTCATCCTGCTCAAGCCTTATGTCGAAGACCCTAAAGATATCGAGCGTGGGGTTTCAGACCACACACCACCGGCCACCCGTCAGTAGTTCACTGATCAAGTTGAAAAAGTACTCACCATCCATGTGAATAATCGAAAAAAGGAGTATCTTGTTCGATGGAGCGAAAGACCAGACGCCGACACAAGTTGGGAGACATCCGAAGCATTGTGGTAGTTCAAGCAGAAAATTGAAGAATTCAAAGCTGTAATTCTCAGAATGTCGCTGACTTGAGTGGGGGAGAATGTGTCCTGAGGGCTTTCCCGTGGACCGTCGAGTTATCTTACTTTCTTGTATTTTTCCTTCTTTAGCCCACTTTTGTAACTTAGTTTTATTTCCAAATGTGATAGTGTCAGTTTTGTAATATGCACTTCAAAAAAGTGTACCCCCTAACTTGTCTTCCACATCACACATCGCAAAACTACCTCATGAGCCTAAGGTATAGTAAGGGGAGACCGCTAGAGCTCCCTTTGAAACATTTGTAATCATTCTATTTACTTAAGAAAGATTTCAAAGCTTTCCATTATCTAGTACGGTGCATCAAACGTGGGTTGGCAACCCACAAAGCGTCCCAAGCGATTGAGTGTTTCGTCTAGGTTCCCGTTTGTTCACAAACGCCTCCATCGAAGCGTCCGTTCGGGACCAAGCGTCTCAAAACTGTGGCATTGAGAAAGTGACAATAGGAAACTTCTACAAAGCGCTCAAAAGAGCTTGTCTAGACACCGCATGGGTTGGTCGAGCGAAAAATGGTCTCGTGACATAAACACCCCTAGATGACATCATGCCCCTCATCCACGAGGACCTCCCTTGCATGAACAATGATAATTACTCCCTCTTCGCTAGTGGCAAGCGACGCCCTCTGTCTCACAGCCCTATCCTTTGCATTGGCACTTGTGAGTTCACCGACACGACCTCCCCTGAATGGATGACACCATGTCCCTCATCCATGATCTCCAATGCATGGACGATGTCTCCGCGGCCTTTGCGGCCTACCCACCTCGCCTTTTGTTCTCGTCGGCGATCCCTAGTCTTACCCGTTCGATGAATTTGTCACCCCTGAGAGGATCGTCCACGTCGTCACGGAGCTCGACCATTATGTGGGAGTAAAGGGATCGTCGACATCGAGCCCACAGGGCAAGGGAGGCATCGACCTGGAGCAGCTCAAGGTGAAAACGTATGCGAGGTGAAGACATAAGCGCGAATATGCAAATCTCGCGGTCCAGATGGAGTGGTCGTATTGTGCACCCCTATTTGTGTGGGCACACACTAATATTCCTCTAAAATAATATAAGTTATAGATAGTAAATATATTTTGTAATTTGTATTTGTCAAATATTTATCATGATTACATACGTAACATTTTCAAATGCTACTAAAATCTTTTTGGACTCAAAAGTGCAAATTATATTTTCTGAACTTATTTAACACTTATACTTATAATATATACTAATCTTTCTCTTAAACTTACTAAAGTTTTGTAACCAATCTTCTAGATTTCATATCTTCTATTTTTTTTTCAGACTTTCAAATCATTCATTGTGTCCGAGTATTGAATGATCAATAAGTAAATGGAAATTATTTAGTTTCACATACATGTATAATTAAAAGATATAAAGGGAGAACTGATAACTTTTGAAAGCATGACATGCTTTATCTTGGTATATAATATATGCTCATGACATGACATGATGCATGCAACTTTTAAAATGCTAATTAAGGAGCTCATTAAAATAAACAGATACAACTGATTATGATCTAATATATATATATATATATATATATATATATATAAGTTGATGCTTTCAAACCATTCTCATGCTTTCATTGTCATTTATATTTTTTCTCCATTTTTTGTTATTTATCTTCCAAACTTGAAACATTCTCATTATAATGCAAGAAACAACCCCATCCAGCAGTTAAGGCCAGATTTTAGCACCTAATTAAAATGCAAGAAATGTCAGTTTTATTAAACTGTAACGCTCCCACGAACCTCATCCAGTGGGCGGCAGGGACGCTCCATTGCACATATGCCCTCAAAGTAACGTTATGAAATTCTAAAACAATGCTAATTATATGTCCATTAAAGTTTCATAAATCTTTGCTGATGAAACTGATGACCCTTCATCTCACAATCGATCAGTTTTTCACTTAAATTCTCGGAAGCGGCCGTAGAGAGATTTCTGGATGAAACGAGCACTTTTTCAAGCCATTTTTACTTCTCATCCAGAAAGGATCGATGCAACCAAGCGTGCATGTGAATTGAAGCATCCCCATCGTGGCACTCCTATTCGTCATCCAGGGCAAGGGTGTCTTCGGGAGCCCGAACGCGCCGTGACCAGCAACAACCTGGTGGTGCTCAGCAATGGCAAAACGATCTCAGTGCGTGGAAACCCATGTGGTTCGTGCTGATCATTGGTGAGCCATTGAACGAACATCAAGAAGCAACCTCAAACGCAAACTATCTCAATAAGCTTCAAGTGAGTCGTTGTTGTCGCTACCATCTGTTTGCTGGAAATATCTCTCTCTCTCTCTCTCTCTCTCTCACCCTGAGTAGGCTCCAAGTTGAGGGCCGTTGTTGCCACTGTCGCTTTCTTGTCGCCTCTCTGGTAAACGGTAATCCCTCCCTCCAAGTCCTCCCTCTCTCCCACCCTCCTCCCTTCATTCCAAGTGCTCGCGAGGATCCTATTCGCCGCGCTTGCTCACGAGTAAGGAACACGGAGGGGCTCCCTGCTCGCACAGGTTCCCAAGCTTCATGAAGTTCGATGATCTCCAGATGGGGCCGCGGATGACCTCGAGCCGGAGCCCCATACCCTGCGGCCTGCCTCCTCCATAAGAGGAGAACCACTGCCTTGCATGCAGACAAAAGTGTGCGTGATATCAAATATTATATTAGGACGGGATCATGTATATAACACTATACTTTTGTTTATAATACTTATAATATTAAATTAATATATTAATAATAAATATTATACACATATTTATTATGCACTAAAGATATGGATATTATTATGTCCTTTTAAGTGATAAAACTCATAGGTATTATGAATTAATTAAGAACCACTAATAGTTATATATATACACTTTTCTGTAGAATTATTGTTTTATATCCTTTCATTTTATATAGTTTTAATAGTTTATAATTTTTTATTTAGTTTTAATATTTTTATCTAATAATAAATCAATAATTCAACGTATCTTTTAATATAATAAATCATGTATTTATGATATGAAATCATTTAATGCAACTTTGATTTTATGCAGTTTTAATAGTTTGAATTTTAAATTATTTTGAATATTTTTATCTAATAATAAATTAATAATTTATTGCATCTTTTAATATCATAAATCATGTATTTATGATGTGAAAATCATTTAATGCAACTTTGCTATAGATTTTGTTCAAGATAAGTAGAATTTTATTATTTGTTTTATAAATAATTTTATGGTTTTGAAAATAAAATTATGAGCAAAGTAAAATATAAAAAAATCACAAAAAAAGTGTTATAATAAAATTATATAAAATTTATTTTTATTAATAAGATTGAATAAAATAAATATATAATAATATTGATTTTGATTATTACTTTCGTTTGACCACATTGATTGCAACTCTAAATGAAGTTCTTTTTCATTTTATCATCACTCAATTATATATTAAAAATGTTCACTTCAATAATTATTATTATTATTATTATTATTATTATTGCGCGAAGCGCAAGTGTGTTCCCTAGTTATGATCATAATTGTGAGGGCGTAGAAATAATCTCTCCATACTAATTATGATCTGTCTCGGTGTCCAAAATTGTTTCTTAATCTCTTCCTTTTTCTTTTTAATTTTTGTTTCATTCGTTTAGCTTTTATCCAGAATTTTGTATAAAGAAACTATTTGGCATATAAATCAACGGCGGTTGGTAATAAATTAATTTTTTTATTCATCTAAAACCTCTCTTCAAAATCGAAATAAAATAAATTATATATATATATATATATTATTTCTTTTTTGAAAAATGGTTAGTATCAGTTTTTAACACAAATTAGTTCGATTTCCCTTCGACCTTTTGGTTCAAATTTGCGAGGAAAGAAATGGAGGGAAAGCCCGCCATCGACGACTCTCTTCCGTCCGGCGGACTCTCCGACTCCCCTTCTCCGCTCCAGATGGTTGGCTTCAACGGCGACGTCGGAGGCTACGTGAGCCCTCCGCCGTCGCGGCAGGACAAGGCCGCGAGGCAGCTTCTCTCTCCGCGCGGTCGGATGACATCGCGGCTGCAGTCCCCCACGTCCTCCTACTTCCCGCTCGGCTCAAACGATGACGAGCTCGAACGCGCGCAGGCCCGCGCCGCCGCTCGCGACCGCCGCAAGTCCATAGTGGTGGCCCTGATCGCGAACCCGGCCTCCGATGGCGTTGCCGGCGGCCTCCGTGACATGCTTGACCACGACCAGATCATGGATCTCTTCCACAACTGCATCAAGCTCGCCAGCGAGAACGTTCGTCTTCATTTTTTTTTTCCTTTTTCGCCTTTACATCTTATCTCTTTCTTTTTTGTGGTTGCCAAATAAGAAAGATGACACGAATTCTTTTATCTCTCACCCAAAATTTTTTTAATAATAATACAATAAAAATCTAGGGTTTCAATTTTTTCTTGTTTTCTTTTTTTTATTTAATTTTTCATGGAATGAAGCAATGATTGTTTTTTTTTTGTTTATTTTTAAGCATAAGATTTGAGGGAATTGGTTTGCATATGATTGTTTTGTCTCTTGTTTAATTTCGTGCTGCAGAAAATAAACCAGAAGAATACGTGGGAGCTTAACCTCATTGATCATCTCAGCGAGGTCATCCGTGCCCAGCAGCCTCAAGACAATGATGAGACCAACTTCCAAAAGGTCAATTTTTGGATACAGATTTCGAAAATAACTGACGCCTTTCAAGTTTGGAACGATAAAACTGTGTGCATATTGCACTTTCGTTGCCCCAGGCAAGTTGTACTCTGGAAGCTGGGGTAAAGATATACTCCATGAGAGTAGATTCATTGCATTCGGAAGCATACAAAGTGCTTGGAGGAATCAATCGAGCTGGACGCGGGGAGGATGGAAAAGGTTAGTATCCGTGGTCATTCCATTAGGATTGATTTGTGCGGAAATCAAAATTCCATCGACTGTCCTGGTACTTGCACTGAGTAGGCACTTGTCCGATGTGATCGACAGCAAAGTTAGCTGTTGCTTCCTCCACCTGGTGGGTGCAATGTATAAATTTAAGGTTGGGGTAGCACTGTACTGGCCATAAAGTAAGCAACCCAGGGAGGAGAACAGTACGCACTATTCTCTTTCAAATGGTCATCCTTCTTTTCCTGTTTAAGACATACTATTAAGACTTCAAATGGCAAAGGTCTTTATTAAAAGACAAACATGGCATAATGTGGTGGGCCTGGTGGCTAGTACCTTGGCCTAATCAGTACAAAGTAGCAGTTCTAGTGAAACTGTTCAATGAATTTCATCTCATCGCCTGCTCTGAAAAAGTTGATTCATAATAATGAATTAAACAGAAATAATTTGTAAGCTAGCTCTTGAAAAAAGAAATAGCTCCTAAGATAGCTATAAAGCTCTTTAGATAATAATTGCCCAGCACCCATTTTCTTCCGAATGTTTTTAAATCTGTTTTAGAATCTCTCCAGCCTATCCTCATCCTAAGCATTTGAGTGGTTTTCATGTTCTCCTTGCACATTATGCCTTAAGTAGAACTGAAAGAACATCTTGACACAACACTTTCCCATATGTAAACATATCGATAGAGGTCGGTAAATTGGATCCATAAGCAATATCAAAATTTGAATTTGAGTGCATGCAGTTGAATTCTTAAAGTTCTTTCCATATTTTCTCATGTTTGGTGACAAACTGTACGAAATCCTTGTTATTGAGTTATTATCATGTCAAATGATGTTTTCTCATAGTGTTTTCGTGATGCCCACTTTGGAATTTGATGCGTCAGAAAATCTGGGAGAGGGTAACTGTCCTAACACAATACAAGGTGGCGGCCATTCCAGGAAGGAAACAGAATGGAAGGTACAAATGTTGTATCGTATATTAAAATTATGAAATTTCAATTGCTCACAGGTTTCAGGTGATTTCAGACCTCATCGCTCTCTACATTGGAATCATCACTTGAGGCACTTAACTTGAAAAGAATTAATGGTACTGTTCATGTCTTATTATGATCAAAGTTATAACAAATACAACAGCTGAAACTAATTTGTTACACCTTAATCTCAGTGGCTTTTGTTGTGGATCCTTTGTATCATCAGACTTCTGCACAATTTGATGAAGGTGGAGCCAAGGGCCTTCTACTGAATAATCTTGGTGTCTATGGTGGATGTTGTGTGCTTTTTGATTCCTCTGAAAGCCCAGAGAGGAGCATGTTGCATGAAACAGATAGTTGCACATCAGAAGTAATTGATCTCTCATTTGTCAAGGGTACAAATCTTTGTTGATTTTCTCTCAAAAGATAAATAAATGGGTTTGATGTGATATTTCTATGTCCGTCTCCCTATGTTTTGGATGTGCTCAATTTTCTTTGCAAATTATTCCTTTCTCAGATTACATTGAGAAGATGATGATCCATGTTCCCACAACAAATGATATCACACCAACATTGAGGGAAATTGTGAACCATTTTGATGAAGATAATTGTAGGCAAGCAGATGTCAATTCTTCAACACTGACTCCAGAAGATAATGAGGATCATTTTGAGAATAACCTTGTAGGAATGGATGGAAATGTGTTTGATTATGAATGTGAAGAATCATATAATTATGAGCATGATGATCAGACATCCGTTATTGATGACTGCTCTGTTGATACTATCCAAATTCACACAACCCAGCAGGTGGTTTGCTTCATTCACTACGGACTGAAAGTAATGAATGCACTTGAAATATGTTTTCTGTTTCCAATGCAGGAAAACCTTGAGTATATGTTAAATGGTCGTGATGTGGATGGAATTGCGAAAATTGTTGGTTTCGTGTCTCTAGGTTTGAGATATACCTCAAAATCAAATGACTGGGCAGGTCCAGATCACTGGAAATATAGAAAAATCAAAGATAACTTAAAGAATTCGAGTAATATCTTGTCCTTTCTGGTACATCTATAATTTAGCTTGCCCTTTCTGGTACATTTGTAATTTAGAAGTTCAACATGCACTTCATTTTTGTAGGTACAGAACAAACTGTTTCAGCAACTGAGCCAGAAGTAGCAGAAAAGAATTTAAAAAACAAAAATGGGAGCATCGACATAGAATTCATGAAATCACTGTACAATGAAAAGCCTGATATCTTTTCACCTCCAAAGAATCCAAAGTCATTAATCTTACCTGCAAGCAAAGTGGTTAAAAACATCATCCTTCCTGAAGATTATCACTATAGACCCGAAAGTCTTGTTAGATTATTTTTACTTCCCCACATTTTGGTATGTCTCAATGCTTAACAAATTACATTGTGCATAAACATATATGTTTCTTTTTTCTATATTAACATCATCTGTCTTTCTTATAGTGCATAGGAAAGCAAGGAAGGAAATTTTCTGGTAAGTTCGGGTTTTATTGCAGTTTGCTCCAAAGTTTGGACTTCATATCTTGCCATTTAATCAAATATTACCTTAGCTTCAGCCATGATCGCAAGTGTGCAGAAGCACCTTAAGTTAGTTTCAATGAGCAAGCCAAGAAAGGTATGTTAGGTATATATAAAAACATGATGTTAATTCTTAACCATGCGTGTTTTGAGAAAACCGTGCGGACAAGAGCCCAACACGAAGAATATCATGTTAGGCCAGAGATGTAACTTGTAGTATCAAATTCACATGGCATGAAACTTTGTGCCATAGTGGGTTTCGACCACTTATCAAGGATATTGAATTTCCTAAGGGTGAAAGGGTAGAGAAGACACTCTTGTGTTAGTTCCACATGGGAAAGTTACGAAAGAGATGGATGTAGGAATATGACTTTGAAGAAGGTGATGTATTTCTATTTAAAGTCAAGATTTTTGCTTGGCTTATGCGGCAAGATAGGATCCTCACCGGAGTTTATAGGATGAGATGGGCGTGCAACATTGATTCATCTTGCGTATTGTGCGAGGAGGACGCATTTGTTCTTCGAGTGCTGTGGCTCAAGAGGTATGGACACGAATGAGAACCATGGGCGTTACTCAAGGGTCTTGGTGGCTGAAGCCAGAGTTGGCGAGCAACCCTAGCGATCTTTATGGCAAGTACCTGGGCCATTTGGTTTCAGCGTGACTATGTCATTTTTTATGGGGAGAGATGTCATGTTGAGAACATTGTACACCATATCTCTTTGGGGTTTGGTTAGTGGCTCGACATTTCTCCTTTTCTTTTGTTGCTCTTTTCTTAAGAGCATACACTTGTACATGTGACCTTTATTAATAGTAGTACATATATGCATGACAACCACAAACTTTGGTAGTCATCCTTTATCCACTCAAGAAAAAAGAAAGAAACAAGATGATGCATTTTGAGAATATTGTGCGGGCTGAAGTTCAAAACAAACATATGACAGTTGGCTAGGCATGTTAAATTTGATCCTTGCGGTTATCATCTAATTGTTTTCGTAACTCTCTATTGGTGTTATTTCTATTCCAACTTTTTGGTTTTACATGTTAGTTCTTAAGAACTAAAGTTATTTTTTATGAATAATTGTTTGAAAGCAAGATGTAACACTTTTTTGCTATTCAGTTAGATGTGAACATCATATGAATGATTTGAATTTCAGGTTGAGGATGTATTTCTAAATTTCAAGATTATGATTAATGCTATCCCAAACTAGTGGAATACTTGAACTTCTGGTCTCTCTACATATGCTTGGAAATAATTTCAACTTTTTATGAAATAGTAACAAATACAACAACAACAAAGCCTTATCCCACTAGGTGGGGTCGGCTACACGGATCATACGACGCTTCGTTGATCCATGTTCATGAGATTCGACAGGATTTTACGCTGGCTATTGGGGCCTAACACAACCCTCCTCCTTTATCCGGGCTTGGGACCGGCTATAAAACATAGGCAGAGTTTATGAAATAGTAACAAATACAACAACAACAACAACCACTATATCAAATAGTAACAAATACAACAACAACAAAGCCTTATCCCACTATTACTTGCATAAAAATATTTATAGCATCCTATACAACCACTATATCAAATTCTTTTTCTTCTTCAATAAAGTTTATTTGGTCCTTTGATTTCATTTTATGTTGTATAAATGTCAGCTGAAAGTAATGGTTGAAAGCTAGATCCCAGCACAAGTCAAATGAAGTTTTGTCTTCATCGAATTTTATAGATATCAATCCTGTTGATTTTGTCACACGAATCTAGTTATAGAAACATGGATTGACCTACTTACAGAACTCTGGAAACATATTTGTCTTTCATGAATAATAAATCACATTCAATTCATCAGCCTATGATAATACAACAACAACAACAACAAAGCCTTATCCCACTAGGTGAGGTCGGCTACATGGATCATACGACGCCAATATTCGTTGATCCATGTTCATAAGATTCGACATGATTTTATGTTGGCTGTCGGGGCCTAACACAACCCTCCTCCTTTATCCGGGCTTGGGACCGGCTATAAAATATAGGCGGAGTTCATCAGCCTATGATAATGTTTAGATAAATAAAACAAGTGGAGAAAAATAAATTATCTGACTGTTGCAGTTGGGAGTGCATAATTTAGTCATAATGCTGAAGGGCATTCTTGTTTTGCTGATTCTTGAGGAGCATTTAGTCTTACAAGAGTTTTGTGACCACACATACTTTATTTAGATAATGTTTAGATAAATAAAACAAGTGGAGAAAAATAAATCATCTGACTATTGCAGTTGGGAGCGCATAATTTAGTCATAATGCTGAAGAGCGTTCTTGTTTTGAGGATTGATAGGAACATTTAAGTTTACAAGAGTTTTGTGACCACACGTACTTTTTTTTCATCCATTTGTTGCAGTTGGCATGCATTAAATTATTGTTTTGCCATCATTCATAGGCATTTGTTCCCTTGTATGATAACCTTGTTTCTATGTAACAATTTGCTTTTCAAGTCCAAACTTTGCTGAAGTTGTGAAGCAGCATTCATGTATTACTGCTCTGCAACATGTATCACTGATCAACTGTCACAACAACAACGAGAATGTCACACAAAATAGTCAAGTTATCATTTGCACAATATGTCAAAGAAATTGCCATAATTGTACTTTGCAGATGAATCAAGGGAAGATAATGCCAGCTTGTCTCCGCTCCAGACATGGGATAATGATAGTATAGCAAACGATCAATTTGATGATGGATATGAATACAGTGATGTAGAAGGCCAGGGAAGTCTTGTATCTCAACCGCGTCAGGTCTGTGTCTTGGTTGTCATGATATTGGGCACTGAATGTGTTACAATTTTCGCTCTAGAGGCTGAATATTCTTACATTCCCTTCTAATTCACTTATTGTTCTTTACCATACATATTTTTTTGTGCTCTTAGGTGAAACATAGGCTTACATATAATGTAACGTCATAAAGTCTTTTCTTCAAAAGAATTTGACCAAAAATTGATAATAATGGTATAGTCATTGTCACATTGAAGATTACATAAACAATGATAACCATTATAGCATGGTGTAAGAAGTGACCCTTTTCCTCTAAAGAAAGCGAAAATACAATAATTTTGGTAGTTCTTTTTATATTGATTTATTTTTCTTAAGATTAACAGAATATCTAACATCATGATCCGATTATTTTCCTTCTAAACAAAGGTAAACAAGGTTGAAATTAAATATGAGAAGGCGTCAAAGCAAGTTGATGTTCACTTGTTGAAAGATGTCTTGTGGAATCATATACAAGAATCTATTTTGTCCTCTAATGAGGTGAGCAATTTTGGTTATTTATTTAAATTTATGCATGCTTTGATGGTTCTTTGAATTAGTACTATCTCTCAAGTAAGTTTCTGCCATTTGTTATACCTTTTTGCCTTAAAAAATGGTTAATGTTTATTATGTGTTTTTCCTTGATAGCTGATGCTAGCACATTAAGAGTGGCCCTAGATTGTTTTGGCCAGCTTTTTGCATTTTGCATACAGAACCTGGAACTTCTTGGCCATATATATATGCTTTCAAGTTTCCATGTTTACACTCATATTCTTAGAAATTACAAGCCATCTTATAGTCCATTTTATTCTAAATTGATCATATCATGTTTAATAATTGTGTCCATCATTCACATCAACATACGGACTGAAGTTTATTCATTTCAGCCAGTGTTTTGATTCTCAATGAGGAATCTTCTAGGTGAAGGCAACATTGTGCTTGGATAATTGTATGTACTCTTAGTCCTAAAGATGATAATCTGGTTGCCTGTGTTAGGATTCAATTGACACTATGTTTTGCGAAATGATGTTTAAGAATCTTTGGCTATCAAATATTAATGAATGAGTGGATGAAGGACTACATAACAACCTTTAATAAAATGGATGATTACAATCTTCGCTCTCTCAAAAAAAAAAAAATCCACTTTGTCAACTCTTTTGACTTCCATCTCAACATATTATATGACTAAGTGAGCTAATGTCTTAAGCTTGAGAAAACTAATTTATTTACCAATGCTCCTATTTACCATTTGAACCTACAGCTGGTGATAATCTTAACAGGAACGCGGAGCTAAAGTATCTTTGAAGCAGGTTCTGCGGCACTTCCCAGATGATTGTCAATCAACTCCATCGACCAGGGATATATCTCCGCATCTCTTTTTCATCTGTCTTCTGCATTTAGCAAATGAACACTGCTTGAGCCTTGAGGGTCGCCCTGACTTGGATGAGCTCGACATACGCATTCCACCCTCGGGACTTGTCAAGTAATTAATAGCATCTGCTATGTTTGTTTGTTTGGTTGTTTCTTTTTTTTTTTTTTTTTCTTTCTTCTTAACAGCTTCAGATTGCTTTTGATGCTTGGTAAATGTGTTGGGCATAACATATAGTAATGTCAATGTGCTTGTTGATAATTATCTTGCTAGCAATAAGCTCCTTGCATTTTTGTCTTGTCACATCTCTAATGTTTCTGACGAGTAAGATGTTCGTGTATTGTCTGCAAGGTAGGCGTACTTATGTCAGAAATCAATCCAAAAGTTGAATGTTGTGGTGCTTGTAACATCTTTTGTAAAAAAGTTGATGATTTAGTGGTGATACAAGTATGGTCTCTAGTTAATGTGTAGGCTCCTAAGGAGTTCATGCATGCGGCTGTGGGTTCCATTCGATCATAATTAACGGATATTATGGTTGCCAGAATTATTCCAAAGATAAAATAAAAAAGAAGGGGAAGAAACGTGTGGAAGTATGTGGTGTACACCAACGTGACCTAAACACGCCACTAATCGATTTTGTAGTTTGATGAGATTTTCTTAATCCGTTAGTCTTTGAATCTAATTTTGTGGTTTGCATGAAATTTTGTTATTCTTGACATCTAAATTACTGAATGCAGTAATAACCGGAGTTTAATTAATGTGCAATTATGATTTTTAGTCAAGACATATGCATTTAGTAAATTTTCGTTGTTGAATGAGAATCATGTGGTTCAAATTAAATTTAAATTTAACAAAAATTAATCACGTAACAGTTTGTTAGATGCATATTAATTAATGGTCCAGATCTTTGTAAAAGGTTTAAAGTTGGATGTAATAAAATAAGACATTCTGAACAATGGGATGAAAATTGAAAACCAACTTCAACTTTGTGCACCACATCTCCAATGTTAGAATATATAGTTATAAAGATCAACATATAAACTTAGTCAATTTAGTGCTTATTACCAATGTTTTTATAACCGGATCGGAGATCGGATCGGAAAGCTAACTGGGTCACGGTCCGATTGGTTCGATCGGGTTCAATCGGATTGGATCGAATTTTACTAAAATAATATTATTTTTTAATAATCTTAAATAAAAATATCATAAGTAATACAATATAATATACAAATAATAATTAATTCAATTAATTATATAATATAGTGATGCATAGTATTTTATTTTATTTTAATTAACTCTTGAATTTTTCTCTTAATATACTTTTTAATTCTCCTCTCATTAGTTATTTTTTAAAGTTATCTTTTGCTATAAATAAAATTCTTTCATTTTGTATAATGTTTTAATCTTAATTTCTTAGTTTTATTTTAAATTTAGAGATGACTGATTTTATTTTATTTTTCATTTTCTCTTGTGCTTCAATATTAATGCTACCCATAATTAAGGGGACTAATATATTGTCATTATTTTATTATTAGAGCTAATCTCCTTATATTTCAGCATTGCTTTCCATTTTTTTCTTATCTTCTATGATTTGGACTTCATTTCATTAATTGTCTTTTGTTTCCTTTTAATTTTTGAATTTTATTTGAATAGTTTCCATTTTATATCATTTATTTCCTTTTTTAATAAAAACTCTAAAAAATCGGGTTGAACCAGAATTGAGTTCAACACGGTTCTCCAAATTTTTTCCGGTCCATACCAATTTTTTTTATCAAAACTAGTTTTATATATGCAGCCGGAACGGACCGGGTCACGATTGAACCGGTCAGGCCGGCCGGTCCGGTCCGGTTTTAAAAACATTGCTTATTACTCCGATGATAGTAATCCGGGCATAAAGATATTATTTTACTAGGTGCAAAATAATATATTTTTCTATCTCAAATTAAAACACATTAAAGCAGTTATATATATATATATAATGGACTAATTCTTTTGCAATTTTTTAATCCAAATTTGATTAATTATCTTTATAATTTATACAAGAGAAGTTTTAAATATGAAAAAAATGGACTAATTGGTTTGCAATTTTTTATCCAAATTTTATTTATCTTTGGGACACATACATTAAATCATAAAATTGTTGTTTTTAATAAGAAGCGGCGGAACCTTTTAAATAAACATATAAATATTAATATGTAGCACTACGAACTTATGCTACTTGACTTGTTCTTATAACGAAAAAGATTGGCTCACTGGCGAAGGCAATAGGAAAAAACATAAGGTCCGGATAGGGCTTCATGTGGGGTTATTCTTAGTTTTTGTAATAAGTATGAACAGTAAATGACAAAAAACGTTCTCATGTATACTCGAATAAATCTATACGTTATTTTAGTTTTTGCTCATAAGTGGGAAGGAAAGTTAAAGTCAACATCTTTTTGTAATAATAAATGGATGATTACAAATGCTAACATTCCTGTGCTCTCTCTAAATAATACATCTTTTTATTGAGTTCATGGCAATAGTAAAATAAATAAACTTAAAAAAAGTACGTAAATATTATTCTCAAGATCTTGCAATCCACAAGTTAAACTCAAAACTAGCCTATTCTGAATTATCTAACAGTCAAAAAAAAAAAGGTGAGGAATTCGTTCAAGAGGGAAAAAAGCATTTGCATCAAAATATCTTTTTACATAACTTAGTTATACGGATAAATATTTTTTTAACGAAAAGGAGTTGCCTAAAATGTAAATAGATGATTCAACGTATTAATTAAGCCTATATAATTATTATAACTGCAACCAGAAGGCTGGATTTTCTTAGAAAGCTTTGGTGCATTCCATAACCAACTCTTTCTCGCCATCCTTTTATGAGCACTCATATTTGTTTTGTATGCTCCGACGTCTTCATCTTTTGGATGATGAATATTAGCTGTTTGCTGAGTGATCATCAGTTTGCTTGCTCGAAGGGGACTACGAACATTTCCTCTCCCCCCAAAAAGACTAGAGAGATGATCCTGCTGCAAACTTAAAGTCGGATGTGTATCTTTGCGCCAAACCAAACATGCCCAGGGTACCTCCAGTGTGGATCATGACCACTTTGGTATCAGAATCCTCTTTGACAAGATGAATAGCATGCTCCCACGCAGCCAAAGTATAGACAGGATCCAGAAGAACGCCTGTCTGCCGTGCAATTTGTCTGCAAGAATCGATTTCTCCTCTCCGTACCTTGCCGAACCTGCAAATATTCAGGATGAATGGTCAATGAAAAGAATCTCAAAGCAAAACCTTTGGTCCAACTTAAAGATGACTTCTTTAGTACCATCAGTTACTAGTTAACAAACAGACATGTTTATGAACAATCAAGGCCCATCTTAGCACTTTGGTCGTTCCCCTTAAATGCTTAGAAAATAACGATCTACTGATGCTAGTATTTATCTTTGTCCTCGTCGAAGTGCTTTATTGTTGCTTTAGATGATTATACGCTTCATAAATTACCCATGTTTCTCTCTAATACTATATCGATCTTAATTATATTATTGTTGAAACATATACGCGCTAGGGATATTTTGGTTGGTTTCTAGATACACATTTCATTTCCGTCCGAGTTTCAAATCATGATCTGACTGAACATGGTTAAGGAAGACATGTAGAACAGGACACCATTCAATGTTCAATTGTAAGAAAACTGTAGGATATAAGAAACTTATACTACATTTCTGATAAAAGTACTACTTTAAGATCTGAAAAATGGTCTTTTATATATGATCCCATATGTTCAGTGCTTTAATCAACTGAACATATTCTAGAATATCATCTGGATAATACTTCACACTGTCTGATGTAAACTTGGTTCTAGTCTGAAAAGGTAAAGTAAAATTTATTTTGGACTCCTAAATGTAGAGTAGTAAAGACTATTGATACCAGACCTGAACTCATATGTGTTTCTTTTACTTTAGCAAAATGTTACACATGGCTTCAAGTGCATGTTCATCCAGTCAAAGAAATTGAAGAAGCTAAGGTTTAGGTTATAGCTATGATGCATGGGTATTTCAATTTCCTCCACATACTTGTACCGGGTATGTACCTAGTCCTGGTACTCCGTGGGTAGTGGTACCCGCACGTACCCAATAAAAAATTAATTTTGAAAAAATGGGTGCTCATACCTATGATTTTGGGTACACCATATAAAAAATTTGCCGGATAAAACTAGAAAAAAGATAATAAGTGATCGATGGTGATGGAAGATGGAATCATTGACACTAGAGAACATGATGAACATATAAAATAAGGAAAACAGAGATAAATATAATCATCTTACAGGTAAGTCTTCGTCAAATGTGAGCAACAAAATATATAGATGATAAAGAAGTCGCCTTCAGTCTTGAGGAGAAAGAAAATTATTAACAACTTCTCATTTAGATATTGCCTAAATTTTATGTGAAGTGGTTATCTAAAACATCATGTAGATACTAGAATAAATAATCCATTTACATTAGTTGTCAATTGTGTCACACTTAAATTAGGTAAAAATATTATTTGAGCTTATTTTTTAAGAATGAACTTTTTCTCTTAAAAAGCTTATTTTTTTAATGCTCATAGTATTTATTATCTTATTGTAAATTTTGTATATATGTTCTTTCATTCACTAATGATTCATAATTGGCTAATTTGACATTTTAATCTTATGAAAAATTATTTTATTCATATAACAGTTGAAGCATTAGAGAAAATGATGGAAGATCCAACTGTGCAGAAGATGGTTTATCCGTGAGCTGAAAACTACTATGACATTTGTTCTTATTTTTTTTTTATATTTGCAACCAGTTAGATCTTTTTTACATTACAATGCAATTACATGTCATTTCCCGAACAATTTTAGTTGAACTCACAAGAAATTTAGGTATCAGGTCATTGCCACTAATGATGTGTTTGAATTTGATGTCATGATGGTAGTTTTTGACTTCAAATCCCTTGGCTGCTTTCAATCTTGATTGGTATGGAAACTAAATATTTATAGTTATTTTTCCTTTTTTTTGTTGTATGCTGATATTTTTTATGGTTAAACCTAGGCATTTACTTAATATATCTTGGATAGTTATGACTGAGTGCTACATGTTACCAAACTTATTACCTTTTACTTGTACTAAATATTGGTCTTTACCAATCATACACAATTAAGGCAGTTGATTAATTAGGATCACTGTAATGATTAATTACCAAACTCCGCCTATGTTTAGAAACTCCGCCTATGTTTTATAGCCGGTCCCAAGCCTGGATAAAGGAGGAGGGTTGTGTTAGGCCCCGACAGCCAGCGTAAAACCCTGTCGAATCTCATGAACATGGATCAACTCGTATGATCCATGTAGCCGACCCCACCTAGTGGGATAAGGCTTTGTTGTTGTTGTATATATTGAATTTAATATCGGCGTACTCGTACCCTAATTTTTTAGAATTTGACGTGTCCGTAGCTATACCTGGTACCGGTATTAGGGTTACAATGTTTCTTTTTAGAAGGCAAAGGATGACCACCAAGGTTTGTGGTTGTCATCCAGGTGCGCATATATATATATATATATATATATATATATATGGATTTAATGTTTGTCATATGCATGAAAGTGGTATGACCATCATACGCGTGCGTTACAACCGTCGGATCTAATCTGACGATTAGTAACGCTTCTGCCACCAATTTGTTCCCGATTAATAATGCCGTCAAATCCTTCATTTCCTCCAACGACGCTTCCACCCACGGTGCCGGCCTGCAGAGCCGCATGAGCGGTTCCGCTGGCGCGTCCACCAACGGCCGGGCGGTCTTCTCGTCGTCTGAGCCGCGTGCCACGACGCCTCTCTCCCAATACCTCTTCTCCCAACTCCACCAACAGAGGATAGAAATGGACGCTCTGGTTCGTGCATAGGTTGTTTCTTTCATTTGCTTGTTCTGTTCATGAGGATTCAAAGGTTATCTTATCATGAACAGTGCGAGAAGCTTTTGTCCGAATTGGTGGAGACCTGCAAGAGGCACTGCCGAGCGCTGTTGGGGGCCATCGAGCAGCAGACACTGGAGCGGCTGAAGCAGGAGGCGGAGCTGGAGATGGCCAATCGCCGGAAAGCCGAGCTGGAAGAGAAGCTCCAGCGGGTGGCCACCGAGGTCCGGTCTTGGTCCATGGTCGCCAAGAACAATGCCGCGATGGTCTCCACCCTCAGTTCGAGACTCGAGCAGGCCCTCCAAAACGTCGCCGGGAACTCCAATGCGACAGCCGGCTCCTTTGAGAGGGAAGGATTCGGGGAGTTCGACGGTGCCCATTTCCGCACCGACGACTCCCAGTCGTGCTGCTTCGCGGGCCATGGCCGGGGTCCCCTTGTGGCATTGCGAAGTAGAAGGAGAACGGTGAAATGAAAAAAAAGAAGAAGCTGATTCACGCGCTAAAAAACTGATCGTCAAATCAGATCTGACAGTTGTAATGCACACGTATGATGGTCATACCACTTTCATGCGTATGACAAATATTAAATCCTATATATATATATATATATATATATATATATATATATATATATATATGATCAACATGCACAAGTAAAATGCTCACCGGAGGAGAGCAGCAAAAATGAAGGAGGAAATGCTATGCTATCCAAAATCTCACTTCCGAAGAAGAAATGAAGTGTGGTGTACAATACCGTCCACATGACATTTTCCCCCAAAAATGACCTGATTGCATTGAAGCCATAGGTTACAGTGTTAATTAAGGATATTATGCTACTGGAAATTGCAACATTATGTAACAACAGTTTGTTTGATATTCATGAACAAAGAAAAGAATTGTAGTTAAGGGAGAAGAATAAGGGCACAAAATAATAGAATGGACATATATAAGAGAAAAAAATAAGCCAACAACAAAAATATAAGGCATAACGTAAACAAACACAAACATATTCAAATATAAGCTGATACCTTCTTGAATTTTGGCGATGCATCCAGTGCACGATAAATTCACCAGTTGTGTTTACTGGTGATGTCGGAAATTCTAACTGATATATCCTCTTGAATTCAGATATTAAGTACTTCTCTCGTTCTCTATACTTGTCAACTGTATCAGCAAGCATACAACAACAACAACAACAAAGCCTTATCCCACTAGGTGGGGTCGGCTACATGGATCATACGACTCGTTGATCCATGTTCATGAGATTCGACAGGGTTTTACGCTGGCTGTCGGGCCTAACACAACCCTCCTCCTTTATCCGGGCTTGGGACCGGCTATAAAACATAGGCGGAGTTATCATAACTGCAGTTATTTTCCATTGAAGCCTGTTAAACAGTAAAAAAAGTTTAAACTGACCAAACAATGGTGGATCGGTGCATAATATATATGGGCACAGGAATTGAATACCCTACTAAGTCAACTTTCCTGCATGGAAAGCAAAAATATACACCGATGCATGCAAGTATGTAAATGAGAACACAAAAAATTGTATTGGAGCAATATACCTTGAGCCACTGAAAACCACATTATGGATCATGATTTAACATTTTTTGCTCCCCAAAATTAGAATCCATAAATCAACTATTTCAGACAATTTGTGCAAAACATATTGATACATAATTTGGTATGTAAATCATCTTTTTAGAGAAATTTGACATATAAATCTGATGAATGTCACTGGTAAGAGTTGTTTGAAAGATGAAAGAAACATGTAACATGATCATGAAAGAATGACTAACATCATACCCTAAATAGAGGACCCCAAGAGCTAAGCCAATAGCTGTTGTCCCGGTACCAGCATCCAAGACCAGATGAAGATTTTGCATGTTTCCAAACACATGAACTTCTGAAAGGTATTTCACAAGCCTAATCAGGCCTGCAAGACAAATCAAAGAAAGAGTTTCTTACCACAAATTTAGAAGTAGTCATATATTTTAATATTGAAACACATTTCCGACATCATCATCTCCATGAATATTTGATGGTAAAAGAAAAAGCTGATGAAATATAACAAGATTTAGTAATTGAGATAAAATAAGGAAAGCAGAGTAAGGGTAATGATAAAAATAAACAAGTTATGAAGAATTCTAGGGCTTAGCAATATATTTGACAACCAAACAGCAACAAAGGTGTAATCAAGAAGACATTAGCATAGAAAAAAGCAAATCATCACTTTATTAGCTTGATTAAGTTTTGGCTCCAAGGGAAAAATGAGCTTGAAGCTTGACTTTAGCCCGATTTAATCTTTCTCCTATAGCTCAGGCCACACCCAAAAGAGCATGTGTCCTCTGAACATACTTCTTAGATGTCTGACAATGAGCTCTGGTTGTTTTCAGCCATTTCCAGCTTCAATTTCAACACACTTATGAAGATTTGGTGTAATGTAGTAAAATATTCAAATGTTCGCATTTGGAATCAGAATCTGTTTTGCCGCATGTACCATCATGATTACATGCTCATACAAATGTTCATCAATTTGATATAACGAAAACCAACAAGGAATCGACAACAAAAAAATACAGCTCTAAAATTGGATAAGCAAATGAGGGTTTAGGAGGAGAAACTTCTTAAATTGATCATTATTCAAGATAGGAGAACAGAGAGGCACAGTCGGCCGAATCAGCGCACCTAATAATCCCAATATGCCACCTGCGCCTTCATTAACAATCGCAACTCTTCTCAAACCTGTCTCAGTCTCATCCTGCTGAACAGCAGCATCCTCAAGCATCCAAGCACCAGAGCCCTCCCTCGCAAGATCATCCATCCAGGCAACTACCCCTCCCTCGGCGCCCGCCACGGCATCAGCGTGCTTGCGCAGCATTTCTTCTCTCTGCGCGTACTCCGACCTGGGGACATACCTGACATCGCCGTACGTCAAGGACACAAGATTGTATCCAGTCGGCACCTCCGGCTGCTCCCCTCTCAGTAGCAAATGCGGTCGTATCCCTCTCTCCGCGCAACAAACGGCTTCGCTACCAAATGCACATGCAATGAATCTCGGTACTGATAAAAAAAAGAGAGAACAAAAAAGAACCCCCTAAAGCCAAAACGATAGGTCCTACCCACAGCTGCCGCATGAGCACTCTGACAACCTCCGCAAGTAACCTAGTGAAAGAGAATGTACTCAGGCTAAACTATGTCGAAAGAAGAGATTTTTATCGTTTTCTGTCGTACCAAGTCGGTCACCGCGTGCTGCCGGAGAACTGGGATGAGAGCGTCGAGCTTCCTGGCCTTGTTGCCGTTGACCAAGGGATGCAGGAGGTCGTCACGGGCCAAGTAGAAGGAAGAGGAGCTGAGGGCCACAGTAGAGGAAGGAGACGGGTTGGTATCGATGGCGAAGGATCCGCCGGACGATTCTTGACCCCGAGGCGTTCGAGGAAATGACACCACGTGGATTGGGGCCGCTGGAGACGCCAGCATCCATTGCCTGTTGAGCAGCAGGTTGCAGGCGGGCGGCGCCGAAGGAGGAGGAGGATGTGATTCGGAACGGAAGCATCGGCAAGGACAGCCACAAGGGGCCGGCAACCTGGAGGTGTCGTAATGCGGAGAAAATATAATGCAACACGAGGAAAAAAATTCTAACAAATTTAATATTAATTTATTATATTTAATCTCAATCATATAATTATCGTTCATATTAGTTATACTAATATAACTTTTGATTGCATATTATTTAAATTAAAAAATCCAATTAATCAAGTTGCTAAAGTTGTTAAATTAAGGATTACAATTTTAGTAGTCACACATTTGTAGTTGAAAGACAAAAGATGTTAAATTCTGTATACTTCAAATTAGTTTGAATACATTAATTGAATAATAATAATAATAATAATAATAATAATAATAATAATAATATACTACACTGTTAGGAGCATAGCAGCGTCAGACGTTGCATCGCTATTAGAGATGAAAAAACGGGCCGTGTCGTGTTGTGCCCGTGTCGGTCAATCCGTGTTTGACCGTGCCGCGGGACGTGTCGTGCCGACACGGCCCGTTTCAAAAATGGGTCGTGTCGTGCAAAATGGACCATTTTCGACCCCAACAAGGTCTAGACCCGGCCTAATCGGGCCGGCCGGTTTGGGTCGTGCCGAGTCGGGCGGCCCATTATTTTTTCAATTTCAACATTTTAAATAATAAAATAAATTTAATTATTAAATTATTATAGAGTATAATTAGTATTATTATTTATTCTATAATATACAATTGATAATAATTATATAGTTAAAATTTCAAATACATTGAGTCATTAATTTATAATTATTAAGTAAATAAATTTGTAAAATAATTAATTGAGATTTGAGTAATAACTAATAAGTTATAACTTTTTATATAAAAGTAATTGGTAAGTATTTAATAAATATATATTAGTAATTAATAGTATTCTACCAAAAGTGAGAGTGAGAGTTTGAGAGAGAGAATATAATATGTAGTACATTAGTACTACTGTACATTAGTACTACTATACTACATTATATATAATTTATTGTATAATGCATAAGTAGTATAGATAATTAGGTACTTAGGTAGTATACTACTATACTATAGATAATTAAGTACTAATTTAGTATATAGTAAAAATAGTAATGGACACCGAGATTAACGTGGTTCGACTATTTTAGCCTACGTCCACAGGAGTTTTAATATTTTATTATTATTTTTTATTATGAAATAATCAATAAATGCAAAATTACAAAAAAATTAAAAATTACATCTTGTACAAACAATTATTTTATGAAGAATTATAAGCGGAGTAGACATCCGTTTCATCATCATCTTCTATGTATGGTAATATGGATTCCTGACCTTGTGTTCGAGTATCTACATCAAACCAATCTTTTAATAATATACAAACCTCCATCGACTTAGAGCTCATTCTATTTCTTCCCTCGTCCAAAATTCTGGAACTTGCAAAAAAATATTGTTCTGATGCCACTGTAGACATCGGAACAAGTAAATCATCTCGAGCTAAAGCGGAGAGAATTGGATACGTACGGCCATTTAATCTCCACTAGATCAAGAGATCGATTTCACTATCACATTCATTTGAACGTGATAAGTAATCTTGCAGTTCATTATACAAGGGGCAGCTGAATTGGATGAACCTTCATCCGAGCCTCTTGGTGTGCCCCCCTAATAGAAAATATGAATCTAGAAAATGATCTATTATTGGAAGGTTTGGGTGCTACTAGTGGACGTGATGAAGATGCTTGATCTCTACGTACACCAAATTTTGTTTCATAAATATTATATAAGTTATTTATTATATTTTCATAATCATGATCTGGATTAATAAAACCGTCAATTTGTGATTCTGGATGAATTCTTATATATTATTTGGGAAAATAATTCTTAATTTCTCTAGGCTGTGTTTAGCGAGAGGTGAACAAGAGAACTGAAGTTCTGGGACTTGGCGGATTTGATTGGGAAGTTCTAACATTGTGTTTGGCTCAATTCTGCCTCCATGACAAGAACTTGACTGATTCGACGTTTTAATCCACTGAAGTTTTGCCCATGCGTTTGGATGGAGTTCTCGGAAGTCCTATATTTGTTGGCGCGAAGGACAACTGACCATGACATCTTTGGTGTTTGGCGAGAGCGAAGGACAACTGACCATGTCATCATCTTGGCATTTGGCGAGAGCGACTGGAAGTCCCAAAAGAGTCATCTGCAGCCTACCATGTCAATGGATATTGAAGATGAATTGCACTTCGAATAGATGAGGTCCAATTGACAAAATGGGATACAAAAAAGTTAACAAATTTTAACTAAAGCGGGACACAGGTTAAGCCATATATGTGCATTCTAACGACTAACTTCAAAGCATTTGCAAATGAAATACAACCTCACAAATATCAAAACTTAGGAAGTCATTCACAATCCTTTACAACTCAATACATAGAATACATGAACCAGGCACAGGTGAACGGAGTATATGACATATCTCATATCAAGTTGTAACAAAGCAATAAGGATGAGGGTAGCATAAAACTAGAGAGAAATTAGAAGCTTCTCAACATTTAGTTCATCCTACATAATGACCCGACAACCAGCAAGGGCACTCAAATTACAGACTTCAAACAAGTATCATATGTAGCACAACAGTCCACGACAATAAGAAGATACCATGATTAATGAAGTAGCAAAGTACATGTGACATTGGATCATGCCTCCTTACAATACTTGCCTATTATAAACCCGAGTACATATGAAATAAAGACACACATCAGTAGCACAATCACATTATTCCTACACTTGCACCGACAATTGATAGAAGGGATGTGCTCCTTGACTTCAACTTCTCCATGTCTAACAGACTTCGAGAGTGTCTCCATGGTGGAGGGATCGGACTTTGTCATCAAGTAATCTTGTAATGAAGTAGAGGCTGCATCGTATGTATCAAATTTTTTAAAAGCACAATAGCGATAACCCAACACCTGTGTTTGACAATCTGCCCATGTGTCGTACACTCCCGGCTTGCGGCCCTCATACACAGCGTAATACTTTTGCGGAGCCATCCTAATTGTCATTGTCCTCAAATCCTACGTATTAGGAAGAAAATTGATCAGATAGATTATCATGCATATTTATAAAAGAAAGTAAACGCACGAGTAAATGCATTCTTAAGATTGAAGTGAACTCGAATACGTCATCGGTTAATTGACAAGACTCAAGCATGTAGAAAATTGGAACACTAAGTAAATGCACTTTTCAGGTTAAGTACTTACCATTAAACAACATTACCAGGAAATTCAAATATTCAATGTACAACAAGAAAATAGACTTTGACACACTAAAAACATGAAGTCAAAATAGGCTCTGGTCATGTTCAATAAGTAAGTAAATTTAACTAGAAAATGAGTATAAGAATGCAAATTAGAATGATGTGCTTACTATGGCGACGTCGATGATCACCCCAAAGCCGAGATGCTATCCCATCCCGAAGTAGGTCGCCTCTAGTTTTCTCGATTGCAGAAGCGGGCATAGAAGGTGACAGGTCATCCGCACGTAACTCATTGGGTTTATGTCAGATAGTTATATTGAAGTACTTATCATCCCCTTGATTCCGTCGCACGAAATTGTGTATGACACAACATGCTATGACAATAAGCTTCTGAATTTTCAATGGATATTGAAGGGGGATATGAAGCAACTTAAACCTCTTTTTCAATATTCCAAATGACCTTTTCACACAGTTTCTCAGCTGCGCATGTCTGTGATTAAAAATATCTTTCGCATTACGATACCTGCCCGCTGGGGTGCTTCCAGTAAAGGTACCCAAATGATACCTTCCACCCCGATAAGGTGCTAAGAACTTATCGGAGTCTGCATACCCTGAATCCACAAGATAGTACTTTCCTATGGAAAAGACAATTCAAATTACCAATTAATAATTACACAACATAAAATTGTAATTGCAACACAATAGTGATTGATACCGTCGGGTACGTTAAAGACATTCCTCTCAAGACACCATCTCAACACCTTCATATCGCCTGCCGAGCCTTCCCAACCAGCACACACAAAGAGGAAAATGTAATCGAACGATGTCGCTGCCATGACGTTTTGTGAAAGAAAACCCTTGTGATTTTGGTACGGAACCGCTTTTAACTTTTTGACATGAGCTGGAATGTGAGTTCCGTCGACGGCGCCTAATGCATTCTACATTGACACAAAACAATGAAAGCGCAATAATGAGAATATTCAACTTATTGTAACAAGTACTTGTTTGTGGTGACAACTTACCGCAAAGTATGGGTAGAAAGTGCGAGAGTCCCGTACTCATGGATGGACTCCTACATCGGCACCTGGGAGTTGTATGAACTAGTTGCTCAACGAACAAATTGCTTTGAGGAACGTTCCTAAAATGTCGAAATATCGTTTCTCCAGAATGTTGGAACTCCTCCTCCATGTCTCTATTTGATTGGTCCCGACGGATGGCATAAAGAAAAATTGCCAATTGCTCACGGGCGCTAACATACTTTGTAGATGCTAGAAGCTCTCGGGATACAAGCAGCTCCTCGAGCATCAAGAACGTTGTATTCTGGAGTTCAAAATGATGACAACTTCTTTTGGGGTGTCCATTCAACATTTCATTGACCAGCATGTCTCCCGTGAATGGACGTGTTCTGCATGGCATCCTCGATATGTGGACAGAAGTTGAACTCCTACTAGTTCCATCATTGCTACTTTGTGCTGTAAGCGACATATCGTCTTCAAAAATTTCGTCCGCAATGAGAAATGACCACATCTGTGCAGTATTCATCTAGGAGAAGTCATTAACGTAAGTGAATTTACCAAGACACATTAAAGCCGTATAATAATTCAGCTAAAATAACAAAACAACTTCTACAAGAGTTACATGAACATAGTTAAGACAAGGTTACATATCATCGTGTAGATCCTTACAAAAGGTTATAATCTAAGTTGCTACATTGACGGTTTTTTCGTCATACACATTCCAGTCCGCATCATCGGTGCATACAAAAGTACAAAATGAAGAAATACTCTCTTGTTCAGACAGCACAACATGAAGTAGGAAATATCTACTCCGTCTCGCCCGAGGACGCGGGGGCATCACTGGATCGAGGCGGAACAAATCGGCGAGAAGGTAATGCATTCGATAGGTTTAGGGACCTTACTTTCGAAGGGCTGATATAAGGATTGCCTTGCCCAGCCATCGTCGGTCCTGAGGACACGACAAAGGCATTGGGAGAAGTGCTGTGGGCAGCAAATGCTGCACGGAGATCAGGTGTGGGGAGAGTCGACGAAGTGGCATACGGCATCGTACTAGGAAAAGTGGCTGCCCCATATTGTGATTGCGTAGGGCCCTGATCAGACAACATAGAAGTGAAAGGCATAAGTGTCTGAGTCGGCAAAGGAATGTGATAATAATCAGATACACGTCTTGATATCCACTATTGTAGCATCTCATCATCACACTTCATAAAGGTCCATAAATCCCGCTGCTCCTTGAAAGACTCTACGATTGCCAACTTTATGTTAGATGGAAGGTTCGGCAATTTTTCTTGCAATAGCCTTGCAAAAGAAGAGGGTGAATGTTGCCTACATTAAGGTAATACAAGATATGTACGATGGGGCATTGACTAGGGTTAGGACACCCGGAGGTGAGACAAATGAATTTCCTATAGGAATTGGCCTACATCAAGGATCAGCTTTAAGCCCGTATCTATTTAACTTAGTTATCGATGCTATAACCGAGAGTATCACAGAGGAGGTACCTAAGTGCATGCTATTTGCGGATGATATAGTACTTTTAGCGGATTCAAGAGAAGAGATTAATACAAAATTGGAAATATGGAGAAATACGTTGGAGTCAAAGGGTTTTCGTTTAAGTAGGAATAAAACAGAATATATGCATAGCAATTTCACAAATAAACAACTTAGAGACGATTTGAAAGTTAGGTTAGGGGAGGATATAATTCCTCAAGTGACAAAGTTTAAATATTTAGGATCAATTGTAAGACAAGATGGTGAGATTGATGACGATGTTAATCATAGAATTCAAGCTGGTTGGTGTAAGTGGAGGAAAGCCACTGGAGTTCTTTGTGATAGAAAGGTACCCAATAAAGTTAAAGGAAAATTCTATCGTACTGCTATAAGGCCAGCAGTGTTATATGGTAGTGAATGTTGGGCTATGAAGGGACAACATGAACGTAAAGTGGGGGTAGCCGAAATGAGGATGTTGAGATGGATGTGTGGTCATACAAGATTAGATAAGATTAGGAATGACCATATACGTGAACGAGTCGGAGTGGCTCCTATTAGTGAGAAAATGGTAGAGAATCGTTTGAGATGATTTGGTCATGTTCAGAGAAGACCATTAGATGCGCCAGTAAGAAGAGTAGATCAAATAATCTGGAGTCCGATTAAAAGAGGGAGAGGGAGGCCAAGGCGGACACTTGGCGAACTAATAGAGCAAGATCTATTGGTGAATAATATACCGAAAGGTTTGGTTACTAATAGAGCGGAATGGCGTCGTATGATCCATGTAGCCGACCCCACCTAGTGGGATAAGGCTTTGTTGTTGTTGTTGTTGTAGTCTTCAACGGTGTAAGTGACTGGGTTCATTGATAAATCTCTGGCAAGCATTTGCTCCATCAGTGCCAACCTCTTCATGGCTATTTCATGGTGCGCCATGTCCACATCACCACCAACTTTTTTTTTCTTAGATGTGATGGGAGTGGAACCCGACCGAGTCCTCTTGCCGGACGATGTTGTCCCATGGGAGGAAGGCAATGTGTGCTCCATGGGGGAGGACTCATCATCATTATCGCCACCAAGTGTCGAAGCACGACTGTTGTCAGTGTTGCCAAGAGTCATGTCGATTATGTTCTCGTCGGAACTTCCTTGCTCGTCTAAGTTCACTAGGTCGACACTTGTGCATGCTCCCTTGCCCGTGGCAGTGTTTTTGGCAAAAAGGAACATGAAGTCATCATAATGTGGGAATGGCCTATTCTTCACCTTGGGGTACTCTTTGTTCCCCTGTTGGAGAAAATAATGTTCAGTTATTAATTGACGTTAATTTGTGATGGTCGTCTATGATCCAAAAGACATTACTTACCGCAATTACCTCCTTCCACATAGCCTCCTCTGGTGCCACCGCCACAAATCTTTTTGGATCCCATCCCCATCCAAACTTATTTGCTAGGGCCTTGTGCAATTCGAAGTTCCTCTTCATCACCTTCAGATGGTTCTTGAGGTATTCCACTGTCATTCTCTCGGCAAACTTCTCGTTAAAAGTGTATGTCATCCTTTTCCATGACTCCCCTGTGAAGCAGTTGTGTTTGAAGTGGCCGTCTATGTTCTCTTGTAACATGAGTCCAACGAAGGTCTCATCCATTCTTGGTGACCAATGGCTGGATCTTATCTTCTCTCCAGACGGTGCCATCTTCTCCTTACCCTTATTCATGCTCATTGCTGTCAAGGCAAAGAAATTGGAATAACAAGTGAAAGAAGGCCAGGTCTTCGTGATGATTTATTATGTGCGCGGGCTCATGCCACCATAAGACGAAACGGTTAGACGTCCATGGCATTTCCAAGATGAGGTTAGATTGTTGTCGTTGCTGATTAATGTCGTAAAGGTATATTCACAAGACTATGATTTCTCCATCACAATGGTTGTGTAGAAGTTGCTACTCTGGATCATCTTAAATGTTGAGTGTAGAAGGAAAATAGTCTTGTTAACAGAGGACTAAACATTTTACGGTAAATAGATTTTCCTCCATATAGAAATTGGGAACAGAAGAACATGAACAAGTATTCACGACAATGTCAAAAAGTCATGACATAAATGTGGAAGTTCAATCTAACACGCAGGATGTTGAAAACCCTAACCTCTTTTCGATTCAATTAAAATGTTTCTTGCAGGATGTTCTCGTGGCCTTGCGTTCCCTCAACTATCTGCACGATAAAAAAAGCACAAGAAGAAGTGTACGGTTATATAATGTTCAAGTGTAAAAGGGTCTTGTTTATTTGAGATTAAGCCATAATATTAACATGTCCTATAATTTAATCAGAGGTCATGTTGATGTACTTATTGGTAGGGTCAACAATCTTCAGCCAATTGAGATGAGAATGACGTTTTATAACGTAAATATATTATAATGTTCAGGCATGATCTTTACAAAGTAAAGAAGATGGCTATCGCTGAGTAATGCTTTTGAGTGGCTACAGTTATGTAATCTGAACTTCAAAATAGCCTAATAATATGGAAGTTTTATAATGTCATCATCTTAAAAAATGTGGAAGTTTTATAATATGGAACTTCACAATGTGGAAGTTTTATAATACTCTGCTAAATAACATCGATCGATACATTTGCATATGCATTTTTCTATCAGTCAGAACTGGAGCAAGCAGAAGAGGACTGAAGCAAGTTTATTTGATAGAATCTTAAGTCTGATTCCAAACAAAAAAAGCAAGCTCTTGTGTACTTTGTAAGAAATGATTAAACACACATATCTATCAGGAAAATAAACATACAAACTCTGTTGCCAATTGGAAATAGGGAATCAGAGGATAAAGATATGTAAACTAAAGATTAAGTACTAGGCAGCACAAAGTTGATAGGTCCTTACAATATTGTGTTTAGTTCAAATGGTGCGCATTCTACACGTGCCCTGCAATCGCAGTAAACATTCTACACGTGCCCTGCAATCGCTGTAAACATTCGCGTCACCTGCGCAGAGAAGGCACCTCATAAACCCTCTTATATAAAATACCGGAGATGTGTTCATTTGGACTGGTGATGCCAGTAGTCATGCGATTAGATGCTCGTCGGCCGGATCCTTCAAGTGGCACCGTCATTACTCTCGAGGAGGACACTAGCGGTCGGATCAGGCCGAACAATCACGGGATCAGACGCTCGCCGGCTGGATCCTTCAAGTGGCACCCTCATTACTCTCAATGAGGACGCTAGCGGCCGGATCCGGCCCTCTCCGCCCAGATACAGTCAACCAAGGAGGGATCCGCCTAAACGTCATCCGATCCCGCGCCAAAGCCCCCGATCTGACCGGATCTACTCGCGTCGGCGATGCCAAAGTGAAAAAAACTTATCGGAGAAGAAGGGGAGAGCTTCTCACCTCAATGCAGCAAGAAGACAGATCTCTTCTTCGTCGGAGCCTACTGAATGATTTTGCAAGGAATGGGCCTGGGCACGGAGGAACCGCCACGAGGTCTATTTGCGAAGGCGAAGCGAAGAATGAGACGGAGAAGTTGGAGAGAGAACGGTGGGAGAAGGATGAAAATGGACGGCTCGAGCGTCGAGGAAGTTCGCTGCGAAAAAAGTTCTTACGCGATTGCAGAACTTTTTTCCGAAACTTTTCAGAACTTTTAGCTTTGACCAGAATAAAAATTCAGGTGGGTCCCACGGGGATTTTTGCTGCTGTTTGGATGAACTTCGGCTAGTTCTGGCAATAAGTTCCGTGCCAAACTGCCCTAGTGTACCATTTAGGACAAGATCCTTTAAATTTAGGATCCATCATCATTGCTAAAATTCCTATGAGAGGCAAATTATTCTAATATTCTAAAAATTTTGATTCCATCAAATAAATTATTTCAGAAAAATCATTTGATAATTCACGTTTTTTATTAAATGAACTTGTCATTTCATGAAGTTGATTAATTATTAAATGTGAAGTAGGAGAATAAATGGCAGATAACTCTAAAGTAGCATTATAAAAAAACTTGTAACAATTTCATAACTGCATTAGCAACATCCCATTCCGAATCATGGACATTGCATCACAATTAAAATATAATTATCGAGTGCATGGAATACATAATTTAAGCATGTCATAAGTACTATTCCATCTCGTAGACACATTAGTGTTTGCTTTTCTATAAAGAATATTATAACGATGACAAATTTCTTTAAATGCTTGTCTCCTAGGTTCATAGTGACATAAATTTACAATAACTGCTCTAAGGGGTCATTTGGAAATAGAATTGTGGTTCTTCTTAAGTTCCTCGTGCATAGTTAAATTGACTGATTAGTTCGGAGTGTGTTTGGTTGAAGTGAAATTTGATTATGAAGAATAAGGTGGTTGATGTGATGAGAAAAAGTAGATGTGATGGATGAATTTTGGGTGGATTTTGAATTAAAAATTATCATTATAATTATGAAGTATAATTTTATTATTAATTAAAATAAAATTGTAAAATAAAAAATTTTTATGGGAAAAAGTTTTATTAAAAATTTTATTATTTAAATATAAAAACATTTTTAAATTAATTATATTTAATGAAATATTAAATTTTATTAATGAAAAAAATATGTAATAAATAATATTATATTAACCACTTATTAAAATAATTTTATATTTATTAAATAATTTATTTTAGTCAAGATATAGTGTGAGAGAAAAGAAAAAGAAAAAAGAAAATGAATTTTGAAAACAAAATGGTGAAAGGTCACGTCATGGTCAAAAGTAAAGAAAAAAAACGACAGCCTCCGGTTCCACCCGAGTGGTGGAATCAGGTCACGTGACCTCGATTCCACTAATCTTGTTCCCGCCTCGGAATCGGGCGGGAACCGCGGCCTTATTCCGCCCGATTCCGCCAAACACCGCCCCGGAATCCGATTCCGGGGCGGGAACAAGAGTGGTGGAATCAGGTGGAACCGGAGGCTGCCGTTTTTTTTCTTTTTTTTACTTTTGACCATGACGTGACATTTTTCCTTTTTTTCAAAATTCATTTTCTTTTTTCTTTTTATTTTCTCTCACACTATATCTTCACTAAAATAAATTATTTAATAAATATAAAATTATTTTAATAAGTGGTTAATATAATATTATTTATTACATATTTTTTCATTAAAAAATTTTATTATTTCATTAAATATAATTAATTTAAAAATTATTTTTATATTTAAATAATGTAATTTTTAATAAAATTTTTCCCATAAAAATTTTTTATTTTACATTTTTATTTTAATTAATAATAAAATTATACTTCATAATTATAATAATTATTTTTAATTCAAAACCCACCCAAAATTCATCCATCACATCTACTTTTTCTCATCACATCAACCACCTTATTCTTCATCATCAAATTCCACTCCAACCAAACACACCCCGAACTAATCTGTCAATTCAACTATGCACGAGGAACTTAAGAAGAACCGCAATTCCGTTTCCAAACGACCCCTAGTAGTTATAAGATGCGATTCTAAATGTCATTTTTAACTACCTGTGCCTGAAGAAGAGGCGGCAGCATAATTAGCCTTGCAAATTTTACAAATAGCTTTATCTTTTTTGGATCATTTTCATCTATAATTTTTTTTCAAAATAATTCCAAACTTCACTAGTTAACTTTGATGTTCTTCTTTTTTTACCTATTATCTCACCTTGCGCGGGAGCATATGAGCTTGACGGACCTGGGGGTGTCACTGTCGTAGTTGCACAATCTCCTTCGGAACATGCAGAACTTGAAGCAATATTAAAATTAAGAATGACAGGAAGATTAACATATGTAGTTGGAGTAATTGGACAGTTAGTTGATGGCGCCATAGTTTCCATATAACCCGACGAATCGCCACTTAGTTGTGCTAATAAATAATTAGAATCATCACTACTATTAGTATTATATGGTGTACCATATGGATATGTAGGTAGTGGTCCATAAGGTGAATAAGCAGCAAAATCACCATATAGACGAAAGGGATATCGTGGGTCCATTATGCAGTTATATATAAGAAATTAAGAGTGAATAATAATATAAAGATACTACTAAATAAGTATTACAATATAAATATAAATTAAAAGTGAGAGTTTGAGAGCAGAGCACAAATGGAGAGAAGAAAAATGCAGAACGACTGAGTCACTCAGTGTGGGAGAGGCAGAGAGAGTCACAAAAAGCACTATGGAAGATTGGAAGACTTGAAAGTAGAGAAATTTTCGAGTGGAGAACGAATGAAATCGGTCGCACCTTTTATAGGCGGAGGAATGGAATAAAATACTCCAACATGGCCCGTGTTGAACCTAACACAGTCCGTGTTGAACCTTTTGACCGCGTCCGTGACCTTACCGCCTGTGTTTGTGTTGTCAAATCACGAATCTCGTTTAAAAATGGAAAAAATTGGTCGCGTTCGATTAGCCCGGCCGTGTTGAAGTTTCAAATGATCGCGGGCCGTTGTTCTCTTCTAAACACGGATCGTGTTAGGGCACACACGGTCTGTGTTGGAGTACAAATACGACATCTGACGCGTCCCATCATCGCAGTGCGCGGACCGTGCTTGTATTACACAGTCCGTGTTTGAACGTTGAAAAAATAACCCGTGCCAAAATGGGCCGTGTCGTGCTGGGTCCGTGTTCACCGTGCCCGGGCCGTGTCGTGCCAACAGTGCGGATGGCCGACCCGGCACAGTATGGCACGACACGGCCCATTTTTTCGTGCGCGGGCCGTGTTCGTGCCGGGCCGGGCCAGCATGGATTTTAGGCGGGCCGGCGGCATGCCGGGTCGTGCGGCCCGCCCGAAATTCCATCTCTAATCGCTATTGTTTAATCTCATATCAACGATGGATCTCGCTAGAGTGCGTGAACCGGCTGCAAAAGTTGGTGGAGGCTGGATCATTTTCCTTTCTTTTTTTTGAGTGGTGGGGGTGGGGGTGGGAGGGGTTTGAAAAAGTATGGATCGGATATGCTCAAATGTTCAATAAAAAAATGAACCACTTTTTGCTTCAAGAAATCCATAGTCGAAGAGTGTCTGAGCTGCTACACTCTCAATGTACTATGCACATTAAATCCATATAATTATATTTGAGCTTTGAAGGATATGAGCATTTATATACTTTCTAAATTGAGTGGAGGAGGCTTATGTGAAGGCTAGAGTTTTTTTTTTAAATAACAATTAGGATATTTAATTTTAGAATTTAGGATGTAAGAATTTAAAAATTAAATAATTTAATATGATTAGGCATTCTTACATGACATCACATAAGGCATTCTCGCATTACATAACATTGTGCTTATCATAACTATATACAAACATCCATAAATTGGCATATCTTCGTAACATCTTAAAACATAACCATGCATAAGCATCATAAGAAGAGATAATTCATTTTATCACACATATACATACATCTTGTCATTTCGCGTTTCATCATTCATTGTCATGTGCATCTAGTTGCTTTATTATAATACTTACTTGTTACTTGACATCTTTCCTTTTTTTCATTTTTTATTTCACATTTCCTCAGGATTGCCTTATATTGTTTTAGACATTCTTTCATGACTTTGAAGTTGTGCTCTTTATCTTTCATCTTCATCACACAATATCATTTTCTTTGATGGATCATGTTAATATCATCACATTAACTAGTTAGGACACATATTAAGAAACACACATCATAATGAGTGACTTTACTTCTAGTCATCTTTAAGCATATGAACATTTTTTAATGAGTGACTTTGTTCTTTAGGAAGCACAAATGACTTATTCAAATGCAAGACTTTACTTCGCGAAACTTTATGTCCCAAGAAGCCCATGCATGAGTGTATGATTTTACTTCCCATTTTTTACTTTGATGTACAAGGACTTATTCTTCAATTTTATGTGAACATCCTTCATATTTTAGCCTAATTATTAATGACCATGCATAAACGAGTGTCCGGATGATGATCATTACATCTATCATGGTTTCATGAATAATAAAAAATATAATGTTATCATGAATATCAAATAATGTATATGACATCAATTTTGAGTTCATTCATGAACATAAATGACTCAAATATTAATGAAAATATTTTCACATCATCAATCATTCATTTGGATTATAACAATTAATATTTGTTATAAAAATATGTAAAGATTTTTACATTTGAGTCATGGTAAGATCACGGCTCGTTATATGAGCCATCACAAATAGTCTCAGTAGTTACATTGATTGTCATGGTGGTGAAATTGAATTGCACGAAGCTCAACGTAATAGGTGGTGACTTTAGATGTAACAACATGGGTCATGACTTCAATGGTAGTGAGTGGTTACTTTAGTAGTAACACCCATGATTTTACAAGTAATGAGCCATGACTTTAAAAGCAATGGATTATGACTTTACATATAGCACCAATAATGATTCATGACTTTGAAAGTAATGAGTGTGACTTGAAGGGCATGGTCGTGACTATGAGACCCTCTTGTCACGACTATGAAACTCAGTTTCATGAGTGTGATAGAATTGTTTATTTTTCACACATCTTTCGGCCACGATTTTTGCCCTTTTCATGGCCATGAAATCCAATTTCACGATTATGACAGAAGCCATTTTCCCCCACCTTTGCTACCCTTTGATTATGTATGTTATTAGACTGGTCACACTTGTGATGATGGTCCATATTTTTTATTTTTCATGTGAAAACTATGGTTTTGGCACATAGAACTTAAGAAGACATCATTCATGAATAATATCTATTTAGATATATCTATAGGCACTAAACATGAAGAAAATAATGAACTATGACATGAAATATAATACAAATAAAGCTTTGCATAATTTAGGAGTTTTGCTCAACTAATCATGAACATCCATCTAAAACATGGATTATTAAAATAATCAAATCTAATGTGTCTTTATAATGCACCATTAATTACAATTTCAAATAGGAACTATGGTTTTTCTTATGCTTCTTAATTCATACAGACAAGTCATTGAGAGAGGAGAGAGGAGTTAGATCCATTTTACATATCTAGGGCATTGTTTTCTTTTTTCTTTGTTGATATATTTTTCTTTATCAATGTCTTCTTATTTGTCCTCATTCCTCCTTCTTTCACAAGATTTAGGATTGTAGCCATCATGTAGGAGGGTTTAAGGGTTTTTCATAGAGTCTAACCTAGTATTTCTATCAAATGACTTAAATACCCTTACTTAGAAAATTATAAACCATGTCCGTAGGAGATGGACTTCACATTGACGAAATAGAGTTGTAACTTGTGGCGATACAACCCATATTCGAGAAAAATAGTTTGTGTACATAGGTGATAAGTGTCTACACTACTTTTGTATAATAATCTTTGAAAATATTATGTTCGAGAAAAAAAATGAAGAGTCATGATAGAGGTTAATAACAATAGTATAATAATCTTTGAAAATATTAAGTTTTTTTTTTGTATAAGATGAGGAAAGAGATTTTCGGGAGACTGAAAAAATTTTAAAAGTTGAAGAAAATAGGAAATAGTAGATGTCACAACTCTCAGAGAAGTTGGAACGAAAACAAATATATATAATTCTTACTCAACATATTTTCTTAAATATTCTAACGATATTTTACTAAATAAGATATAAAGAATGTGTAAAAAATTTCTACTGTGTAAAATAAAATTATAGAAATATTTTAAGACCTAATAAATGGAAATAAATTACTCAATTGACCCAAAACCGCCGTTTATCATAATATATTTCTTTAAATTATAGAACCTTATATATATATATATTAAAAATGTATATTGGCAATGCGCTTTATTTAGTTTAGAGTGAAATGTTCTCAGTCCAAAAGAAAAACAAGTATAATAAATAAATAAAAGAAAAAAAAAATTCATCACCGAGAAAATGGTACAAATAAATAAATAAAAGAAAATATTCCGTTAATTAACCTCGTATGATCGTATCGTATCCCAACGAACGTGACAAATTATTTGACGCACATTTCTTTTCTTTTCTCTTCGTCACGCTGTCTGTAACGACTACAAAACCCTGCACCAAAAAAGAAAAGAAAAGAAAAGAAAACGACTACAAAACCCCTCGATCGCGCACGCCAAACAACACAAGAAACATATCATCTCCTCCCGTTTCTTGCTTCCACTGCGCAGTTCTTGATCTTGATTCTGGTCAAGAAACGTCCTCCTCCTCATCCTCCCCTCTCTGCGCCATTGGAACGCTTGAGCCGATTCGTGCTTGCAATCGGAAAAATTTGCTCAAGAACGGCATACAATGGCGTTCGGATTGACGGAGGGAACGCAGTGGACCAGAGGAGCGCTGCTCGGGCGGGGCAGCTTCGGCGCTGTCAACCTCGCCTTCGCGCGGCCCGGCGGTAACGTCCGGCCGGCGGTCATGGCCGTCAAGTCGGCGCCGCTGGCGCACTCGGTCTCGCTCCGGAAAGAGAAGGCAGTGCTGCTGGACCTGCAAGCCTGTCCGCAGGTGGTGCGTTGCCTCGGCGACGACGTCACGGCCGGCGCGGACAACGGCGCCCGATTCTACAACCTGTTCTTGGAGTACGCGGACGGAGGTACGCTCTCCGACGCGCTCCGCCGCAACGGTGGCGCACTCCTGGAGCCCGTGGTGCGGCGGTACGCGCGCTCGATCGTCCGGGGCCTCGGGTGCGTTCACGCACGCGGATACGCGCACTGCGACGTGAAGCCGCAAAACATATTGGTATTTGGCGGCGGAAGCGAGGTCAAGATCGCCGACTTCGGGTTGGCGAAGAAGACCGGGGGACCCGGCGGAGCGGGTGCTTTCCAAGGCACGGCAGCCTACATGTCGCCGGAGTCGGTCGTGCGCGGGGAGCACGGCGCGCCAGCGGACATCTGGTCGCTGGGGTGCGTGGTCGTGGAGATGGCCACCGGCACGCAGGCGTGGAGGCCCTGCGATGACGTGTGGGGCTTGCTGTGGAGGATTGGCTACGGAGAAGAGCTGCCTGAGATCCCGCCGCAGTTGTCCGAGGAAGGGAAGGACTTCCTGCGTCGTTGCTTCGTGAGGGATCCCGCCGAGCGATGGACCGCAGATATGCTTCTGCAGCATCCGTTTGTTGCACTGGCGCAAGACGCCGCGGGAATCGACGACGTCGGCAACGCGTGCAGTTCGATCCGGCCCTCTCCGAGGATCGGCGTATTGGAGTTCTCTCAGTGGTCCGACCTCTGCTCCTCTTCAGACGGATGGAGATCGCCGGAGGCCAGCTTTTCTTCTCCGGCCGATCGTATCCGAGAGCTAGCGACGTGGCAGAAGCCGAACTGGTCGTCTCCGTGTTCGAGTGGTGTGTGGATGGATGTGAGGATTCATGGCATTAGCTTCAGCTCAGAGGAGCCAATGGAACCGCAGGAGAAGAAAACAGAACATGATTCAGAGCTGATTCTGATGGAAGGACATGAATGCAGCAGATTGGAAGGCCACGACAAGGTCGTAGATGTTGTCGATGGTGCAAGTGCGTCATCTGATGCCACTGTTCAGATTGATCTGCTTCCTCTACCCCTTTGGTCATGAGAGACGAACAGAGCGCTACGCCTCTGATTCCTCGGAGATATCTGTGGAGAGTAGTCACAAAAGCTATTTAGCACAGGGTTTCATTTTTGGATTGTATACATAAAACTGTGTAATAAGTAAGACTAAATATTATTATAAAATATATGTGCAATAACAAAACAATATGTCGAATGTCCCATTTCGAATTGTTTGTTTTTTTTTTAATTTAATTTTGCACAGTTAAAGAAAAACTTATCCTGAAACTGTGTGTAGAGAGTAGTTACAATGAACCAATCTTTAATTCATGATTTAATAGAGAGGGTCGAAGTCGAATGTTATTTGGGTACAAGAAAGGCCGAATTTGAAACAGGACCTATGACAATGTGGGCTGCCAAATTAACAAAGTCATGGTGCAGTCCAATATCTTACTTGCCATTTCTTTTTGACAATATGTACCTAATCAAATAGAAAAATAGAGCGGTATACAAATTTCCATAATATAGGATTTTGAGTCACTATTACGGTTATTTTTGTACTGTCAAATTTTCTTTAAGAAAAAATAGCACATAATTACCAATATAAACTTAACAATCCATTTGGAGGAAGGCTCCTTAAGGGAAAAGGAAAAAAAATGAAGGGAAGGGAGGGAAATTTTTATATTTCAATTTGATGTTAAAACAAAATAACACAAACGGAGAAAATGAAATTTTCCCTCCATTGAAATTTTATCCAACCAGGGAGATTTTTTTCCCTTCCCCTCGCCCTCTTTATCCTCCTTTCACCTCAATCATATGTAACATATATCCCAATAGGGTAAAGAGCCCCTTCTTAACACTTCTCTTAAGGAGACACCTTAGCGCCCATAGTAGTCATTCGATATGATCTAATGGCATGTGCATTTCTTTTCCTCTCTCCTTTTAAAACATAAATGGATTTGTCGTAGTCGTTTGTATCTTTTCATGGTCATGATCAAAGTTGATGAGAATAAAATTAGCGAGAGCAGATCAACCATGTAACACTTTGAATCCTAACATTCTCTCTCCAACTGTGACATCTCTGGCGGCTGGCTGCTTTTGCGACATCTCCGATTGTCAGTTGCTTCTGCAACATCTTCGGTTGTTAAATGCTTTTGCGACATCTTTGGTTGTCGATTTCTTCTGCGACATCTTCCATCGGATGACGCCGACCACTCGAGAGATCAGTCACGATACTCATGTGGAAGGTTGCATCATCAACTCACTGGAGCAATAAATGACTTGAAGATTTTGAATATGGAACACCACCAATGAGAAAGAGATGCGAATTATTGGACTTGAAGGTAGTTTTAGGATTTCTTATGGTAATTGCTAACCTAATCTAGCATGAGTTTTTTACTATCTTCCTCGAGCTTTGTTGGCACCCCATCACTCGAAGCCCCGGTTGTGGCGCAAAATGACGAGACCAGCGGCCACAATTTTTTCTCTCATTGTTCTTATTTCTGCTAGTAATGTGTTATTTAATTGAGGTTTATCTATTAAGTCTTGATTGATAAACTTAGCAGTGTTTCATTTAATATGATAATTGTCATCTATCATTTGTGAGTCTATGACTTCCGTTTAGAACTTTAGATCTGTTGTACTTAGGTTCTCTTCAGCTGTGTATTTGATAATAGAAAGTGTGTTTTCTGCTTAGACTTCCTTGAGCTCAATACATAATTAATTGCAATGTGTTAATTGTTATGATTTGTAATGTGTTATCCTTTCTTTAAATTACTGCTTGTCATGTCTCTATTTAGGTGTAAAATTCAATCCATCGATATGTGAATGCGGAGAAGTAACGTGTATTAAGACATCGTCGACAACCAAACAAAATTCCAGGCGAAGATTTTATGACTGCAATAACTATTGAATTAGTTTCTTCCTTGTGTACATGTGTTCTATTTCATCTATTTAAATAAGATTTCTTGTAATTTGATATCTAAACTATGTGTTTTAATTTGTTTGCAAGAAAACAATGTCATGTGATTATTTTTGTTGGTTGGATTCACCGCTTGAGCCTAGATAAATGATTGCGTTCAATAAATTGAAAGATGAACTTGAAGTGTTAAAGTGGCAACATCGAAGAGTGATTAGAATGATGCTTTTGTTATGTATTTTTTTTATTTTTTTGTATTTTTTTTTCAAATAGTATGCCAATCTCATTTGTTATGTTAGTTAGTTATGTTTGTTATGTTAGTACTATTGTGTGAAGAAGAATCGAAGAACGTTTAGAATTTTGTATTAAGTACTTTGCATTTGATGTGTTATGGTTGTATTCTTAAGGCCTATATATGTTTAATTTAGTATTGAAAGAGAAACCTTTAACAAGTGGAAACAAGGCCTTCCAGAATTGAAAGAAATCAAAGTGCTCTATGCACTAGAAAGTTATTGTTAATTCAGTATGTGACACAAGAACATTGCAAGAAAGAATACATACTGACTTTTTTGGAAAACGAGTCCTATGAATACTACATCTACTGCCCACATGCTCATTCCCGATCCTGGACATAAAAACCCATTGAGACGTTGCTTGAAGCTTGAGAGCTTGAATAGGACTCATGTATTACAGACCAAGCACTAAAGGCTGAGCCACCGTTATCCTTTCAATTGGCAACATTCACATGGCATTATGCCGCAATCAAAATGTATAACCATAGTTAATAAGTCTACAGTGATAACTTTGATGGCTCGAGTAATAATATTGATATTGCATCTAAAACATACACAAATATGATGCATATAAGTCCACTTTCAATCCACAAAGTCCAAAGGACTAATAGTCTAGTAATACTTATGAGAACCAATACATCTTCAATTCACAAATTGTAAAATGACAAATACAACCAATACTTATGATGCATATAAGTCCATGTTCAACATGAGCATCTCATGAGCAGTTCTAACTCCAAAATGCAATCCTATTTGTAGTTTTGGCATGAGCATTTTCAATTCACAATCTGCAGTTAATATCTTTTGTCAACAAAATGTAGTCCTAACTTCAAAAAAGAAACCTATCATAAAATAATAAGGCATGAGCATCTCATTTTGTGACAAAAAATAATCAACATGTGCATCTCATTTTGAAGTTACCAAAACAACAATCCAACTAATAAACCAATACATTTCAATTTTGGAATCACTACTATTGTAGGAGACAAATGAAGGAACAAGTAATAAATAAATCATTTGTTCATGCAATTGCAGTGAAGAATTGATCTACTGAACTATTCTTCAAATTGTGCTCAAGAACTTTGGAGTCATATGAAGCTAACATCTTAGTTATGGATAACAATATGTTAGTGCCTAGGATAACATTATTCCTTAGGATGAGAAGATCCCTTGAATGACTATTTATTATGTCATGCAAGTCTCATGCACCTATTTTTATAAAAAAAAGAACAACGCAATCAACAAATGATGCGAGCCTCTTGCAACATGCGGACTTTTGATGAAGTAGTTAAAGAATGTGTGTGCTCTTCAAATTTGATTTTACCTCCCACTTAGTATCATTATTTAAACCAACTATTAATCGTGCTTTACAACCATAGTAGAAAAAGTATTAACACTATCGTGAAGCCCTACCATGCCCACCCCCTTGATATGTTGTTAATTAAGTCTTGCAGCAATCACACCATGTTGTAAAAGGTAGAGAAAAGTAGAATAGGAGAGAGGGATCCGTGCAGCAAAGTTACCAGCAAAAAATTGAAGCAAGCTAAACTTTTGCCACTACATTCATTTATCCAAAACTTGTGCCATATGAAAACTTAGTTCTAGCATTAGGTTTTCAATATTTTGATCCAAAAGACACTTGAACTTAAAGTTCATAAGTTGGACAAATTGGATCGAGCACAAGAAGTCATTAGCAACATATTCAAAATGGACAACACCAACCCAGAGGTAGATTAGGAGAATGTAACTACTTTAATGATGCTATTAAATTAAAAAGAACGAATGATCTCTAACATAAAGCAAAAAAGAAGAATACAACTGCTTTAATCCATAAAAAAAATCAAATTTGTTGGAGAAGGATCAACAGGCAGAATGACAATGCACAACAATGACGGTGGATGCTAATGGAAGCGGTTGTGGAGTCAGGAATGCACTTCAACGGAGCGGGCGAATTAGCAAACTATTAAACAAAAAAAATAAAGTTCTCTAACATAAACCACAAAAGAAGAATGTAATTTTTTTAATTCGTACAAAAATCGAACCTGTTGGAGAAAGATCACCAGGCGGGACGATGGTGGCACAACGATGAGTAGAGCAACTATGGAGGGATCACCATGAAGGATGATAGTGGCAAAACAATGAGTGAAGCAGCTGTGGACCTTTACCGGAGTAGGCAGGCGAACTAGTGATCATCTACATGAGTGGCTATAGGGACGGGAGAGAAGTTAGGGCATCAAAATATGTAGGTGAACAGCCAACGAGAAAGAGAGAACAAGGGTACCAACCAGCGATCATCTTCTTAGCACAGATGAGGCATACGAGGAGGCAAAAAGTGGCTGCAGGAGAGAGAGGAGTTAGGGCATCAAAGGAGGCACTTCTCATCGAGTTTGATCATGACCGTCAAAAGATATGGATGACGGCGATGAATCCATTTATGTTTTAAAAGGAGAGAGAAAAAAATGTGAACGAATGCTATGGGCGCTAAGCTGCCTCCTTAGCAGAAGTGCTAGGGAGGAGCTCTTTGCCCATTCCAAATTATGAACCTAATTAACACATTCTAAAATTTAGTTTAGGAATAAGAGCACAATGTGTTTAGGAATAAGAGCACAATGAAATGAAACTAAAATGGGCAAAGGGAAAATTATGAACCTAGACACTCCATTTAATATCAAGATTAAATATTATTATCAGAAAATAAATAATGAGAAAATTATGGTTAATCATACATGTTTATAATTAGGAGGGGCTAAATTGACCACTTTGGGGGTCCAAAAATAAACATAGTACATCTTAGCATTGCTTATTTAGCTTTTTTTTTATATAAAAACAAGTTCATCCTAAAACTCTTTATGTCTATACTTTAGTAAAACAATATTCTAATGCTTTAAATTGAAAATAAAATTTGATATCAATGCATCTAATGTTTCTAATTAAAATATAGAAATTTGCATCAAGTTTTATATAAATCAAATGCCAGCTTTATAATCTAATATAAGAAAATTAAATCGAACTTATAATAAAAAGGATGGATACAAGATTCAGAAGAATAGTTTAGACTCTATGTAGTTTTCGCCATTAGTCTCAAACTTTCACCCAATTCCATTTTATTCCCAAAATTCTACTTTGTAACAAATTAGTCCCCCAACTTATACATTTATAATAAAATGGTCCCATTAACCTACAATAATATATTATCAGGTTAGTATGTTGATTATGATGTTAATGTAACATTGAACTCAAATAAAATATTATATATGTATTAAAAATATAGTTGTTTATTTTACATAAATATTATATACTATTTATATATATATATTTGTGTTAAGTTGTCATGTCATGATGAAAATTACTCTATATGCTAAATGAACACAAATGTAATATAATATATTTATTAAAATATTAGAAAAATAAATAAAAAACTAGAAAGAGGAGGGGTGTAACTTCCCCTCTCTTTTTTTCTTGGGTTATTTTAATAAACCTCTCATAAACTATCACGATTTTTCACATTTAATACCAAACTACGAACTTATTTTTTTAATCCCTAAATTATCGTGACTTTTCATTTTAGTCCTCCCATCCACTTTTATTATGTTTTCCATTACTTTTACTTTTTTCATTTATGAAAAGACTAAATTACCCTTCCCTAAAAAAACATGAAATAACAAATATAAAAAATAAAAAAATCATTGGAAGATTAAAGTGATAAACAAAAAAAATTATCACTTATAAAAAAGACTAAATTACCTTCCCCCGTTTTGTTTTCTTATTTTTCTTTTTTATATTTATTATTTGATGTGTTATGGAGGGAGGGATAATTTAGTCTTTTCATAAATAAAAAAATAAAAAATAATGAAAAACGTAATAGAAGTAGAGGTTTGGGGATAAAAAAATAAGTCCGCAATTTAGGGTTACATGCAAAAAATAGCGACAGTTTAGGAGAGGTTATGAAAATGACTCTTTTTCTTTTTAAATTTGTTTATAAGTAAAAATTTATTTATTATTTTTTTATCAGGGCACATAAAAATATAGATGTACTATATTAACGTTTTTATTAAGATGCTAACTTGGCATACTCTAAAATAAAATAAAATATATTTATTAAAATAATATATAAATATTATAAGAAAAGAGAAGAATGTTGCACCCTCTCTCCTAAAACTTTTTTAAAATTATCTTATGAATATTTGTATATCTTTTAATAAATCTAATTCGTTTTATTTTAATTCAAGTTATAAATAATTTCAACATCCTTTTACCCTTATTTTTCTTAATTCTTATTATTTTAAATAAATAATTTTATATTATTTTAATAAATATATAATATTTTAATTGAGTTTGGTGTCACATCAATATCCTAATTAACACATTAATCTGAAAAATTGTTATTGTAAGTTAAGGGGATCATTGTTACAAATTTGTAAATTGGGGAATTAATTTGTAATTTGTAAGTTCGGAAATTAAAATGAGATTGGCTGAAAGTTAAGAGACTAGTGGTAAAAATTATTTGACAAGTAGCTTCATTCCTACGAGAGAGTGTGTTGCATACGATTTACTATTAGGTTAAAACAGAAAACGTTATATCAGAGATAAATAAAAAAAACTATAGAAAAAAATGTGGACTATTGGGCACTAAATGTTTCTAGGAACGTGTCTTAAATTTAGTGGGTCGACTTTAATTTGTTAATATAAATAAAATCTAATCTAACTTTATCTTTTTAAAAATTCAAATATCTTTTTCTCAAATTTGAACTTGCTACTACTAACTCTCTATAATATTCTTACCACTAACCTTTTCATATAAATTTGAGATGGTGGAATCTATTCGATTCAATGGAATATAAAATTTATAATGATAACTTAAGTATGCTTAAGGACAAATCTGATTCGAAAAAGTCTACTCGTAAAAAAAAGAGCCATGCGTATATATATTAAATTAGTCAAACTGTAAATAGCTTTTATATATCAAGCTTGTATTTTTTATTAACAAAAAAAATGCAAATAGTTGATGAATGATACATGACATGGGTTCCAATCTTCCAAATTAATGAAGGAAATAGTGCAAGAAGCCCCTCAATAAAATAGGGCCTGCGAAAAAGATGTCCCATCAAAATCTATCACCATCAAATGTATAAATTTTAGCACGTTGAAGGGGAATCAAATACAACATCCTTACCAATGGGAGTTTTGAGATGAAGTGATAAGGACTCCTCTCGTTCGTTTAAGTAAGCTTTCGAGTTCGAATATTTATAAATATAAAAATTTTTTATTGGGAGTGTCATCAAATTAATTGAGCTTAATGATGGTCGACTTTTTAACTTGTGATTAGTGTGCTCAGTAACGTTATCCCTCCTAATTAAGGTAACAAGTCCTGGAGGGACCAAACATTTGGTCCTCAATAGCTGCATCTTAATTTAAAATTTGTCAGTGTATTAATTAATTAACAAGCAATTTGCTCAAATTGATCTCGTATTCTCCTTTATTTTATGAGTTGTGTTGTTAATAAAGAGTAGAAAAGCCAGCAACCTGCTTTTTTTTTTCCTTCAATTGGATCTTAATAATACCAATCTGAATATTAATAACATCACTCCTTGACATCTTAATGATACTATATCGTACTAGATTAATCAAAATTATAACAAGATACTTGAACACAAAGCGGATTAGGGGGATGACTATGTTCAATAGATAAATTTTATTGGTAGAACATATTTTTTTTTAAAAAAAATTTATTGTGCCCAACCTTTTCTTAATTATCTTATCTTATTCCATGTTAAGTTTTTGGAGCACCTGATTTATCAATGTGATATTATACTAGTCATCATGTCAAATTTAGCACATTATTTTACATACCAATTACAAAACACTACATTTTTTTGTTTGAATAAAAAAAGGAGAAAAGACAAGTGCCCAATTGTTTCCTTGTCTTGTTATGAGAGCCTGCACTTGGTGATAATTGATTAGTTAATCCAATTGCTCACATGATTGTACCAATATTAAAATCCACCACATCAATTTTTGTACCAAAATAGTTTGCATGTAGATGTTGCTGAATACTAGGAGTCTTATGTATATATAATTGGACAAGAACTTTTGTTCACATCTAAAATTCTTGTAATTCAGTCTAATTAAAATCTTATGATAATTCCTTAATTTCTAGTTTTATAAGGATAATTAATATGCATATTAACTGAAAAATAATTAAAGTAGGAAATAAACATATATTATAGATGCGTATAAATTTACTTTTTATCTGGCACAGTTTCGTTTTTTTTAATTTTGTAATTCTGAAAGTACTTATATGACTGACAAATAAAATAACCCAATGATGAATTAAGGTCTTAGTTAATGCATAGATTATGTAAGTAAATAAATGTTTTTTTAATCAATTATCTTATTTTGAACCATTTTAAACCTTTCATTATTTTCCTTCCTCCGGAAAGAAAGAGTCGTTTCCTTTAATGTCCTTGAATCATAATTTTTTTCTACATCTTAACTCTAAATTATAAATTTCAGTTCCTAAACTTTTCTAAATTTAACACTTAAATTCTTTCCTTAAAACTTTGTAGAAAATAGTGACCTTCAAAACTTTTCTTTGTGTTTTTTCATTCTACCGTCGGTTATTATTATTATTATTATTATTATTATTATTATTATTATTATTATTATTATTATTATTATTTTGTTATTTAAAGTTTTTTAAAACTTTATTTGGGCCATTGTTTAGTAAACTAGATATTTTATTTGCGTTGAAAATAGGACAACCACATTATTTAATTTATGATTGTGTCTACAAAATATTTTAAATAACAACAACAACAACATTCTCCCTTTGTTTGGTACCCTTTCCAAACTTTGCATCATTTCGTATCCTCTTCCTTTTCGGTGACTCCACAAATGATAGAGACCATGTCTTGTTGTCTTATGTTCTCTTATATTAATAATTTTCGAAATCTTAAATAAAATTCCAATTTTCTGAATATCGTGTGTATTTTAATTGCTATCACATAAAGTATATAAGAATTTTCAAATATGGGAAAATATATTAAATATTACAAATGTGATTTCAAATATTACAAAATATTTAAACACTTGAAAAATCAAATCCTTAAATAAAATAAATTGTGTATATTAATTAAAATATTTAGCATAACATACAAAATGATATATCCTAAATTAACTTGAAGTTGAGACGGTGGGAATAAGTGATTTGTTATACATATATACATAAACACATATTACATATATATTATAGAAGTCTTGTTGTCTTCCATCATTATAGCTATCATGGTTAAAGGACATTATTATTATTATTATTATTATTATTATTATTATTATTATTTGGCCTTCTTATATAATGTTTTTATTATTTAAAAATTTAAATATTAAAGTTAAAAAATTATCTAGAAGGATTAGTCGTTAGAGAATGTTTTTTTTCTAAATCGGTTTAGTTTTGGATTTTTCTTTCATGGACTTAGAAACTCAAACACAGTCTGATATTTTTGGATTTAAAAAAAATTACTCATCCTTACAATTTGGATACATGGTTCCTTGTCACTCAACTTGATAGTATTATTTTTCAAAAGAAAAGAAATACGGTAGTGGCTCATAATTCATTGGAAATATATTGTTTTTCTTCCCTTGTTTATGAGCCTCGTCCAATATATTCTTCATAAATATGCTTATCATAATTCCTGTTGTATCTTTTTTTTTTATTTTCTACTTGAATTTGAGAACTATTTGTCCTTTTTTAACATTTTAAATTCACGGGGCCTTTTTCGGCTCTTATTGCACACCACAAAGTCACAGCGGCGAAGAATAAATATTAAATTGTTTTTTAACCCATGCCCACCATTTTTTTCTATTTTTAATAATTATACCTTTCGATTTTTTTTCTAATTTTTAAGTGGCTCTTAATTCTTAAATAAAATAACCAGTGGGATTTTTTTTATCTATATATATATATATATATATATATATATATATATATATATATATAGTCTAAATTGTAGCGACTCCATGCACAAGTTAATTTGGATTCTTTCATTCCTTTAAAAGAAAGGAATTCAACTCCAACTAATTCTCTTTTTCCTATTTGGTTTTCATTTTCTTACCAAAGTCTTCTACCAAGTCATTCATTTCTTATACAATTCTCATCTGCTATTCCATTTGAGTAGCACTAACTAATCAAATCAAATGATGAGATAAAAAATTTTTTTATCGTAAATCGAAGGATGATTGGCACAAACATTTTTATCTTAATTTATAGGAGTAGCTCGGAGTGAATTTGATTTGATTATAAACTGATCTATTTTTAACATATAATAGTAATTTTAAAAAGAATTGAGTGCGAGAAATTTATAATAATTTATAATCCTTTTCGATTTTAAGATCTCCGCTCTAATATTTTGAGCAGATAGAATTAAAAAACGAGAAAGGTGACTTTGACCGTGTGGAAACGCACGCCGTCACTTGATTTTTTTTCTTTTTCTTTTTTCTATTTTTTATTCTTTGTTAAGGAGACAAATCTTCTTGCTGTTATATTTTCTTTAAAATAATCTACAAAATACCACGAGAATATAAATAGAAAAGATGCATCTTATAATTTTTGAATAATAATAATAATAATAATAATAATTTTATTTTCTCGCAAGCAGCATATATAAATTGTACTTGAATTGAAGCGTTGCAAACTCCATCCATCATCATCATCACCACCATAACCATAGGGCAGGCACCTATCATCCATCACCTTGCCATTCTTTCTAATTCACCAATCCCATTGCAATCCATCCCATCATCATCACCGCCATCATCATACATGTCATCAAACCTCTCTCTCTCTCTCCCCCCCCCCCCCCCCCCCTCCTCCTCCTCCTCCTCCTCCTCCTCCATCGAGTGCCCTCTCAGTTCTACTTTCTCTCTCCAAGCCTTGCAGTTAAAAAGATTGCAGCTTTTTCCGTGTTTTTTTTTCTCTCTCTCTCTCTCTCTTTCTCTCTCTCTCCTGTGTCTACTAGCGTAGCGAGCGCAAAAGCTGATCGATCTGGATTCTGGGATCTGGTATTTTGGATTGGATTTGATTGATGCGAACAAGTAGAAGACTCCTATTGAGATAATGGACAAGGAGCCGCTGCTGCCCTTCATCAGGACGAGCAACTCGCCCCCGGCGCAGACGCCATGGAGGCACCACGCCCGTCACCAGTTCCCCTCCACCCCGCCCTCTTCTTCCGTCCTCTTCCCCCTTCCGGAGGACGGCGAGGTCTCCATCCCCGTCGCCTCCCCTTCATCTTCCTACCTCAAGGACCGCCTCATCTTCGGCCCTTCGCCCTCCGACGACGACCTCCAGACCGCCGCGGCCTCCTTCTCCCCTCCTGTCTCCCCTTCCCCGCTCTCCTTCCCGACTGCTGCGCCGCCCGCTGATTCGGCCCCTGCTGCCGCTCCCTCCGCCGTCGATGATGCGTGGCTCATCGATCCATCTGCCCCGGCGCCCGTGGGGGCCAAGTGGAAGACGAACCTCCACCGATCACGCACCGCCCCGGCCATGGCCACCCTCAACGAGGTCGGCCCGCCGTCCGCCTCCCGCGCCTCCGACTCCCCCCGTCGGCCCTCCATCGTCGCCCAGGCTTTCCTCCTGCTCGTCGCGTACCTCTCCCTCGGCGTCCTCATCTACACCCTCAATCGCGACCACTTCTCCGCCAACGAGACCCACCCCGTCGTTGACGCCCTATACTTCTGCATCGTCACCATGTGCACCATCGGATACGGGGACATCACCCCGACAACAGCCGTCGCCAAGCTCTTCTCCATCACCTTCGTCCTTGTCGGCTTTGGTTTCATCGACATCCTGCTCTCTGGAATGGTCTCCTACGTCCTCGACCTCCAGGAGTCTCTCCTGCTCTCAGCCGTCTCCAAGAAGCCGCTTTCGCCCTCTGCCGACGACGGCAAGCACCACCACCACCGCCAGGACATGGCGAGGCACTACATCGTCGACGTGAAGAAGGGGCGGATGCGGATACGGATGAAGGTCGCCCTCGCCCTCGGAGTCGTTCTGCTCTGCATCGGCGTCGGCACCGGTGTGCTCCGATTCTTGGAGCGGCTGGACTGGCTGGATTCCTTCTACCTGTCTGTGATGTCCGTCACCACCGTGGGCTACGGGGACAGGGCGTTCACGACGTTGCCCGGCAGGCTCTTCGCGTCCATATGGCTCCTAGTTTCCACACTCGCCGTGGCCCGCGCCTTTCTCTACCTGGCGGAGGCGAGGATCGATAAGCGGCACAGGAAGATCGCAAAGTGGGTGCTTTCCAGAGACATGACAGTCTCCGAGTTCCTCGCGGCCGATATTGATCATAATGGCTTCGTCACGTATGTTTTCTCCATGCTCTCCTACGCCTTCTTTCCGGCCTTATTATATCTTCATTAATCGTTACTCTAATCTTTCATCACACTCAAATTGATTCCTTTGTTCTCCGCAAATGCCAAATGCTTTTGATTATGATGTACTTGCCTTCCCTGTTCCGAGGGGAAGTTCCAACGATGTGAAACAAGTGACTTGATCAAATGTGCACGGTACCATCGCGGGAATTCTATTTGCTTTTATCTCAACAATATCTGAATTGCAGTGTACCCTTTTTTTTATATTTTTGCTGGCTTCTTGTTTGTCTTAGTCTTCAGTTTGATAACTAAGTCGTTGTCCTAAGATATAGTTATGTCTTGCGTAAACATCTTCATAAGATGGATCTGGGTCACCTTGAAAAGAACTCCAGCCCACCATGATTTCTAGCAAAATTCTTGGATCTATTCGCCAAGATCAGTTTACTGAAATTTCAGTATAAAGATGGGTTCAATGGCTAGTGATCAATATGTTCATCGCCCTAGCCTAATTAGTTACTATTTGTTATTTCATGTTTGCCAATCATGATAAGTATGTGGATACTAGTTGCAGCATGTGTTTTCTAATAATCAAACGAGATACTCAAGCATCTCTTGTGTAATTGGGGGTAGATGTTGGGTGCAGTTGATAATTTGATATCCCCCGGGGCAAAGGTTTTCTAGATGGTCCTAACTGAGAAGAATATTTGCATGCACAGTTTCAAAGCTAGCACTGCATTTAGGTGGAGTTAAGTGCATAACAAGTATGTCATGGTTGGTCAAATAATGAATTAGGACCGTGCTGAATGTGAACCGTGATCAAACAAAGAAACTTTCTTGGTATTTTGTTTCCCCATGAGAATTTAGCATTCGATATTATTATTTCTTGATTAATATTCCTCTGCATTATGTGCCTCTTTAATAATCATGGTCATTGGATGATTTTGGAATGTGTTAATATCGGATTCATGCCTGTAGCCCACTAACACTGATCGAGGCATAGAACTTGCTGTTTAAGACCTGTGGATTTCATTAGATAGTAGTACACCATCGATCCTACCATAAAGTCAAATTTAGTGTGATGCAACATTGTGTTTGGAAGCTGTGGACTAAGAATGTATCATTCTTTGAGAGAATATGGTTATCTTGTAGTGCTGTGAGACACGGTCACACTGTCGACCAAGTTTTCCTATATTCAATTCTCTATGAGGCTTCTATTCTCATTTTATTTACAATTTTCAGGTCCTAGGCTTCCCTGTAACTGGAACAAATATATAATTTTTTTGAGGATAGAAACACACACATTTTCCAGTTGTTTCACACATAGAAATTGCTCTGAGTCCGCAAATAGTCTGTCTTCTTAATTGCCAAATTAGCAACTTAACAACTGACCTAAGACTGGAATGCCACTATTTATTCTTATTTAAGTATAAACAGGATAAACTTGCAACGGATGTTTCATGTTTGTAGCAAGGAATTTCTGAATGTGGCCTTCTAGAATAAATTAGAGGAGAAGAGTCAATTCTCATAGTTTTTGAAAAATCTGAGATATTATACAGTTTGATTTTTTTTTACACCACAACTAGTCTCAATGCCTTTATAACCTGGTATTTGTCTTCAAATTTTAAGTATTTTCCAATTAGTTTTAGTTGCTTTCTGTTATTTTGACTCTTCATGAGAGTTATAATCTTGGAGTAAGTAAAGGTTTTGCAGCTAGCAGTCAAAGGTTCAAAGCACACGATTTCTAGATAATCTTAAGTTTGACAATTGATGCTAGGTTATTTCGGATAATAAGGTTTATGAGTGATTTTTCATTGTTGTGTTTTAGGTTATTTATGAGTTATAAATTGTGCTGTTACACTGACATGCGTAATGATAAATTGCTTCACCACCACTAGTCTTCGGGAACACAGTTCACGAGTGTTTGAAGGACTGAACAAGTTATGTAATTATCTTCACTTAGGTCCTTTGGTTCTGGTTTGTTTTGATCAAGCTGTGTGCGATGTTCTGTTGGCAAACTGAAGTTTCTTTTGATTAGTATTTGAAAGAAATTATGCGCAATCCAGAAATGTGCGGCATCTTATACCCCATCATGAAGTACATATACAGCCATGTCTTGTAATAAGAGATTCTTGCGGATGTTTGCTTAGCTTCCGTTCCCTAACGCTGATATGCGTCCAGTGTTACAATGGTTTTCTAGAGTTACTTGTTATTGTTATGTCCCTCCATCTTTACAACGTATGATCATTTTTAGATCTGCTGACATCTTCATGCTAAAATGTGTTCGTTGAATAGCGTCGGTTACTGTGCTTTTTTCTTTCTATGATGCCTGGCATTGATGGAGGAGCATTCTATTCCTATATATGAAGGATGATATTTTTGCATTTTGCCATTACTATAATGTGGATCTCAATTGTCTGTCTGAACTGCTCAACTGCGCAGATCAGGGGAATAATTTTCTGTGAAGTTTAAGCAACCATGACTCTCAGATTGTCTTCTTTTGCTACTTGTTTTCTAAGAACGACAATTTTGGCCCATCATTTTTTTTCAAATGGCACAGTAGCTAAAACCCCGAATAAAGGAGGAGGGTTGTGTTAGGCCCCGACAGCCAGCGTAAAACCCGGTCGAATCTCATGAACATGGATCAACGAATATACGGAATGACGTCGTATGATCCATGTAGTCGACCCCACCTAGTGGGATAAGGCTTTGTTGTTGTTGTTGTTGTTGTTGTATAAATTGCCAGGAATGACAAAGATGATCACACAGAAAAGCTGTTAGCCACTGAGAGGTCTTTGGCTGAATCAGAGCTGGCCTGTGTCATCTGGATGCTGATATGCATCTCAGTATATTTCTAGACATGGAAAAATTCTTGAACAGAAGTTCACAATGTAACATTGTTAAAGTTCTTTTAACTATGGTGAACTCTTGGATTTGCTATTTATCAGAATGAATAAAAAGTTCATAATGTAACATTGTTGAAGTTCTTTCAACTATATTGAACTCTTGGATCTGCTAGCTTCTGGTCAACGATAGAAAGCTTCAGGAATGCCTGCCATGACTACTTATTGTACCCTTTCTACATAGTGTCGATTGTTTGCCTCAATTTTATGATATCTTATCTTATGCTTCAGTTTCTTTGCCTTCATGCCAATTTTATAATATCTTATGCTTATGCTTCACTTTCTTTGCCTTCATGCAGCAAGTCAGAATTTGTGATATACAAGCTCAAAGAGATGGGTAAGATCGTGGAGAAAGACATTATAACCATCTGTGAACAGTTTGATAGAATAGACACCGGAAAATGCGGAAAGATCACTCTATCAGACCTCATCCAGAATCGTCACTAGCTCCCCGAATGGAGGAGGAAAGATACGAGGATCTTTTGCCGTTCCACAAGCACTCAACTAAGGCCAAAACATGATAGAAGCTATAGAACCTGAACACCTTTTTGGTTCCTTTTGTTGCTCTCTTTTAGTTGGTCTCTAGTAATTTGTACATATAAACTACTTTTATTTATAGAAATATAAGCGTTTGTTCATCTGGGAAGAGAAATTTTTATGCTCTTCTATTTCGGTAAACAGAACTTTATGCGGATGAACTTTGTATTATTATTTTAATTTCCGTCTCTGGGGTCTACTCATTCCTAAGGCATTCCAGTGATTAAATGCTGAACTGTGTGTGAAATGTTTCAACTTGCCCCGAGTATTGATATAAAATTGTTTGATATTATTTTGATCATTTTAGTTTGATTTTACATGAAATAAGTGGCTGATGTTATAATGCAACAAAACTGAAAAAATAGGTGTTAAAGTATAAAAGATGTCTTGCTGTATAGGTATGTTAAATGATTTTGACGAGATGGCATGCCAAAGCATTACATACTTCTAAAGCTGTCATAACATTGTTTAAAAGATCGGAAAATATATTATTCCCATAATAATATAACAGACTGTCTCCACCACCACTAGGACATGTAAAAGCACTTCGTGCTGGCAAAATTGATCTCCAACAGCCTCCGCTCATGTACATTCTTTACTTGAAACCCCAAAGAAAGAAAGAGAGAGAGAGAGGGCGGGAAAACACATTTTGACATGTCTGGATTTAGAGAAAGTTCCTCGTGTTGGAGTGAATTATATATTCGCAGGGCGGCGGCTTATTTGACATCTGATTTAGATTCCAAATGTTTCATTATGCCTTTACTGATGATGAATGCACAAACAATAATGCAACTCCAAAAGGTTGCAAATGGGGTTTCAGTGTGATCTTACCATAGGCTTAAAGTAGGTAAATCCTACTGAAGCGACAAAAGCTCCTGCGCCAGCTGCTAAGACTGACTTCCTCCCGATTGAGCTCTTGTAAAATTCCTAACTGCATGAAGGTCAAGAACCGATAATTCAGAAATAGTGGCACGTTTGTCTAATCCAATCATCACCAAACGTGAACAGTGATGTTATAAGACACCGAATAAATCTTATTAACCTTATTCTACAAAATGTTTCTTTTTATTTCATAAATAACCTCTTCTTATTGATTTCTAAACTTCCATGGAGATTATTGATCTACCATGTGCAAGATGCATAAACTAAGTTTTTTTTTAAAGGTGCATAAACTAAGTTTTAATCCAATTTTAAACTACAGAGGACAGCATCTCATCAAATTCACACTATGGAGGGGCGTGGTCAATGGAAAGAACATTTTCAGTTGGATACCTGATTTATGTTTAAGAAGGAAGTTTTACCGATAAATCTGTTGACACTTTAACTGCCACCCAGAATCATACATTAAAAAGTAGTTTATCTTTGCACTAGATATGAAGCTATGAACTTACAGAAAACAATTTCTCAAAAAAATTTGTTTGAAATTAATTCATTACTTTCAAAACAGAAACGGAGAAAAAGGAATAGACATTATTCCCCTATTGAAAGTAAAAGAGGGCCTTCCCCGTCTTCTGCCTACCAATGCAGGGAGAGAGCCTTGAGCCAGAATTTGTGGAAATTTGAGGAAGATTCTTAGAATCAATGCTTGGATGGATAAGGAAACAAAGCAAAATAAGGAACATTAAAACTTCTAACAATAACAACTCATCTTTAGCTCAAGAAAATGCTTTGCCTTTGTTAACATAAGCATGAACGGTATCAAGCCGCCCAATAAAGTAAGTACCAATACATCAAAGGACAAACGGATCAAATGTCAACATATTTTTCTTAGAGGATCAATTTTCATAAATGATGGGATTGATAAGAAATAGGAAAACGCGATATGGAGAACCACTAAGTGAGGTCAAGTGAGTACTCATTAACGGATTTCAAAGTTGTGAGAGTTTTGATAATAATTGGAACACATAAACGAAGCATAATGAAGGATGGTAACAAACAAAAAACATATCAAACGAGTTTATAATATAACCAAATGTGAAAACCTACATTCATGTTTAAGTAAGCCATAAAATCAGTTAAGAAAATTGGAGCCTGCCGTAACAAAAGCCACACTAGTTGTGAGGTGGTAGTAGCATAAATTACAGCAGTAACAAAGGTTGCTAAGATTCATAAGGATTGAGCATAAGAGAACATCACTTGGAGCTATAACAGGCATATAGTTTCCAAGTCATATCAATAAAAGGAGACGCACTCTAAAAAAAATAAAAGGAGATGCATCAAAGAGGCAAGAAGGCATATAAGAAGGAATAATCTTCAAATAATCATATTGGTGAGCTTGTATTGTCAACAAATCATATCGGAAAAGATTACATATGAAATTAACAAAAGTGAATGTAAGAGCCATACAAGGAAATTTAGGACATCAACAATGTATTCTAGAAGGTTAGGAATCAAAAGGATTTACAAGAGAATTATTACTATAAATGAGCATAAAAAGGTGAATTAGAGTTTAACATAGCTACTTAATTATTATACAAAAGTTCCGGCACAAAATCAAATAACCATGAAGCTTATAATGTCAAGAGATGGTACAAGAAGGCTCAACCTTAAATGATAATATAACAAAGATAGGAACATATAACAAAGTCGAACTAAAGCAAGGAATACTTGTAATATCAAGACAATGAACAAAGGATTTAAAAGAATTAAAGGATCACATAAAGGTACTCCAAATTAGTGAACACAAATATAGATGAATCAAGGTAAAGTTAGTTACATTATTGAAAAGACATTTTTTAGTGTCTTCCTTTAACCTTCTCTCAAGGGTGTGTCTTCCTTTACCTCAAAACTTCCCAAAGAATTCAAGTACATCTATGACACTCATTTCTATGTGTTACACTTTCTGTAGCCCAATTGGACGAATGCCACAGCTACCAAATAACCTTTGACAGTCTTAATCTAGTTGTCCTCCACTAATCATGCGTCATGATCCCAAAGCTTACCCAAACTTTCAAGTTTTGTTTTTAGTAATATGAATATTTTATATATCTTCTATTAATGAAACACATGCTAAAACGCATGTGCATTGCGTTAACAATTTAGGATCACAAGTAGTAAGTAGCATTGTCCTGAAATGTTCTAGAAAAAAGGTTGATTTCTGCACAACCTGCATTATTTGCCTCAGTAATCAGTATGATAATGTCTCCCCCATTTTGCATATGCCAAACATTTTTTACAAACTAGTGGTTAGAACTTTATATGGACCATGGCAGCAGAAGTTTTTCCTCAGGTAACTCTTCTTAAGTAACAACTCGAAAGAAAGTACCCCTAGAATCTGAAAAGAAAAAAAAAAGAAACAACTCCAAGAATTTTTTTTAGGGGGGGAACGGTTCACAATCAAGTTTAGGTAACCATCCAGTTTGTATTAAAGGTAAACTTTAAGACAATTACAAGTGTGAAATCCAAAACCTGACAAAAAACCAAGAACTCAAGCAGACTTTGAATGTTATGACCCAAAGAAATGCTTACCTCTGATAAGTTCAGACCCATAAAACTCTCAGCTATCATCTTCTTCAGTCTCCAGCATACTCTGGATCCTAATATGAATGACAATCTGGGTTTCAAGAACAAAGAAAATACAAAGCAATAATAACTTTTTTTTCAAATAGTACCTATCACATCCTCTGTTTTGGAAATTTGAAATACAACAACAACAACAACAACAACAAAGCCTTATCCCACTAGGTGGGGTTGGCTACATGGATCATACGACGCTTGATCCATGTTCATGAGATTCGACAGGGTTTTACGCTGGCTGTCGGGGCCTAACACAACCCTCTTCCTTTATCCGGGCTTGGGACCGGCTATAAAACATAGGCGGAGTTGGAAATTTGAAATAAATGGTAAAAATAACTTTCAGCAGACAAAATATTTGGAATGATAGATTGACAGATCCATTAGTATCGCAAACTACCCCTGGTTCAGAATGTGACTTAGCCTTTGTTTTCTCATTTTAGTCAAAGTACTTTCTTTGAGAGGTTTTAGGACAAAGATACTATAACGTTAGATTGTTACCTCTCTCTTATGACGAGAACATCTTTCAGAATTTCTAACATTCTCTGCAGGTCTCTATGCATATACCTTTTTTCGCTTTGCATTATCATGGATTGGGATCTTAAAAACTTCTCCAGACTTGTTTCCACCAGTTCAAGTTGTCGATATGCATGTCTCAGCACACCGTCATATGAGGATAAACTGGTCTGTAGCTTGTGATCATTTGTCTTCTCAATGCTAGGTGACCCTGGGAAATCTTCTTTTAACTGTGATGCAAGCTCTTCATAATACCCTGGTTCATCATGATATTGAGGGATCTTAGTTCCACCATTTGGAACTTCATGAATATCATCCTTTGAAGAAACAACGCGAATCTTTTGGCATAAGTCGTCCTCATTGACTTGAGGGTTCTTTGAAACTTGTTCTATTAACTGTGCTTCCTTCAGAGAAATTGCCTGCAAACAAACAGGCTTTCAGAGCTTGTTGTATAATAATACGATATCAACCACCAACAACAACAACAACAAAACCTTATCCCACTAGGTGGAGTCGGCTACATGGATCATACGACGCCATTCCGCTCTTATATTCGTTGATCCATATTCATGAGATTCGACAGGGTTTTACGCTGCCTGTCGGGGCCTAACACAACCCTCCTCCTTTATCCGGGCTTGGGACCGGCTATAAAACATAGGCGGAGTTAATACGATATCAACCACCATAGACAATTATTTTTTCAAATGATATGTTATACATAATAAAATAAATAAATAACAGAGATAATGTATTTATTAAAGTCAAGCATAAGGTGAAGTTTTTTTTGAAACAAAGCATAAGGTGAAGTTGATGCCTACATGCCCTTAACATTAATAGTTTCAGAGGATACAACTAGATTATCACATGTCAGGAGAACATTAATTGTAGTAAAACACTTTAAGTAGCATGAGAAAGAAAAACAAAACCATTGAAACTTAAATGTGACATTTTTTTCTCCGAGGGCTGATACAAGCTAATATTACAAACTTAATCCTATGAACCAACAATTCGTCTGCACCACAATGTCATCAGCAGATAAATAATTTTTGGAAGTATATTTGAGATCTAAACAACTTTTTTTTTTTTGTATAACAGTCAAACCTCATGAATTTTTGCAGAAAGCCTATCCAATAACTCAATTCGGTTCCTTGACTTCTCCAAGGCTTGCATCAATTTCTTCTTTTGTATGAGTAGCTCTCTGGCTTCAATGTCTTTACCAACAAAGACACTTTTTGCAGCCCTCATTTGAAGATTCTCAGCTGCTTCTGTCAACCGCATGAGCCTCAATCTTGCACTATTTGCTGGGAACAAAAGGTAGATTCATATGATGGATACTTTCCTAGGAAGTCGGAATTTGGAAAGAAATAAAATGTCAAAAAGGAGAAACAAATCTAGCAAAATGAAGTAATCACAAAAAGAAGGATTAACAGGTAAGGAAAAAACATCCTTTAAATTTTTTTAAAGTAAACATCCTTTAAAACTTGCTAGGGATAATCTAAAAACATAAGAAAGTAACATAAATAAAGTGGTGATAGAGATCATGCCTCTAGTTCTAATAACATGTTACGCATAAGATAACAAATAAAAAAATATAACCAAAAGAAAAATAATTGTTTAGCAAATGAATATTTCCAAATTCCAGATTGAGCGTATAATCTTGAAAGGGCAGCTTTGTGTCCTAGTAAGTTATAACTGAGTACATTATAGTTTCCACCTAAGATTTCCAATTTTCTATCACTATAGTAGCATCTTTTCGGGATATTCAGGTAAAGAATTATGATATTATATGACTAATCCTTCTCAAAGCATCAGATTTAGATTGAATGTTGTACTGAGCAATTATGAAGTTGATGTCACAATAGAAAAAAAATGTAGAATAGTTTTCTGCTAAAGTACTTGCTAGATTATTCCTTGGTGAATGAGGGTATTTCTGTATGTTAAACCTAGGAAATGACAGGATCAGTATGCATGCAGTTGATTGAGCGCGCACACGGATATAGACACAATAAAAATCTAACGATGGAATCATGGAAGGACGAGTTACAAATGCATACTTTTATGTAGTAAAGTTATTAAGAGTCACTGGACCAATTACGACCCCTCATAAGGAGAGGACTTTGTTAGAATTCCTAGAAACATTGTCACAAGACGGGGACATAACTATAATGTATCATTCCTGGACACACTTTAGACATATTTATTTTAGAGTTGACCAGACAATTAGATAAAGTCCAATTTCCGGAAATAAGCAATCAACTACCTTATTTACTCAAAACATTTATGAACATTCAGCAAATTTACTCGTTAATATGGGAGCAAGATGGTTGCGCGGGGTCGACGAACCAAACGAGGGTGAAGCAATCAAATACCTTTTGAACGGGTGGCCTCGGACTCGGCGTGGAGTTGGTCGAGTTGGCTCCGCAACCGATCGGCGGTGTCGATGCTGCTGCTGCTGCTGCTGTTGCTATTGCTGCCGCTGTCGTGGCTGTTGACACTGCCGTCGAAGGAAGCACCAACCACGAAGGGAGGCGAATGGCTTATCGCCCTCATCCTCCCCCTGCGACGGAAGCTGACGCGTCCTGGTGCCGGAGACGGATGAGTTCTTGCCGTCGCCATCGACGAGGGCATGAGGCCGACGATCACCGAAGGCTTCACAGACACCATCGTCCTCGTAATCCGGACAAAGAACAATTTTTAGGTCACACATTCGTCTTAATAATAATAATAATAATTTCTAAAATTAAAATGATAATGTAAAAAAAATAAAAGTACCAACGAATTGTTATATTATAAGAATCAAATAATTTATTATTTTAAATCTTATGATTACACTAATTATTATGTATCATTTTAGAATCTACTCACATTTCCCTCTTCGGTAAAATGGATTTCATTTTAAAAATATATACTCAGCTTATGCGTATGTTTTGTAAAATACAAAAATATAAAAATAGAAATGATAAAAAACAATGGGAGAAAAATACTATTCCCCTTTGTTAAATTTTTGTCTGCACATTCTGATCCTAACAATAAAATTATTTATGTTTAAGAATTATTATATATAAATCTTAACCAAAAAATTGCTCAATAAAGTGCATATAAATCTCATATGGCATTTTTCATAATAATAATGATTATTATGATTATGTTAAAAGATGAAAAAATATTGAAAAAATATATGATGTATTGATAATACTAATAAAGTGTCGAATTGAAGAAAATGCATAAACACTTATTAAAATTAAAATTGAGAATTAAATATCTTTTTCACCTTATGGTAATTGATACTTTTCAAAAAATAATGTCATCATCTAAAAATGTTTACAAATTTTTAGGAGCATAGTGACTCACAGCATAGTTGGCCAATGTAATCATGTTGTCTCGAGCCTTCAATCAAGTTAAAGATAAAAGATGCCATATGATAAAATTAGTGAAAGTACTCATTAAAGTTAAATATGAGAAGTAAATGTCTTTCATTTCATGATGATTGAAAATTTTCGAAAAATAATGTTTATTATCCAAAACGTGTTTAAGATTTTCTAGGAGCACAGTGATCTCATGACCTAATTAATCAATATAATGATGTTGTCATGTGCATTCAATTATGTTAAAGATGAAAAATGTCATATGATATTAATGAAAATACTTATAAAAAATGAAAAGTAAATGTCTTTTCACTTCATGATGATTGAGATTTCGAAAAATAATATCATCATCCAAAAGGTGTTTGAAATTTTTTAAGGACTCATGATCTCATGACCTAATTAACCAATATGCATTCAATTAAGTAAAGATGAAAGATGTCATAAGATAAAGTTAATGAAAGATGTCATAATATATATGAATGATATCATATGACAATGAAAGAAAGAAAAATGAATAAATGTCCAAATGACTATAAAGAAAATAAAGCAAAAACTGAAAATAAAGAAAAGATGTCAAGTAATAAGTAAGCATAAATGAGTCATAAAGAAACTCAATATATACATGTCAATGAACAACAAATGTGATGAATATATATTCTTATTGTATGATTTTTTATAGGAAATGATGGTTCTAAAGTTAATAAGGTATGTTAAGCTATTAATGTTTGAATAAATGTTATGTCAAAAATGATAAATATGATGTGATGTTATCAAAGGATTATGATATAATTCATGTACTATCATGTGATAAGTTATCATCACATGCATAATCTTTATATACTCTAATTGGTAAATCCTCTTTGAATCCATGCATATAAGTAAGAATAAATAATTGTGATGCAAGCTCATGTCAAAATTGTTGCACATACTTAGGATCAAATAAATTCTATAGTCTAATTGAACATTGAGACTAATTATGCGATAAAGTCTTTGGACATTTGTTGTCTTATAAAATATTAGTTGAAGAGATGTTTTATGATTATTTGAAAACTAGGGAACACCGTCGCGCTTCGTGCAATATTAATTAATTTGCAAATATGTGATGCTGGGATCTTGGGTAGAAACTGGCGATATTTTAATAGGTAATTCATAAAAAACCATTTATATTTTTTATTTTTAAGAATATTAAATTATTTTAAAATATGTTACTTTAATTCTTTGATAATAAAATAGTTTTATATTTTTATGTGCCGACTCCTCCTCCCACCTCATATGTCGAAGCTTCGCATCAATGATGGTCCCAAGCGCAAGGTCATCATCCTTCATATCGCTAGAGGCATTGGTCATGATTTCACCTTCGCGATTTTATCTCTCAAGTTCGCTTTTGGCATTGCAACAACCGACTCCTCATTCTCCCACCTAGCTCAAGGTTGGCATCCATCTCACTATCTCCACTCCATGAGGGCCTCCACGGTTTGACCTCCGACCCTTATTCATAATTCTGACTTCTCCACCTCACATCTCCTCTGTCGGATCTTCTTGTCTGGGACCGACCATGGGTGCAAATCTCGATGCCGCTAGTGGCATCGGCCAAACTCTCTCTCTCTTCTCAAAGAGGACATCTCAACGATTACAATTTGTTATTCCATAATGCAATCATAAGTTATGGATATTTAGATTGACATTATTTTAATCCCAAAGATACATATTATTCATGTTTTGGACCATCAAATCAAGATAATACTCAGAGTATGTGATTACGTGCTGCTTTAATAATTGTGATAAACTATTACTAATTTATTAGGTAAAAAGGGAAGAGGATAAAGTATTTGTGATTTATAGTCATAAAGGTGGTGCTTTAATAATTATGATAATGAATTATGTTTAATACTAAGGAGTTATACATACAAATTGTGGTGATAATTTGATTAATAATAGAGATATGGGATTAAAATCAGGCCATTAATTAGAAAATGTTATGTTTAATAATTAGGATATGTAATAAAAAGTGAAAAATGACAAAAAAAAAAGATAAATAATAACATATGGCAATTAGTATCATTAAAATTTTCTAATTAACTTATTTCAATATATCATAACATATGGCCTGTGATGTAAATGATTATATATTGACAAATAGAAAGTTAGAACAACATATTGCAATTAAGTCATATTAGAAAACTTGGAAAATATTATGTATATATTGAAATTATAGATATAGATTTTTCAATGAGTAAAATCTTTAAGTAAAAAAAAAGTGTGATACTAATATGACATCTCATTTAAAAAATATTTTAATTAGAAAATTTTTTTATTAAATAAAATAATCTTTGTAATATATAAAATATTATCGAATTTGAATAGTCAAATGCTATATTGAACTTATGACTTTGATGTTGACTAATAAATTATTGCATTAACTAATTGCTATTTTTAATATTAATTTACTAATATTTTCTTTCAATATTTTTTAAAAAATCATAAAATAAAAAATATGATACTAATATGACATTTGAATTTTAAAAAATAACATATTTTTATTGTCAATTTATTTTTTATTGAATAAAGTTTGGGTTTTGTAGTATATAAATGTTATGAGATATGAATAGTCAAATATTATGATAACTTATAATTTTAATGTTGATTAATAAATGATTACATTAATTAATTGTTAACTTTGATACTAATTTGCTAATATTTTCTTACAAAAAATTCTAAAATTCTAAAAAAAGGATGAATGGTAGAAATGTTATATATAAATATAAATTTATTTATTATGATTTTTCTTACAAATTTATCATGAAGCATGATTTTATATTATATATAAATATAAATTTATTTATTATGATATTTCTAAAATGTTAAAACTTTCGTTGTTAAATAATTAAAATGATGTATGAAAAATAGACTAATGACGCAAAATTCTTCTAATTGTCCTTAACTTAGGGCGAATTTTTCACTTGAAAAAGCAGAAGAAGTATTAGTTTAGAAGAGTCTAATTTAATGTTTTCGCTATGTGCTGTAACATTTTAGCAGGTAATGCCACAATGTTCAGGAAGTGATGTACCAAAACTGGATCCCTTTTCCGATTTAACTACATGATCGTATTATGCACATCAGCAATGGAGCCGTGGCAAAGTACAAGAATCTTCGTGGGCCCTAACTGAAGTCCTTGTAGCTTTCTTTCTCCTTCCTCCCTGCAAGAATCCTGGAGATCTGCAGTCCTCTACTGAATGCCTGGTTGAAGAGCAGGCGCGTCTGGAACTCCGAGACGAAGGGGAACCATGACAAGACAGCTATGGGCATGAAGATCACAATCCCCATCACGTATTCGTATGCTCTTCCCAGCTCCTTTATGGAGTCCCAAAATCCCATCTTTTTCAGAGGAGATCTGCAAACTTGCCCGATCTTTGACATGCACATAAAATCACAAACATTCTTAGCTTTGTCCCCCCGAGTTAATGCCAAGGCATCAGAACTTCGAATGTGAAAAAAAAAAAAAGAAAAAAAAAAGACTGAACCACTCACCAGAAGAAGTGACCAACCAGTTGGCAAGAAACCCAGCAGCGCGGCGAACACATCGGATATGGTGAGGCCACATACGACGAACAGAACCGTCATGACAGAGACGAACCCAAGAAACAAGAGACCTTTCAGGATCCGGAACATTAGCTGAAAATCAGTGCCAAATCGCCTCCTCCCCATTGAGACCATCTGAAAGCGAGTGGAGGCATATGCTTGTCATGATGAGAGTACAAAACAGCATAAACTTTAAAATTTCAAGAAAGGAAAATATTCACTAGGTAATAACTGCATTTCAGAAAATATAATGAAAAAGTGAGAATCATTATTTGTTCATTTGAAATCAACAACAACAATAACAAAGCCTTATCCCATTAAGTGGGGTCAACTTCATTTGAAATCATTAAAGATAAAATTATCATAATTTCAGTTGCCATTTATATCTGTCGACTGATAAGATGTAAATGATATCATGCCAATAATAAGAAACCTCTGTGTGAATATGAGACAGTAATTTGCACGAGGTTATTATCATACCTTCAGAACTACAAGCACAGTAAGCATAACCAGCCATGATAGTCCATATACCTAAGAGGGAACCAAAGTGTCAGACGATGAAAAAAGAATATAGTTCACAAGAACCAAGGTTTTATCAATTTATGGTAAAGGAAACAGTACCAAAATACTTCGGCTATGGTGAGCAATATTCAGGTGGTAAACTATTCCATATTGATAGATTAAAAAACGCAGGGCCAAAATAATCTCTAGCACCCGTCCCCTGATGCTTGTGTACCTAAGGTGTTCTTGTTCACTCTCCCACCAAGATTCCCAACTTCTATCATTTGAGATACCAATTCCTCCACGGTTGCCCATCCATTTTTTCCAATCCGTCCAGTCATCCACTGTCTTCTGCCACTCAAATCCCGAAGGATTGAATACGAAAGGAGCAAAAAGCCAAGATGCAACCAAAAACCACATGGAAAATGTGACAAACAGGTAAAGTGTTGAGCTTCTATATGAGTGCCCATAAACTTCATAGACAACCAGAAGTATCATTAGTTCCAACCCTTTGACAAAGTGGCTCCGCGAGTACATTCGATAATTATCAGCAAACTTAGCATGAAATACGACAAAACCACGGCCTGTAGCTCTATACTTGGCACCACCATGCAGTATTGTCCTCCCATAATAGTGGGCTTTGGTTCCTAGCTGGAATGTGAAGAAAACAGAGGCCAATTGCAGCTGCATTATGACAAATTCACCCACAGCTGTCCGGAATCCCTTTTCCAAGCCAACTTCCATTACCATAGGCAAAACCAATAACAATCCGAGCTGAAAGACAGATTGTGAAGCAAGAGCACTTTCAAGAGCCTTGCTATTTTGCTGAACACGTGGATCTTCCAGGATGGACCTCTCAAGGCCACTCATAACTAAATATAACCGTCCATACAAGAAGACATACACAGTAAGTACAGTGACCTGAAAGGAAAACATAACATTTATCAAGCACTAACACTTTAAAAAGAAGAAATATAGTGTTTCCTAGCAAACAGACAAAATTATTAATACTCCAAACTCAAAGTGTATTAATTTCTTGTGTTGGTCAATAAATATAAATAATTTAACGTTAAAAATGTAACAACCCTAATTTTTAATCAAGGGCTTTATGGTGTTTTGTCAAAAACTCTTGTCTTTTCTCCACTTGAACTCGCGACGGCTAAAGCTTGAGGAAGGAAAAGAAGAAGAAAGAGGAGGATCGAGAGGAATAGGAAGGAGAGGAAGAAAAAGATCAAACTAAAATTGGATCTAAGGTATGTAAAAGGGATCCAAACCCTTCTCTCCTCTCTCAATAATTTTTTTGTGCTGGATTGAGAGATTTTTTTTTTAGGACACTCTGTCATAATGGATTGTGATTGAAGGTTGCATCGATCATATGTTTAGATATATGTTTTTATGCTAAGACCTATATTTTTATGTACTTGGAAAATGATGTTCGCGCACTAGATCTAAATTTTGGTTTGTTTTGGAGGAAAAACCCTAAATCCTTATATTATTCATGATGTATGCATATTAGATGCCTGTAAATGTCCTCTAATGTTGTCATTGATAATATGTATGCTTTCCATAAGTTTCTTCTCCAAAAATATGTAATTTCGAGTATGAAATCGAGTAGCCCAGATGTCGGCACGAGCGTGACTGCCCCAGTCACGGCTGTGACTGAACGATAGCTAATTGGGCAAAAATCAGACTTTAAATCATGCCCGTGAAACTGGATTTCACGGCCATGACGACACCAAGGCACGGCCATGACGAAACCATCACGACCTAAGAATGCACATTTGAAAGAAACTTGGGTTTTCGATCATGCATGTCAATAAGTGTTTCACGGCCATGACCAGCATAGTCAAGGGCGTGACCAATGTGTCACAGCCGTGACGGCTGAGGATCATTTTATATGAGATATTAAACCTATTTTATGAAATATAAAGTTTGTGCATCAGTGATTGTTGATTGTATATCACACCTAAATACACGAAATGCATGCTCAACTACAATTAGGTTAAAATATAAAGACTGAGAGATGTAAAAGGTTTGTTGTTGGCTAAAGAATCATGAACAAGTTGAAGAATAAGTTTTCTATCATCCATCAAAGTGAAGTGAAGCTGAGAAATAAAATTTCTTACAGCTCACATGTATGTATTTCCCAGGAACAAAGTTCTCGTACCAACAACGGTTTGTGTGTTCCTTAGTTGCATTCAGGCGAAGGGAGCATTGTGTCTCCAAGGCCTAGTTGGTTCGTCAACTAAGTTACAATCAAAGATTGTCATAAGATAAAGATAGTAAAGTCTAAAAGGTTATAAAGCAACCCCAAGAAAAGTTGTAATGCAAAGATGAAGACAGTATGATAAGTGCACGTCACTTTTATGTGCCTATGTATGATGTATGTTCCATACCTCAAGTATGATGATGATGCATGTGTATGTTTCATGATATTCATCATGAATCATGATGTATAAAATGTTTTGTTTTGGCAATTCCTCCTGGGAGGATAAAGCAATATAATTTTGAATCAAAGCATCATGATCCTTGTTTATCCCTCGAAGTAATAATGTCTTGGGGAAATATTTACTCATGGGTGGGGCAAGCTCTTCTATTTTGGTTATGGTTTCTCTTTATATGGTATGCAAAGTGAGTTGAGATACAAGGATTCTTATTCGGATCCATTTGTACCCAGATTCCTGATTCCGCAGGTTGTAAGGCAATATGCTGGGTAAGAATCTCGAGCAAGAGCAAACATTAACTTCTCAGGTCTCTCTCCATCTTCTATGGATCTTGATTCAAGAGCAGTTCAACCATGTTTGGCATATAGAGTCTCATGTTTAGCTCATGTCATTGATGCATTCGTTTCATCTATGTACGAAGATGCATAAGTATGGCATATAGTATGCTATGTAGGATCATGATGTTGCATTGATCTTTACATATTCTAACAGGTAAACTCTGCACTCTGGATCCTAACCAAAGTTAAGGATGAATGGCAGCTCAAGTCATGACAACGTGATTGCAAAATGTTTAGGATTGAATAAGAGTCTCGTGATGTATTAGTATAAGTCATTAGACTAATGATGATAGAAATGGTCTTTGGAACTCTTGTTCTTAGAAGCTTGATGTTTTATGTTTAACTTATGCCTTAAATGATTTGACTCTTGAAGTTATGTTTTTATATTGTTATTTAAAGTCTTCCTCTGAAAGGTCTATTTTTATGATATTGAAAGTCTTCCGCGGTAATGTATGTGAGTCATTTTTTTATGATATGTGATGGCGAAAGGGCTAACACACCGGGAATTCTCCTAATGGCTCTCAACTTTTAGGGTGGATTTTCATGGTGTTATAGTTTGGTATCAGAGCTAGAACCCATGTTTTCTAAGTCCATGTGCAACCATCATGTTCGAAGTCAAAGAGTATGTGAACTAAATGCCTTATGTATGTATGTTTTATATTAACTACCTAATATTTGGTTGATTATTGTTATGTTAAGGATGGAACAATGAGGTCCTTCCATAAGAAATGTTCCAAAAAGACAGATGGAACTAATTGATAGCATGGCCATTCTATGGAAAGGAATGCAGACTCTAGCCATTCTGATCGCTCGAGCTCGATGATTGAGAAATTCCTGAAGTTGCATATCCCTTCCTTTAATGGAAATAAGGATCCTGACAAAGTTAAGGTTTGGCTGGATGTGATCACGGAAAAGTTCTAAGGCCATGAATTGATCTGATAGGCAAAAGGACAACCCGGCAACTCATCAACTAGTTGACCAAGCTCATCACTGGTGGAGGTCCGTGGCTAGGACTCAGTTTAATGAAGATGACGTAATCACTTGGAGGAATTTCAAGAAGGCCTTCAAGGATCACTCACTCTCCACATGTCCAAGAAAAGAAGCAAGCAGATTTCATGAATCTAGGGGAACATGCAATTGAAGGATATCTCAATAAATTTTTTGTGGAAAATAAGGATTTTGTTCTCTCTAATCAATAAAAGAAACCTTATGGTCTCTTATATAGTGGAGACCAAAGGAGGAATTACATAAAAGGAAAGTACATATTAGGAAAGTAGGAAAAAATCATATGCTGAAAATCAGCTCTCAAACACTCCCCCTCAAACTGGAGCATAAATATCTATCATGCTCAACTTGGAAACACATTTATCAAACTTTCCCTTAGGAAGTGGCTTAGTGAGGACATCGGTCGTTTGATCACCCGAGGATACATATGATGTGACAATAATTTTTTTCTTAATCATGTCTCTAGTGTAGTGGCAATCAACTTCAACATGTTTTGTCCTTTCATGAAAAACAAGATTATTAGCTATGAACAAAGCTGTCTGATTATCAGATTTTAATTGCATTGGGAGAGGCACCTCCACTAGAACATCAATCATGACCGATTTCACCCACACTATTTCAGTAGTGGCTTGAGCCATGGCCCTGTACTCGGACTATGCACTGGATCTGGCAACCACATCCTGTTTCTTACTTCTCCAAGTAACCAGATTAGTTCCCATAAAGACACAAAAACCAGTGGTAGATTTTCTATCATTTGGACATCCAGCATAATCTGCATCAGCATAAACAGTGATGTCTAAGCTCTTCCCACTAAGAAAAAACAGTCCCTTTCCAGGCACTGCTTTTAAATATCAAAGTATCATCATTGCTGCATCCCAATGTACCTTCTTAGGCTTGTCCATAAATTGACTAATCCTGCTTACAACAAGAGAAATGTCTGGACGTGTAACAGTGGCATATAAGAGTTTTCCAACATATATTTCTTAGCATCAACATCTTTTGTATCATCATCATAAAGTCGAATGTTAGGATCCATTGGCACAGTAGCAGAGCGTGATCCCAACATTCCTGTCTCTTTAAGCAAGTCAGTGACATTTCCTTTGGCACTTAACCAGGCCTCTACGATTTCTAGCAAACTCTATTCCAAGAAAATAGCGAAGATCACCAAGATCTTTGGTAACAAAATGTTTTCCAAGCAATGCTTTGGTATAAGAGATGCCCTGCAAGTCATCACCAGTGACAATAATGTCATCAACATATACGAGAAGCACGACTCTACCACGGGAGTTTTGTTTTTTACAAAAAGTGAATGATCCGTGGTGGAACGGATGAACCCTCCTTGTTCTACTTTCTCTGATAATTTTTGGAACCAAGCTCTCGGACTTTGCTTTAGGCCATAAATAGCCTTGGTGCAGTTTGCAAACCTTGTAAAACTCCTCCTCAGTTTGCAAACCTTGCTTTAGCCACGGGAGGTTGTTTCATGTAAACCTCCTCTTGTAAATCACTATAAAGAAATGCATTCTTCACATCCAACTGAAAAAGTGGCTAGTCCTTGTTGACTGCGATAGAAAGAAGAATCCGAACTGTGGCCAACCTAGCCACGGGAGAGGTGTCAAAGTAGTCAACACCATAAGTTTGTGTATATCCTTGAGCCACTAAATGAGCCTTATAGCGCTCAACGGATCCGTTGGACCGATGTTTGATTGTAAACACCCACCTGCACCACTAGGAGGTGTTACAAGAGTCCAAATGCCTACTGAAAAGTTGACGTCTCCTCTTGCATAGCTACCTTCCACCTATCGTCATGAAGAGCTTCTTGGTAAGTTCAAGGTACAGCCACAGTAGAACGCCCGAAAACGAATTGTTGATAGGAAGGAGTGTCTCTCTCCATGGAAAGATGACTAGAGATACAATATGTAGACTTGCAAAAACGCTTGCCCTTCCTCATAGCTATGGGAACATCTAAATCATTGATGGTTTCATCAAGAGCAGTACCACTGGGAGCAAGAGTAGAGTCATCAATCTGACTATGTAAATTTGTCTCTTTGAGTTTCATCACTTGTAGACACATCAACTGTAGTGCTATCTATAAGAATGTTGCGTTCATGATTTACCTCAGGGGTGATGAGTAATGGCATAGGCGCAAGAGCAGGGTTAGTACAAGAAACAATTTTAGGGCGACGACTATAGGTTTGCTGAAATCTCTGGATGGGCACGTCCATGGTAGGAATATGAGGAGGTGCTTGAAGATACACCTCAGTGTCTGTATCAGAAGATGTGCGACGAGATCTAGATGAAGTGAAGTAACCTACTGACTCGAAGAAAGTGACATCAGCACTGACGTAATATCTCCTACTGAAGGGGTCATAGCACCTATAGCCCTTTTGTGTACGAGAATACCCCACAAAGATACACTTGACAGCCCTAGAAGACAACTTATCTCGACCAGGAGTTAGGATATGAACAAAGGCTGTGCACCCAAAAACTTTGGGAGAAAAAAAAGGGTCTTTATCAGGAAATAGGATAGCCGTCTTCCACAAAAAAAAAACCCTAGCCGTCGTCTCCTTCACGCTTCAGCAGGTGTTTCAGATCCACTCTCTTTACCTCATTGCTGTGTGCTTCAGGAGGTTGTTGCATCTTCTTTTGGCATGTTGCTGTTGCAGAAGGATCCTCTTGGCTGCTTGCTGTCCTCTCAAAGGCTCCCTTCCTCCATCTAAGATGGTAGATCAAATTAATAACAAGGATAATGTCAAGATGAATGGATCCAACTTTGAGTTGTGGTCCATGCAGTTCATGAGTGCCATGGAGTCTCACGATAAGGAGCATATTCTGATGGAGTCCGAGCCCACAGTCAAATCTGGGAAATATACTTCCTGGAAAAAGACAACGCCCTTGCGAAAGTCTGGCTAACAGGAACATTATCTTTAGAGATAGCAAATGATGTCCTACACAAACCCACAACAAAGGCTATGTGGGATTCTCTTACTGCCACATACTCTCAAGCAAAGAACGAGACAAAAATTCTTCAATTGCATTATGATATCCATCGGACCAGACAAAATGGGCGACCTCTCTATATTTATTACACATCTCTATATGCAATGTTTGAGAAGCTTCATAGTTATTTTCCAATATGTAAGTGTGAAGATCAGAAGGCATATAGGGATATGCTAATGGTAGGGGTCTTTCTCGCTGGACTTGATCTAGTCTACGAGAAATCAATTGTTGACTGGTGCAAAAATCCCACCTATTTGAGGAGTGTTTCAGTCGTCTCAGCCGGATAGTTGTTCCTGCAACTCAAAGTTCTGAGACTCCCTCAGCCCTTGCTGCCACAAGTGGTCGTGGTGGATCTAATGTTGGTCGTGCTCGTGGCACCGGTAGAGGTCGTGGAGGTGGACGTGCAAGCCGACCGCAATACAACTATTGCAATAGGTTGGGACACACAGAAGAAACTTGTTGGCAGAAGCATGGGCGCCCTTCCTTTGCGAACAATGTGGCTGAAGATGCCTCATCATCCCAAGACATCAAATACGCAGACCTTCTCTCATAGTTGAAGCATCTGGTATCGAATAATTCTTCTTCCTCAGCTCCCGGAGCTGAAACTGCTGGTCCCTGAGGTACACCATTTGCTTGTACCATCAGATCATCTGATGCATCCACAAGGTCGATTGTTGATTCAGGCGCTTCCAGGCACCTTTGTGGAGATAAAAATCAATTTACTTCTATTAGTAATGTAGCTCCAAGGAGATCTGTTACTTTGGCAGATGGGAGTCACTCTCCAATTAATGGACTTGAAGAGGTTCAACTCACTTCTTCTATACGGTTGAAGGATGCTACATGCTCCTGCCTTTCCTCTTAGTTTATTATCCGTCAATCAAATATGCAAACAACTCAATTGTCGTGTTATTTTTTATGCCATCTCTTTTGTGTTTCAGGATATACTACGGGCAGAGTGATTGGTTGTGACCATGAGCAGGATGGCCTCTATAAACTTGAGCAGCATCCATACACTGGTAGTACATCATTGCCCTTGAGAACTCCTTCTACCTTCTTATGGCATCTCTGTTTTGGTCACTTGCCACTTCAAAAGCTTCATAGAGTCATTCCACATATCCCTTTGCAGTCTTCTTTCCAGTGTGATGCTTGTCAACTTGGAAAACACCATCGTAGTTCCTTCCCAAGTCGACAAGGTCGGAGTAGTATTGCAATCTTTGAGATTCTTCAGTTAGATGTTTGGGGTCCGAGTCGTGTTCTTGATCTACAAGGACACCGTTTTTATCTTGTTATTGTCAATGACTTTAGTTGTCTATCTTGGTTATTTTTGTTGAAAAATAAATTTGATGTTGGCAATGTGATCAAATCTTTTATTCGTGAAATAAAAACTCAATTTTCTAGCAATGTCAAAATTGTGTGATCTGATACCATGTGGAAAATAAGGATTCTGTTCTCTCTAATCAATAAAAGAAACCTTATGGTCTCTTATACAGTGGAGACCAAAGGAGGAATTACATAAAAGAAAAGTACATATTAGGAAAGTAGGAAAAAATCATATGCTGAAAATCAGCTCTGAACATTTTTCACACTAGGTATAGCACTCTAAAAGACATTGAGAGGGTGAGGGTCAACCATTTCATCCATGGGCTAAATCCATGCCCGAGGATGAATGTTATTCATGGAGATCCAACAACTATGGCAAAGGCTATCTCCCTATCTTCCAAGCTTGCCAGAGAATAAGATGCACAAAAGAAGTTTGACCAAGGAAGGAGTTCCGGAAAGAACAGAAAAAGGATGAAGGCAAGAAGGCCAGAGACTCAACCATGGCACGGGCAAAATCACGATGCCTGGTATGATGATGATGATGTATGTATGTTTATGTTTCATGATATTCATGATGATGTATAAGATGTTAAGTCATGTTTCGCATATAGAGGCTTGTGTTTAGCGTATGTCATTCATGCATTCCTTTTATCTATGAATGAAGATGCATAAGTATGATTGTAGTACCATGACATTGCATGACCTTTACATACTCTAATTGAAAACTTGCACCCTGGATCCGTGCAGGAAACTAAGGTTAAGGACGGGTGGCAGCTCAACTCATGACGGCATGATTGCACAATATTTAAACTTGAATGAGAGTCTCATGATTTATTAGCATTAATGAGTCATTAGACTAATGATGATAGAAATGGTTTTTGAACTCTTGTTCTTAGAAGCTTGAACTTTTATGTTTAACTCATGTCTTAAATGTTTTGACTCTTGATGTTTTGTATATTGTTATTTAAAGTCTTCCACTGAAAGTTTTATTTTTATGATATTGAAAGTCTTCCATTATAATGTATGTGAATCATTTTTGTTAATGATTATGTGATGGCGAACGAGCTAGCACATCGGGAATTCCCCTAATTGCTATCAGTTTTAGGGTGGATATTTTGGGCGTTACAAAAAATATGGCATTTGAATTATTCTAGCAACACTAGAATGCCAAGTACGAGCATGAATACCTTCATAAAAGAAAGAAAGAAAAGAAAAGTATTTCAGATGCAAAGTTTTGATTGATTGATAATTTCTCACCTTTTGATTTTGACATTCTAGAAAACTTGAGATATTTGTTTTTCTTTCTCAAACATTTAGTTCTTTTTCCTATGAAATATTAAAAGTAAGTGCAAATCTTATCAATGTGAGCCAGTTCATTCTAGAATAGCATGCTCAAGGGGAGTCCCCAGAATCTATTAACTGCTATTTGATTGTTAAATAAATTTTATCAAGTAGGAAAGATATTAATATTTAAACTGAATGATACAGCAGTTTATTGTCATGCCTAGGAAGCAAGAACACAACATACAGGAATCTTTGCAAAAGATCAAAGTTGAATATGCTACATGTAAAACCGATTTTCTAAGTGTATACATATGAAAATCACTTTGTAAGAGGCCTAAATATTCAAGATGTCACATACTCCAGCATTCACAGAATTTCTAATATTATATCCTGAATTGGCATTTATATTCTTGAGCTAAAGACACATTGATGGGTCATTATAATTGACATAACAGTTCTTAATCGGTTTCATGTCACAAATACCTACCCATGTACCAGAGAAATAAAAAAGATTTGGGAAACTTCTGGAAAGATTTGCACACGAACATGCTACATGTGAACCTATACTTGAATGTATACAGACAAGTAAATCAGGTCATCAGACATCTCAACAGTAAATAAGTTATCAATTTAAAGACACAATGGAGTAGTGGATGTGTGAGAAATCATGCAAGATCATGCAGGATCTATTTTATATTAGGAAGTTTTCCTTTTGACAATATATTGTATTTATTAGAAATAGGAGCACATAGATAGCTTTCCTATTCCTTGCAGGCTGCCCCATAATTATGGGATTTGATTTCAGCCTTCCCTAGCAGGCTGCCCCCCATAATCATGGGATTTGATTCCAGCCTTCCAGATTTCATCTTTCCTAATGTTTAAAAGTTCGAGTCTTGTATATAAGTGGTTGAATAGACAGAAAATAATAGAGCTTTTTGCTACAATTTTCCACATGGTATCAGAGCTTTAGGCAAGCTCTTGTCTGGGATTCTTGTTTCTAGCCTTCATTGCTGGAAAACTTGTGGCCTTCATTGCCACGCAGTAATCCTTTCATTCTCGAAAGGATTGTTTATCTACAGATTGTCATTCAAGATGTCCAAGATTCAGGAATTTACTACAGTAATTCAATTAGAAGAGGCAATTCAAATTCAACAATCTAGAGCATTGCAGAATATTCATGCCTCTTACAGGTTAGATGGGAAAACCTATATTGCTGCAGGAATGCAAAATGCATCGACACTACTACCACAAGAACCAAATGGTTTCAATCAAGATGAGATTGATAGGCTAATATCACTGATTAATAGTCTTGGAGAATTTGAAAAATCTGAAGGTACTTGTTCTTTGGTGCATTCAGGTGAACTTCCATCTTCCATTGGATTAAATGCCTCAGGTACAACCTTTACCAACTCTTGGATAATGGATTCAGGAGCCTCCTGATCACATGACTCATTTCTCCAATATTTTCTCAACATATACCTTATGCCCAAGCAATAGAAAAATAGCCACTGCAGATGGATCCTTGACTACTATAGCAGGGTTTGGAGATGTCAAAATTAGCCCATCGATAATCCTAAGAAATGTTCTTCATGTTCCAAAATTATTCACAAATTTGGTCTCTGTACAAAAACTTACCCAAGATATATGTTGCAATGTCATTTTTTATAATAATTATTGTATATTTCAAGACAAGAGTTCTGGGAGGATGATTGGACATGCTAGAGAAAGGAATGGCTTGTACTACCTTGAAACACCAAGTCAGTTGAACATGATTAAGGGCAAATTATTTTCTTCGTTCAACTCTGAGCTCATTCTATCCAATAAAGACAAAGTTTTACTTCATCACTGTCGACTTGGACATCCATCCTTTAGGATTATTAAAGTTCTATTTCCTTCTTTATTTAAGGATTTAGATGTTGAAAGCTTTTATTGTGAGGTGTGTGAACTTGCTAAACACAAGCGTGTCTCTTTTCCAATCAGCAATAAAAGAAGTTCTGTCCCTTTTTATCTCATTCATACAAACATATGGGGACCATTTCCTATTTCTAGTGTTTCCGGGGCACGATGGTTTGTCTCTTTTATTGATGATTGCACTCGTGTTACCTGGATTTTTTTGCTCAAACAAAAATCTGATCTCAGTACTGTGCTTCCAAGGTTTTGTTCTATGATCAACAATTAGTTTGGTGTTAAAATAAAAAAGATTAGGTCTGACAATGCAAGAGACTACTTTAACCAAATTCTTACTCCATATTTTCAAAAAGAAGGGATGATACATGAGTCATCTTGTGTTAATACTCCACAACAAAATGGGATAGCAGAGAGGAAAAATAGAGATCTCCTTGAGAAGACCAGAGCCTTATTGTTTTAGAATCATGTTCCTAAGATGTTTTGGGGAGAAGCAATTCTTACATCCACCTATTTGATAAATCGTTTGCCTTCGAGAGTCTTATGAACATGGATCAACGAATATGACGTCGTATGATCCATATAGCCGACCCCACCTAGTGGGATAAGGCTTTGTTGTTGTTGTTGTTTGCCTTCGAGAGTCTTAAATTTTAAGAGCCCTATGGATATGCTATCAATATTCTATCCTGATGTGAGCACTACAAACAATCTGGTTCCCAAAATTTTTGGATGTGTGTCATTTGTTCATATTCATAGTCATAATAGAGGAAAGTTAGACCCAAGGGCTCTCAAATGTATTTTTGTGGGTTATTCTTTAACTCAAAAAGGTTACAAATACTATCATCCTCCATCAAAAAAATTCTATATCTCAATGGATGTCACATTCAATGAACAAAAGCCTTACTTCCTTAATCCTTGTCTTCAGGGGGAGAATTCCAATATAGAAGATAAGGAAGATTCATTGTTTGATTTGTTCCCAATTCCCTTATTTGAAATACCAAATTCCACACATGTACCTCCTTTGTGTTCTAATCATATGCCTAAGAATTCTTCTGAACTTGGGATTGAACCAATTGTTGAAACCCATGTGCATGAATCTGTGACTGAAACAACAAATGCACCACATATAGAAGCCAATTCTGCCCCTAATAATGTGAGATTCGACAAGGTGTACACGAGGATGAATGCAAATGTTCCTAAACCTATGCAGATCCAAGAGTCCAACTCGAATTCTTTGAATGAGGTAAACACTTCTGAACCAACATTACAAGAATCAGAACCTTATGTTGACAATCTCGAACAAGACCTTTCAATTGCTATTAGAAAAGGAACTAGAAAATGCACAAAGCAACCAGTGTACCCTCTTGCAAACTTTTTATCATTTAAGAATTTCTCTCCAACACATAGGGTGTTTCTTGTAAGCCTAAATGCTATAATCCTACCTCCTACTTTATCTGAGGCTTTATCCAATGAAAAATGGAAACAAGCTATGAATGCAGAGATGGAGGCATTAGAAAGGAACAAGACATGGGAGTTAGTGAAGCTACCCAAAGGAAAAAAGACAGTAGGTTGCCAGTGGGTATATACAGTGAAATATAGAGCTGATGGATCAATTGAGAGATACAAGGCAAGGTTGGTAGCCAAGGGGTATACACAAACATATAGAATTGATTATCTAGAGACATTTGCTCCAGTTGCAAAGATGAATACAGTTAGAGTGTTGCTATCATTAGCTGCTAATTGTGGTTGGGAGTTGCATCAATTTGATGTCAAGAATGCCTTTTTACATGGGGAGTTAGAAGAAGAGATCTATATGGAGGTTCCACCAGGATATAAAAGGAATTTGGCTACACAAACTGTTTGTAAGCTGAAAAAAGCATTGTATGACCTTAAACAATCACGACGAGCATGGTTTGGAAGGTTTGCAAGAGTTATGCTGGGCATGGAATACAAACAAAATCAAGGGGATGACACGTTATTTATTAAGCACTCTTATTCAGGAAATGTTACAGTCCTCTTGGTGTATGTTGATGACATAATTGTTACAGGAAATGATATCAAGGAACAAGAAGCCTTGAGTCAATACTTGGCTAAAGAGTTTGAGATTAAGGCATTGAGGAGGTTGAAATATTTTCTCGGAATGGAAGTTGCTCACTCTAAGAAGGGAATTTTTATCTCTCAACAAAAGTATATCACAGATCTTCTCAAAGAAACTGGTAAAACATCGTGCAAACCAGCAAGTACCCCTATGGAACCTAATCTTAAACTTGGGACAGCAAATGAAGATGTTTCAGTGGATAGAGAAATGTATCAACGCCTTGTGGAAAAACTTATTTACTTATCTCATACAAGGCCAGATATTGCATATGTATTGAGCGTGATTAGTCAATTTATGCATAATCCGAAGGAAGTTCATTTGCAAGCAGCTTATAGAGTGTTACACTATCTTAAGGGAACACTAGGAAAAGGCATTCTATTTAGAAGGAATGGAAACTTAATACTTGAAGCATACACAGATGCTGATTTTGCTGGATCAATTGTTGATAGAAGGTCAACTTCAGGATATTGCACATTTCTTGGTGGAAACCTTGTGACATGGAGAAGTAAAAAACAAAATGTGGTAGCTCGTTCAATTGCAGAGGCTGAATTTAGAGCCATGGCTCAAGGTATGTGTGAACTACTTTGGTTGAAGATCATTCTTCAAGATTTGAAGATTAAGTGGGAAGGCCCCATGAGACTCTATTGCGACAATAAGTCTGCAATCAGTATTGCTCATAATCCAGTACAACATGATCGGACGGAGCACATTGAAATTGATAGGCACTTTATCAAAGAGAAATTGGATAGCGGGCTGATATGCACACCTTATGTGCCTACGCATAGTCAACTTGCTTTGTCCTTACCAAGAGTTTAAGTAACTCCAATTTTCAGGTTATTTTATCCAAGCTGGGAATGGACAATACCTATTCACCAGCTTGAGGGGGAGTGTGAGAAATCATGCAAGATCATGCAGGATCTATTTTATATTAGGAAGTTTTCCTTTTGACAATATATTGTATTTATTAGAAATAGGAGCACATAGGTAGCTTTCCTATTCCTTGTAGGCTGCCCCATAATTATGGGATTTGATTCTAGCCTTCCCTAGCAGACTGCCCCCCATAATCATGGGATTTGATTCCAGCCTTCCAGATTTCATCTTTCCTAATATGTTTAAAGGTTCGAGTCTTGTATATAAGTGGTTGAATAGACAAAAAACAATAGAGCTTTTTGCTACAATTTTCCACAGGATGTTTACTGGATGTGTAGATATGATGTCATATGCACCTTATTCACGATTTTATTCCCATGCTCAGGAGTGTCACAAGATATACCGAAGTAATATAGTGTGACATCTTTGAGTGTTATGACTATGCCAATTTTGGTATGTTCATATGACATTGTATTTCTCATCTCACATCTTTGATTTAGTGGAATTTGACTAGCTTTCAGTTGTAACATATGAAACAAGATGATGATGAAAAGGAAAAGCAGCAACAACAACAACAACAACAAAGCCTTATCCCACTAGGTGGGGTCGGCTACATGGATCATACGACGTCATTCCGTTCTATTAGTAACCAAACCTTTCGGTATATTATTCACCAATAGATCCTGCTCTATTAGTTCGCCAAGTGTCCGCCTTGGCCTCCCTCTCCCTCTTTTAATCGGACTCCAGATTATTTGATCTACTCTTCTTACTGGCGCATCTAATGGTCTTCTCTGAACATGACCAAACCATCTCAAACGATTCTCTACCATTTTCTCACTAATAGGAGTCACTCCGACTCGTTCACGTATATGGTCATTCCTAATCTTATCTAATCTTGTATGACCACACATCCATCTCAACATCCTCATTTCGGCTACCCCCACTTTACGTTCATGTTGTCCCTTCATAGCCCAACATTCACTACCATATAATACTGCTGGTCTTATAGCAGTACGATAGAATTTTCCTTTAACTTTATTGGGTACTTTTCTATCACAAAAAACTCCAGTGGCTTTCCTCCACTTACACCAACCAGCTTGAATTCTATGATTAACATCGTCATCAATCTCACCATCTTGTCTTACAATTGATCCTAAATATTTAAACTTTGTCACTTGAGGAATTATATCCTCCCCTAGCCTAACTTTCAAATCGTCTCTAAGTTGTTTATTTGTGAAATTGCTATGCATATATTCTGTTTTAGCATTTCCATAAAATTGCAGCTTAATACTTCCAAGAAGTCTAACACAGACATTCTTAAACCTAAAGTTTGTAAGACTTATTTTTGAGTTGCGTAAGATACTTGGTAAAACAAATAGCATTCTTAAAGATTGCATAAAAGAAGTTTCATAAGATAGTGATTTTTCGATAATATACATGACAATCCTGCTTGCAACAACAAAAAAACATCAATATAAGACAAAACAAAATATAGGAAGGCTGAACAAGGACTCAACCCAAAAGAAGGTGAAGAAGAAAACTATTTCATCTAGCCACGAGCATAAATTGAGAACTATGTTAATTTGCATTCTTACCATGCTGCTAAAATAGAATCCAACTGTGGTGAAGTAGAATGACAGCATCCTATAGAAGTCAAATCGACGCCCCAAGCGATAAACATCACGACTCAATGTCTGTTCACCATTCCCATTTGATACCTTTGCCTCAAAGAGTGAAATTTGGTTCATTCCTACGTCACGCCCTTTTCCAACTTGCATATACTCATGATGTGTGACATTTCCACTACGTAAAGTTGAGTTAAATCCTAAACAATGCATGTGTGTTTAGTGGCATTAAATGCATACAAAATAAACAGAAAGAACATTTCTAAGTTCACCTGCAAATATATCTTCACTCAGATTAATTATTTTTGAAGCTTTACTTATGCCTCCTCTTGTAAGATGGAAAATTCTATCAAAAACATCAGGATGACCATAATGGAAACGAACCCTGAGAAGAAGATCATTGATTTAGAGTAAGTTGCTATGTACAAATTTGAATTACCAGAAAAGTATGCTCACATTTAGCATGGATATATAGGGAAAGCAAACACTAGTTCATTTCTACTTTACATTTCCAACATGTTCAAAAATAAGTGGGGTGGATGAAAAAGTCATCAATTACAAAAATGTAAATAGAATGACATCATGTTGTTGACAAAGTAAGGTACATACTTGAGAGGATTTGCCAAAATTCGTTGACCAATAGTCACAAAACTCGTCTCTTGATTGGACATGAACCATGCAAGAGAAGAAACACTGGAATACAAAGTAGAAAGAATGCTTTAAGTAATTAGTTATTACCATTTGCAAACTAGTTGAGCCCTGAAGTATCAAAAAGCACTTAGTGAATCAAACTAAATGTATGAACATTATGAAGAAAAATCTAAATAAATGTACCTTCCAGTGAATATGTGCTCTCGAAGACCCAATATTGTCGGACGACGATCTCGTAGAAACTCTTGCAAAACATTTCTCATCTTGAATGCTTCCTCAAGGTAGCTATCCTGAAGAGCGAAGAGTCAATATGATTAGTACCAGTATTGTTTTGAAATTGATGAATAAAGAAGTACCTGGTTCATATCAATTGTCTGAAGTGCTTCCCCTCGAGTGAAAATTATTGCATGATTTTGGTTTTCAGGCTTCCCTTCACCGATATCTGTTGGCTTACCAGGAAGTTTGATACGGTAAATTTCCTACAGGACATATCAACTAATGATGAAAAAGTGCATGAACATGTAAGATGTTTGATTCTTTAACATTGCAGAAATATTTCTGTAATTGTTGTGTGCTCTTAACCAAGCATTCTAGTGAAAGACCAGTATATCATACCAGATTTTATTACAAATCTATCTAAAAGAACATGCAGTGAGGTAAAGATATTTAACTATGAATATTCCATAATAGATATTTGATCTCAATTGCAGATCTCTTTTTTCTTTTGAAAACTATCACAATTGCAGATCTAACAATCTACAGATAGGGTAATTCACAAAATATTGGTCCAATGTCGATGCTCCCATGAAGCTTTGATTTTATATGCCCTCTGGCATAACTACCTGAACTCCCAATTACAGGTTGTAATAAAATGCAACCTTCAGTTCTTTGACCTTAGCAGGCTCTTCATTGGTGTTCCCTGATAAAGTACTGGCATCATGACCCTAGTTTTTAGGTCAAATTTTAAGCTATGCATTTTCAGTCAAAAGGTTGACTGTGCCCTACTGGTTGAAGCTTCTCTCTCTTTATTGGATATAAAATGGCACAGGGAAGTTATCTATGATATTGTGTGTGTGTGTGTGTGTGTGTGTGTGTGTGTGTGTGTGTGTGTGTGTGTGTGTGTGTGTGTGTGTGTGCAGTCAAAAGGTTGACTGTGCCCTACTGGTTGAAGCTTCTCTCTCTTTATTGGATATAAAATGGCACAGGGAAGTTATCTATGATATTGTGTGTGTGTGTGTGTGTGTGTGTGTGTGTGTGTGTGTGTGTGTGTGTGTGTGTGTGTGTGTGTGTGTGTGTGTGTGTGTGTGTGTGTGTGTGTGTGTGTGTGTGTGTGTGTGTGTGTGTGTGTGTGTGTGTGTGTGTGTGTGTGTGTGTGTGTGTGTGTGTGTGTGTGTGTGTGTGTGTGTGTGTGTGTGTGTGTGTGTGACTACAAAAAATCTGTTCATGGTGCATACTGTTGAAAACAACTGGTAAGTTGTCATCTACTCTTAGATCAGGTCTGATAGAGCAGAAGCTGGAAGACCAATGAGATGCCAATGATTCTTGGATCAGGTCTGACAGAGAGCAGAAGCAAGAGCAGGATAGATTGGCTGTGTGCGTGATTGACATCCCTTGTGTCATCTCAAGATGGAGCGTACCAGTATTAACCAAACTATCAAAAATCTGTTCATGATGCATACTGTTGAACACAGCTGATAAGTTGCCAAATGCCAAATACTCTTGGAACAGGTCTGACAGAGAGCAGAAGCTGGATCAAGGACATCAAGACAGGCATTCACCTTTAGCATAACGTACAAATGACTTGCAAACAGCAATAAATTGAGGGAAGAGATGCTATATAGAAAATATTGTACAGCATGCATCTTTTTTCATGAGTGGAGTTTTGGATGGAGTTTTTTTGTTGTCGTTATATTGGGGAGCCACAGTAATTTAGTAACCCCCCATACACACTTGTACATCCCTTTCCTTAATACAAACAGATGACTACTGTACACTGTAGTCATCATTACCCCCTTTCAAGGAATCTTGCAAACTAACAAAGCTGGATAGATCTAGACTTCGCGCGGGAAGTTTCTTTGTTCCATAAAAAACATATTATCAAGACTGAACTTTTATGATTTGACAATATAAAATCAATGATGTTGTTCTTCCTAACGGCTTAAGCTTTTAGAAAATTTGGTCAGCACATCAAATTTAACATAGTATCAGAGCCAGAGGTCAAAGGCTCGAATCTCGTTAAGCTCTTATTAAAAAAAGTAATTTCCTCCCTTAGTTGTCCACGTGTTGAGCTTGGACTAGACCAAAAAGTTATCAGCAGCCCACACGTGAGGGAGAGTGTTAAGAATATAAAATCAATGATGTTGCTCTTCCTAACGGCTTAAGTTTTTAGGAAAATTGGTCAGCACATCAAATTTAACAAACCCCATTAAAATTTTATTTCTTGAATATCTTTATTAAGACAGACATAACTTTGGGATGATTTACCCACATGATAGGTATCTATGAATGTCACTTGCGATTTAGTTCTTTACTGGAATCCTAGAAAATCACTGCCTAGAAAGCATTTCTACTGAATTCAACTGTCTTGATACAGGGCAAAATTAGAAGGGAAATTTAACCATAAGGTTCACCATTGTTGGAGTTTGCAAAAAAGTCAGGTGACACACATAACTTAGGAATTTATTATTTACACCTACAGTAGAATGTAATGCATACTTTCTCAAATGTCAAACTTTCCATCTTAGCCTTAACATCCTAAAGTAACAACTACGCCAAAGTGTTGATTTGGATGTCAGACTCATAAGTTTCACAATACAAATCAACCCTATGTATATCCAACTTCAATGAAATTTACCTCATCCAACTTATCACCACCTTTGACAAGTACTGAATAGTAACACTTCTCAGTTTTTCCATTCACAGGCTCCTCACGCTCATCTATGTATGCAACTCGTAACGAAGGGTAACTGCAGTGCCAATACAGTAGTATAAAAATGATTGAACTTAGTGCCAACAATTTATTATATGCAAAAGGGAAAAAGGCTCACATCAGCATGAGATTAAGAATATTTTGGTAGCAACTTCTATCCCTAGCTTCAGTGGATTTCTTTTGCATTCCATAAACCTGGCATGATACAACATAAGTGAACTTCATATCAGCAATAGCTTTCGAGCGTGCAGCAGAATTGATCTGATCATGGTAATTCTTTTCTGGTGTAATGGTTCGAACTCCACCCAAAATAGCTGAATAGTACCAACAAAATAACTAAAGTTAATATTTGATGTGGAAATGCAGGTAACACATAACTAATTTTCATGAATGAACAAAGTAGAAGCAACACAGGACAATTACCTCCATCCTCTCCCATGTATCCCATGTCCAAGGAGCACTGAAGCTCAAGTGCTTGCCTATAATACATCATCCCTCTCACTAGCAGATGAAAAGAATTGGATATGAAAAAATCATGTTCAGCTGAAACAAAAACTAGATTCTTCATGGATATAATTAATATACCTGTTCTAGAAAGTGTTTGTCCTCTATAGGATACCCAGTGGCGGACTAAATCAATCTTCTCTTTCAGTGCGTTCTCGTCCTTTGGAACATATTTTGTGCGCTCCAAAAAGTTTTTCCATTCATCTTTGAGAACATGATTGTAAAACATAGTTAATCTAGAAGAAGCTTTCAATCCTTTTGAAAACAGAGCATTGACAATTAAAGTTACCTGGATATATCTTTTGAAGATAAAACAAAATGGATATTCCATCCTCATTTTCCTTGTTGAGTTCATCCTCAGAATAAAGTACATCTTCTTTATAATATGGAGTTAAAACACTAGTGAACAAAAGTGCTTAAGAAATTAGATCATCGCATTTCAATTAGGAAACAAAAAAGCATCTATTAGGGAACAAATTCTACTACAACTTGGACTTTCAGATTCAAATAAAATAGAGTTTACCTGAAGGAGAGCATGTTCCGGACTTTTGGAGCTGTGGGCATATTCATAAACAAGGAGTTTGCAAAGAAGGTAATGCGACGCCGAGCATCTAAATTAATTGGAACATTTATTGCAGATTCTTTGACTGTTAAAAGCAAATGGAGCCTTACAACCTGCCTTCCACAAAAAGGGAATCAACCCAAATTTTGACAATAATGAATGGGGAGAAATGAGTTGATTTGAAGAAACTTGAGCACCTTATCCATCCAAGATTTGTTACCCATTAAGTCGAGATTCAGATTTGCAAACTTTGGCCTCGTCTTGTCATTCTCATCATGTGTTTCCACAATTGATTTCTCTTGAGTTCTGTAGGATCATGACAACATTCAAAAACAAGGAGAAGAGGCACGTTATCTGTGGAGGCATGATTAACTGTCTTACCCATGCTCATTTACCATAACATCCTGGGTAATTATTTCCATGATATCTTGCAACACATTAATTATCTGTGTCTTCGACGATTCAATATCTTCATGATCACCTTTCTGCAGAAAAACATTAACAAAAAATGTAACCATTATAATTCATATCTGAAATAAAGCACTCATAAACTGACTTTAGAAACAGTTGGATACCAAAAGATTTAGCAGCTTCTCCAACTTATTGCTGAGTTGTGGAAGCTCACTGGTTCTGAAGTTATTTAGAAATGTGCGTTGCACTACGCTGGAATCAACACGGTTACAAATGTATCTGATAATTCTGCAAACAAGAGTTCCATAAAACAAAATCAATAAATGATGAAAGGGTAATTCTTCAAAGATTCAGAATAGCATTTGGATGTTACAGGAAATTGAGTACACTGGTTTGATAAGTTGTGAAATTAAAAATGAACAAGATTGGACATCAATCACTTACTGTTTGTCACCTTCATCAACCAAAAGGCTAAAAAGTATGTCTCTTAGTGTTTCGTAGCATTCAATTATTGCTGAAAACATATAATTGTCATGCTTTATCTTTCTTATCAATTCCCCATCATCCTTCCCCTTGAAATCCTTGGCCATATTAAGTGCAATGGGTATCTGGTAATTTTAAAGAAGCATAATTAGTAGGTCCATAAGGAAAGGTCAGCAACTACTTGGAGATGGAATTTGGATAAGGTGATGAGTCAAAAGAAAAAGAAACAATGAAAACGTACCTTACTAGCAAGAAGGAATGGAGGCCATTGTACAACAGATATATCTCCTGAAGAATACGGTACAAGCAACAAATCCTTTTCCCTGAATAACGAAACAAAAATTAGAAACTTCAAGTGCTGTGTGTTTATTCAGAAATGATATATATTGCATTTTTTATTCTCACATATTACTGATCAAGTCCTCCTCTCTTAGTGACTTGATGAAAGCATTCCATACTTGAGAAAACTTGGCTATATTCTTCCTTTCCACTTCTTCCTGCAAACCATGATTAAGAAAATCAGCCAATTGGAACCATTAAAACTTATATTAAACTTTAATTTATGCAAACTTTGGTGGCCCTTATTCCATGTGAAAAAAGGAATCAGAAGTTTTTTTTTCAAAAGCAGGAATCATGAAAGGTTCCACTTTATATGATGATAAATTACAGATTTCTGAATCAGATCAAAAGGAGACCTGATGTTGTTTGGATTCTTCCTTGGAGAAAGGCACCAGGCGCTCACTAAATGCTGATGGCACTGATTCAAATCTTGATCTTAGCATTCCCAGTGTCCGAATCTAGGAAAAGCAAAGATTAAATATTACAGGAATGTTTTCCATAATTTCACCTTTTGTGTGCAGAAAAGTTAAATATATGTATACTAAAACAATATCTGTACCTCACCAAGATGACTGAATGCTCCATGTATACCACCAAATATAGTGGAGAAAATGGCATACCATATTTGAGTATCCATGAAATAGACCTAGAAAATAAAACCTTGAAATGGTCAGGTTAAGCCATCAAGAAGACATTATAACATCAAGCTGTGAAAAACTTCATACCAAGACAATTGGTGCCCATATTGTTATGACAACACCAATGTTATGCTGCACTGTATTACAAAAAGAAGATTATTCAGTAGCAAAAGTAAAAATTGGAAGGGTCGCATATGACTAGCTTGTTTGTATAATCTTACAATATGGGAAGAATTCGTGCCATTCATAAGTTCCAGCTCCTATATCCATAATCATCTTGGTTGGTTCAACTAAAGGGTTTATCTAGACAAGAAATAAAGTATGACATGAGAATTTAAATTACAAAGATGTGCCCTATGAGTTCGTATCCACAAAGAAATGGTAATAAATCAAAATTTCAGAAGCCTTCCTGTCGTTACCAATAACATCGACTACAATGGTTGTGACAGTTAGCTTTAGTGAAGCATAATAGAGAAAGGACAATCATAAGTCGCTGATGAATTGTCGAGTTCATCACCACAGCCACTCCAAGACCAAAAATGTGAAATAGAATTTTCCATAAGTTAATCTATTAAATTTCCTTTTGGCATCAAATAATTTTAGTCCAAAGATTCAATTTTCCATTCAGCAATTGAAAGGGTGGAAAGACAGCATGCTGATCCTCAAACAGTATGATTCTGGTGGGAAAAAGGTTGTGTTTCAGAACCCACAAGATTAAAAAAAAAGCACAGTAGAGTAAGTTGACTTGTTTATGTGTCAGAAGTTACTTCTGATACAATATAATTGACATAAGAGAATATTTTCTAAAGGGCACCAGTATTGCCACTCCATTATGAGAGTGCTGAAAGTGCTGGACACTTTTACCCTTGTAAGATAAAATGGAGTGGCAATAGTGTATTTTGGAGTGGCAATAGTGGTGCCCTTTCTAAAAACCTGATGGTCATCCTTTTTCCTCCGCAAAAAAAAAAAGAGAGAGAATATTTTCTGGTATCTTTTACCCATCAGAAAAAAATGCTTTATGATAGCAACCAAGAAATCAATGCTTTTGGTGATGAAAGATTAGCCTTGCATAGATTGATCAGGATAATAATCTTTTTTAAAAGGGTTATCAGCATAATGCTCTTCATTCATGAATGTAAAACTGCAGTTATTGCTATTTTCTTTTTCACATTTGGACTGATTAGTGCAACGTATCAGCAAGATGAAACTAAACAGTACAAACAAGGACAATAAATGAAGGTGGAAGTGACCAAGAAACTTTTTAAATATAGCCACTACTAGAGTATTGAAAGACTAGGTAATAAATTAGAAGAGTAAACCTGATATCCTACTTCGTCGGGGAATTGTGATATTACCTCAACATAGTAGCTAAATGCAAGTTTACTGATGAGTAATAAAATCCAGAAAAGGGTATATCTGCCACAGAAACAGAAAAAAGACAAATTTTCAGAGAGAATGATTTCAAGAGAAAAGATTAAATGTCACATGATATTACTTGAGAAGTGAAAACATGTCTTCATGCATTCCTCTTCCAACGTACAACTTGGGCTGAATCCAATAGATCATGGTTTGTTAGAACAAATCTAATTTTAAGTGGCAATAAGATGCCAAATGAGTCATTTCTTGCAGGAATCTTGCCTGTGCCCACCACATGAGAACAATCATTATACGCCAATTTGAACGTTCAATTGCCCTCCGTAACGGTGGAAGCATGAACAAAAAGACTGCCAAAATATTGGGTAACATGTAAATAACAACAGCAAATGTGTACAGCGACTGATTTGGCCAGTTCCCAGCCCAATTACTAAATAACTTAATTAGTCCTGTTGGATTCTGCACAGTGCCAGAGTAGCACAATGGAAGGAGTATCATCCATGCCACTGCTACTGCAAATTTCAGAAGATAACGAAGTATCTGATTGTATTGCATGCTTCCCCATGCCTTCCAGCTAAGAATGATATCCAGAGAAGCTGCAAATGGTGAACTGTGTGAGACTAGCATAAAGAGGGAATCCCATCAGAATATTGAATATATTGGTTCTCTTTAGAAAATGACTACAAAGGAGAAGACTAAACAAAACAAACTGAGAAGATGAAATAATTGTACCTTGAAAAAAATTAAGTATGGCGGAAGTTATAAAAATACTCAAAATGTTTTTGAAAACATCAGGGTCAAAGACTGCTGTGAGTGATCCCGAGGGGCTCCAAGCAACAATTAGCATTGCCTGAGAAACAAAAACGCATATGTATTAACAATAACTAATTGTTCTTTGTATGAATATTTCATGCACCAAAATACCTGCAAAGCCATAGCAAAGAATATCCACATCCGATCAAAACTTCTGAATAAGTGCCAAAATGTACGAACTTCAACAAAATTTGTCTTTGGCTTTCTACGTCCAGTAACAACTTGTTCACGGTGCTGTTCATAAAAAAAAATTATGTCATACAAACTCACAAGGAAAGGCGCAATTGCATCAATATGAATTTAAAGGAATCTAAACAGAATGACCCAACTGAGGGACTTAAATGAATCTCTAGAAAATTTCGCCATGTCAATAAGATTGGCTCGAAACAAGCAGCACAAAATGAAAAATAGTTTGCTAAATACAAAATAGTCATCTTTGTATCGTTTGGCAAGTCACGGAGTTGACTTCTTAACATTAATTATATCTCATTAGAACTTGAGGTGTTTCAAAATAAATTGTGTACATAATCTCTCAACATAAGGGTAACAATTAAGAAGAACATGATAAGAATCCACTGATAAGAGATATAAGCAGGAAAGAAGAAACAAAATATAGTGACTTTCAACCAAGCTCAAATACTCTTGCTTGCTAATATTCATATAAATTGTAGGACTTGCTCTGTTGATCAAGTAGATGAAGTCCACTTGCCTTTGCATAAAAGAAAATAACATATTTTCTTGTCACCCTCATCAATCAACTATACGTTCCAAACAGATGAAATAATCAGTCATTGACATAAAATAACTAGAGAAACAGAATCTATAAAAAACATAGCAGTTGTATGACTGGCACACATAAGAAAATAGAAGGTTTAAAGGAAAAAGAACATACATGCTGAAGAGGTCAGTTTCCCCACCCACCCACCTCAAAAAGGAAAAAGACATGTCCAAAAGTGTGGAATACCACACGTTAACAAAGTATTAGGTTATGAAAGATGACCTCAGTTTCAGGATGCATCTCCTCTGAATGAATGAAAAAGTCAGATTCCCTAATCATTGGCCAGCCTAAATTGAAGCAATTATTTGACCTGCAAAATATGAGATGCTTATAGAAAAACGAATTAAGAATTCACCAGAGAGAAAAAATAATAATACTAACCAAAAGTACTCATTCAAATCATCATAGTTTCTCCATCTTGAATGACTAGCAGTACCACCTTTGTTCCTTTGAACTTCCTTTTTCATCCAAAGGAAACAATATAATCTAAATGATAAGCATTTCAAAGAAAAGAGATAAAAAAACAAAAATCATAGGCATAAGATTGGTGCACTTTGGACAAGGTGAAAACCCACTGATCAAAATATGGATACCTTTCTCATGACCTGGTATATAGGAGTTACAACTTCGCGTAGAAATGATTCTTCACCTTGATATGCGGGCTCAAAGCCTACTCCACTAACCACATGCACATTGCCAAATATAATCCCATGTAGCTCATTGGCCATCTAATTTTTTTTTCAGTTTGATGGTAAAGATCATCAGGCGTGATTTGAATAAGAATTGATCAAAACCAAATGACTCTTCAAAAAACTAAAGCTAAATGATCAAGTAAAAGTACAAAGTAATTCATTTAACACTGTGATGCTTTTAAAAGTCATGCAGTATAGGTAAACAAGGATTGCACCTCTAAGCTAATTATCACATGCATGATGAGAATGAAATAGAAATTAGTAGTGTCTGAGATATATATGATGATCTTGGATGTGAACTGAGTTTTGTATAATGGAAAATCAAGTTAAAAGTTTATCTTCTACCCAATATAAGAAATAATTACAAATTTTTTTTTGAGCAGAAAAAGAATGACTACCAAAGTTGTGGTTGTCATCCAGCAATGTATATATGAAAGCATGAGGAAATGTACAGGTGTGAGCTCTCGAAGTGAGCAGCAAAAGGTGACCAAGGTCACAACAGAAAAACTAGCCAAAACCCCACTCTCTAATAAGAAATGAGATGTGGTGTACAACACGTTCAGGCTGGCATTGCTCCCCACAAAAAATAGTATTTTAACCCTGATGATAGTCAAGCAAGTAATTTATGTTTACACTTAGTAACCAAACACGTTATGCATACGAACATAATAAAGAAATATGCACTTGTTTAGGGTAAGAAAATAAGCATTTCTTAGTCAATAAAGTCCTTGTTTTCTTACCCAAAAAAAAAATCTTGTCAACTAACATTCAGGACATAACTATAATAACGATGTTGAACTTATACCAAAATGTACGATGCAGAATAGTACATGATAATGGGAGACTGGGAATAATGTACTAAAGTCAAAATTTGTTTTGTTTTTTTCTTGAGAAATAAAACTTTCTATTTTATGCAAATGAAACATATTTCCACCCTTCTCTCAAAAAGAACAAATATTCCCACCCAACTATAGATGTCAAAAATATAGACAACCTAGAACAAACCAAAACTTAGCTGCAAGTCCTATCTTTTTAACCATACATGCTCGAACACCAGATTCTATTTTATGTACCCAAATGTTTAAAAATAAGGGTTCAAATATATTAATACATTGTGGAAAATATAGCACAAAAATGATAGATTTTAAGTATATGAATAACTTACATTGTGGAAAATATAGCACAGGCATTCAGGCATAAAACGAATGTTTGAAGCCTCACCCCAAATAAGAAAGTACAGTCCAAGATAAAGAAGTTCTAACTGTTGCGTCTCAGCATCGGATGGAAACCTGTTCAAAAGATGAGACATCAAGGAAATCTAATCCTAAATCCTAATTGTTGCATATCATGATCTGATCCAGTTTTGATTTCAGCTAGTGAATATATGGCTTACTTGATGTTTGAATCACGATGCAAATAGGCACACCATGAACGATAATTTTTGAATACTTTATCCATCAAATACCTCACAGTATCATTGTCCAACTTCAAGATTAACAGACAAGACATATCTTCTATCAGTAACTAAGCAAATAAGAACAGTTATTCATTGTTGTAAAAAGAGAAACCATCGCATAGAAAACTACCAGGGAATATTCTTCATGTCCCTTATTCCTTATGTCCACGTTTGCAAGTAGCAGAATCAAGTGTTCCCTTTGATTCTCCACGTTTCCTCTCTTTTAGTACAACCATTTGATATATAGTGGTAAATAAAAGATTTTCATTAGTCAGAGTAAAATCAAGACAAGAAAGTCAAGTAATGACATTGACAACAGCAATCATGTTCAAAGTCGAGACTAGTTACATAAACATTCCCATACCTGGAAACCAAAAGCCAGTCCAAGCCAGTCCAGCAAATCATGAATAGATCTATCTCTATCCCCAGGCACGAAGGGCCCATCAGCATTCTGTTTTGTGTTCGCAGTTGATTGTACTCTGGGCCTGGGAAGGTTGTCCACCTTGCGTAGTGCATTGATTGCTGCTTTGATCTGCGCATCCAAAAACATAAAAAAGGAAATGATGTTTGATACTGAAGATTAAGTGTAACTATTCTAAAAAAGAAGCAAAATTAATATGTAGTTGACCTCTGGAAGCTCCATAATTGCAGATGCAGCACCAGAAACATGAAGAGGAAGAATGTTGTAGTGTGCAAAGTGAACCTTTTTTCTCTCAACTTCCCTAGCATATCGGTTTATCTGCAAGTATGAGGCGAATCAGTACCCCTGCCAATTACGCACATTAAAATTTGGGGTCTGTATATGCTGCTAAGTTCTTGTTACAAACCTCATCATCAACTCTGTCTGATGGTACCACAGTTTTCAACACATCATATAGCACTGATGCTATCTGATAATGCTTAGCCATTTCTTCACTATAGCATTCATTTATGAGACAAATCATTAGACAACTTTCTTTTAACGTGCAACTGAAAGCCTCAATCAGGGAAGGTTTGAGAAATTTGAGAAAGACTTACGGTTTTCTTTTAACAGGACCTTCCTTGACATAATTTTCATAGTACCATTGATAGAACTTTTGAATTTCTCTTGGATCCGTTTTGGCAAGGCTTGGTTTTGTATCAACTTCATCCTGCAGCATAAGGATATTTGCAATTAAATGTAGATAGAGAAAATAAATTATACAGGGTGAAATGGCAGTGCAAGTTCCAGTGTAAACTCTAAGAAGGCATAACACATGTAGACCCAATATTAGATCAAGGTCCAATGGCAGATCCGGTTCCAAGCAATATGTATGATGATCCCATTATGACATCATCAAAGTCATGTTCATTAAGTTTCTAGATCAAGATCCACATTTGGATTTTGATTCAATGATATCGCATTTGTTTTATCCAATTACAACATATACCAAAAAGTGAATGATGTGGATAAAGCTAAGGTACCTTATCGATTGTACCTAAATATATGGAAATAGTGCAGCAAGAACCTTTATTCATGTATCAATACTTTATTATCTAAATTATAGAAAGAAGAAAGAAGAGATAATCATCATGTGGACAAGCGTCATAACAGTCGAACAAAAGATTGTTGACAGTTATAAAAGAAAAAATGCTGAAATTCTGACATTTCAAAAACATTCATAAAACTAGAAGTTACAGAAATAGAATCAATTTTGAGAAACTAAGAGTTAAGACATCAATTTGAGATCAATAGTAACAAAAGGAGAATAGATATATAGTATTAGTTTCAACTTGTCTAATCTCTTTGTTATCTTATAATTTACAAAGATATGTAATTAGTCTTGTTTAATTTCAAGCTCTTGCCTAATCTAGCTAATATTTATTATTTCAATCAATTCATGACTTTCAAACCTTGCACTTAGAACTTCAATTTAAAGTAGACCATTATACAAAAACAACATATATATACATATACACAATTAATCTGTCTTTATTCCAGACGTCTCACATACTTTTCAATTTACTTGTAGAATAAAGTGGTTAAGCTTCAAGTACAAGATATACTATCAAAACAACAAGATTTCTCCTAAATGAAAAGTATTTATTTTCTGAAGAATGTACCATTTGTTTGTAACTTTTTCTGGTCATTAAGAAAATTACCTTTTCAAGTCTATGTAGAAGATATGTCTTAAATTGCCTTACACCACGACCACTAGATGTAGGATCCAAATTATGAGCCTTCTCAAATGCATGAAAGCGACCTAATTAGATGAAGTAACATATGAAAGTCAGTTAGCAAACATATTTGGATGGCGTAGCATATCAAATTTTGAATTTACAAAAGTTAACCTAGCATTCAACTTGCACATTTGAAAGACAAAAAAACAAATGGCATATTCATTGAACCTGTTAATATTAATTCATATACAAGTACCAGCGGAAGTCACAAGGCATTGTTGAACCTGTTAATATTAATTCATATACATGTACCAGCGGAAGTCACAAGGCACTGAAACGGACAATAATAGTTACAAAATTTAGTTCATAACCCAGTTCACAAAATGTCATACGTCAAAGTGCTCGATCAGCGAGTATTGTATTATTAAAAGGCTGGAAGTTGAATTATTTATCTCAATGTCCACAAATGAATGAACGAAAAAGGTGCACTTCAATGCATCTATATTTGGAGTGTTACATATCAAATGCATGTATCTGCTGAAACATGGAGACATCTGTCTGCAGAAATCTATATATAAACCATGTGCAGATCAAGACTATATTGGATTCACGTACACCTGTATACATCATTGTTATTGACAAGAAGTTTTAGAAATGCAAGATCAAACAAGAAAGTCAGAACCTCAAAATTCTTCAGAATAGGTTTCCATGCATATATCATATTCTTGGTCATAAGTTTTATTGGAAGTATCACTCTAGTGATCCAATAGATGCATTAAATGAACTGAAAATAAAATTTCACAAGTATTTAACCATAAACTCTAGATGGTTGTGAGTACATCTTCAAAATACATAGACATCACATGACTGTATTAGAACAGAAAATCTAAAAGGTATTTCTAATGCAAAGAAAAAACAATGTTTTTATGCACAAAAACTACTTAAATAACCCAAACATCCTAAAGTAAATAACAAAAGTTAGATACCCAACAAATTAAAAGTTAAAATTAGAGCTTAAAGATAAATCGAAGTCTAAAGGCTGAAGAACATTTAAAAATTTCCATTGCAGTGACTAGTAGATTGTTCATCTTCGGAAGGATGATGAAACTTCCAAACTGCTATTAGCAAGTATTTAAGTTTCTGAGTGGGCAGAGATCTGGATGGCCTTCTAGCAAGTATTTAAGTTTGAGATTAGAACTGCCACGAGCTTATTATCACCCATTCTACTAGCTTATTTGGAAAGATTAGACATCCAGCCCATGCCATTTTGTTCAAATTTAACAGTGCAAGTTAATGGGAGATGTTTGTAATTGCAGATACAAGTAAACAGGAAGCTTTGCTTCTCCCAGCATGTGAGTAAAATGACCAGCAAAGAGAGCAGTAAGCACAAGATCAACAATGATTCAGGACGAAGACATTGCCATTCGGCCACAGCCATCTCAAAATCGTCGGCAAGCAAAGAGCTGCGCGGAAGAAAGCTCACAGAGGTAGGCGACGCGGGGGTTGTGGGGCTCGATCTCGTTGGCGACGCGGAGGATGGGGACGATGGAGGCGAGGGAGGAAGGCACGAGCTCGCTGTCGGCGGTGGCCTCGTCCTCCGGTACGTCCAGCATCGTCGGCAGCCGCGTCATCCTCCTCGACAGCGTCTTCCGCGGCGCCAGACCCCCGCCACCGTCCCCGCCTTCCTTGCTGCCGCTTCCGCTCGCCATTGCCACCTAGGCACCTGCTGTTAGTTCCACTTGTTCTTCTTCGACCGCCGCCGCTTCGTCCTTCCGTGACGAGGAAGAAGAGAGGGCAAAGGGTCTGAGGGGAGATGATGGGCATCGTATTAAGAAGGGGTTTCTTCTGAGTGGCTTTCCTCTGTGCTTTGTCTTGGCTTTCTTCTTCTTTTTTTTCCCTTCAATTAAATTAATCGCCTTTGCCTTTTGCTTCTTTCTGATGCGGCTTTCTTTTGCTTTAGACGATGCGCTGCTCCATTTCTTTTTGGATTGTGGAGATGGGGGGCAAATAAAGCAGCGGCCTTTTTGTTCCTTTGGGCATCCCCTCGGCAGCAAGGAAGGAATGGAGGACGAAAAGGAAGACAAGAGAGGGCGGTGGTCGTCGTCGTCGTCGTCGTCGTGGCGTAGTAGAGGTGTATGCGCTTATGCCTACAAGAGAGAGAGAGAGAGAGAGAGAGAGAGAGAGAGGTGGCGCGCCCTTTTGCTTTTTTTCTTGCAGATGGAAGGATGTGTGGTAACATTTCTTTCTTTATGGTACACTGTGTTTGTGTTGGGTAATTGTTGGTGAGGTTTCCCCTGGTTGCAAGGTAGGTATATGGTGCTGACGCCTGCCTTGCCTTGTCTGGTTTGTTTTGCTTGCTGCTGGAACGGAACGTGTGTTCTTGATGATCTCGTCGTAGAGGGTGCAAAGTTGGCAGGAAACACGGCGACTTTGGCAATGTTCGCGGGAGGAGGATAAATTTTCGTACAAAAGAACGATGTTATTATTCTTTTACTTTATTATTATTATTATTATTATTATTATTATTATTATTATTATTATTATTATTAAATTTTGATTTTTTTTTGCAGTATCGTGTTTCTAAATTTTATCATGATTTTCTCTTTTGTTAACTTTTGTGTTATTTATTATTTTTTCTATTTGTAAAAAAAATAAAATATCTGTCTATATTTTAATACTTACAAATAATATAATAAATATATAAAAACATAAATATTAAAAAAGAGAGACTTTGACATTATTAATTTGTCAAAATATTTTATTTTATTTTATTTCAAACATTAAAGGAGAGGATAATTCGTGTAAGGGTATTTCAAATTTTTAATAAATATGAAAAATTGAAAAAAAAAATTAGTGAAATTTAGTGACATTAAATTTAGAGAAAAATGTATATGTAGAGCATTTGATGTAGAACGGACATAGAGCACTCATTTTACTTATTATATTAATAAAATAAATATATATATTAATTTAAATTATATATTAAATAGTAAACATGATTAAGATAAAGATCATCAAATTATTGGACGATCATGATCAAGTTATTTCAACAAATATGATTAATTCAACATTTATAATTTATTTAGTCTTAAATGATACTTTATTATTATCAAATTAACTCAATAAATATATATCACTTCATCTAAAAAGTATATGATTAATCTAATCATAAATTATAATTATAAAATTATTTAAATAATGAGAAATAAGCGCTCTACACCAAGATGTAGAGCGAGGTGCTCTACATACTCATTAACCACTTAAATTTATAATTCAGGACTAGATTCGCAAAGTCACTATAGTTCAAAAGATGTTTAAGAAAATAACTTAATAATAATAATAATAATAATAATAATAATAATAATAATAATAATAATAATAATAATAATAATAATAATAATAATAATAATAATAATAAGAAGAAGAAGAATTAGCTCTTAAATTTATAATTCATGATTAGATGCGCAAAGTCACTATAGTTCAAGAGATGTTTAAGAAAATAACCCTAATAATAATAATAATAATAATAATAATAATAATAATAATAATAATAATAATAATAGGATGAAGTTGATACAAAACTTATTCTTACGAGGTACTTTAACTTATTTCACTAACTATTGTGACCAATTATTCTAAGTTTACTAATTATTTCACTAACTAGATTTATCAATTTTTTCAAACATGTTATAAAAAATTAAAAATCGTACAAAATAATAAAGTAATATTAAAATAATATAAGCACGGAGAGGCCTCTCTACGCACAATCCCCCTCCCCCTTCCTCTCTCCTAAGTAGTTATATATTGAAAGATAATCAATCGGGTGAATAAGTTTATGAAATAATAACAATATGGAGTAGTAGACATCAATATAAGATTGCATATCATAAACTTAATTTATCAAAATTAATAAATAAAATATCAATGTCACCTTTTGTGAATTAACCCATGCTGAGTTGAGTCTAACACGGGCTACATTTTGTGAGTGCTACCTAAATTCAAATAAAAAACATGTCCTATGAGATAACTTGAGCTAGGTTGGTCATGACCTTGTGACGTGCTTTTGGTTGCTGTGGACTCAGCCCACGTACGACCTAGGATCAGCCCGATTACTAATTAAGTTCATGTCATGATAGGAACATGGGTCGGGTTTGATGGAACTTGACTCGGGTTCCAGATTGATCACATCGACCCTTGTTAAACTTGTCTAGATAGTTAGAAACTTGATCCGAGTACTATCCCTATGTGTAGATCCATAGGGTACATGAACTTGATTAAGAGGAGTCTGGCTAGGGTTTTGACATTGTTTGGCATGTGCATGGTAAACTCGAACTGGATTGCTTGAAATCTAATCCAGGTTTCATGATGTTGGCATCATGCACCATGATGGAACAACACAACTTTTTGGTGAGGTTTCGTCAAAATAAACTTCTTAGGACCCTTGCTATCATATTATATAGATAATTGACAATAATAGGACTTTAATTAAATCTTAATAACATGAAATTCTATTGTTACGCATTCATCTAAGGTTGATGGAATGATTTACTTACCTTTCAATTTCCTACGTGGATTCTTCCCCTTGATCTGCTTCCTTGTTGGTGATCCTCAAAGGTCCTCCGACGTCGCAATGAACTTCGTTCTTGCCTTTCTTCCTCTAATGATGCGGTTTGAACAATAAGAAAAGAGAAAGAAGGAGAAGGAGAGAGAAAGAGGACATGACATAAAACTTTTGAGATGGTTCCTCCCCCCTTAACCTGATTATCCTGTCATGACAGGCATGCTCTGATTCACGATCTCCATTGTTTGTGCTCTTTTGCTCTTCTGCATGCGATGTTAAAGATGGATAGTTGAAGTGAAATTACATGAAGGTAAGGATACAACTAGGTTAAACGGAGATAGGTTAAGAAATTTAATAGATAATTGAGTAGTTATACTCATTTAATGTCATAATAGTATTCTTTATACAAAAAATAATAATACTATCTTATTAATTCCAAATTTTTGTGAGGTTAACTAACTATTATTATTATTATCTATTCCGTTATGGCATTTTTCTTGGGTTTGACAACATTATTAACTAAAGTAAATCATAACATTAATTTTATATTTATATAATTTTATCTACTAAATTCATAATTATTGAACAAAAAGCTAATTACACTTAATCACGTCAATATAGTTGCAGAAGAATACTTTATTCAAATTTAATATTTTGTATGTTTTAACTCAAGATAACAACACTTTCATTTTATATGTGTTTCAAGCTTTACTTTAGCATTTAACTCTTTTAATAATATAAATAAATTTCATTAACCATGTTTATAAGAATATAAATTCATTAATTATTGTTAAACAAAAAGTAAATTAAACATTTTATCTGCTAAATTATTGACTTGTTTAATATTATTTTTCATTTAAATGATTTATATTATTATATTGTGAAATGAAATTTGTTTAATTTAGTTTAGCATCATGCAATATATGCTATGTAAATCAATGTAAATATCTCTCTCTCTCTCTCTCTCTCTCTCTCGTGTCATGCACGAGTGCAAGGTTGGCTACCGTGCAACAATTCCAACATCTTTCTCACTAGAGAGTGCAGGGGCAACCACTACGTCACACTATATGCTCCTGATCTCTCTCTCAATCCAACGAGTGCAGGGGACTGCCATGCACTCGATCTGTCTCTATCTCTCTAGCGAGTGGGGCAGTTGGTACATTGTACTATCCTCCCACTGCATGATCTACATGAAATGATGATCCAGTTGTTGTGTGATCCAAGTGCTTTCGATCTCTCATGCGAGTGTAGGACGATCTCTCTCTCTCTTCCCCCTCACATGCTTCGATGAATGCAAAAAGATGGTGACATCGACCATATCCATAGGCAAATGTAAGAAGGCGCAACATCAACTATACTTCAGCTATATTTCTCACGAGAAATACAAATAGTCGTGGCTTTTTCTTATGATTTGGATGAGGCCATGTGTGTGTTGCCTTTGATCCATGGATGAATGGATCCAAATGCGCATGATACCCATGCAAAGTAGCGCCATCTTTGCATACTCACTTTACCCTATTAAAAAATATTAGTATGATTCAAGAAAACATGCAATCAAAATTATGGTAATATTAATAAAGATCTATTTTGTTACCTCATAAAATGCTATTGAACGAAAGACATTCGTCAGAGAGGATCACATTCACAATCCCTCTAATGGTATCCATATTAACATCTAATAGTTGTTCAATCTATGATTCAATTGAATTATCATTCAATTAAGATTGCCCTATTGAGTTTAGAGTACACATTTCGTCCATTGTCTAATATCTCTCACTTATACTTAACTCAATATACCTTTAGTGCATACATTGATTCATCTTATCAAGAAAAATAGTGATTTTGGTGTATATAATGTGTATTAACTTTTAACACATATCTTATTTATTGATTTAATTAATTTATCTTTCATTATAGTGTGCAATGTGATCAAGTTAGGCATGTGTTAGACACCTGACAAGCTTGATCAATTTGAAATCAAATAATCCAAAACATCTTCTCAATAGTTTTTATTTTTGTGTGACTCATTAGGTTCATATTAACTATAGTCATAAATCAAATTCATCATACAATATTTGATAGTACTATTTATCGATATTATCAAATAAATTGTGTGATGTCTTGGTCTCTAGTAGTAAGAATATTAACGAACCTATAAGATGATATACATACATGTATAGTTCATCCACATTTTCTATATCCTGATTGAGATTAATATGACATGGTGGAATGTTAGACCGTTAATCTCAATGCATAAATAGATTGATAAACATATTCAAAGAATATTAAGAACTCATCATATCGTTATGGCCACAAACTTTGTTTATCCGTCTTTATTATCATATTAAACATCTCTCTTTATAATAATTATATATTCAATTTTGAATACTCATGTATTTTGTATATCCCTAATGGATGTTATTAAATATTCATTTTTAATGCATAAAAATATTTACAATTTCATAAGATATCAATGATATCTCATGTCAAAGTACCAAGTATACAATCATATTAAAATATAGAAAAAAAACTTGCTAATAGACCAACCAACAAATTTTTCATGCAGGTCAGTTCAGTGAAGTTGTTCTCGAACAAATACTTGTGCATTCATTATGATGCATAATGAGGACTAATATCATCAAACTTTTGACCCACGAAATACGTAATCACCTAACTAGATTGAAGTTGTCCTATCATCAATCTTTTAGATAACGAACATCAAATTGTAATACTTCAAAAATTTACTCTAAAACTAAGTGCAATTAAAGAAATTTTGATGTGTTACCCATCATCACATGATCATAAGAAAAAGATTTATACACATTACAATGAAAGACTTTGAATAAGATTTAAAATACTTTCAGCGTAAGACTTCATAAAATCAATTAAGTTCATATTACCATTATAAATAAGTCAAATGTTCAACTAGCAATTGATAGGGACAAAATTTTGACATAAAACATAAATTAACATTAATTGTTCGTGAAACATTTGTAACATAAATAATCTAATAGACTCGAGTACTACATTATAACGTCATTCATCCCTATTCCATGTGCAACTTCTTGTCAATAGTTGAGCTGCCATAGTCCTAATCTTGATTACCTATACAGATCTAGGGTTTATGAGTTTCAGTTAGAATATGTAAAGTTCATACATGAAAAAGAAAATGCATTAATGATATGAGTTAATCATGATCCTCTATATGTCAAACATAACTTTACATATCACATTTTATCATGAACATAATATAGATACATCATAATCATACTTGTGGCATATAACATACATCATTTCATTATAAATAAGCATAAAAAGTCACTTTGTACTTATAATGCTTTACGCTCATTTTTGTGGCATGACTTCCAAGATTATTTTATAACCCTTCGGACATTACTTTTTTTTTGTCATCATCCTAACTTTTTCCTTTTATCATAAGAGACTTTGAAGTTAATCTGATTAATATTTATTTTAAAATAATATTTAATCTTGATTTAGTTGAAGAATGATGTCATTATCATCACATAAGTTATCTAGACCTTGGAGACGTCATGCTCCATTTGTCCTCGGGCAACTTATGAACACGCATACCTTTACGGGTATGAACAACTTTATCCTCGAAAAATATAAATACACACTGTGTAAGAACGTCATTTCCCAACTGTACTTTGATGGGTGACATAAAACTTATTTTTCAATTGGTTCATTATGCTTTTACAATTATCAAACATTTACGCCTCTTGGGTTTTTGTATTTTAACCTAATTATAGTTGAGCATGCATAATGTTTATCTAGGTGTGTAATATAATCAATAATCATTGATACATAACTTTTACTTCGAAACCTATGTTTAAAATATCCTATATAATAATTTTCATCGTTCATGGCCATGAAACACTAGTCACACATGTGACTATGCCAGTCACTGTCGTGAATTAGGCTTCTCGAGTGTTGATGTGGAGAAACTTTATATATGCTTTCACCCTTATTTTGCATGCATTCATTCTATAAATTGTTATGCTTTCAACTTTTAGTGCATGCTTTATCTTCAAATGTAGAGATTCATAATTCTCCACATCTAACTAATGTTATTGTAAAAGGTTTAATTTGTGTGTTATTGATGCCCTATTTCTTGTAGAAGCTCTTGTTCGACCATAATAAAAGTCACCATTTTGCAACAGTTGAGGGTACTCATATGATTTCTACCTTCAGCCGGTTCCTTTGGGCGATTTTGATGCACAGAAGCAATCAGTTCATCATCCTTCACTAGTGGAAGATGGGAAGCTTCCTGTAGACATCCTTGAGGCACTAAAGAACAAAGACAAGATAACGGGGCAGTTGACAAGAAAAAGGGCGGCAAAGTAAAAGGAAATGGGGCCTTCTTTTTGGGCCATTACTTTCTGGGTGGGGAGGCGAGATGAGGAGAGGATTGATTTTTCCTTTGGAGAATAATTTTCTGTGCAATGGAGATTTGTATGATGGGATGTGTTGTGTCACTTATGAAAACTTTATGTAACTAACTAGCAAACTAAGGCTGGGGGATGTCGAACTTAGGATGTTGTATTCTTCGTAGGATTTTTGGTTTTCATGATAGACAGCTTGATCAATTTTTGTTTTTCATTCTATGCTACATTGCTTGCTTTCTATGATTAATTCCTTTCAATGTGTTTGATGATTGAGCTAAGGAACTTGTTCGATTGTAACTCGAGAGTGTATTCTAATCCTCTATTCAGCTAAATGCCGAGAGGTAGTGAGCTGAATAGAGTCATCATTTTGCATTCGAACAAGTTTCTTGGATGTGATGTTTGTGTTTATGCGATGTTAGTTAGTAGGTTACTTGCTTAGGCTCAATGCTTACTCATCTGACTTCATTGTGTTATTTATTTTTCATTTATCTTTCTGGTTTAGCCTTATCGAATCAAGAACTTCTCGCCCAAGATGAAATCTTAATCTTCCTGTTTCAGTGGATGAGCTAAGAGGACCTGCAGGAGCGGAGTTACATTCTAAGACATCGTCGAGGGTTAGCTCTTCAGTTTAATCTGGAGCCCTTTACCTGATTTTCGTGAACTTCACCACTTTCCGTTACAGAGGTATCTCACCAAGAGGGCTATCATATTCGATGGAATCCAATGCAGGCCAAGAGGTCAATTGGAGTTTCTATCTTCGTTTGGAGATCCTTTGAGTCGGTGAGTACGTGAAGTAACAACTCAATATTCACCAAGAGAAAATAATGCACTAATTCGCAAGAGTGTCCACCGAGATGAGCAGTCAATCCTTCTGGCATGTGCGATCTCGATCATTAGTGTTTGCAAGAGCATTACTTGAAGAATCAAGTGTTTATCTATCACAAAAATGCGTCTATGCATATGATGGAAGGTGGTCGCCACCTCACTTATATTTTAATGTTTTAAGAATACTAATTCTAGATGAAAACATCCCCCATAAGTCCTTAGTGTCAAAGCATATTGTTAGTCAAATCTTTTGTTCTCATTTCTTGCTCTCCAATTCTTTCACAAAATCGAAAAACCATAAAAATTAGTGTAGTTGATTACTACGAGAACTTTAGTTTATCTTCTTTGGACAATCTTCTTTCCATTCAGCGAATAGGGATTTTCAATTGGGATTTGCAACTGGTTCCTTAGGACGAACCTCAAGCACTACAATGACTATCGTATACTTGCAGTTCTCTTCATGATTGTGTAAAATAATTATAAATTTTAAAGCTTATTCAGAGTTTCTTGTGAAGTAAGGGTATTTGTCTATGCGAGGGCATTCTGACATCTAGGGGTAATTACCCTTGAGACGTTGCCTTTTCACATAAGGTGTGGCATTTTATGTGGTTTTAAAATGATTTGAGTCAAGTTTGTGGTGTTGTTGCTGGGGAGACTTTATCGTCACGCACCCTAGTTCCAAAAACTTTATCGAAAACCAATTTATATTATTTTATATCGCCCTTTTTGTCACAATTAACCTTTCTATTCAATTGAGTTTTCTTTTCTTTAGATTCATTTATATTATTTTATATCATCTTTCTTTTCTTTTCTATTCAATTAACTCCACATCACCTCTCTTTTTCTTCCTACTTATTTATTTTTCTTTCTACGCTTTCTCTAACTGAAACTAACCCACTAACCTTACGTGTTGCACTGACAGATATCATTCTCAAACTAGTGAAGGAGAGATATTTCAACCTGACTTTGGTGGTGATTTTGATCTTGAACTCTTAGGTAATTTGAGAAGAAGAAGAAGATCTTGACGTCGTGCAGCACAACAAGGAGGAAAAAATCTTCATCAAAATATGGAAGCTAAAGATCCTAATGCTTTGTGTCATCTATAAGAGTTTTGCACACATTCTATTGTCGGAATCGCAACTAGAATTCGACGACCATCTAGCAGTGAATCATTTCCTGTTGAATCAAGATCCTAATCAACTCTTGATCACTTTACTGGAGCTATCTTCCCATTCTCTTTGAAGGAGAAAGCCAAAATGTGGATAAGATCCGTAGAGCTAAATACAATTCGAACATGGGATCATCTCATGACAGCCTTCTTTACACGATTCTTTCCACCTAGAAAAATAGTTGGAATGAGGAATCAAATTACTTCTTTCTATCAATATGATGTCGAGGCACTTCACGAAGCATGGGAGTGATTTACAAATATGATAAGATTGTGTCCTCACCATGGATTAAAAAAAATGGACAATTGCCCAGACCTTTTATGGCGGCTTAATAGCTCAGTCCAAAGCATGCCTAGATTCAGTTGCTTGAGGAACTTTTCATGGCAAAAAATGCCAATTAAGGATATGAACTGATAAAAAAGATAGCTTTGAATTTCAAGAATTGGATGCAACAAGAAAGAGTGAACATGCAGAAGCCTGAAGACTAAAAGTACTCGACACAAATAATTGGGATTTGATCACATCACGAGTGGAAAATATTGTAAAAAAAGTAATGCAGAAAGTAAATGTATTCGATATAGAATCTAGTACTCCTAATCCTTATCTTGCAATGGGAGCTATGTGTGACCTTTGTTAATCACCCGATCATATGACCACAACTTGTCCAGGTTTCAATTATTAAATAGAAGATGCATCAATGGACCAAGCCAATGCCTTAGTCCCTTATTATCCGAATGCAACAGGTTCAAATCAAAATCAATACAATGCAAGACAGCCATGGATTTGAATCCAAAATCATCCTATTTCTCTTACGGAGGGAACAACTACATCTGACCACCTCAAGGTCAAAATCAGAGTCAAGCTAGACCTTCCCAAGGTCAACAACCATTTCAAATTCTCAACCGACCACAAAATTCGATACCACAACTCTTTGTTTGCCAACAGCTTGCTTTGCCACCTCCACTCGAGCCTTTAGGAACTTCAGCAGTGGAGCAAATGATTCAAAATCTCTTGAAGCAACAGGAAGTTCAGAATGAGAACATGAAGCAACTCTTTGAGAAGGTCCAAGGACTCACTGCTCATAACAAGATATTGGAGAATCAAATAGCTCAACAACTAGACTCATCCTAGCCAACCTCAACAAAATCCTTGCTAAGAAGTGGGAAGCAATTGTCTGGTCTGAAAATGCCCAAACCGACACCCACCAAGGAATCAACCAAGATAGCTACAAACGCTTATGAGAAAAAGAACTTGGAGACAAATCAACCTCAAAAATCTACAACTAAGAACTGACAAACTGAAGATGACATTCGACTTCAAAAGAAGGACAACAATGAAGACAATCATGTTGATCCATCTAAGTTACCATTTCCTCAAATATTAGCTAAAAATCATAGTGATCAACAATTCCTTAAATTCATGGAAGTTCTAAAGAAATTTCATATCAACATCCCTTTTGTCGAAGGAATACAACAAATGCCCACGTACGCTAAGTTTTCTAAAGGAGATCCTGGCCAGAAAAAGGAAAGCCGTCATCCAAGAGATAGTAGCCCTGACTGAAGAAGTTAGTGCTACAATCTAGAATAAGTTGCCTCCTAAACTAAACAATATTGGTAGTTTCTCAATTTCTTGTGAAATTTTGGAGTAGCAAATATGAAACCTACCAACATGATTCTCTAGTTGGTTAACAAATACATAAAACATTATCAAGGAATTTTGGAAGATGTCCCAATTGAAGTGGGAAAGTTCTTCAAACTGGCTGACTTTGTTGTTCTCGACATGAAAGAAGATACAAACACACCCCAAATCCTAGGAAAATCCTTCCTAGTAACTGCAGGCACAATCATTGATATTACAAATGGTAAATTGTTTTTCCAGCTTGTTGATGAAACAATCAAGTTCAATTTGTCAAGGGCAATGAAGCATCCGAATTATGATGATGTTCATGAAGTTGAAGACATCGTTAAGCTTACGGTACATGAAGTTTTAAATCTCATACTTCTTAAAGATCCACTTCAACAATGCCTCATTAAAGATGAAGAAGTTACTACGACCATCTCGGACCAGTGCTTGTTAGAATTACTCAGCAGTGAAGAAGAGTTAACCGAGGGAAATAACGCCAGACCACTAGATACCCCCCCATCACCTATGTACCCTTACATCCAAGATCTGATGCCAGGAAGTCGCAGAAACAAAAGTATCAATCCTCGTTATGAATTTCTTGGACCTAATTCCTCATTTTCAGTGATTGCCAAATCTACACAAACAAACCAAATCACTTTTGAATGTCCCAGAAAAGCCTAGAAAAGCAATAGGATTCATCATAGATGACATTAAAGGACTCAGTCCTTCTCTATGTATGCATCATATTCCCCTAGAAGAAGATGCCAAACCATCGAGAGAATCTCAAAGGAAACTAAACCCAAACCTTCAAGATGTAGATAAAAAAGAATCATGAAACTCTTAAATGTAGGGTTGATAGTAAATGGGTAAGTCCCATCTAGGTAGTTTCCAAAAATGGAGGAATGATTGTGGTTGAAAATGAAAAAGGTGAGAAGATAGCATCTCGCACCACCACAGGGTGGCACACATGTGTAGACTTTATGAAACTGAACAAAGCTACCCGAAATGATCACTTTCCACTGCCTTCATAGATCAAATGCTTAAGCGCCTAGCTAAGCATTCTTACTTTTGCTATTTGGATGGCTTCTTTGATTTTCTTCAAATTCCGATTCACCCTGCTGACTAAGAAAAAAAATAGAATTCACTTGTCCATATCGCACTTTCACCTACAAACAAATGCCCTTTGGTTTTTGCAATGCACCTATTACATTTCAATGATGCATGGTTTCAATCTTTTCTGATTTCATTAAAAATATTATGGAGGTGTTCATGAACGATTTCTTTGTCCATGGTTCCTCCTTTGATTGTTGTTTAACCAATGTTTCTAAGGTGCTGCAGAGATGTAAAGAAGTAAACTTGACACTTAATTGGGAAAATGCCATTTCATGGTGCAGCATGTTGTGGTTCTAGGACATGTTATTTCACAAAAGGGAATAAAAGTCCATCCAACGAAGATTGAAGTCATTGAACACCTGCCCCCACCGGTTAATGTGAAAGGAACTAAGAGTTTCTTAGGCCGCGTTGGGTTCTATCGTAGATTTATCAAAGACTTTTCGAAGATCATCAATCCATTAACCAATCTTTTGCACAAAGGCGTTGTTTTCTACATGAGCAAGGAATGTATTAATGCCTTCGAGCTCATAAAAAAGGTGTTTATTACAGCTCTAGTTATGCAAGCTCCTGATTGGTCATTACCTTTCAATGTAATGTGTGATGCTAGTGATTATGCAGTTGGGGTAATACTTGGCCAGAAGAAAGATAAAGCCATTCATGTCATTTACTATGCGAGCAAAGTTCTAGATCCAACTAAAAAAATTACACGACTGGCAATGGTATACTCAATGGATAAATTTATATCATATCTTATAGGCTCTAAAGTGATTGTTCATACTGATCACACGACTCTAAAGACCTCTTTGCAAAGAAAGATTCTAACCTGAGACTGATTCGCTGAATGTTGTCTCTACAAGAGTTCGATTTGGAAATAAAAATAGAAGTGGGTTAGAAAATGAAGTAGTGGACCACCTTTCGAGAATCTTAGTTAGGAATGTGCACAATGAGGGAATCCACCAATTAAGGCCTCGCTCCCTGACAATTTCTTATATCAAATATTGAGAAAGGAATGCACATTGTTTGTTGACATTATTAACTACCTGACTGGGGGTAATCTGCCGAATGACCTCACCTACCAACAACAAACTAGATTCTTGTCTGAAGCAAAGAAGTATTATTGGGACGACCCATACTTATTCAAGGAGTGCTCTGATGGTGATGTGTGCCAGAGGAACTGACTCAAGAAATTATCATAGCATGCCACACCCCTGCTTATGGAAGACACGGTGGAGTCCAAAGAACAACAACCAAGTTCTTGCAAGGCGGATTTATATGGACAACTCTCTTTAAAGATGTGAACCGTTTTGTTAATTCATGTGATCGTTGCCAAAGAATCGACAATATATCCAACGGCAAGAAATGTCACAAGCTGAAACTCAAGCTACTGAGATTTTTGACAATTTGGGGCATAGACTACATAGGACCATTGTCACGAGCGTGCTCTACAAGCATCATCTTTGAATAATCATGCATTTAAATAACATATTAAGTTAGTTTGGATGTTCATTTAGTGATAGTTGTATATAGTAATTAATATTTCGATTAGAGCATAATGATTACTTAATTGTCGATAAATTTTACAAAATAATGACATAAGGTTATTAGGAATAAATTGTAAAATTTCTAAATATCATAATATATATGTTTAAATAGGATTAAGTAAGCTTAATAAGGGTTAAAACACTTAGTTATGACAAAAAAATGTGATTGAAAGTTCTAAGCAACTGAAGTAAGCAGGTGGACAACTGCTTAAAGGGATCGTCAGAAAATTCTGAAAAACATATATAAGCCACTTAACATTATCCTTTTATGGCCTAAAATTTACTAGAGGCAGAACTTGAGCGAAACAACCTGCAGAAAATCGGGAACATAAGCTATTCAAGGTGAGTTTTTTTTATCCAAAAATTGTTCTTCTAATTGAGAGGATTCTTCCTTTGTGATTACCAAACAATAAATTATGAAAATTTTCATAGTTACTCCATTCGAAGTTAGATTTTCATGTCCCCTAGAATCATTTAAAAAGGAGTTTTATAAAAGAAGTTATGAACTTATCTTCGTAGATCACTCATCCTGTCCCGAGTCTAATACAAGTTTAATTTGTAAATTAGGTCACGGTCAAAATAAAGTGAATTAGGATTTGAAATTTGGATATGCCAAGGGTTCGGTGAGAAGTGAAATCATCTTATTTGGACATGTATCTTGGGAGAAATGAATTTGTCATTTCATAGTGATTCTTCTGTCAGATTCTAGGACATGGACTGACGATGACCCGAATTAACTATTTTTGTTATAAGGCTTTACGGCGTGTTAAATTCTGTAATTTTTATGACAAAATACTAAGGAAGTATAATTTTCAGGAAAATTATTATCTAGTTAAATAGACAAATATAAATATATAAATTAATCTTTCAAACACACAGTCTGCCAAGGCACAAACCCTAGGTTAGTGATGCATGCAAAATATAACATATAATTAGACACATATTTAATCTCATTTCGAATTATTTTCTAATAGCATGCATCATTTTATGAGCTTACTTACATTAATTTTACAAAATAAAAATCTATCCAAATGCTGTATTTTATTATCTAGGGAAGCCAACGAAGAAAACCACGCTCAAATCGGAGTTCAAACGGAGCCAAAAAGTGAAAAATAGTGAAGCAATGTTGAAATGACATACTAACGGGCCGTGAAGGGATTTTAACGGGTCGTGACAGGACTGTGAAACTCATTAACAGGCCGTTAGAAGTCGCCCCGAGTCACGGCCGTGACCAGACCTTCACGGGCCGTGAAATCCATGTTTTCAACACTGTAAAGGCCGTGAAAACCCTCTCACAGACTGTGAAAACCCATTTTCAATCCGATTCGAACTCTGTTTAGGCCGTTAAATCGCCATAACCACTCGTGATGAAGCCCAATTTCGAGTTTGAGATGAATTTTTGAAACAATTTGAAGTTCACAAGGATTCCTACTCATATTACATGATCCTAGGATGATTTGGAAATATGTTATGGATCAAATCTCGGAGTTTGACAAGGCCAAAATTTCAGAACAAATACAACTCCGAATTTTCCTTATTTCACAAGGAAAGAGTTTTCGTTTCTTCTCCGATCAATGGAAACTCAAACCCCTATAAATAGAGGCCTTCTACAGTCAGAAGAGAAGATGCTAGGGATGCTAGAGATGCTAGGCCCTGCAACCAGAACTTTGAAGTCAAGAACGTGAGAAGACTCTGAAGGAATATTGAGAAGACTCCTACTAGATTGACTCTAGACGAGAATTCTACGGCAGTTCATCGGTGATTCCCGAAGAGTATTATATGTTCTACTTAATGTTGGGATGATTTTAGGCTTAGTTTATACATCTTTCTATCTTCTGTAATCCGAATAATTTAGTTTTCCTTCTGATTAAGACTTGTGTAATAGTTTTAATCGATAGAGACAAACTGTTAAACCTTATTTCATAATCGATTATAGTTCAATTTTCTTTCGAATATGCATGCTATTATTAATGCTTTTTCAGATATTGATTGTCTTCTATAGTTAGCTATCATCCTTGTCGGAGTAGTTACTTTTGATTGCATGATTTCTATGGAATTGATTCTTGACTTTTAAGTCCAAGTATTGCATGTCACAACTAGTAAGATCCTTGAAGGAATATTAGTTGTGTGGTCTATTAATCATTACCATATTATGGGTGATAATAGTTTAGAGACTACATTTTAATGCATCTTAATCTCAGGTTTGATTAGATTATGATCCATGATGGAATAATCTTAATCTAATTTGAATTAAGATAGGTTGATTGATCCTAGGCGGAAATCAATAATTTTAATAGACTCTAATCCGTCGTTAGAAACTAACTTGTAATATTTGGTCACTTCAGTTTGTCTACACTTTCATTTATCATCCTAAGCCTTATGCATCAGTAGATTAAATTAGATTAATTTAGTTTTAGTCTTTACTTTCTATAATTTTATTTTCTGCAACTTCATTTTACCCAAACTTTATGTCGTCTCCAATTAGCCCATGAAATTAGTTTAGTTAAGTAAGTTAATTCTTCGTGGGTTCGACACTCTATTCTTTCACTTTATTACTTGTGTGATTAGTGCACTTACTAGCATTTAATTGTTATCAATTCTCGCACCAGTTAGATTGCCTGGGATGTTATGACTTACTCACTTGGAATTTGATAATGATATTTGGGATTGGAATTTGGAAACCTTAGTATGTCTAGTTTCTAATTAACTTAGAATCATAAGATTTTCTCATATGGTTAAGAAGTTATGAATTATTAATTGACATAGTCTGAAATTCTAAGACAACACCTAGTTAAACTTTAGAGGATTGAAAAGTTCCAAGTGTGAAATAGCCTATGAATATAAATATTTAAAGTTAGACATTAATATTAAAGAGGATTATATTCATTTTAGGATGCATGGGAATTCATGCATCATGAGCATACATTGCATATTATTTTGTTGTAATTGGGAAGTAAAAAGACATTATTACTTGTAGGAAAACATTAAGGTACAAGTGAAAGGGAGGAAATCTAATAAACCTCCTTGAAGTGATAAAGTACAAGGTGAATGGGTAAATTTACAATATAGAAAAATGATATATGTTACTTCTTTTATTTATGATATTATTTCAAGCAAAGATTATTATTAGTATTATTATTGAAACATACATTGAGTTAAGAAAGATATTTATGATATGTTTCAAACATTTCATATGAGATGGAGTATCCTCTTATATCAAAACATTTTCAGGGAACAATGCTTATGAACTTAAAATAAGTTTACTTAATATTGATATATGATGGTGACATGTTATTTTGTTATTATAAAACTCCATGTGTACATCGATCATGCTGAATGAAAAAGGTCTTTGGGACAATATTCAATATACATGAATCTTTGGGGCGTATATCGAGTGTCTTTGCCCTTTGGGGTTGCTCTGTGTGCACGTATTGACCCATGATTTGCTCTGCGTATCTGATAGTCATAATTCTGAAGCTCGGATACGTATTGACCCATGATTAGCTCTACGTATATGAGAATCTATTATTGTGAAACTCTGCTTAACTGTATGACATAATCATGGAGGGATACATATTGACCCATGATTTGCTTTACGTATCTGAATTCATGATTATGAAGCTTTGTTTAACTGTATGACACACAATCATGGAGGGATACGTATTGACCTATGATGAGTATGTGAGATGACACATGAGTAGAGTTTAATTATGAAAATGATGATATCTTGGTTTACTTTTTACTTATGTGAAAGTTCATATGATTTGAAAAGTTATGTTATATGTGCTATGCTTTAAATATTTTCTCATATGAAAGAAATGTGATTATTTAAATTTTATATGCACTCGTATTGTTCTCTTATGTTGTACTTTTATTCCACTCACTAAGCAAATGATTGTTGCTCACAATACCTATTTTAAATTTTTTAGATACTCGTAAGTTCTCGAGTTTAGTCGACTCGAAACTTGTTTTTCTGCATATAGAGTAGAGGTCGAGCCGTTGGAGCACTTGAATCCCCCTTCACTTTTGTTTTTTTTTTTTTTTGAAGCATGCATGTAATAGATAATCCTAGATGTTGTAATTAAGTTTGAGAAGAACTTTTTATAAGGTTGTATAAAATTTGATCCTGTGGAGTATTATATATGAAATGGTGTGTGAAATAATAATGATACTATGCGAATGTGATGTCTTATAACTTTTATTTAAACTTTGATGAATATATATATATATATATATATACATCTTTTGTATGTTTTGACAAATAACATAAGATAAGTAAGGGAGGGAAGTTTTGCCGATTTTATTTTTAGAATTGCTAAACATAATTAAGATTATGATAATTAGGATTAGAACTTAGTCACGGAGTTTGGTGTGACAACCATTTCTTGGGAAGTTCAAGTATATTCTTATAGCAGTCGATTATTTATCTAAATGGGTTGAAGCCATACCCATGACACAATGTGATTCTTACCATGTCATCAAGCTATTCTCCAAGATCATTTTTCCTAAATTCGAAATGTCAAGAATTATTATCAGTGATGAATAAAACACTTCTTGGAAAAATAATTCAACAATCTATTGTCAAAGCATAGGATTACACACCGAGTGTCCACACCATATCAACAATCTATTATCAAAGTATGAGATTACACACCGAGTGTCCACACCTTGTCAAAGTTGAAACATCCAACCGACAGATTAAAGCTATATTAGAGAAGACAATATCTTAGTCCAGACGTGGCTGGAGTTCCAAACTCAAGGATGCACTACGAGCATATGGAACACTTCAAAACTTCGCTTGGGACAACACCATATCGACTGGTTTTCAGAAAAGCCTACCACCTACCAGTTGAGTTCCAACACAGAATACTAGGCACTGAAGTACCTGAATTTTGACTTGAGGCTGGAGACAAAAGGAAGTTTCAACTTGTCGATCTAGAGGAGTTGCACAATGAAGTTTACCGTAATGTGCAGCGGTGTTTAAAGACAAACGAAGTGGTTTGTACCTAATTCATCTAAAATCTCCCTTGTTAGTATTTTGTCCTTTGTAACCCACAAATGGTTCTTGTACCTAATCGCTCTATCTTCACCATACTTAAAATGATTTTTTTCCTTTTGCAAACATTGATCATTTTTGCATATTTCGGGTCCTTTCTTTGAGCTTCAATAATCCATCTTACTAAACTTGGCTTAATCACATGGTGGGGCATGCAAATGATATTTTGGCCACAAATGTTTGGAGCCCATGCTTTCCGCAAGATTCACTTGTAAACTCTTAAGAAACCAAGTGATCCTTCCCACTTTCAACTCAATGCATCGGTCACCACATTCGCTTTTCTCGATGGTGCAATATGACGAATTCATAGTCCTTAAGAAACTCAAGATATCTCCTTTGTCGCATGTTCAACTCTTTTTATGAGAACACATACTTCAAGCTCTTGTGATCCATATTTATTTCTCAGTCTTTACCATACAAATAATGACGTTATATCTTCAATGCAAACATTACCGCCGCTAGCTCTAAGTCATGCGTTGGCTAGTTGATTTCATGCTTCTTAAATTACTGATAAGCATATGTCACTATTTTGTCATGTTGCATAAGCGCACAATCAAAGTTTGTGCCACAAGTATCACTATAAATGACATAACTAGTACTTCCCAAAGGAATGACTAGAATTGATGCCATTGTGATTTTTCTCTTGAGCTCTTAGAAACTTGCTTCACACTCTTGTGACCATATAAACTTCTCATCTTTCGTCATCAGTTTTGTCATTGATTCAACTATCTTGAAAAAAATCTTGACTGAATCTTCTATAACATCCGGCTAGTCCCAAGAAGCTTATAAGTTCGGTCACATTCTTCTGCCTATCTCAATTTGTCAATGTTTCTACTTTTCTAAATCCACGGACACACCATGCTTTGATACAGTGTACCCAGTGAACATCACTTCATCAAGCTAGAATTCACAATTAGAAAATTTGACATAGAGCTTATTCCTTCTTAGTGCCTCCAACACAATCCAAAGATATTATTGATATTTTTCCAGACTTGATGAGTATATGAGGATGTCATCCACAAATATAATTACAAATTTGTCCAAGTATGACCAGAAAACCCTATTCATCAAATTTAGGAATGCGACAGACGCATTCGTTAATCCAGAAGGCATAAAAAACTCACAAACACAATTACAAATTTGTCCAAATATGGCCAGAAGACACTATTTATCAAATTCATGAATGCGGCGAGCGCATTCGTTATCCAAAAGGCATAAAAAAAATTGATAGTGGTCATATTTAATTGGAATGTCATCTTTGGAATGTCTTACTCGGCTATCCTCAATTAGTGGTAGCCGCTCCTTAGGTTATTTATTTAGAAAATCAACGCCGAGGATAATTGATCAAAGAGATCATCATTCCGTGCAACGGATACTTGTTCTTAAGTATTTGATAGTAAATGCACAATCTTAAGGGGACATCTTTCTTTTCGACAAAGAGCATTGGTGCACCTCATGGTGATACATTTGGTCCAATGAAACCTTTCTCCAATAGTTCTTGCAATTGGGTATTCAATTTATGCATTTCCGTCAGGCTGCCAGGGCCATTTGGTAGGGAGGCTTTGAAATAGGTGCAGTGCTCGGAAGTAGTTCAATGTTGAACTCAATTTCTCGCCTTAGTATAATCCCATCAAGTCCTCCGTTGGGATATTCCCTTACCACATCCAAGGACTCAAGTTCATTGGGTTGTGAATCGGACACTTGCCAAGAATCATATAGCTCCTTTCTTGAACATTTCAGCTGGGGTCAGTACTTCTAATTGATAATTTGTAACTTGATGTTTAACTTCTAACATTCTAACAAAAGCATGCAACATGAAAGAATGTGTTTCACCCGAGTCAAAAGGAGCATTTGCATAATGTCTGGCGATAAGGATATTACCTTGGATCACATCATGTGATTAGAAAGCTTCATCAACTTTCATAATAAACACCTTTGCTAGAGCTCTTGGTGGGTTTGCAACCAACTTTCCCTTGCCGTAGTTGTCTCCATGCTTTTTCGGACAATATCTTATATAGTGGCCAGTAGGGTGAATTCCTTGGACCCTTTCCCTTTGGTACCTTGCCCTTGGAACTCATCTTCTCATTATAGTCCCTTTCATACTCGATAGAAAGTCCCACCACATCCTTCAAGGTGGTGCAATGACTACTTATGACCTTAGATCTCAGTCCGTGGTTCAAGCCTTGAATGAACCTCTTGGTCCTCATGGGCTCATTCCCATTGAATTCTCCATACTTGTCCAACTTAAGGTAGATGCTCATGTATTGATCCATAGTCATGTTGTCTTGGCAGAGGTGAACTCATCCCTCTTTTGCTCTTTGACGTAATCTGGGTAGAATGAGTTTCAAATGCTTCTACAAAGCTCTCCCATGCTACCTCTTCATCACGCTCAAATGTGGTCTTTAAGTGGGCTTCCACCACATCTTAGCTTGGCCACCAAAACGATGAGTGGCACACATCACCATGGTGTGTTCTTCGTACGATTGGTTTTCATGCTCAACAGCTTGATCAGTTTATGTTTTTCATTCTATGCTGCATTGCTTGCTTTCTATGATTGATTCCCTACAATGTGTTTAATGATTGAGTTGAGAAACTTGTTCCATTGTAAATTGAGAGGTATTTTCATCCTCTGTTTAGCTAAATGCTGAGAGGTAGTGAGCTGAATAAAGTCATCATTTTGCAATCGAACAAGTTTCTTGGATGTGATGTTTGAATTTCTGCGATGGTAGTTGGTAGGTTATTTTCTTAAGCTCAATGCTTACTCATCTAGTTTCTCACCCGAGAGGGAAGCTATCAATCTGAGTCATGTATGCGCACCGTGAGGCAGGGGCAGAGATCCAATCATCCATAGTGGATCATGAGTTGCATGTGTTTGGAATTGAATGTGATTCTTCATTGTGTTGTCTGTATTTCATTTATCTTTCTATTTTAGCCTTATCGAATCAACAATGTCTCGCCCGAAAGGAAATCTTAATCTTCCTATTTTCGTGGATAAGCCGAGAGGACTTGCGGGAGCGGAGTTACATTCTAAGATGTCATCGAGGGTTAGCTCTCCAGTTTAATACGGAGCCATTTACTTAAGTTTCGTGAACTTCACCACTTTCCATTATAGAGGTATCTCACACGAGAGGGCTATCATATTAAATGGAAATCCAATGCGGGCCAAGAGGTTAGTTGGAGCTTTTGTCTTCATCTAGAGATCCTCTAAGTCCGTGAGTACGTGAAGTAATAGATCAATATTCACTGAGGGAAACCAATGCACTAATTCACTCTGTGTACACAAGATTGTCCATCGGGCTAAGCAGTCAATCCTTCTAGCGTGTGCGAGCTCGATCATTAGTGTATGTGAGAGCATTACTTGTTGAATCGAGTGTTTATCTATCACAAAAATGCGTCTATGCATATGTTGGAAGGCCAGTTTTCACCTCATTTATATTTTAATATTTGAAGAACACTAAATCTAGGTGAAAACATCTCCCGTAAATCCTTAGTGTCAAAGCTTAGTGTTAGCTAAATCTTTTGTTTCTTTCACAAAAATTGAAAAACCATAAAAAATAGTGTAGTTGATTACTTTGAGAACTTCAATTGATCTTCTTTGCACAAATCTTCTTCTCGTTTTCAGCGAATAGGATTCTCGATTGGGGTTTGCAACTGGTTCCTTGGGACGAACCTCAAGCATTATGGTGATTGTCGTATACTTGCGATTCTCGTCGTGATTGTGTAGAGGAATTATATATTTTAAAGCTTATTAGGAGTTTTCTTGTGAAGTAAGGGTATTTGTCTATGTGAGGGCATTCAGACGTCTAGGGGTTATTACCCTGATCACTAGCTAATCATACTAAATTTTTACTCATTTTCCATCTTAATTCATGTGCATATAAGCCTGAAATGTTCATATTATGATAATTATGTCTAATCTACATGCAATTATCTTCTCGGCATAATATTATCTTACATTTACATATTTGAGCTGGATAATATACTGATTTAGTTTTTATTTGTCTAATTTCTATTTGAAGAGTTTGATGATTGGTGTTCATATTATTACAGAATTCCAATCCAGAATAAAAGACAAGTATTCCTACTGGAAAAGGAGGAGGGGACCATAGGCAGTATCAAAAAGGATGCGGAAAGGAATATTTTGACAAAGAAAAATAAAGGACCAAAGGACAGATGAACAAATCAGATGAAATGGAAGATTCTGATGATGAAATGGTGATGATAAAAACATATATAAAGGGGATGTTCAAAAGCAATAGGGGGATCACTTCCTCTCGTGACTATTTGGCTAGAGAGGGTTATTCTTGATGGAGGTTGAGTCTTAGAGCTAATTGTTTTATCTTTATGTTTTTAGAATATTTTTTATTATGTTCTTTATATGTTTTTGTATTGATTTCATCATTTATGAGGAGCTAAATCTTAACTCTCTAAGAATAGGATAATAGTCTAATTTCTGTTTATGGATGGATGATTTAACACTTTTGTCACTGATGTTAGTGCAATTTCTCTGTATTTTTAATCAGTTTTCTATTAATGTGAATCCTATTTTAGAATGGCAATTGAAAAGTTGATGTCTGATTCTTTCTTGCTTAGAAATGAGTTAAGAGCATTAGCATTTGTTTCTTGGTTCTCCATGTTCAAATCTGAATGCATCATTTTAATTCTTGTTAATGTGAATCTCATATTGAAATGACAGCTGAGATGCTGATTCTAAATTTTCTTATTGTTCAAGAATGAACTAAGAACATTAGCAATTAGTTTCTGAATTTGATTTCATATGTGATTCCTATTGACTTGGGGTTCTAATCTTTCCATGTTGAGAATTGATTCATCCATTTAGCTTTTGTTAATGTGAATCTTATATTGAAATGGTATGAGGTTGATTCTGGATTCTCTTGATGTTTAAACCAATAGCATTAGCATTAGTTTTTGGAGATCCTCTCAATCCGTGAGTACGTGAAGTAATAGATCAATATTCACTGAGAGAGACCAATGCACTAATTCACTCTGTGTACACACGATTGTCCACCAGACTAAGCAGTCAATCCTTCTAGCGTGTGCGAGCTCGATCATTAGTGTATGTGAGAGCATTACTTGATGAATCGAGTGTTTATTTGTCAAAAAATGCGTCTATGCATATGTTGGAAGGTCAATTTTCACCTCATTTTTATTTAATTATTTGAAGAACACTAAATCTAGGTGAAAACAACCCCCGTAAATCCTTAGTGTCAAAGCTTAGTGTTAGTTGAAACTTTTGTTTCTTTCACAAAAATCGAAAAACCATAAAAAATAGTGTAGTTGATTACTTTGAGAACTTCAATTGATCTTCTTTGCACAAATCTTCTTCTCATTTTCAACAAATAGGATTCTCGATTGGGGTTTGCAAATGGTTCCTTGGGACGAACCTCAAGCATTATGGTGATTGTCGTATACTTGCGATTCTCGTCGTGATTGTGTAGAGGAATTATATATTTTAAAGCTTATTAGGAGTTTTCTTGTGAAGTAAGGGTATTTGTCTATGTGAGGGCATTCAGACGTCTAGGGGTTATTACCCTGATCACTAGCTAATCATACTAAATTTTTACTCATTTTCCATCTTAATTCATGTGCATATAAGCCTGAAATGTTCATATTATGATAATTATGTCTAATCTACATGCAATTATCTTCTCGGCATAATATTATCTTACATTTACATATTTGAGCTGGATAATATACTGATTTAGTTTTTATTTGTCTAATTTCTATTTGAAGAGTTTGATGATTGGTGTTCATATTATTACAGAATTCCAATCCAGAATAAAAGACAAGTATTCCTACTGGAAAAGGAGGAGGGGACCATAGGCAGTATCAAAAAGGATGCGGAAAGGAATATTTTGACAAAGAAAAATAAAGGACCAAAGGACAGATGAACAAATCAGATGAAATGGAAGATTCTGATGATGAAATGGTGATGATAAAAACATATATAAAGGGGATGTTCAAAAGCAATTTGGCTAGAGAGGGTGTTTCTTGATGGAGGCTGAGTCTTGGAGCTAATTGTTTTATCTTTATATTTTATAATGTTTTTTATTATATTCTTCATATGTTTTGTATTGATTTCATTATTTATGAGGAGCTAAATCTTAACTCTCTTAGAATAGGATAGTAGTCTAATTTATGTTTATGGATGGATGATTGAACAACACTTTTGTCATTGGTGTAATTTCTCTGTATTTTTAATTAGTTTTCTATTAATGTGAATCCTATTTTAGAATGACAACTGAGAAGTTGATGTTTGATTCTTTCTTCCTCAGAAATGAGTCAAGAGCATTATCATTTGTTTCTTGGTTCTCCATGTTCAAATCTGAATGCATCGTTTTAATTCTTGTTAATGCGAATCTCATATTGAATGAGTTCTAAATTCTAAATTCATTAGCAATTAGTTTCTAAATTTGATTTCATCTGTGATTCCTGTTGACTTGGGGTTCTAATCTTTCTATGTTGAGAATTGATTCATTCGTTTAGCTTTTGTTAATGTGAATCTTATATTGAAATGACAATTAAGAGGTTGATTCTAGATTCTCTTGATGTTTAAAAATAAATCAAGAGCATTAGCATTAGTTTGTGGATTTGATTGTGTCTATGTAGTGAGTTGAAGATTTATGATATTCTGATATCAGTTGAAATCCTTTTTAAATCAACATAACTAACACTCATATAGAAGTATGATATTTAGTTTTACTTTAATGTACTTTGAGAGCAATTTTTATGAATTTGACATGATTTATATTGATACCTTGTTCTAATCCATTCCATAACAGAATATTAGATGAACCTTATTCCTAAGAGAGCATTTCATTATTTGTTAATTATCATTTTATATCAATCACTTAAAAATATATAATAGAGTTAACTTAGTTTAGGATTAATTTATATTATTTAGTGAAACTTAAGTTTCAAATCACTGTGTATATGACATTCGATTTTACTACTTTGATTTGTGCACTTGCAGTTCAGTGAAGTGAGGAGTGCATGGTCTATACTTAGACCTTGTTTAATTTCATATTGTGCATAGTCTACGCATATGCCTTATTTAGATTTCATTACTCCATAGTCTACACTTAGACCTTAGTCTTTTGCATTTTGTACTTGGAGTTCAATAAATCAGTTAGTTAATCACACTCCCGAAATTCACATCATACCCTCGAGATGTCGCCTTTTCACATATGGCACGACATTTTCTATGGTTTTAATCCCTTCACGTCATGATTTGAGTCAAGCGTGATAGAAACTTTTCATTTCTGTCGAATTTCCATTGTTTGATCATGGTTGTGACTTGGGTGTTAGGGTTGTGCCTTAGTCTTGTCACGATCTTGAAACATTATTTCACAGGCATGATAGAAGGCTAGTTCATCTGTTCTACATTTTTGTCATAATTTTGACTAGTCTAGTCCCATCCATGAACACGATCCCAGAATATTTCATATTTTCAAGGTAAAATCTTGAGGCAAAATGTTCATAACATTTTAAACATCACAGGTAATGATCTATACACATATAAGGATTATAATGACATAATTTTGAAGCATTATAATCATGACATTAACATATTTTAGAGTTTTTCTCCAAACATTCAAGAACATTTAGATATAAAAGATCTACCATCATCAAACATATTGATCATCGATAAAACTAAACTATCAAGATCCAAATGCAGGAAAAGCTTGTGCTATCTCTCAATCACAACTCTTTCTACGAACGGGGTGTTCCTATTTTTCTCAATCCAATATGAAAATATTATTAAGGGAGGAAAGAGAGATTTACATCTTTACATATTTTATGTCTATATGTTTGTGTTCTTCTTTTCCGTCCTCTTCTTCCTCTGCATCTTCCTCCTCCTTATTCTTCCCTTTCTCCATCTTCAAACCCTAAACATCATGTGTCTTCAAATGGAGAAAAAGAGATTAGAAGGAGGAGATTAGAGTTTTATATAAGCGGGTGCATGAAGGTTTTTGACAAATGACCCTAATGTCTCCTAATTAAAATTTCATTACATTTGCTATCACTTTTTTCTTGGATCATCCTTCTTAAATAAAATTAGTAACAATTTGACAATAATAAAAATGTGAAATTAATGTGCTATAGATTTTTTATGAGGTGTGAACTCAAAACCTCTAACTAATATGTGAAATTAAATGTTATAATTTTTTCTAAAAATAGGAAAGACAACATTATTAATTTTATAATCTTAACAAAAAAGAACATATTATTATGATGATAATGCTTAACTATGAACTATGCATAAATTACTTAAAATTACATTTAATTATGCTAATATTTATTTTTATTTGTTATTGTACTAATTAAATCATTATAGTGTAGAGAAAAATGATGGATTTGTAAATAGTTAGTTATGTCATTTGGATGGTCGAGTAAAAAATAATATGCATTATGTTAGCGCAAGAAGATTGGTGGATTGAGTTTGTACGACTGTCAAGAATATTAAAGTTCTATCACTATGGTGCATGAAGGTTTTTGTCAAATGACCCTAATGTCTCCTAATTAAAATTTCAAATTGTTACATTTGCTATCATTTTTTTTCTTGGGTCATCCTTCTTAAATAAAATCAGTAACAATTTGACAATAAAAATGTGAAATTAATGTGCTACAGATTTTTTTATGAGGTTTGAACTCAAGTCCTCTAAGTCATATGTGAAATTAAATGTTATCAATTTTTCTAAAAATAGGAAAGACAACATTATTAATTTTATAATCTTAACAAACAAGAACATATGATTGTGATGATAATGCTTAACTATGCAATATGCATAAATTACTTAAAATTACATTTAAATACACTAATATTTAATCTTATTGTTATTGTACTAGTTAAATCACTATGGTGTAGAGAAAAATGATGGATTCATAAATGGTTAGTTATGTCATTTGGATGGTCGAGTAAAAAATAATATGTGCTATGTTAGTGCAAGAATATTAGACGATTGAATTTGTACAACTGGTCAAGACGATTAAAGTTCTATCTTATATTTATATAAAGCCATGCGCAAGAGGATTTCAAATTGCTTTCCATTTAGCATTGATAGTTATCCTTTTTCTCAATTATTTATTTACTTTTTTCTATTTTTAGAATATAAAGTGGTGTCATGATACATATGTTAGTTATTTTCTTCCAAAAAACCTAAATATGAAGTGGTGTCATAATGCATATGTCAATTACTTGACCTCAAATGTTCCAGGCTCCAAAATATGTCAGTTTTTTTTTCAAAATAGAGTTTAAAAAGAGGAACAATATCTTCTTGTATCTGTGCACTGAACTAGCTTACCCTTTCTCTATTGTTTTTCTTTTTTTTTCTCCTTTTTAACATTTTTGTAACTTAGTGGAGATATTACTAATGTAACAATGGATTAATGGAGGTGCTTTTTTTAGTGGAGAAAGAGCTGGCATCATCAGTTCCACCATGTCTTCCTCTATCGCTATCGTTGTTGTCATCCATCCTTCATCTCTTCAGTGTTCGACATTCATCGAGCGCCAACCCATATCTGGGCAAAGATGGAGACCTCGGTCAAGCTTCTCGGTGGGGTAGTCGATTGAGAGAATGGAGTTGTCGGTGATGAATGGTGGCTCCTTCTCATAGTCCATGGTGGATATTGTTAGTTTCGCCCATCGTGGGCCGATAGCAATCGTGTAACCCACACGATGCAACCATGCCGTTGCATGAACCGTCCACATGAAGTTAATTGAATTGCACGTCCAATGCTATAAAAGGCAACGAAGGCATTGTCCGTAGGTGGATGTTAGTCTTGCAGGTTGATGTCGATGCGTGAATTCTGCAGAAGTACTGTGAAGCACTTTGGATTGTGATATCGAATCGACCTTCCGAAGTGATTGTCATCCCGACCTCGAATACAATATATAACGTGAAAGAATCTTGTTAATTCCGCTGCAATAAGGTTGGTTTTCCAAATTAAAACCTTCATATATGAAAATGTCGAGGCCCAAGAGGTCTGAGCGGCCACGGGGTTTTCTAGGGACGAGAACTCGAACTTCTCACACATTGCGAAGGGGTTGACTAAGTGGTTGATGGGGTGAGCTTGGACAGCTGATCTAGCAGCCATGAGAAGGCGTGAGATCTTGCAAATAAGCCCTAGAGCATGGCCTCCACGTTTGGGTTGTGGATGCGCCATTGCAGGAAGAGCATCAAGAGCACAAGTTGGAATACCACCAAAAGCCTAAAAAGACATGTATAAGGTGTTGGTAAAAGCAAAGAAGAACAGCCTTGCCGACAGTATATGCTCCTTTGATGTGAGCGGCTTCCACGTGACATGATTACTCCAGTTTAACTCGGTTCATATTTAAATTTAAAAAAACAAATAAAATTAGCAACATAGGAAAGTTAAAAGGAAAGATAAAATATTAAAAAGTAAATTAATAAGGAGGGAAAATGAGATGCCAAAAAATAAATAGAAATATAAATAAAAAAGCTAAGTGTTAAAAAAATTATTTAAAATAAAATTATTAAAAGGCATAAAAATTAAAGCGGAAAAAGTAAAGTGTTAAAGAAAAGTAAAAAAATAAATAAGAGTAATTTAAGATAAAATATATTATTATAACATCTATCCTCGTTATATCATAAATAAAAATAAATAATAACATATAAATATTTATTGGTTGAAAATTATTATTTAACATTATTGAAATTCTTATAAAAAATCAGGCTATATTCAAAATGAACATATTTAACTGAGAATATGTGAAATTTATCAATATAATAATTCATACTTACTTAAAGCATATTAAATTTTGAACCATCATTGATCAAAATTTCATAAATCGCATTTAACTCTTTGAAATTCAATTATATTTTTTAATAGCATTAAATATTTTCAATGAATGAAAATGTGAAGTAATGGGCATTAGGTTCTCATATTTATATAAATTATTTGTATTTGAAAATAAATGAAAAAAAATTAAAATAATAAAAATATCTTTATCTCTTTAATATTTTAGCTAATATGAATTATTTTTAAGTTAATGATTATCTCTTTTAGTAATTTGAATATATATATATATATAATGGTGAGTCATATACTAAAATTTTATGCAATGCATCCATATATACCCCGATGGGTTTCCTTCAATAATTAAAATTGGTATCACAAAAAATAGGGTAAGAAATAACTGGAATTTAAAATAGTTTTCATTTCTTTCTTTTCAGATAGATGGAAACCAAATCTACAAAATATATTGAGAAGACCAATCAATATTTTTTTTCATAAATATATGATATTATTTTGGATAAATTATTTATTAATTATGCTTTAACAATTGCTAGCAAAAATTGCAATATATTTTTCTGAGACACATGCATGAATGTGACTTGAGTGAATAGTTATTTTCTAAGGATAACATTTTTGTAATCATTTTAAATATTTTAAAATATAAACTTAACTAACATAAGGTCTTTATAAAATATTTTTAAATATGTTATATATATTACAAAAATAGTACTTACATGTTATAAATTATGTAAAAAATAAAATTGTATTTTACAATATAATTAAATTACGTGAAGCGCGTATGTTACATCGTGTCATATTAATTGCATATGAAATATTTTTAATGAAATTTCATGTATACATGCAGATTATAGTGTAATTAGATTTAAAATATTTTTGAGTAAATGATATTTAAAACATTTAAATCAGGACCCACTCGAAGAAAAACATGCAAAGTTTCTTTTCTTATTTATAAAATTTTTATTATTTCTCTAGTTAGTTTACATCGTGAAACAATTCTGCAATTTTTTTATGTTTTACTTATTATATTAAAAAAATTATATCAACATTTATTTTTATTTAAATTCTATAAATATTATTATATGAAAATAGATGTTTAAAAAAGTAGCTCACTAGATGCTGTATTTTAATTTTTAAAATAAAATAAGTTTTAAATGTTTTTTATTTTTGAAATTTGATTAGAAAAATTCAAATATTTTTTAAAATAAAAAATCGATCCGACGTTTACTTGGATTCTCCATCTTAATTATCTTGCTTAAAATTTGATTATAATAAATCTGGATATGAAAATAAAATTTTCAAACCATAGCGTCTTAGTTTAATGCTGGAAATGATAAGTCTTTCAATTTTAAAAACTGAATATGGAGCTGCTAACTCATGTGAATCTCAAGAAATCATCTTCCTAATACCACTAAAGTTAATTGAAAAATATTTTATTTTTATAATCAAATATTTTATATTTACTTTGTTCGAACGTAGAACTAATTAGGTTGGATATGTGTTTACAGATAAAATTTGGTCGGATCCGAGAATAAACTCGACCCAACTCGACCGAGTTTAGTAGGGTCGGATTGTAATTTTATAAAGTGTGGTTTATATACTAAAATTTTTTAAAATAATTTCTTTTAATTTTTTAATATAAAAAATTATTTACTATTTTATTTTAAATATAAAATAAAAAGTACTTTTAAATATAAAAATATTATTTTAAATATCTATATATTTTTTCTATAGTTAAAATACTTTATTTTTTATTTTTAAATAATATAAAATACTTAAACTAAACAAAACAAAATATTATTTTTCTCATATTTTTTTAAAAAATATTATTTAATATTATTTTTGGACACAAATCCGATCCGACCTGTGAAAAAATATTTCTTTTCTCTACAAATTAGATTAATAGAAATTAGGATGTGCCATTCCAAATCATATTCTTCATATATAATGGAGGATAAGAGCCACACTTTTATGCACTTATCATTAGTTTGTGCATATAAAAAGTGGGCCGTTTCAGGAATTAGCGTCAAATTCACGAAAAGGAGGAAGCGAAGGCAGCGAGATCGGAATCATCATCGTCGTCGTCCGAAGAAGATCCGATCTCTTCGCCAAAATTCATCATGGTATGCAGCAATCAAACACAGGAAATATCTCGCTGGTTTCATCTTTCTTTAGGGTTTTACCAACACTTGATTTCTTCTCCCTGTTTTTTCATTTCTTTTGTTTGATTGTTTTCGTATGTTTCTCTTTTATAAAATTTCTTCGTTCTTTCCATTGATTCAATTTGATCGTTTTTTTTTAAATCTTCCTCTCTTTCTGGTTTGTTCTTAATTCATCCTTATGCAACTATCGGAAAAAAATCTTGTGAAAAGTGAAAGCTTTTGACGGAGGAAATGTATTTTACCTGTGATAGTCTCGCTATGTTCTGCATTGTTTCTTATTTAGTTCAGTGGCTTTTGTTTTCCCCGTGTGACATGATTTTTCCTGTCGCACTCGATGTTGCCTTTTTGGAAAACTTGCTTAGGAGTTGTTGTGTAAGCATGGGGGGTAAAGTTCAAGACTATAATGCATTGCCTTTTCCCTTCTAGGCTGATCCGGAGCTCGAAGCCATTAGGCAAAGAAGAATGCAAGAACTGATGGGGCAGCATGGCATGGTAAGTATAGAAACAGGTATCTGAATGTAAAGTGATCCTGGCTGATTGTAACTTAATTACTTCAGGGCAACCAGCAAAATAATGGGCAGCAGAAAGCACAGGAAGATGCAAAGAGGTGTGACAACGGCCTCTTCTTGCTGAGAACCTTTCTAGATGATTGACATTTTTATTGATCTAATGATTGTTATGTGATTCAGGGAAGCAGAAGAACGGAGACAAGTGTTGCTTACTCAGATACTGTCTATTGAAGCAAGGGAAAGATGTAAGTTGTTCCATGGACCATTTATTTCCTGATGTCCAAAGTTAGTATCAGTTACAGAATAATCAACAACAACAACAACAACAACAACAAAGCCTTATCCCACTAGGTGGGGTCGGCTACATGGATCATACGACGCCATTCCGCTCTATTAGTAACCAAACCTTTCGGTATATTATTCACCAATAGATCTTGCTCTATTAGTTCGCCAAGTGTCCGCCTTGGCCTCCCTCTCCCTCTTTTAATCGGACTCCAGATTATTTGATCTACTCTTCTTACTGGCGCATCTAATGGTCTTCTCTGAACATGACCAAACCATCTCAAACGATTCTCTACCATTTTCTCACTAATAGGAGCCACTCCGACTCGTTCACGTATATGGTCATTCCTAATCTTATCTAATCTTGTATGACCACACATCCATCTCAACATCCTCATTTCGGCTACCCCCACTTTACGTTCATGTTGTCCCTTCATAGCCCAACATTCACTACCATATAACACTGCTGGCCTTATAGCAGTACGATAGAATTTTCCTTTAACTTTATTGGGTACTTTTCTATCACAAAGAACTCCAGTGGCTTTCCTCCACTTACACCAACCAGCTTGAATTCTATGATTAACATCGTCATCAATCTCACCATCTTGTCTTACAATTGATCTTAAATATTTAAACTTTGTCACTTGAGGAATTATATCCTCCCCTAGCCTAACTTTCAAATCGTCTCTAAGTTGTTTATTTGTGAAATTGCTATGCATATATTCTGTTTTATTCCTACTTAAACGAAAACCCTTTGACTCCAACGTATTTCTCCATATTTCCAATTTTGTATTAATCTCTTCTCTTGAATCCGCTAAAAGTACTATATCATCCGCAAATAGCATGCACTTAGGTACCTCCTCTATGATACTCTCGGTTATAGCATCGATAACTAAGTTAAATAGATACGGGCTTAAAGCTGATCCTTGATGTAGGCCAATTCCTATAGGAAATTCATTTGTCTCACCTCCGGGTGTCCTAACCCTAGTCAATGCCCCATCGTACATATCTTGTATTACCTTAATGTAGGCAACATTCACCCTCTTCTTTTGCAAGGCTTTCCAAAGTACATCCCTTGGTACCCGATCATACGCCTTCTCTAAGTCAATGAAAGCCATATGTAAGTCTCTTCTCCTACTTCGATACTTCTCCATCATCCCCCTTAGTAAATAAATCGCCTCTGTAGTGGATCTTCCTGGCATGAACCCAAATTGTCTCTCCGAAATACTAGTCTCCATTCTCAATCTATGCTCAATCACTTTTTCCCATAATTTCATAGTGTGACTCATAAGTTTAATCCCTCTATAATTTGCACAATTCTGAATATCCCCTTTATTTTTGTAAATAGGAACTAATGTACTTAATCTCCAATCATCAGGCATCTTTTTCGACCGTAAAATCTCATTAAATAGTTTACATAACCACAACACACCTTTTTCTCCTAAACATTTCCAAACTTCAATCGGTATACCATCCGGTCCAACGGCTTTACCATTCTCCATTTTCTTAAGAGCTTCGCTAACCTCCGAGACTCTAATTCTACGATAAAATGACCTATTAAGCTCACATTCGCTAACTGTCAAGTCCTCCAAATCACAACGCGAACCTTCACATCCATCATTAAATAGCTTATAGAAATACTCTTTCCATCTGTTCTTAATATCTCCTTCAGTAACTAAAACCTTGCCAACTTCATTTTTTATGCATCTTACTTGATCCAAATCTCTCGACTCCTTCTCTTTGTTCCTTGCAATCTTGTAAATCCTTTGTTCACCCGCCTTTGTCCCTAACTCCTTATAAAACCCCTCGTATGCTTTAGCACGAGCATCACTAACTGCCTTCTTAGCCTCCCTTTTCGCCAAACGATACTTTTCCCAATTGTCAGAACTATTGTCCAAGTGTATCGCCTTGAAACAATTCTTCTTATTACGCACCTTTTCTTGGACCTCCTCATTCCACCACCAAGTCTCCTTATCTCGTGGTCCAAAACCTTTTGATTCTCCTAAAATGGCTTTAGCAACCATTTCAACCTTTTTTGCCACATTCTTCCACATGATACTAGCATCTCCTTCTAACTCCCACACACTTTCCTCTAATAACTTACTTCTAAAAGTCTCTCGCTTCTCCCCCTTTAACTGCCACCACTTGATCTTTCGATCAAAAACTGTTCGGGATTTTGGTTTTATACATTTTATTTGCATATCAAGAACTAACAATCTATGTTGTGTAGTCACTCCATGCCCAGGAATTACTTTGCAATTAGTGCAACGTCTTTTATCAGTATTTCTTATCAAGAAAAAATCGATTTGAGACCTATGAGTTCCACTTTTGTATGTGATTAAATGTTCCTCTCTCTTCCTAAAACAAGTGTTGATAATCTTAAGGTCGTATGCTAAAGAAAAATCAATAATAGTTTGTCCTTCCTCATTCAACTCCCCAAAACCAAAACCACCATGAACCCTTGCATGTGGTCCTGCCTCTTTACCAACATGTCCATTAAGGTCTCCCCCAATATAAACTTTCTCGGTTGTTGGTATACTTTCAATCAAACCCTCCATATCTGCCCAAAACTTCTCCTTGAGATGTGATTCTGCTCCTACTTGGGGTGCATATGCACTAATAATGTTCATAGTCTCCTTTCCAACAATTACTTTCATGGATATGATTCGATCCTCAATCCTTTTAACTTCCACAATATTCTTCCTCCATTCTGCATCCGCGATAATACCAACACCATTCCTTCCATTTACCTTACCTGTGTACCAAAGTTTGGAACCATTTAACCTAATCTCTTTACTTCCCTCTCCTACCCATCTAGTTTCTTGCAAGCATAAGATACTAATCTTACGCTGGTCCATTACTTGTGCCACCTCGAGGCGCTTCCCATTCAACGTCCCAATGTTCCAAGAACCTAATCTGACCTTAGTCTCATGAACTAGCTTCTTTAACCGCCTCCGTCCATTAGAGTGCGGTAGCCCTTGCTCATTTAACACTGCATTCAGGCGAGGATGCAGCGGCTCTTGCTCTCTTATCACTGTACCCGAGCTGTACAGCGCGTTACTTACGGGTAACGACCTAGCATTAACACAATATATTCGTTGATCCATGTTCATAAGATTCGACATGATTTTATGTTGGCTGTCGGGGCCTAACACAACCCTCCTCCTTTACAGAATAATCAAACCTTTGAAAATCATGTCTCCACCAAATCTTGCTATATATGTACACATGCACATATATCACCATAAAATTATAACGGCAAGGATGCTATATGAGATCAATGACGATTACTATGATCTGTATGTCCACTTTCAATGTGATTAATAAAACCTCTGAAGATCATGTCCCCAGTTCCCCACCAAATCTTGCTATATACACATATACCACCATAAAATTATAATGGCAATGACGTTATATCAATGAGGATTGCTGTGTTTTGGTCCTTTTGGATGTCCACTTCCACTTTGTTGTTGCTTACTTTCCTTTTAATACCAAATCAATCATCACCTGCATTTCTATGTGTCATAATCAGAAGTTTACTCTGAAGTTGAATCTGTATGGCATTATCATTGCTTTCGAAAATACATTTGGATTAATATCTGGCATTATGCTATTGCTCAAGAAAAAGAAAATGCAAAAACAATCAAAGTTTGTTGAAGAAATTATGCCAAAATTGCAACAATCTGCCAGTGCAGGCTTTATCTTTTGGAAACAATGCTGCCAGTGCACTAAGTTCTTAGAAGTTGTGTAATTGTGAATCGAAGACTTTTTCTGGATGCAAAAAAAATCTGATGACTTTAGTGTTTTTATTTATCTCACATGTTTTTAAAATTATGACAATAAAACAAAAATCCTGGAGACGCCATGAGAATTTGAAATTATGAAGCTATGATGTAATTGACCTCTCTATTTCTTGTTGAAACATTTATGTTTCCGACCAGGCTACTAAATATCTTGTATCAATCTCAAAAAAAAAAAAATCTTGTATCAGTATGTTATTATACATGCTCTGTTTCTATGTTCTGTTGCTTTTAAGTATCATTTTATTCTTTTCACAATTCTTGTCTATAGTAAAGGTTCTAACAAAGAAGTTTTCTTTCTTAATGAAGACTGACACCAAGGCTGTGAAGTAATCAGCATGATACTGTTTTAATTCTGTTATTGATTTCCTTATGATGCAATGCTGTTTGGAAATCCATTTGCTTTTAAATAAAGTTATACTGACAGTTCAAGAATTAAGAAGTGAAACTTTTTGACTTCATAGGAAGAAAAATTGAAAAGGTAATTGAATGTTCAAGCCAACGAATTTATATACAATAATGACAAAAATAACTGTTATGTTTTTATAGCCTGATGTTTGCACTAGCAGGAAAACGATTGCTTTCCAAAGTGATGCATAACCACTTTGATGTCTAATGTTTGATTTTTATTGTACCTATCAATGTTGTGAAACTCACGATTCAACTTGGACGAGTTTACAGTCTTACCTGGAAAATTGGGTCTGATCTCTCTCCAACTTGCTTCCGACCAGCACACTTAGAATCATGTGCTGGATTGTAAAAGCGCTTGACATGGCGTGCTGCTGTCAAGCTTTTTTCATCGTTTTTTTTGCGTGAGTTCCACGTCTAGAAGTTTCTCCTGACGCTTGCTGCCTCGCTGCTTGCTGCCCTTCGTTGCTTCTGTGTCCCTTCACTGCTGCTGTCACCGCCTTGCTGTTCACTGTTGTGGCTGTTGCGGCCTCGCCGTTCGCTGCTGTGGCTATCACTGCCTCGCCATTCACTACTGTGGCTGTCGCTGCCTCGTTGACCGCTGCTTTTGATGCCTCCAGTTACTTACCTCTCTTGCTCCTTTTCCCATCTCTCTGCTACTTCCCTCTCTCCTCTTCTGTGCAATCCGTTTTCTCTTCTCTCTGGCGAGCAAAAAAGGGCTTCTCTCTGCTGGGGCAGAGAGGAAACAGTCTCTTTTTTATTTTTTTGCTTCATATATTATTTTTGTTTGATGTTTTTTGGTTCAAAAGCATATGTCTTTTAGGGTATTACTAAAGTTGCTGTTGTTTCATTACAACAACAACAACAAAGCCTTATCCCACTAGGTGGGGTCGGCTACATGGATCATACGACGTTATTCGTTGATCCATGTTCATGCGATTCGACAGGGTTTTACGCTGGCTGTCGGGGCCTAACACAACCCTTCTCCTTTATCCGGGCTTGGGATCGGCTATAAAACATAGGCGGAGTTCTGTTGTTTCATTAATTATTACTAAATTTTCTGAATCATTTTGAATTATTAACTTGTAGGTAAATCAAGTGCTAAGCAGCATTAATTGAGTTTAAAGTATGGTTTTGGTAGAATCGGACTGTCATGCTATGATCTCACATTTTATGTGTTTACTTGGCCTTTCCATGTCGATTCCGATTTACGAGTTTGACAACATTGGTACCTATCCTGAAATAGGGAAAAATATCATATCCACATACACTAAGGATTTTGACCTTATACTTGGGTTGCAATGATGAGGTATGCGTTAGATTAAGATATCATTCCTTCCTGTATAGTATTCTCTATATCAGGCAGATCTTTTCTTGTACAATATGAACTTTAAGCTTTTGTAGCTTTTGGAGCTAATATAAACTTCAAAGTAGTGTGTATTTAATACATTGTCGATTCAATGGCTGAGGAGTCTATGTGGCACCATAAATATACAGGTTCCATTACCATGATTTCTAGTTTCAGCTACTAAGCTATAGTTCTTTGGCTCTCAACAGTAGCTAGAATTGCTTTGGTGAAACCTGATAAGGCGAGAGGGGTGGAAGATGTTCTTCTTAGAGCTGCTCAGATGGGTCAAATATCTGAGAAGGTGGTGACTTGCACACAATGTGCACAAGGATGTTTGAACACCGAAATAAGTATTAATGAGCTTCGTTATTTGCTTTCAGGTATCTGAGGAGAGGCTAATCTCATTGCTGGAGCAAATCAATAGCCAGACAAGCAAGCAAACAAAAGTTACTGTAAGCAAAATAAGCCTGGCTGCGAGTGTTTTCATGTGATAAAATCAAGCAATTCAACTGTCATTTACATATTCTTTAGCCATATAGCACATTTTTGTTCATTTCTCTTCATTGTTTGGTTGACAATTTTGCTTAAATGTAGTGTAGATTTTGCCATTCTTATCTGTGGTTATTAAATTTCACGGGATTAGTTGTTTAAGATGCTTTTAGTGTTGGATAGTTATGTTCTATTTATCTGTATGAAAGTTCTTTTACATTGGGCATGGAACGTTTGATCATAAAGTGTTATTGCGAAATTATATCATTTTTGTTGAAATCGTGACTACTAATCTTTCAGTAAACAAAAATTTTGGGATGAATGGAGCACCCAATTTTAATTTTTGGTTCACAGCAATTCACCAACTGACTGGTCATGCATTTCAGTTGTGATTTTCTTGACTCCTTGAAGGAATTCTGGATGGACAGAAGTTTGATTTTGATTTTTGTTTTTCTTTGATCACCAGATCCAGAGACGCCGGAGTGTTCTTGAAGATGATGACTAAATAAGTGTTGTGTGATGAAGCTGACGCTTGAATCCGTTAAACAATGATCACTTAAAGCTTCTTAATTGCTGGCTGTTACTTGATCTGTTGTATTATTTTAGAATGTAGAGTTGCGGTGTTTCACGCATTGTTAAACTTTGTTTTCATGTTATCATTCCTGGAGAAAGAGTGGAAAAAACTGGTATGGTTTGTTCGTCCTTGGAGTGTGTGTAAGGTTGAGTCGGTGTTGGACTCCCAAGTGAAATATTGGAAGTGAACTGATTTTATTACAAGTAGTTGCATCAAGAACCATAAGGTACCCAATTGTTCAAACCAGTTTTCCCCAACCTCCCAAGTCCCTGGCCTGCAGCAAAATAAGCTATGTTTCCATCTGCTCGATCAGTTATACGTTCAAAATAAGAAGGCTAGCCTAACTGTTATGTGGCGCCTGGATTCTCTATATTGTTGCTGTACATCTCCATCACTCATCTATATTGCTCTTCCTTCTGTTCAGTACAATGATTTCCACCATCGTTTTGACTCCATTTGCTTCCGAACAGTAACCAATGGTGAACATTTCAGTTCAATGATGCGTCTTTTGATTTGGTTACAAAATTAGCTTCTTGTGGTCTCTCAGTTTTGGCATAACCCATTGACTGGTAACTCCAATTTTTCAAGAATTCATATTTTGAGTTGTTGAGAATTTTATGGCTACCTTTTATTTTCTTCCAAGGAGATTGTTTTCGATGTCTTTTGATCAATTTTTGTTTTTTTTGTTTTTAAAAATTATGGTAATTCTTTTGGTATTCATATATAATCAGAGTGCGTAACTCTCTCACATTTTATATTTAATATAGGAAATACAAAAAATAATACTGTGCAGGGGTTACAATTCATTTAGTTAAGTTCGAAATTTCGGATATGGAAATCGATATTACATTTTTAGCAGACTCGCTAACGTTCCATAGTTCGTGTGGCGTCAATGGCGTGAATCGACCGGTTCTAAGAATCGTTTTTTAGTGATTGAATCTTTTGACTTCCGCATGCGTGATGGAGGGAGTCAACCATTACACCAGCAAACAAAACCAATTTTTCAGAACCTTTCATGATACGATTCCGACAACCAAAAGATCCAAGTCAAAATGGCTCGGGTAGGGAGCTGCTCTGCTCTTGATCCAAGGAGAGTTGTTGAATTCTTATTCCATCGTGAGTTGACTTCGTTCACTCGTTTTTGTTTTCCTTCCTCTTTCATCGGTAGTTTCGGTGGTTGACTTTCTCCCTCTCTGACGATGAACTTTTAGTTGGCTTGGCATGTCATACCAGCTCCGTGTAGATTCCTGCCTATATGTACGATAATTTTGTATAGCTCAAAATTAGTTGACAATGTCTAAATTTAAAAATGTTCACACACGTTTGACACGTTCTCCTTCAAACTGAACTAGCCAGACTTTTGAATATTATTAATTGAGGCAAATAAAGAAAAAAACATGCTAAATGAGCAGTTTTATAAATTAGATTGGATAAGTTTTAAAAATCCATCCATGTTCAAAATTTATGGGTGTCTAATAATATCTCATTAATTCGATGTGCTAACAAGAATTTTAATTAAAATAATCAAATTTAAGACTACCAATAATTTTAAAATACAATTCTACTATTTAATTGTGCCAATCATTCATTTATAGTTGTTTTAGAATCAGTGAATGGGGGCAAAACAACAATAATAGTAAAAAGAAAAAAAAAGAGGAAAATGTGAACCACAACTTTGGGCGAAAGAGCGGCCGCAGTTGGCACCGACGCGGCTACAACTGGATCCACTGCATGCGATGCGTTTGCAAGGCAAGGCAGCGGGATCACCGACGACGCGCCCCCCACTTAAATGAATCTTTATCCACCACTAAATTTCAATCTTCAATTTATTTATTTTTAATATGTACCATCTAATAAAATCGGAACGAATAAATTTAATTACAGTCAATGTTCATGATGTTTATCCTGAATCACTATTAATAGCTTAACTCATCTCAGATGATGTATCCAGAGGTACCTGGTGGCAGATGGCACAAAATAAAGCACCATGGCAGGCAGGAAAACGTGTATAATCTCTCCGCACGGTTTAAACAGTTTTAAGGATTTGGTAAAGGGGATCGAGTGCTTAAACAATGAACAATGGCAATGCCCTGTTTGATAATAACATCCATTAGATGGATCACAACCGTGTACAGTAGTATCATAACTTGGTTCCTGAACAATTACAACTTGTGCGCCGATGACGCGTGATTCATCACTATCATCATCCGAGTGCGCAAGTGACCTCAACATGATTCCACTGTTAACCATTCGATCCAAGTTAACGACGTCTTCAGCATTTGCAGAGTTCTCTCCGCCGCTCCTTACTGTAATCCAACTATCGCCGTCGTCGTCGTCGCACCAAGCCGCCGCCGGGGAGCTGTCGCTGGCTAACTGGCGAATCCTATCTGCCGCCACCGGTTCATCCTCGCCGTAGTCATCTTCTTCTTCCTCTGCTACGGCGTCCCAGAAGCATTGCTCCAATATGCTCTTGGGGGTGACCCATGCCTGACTTGGCTCAGGCTCCGGCGAGCAATTCGCAGCTGCGGCCACGAAGGAATGCCGGAGCAGCTCCGCCGCCGTCCACCGGTCTTCCGCGTCCCTCCGTAGGCATTTGTCCAAGAAGTCCTTCGCCTCCTCGGACATCCAACTGGGGAACTCCGGCACCGTGCACGAGAACCCGATCCGGTGCAATGCCGGCGCCGGATCGTCCGCGATATCGGGCCACGGCGGTCTTCCAGTCGCCATCTCGATAACCATGCACCCGAGCGCCCACACGTCGGCCGGAGGCCCCTGGTCCTCCCCACGCGCCACCTCCGGCGCCATGAACATTGGCGTCCCCATGATGGGGAGGCTCGCACCGGGCCCTGCTGCGGCCGACTTCGGCCGCGCGCACCCGAAGTCCGCTATCTTCGCGCGGCCGTCCGCGCCGAGGAGTACGTTCTGGCCTTTGATGTCGCAGTGCGCGAGATGCCTCGCGTGGAGGTAGGCGAGGCCGCGCAGGACGTCCTTGACGTAGGCTGCGATGGTGCTCTCATCCAGCTTTCCGGCGTGGTCAGCGATGGAGCCTCCGGGAGCGTACTCCAGGAACAGGTTGTAGTGAAGGCGCCGGCCAAAATCGTCGGCGCTGAAGTCGAACCCGAGGCAAGGCACGACGTTAGGATGATCCAGGGACGAGAGGATCGCGTGCTCCCGCTGCAGGAGGCCGGAGCGAGACAGCTCCGCGGACTTCAAGGCGAAGACGTGGCCGGACGGGGACGTACTGATGGCGACGGAGACGGTGGCGGTGGAGCCGCGGCCGATGGTCCGGCCTCTGATCCATTGGGGAGCGTTGGCCATCCGCTACCAGGTGCATGCAACTGCAAGAGAAGGGGGTTAACTTATTCGTTAGATCAAAACGACGTCTTCTCGTCTTGCCACAGCGGTGGGTGGTATATAAAGCAGAGAGAGAGAGAGAGAGATTTTCTTATGGTTGACTTATTATGGGTGGAGACTGGAGAGAACTCGCGTGTCGTGTTAGGTTCGCAAACAAAAAGTAGATAAGTTGCATATGGGAAGGTTGGGGTCAACGCTGCATCCAAAGATCAAGAGACAGACAAGTAGAAAATGAAAGATCTGTTGACTTGGGAAACGGATGAAGAATATAAATCGAGTAAATGTATTACCAACGAAATTAAGAAATCTTTGATCTTTGTGGACCGAGTCACTTTTTTAATCTTTTATATGTAGATTCAAACTGAGTTGACTTCAAAGGAAGGCAAGTGGTGCTGTTGTGAATGAATCATGAAGACTATTCGAAAAAAAGGAACGAAAAACAAAAAACATAGAAAGTCGAGAAGGATGCATGTTCAGGGATGTTAATAGCAAAGTCTTCCTTTAGCCTTTGTTCGGCGAGTGGAACGAGATGGAACCATGGACTAATTCCATTTGGTTCCACCAAATGTCAAAGCATGATTTTAAAATTGACATGGAACTAAATGTTGAGATCAAGGTGTCGCGTGACCTAATTTCAGGACTTTTAGTTCCACCAAAACGTTGGAATGAGCAAGTTCTTGTTGTCGCACATTGAACAAGTTGATTCAATTCTTTAATTTTTTTCCTTCGTTGCCTTTCCACTATTGTGCTCCTGCCTTTTCGCTTGTCGCCCCTTTTCTTCTTCGCACGCCATATGTTTCTTCTTCAGCTTTTCGCTTTATCCATGAAAGAGAGACGTCGATTTGGTTGGCTGCGGACCGGCCTTCGACTTCGTCATTCTCACCGGCAAGTCGACGCTCTCACATCCCCGTCGTTGGAACTATGGCCCCCCGAGCCGCACGCTTGAGTTCGAGTCAAGGAGCTTAAGGGCGTGACACACCGCTGCTCATCAACATCCTCCTCCGATCATATCTAGGAAAGGTTCTTCCCTCCTAAAACTTTAATTGAGTAGCCATATTGTTTTACATTTGTAGGTGATCGTAAATTCCAAAATGTGTCGTTCAGTACAAGGGGTGCCATCATGCGACATGTGAAGAGATTCTTCTTTGTTGTTCCTTTCGTAGATTATGTTTAAGTTGTATCCGATTCTGTTAGTTATGAAGAAGTCTTTGTATCTGGTTATGTGAGGTCTGTCACTTGTGAAATAGCTATTGTGAACATTTGTACCTTATACATGTAAGTAAGAAGGATACATCTTCGGCATAATGTTATTTCTTTCTTTTTGGAGTAAATAAGAAAGGTACGTATTGATTACTTTGGATCTAGTGAAGAATGTTGTGTCTTCATGCATATACATATTTAACAAACATGATTTTATAAATAGTAAGGTCGATTGTCTATCTACAACTTCAATAGTTTGTAGAGACATGTCTTACACATAAATTGAACTAACTACTGAAGTCATTAATGACCATTTCTTATGTTTTACACATGAATGTAATTGCCAAAAGGGATAAATTAATTTATAATATTGGATGCCAACGATTGGGGTTGCTTTAGTAGAGTTACCTCATGTTGGCAATTGTTTGAACAATGAGTTTGGGGAATCTCGGCTATAGTTTTCGGGCTGTCAGATGATGTACAATGACGTTCTTTGTGAGGACGAACTAGCGATGACAAAACGAGGGCAGGCCATGGCGATGATGATGAAGGGATAGGTAATCGCCTTCCTTATGCAACTATGGTTCCACCGATGAGAGATTGCGACAAGAGGCACCCAAGATTGAATCAGTAAGCATGAGAGAAGAGAGAGGGCTGATCGGAGGGAAGGAGACGGGGCTTCATCAAATGGCTTACCTTTTTCGTGGCATTATTGCAACAACCTCAATTTTGCAACAACCTCAATATTATAAAGTTTTTAATGAGTTTAGAATTTAATGAGTTACGTGATTATTGCAAAGTTTTTATTTATTATGATTATTACTAAAATGTTGAAGTCTTCCGCTATTAAATGATGTATAGTAAACGAGTTAATGGTCTGAAATTATCCTAAATAACCAAAACTTTTAGGGTGAATTTTGGATCATTTTTCAAGTGGCAACGATGACAACCCACGACGATAGAGTGAGGGCAGGCAGCGATGATAACGATGAAGGGGTAGGAATTGCCTTCCTTTTATGCAACTATGGTTCCGTCGATGAGAGACTAAGACAAGATGCGCCCAGGATCGAAGAGAGATGACATGCGGATCAAATGAAAGGAGAAGGGGCTTCATTAAGAGGCTTACCTTTTCGCGATGTTGTTAGGAGATAGTATTTCCAGGTAGCAATGATGACAACCCATGACAACAGAGTGAGGGCAGTCGACGACGATGATGATGAAGGGGTAGATAATCACCTTCCTTCTACAACTATGATTCCGCCAATGAGAGACTAAGACAAGAGGCACCCAGGATCGACAACTCAATAAGCATGTGAGAAGAGTGAGGGCACACAAATTGGAGGGAAGGAGCTGTGGCTTCATATGCTGATAAGAGGTGATGCCCTTCCTTATGGTTGCTTGGGTAAAAGATGCACGGGCGGTGAGGGATCGAAAAATCCTAGCCGACCAACAACAGAGGGCGTAAGAGAGACACGTGAGGTGATCAGATCTTCGTACTTATGTGTGAAGGGTAGAATGATCATTAGGTGCAGTGATCCTCATTAATTCTCCGAACACTCTTAACATTAACATATCAAATCAGATTATCATTACATCTATTTTACATTTAAATGCACCAAAATCAAAATTATTCATAAAAAAAGAGGAAGAACTTAGCTTCCACGGAGATTTTGTTTGATCAGGTTTGCACACGACGCAATTGGTCGCATTGGCACACGATGATGATGATGCAAGATACAATTATTAAAAGGGCCTATGGAAACTGGAAAGTATAGAATTGGAAAAGGAATACTCACTCATTGGTCAACTGCAATTGGACACAATAAAAAAAAAGGAGCAACGTTTTAGCGCACATATATAAAATAAAATTCAACTACGAAGTCGCCACATCTTTTTTCCAAAACCCTCTTTTTTCTTTAATGTGCAAAATAGCACCTCAATTAGTTCACACGAAAAAAATTCTTTTAATCTAGAAGTAGTTACGGGTATTTTAAGGCATGCTGTTATTATACTGCGCAGAAAATAAATTTTTACTCTTGTTATTATATCTATAAATCGACTTATTCATTTTTTTATTGATGATATATCACAATTGCATAATTTGAAAGTAATATATATATTATTATTTATGTTACTTTTATGATAATTAATTATATTGATATTTTGAATTCTTCTTGAAAATTATATATTAAATGTGTGTTGGCGTGTTGCTTTTATTACCTTATGATATTTTATTTATTGTATATATATGTTACGAAATCCTGATCGGTGATACATGGAATTGAATCATGAAATCAGCGGCCAAAATCTTCCTAGTTCATTCTCTTGCTTCTTTCTTTCTTCATCAGTCTCTCTCATGGCTGGATTGACATCAAATTAAAAGAAAAAGAAAATGAAAAAAAAGCTACACTTGTACGTTTGGGTGGGTTGCCAGATGGAGAAAGAGGGGGCGGCGGCGGCGCTTGCAAAAGGTGATGAGGGTGGTGGGCAACTTTGAATTCTAATCTCGCACGGCCGTCCCATTTTTGGCGCTTGTGCATTATTATAATTATATTATATTATATTATATATACACACACGTGTCATGACAGTGAACTGAAGCGTGCGTTTATATGTTTATCCAGCGGAGTCAGGTTTTTTCAATTATTCATTAAATCCTTACGATAAGTGTGTTATACTTAAATTATAGGCAGCTAAGATGAAATATAATAACTAATTCTTCTATTAACATGATAATATATTTTCAACTATAATACTCAACGCATTCTTTTTTTTTTCTGAATCAAGAGATTTGATTCCCGTTTTAAATGTTCTACGATATATATATTTTTTAACAGGATAAAATAATTTATTTATTAAAATATTAATATAATATTATTTATTACTTACAATTTCAAGTAAAACAATTAATATTTCATTAAATATAATTTATCAAAAAACAATTTTTTATATTAAACAAATTTTTAATTTAATTTTAATTTTGTTAATTAACAAATTTATAATTTATATTTATAAAATATATTTTTATTCAAACACTAATTAAAATTAATCTATCACATCTATTTTTTTTCTATAAAATCAACTTTCTTCTCATCATTATGTTCCATTCCATTCAATCACATCCCAAACTAATATGTCAATTCAACTATTCACATTGAACTCGACGAAACTACGATTCCGATTGCCAAGAGATTTGTTTCCCATTTTAAATGTTAAAAATATTTTTAAAAAAATCAAGAACAAGAAAAACATACTATGAAATATTGGAAAAAAACTAACCGAAAAGAAATATGGACTATGAAGTAATATAATTTCTCTTCAAAAAGTATTCTGTATGATTAATAATTGAAAAATACCATTTAACTCCCAAATACTATATTTTTTGAGAAATAAAATAGAATGGCAATACTGTATTTTAAAATGACAATAGTAAATGTCTTCAACGTATATAGAGGGGGTAAATTAGATCGATCCTCTTCCAACTTTTGAGTGTTGTACCTACTCAGTCCTCAACGTTCAATTTATAATTAGATTATCCCAAACTTTAATTTTCTTGCACGCATCGTCCACTTGACCGATAATAGTCAACCTTGATTACATTGTTGACGTGGCACGAAAAAAATAAAATAAAAAATTATGAAAATTAATTAAAAAAATGAAAAATGATGCGGGGCGGCAGCCCCGTGCGAGCTCGCCGACAAGCGAGCTCGCCGACAAACGAGTTGGCAGAATGGGGGCAGCCGCACCCCTCATCTTCCTCTCCCACGGTGAGGAAGATGAAGAGGGCGGCGGCCCCCTCTGCGAAGCTCACGCGCCAGCGAGATTCACAGCGGAGGGGGGCATCGTCCCCTCTTCTTCCCTGGTCGCTTTTTATTATGCACCTCAGCCCAAAGACACTCCACATCTCCTAGAAAAAAATGTTAAATGGAATTATTTAATTTTATTAATTATGATATGTGGATAATTCATAAGATTTAGATCAGCTAACAAATCTAGGATTTCAATTTTTTAAGTTATTCAAGTTTTTTTTATCCCCTCGTAATTAAGTTGGTCATTTTATAAACTATTTTATTGAACCCGATGAGGCACACGATACATTTTCAAAAATATTTTTATTATTATAAATTGAAAACTTTATTTTATAGAGTATCTTTTACAGAATTTTTTCTATAAATGGAAAAAAAGAAAATATATATGTAACACCCCAAAAATCCATCCGAAAAATCAAGGGCAATTAGGACATTCGTCTGTATTCGCCCGTTCGCCATCACGTAATAACAAAGAATTTTATACTATTGTAGTAGAAACTTAAATCAATAAAACAAAATCAAATAATCTTTCAAATGTAGCAGAAGACTATATCAAAACATCTAAAGTAGTGTTATAGAATGTAAATCATAACTAATATCCAATCTTCAGAAACATATATAAAGTTAATAGTCTAACGGATTTCATGACACTATTTATCTAGAACAATGTGAAATCTCCATGCATATTATTTTATTTTTTAATATCATATTTTATTATATATTAATATTATTTTTTAAATGGCATGGATAAAAGAGAAATGATGTGGTGGCCACATAAGCGAGGAAATCGAGAAACTCACTATCATGGATCAAGTGGACGAAGCATGCAAGAAAATCAAAGTTGGGGGACATTCCAGTTACAAATTGAAGTTGATGGACTATTGAAATATTGACTCAAAGTTAGAGAATGATCTGTGTAATTTACCCTGCATTTCGACACTACAAGAAAATGGACGCTTAGCGACGCAAGGTAGCGTCGCCAACATCCATGACGCTATATAGACGCCACTAGAGCCTATATAGCGTCTACTTCGCATCACGAGAATGAGACGCTACTTGCCTCTCGATAGCGTTTTCTTAGCTATTCAGCGAATTGACGTTAATTCTAGCGCAATCGAGATGCTACCTAGACGCTATTATTTCGCGCCACGAACCGCAAATGCACGACAGCATCTAGCGCCGTTCTGGCGTCGACGACTTTAGACACGACACTAGCGTCACACGACTGGAGACTCTAAAGAAACGCTATATGGCATCTCAAAGAAAGGAGACGCTATTTAGACGCTACTGTGTTACTCATAACTTATCTACATTTATCTCGCTATTTGTTTTACATTTAAACACTATATATTATATATACTATATGTCAATCAATAAATTCATTAAATATTATATTAGTATTAATTACACAATTATCAACATATTATCAATAGCTTATTATCAACATATATATGTATTAATTACACGATTATATATATATATTTACATGATAAGAGTGTTCCTAAATATATAATTTGTTATCTATATTATTTATGTTATCTATACATATAATATATATAATATCTTAATTATGCATATATTATTATTATATACTTAATCATGAGATTATGATGGTTGATTAAGTGGGTGATTTGCTATCATTTTAGCGTCACAGTGGACACTCAATAGCGTCCACCTAGCGTCTAAATAGAACCGCCGCTAGTGTCGATGCTATGGTGACACTATTGGCGTCTCTCTAGCGTCACAAGTTTGAGACACGAAGAAGTTTTAGACGCTATTTCGGCGCTACGGTGTCGCTAAATGAATCTAGCGACTCAATAGCGTTTGTATTGCGCCTCCTAAGCCGACTTTTTACCCCCTCGCTTAATCGGGCACATAAAGACATATAAATACGCGTATATGCTGATACTTATATATAATAAGTGCATATATACATATTATTATAACTTAATCTGACACATATAAATATATACACATATATTCACTTCGAATACGTATACATATACACGTTATCTATATATATATGACTCGTACATGTATAGACATATACATACACATATATATTTATAATACATATAGATAAACACATTGTTGTAACTTAATCTCCCACACGTAGACATATATATACATACGCATATATTACATATGTATATATATACACACACAATTGTGTTATATACACATATACATACATATTTATAAGTTTGTATACATACATGATAGATTGTCGGAAGGAAATAAAATAATTGGAACGGGGCACAATGCGATGAGATGTTACATTGAAAAATAAAATTTCATACGTACTAAAAAAATTTGAAAAAACTTTTATTGAGCGTCGCAACCTTGAGACGCTAAATCATTGAGACGCCCAGACGACGCTATAGTGTCGCTACGTTATCTTAACGACACATTAGCTTCTCTATAGCGTCGCGCTAGCCGAATTTTGATAGTGTCGTCGCCTACATGGCTTCTACATATCGTCGCGTTAGTTGGCGACGCTAAAAAATGACTTAAATCCCTAACCCCTCTTCTTCGTTTTCACTTTTACTGTTTACCTTCATCCCGCCCGCCCGACGCGCCGCGACGCTCGACGCCCACCACCTCCACCGCTACCCTCCGACGCCCTCCACTGCCGCCTTCGCCCTTCGCCCGACGATCGCCCTCCACTGCCGCCGCCGCCCTTCGCCTCCGCCGCCCTCCGCATTCGACCGCCGCCCTTCGCCTCCTCCTCCTCCTTCTCCTCCCTCCCCGACGCCCGCCCTCCACCGCCGCTGCCGCCCTTCGCCTTCGCCGCCCTCCGCATTCGACCGTCGCCCTTCGCATTCGACCGCCGCCCTTCGCCTCCTCCTCCCTCCGCCTCCACCGCCGTCGCCGCCCTCCGCCTCCACTGCCGCCCGCTGCCTCCGCCTCCACCGGCGCCTCCTCCTCCTCCTCCTTCCTCTGCCTCCACTGCCCTCCACCACCATCGCTGCCCGCCTCCGCCGCCCTTCGCCTCCGCCGCCGCCTCATCCGCCCTCCGCCTCCACCGCCGCCCTTCGCGTCCACCGTCGCCTCGTCCGCCCTCCGCCGCGTCCTCCCTCCACCGCCGCCGACGTCCGCCTCCGCCGCCACTGCCCTCCGTCTCCACCGTCGTCTCGGTCGCCCTCCGCCCTTCGCCGTCCTCTGATTAAGAAGGTACTAGCCCGCCACCATGTAAATTAAGTTAATTATTAATGCACGAAGTTAAATTAAGTTAATTATTCATGTTAAGTTAAGTATTACTTATTCATGTTATGAATTAAGTTAAGTATTACTTAAGTTAAGTATCATCTCTTTGGATCAAGCTAGCCTTCGCGGAAGAGCAGAAATTATAATATTAAGTATCATCTCTTAGGAATTAAGTTAAGTATTACTTATTCATATAGCAATGATGAAGTTAACTTATGTTAATTGTTAAGTTAACTTATGAACCAATTCATGTACTTCCACATTCTTGGTGATAAAATGAGATTATGATTTGACGATGAAGTACTTGAAACATGTGATTTTGGATTTCGTAAGTTCAAAATCACACATTTCAAGTACACGAATTTGATTACTTGGCTTAATATTCTTTGTTACAGAAATGATAAAGCCATATCGTAGTTGGATTCGTCGTTGGAAGGATAAACATGACGTCATAACTGAAGAATATAAGGATGGTGTTGATGAATTCATTAATGTGGCATATCAAAATGAAGGTGTTGCTTCTTCATATGGTGAAATCTTATGTCCATGCCGGAAGTGCAAATGTTATCAGTTGATTATAATAGTTAAATTCTTTTTTTAATAATGTCAGTTCCTCCGCCGTCGACGGGGCGCATAGCCAGATCGTCACATAGTAGGCGATCCATTGGTGGGTCTGCTCAGCGTATCACTCCAGGTACGTGACACATTGTAGGCAATAGACAGTAGGAGATAGAGTTTATTTTAAATATTTTTCTTTTGTGACAGTTGCTCCACTGTTGACGGGGAACTAGTCGGTACGTTTCGATTGCACGACGACGATCGTCATGTCACACCAGGTTATTTTTTATATATTATATAATTTTATATAGGAGCCAAATTTTATGTATTTTCTTATGATGACAGTTGCTACCCCACCGCTACCACCGAGAATACTAGACGCTTCACCACATTCTAGCATTGGCAAGCGACATCTTACGCCAAGTGATATATTTTTTGTTATTGGCATTTCTCAATTAATTACATTAATTATTTTTTAATAATGTCAGTTGCTACGCCACTGATAGCACAAGCACTTGACTCAATTCATTCAGACGAGTGGACTGCCACTGATCATGTGGTACACATCAATCGAGGTGAGAACATTACTATACATCTATCAATTATCACAATTTTAATTTGGTATGACACTAATGATTTATTATGTATTAGGGCCCGTAGCTGATGTCGGACCTTCACAGTCTATCCCAGCTATATCGGATGATGATTTCTCTTCAAGTGATGAAGAGGGGTTACATGATAATGGGGTGGTCACTGTGAATAATATTACTCGATCGTAAGTTAAATAAGTTGTACAAATTTTGTTATAGTTTTGGTTATCATTGAAAATTAATTCTTCTTTGTAATTGGCAGGACCACTTTCATACCCGCTAGTACCGTATGGGATGTCAGTGCTCTCGTTCTTTCCCACTTGCCGGAAAGGGCATGATCCTGGAAAGATGTCCCAATTCAAGTGCGGGATGACATCTTTCGAGCCTTTACGGTACGATCTTCTATTTGGATTACATAATTTGATTTATATTTATTTTAAAATTACTAAATTTTAACATTCTATTTGTAGGAGTCAAATCAGTTTCATCCGAATCTTAGTTTAGGGATGATCCGGAGAGCTTTTGAGGAGGTCACTGCGAAATGCCTCCGAAATCGATTATACAAGTTTCGCAAGGTCGTCACATCCGCCGGCTTCACTTTGGAGCAGGGCATACAAAGATGCCCAAGACATATTAGGCGCTCGGTTTGGGAGTCCCTCTGTAGGAAGTGGTAAGTATGTATACTTTTACATTATTTTTATAGAAATTATAGTTTTTTGAAAGTGTAAGTATTTGATGTTCACAAAGGACGGATGAACGATGACAAATGAAGTCGGAAAAGGCAAGAGTTAATCGTCTTTCGAAGCCCGAGGCTCACATCCACACAGGGGATCGATGTGATTTGACGAGCATCGACAGCGCATGGTAATTTACATATAAATTCAATTTATCAAACTTTTGACTTATACTTATGTTATCAAATTTGAAACTTTATTGTAGGAGGAGAAAGAAGGCGGTCCCGTAGACTTTCGTGTGGTCTATGAGGCCACGCATAAGAGCTGGAAGACAAACGACTTAGTCACGCCCACTGCTCGTAGGCTTCTGGTAAGTCTCATGATATGGTCATTTGGTTGTTGCACTATTTTTGAAATACATAATGTTTAAATTTTATAGGATGAGTATAATGCGAAAATGACTAAAAAGTATGGAGATGATCCAAGTACTCAGCCATAAGGTAATGTTTCTTCGTTGGTTTAGTCATGTTTTTAATTTATGTGTTTCTTGATATATAATTTATATATTATATGATTGTATAATTTTTCTATTTCGTAGAGGACCCTTTTTCACCTCATACGACTCCTCGTTTAATTCTTTCGAAGTAATTAATTGGATCCGATGAGAAAATAGAATCCTGGGTCACGAACAGTGATTCGATTGATGATGAAGAAAGAGAAATTCGAGAAATAAGAGGATCAAACCATTTCTTCTGACTCTTTTTCAAATTCGATAAATGTTGGTTGATTGTATATTTCATCATGCAGGCAAGTTGCAGCCTGGCACGACACAAGGGGGATACTTGCGTGACCTCGGCATAGCCGCTCAGATACCTAGGAGGATCGGAGGATATGCAGGAGGTGCATCTGCTCCGAGCTCATCCACTGCACCTGATATGACGCAGCTATCACAATATCTATCGCAGTAGTTATCAACGCAGATATCGTAGCAGGTGTCGCAGCAGTTATCGTAGCAGTTGGCTCCTCTATTGCAGGAGATTTAAGGATTGATCCCGACGCAGAATCTATCCCTGCGAGTCCATGGACCGAGCACGTCTGGGTCGAACGTATGGAATGATAACAATAACTCCCAAACCTAGGATAGAAAACAAACCACGCATTTGTTACTTATAGACTTACACATACATATAGTTTATTAGTTCGGTTTAGTAGTTTTCGTATTCTTATGTTATATATTATGCCTGTGATGGTTTTATATTGCCTATGATGGTTTTATATTGTCTGTGATGCTTTTATATTGCCTGTGATGAATATCAATGCATTTTGAGATGCATTATAAATTGTATAGTTTGGGAAGGGAAAAAATGAGGTTGGGACGGGTAAAAAAAATGTGCAAGTAGCGACTCCATAGCGTCTCATTGGCGTCGCAATACATGTCGATGCTGATTTAAATATATCGCACTTAACGCCATCTTAGCGTCTCATTGGCAACGCGTGCACGATCATATTTGCGTCAATTTAGCACCCTCCTAGCGCCTACCATAGCGACACGTGGGTGCCGGAATATCGCCTCACTCTAGCGCCCCTTGCGCGTCGACTTAACGATGCGCTCCTGCTTCGCACAGCCACAAACATCACGTCTTAATAACGTCGATATAGCGTCAACAAGGGGCGCTAGCTGCGTTTCATTTTCTTTGACTCTAGTGCGATGCCACTAGCCACCGATTTCCAGCGTCTCAATTTTGCGGCGCTAGTTAGACGCTAAAGAGACGTTCTTCGCAACGGAGATGTAATAGCACCTCTCTAGCGTCGCATATCTTGAGTCGCTAATCGCCAATTTTCTTGTAGTGCGAGTCTCGGACCACTCAACAGAAAGACATTGATTATTGTGACAATATTTGTAGTCGTATAAAAGAACTACCTATATTTCATATATTCTTTAGTTACCTATAGTTTGTATTTAAACCAACTAATTATTTTTTATTAGAGGCTTGCATGAAATATTGATTTCAACACATAGCCAAAAAATAATATTGTCTTACATGTTAATTAATTCTTACGAAGGAATCAATTTAGTTCCAAATCAATTTGAAATTCTAGACAAGTTATCATGCTTAATAAAATTGGGCATATCAATTTAAATTCAAATTCACAATTTTAACACAGTCAAAATTTTAGGAAGCAATTATGTGCAATAAATTTTTGGACATACCAATTTTGAATTCAAATTCAAATTTCAAAATTTTCAAAATGCCTTCCATAATTGATTTTAGATCACAACAATAAATATCATTATGACATACTTAAATAGCAATAGTTATTCCATATATGATAACACATTTATTAGGCAACATTTGCGATTGACATACAAATCTCAATCATTTAACTATTGAACTAAATCATCAAAAAAATTTCTTTTAATAGAATTAAATTGCATGCAATATTTTGGGAAAAATTCTAAGGAAAAAAATACATAATTTTTCCTAATTTTATGAAATTTTAAAATAGATATTTTATATATTTTTAAATTATTCTAATATTTAGGCAAAAATAAAAAAGAAAAACTATTTATTGGACCTCTCAAGCGCTCTTAGGCGGCCTAGTTGTCCATTCATATGGGTGCAACACCTTTGCACTCAAACTGATCCCTCCCAGCAGCCTTGTGCCAGTTGGAATAATTTTTTTTTATTTTTTTTCTCTTTTTTACTACAACACATGTAGAAAAAGTTAAAAAATCACCAAAAATATTAAAAGAAATCAGAAAAATATATTATGGTCTAGGTTCATCCATAATATATTTATGATGACAAAGACTACTTTGTCCCGTGGCCATACATCGAGATGCACAAATCCAAAAATAATAACAAATGTTATTTTTTCGTCGCAATAACGAGTTCGAGAAAAAAAATAAAAAAGTTCTAATACCAATATTGGATTTATAACATATATAAATCATAGAGGTTGTAGAATACCTTTTGCAGTGAAAGCGGGTCGTCGGAGCTTTGTCACGAACACTGGACGGGCACACATGTACCTCGAGATCTGAACCTCAGGAGAACGGAACACTTTGGCACAACACATTAAATTAACCTACACAAAAAAACATACCTTGAACCTTTGGTGTTGGTCCCTTTGTATAACCGATGGAGACTTGAGCGAGGGGGCGTATCACACGCGTCATTAATGCTTATTGCATGTCATGCCATATGCGTGATTGCGCATATCATGTGCCATTAATGTTGATTGCACCGTCTTGCGAGGGCAGCACAGGTGGGTCACGCACATGGCCCATCAATGTCGAACATGGGCATTTCACAACAATAATGTTAGCCCCTATTCCTCATCCAATCATGAAAATAACATTGAGAAAGGTTTGGAATTGAATTTTCTCAAATATACCTCTAGGATTTAAGTTAAATCCTAATTGTATTTCTTATTTTTTTGCCCATTCTTCCTTCTAGCTTTGGCCCTTCTTGAGTCCTCCTTCTCTTCTCCTTCTTGTGTGCTTCAATCTCCTTGTTTGCACCCTTTTTGCCTTCTCTTTCTTATTCTTAGGTGGCTGCATGAATTGTTGGGGAGGAGGTGGCCGGGCTTGGAGAGAGAAAAATGAGGAGAGAATGAGCTTAGAGCAGTATTTTTGAGGTTTTGTAGGTCGGATTTCGGGCTTTTAGTTTAGGGTTTTGGGATTTATTGGCTTTTTAGCTTTAATAGGTTAAGAAAGCAACTTTTTCTTTCTTAGGGCATTACAATGTACTGATGGACGTGATGATGCTAATTAGTACATAATCATATTTCTGGATGTCCTTAAATTCTTAGTTACAAACTTTTGTATTAATTGTTTGAATAATTTTATTAATTATTTATTAAACTTTTGGAAGATTTATTTAACCATTTGTTATTTGGCTTCCGCACATGAATATAATGCATTGCTTTTGTTATCTGGGATTGATGCTTCTGAATTGATCGATCAAATATGTAGTGGAAGAAAAATATATAGTAATTATGTCAAGATATCTAAAAAGGTTGTGATGGTTTTTTCTAAGTTTTTCCGGATCGCATTAACAGAATCTTGATCCCTAAATAATATTTACAAGACTTAATTATGCATGGGACAATAATGCAACAATCATATTGTTAACTCCAAATATGAGTTCACCAGAAGGCGTATATTATACAATTAATATATTTATGAATTTCCTATTGTGAAGAAGAAGAAGAAGAAGAAGAAGAAGAAGAAGAAGAAGAAGAAGAAGAAGAAGAAGAAGAAGAAGAAGAAGAAGAAGAAGAAGAAGAAGAAGAAGAAGAAGAAGAAGAAGAAGAAGAAGAAGAAGAGAGGCATCTGACCGTGCCTTAAAAGATGCAATAATTTCTCTTACAATCTTCCTCCCACAAACATTTGTCGTCAAGGCAAAAATGACATATAAAAGACAATTTACCCGCATTTTGATTTGTATGTGTCAATCAAGACATTCAACTATTGAAATCAAAGTTTAATTGTAGATCTAATCTCACTCATGTAATATTTTGGTTGGCATATATAAATCAATAAATTATTTACATATTCATTTCTTACATATATAATTAATGTACTTATATATATATGTGTGTACTTAAATTGTGCTCCTCTAATTATTTCTATTTCATTGACAATAGAATAGAGGCTACATTTCTAGTCGGGGAAATTGCAAGATTAAATATAATTTAATGAAAAAAAACAGTGAATTCATATATCATTTACAGATAGTTCAATATTGTACAGTTGGATAATGAATTCGCGCACAAAAGTATCATCACCAAACCAATCAATTTTATATTTTATGTATACTGTACAAGGCACAAAATAAAAGCAAACAGCACCAGGATAATTAATTAAGAGGCAGTTTGATAATCTTCATAAGGTAAATTAAATTAATGCCTCGCTCTCCCAGAACCAGCACCATGGATCGCAAGAATGTACATTAACTGCGTTGCTGAAAGGATGATCAAGAAAGCCTCCATTGTTCTCTGCCAAAGAGAGAGAAAAGGAAAGAAGAAACATTATCTCAATATCAATTATTAAACGAGCAAGTGTTAGAAAATATTTTTTAACACTAAACCCAAGTGTACATCTTTTTTAGCTATCCTTTAATTATGTTTAAATAGTTTCCATGGATATCTTAGCATATATATATATATGTATATATATTATCATTCTTGGGTAGTCTTCAATGTTTTGTTTTGTTACATTCTTTTATTTGTTTTCATTACATTTTTTATATAGGGAGAAAAATAGAAACTGTAATACCCCCAACTCGTCGAGAGTTAGATGGGATTGAAAATTTAGCCAAATGAAATTACAAGTGCGGAATCATAATTCCTTGTTATTGATCTCTTTGTTCAAGTAATTGCAACTGTTTCTCTCTGGATCCAATTTTGTTGACAGATCGATCATATAGGACAGGACATCAATATATATCTCATATGTTTTCTTATGATCATGATAACATTGACTTTAAACTCAAGTTTACTGCCTTTTTCTTTTGCATAATCAGAGGACAAAGGACTATTAATGGAGACATACGTACCAGGCGAACATTTCTTCCTTCCAAATTAATCTCCTTGCAAGCCAAACTGCACACCAGTGTCCGAAGCAATTTTTCAGATTCACTATCAGCTATATATTTGGCAACAACACGCGGACTAACAAGTAGAATTGTGTCGATTCCTAATGTTTCAGTATCATGTATTCATATCAGTACTTACCCCATGGCAACAAGTGTTAGAGCCCAGGCCATGGCAGCAGAAGACGCAGCGGCAGGCAAGCCATCGGGGTTCCATGTGCGGACATGGTTGATTCCGGCGATGGCCGCAGCAGCACCGACGACGGACGCGATCAGCGCAAACATCACGTAGAATCCGGTGGCAGCATTGCCGATCGGAAAGAAAATTGGTGAGAAATGAGCCGGAAGCTCAAGCTCAGAACCTGCAGCACGTACACCAGCAGAAAAGATTCATGGCTGCCCTCGGACAGGTCTCACGTTGGTTAATTTTACAGGAAACGTAGCAAGTGACAGTATCATTATGCATGGGACTGTCGCACTGTCGTATACCAATGATGAAACCATGGTCTATGGCAAAATTGATAGCCCACCCAGCAAGGCATGCGACGATGACGCACATGCAGAAGTTTAGGAACAACAGAACAGAAGCCAAAGGTTTCAGATTCGCCATCGTGAAAAAATGTCGGAAAATTCAGAAGACGTGTAATAGCTGAATTCAAACATGAATGCACTTGAGGTTTTGTTTGCTTACATATATAAGGAAGAAGTGCCGAGCTGGTTTGATTCCTTTCTTTCATCCCATGGAAGCATCGAGGCCTTTGGGGGCTACAAAGGAGGAGACTTCAAGTTCAAGGTAAGGAGCAGGAACCCTATTTCTAGGGTTTAGCGAGCGAAAGGACCCACCGCTGCATATATATGCTTATGATATATTTTGTAGCTTTTTTAGTTCATCGTATTTGATTGTTAGACCTGATTAAGTATGTTACTTTTGAAACAGTTCATTCCCAACATCTTTATACTTTATTCTTCCTCTAAGCAATCCATATGATCCTTTTTTTTTGGAAAGCAAAGCTGCCAATATTCTTTTCTTATTATCTTTTATGAACTGTAGTCCAAAGTACTGGCACTCTGGAATCATTGCAAACTTGACACTTAATACGAATTAGTATAATAAAAGTACAGGGTTTCATTGCAGCACAAAATAGTAAAACAGAAACAACGCCTTTTACAGGAAAGAAATTTTGGTTAATTGCTATAGCTGCATTATGTGGAGGAATGAAGGCGATTCTTTTACAGTACATTAAGATACTAGGATTAAACAAGATGAATTGCAAATGCCTCAGTGGATAAGACATGATTTGCTATAGAATCATTCCCCTGATAAGAAAGTCGAGGGACATAAAATAAGTGGTTTCTTTTTGCTGTGTTCATTTTCTGACTAGGTTTAGATGTTTGGTAAATGCTACAAGAAAAAATGGAATTTTCGACAGCCGTATCTATCGCAAATCCCAAAAAATTCACGACTTTTCCAACGGAAAGGAACCTTTCGAAGACTGCTCGCTGCAAAAACTTTTTGACGGGCAACCTTGATTCGTCGGAACTAGTTCCAATGGCTAAGACAGTAGTTCCAACGGTAGTTTCCGATGGGAGATGAGGTTCCGACAGGTAGTCCTTGTAGAAACCTCCGACGGTTATCTATTTTCTCGACGGATTCATCCGTCGGAAATATTTCTTAAAATATAAAAAATTTAGGCCGCCTGCTGATCGGCGGCAAGATCCAGCCACTTGCGGCTGGAGTTGAGGGAGAAGAAGAGGCTGGTTGGAACTGGAGTCAATCGAAGCCATGCGCCACACCCTTAGTTTCCTTGCTCAAAAACCTCTGTGTGTGGCCTTAGTTTCTTCCTCTCGAAGTCGCTAAGTGAACCTCTCCTCGGTACATCCCTAGGATAGTAACCGCTCACACTTAAAGAATGCACACTCACTTAACAAGGTAGAAGAACTCAAGTAAAGGGAAATATTCACTCTATGTCAAAATAGGATGAGTACACGTGTATTTATATACAAGGAAAGGACTGGCACTCGGCCACCCTCATTTGAATTACAAAATGTGCCCGTCCAACCAGGCTTCATGGCACCCTTTCGCAGCAAAACCCCTATGCGGCCCCATGTCCTCCTCTCCAAAAGGACGATGCCTGGATGACTCTCCCACCATCTATGCCACTAGGGACCTCTTGGCCACACAGCGGGCCCCAAGGCCTCCCACCATGGTGTTGTGGCCGATTGGTGGTTGTTTGGCGCCACCGAATGTCCTAACTGCTCTTCGCGCCAATCCATCATCCCAAGATCTCCTTGACCAAATAGTCTCCTTGCAATCTGATACCATCTACAATCGTTGCGACATGTAAGTTATGCCCTGGGACGGCATCACCCTCCAATGCCACCTGTGTGCCATCATGTCCCAAATACGTCGTAGGCATAACCGCTCATCCCAAATTCTTGTGGATGCTTCACAAGGCTCCTGCTATACACTTGTGCATTTGGAGTAAAAAGTTCTGCTTCCCAAAGTGCCCAGGTACTTTGGGACATGACATGATCGGGTCATGGCGGTGCCACCCATAACCGTCGTCAGTAACCGTCTCGTCACCATAACCGCAGTCTATCCCAAAGTGACCCCTAAGGTGGTTGGTGACATGTGGGAGGTTGGTAGAGTCACGAGAGTTGAGAGAGAGTAAGATAACGGCCATCACAAGAGCCATGGGAGTGAGAAAGAGAGAGAGACAGAGAGATGGAAAGAGATAGAGAGGAGAGAGGGAGAGATAGAGGGCGAGAGAGGGGAGAGTGAGAAATATAAGGAGAGAAGGAAATGAGGCTCGAACGAAATTAGAGTTTTCGACAGTCCTATCCTTCGAAATTACCGACGGATAAAAAATTCGTTGATAATTTCGAAGGACAGGTCCATCAAAAACATTAATAGTAAAATATCAAACATATGCTTATATTAATTATATATAATTTTATTATTTATTTAATTACCAATGAAATTGCCGATGGAAGGAAACTTCATCGATAATTCTGAAGGAAAGGACAGTTGGAAACACTAATAATAAAATATTAAACATATGCTTATATCATATTATATATAATTTTATTACTTTTTAATTACCAATAGCATTGTCCTTCGGAATTACCGACAGAAGAAAATTTAATGACAAGACCGTCAGAAACATTAATAATAAAATATTAAACATATGCTTATATTATATTATATGTAATTTTATTATTTATTTAATTACTGACGGTCCTATCATTTAGAATTACCGATGGATGGAAGATTCGTTTGTAATTCTAAAGGACTCAGAAATATTAATAATAAAATATTAAACATATGATTATATTATATTATATATAATTTTATTATTTATTTAATTACCGATAGTCGTATCCTTCAAAATTACCGAGAGATGGAAAATCCATCGAAATTCAATTCATCGATAATTTCGAAGGACAAGACTGTTGAAAACATTAATAATAAAATATTAAATATATGCTTATATTATATTATATATAATTTTATTATTTATTTAATTATCGACGATCCTGCCCTTCGAAATTATCAATGGATGAAAAATTAGATAATTTTGAAGGTTACGACCGTCGATATATATATTACTGACGGATTTGGTCGTCCGTATTAGCGATGGACATTTTGGCCCTCAGTATTTGGAAAGTAATTTTTTTTTTCATCTCAAATGCCATAAAAAATTACAAAGGATTATTGCCCGTCGAAAATTGCTCATCGAAAATTTGCAATTTTCTTTTAGTGAAACACTGATAAAGCATGGAATTACATAAGCTATGTTGGAAACATATACTTTTTTTATTCAAAGGGAGATTAAACATATAAGTATATTAGTGTAAATAATTAAGTTTTAGGCATTATTATGAGGTGATTACTCAAGTGTGAAGGCAATTTAGTCCTAAAGTAAAATACTCCATATGCTCCAACTATAAAAGCCTAACAAACTTTTTTTTTGCCCAAAAACCTAGCCTTCAAGTCCTACTCCTCCTCCCTCTCTTTTCTTGTTCACCAAGAAAACTTTGAGGCTACAAGATCTAGAGTACTATTTTTATGGTGGCTACTTTGCAAGAACAACATAAAAGGATGATATCAAGGTTTCAAGTGAAAGGGCAAGAAGATCTAGAGGCTTCTAAATGAAGAAGAAGAACACAAGATAATTAAGAAAAAAGAAGCTTAAGATTTAAAATGTCCAAAGGTAGGTAAAGGGATCCAAACCCTCTCTCCCAATCTCAATGCATTTCGTGTATTGTATTGAGAGAATAAAAAATGACCCATTCTTGATTAGGGATTGTGATTGGGGATGCACATGATGCGAAGCATTAGATCTAATATGTTCTATGACTTCCTAAATCTATATTATTATAGATTTCTATATTAATATTCTTGTTTATGCTTGTTGGCAAAAGCCCTAAAATCAAGAGATTACTATACTTTAAATTTTGATATATGATCTTCTTACGTTCTAATGAATTATAAATCAATATATGATTTGTGAAATCTTGGTATGTTTTATATAAAATTTCCCATAAAAATATGTGATTTTGAGTTTAGAAATTGAAAATTTGGATGTTGGCATGGTCATGATTGGTCCTAGTCATAATCGAAAGGAAAAAATTGAGCTTTGATCACGCCCGTGAAATTAAGTTTCATGGTCATGATAAGGTTGCGCACGACCATGATAAGACTGAGCATGGTCGTGACACGGTTGTACACGGTCATGAACGAATGGTATCAAAGTGACAAAAAATGAGCTTTTTGTCACGGTCATGACTTTATGATTCATTGTCATGACTGATGAAAAATGCTTTATATGATATATTATACTTATTTTTTGAAGTATATATTTTATCTATTGTTGATTGTTGATTGTATATAATACCTAGATACACACAATGCATATTCAGTCACAATTAGTCTAAAAGATGAAAATGTATTGGACAAAATATTTGATGTATTGATGATCCTAATAAAGTATTAAATTGAAGAAATTGCTTCGACACTCATTAAAGTTAATGATGAGAAGTAAATACCTTTCACCTAATGGTGATAGAGACTTCTCGAAAAATAATGCTATCATCCAAAGGTGTTTAAAATTTTCCAAGAGCATAATGATCAAATGGCCTAGATAGACAATGTAATAATGTTGCTATATACCTTCAATTAAGTAAATAAGAAAGATATCATATGGTAAAGTTAATGAAAGTGATATCATAATTTACCTCAATGATATCATATATATGATAATGAAAGAAAGAAAAAATGAATGAATGTTCAACTGATTATAAAAGCAACCATGAGAAAATGCAAAAATAAAGAAGGAAAAGAAGAAGGAAAACTATCAGTTAATAAGCAAGGATAAACTCTTAGGATATACATGGCAATGAAGAAGAAATGGAATGATAAGTTATATGCCATGTATGTTCTTGAATGTGATGAATGTATGCTTTTATTGTATGATGTTTGTAAAATATGATAGTTCTAAAGTTAAGAAGGTATGTTAAGTAATTAATATTTCAATAAGTTTTATAAAAAAAATGATAAGTATGGTGTAATGTCATGTAAGTATCATGAGTTCATGGCATGCATGTTTACATGTTTATATTATTAATGCATCACATGTAGTATCATATGATATATTATCATGATATGCATAAAATTTACATATTCTAACTAAGAAGCCTTGCATTCTAGATCCATACAGATAATCAAGAATAAAGTATGATGACTCAAGCTCATGAAAAAAATTTTGCACATGGATGTGGAGAAATTATATACTCTTTTTATTATATTTGGCATACATTTTGGTTGTTTTCTATATTTTGATGCATGACTATTCATTTTATTTTCAGTTTTTAATTTATAAATCTCATTTTATAAGAATGTTAATTTGATATTTTTGGGATAAAATACTATTTTTCTCTCTCATTTTTTGTGTATGTGCAGCATCCCCAAATCCCGAAGATCATTGGAGGTAAAGAGCTAATCGAGAGAAGGACCAGGACACAATTCTATATGAAGGCAACAAGTGGGGGCACATAAGCAAATGATGCCACTTCTTTCCTTTGGAGAGGGCTGCCACAAGAAGACAAAACCACAGTTCTAAGAAGACTGTAGATTCCTTTTGGCAAGCATTAGAAACTTCCTTCAATTGGAAAGAGGGATAGAAACAATCAAAAGAATTGGTGAACATGAGACACAAAATTCTAAAGTATAAAAGGTAAGAGGAAGTGGACAAAAGGAGGGATTCCAACAATTCTATTATGGACAAAGAGAGGTGAGGAAGAATAGAAGCTATTGCAACTATTTTTCATATTTTTTTCTTTTTCTCTTTCCTTCTTAGGTAGTCGCAAACATTAATGCTACATCATCTCTCCTTGTGATGAGCAGCTAATCAGCCAACTAGGTCCATGTATTTGTGGATGAAAATTACTGTAAAAATTATTTTTTTCTAGCTTTATGTTATTTAGCAATCATTTATCTTTTTAGTTGTAACTACTGTTCCATTGTTGTTACTTGCTATTTTTTCATGCACACTCATTTTTTGGTGACGTGAAATTGTCATTGTTGTTGATCTCATGTTCCTTTGCCCGAGAGGTTTTCATATCCCCCAACATTGGTCCTAAACCAAGAGGTTGAATCAATGTTGGGTTACGTCAAGAAAAAGTAGTGAGATCAGGTAACTTTGTTTCTATTTTTTTCCTAACCAAATGATAATTTCTTCTAGTCAAGTGTTCTGAGTTTTTAGACATCAATCTCCCCCATCCGAGAGGATAATCTTATTCCTCGATCATAGCATACGGGCTGAGAGGTCGGACTATGACTGAGTTGTGTAAAAATAGAGATTGATGGTCAATACTAAGTAAAATCGAAAGGTGAACTTGAGACATTATTAGAGACTCTGTTTTTACTATGCAATTGAGAACCAATATGGTATGGAGGTTGGCTATGTTCCAAGTTACATTGTGAGGTGACTCCACATGGATCTTGACATGTGAACTATCCAAAAATCTTATTCTAGATGACATTTTCATGTGTTGCAAATTCTAGAGTAATTAGGCACGAGAGTGAAATGGCTTTGGAAGGTGATTGCCACGAGACAACAATCATCCGTGAATGACACCGTCACTACTTTCTTTAATGTTCATCGGTTCAAAAAATAATTTCTTGAAGCAATCCCAAAGCCCTAGTTTTAACTGATTTTCATCCCTATCTTATTTTTTGTCTTGTCTGATTTTCTATGTGTATTAAAATCTATAAAAATTAGTGTAACTTCATTTGCCACAACTTCTAATGTAGTGGTACTTTACTTTCTTATCTCAAACAACATCCATAGGTTTAGCTTTTCTCTCTTTCCGATAGTAATCTAGCATGAATTTTCAGCTTTGTTCCCTTGGATCAACCCTCTAGTACTATATATAGTGGCGTTGTGCATTTGCACCTCAATCTGTAATTTTAAAGCTAATTCAAAACTTTCGTGAGGCAACTTGGTCTATGAACCGCTTGATTTTCGTCCTAGACCTTAATAATTTTACAATATTTTTTATTTTAAACTGTCACACCACATATTTTGACATCATAGTCAGGGAACATAACACTTGATTTCTTACATTTGATATTTCATTTCGAGATTATGGAGCCTTGTTAATATTTGATTGTTCATATTCTATGCCAACTTTTGATTTTGGTTTGTTTCTTTTTTGTTTTCTTTTTGTTAACTCCTTTTCTAGTTTCTCTGCTTTCTGACTATTTGAATATTTTCCCTTTTTTGAAATCTGCCTTTACATTGACTTACTAAGTTTTTTTCATGTCAAGTGATTCTGTTCAATATAGTAGTGCAGAGGAGGTAGCGCGAGATCTACTTGGACTTTGATCCCGAGTTAGAAAGAAATCCCAGGAGACGAAGAAGAGCTCTAAGACAATTGAGACAACACAAAAGATAGGCCAGAAAAAACACAAAGATGAACCCTCGGAGGCTACTCAAAGAATTTTGCACTCCCACGATTATAGGAATCACAACTGGAATCTTAAAACCATGTGTAGCTGTCAATATTTTCAACTGAATCCAACTCTAATAGCTGTGTTAGGACAAAATCAATTTATTGGATTACAACATGAAGACCCAAATTAGCACTTGATCACTTTTTTTGGAGATATGACCAAGACACACCATTTGGTGATCCAGTTGGATTCTTGGCCTAGTTCCGTAAAACATCACACCATTTGGTAGAACCAGTTGGAACTAGGCATTAGTTCCGTCTAGTTCCAGTTGCCACACAGGCACCCAAGGTTACTAGTGATATTGCTTAACCACACCTATTTTCATTTTCTTTGCAAGATAGGACCAAGACACAGATCAGATCTATCCAGCTAGACACGATTCTCACATACGATTAGTGATGTGAATTGTGTGGAGTGTGATTAATTGACTGATTTGTAGCACAAAATTGAAAATACAAGTAAATGATATATGGTCTAAACTTCTCACTTCATTGGATTGCAAGTGCACAGATCGGAGTAGTTAACTCGAATGTCGTATCCACAGTGAGTTGAAACTAAAGATTCACTAACTAATCTAGATTAATTCTAAACTAAGTTAACTCTTTTTGATGTTTTTAAGTGACTAATATAACAGATATGAAATGTTCTCTTAGGAAAGGGGTTCATCTAATATTCTGTTATGGAATGGATTAGAACAACTTAGCAATACAAATCAAACCAAATTCAACCTATAAAGACTGCTCTCACAGTGCATTAAAATTAGAACTAAGTATCATACTTTCATATGAATATTAGTTAGGTTGTTTCAACAAGGGTTTCCACTGATATTAGATTATCATGAAACCTCTAACTTAATAGATAAATACAATCAAATCCACAACTAGTGTTGATGCTCTTGGTTTATCTCTAAACAACAAGGAAATCTAAAATCAACCTCTCAGTTGCCATTCCAATACGAGATTCACATCAACAAAAGCTAAATGGATCCATTCTCAGCATAGAAAGATTAGAACAAGAAAACAAAGTCAACAGAAATCACAATTGCAATCAAAGTCCAAAAACTAATTGTTAATGTTCTTGATTCATTTCTGAATAACAAGAGAATCTAGAATCAACCTCTCAGCTACCATTACAAGATGAGATTCACATTAACAAGAAGTAAAAGGATGCATTCAGATCTTGACAAGGATAAAACTAGAAAATAAATGGTGATGCTCTTGACTCATTTCTGAGCAAGAAAGAATCAAACAACAACTTCTCAATTGTCACTAGAAAATAGGATTCACATCAACATAAAACTGATTTGAAAACATTCAGAAATGCACTAACATCAATGGCAAAAGTGTTGTTCAATCATCCATCCATAAAAAAAAATTAAACTACTATCCTATTCTAAGAGAGCAAAGATTTAGGTCCTCATAAGTGATGAAAATAATAGAAATCAGATGAGAAACAGAATCTTAAACATCCTAAAATATAAAAGAAGAACAATCAACACCAACAAGAAAAATCCTCTGCCTCCAGCCCAAATGGCTAGGAGAGGAGATCCTCTCTTTGCTCCTCAACATCCCCTTTATCTATGGGATTATCATCACCATTTGATCATTATTAGAACCTTTCATTCCATCTGAATTTGCCACCTATCTCTAGTCCTTTTTCTGCCAAAAGATTTCTTCCTGCATACTTTGTGGCAGCTTGTATGTGGTCCCCTTCAACTTTTTCAGCAGAATGCTTATCTTTTATCCTTGATTTGGAAGCTGAAATGATATGAACAACAAGCATCAAACTCTCCAATAAAAATTAGACAAATAAGAACTAAATCAGTATATTATCTAGTTCAAATGTGCAAATGTAAGATAACATTATGCTAAGAAGATAAATCCCTGTATATTAAGCATAATTATTAGAATATGAACATTTCAGGACTTATATGCACATGAATTAAGATGAAAAATGAGTAGAAATTTAATATGATCAACTAGTGATCAATTAGCTGGTGACATCTTTTCTGTTGAGACTCTTTCCACCATGCAAAATTGTAGGAATTAGGAATCAGATCAGCTCTTTCCTGCCATGAGAGATGAAGCCATTCATGAAGCACGGGAGAGATTTAAAGATATGTTGAGAATGTGTCCACACCATAGCTATCAACACGATTCAAAAGTTACCTTGATTCTAAAGCTGGGGGCATTTTCATAGTAAAGAATGCCCAACAAGGGATACGACTTGAACGAGAAAGTTGTTCTAAATTATAGAAATTGGATGCAAGATAGAGTGAATTAATCTAAGCTTGAAGAAATGAAGATCCCATGAATTGAAATTTGGGATTACTTCACTTCTCGAGTGGAGGGCACTAAAGGAAATGGAGAAGAGCAATCTAAATTTCATTGCCCCCATAACATCAAATGTGTTTGCAATTGAAGCTATCCCCATCTCTATACTTACTCCAACATCTAGGTGTGACCTATGCATGTGATATAAATCAAGAAATGCTCATAATTATAGTCGGTGATAGAAGAAGGTTCTAGAAAAGTTGGATGATCAAAATAACGTTGTGGATTTCAAACACAAGGAAATTGAAGATAATCAAGAATATCGCAATTGATCAAATTATAAGATCGAGTTGGATCAGATGAAACTTCTCAATGAGTTACAAATTGAGCCGCATGAAGTTTCAACATAACTTGGGTCAAATAAATAATGGTTTAAGCATATTTATTTGGAATTTTCAGAATAATTTTATATGGGAAATTCTCGTGAGATTTGTAAGAGGGATTGACTTGGTTCTTTTAGGAAACTAGTTACCTTACTAGTAGGCTAAATTAGGACTTTTCTTCCACCCTAAATTCTACTATCTAGGGCCTAAAAATATTAGTATTTGTAATTTTTTTAGACATCTTTGAACCTATTCAATTATAGCTTTTGGTGCGAGGGAGCTCCTGCAATCCATTCTTCACAAACTTCCTCTATTAATTACAAGGTTTGTAATCTTGTGATTAAATTCATCTATTTATAATATCGATTGCTTGGTTCATTGGTAATCTTAAGGTTGATATTCCGCTATCTGAAAATTCGTTTGATCTCGTTTCTTTGATTATCATATATTATTCCGGTCACTCAAGGCATTATTCTTGAGCATCGTATCAGTTGGTAACAAAGCTGAGAGAATTGTTCTTGCCTTCAAAACTTTGGTTGCGACCTCCAACTAGTGGCAAGGAGGCTGGCGACCTCCCGACATCCCCGACAACGGCGCCAAAAACTTGATGCAAGAATTGATTACAATTAAATGCGAGCAAGTGTACTAGTCGCTCAAGTAATAAAGTGTAATGAGTAGAGTGTTGAACCTATGAGGAAATTAACTTACTTAACTAAAATAATTTCAGGAGCTAATAGAAGACAACAAAAGTTTGGGTAAAAGATGTGCAAAAAATAAAATTACAAAAAAGTAAAGACTAAAACTAAATTAATCTAATCTAATATACTAATGCATAGGGCTTTGGATTTAAATGAAATTGTATACAAACTAAATTAACAAAATATTACAAGTTAGTTTCTAATGACGGATTAGAATATACACAAATTACTAATTTTCGTCTAGGAGCAATCAACCTATCTTAATTCAAATTAGATTAAGACTACTCTGTCAAGGATCATAATCTAATCAAAGCTGAGATTAAGATGCATTAAAATATAATCTCTAAACTATTATCATCCATACCATGGTAATGATTAATAGAACGCACAACTAATATTTCTTCAAGGATCATACGAGTTGTGACATGCAATACTTGGACTTAAAAGTTAATAATAAATTACATAGAAATCATGCAATCAAAAGTGACTATTCCTACAAGGATAATAGCTAAGTATAGCAAGCAATTAACCTCTAACAAAGTATTAATAATAGCATGCATATTCGAAAGAAATCTGAACTATAATAGACAATTGTCTCAAACAAAAAATAAAACTAAAGGATCCAAATTACTAAAGATAGAAAGATGTATCAAGTAAGCATGAGATCATCCCAACATGAAATAGAACAGAGAATACTCTCAAGAATGTCGATGAACTGTTATCTAATCCTGCAAAAATCTTTTCGGTGAACCTTCTGAATTCTCTCACGTTCTTGGTTTCAAAACTTTGGTTACAAGCCCTAACATACTCTCTTACGGCTATTGAAGACCTCTATTTATAGGGGTTCAAGTTTTCATGTAATCGGAGAAGAAACAAAAATATTTTATATGTAAAATAAGGTATAGTATGAGTAGGAGTCCTTGTGGGCTTGAAATTCTTCCAAATATTCGTCCAAAACTCGAATTTGCACTTCATCATGAGCTGTTATAGGGATTTAACGGCTTAAATAGTGTCCGAATCGGCCTAGGAATGAATTTTCACGGCACGTGAAAGAGTTTTCATAGATCTTATGGTGTCCAATTCGCATAAAAAATGTGAGTTTCACACCCTGTGATGGGCTGGTCACGACTGTGCCTTAGGCAGGTTTCTAGTGTGGAAAAGTGCATTTTAACGACCTGTTCAAATGCTTCACGGCCCTATTTCACGGACCGTGAAGAGTCTTTCATGACCCGTGAGATAGTCGTTGATCTCTTAAGTAAAGAAAGATGCTAGGTCTTACAACCAGAGTTTTGAAGCCAAGAACGTGAAAGAATTCAAAAGGCTCATCGAGAAGATTTCTGCACTATTAACTCTAGATAAGGACTGGACAACAATTGTTTGACGCTCTTGAGAGTATTCTCTATAAGAGAGGACACCACAAGAAAATCGAAGAATAGCAACCCAACGAACGAGATGCTACTGCGACGCTATTGAGTCTCTAGAACATATAGTGTCACTTTAGTGTCCAAATAGCGCCATTAAAATATGACACCGGTATTCGGTGGCTAATGGCATCTCAATAGAGCCAACAAAAGGGTAGACGCTACTAGCGCCAACGATTGACGCTATCTCGACGTTACGAACACACGTGATGTCTGGTTGGGAGCAGTAGATAGATGTTGCTAAGGAGACTCTAACGTGGCGCGACTTAGGAGGCGCTACTCCGGCGCTCAAGAGACGCTAACATTATGCGTTAGTTGACACTATTTTGGTGCTTCTGTGAGGCCAACATCATATTTGTTGCATCGCCAATGAGACGCTAAGGTGACGCGATATGTCGACACGATGGAGACGTTAAAGTGACTCTAAGGACGATATATTTAATATAAAGTCAACTATTTGGGCGACGCTATGGAGGCGCTAATTGTAGTTTTTTACCCATTACACCACATTTTTTTCCTTCGCACACCATGCAATTATATAATGCATATAAATGCATAATATGAAAGCATCACATGCACAATATTTAAGATAAGAATATGAAAAGTAATAAACTGAAGTAACAAAAGTATAGTTTCTATCCATGGTTTATTTCTATCCTAGGTTTGGGAGTTGTTGTTATCATTCCGAACGTTCGATCCCGACGTGCTCGGTCCATAGCCTCGCAGGGATTGATTCTGCGTCGAGATCAATCCCTGAATCACCTGCAATAGCGGAGCCAACTGCTGCGACACCTCCTGCGATATATACTCCGATAGCTGCTGCGATAATTGTTGCGATAGCTGCGTCATATCAAGTGCAGCGGATGAGCTCAGAGAAGATGAGCCGCTTGCATATCCTCCGCTCCTCCTAGGTACCTGGGCGACTATGCCGAGGCCACGTGAGTATCTTCCTCGTGTCGTGCCAGCCACATCCTCCCAAACAGTAGGGTCCTCTACGAAATAGAAAAATAATACAATCATATAATATATAAATTATATATAGAAAACACATAAATTAAAAATATGAATCCCTTCTAAGAAACATTACTTGGTAGCTGAGTACTCGGATCATCTCCGTACTTTTCAGCCATTTTCGCATTATACTCATCCTTAAAAATTTAAACATTGAGCATTTAAAAAATAGTTCACTAATGTCAACAACCAAATGAACATGTGATGAGACTTACCAAAAGCCTACAAGCAGTCGGCGTGACCAAGTTGTTGGTCTTTCGGCTCTTATGCATGGCCTCGTAGACCACGCAAAAATCCACGGGACCATCTTGTTTCTCCTCCTACAATAAAGTTTCAAATTTTATAAAATAGGTATAAGTTAAAAGTTTGATTAATTGAATTTGAATGTAAATTATCATGTGCCGTCGATGCTCATCAAATCGCATCGACCCCCATGGATGTGGGCCTCGGGCTTCAAAAGTTTGTTAAACTAGACTTTATCGACTTCCTTTGCAATCGTTCAACCATCCTTTATGAACATCACATACTTTGACTTTCAAAAATTATAAATTTAATAAAAATATTTTTAAAGTAAAGATACTTACCACTTCCTACACAATGACTCCCAAACTGAGTGCCTAATATGCTTTGGGCATCTTTGTATGCTCTACTCCAAAGTGAGACCGACGGATGTGACGACCTTATGAAACTTGTACAATCGATTTCAGAGGCGTTTCACAGTGACCTCCTCAAAAGATCTCTGGATCGTCTCTAATCTAAGATCCAGATGAAACTGATTTTCCTTCTACATAATACGTTAAAACTTAGTAATTTAAAAATAATATAAAACAAATGATGTAACCCAAATAGAAGATCATACCCTAAAGGCTCGAAAGATGTCATCCCGCACTTGAATTGGGACATCTTTCCAGGGTCTTGCCTCTTCCGGCAAGTGGGAAAGAATAGAGCACTGACATCCCGCACGGTACTAGCGGGTATGAAAGTGGTCCTGCCAATTATAAAGAAGAATTAATTTTTAATGATAGCCAAAACTATAATAAAATTTCTACAACTCATTTAACTTACGGTCGAGCAATATTATTCACGGTGACCATCCCATTATCGTGTAATCTCTCTTCATCTATCGAAGTGGAAACATCATCCGGTACAACTAGGGTAGGCTGAGAAGGTCTGACATCATCTACGAACCCTAATACAAAATAAATCATTAGTGTCATACCAAATTAAACTAGTAATGTTCTCACCTCGAGTGATGTCTATCGCTGCATGATCCTTGGCAGTCCGCTCGTCAAAATGTGACAAGTCGGGTGCTTGTGCTATCAACGGCGTGGCAATTGACATCATTAAAAAAACTGACATTTTCCTTGTTATACAACATGCAATGATTGCGACATGCATCAATCTTATGATATTCCAACCTTAAATCTCTCATCAATCTTTTGCACTTGTAACAATGTCCGGTAATTTCTCTAAAGCTGGAAGCATACTCTTAATAATGGCAAGCATCCGGTCAAAATAACTTTCGCTCATATTAAATTCTGATTTCAAGTTCATTAGTTGTGCCATTGCAGAAAGTGTAGTTTGCTTCACGCATCCATCCCATAAAGGTTCATCGAAGATTATAAAATTTAGGAGCCGAAGGTTTCAGGTCTTTTTCAATCAATGTTTCACCAACATTTTCTCCTAACATTGCATCTCGTATCATGTCCCTATACGGATTGCTCGAGTCGCCCACATTGGTATCTACATTAGTTGTCTCTTTAGCCCATCTTTCTTCGCCATAAAAGAACCAATTTGTGTATGTCAGTAAGAAACCATTGTAATATAAATCCTTCTGCACATCATATCTTACTTTCCACTGATAGCATTTGCACTTCTGGCATGGACATAAGATTTAACCATATGAAGAAGCAACACCTAACTTTTGATATGCCACATTAATAAATTCATCAACACTATCCTTATATTCTTTAGTTATAACGCCATGTTTATCCTTCCAACGACGAATCCAACTACGATCTGACTTTGTCATTTCGTAACGGATAACATTAAGCCATATGTCAATAAATTCTTGTACTTGAAATAGGTGTTTTGAAGTTACGAAGACTAAAATCACATGTTTCAAGTACTTGATCATCATATTCAGAATCGACCATAATCTATATTTTGGGTACCAAATACTGATAATTTTTTTTCATTTTCTAATGTCTCTTTTTTTCATAATCTCATTTTATTACCAAGAATGTGGATGTGCATCCTTAGAAAAATTTATGAGAACATGATAAAAAAGAGGTACTAGAATTATGAAAAAAATTAATATTTGATTTCAAATTGAGTTCAATTATCTTAAGGGAAACTATAATCTAATAACTCGTAATCGTGGAATAAATTTGTTCTGCTTGTGCATTTACTATAAGAGAGGTAATTAGATTAATTTCAAGTAATTACCTAATAATGAACTTAACATGGTATTAGATTAGAAAATAGTAAATTAACTAGTCCTTAGATTAGTTTCAAGTGATTAACTAGTAATTAACTTAACATGCATTAGATTAAAAAATAGCGAATTAACTAGGGATTACATAATGGATGGTGGCGGGCTCGTACCTTCTTAACCAGAAAAGGATGGCGGCGGGCGATGGAGGAGGGTAAGCGGCGGTGGAAGGCAGCAGGCGACGTCCAGCACTGAACAGAGAAGCACAGTCGGCAGGCGGAGGGTGAGGCGGAGGAGTGGGCTGCGGAGGAGGTGGAGAGCGTGCCGCGGAGGAGGCGGAGGGTGGCGGAGGCGGATGGCAGCGGAGGAGGAGGATGGCGGCGGAGGCGGATGGTGGCGGAGGAGGCCGATGGCGGTGGAGGTAGATGGCGGCGAAAGAGGTGGAAGGCGGCGGGCCACAAAGGCAAAGAATGGAGGAGGGCGGTTGGGAGGAGGAGGTCTGCGCAGGGCGAATCAAAGGAGCAATGGGCGTCGGAGCAGCGGGCAGGCGAGTTCGATTGTCGGAGCAGCGGGGTCGGACGAGTTCGACACGGGCGAGTTCGACCGTCAGAACAACGGGGTCGGGTGAGTTTGATGATGGCGAGTTCGATGAGGGCGGGGTCAAGCATCGAGCATTAGAGCAGCAGGAGTCGACCATCGGGCATCGAAGCAGCGGGTGTCGACCGTTGGGCATCATCAATCGCGATGAAAATCGGCGAGCGAGCGTAATAGTAAAAAGTAAAACTACAGAAGAGGGGTTAGGGATTTAAATTAAGTATTTAGGACCTCAATTAGACGTGACGCTACTTACACGCTACGGGGGTGCCATGATCGAGACCCTATTTCGAGGTTGTAGGGACGTTATATCAAATTTTCTTTCTAATTTAAAATTATATGTGCGAGATTAAGTGATAATAATATGTATATGTGCATGAGTGATATATGTATATTTATATGTCAATATGTGCCCGATTAAGTGAGGGTAATAAAAAGTCGGCTAATGCAGCGCTATAGAGAAGCTAATGCGTTGCTAAGATATATTAGCGATACACTAGCGTCGTAGTAGCGTCTTTACCAACTTAGCGTCTCACTTTGGAGACGCCAGGGAGATGCTAATAGGTTTTCTATATCCTAATTTTCTATTATACATATGTAATTTTCTTTATCAAGATAGTGTCTCATCGCATTGTGCCCCGTTCCAGTCGTTTTGTTCCCTTCCCATAATCTAAAAATTATGGAATGCATATATAATTATTCATGTATGTGTATATAAAATTTTAAGAGTATATGTATATGTGTGTACAACAAAATTATGTATATATATATCTAATATATGTGTATGTATATGTCTACGTGTGAGAGATTAAGTCACAACAATGTGTATATCTATATGTATTGTATTATAAGTATATACGTGTATGTATATGTCTATATATGTGCGAGATTAAGTGACAATAACGTGTATATGTATACTTATTATAAGTATATATATGTTTATATGTGTACTTATTATATATAAGTATAAGTATACACGTGTATTATATGTCTATATGTGCCCGATTAAGTGAGTGTAATATAAAGTCGGCTACCCGGTGCTATAGAGACACTACTGAGTCGCTAAAACATATTAGCGACACACTAGCGTCGACGTAGCGTCTCATACATGTTAGCGTCCTAATAAGAAGACGTACGAGAGACGTCAATAGTGACTCGGTAGCATTGACCACAACTGCGGCTCTATTGTGACGCTACGTAGACGCTATGATGGCTCCACTACGGCGCTAAAATGGTATAATTTGTAACAAAACATGTCTCTTAAATCAACCATCATAAGAATATAAAAATAATATGTATAATTAAGATATGATATATATTGTATGAATATGCGCAGAGGCCTTATAGGACCCTTGCGTCATTGCAAGGAGCTACCAACGACCGTTGGGGTCGCCGGCGGCGTCCTGCGCATGTAGGACCCTTGTGGCAGCGTCTTGCGCATGCAGGCCCCTGCCAAAATGCCTCTGCGGGCTGGAGAAATAAGAAAACAAAAAGAAATGAATGGAAAAAGGTAGGAAAAATGGAAGAATGATGTACCTGATGAATGTTCGATGATGTTGGATGCCGATGAGTGGAATATGAGCGAAAATCCTCCAAATCGAGAGTTTTCTTTGAGGTTGAGGGTTTTTTTACAAGAATCGTGTGCAGGCATAAAACTTTAGAGGGGAAGAAGAGGGAAATTTTTGGGGGGAAGTGGGAAAGTCTTGGAAACGGAACACTAATATAAAATAGGATGCATAACCAACATCTCCTACTTTGTATCAAATTGGAAAAGAGGCTAAACATGCTTTGAGAGGTTATGTGTTCAATTCTCCAGATTATTGAGAGGTTATGCATAAAATATATTTATGAAATTAAATAATATTTATAAATTTTTTTTATTACTAAGTATAAAATTATTTTAAAATTATACTATGCTTTTTAGAACTTTGTCAATTTATTATATCATTAATGAATACTTATAAAATATTTTTTGCAAAATGTTTCTTTTAATATTTACTTATAAAAAATTGTGAATTATTCTTAATTTCATTAGTTTATTGTATAAATAATTAATTAGTTGTCACAATTCCAGGTATTTATCATGTATACTCAATTGTTTTTATCATGATCATATATATAGGGTAAAATGCATATGCATCGTAGGTGTTTCTACGTATGGATGCAGAGCAGATCTTCACATTCACTAAGAGATCCATGGCCAATGATGTTATCAACGAATACCCGCACATCGTTCGTCTTGTTCCCACGTAATGTTCATCATGTTCGAGTGAGATACATCCACCACGTACGACTCTGAGATCACGATCTCCTCCCAACATAGGACTCCGAGATTGGCCTTGCGCTTCATTGGACTAGCTGAGTGCTTCCTTGTCGTCTTCAGTGCAGAAGGTGTGGTCGTCGAATCAACACTTCGATTCAACGGTGTGCGTCATCTTCATCTTCACAGTTGTGTGGATCGTCGAGCGAAAGGCATTACTACCAGCTACTAGGAATTTAAGATCGATTTGCCATTTTATTGTATAGTCATGGATGTCAGGTCGAATAACAAAAATGTCCTCTGTATCCATGCATGAGATGCCTACAACGTTGGCGCTTCCCCATAGATACATATACATAAATGAGATTGGCTATGTTTTAGATTCTTTTAGTTTTCATTTGTCATTTATATTACCATAATTGTTTTACCTAATTGTAAATTCACTTGTCAACCTAATGAAAGTCCTATTAAATGTATAAATAAAAATGAGAATTAAAATAATATATTACCGTAAGTAGAAAGAAAAAATATAAATTAATGTTTCTAACAATCTTACAGGCATCCATTGATTAACATATACAAACACATATATAAATAATTTCAATATGACATTATACATAAATTTATACAGTTAAATTTTCTATTGTAATTTTCACATTAACCTTAAAAATCTTAAGAGTTATTTCAATTATTAAATAAGAAAATAAAATCATTTCACTTTTGATGATCAATTATTGATTCCAAAATGTTTTTGTACAAACGTCTAGCTATTATAAGCAAAAGAAATTATAACTAAAGTAGATAGTGTAAATGTTTGTCAAAAAACTATCGCAAGTCAGTAGTAAATTTGTAATTATTAACGATAAAATTTGAGACAGATTAGTGTCATAGTTTAAGGATAGATTAGTTATATATTAGAGACATATTAGTGTTAGGGACAAATTAGTTACATATTTATTACAATATACCGACTGATATTAATGGTCAGTGTCCATCGTCGTCATTATATTGTAAGTTATTCTTGTGGAGATGGCGCACTAAACATGTCTCAAATATGTAGTAAATTTGTAATTGTTAGAAACAAAATTTGAGACAAAGTAGAGACAAATTAGTGTTCGAGTTTAGGGACAGATTAGTTACAATATACTGACTAATATTATGGACCGTAATTTTTGTAGTTAATGTGGTCACAAACTTGTCACTATATTGTCGATTAGATTTCTAAAGATGGTGCACTAAACATGTCCCAAATATGTAGTAAATGTGTAACTGTTGGCGACATACTTGAGATAAATTAGAGACAGATTAGTGTCATTATTTAGGGATAGATTGGCTACAATATGTCGACTAATATTAGTGACCGTAATTCCTATCGTTAATGTGGACACAATTGTGTCACTATATTGTCAGTTAAGTTTGTAGAGATGATGTACTAAACGTGTTCCAAATCTGTCACTAGTCTGTCTCTAATTGTGACAATATTGCTACGAAATATGAAGTCGCTAAAATCGGTAGCTAATAGCTCAAATTCTTGTAGTGACTCTTGCAATTCCACAACCCTGGAAATATCTCGATTCAGCCCACATATGAATCTTGTAATTGTGTCTTTAGGATCCTCATTTATGTTGGCGCAGATGAGTGTCATTTTTATCTCTTTATAGTACTCCTCAATAGTCTTTGATCCCTGCCTCATAATCTACAATTTTATAAATATGATGGAGGAACAAATCTTCTTCTCAATATAATTTTCATGTCATCCCAATGTTCAATTGGAGGTTCTCGATTTCTGTGCATATTAATGGTTAATTGATTCCACGAAGTAATATCATAATAAGCAAAAAATATAATGACAAGTTTAACCTTTTTCTCAGTAGAGTAATTATGACAATGAAACATACTTTCTACTATTTGTTGCCATTCAATATAAACATGAGGATCACTTTTACCTTGGAAGGCAAGGAGAGATAGTTTAATTGAACCTATGTTTTAATCAGAAACATCTCTTTCTTGTTCCATTTCTCGTTCGTTTCTTCTACCTCCAATCTGAACACGAATGTGCCTTCTCCAATTTATAACAAAGACTTCATCATCTTCATCTTCCATCTCTTCATCATTAGGAGCACGGCGCCTTTGGCGATCTTTTTTTTGGTTTGGTTGTATAACTTATTGTAGTTGTTCAATTTGTTTCTTCTGCACATCTATCTCATCATGAAAATCAGTAATCATATTTCCAAGGTGTTGAAAATATTGTGTCATGACGTCCATCATTCTCTTTTTTTTTTATCAACTTTTCCATTTTGAGGATTAAACTCTTTGTCCTTTTCTGTTGACATTGTAAGCAATTTCTCCAACAAAATTTAGTGGTAAAACAAACTCACTACTTCACATGGTGACATTCGTATTTTACCTCAACTCTATTTGACTTTTTCACTCAATTATTCTTACCATTCAATCCTTTTCCTCTCTTGAACCCTCCAACAAGTTCTAAGAGAACAAATGCAAGTCAACACAAGGCAATAACAATTAAATCAATCTAATTTATCAATATGTTGCAAGATCAAAAGAATATTTGAAGTTGAATTTCGAATAGAAATTAGGAAAATATTGTCAAATAAGGACATATTTCAATAGTTCAAAATTGGAATGAAAGATCACTCATTCATTGGGATAAATAATTCAAAATCTCAAAAATTTCTTGTGCACCTTTCTCTCCAAAAAATAATATTTCCCTGCGCTTCCTTTTGAATCGTTTCTTTCAGTCTTTTTTTTTCAGATTTTTTTCAGAATTTTTTCTCTATTCTTCTCTCTCCTCCTTTATTGCAATTTGCCTTTTAGATATTTTTTCTTTTTTATTCGGATTTTTTTCTCAATTTGTTTTTTTATGAAATTGTAGCATACTTTGAATAATAAATAAGAGTGATGGCTAGAGTTTGAAGAACAAATAAGAGCAAATAAGAAAGATGACTAGGTTTTGGAGAACAAATAACAAATAAAATCAAATAAAGAAGATGGCTAGGGTTTGAAGAACAAATAAGCCTGATTTTTGTTTTCAGATTTTTTTGTGGTTTTTTTTTTTCAGAAACTGAAATAGGAAAAAACTTGAATAATAGAAGATAACTAGAAAACTGAATCAAAGACACATCTCTAATAACAACTGATACAATGCTCAAGAACAATGTCTTGAGTGATCGGAACAATATATGATAATCAAAGAAATGAGATCAAACAAATTTTCAGACAGTGGAATATCAACCTCAAGATTACCAATGAACCAAGCAATCAATATTATAAATAGATAGATTTAATCACAAGATTACAAACCTTGTAATTAACAACGGATGTTCCCGAAGGACGGGTTGTAGAAGCTCCCTAAGAGAAAAAGCAATTAAGCCTTAATTCAATAGATTCAAAGATGTTTAAAAATAATTACAAATACTAGTATTTATAGGTCCTAGATAGCAAAATTTGGGGTAGAAGAAAAAGTTCTAACTTAGCCTACAAGTAAGGCAACTAGTTTCCTAAAATAACAAGTCAATTCCTCTTACAAATCTCACGAGAATTTCCCATATAAAATTATTCCAAAAATTCCAAATAAATATGCTAAACCATTATTTAATTGGCCCAAGTTATATTGAATCTTCATGCGACTCAATTTGTAACTCGTTGAGAAGTTGGATCAACTCGATCTTATAATTTGATCAATTGTAAATCGCATATATTCTTGATTATCTTCAATTTTCTTATGTCTGAGATTCACAATATTATCTTGATCATCCAACTACAATTATGAGCATTTCCTAGTTCATATCGGCATGTCTCATTTTCATGTCAATGCAGCTTGCCTAGGACCAGCTTACAATGTTCAATAGGTAGCTGAACAACAAACCAATATCTTAGTTACTTATGGGGAAAATCAGAGCGACAAAAATCAACCCTCTTACAATTCAAAGACATTGTAGATAAAAAAACAGGCGCAACCTTATTTCTCCTACTAAGGATCACACTTGCAACAACCACCATAAAATTAGCTACATAAGCAACCTCAAAATCAACAACATCAGAGCCGAAAAATAGCTAACTTTGCCTACACCTCGACAACAACTATAACTTACTCTTGCCCAACCACATAGTCAAATAGCCCCACCTCAAGAGAAGTTAAGTTTGGAGTAGATGTTGGAAAATCTGATGAAGCAGTAAGAGGTTCAAAATGACTCCATGAGACTATATGCTCTTTGCTAAGGTCGAAAGTTATTAGCTCACAACACGATCTTAGAAAACTAGATAGCCCAACAAGCTGCTACATCAAGGTCTCCTAGAACATTTCCTGTACAACCAAAGGACAATACTAAAGAACAATGCCAAGTTGTATTTTTGCAAAGTAAAATGCAATTCGAAGAAGCAAAAATTCTAGAAGTCGCACCGATATCTAAAATACAATATGAAGAAGTGCAAAAAAGTGGCCCGACTGAGGAGTACCAGAATCAAGGCATAATCAAGAACAAGAAGCGGTAGCTCAACCCTAAAAATGACAGTGAAAGAAAACCAAACATGATCCTAATCTACTCCCATTCCCTCGGAGGTTTAGTAAGTTCTATAATGAGGAACAGTTCCTAATTATGGAAACTCTAAAAAATTGCATATCGACATTCCTCTTGTTGAAACGATTTAGCGAATGCCTACTTATGATAAGTTTTTAAAAGACATAATGTCGAGAAAGAGAAAGCTGGGCATTCAGAAAATGGTAACTTTAACTGAGGAAGCAAGTGTTGTCATTCCGAACAAGTTACCTCCTAAGCTGAAGGATCTCTCGACACCTTATCCTTTTCATGTGAGATAGGGAATTTAAGACTCAGTAGAACTTTGTGCGATTTAGGGACTAGTGTGAGCGTTATGCCCCTATCGACATGTGGACAACTAGGAGTCGAAGGCCTAAAATTCACCTTGCAATTGGTAGATAGTTCCATACACCCTCAGGGGATTCTTGAAGACATATCCATTAGAGCTGAGAAGTTTTTCATCTTCGTAAAATTTGTGGTACTGAACATGGAGGAAGAAGTGAATACCCCTCTAATCCATGGAAGACCATATTTTGTCACAGCGAGTGCCATAATTAATATGAAGAATGGAAGATTGTCATTCTAGTTGGGAGAAGAAAAGGTCAAATTCAATTTGTCCAAAGTGATGAAATATCCAAGTTCTGAAGATGCATGTGTAGGAACCAAGATTGTAGACATAGCCATGAAGGAAGGGTCAACTATAATTCATATTGAAGATCAATTACAAAAGTTTCTGAACATAAATGAAAAGATCTTAAATTTGTAAGGATGCTGATTTACTCAATTTCAACCCAATTGGCTGCAGCAACAACTCTTACAACTCCAAAGATGAAGATGAAGGAAGACTATGGATCTTCTCTTTGTCAAAAATAGGAAAAGAAAACTACATCTACAAAGAAGCAAGAGGTTCCACCTATTAAACAATGTTCAACTGTCAAAATCAAAAGTGGAGAACACCTAAAAGGTTGGAAAAAAATATGAAGCTGATAGAAGCTACCCCTTTATTGAAAAGATTATAGAGATTGCAAATATGAATTCTCCACTGCACAAATGGATGTTGAAATAAGATGGTGACTTAAGAATTTATGAAGTCACACCCAACAAGGAAGAATGTCTAGGTGATAAGTTCATGAAGTGGCCACAACCTACTGGAAAAATGATAATAGCCACTGAAAACTTGAGCCTTGATAGGGAAGCTGAAATGGCCAAATTTGGATATTAAGACAATGGACAAGAAAGAAGCATTAAAGTTAACATCCCACATCTTAGACCCACCTCAACCCCCTTGAGCTCAAATTAATAATGTCTAATTTAGGACTATAAACAATGGCGCTACCTAGGAAGGCAACCCTGACTACTAACGTTTTACTTTGTTTTATTTTAGGAATAAAAGATGCAGGAAAATTTTCCTAGCTATATTCCCTGATGAAGACTTGTTCGCCTCTGATGGTGATGAGCAAGAAGCCACAGCTTCTGCCACCAGAAGCTTAAGAAAGCGAGCTTCCTTGTGACAAGTTTTGTTGCCCCTGCAAGAAAAAAGGAGATGCCACCACCTGCATCATCGTCTGCCCCCACAAAGATAGGTATACTTGTAGCACAGGAACAACAAGACTTAATCTAGGGTCTCATTTTGTAGGTAAAAAAGATACAAAAGACCCAATGATGCATTATGATGCAAATTTCTACTCAAAATTGAAGTCCAACTGAGGGATCACACAAATGCCCTCACCCCTCACCTCCCCCACCCCGCTCACTTCCCCCATCTGAAGACCTAGTCTCTCCCAACTTAACAAAGAGAACCTTATTAAGTGATTAAGTTTGTGGGAGCTCAATGATATTCTTTGAGCCAAATTTTAATTATTTTCCAAGAAAATACCATTGTTACTTGTTATAATTAGATCCATGAAACTGAAATTTATTGTTGATAGATTATTATTTTCGAAACCCCAATACTTAGAGTTTTACTACGTCATCAAACATTATTGACCCCTTAGCATGTTGACCAATCTGTTTTGAGTATTCCTAAAGTAAAACATCAAAACATGAATGATTTTCTTGACTTGATACCAAAGTTGTGATATGTAGACTAACTCTTCTCATAATCCGATTTTGAATTCATGCACTTACCCTCAGTGCTTGATATTGAACTTTGATATGTTGTATTATAGGAAACATAATAGTGATAAGTTTTATAGTCAATGTCTGCCCACACTTCTGCATTATTCATCTCTTTTGTGAATCGAAGAACGTTTCCATTTTCTTTAATTGAAGTCCCAATGCCTCATCACAGTATTTCCATAATAAATGGTAGGGAAAGTTGTGAGCAAACTCTTTCCCTTATGAATAATTACTCCTCTATCCCCTCACTTGAGTAAGACAAGAGTATGCTACCATAGCACCACTCGCACTTAAGTCGAATACTCCAAAAAAAAAACAAAAGTGGAACCTTCTTTTAATTTTTAGTTCCCCCGAATTCACAATAGAGACAGTGTTGCAAAGTATAAAAATGGACAAAAAGGTAAAATATAAAGATGAATAATAATTTACTTATATTCGAAGATAAGTTTTCAGTGTCATTGTGGGATAAAGAATAGTACACGTTTGATGCGAGAATTGATAACAATTAAATGCTAGCAAGTGCGCTAGTCGCTCAAGTAATAAAGTGTAAGAGTAGAGCGTCGAACCCATAAGGAATTAACTTACTTAACTAAACTAATTTCATAGGCTAATAGGAGATGACATAAAGTTTGGGTGAAAAGAAATTGTAGAAAAGTAAAAAGAACAGAAAAATAAAATCTGAAACTAATGATGAGGTCCTTAGGATGATCTATAATGATAGGAACTGTAATTTCTGTAAAATCATAAATATAAAGCTCAGATTTAGTTTTTAGACGGATTAAGGATATTAAAGATATGATCTCCCGCACGGGTAAATCAATTATCTTAAGATAATAATAATCTAAAAGTATTGTGCACAGATATACCATCAGTTATATTGATGCAATGTGATGTAATCCCTAAACTACACAATCGCCCGCACGAGTCAATTCATGTAGACTGCATAATCTAATATGTCGCATGGTTTCTACTAGATTACGACATAGATTGCTTCAACATAAAGTTAAGAATCGATTCGAACAAATGATGAATTAAGGATTGATCACACTACACAATCAATAATCATCTTAGAAATCATTAAATCATGAAGAAAAAGCATTACGCATAGCAACCATGTTCATAAAAACTAAACTAATTATTTGATTAATAAGAAATTAGAAATTGTTCTTACAGTAAACTTTTGCAACTAGAACTAAATAGTAAGATGAAAACTAACAATCCTGGGTGCTAAGATAGATAGATAGAATATTAAAATCTAAAATATCATCCCAATAATATGTAGAACAAAGAGTACTCTTCATAAGCAATGATGAAACGGCTGTGCAATCCTCGCATGAGTCTACTGCACAGAAGTCTTCTCTTTTGCCCTTCATAAATTCTCCTTCGTTCTTGGCTTGAAAACTTCGGTTGCAGGCCTTAGCATGATCTCTTCTGACTGTAGAAGGTCTCTATTTATAGGGGTTTGAGTTTTCATGTGATCAGAGAAGAAAAAAAAACATTGTCCTATTCAAAATAAGGAAAAATTGGATTTGAATTAGTTCTGAAATTTTGGCTTTATCAAACTCCGAAATTTAGGTCATAATATGTTTCCAAATCATCCTAGGATCATATAATTGGAGTAGGAATCTTTGTGCACTTCAAATTCTTTCCAAAATCCACCCAAATTTCGAATTTGGGGTCTGTCACGGCTTGTTATATGGTTTTAATGGCCTAAACAGAGTCCGAATCGGGTTATAAATGGGTTTTCACGGCCCTTACAACGTACAAATTATGGATTTCACGGCTCGTGAAGGCCTGGTCACGGCCGTGACTCGGGATGGCTGAAAAAATGCATTTTACGACTTAAATAGGGTTTCACAGCACGTTAAATGGTATTCGCATCCCGTGACAACCAATTTTCAGCCATATACAACTTCACTCTTTTTGACTTTCTGACTCCGTTTTAACTCTGATTTGAGCGCGATTTTCTCTGTTGACTTCGTAATTCAATTTTTTTTGCTTCCTAGACAATAAAATACATCATTTGGATAACTTTCATTTTTGTAAAATTAATGTAAATAAGTCCATGAAATGATGCATGCTATTAGAAAATGACGTGAAATAAGATTAAATGCATGGCTAAATATATGTTATATTTTGCATGCATCAAACTCCCATAAGCTTAGATATTTGCTTGTCCTCAAGCAATGTTCAAGGCAAAGCTCCAACCAAAAAGGTCAATCATCGCTTCCACCCTGTTAGTCAACTATTTTTCTTAGCACTAGATTTTATGCATCGATCACCAAAGTATCTTTCCATCATTTCAATGACCTAGCCTTGTACAATTTCTTAATATTAGACATATTTAAACTCATCCAAGTTCAGATCATGCAAGAAAATATACAGTCTATCAAATAATAGTCTCAATGTTGAAAAAAAATAAGTTCTACTATAAGCTTCCGGATAACACTTGGTCGCCAGACAAGAATTCCCTACGGATCTAATCACCTTGAATAGACCAAGGTTCCGGATAACACTTTTGTAATTCTTGTTCTGGATAACCCTATTTTATCCTTTTGCACTTTATTTTCTTTCTTTTTACTATAAGCTCAATAAACACTTAAATGTTCAACAAAGAGGCAATTATTATCAAGATTAAATAAAAAAAATAAAAGAAAAGAGCATGAACAAGAATTTGTCGTCTAAATATTCATAGTTCTACTTATCAACATTCACATTCCAAATACCCAATACTAAGGCGATAAAAGATAAAATAATAGTGCTTCGAATTTCATTAACTAGCAAGATGTCTTTGAATAATGTTTGAAAATAAGAAAATATTAAGACATGAGAAAGAATGATATGAAAAAATTTAATTTCTATAGATTTTAGATATGATGCAAATCAAATATGCAAATAAATGATAAGAACGTATGCATGTATTGCAATATAAAAAGATAGGCATGATGCATGAAACTGCAAACTCCCCCAAGCTTGAACTCAACACTGTCCTCAGTGTTTGAAAATCAAATCCGGAAAAGGAAGTATAAAAATAATAAAGAAATCATAAAGGGAGGAATTGAAAAGAGACAACATGATATATCCCAATGTAATGGATGTGGAAGTCGTAGAGAGAAGCCAATGGATAGTTCGGATGTCAAATCTAGTGAAGTTATCAATGTCGAAGAGCCTATGCGTTGCCCTTACTTTAGTAAGCCCCCCACTCTATCTTGCCCTAACTTTATAATGTGTTTGATCCCTCCCTGGACTCAGCCCTAATTTTCCTCTTCCCCATTCTTCATTAGGCACTCCGACAAGGAGATTATCATGATCAATGACAAACACGTTTTCCTCCTTCGGTCAGCCCACTACCTTGTCATGCCCTAATTTCAGTTGCATTCAATCTCGCTATTTGATTTGTGCCCTAATTTTGTCTTCCCTCATGAAGCTCTCCGATCACCACTATTTGACATGTCCTCTCACCGTGGGTTCAATCGACAATGATCATTTGAATGATGTCTTTCCGTAAGCCTCAATCGAGTCATGTCTTCATTTGATTCCTCTCATTTGAACGATTCCATTTGCTTATTCATGTTACATCATTCCCGTTACAAGTTAGATGCCAATCGTCATCCCAATCTCTCATCCTATTTAAGCATAATGGTTTATTTACATGCTGGACAAATTCCTTATTCACATAATTGTTAAGTGTGGTTTGTTTAATCATAGTGGTTTGTTTAAACGCTACATCCTTCCTTTAATGATAGGTTGTTTAAATGTTACATCATTCTTGTACTTATTCCTGTACTGATTCGTTCCTTTGTTAATGGATATTGAATCCATAGGTTAAAGTTTATCCAATTTTAATTCATATGCTTGTAGCATTTTCTATCAAAATGAAAATGCCTAAGTGTCACTGCAAACAAGAGTCTTGGACCGAGCGAAATCTTGATCGAAGGTTCTATGGTTATCAATACTTTGATGTACGATTTGAAAATTAATTTTTATGAAATGGTTTGCTCATTAATTTTTATATTAACATTTTATGGCTTATCTTGTAGAAAGAAAGTGTATCAATACTTTACATGGATGAATCTGTAGTTTGAATCTCGATATACTTAAGTGATAAAATGGATTACTACGAAAGATCAATAGGATGGAACTAAAACTAAAATTGAAGATGCCATTATAGTTAATAGAAATGGGAGGAAATTATGTAAATTAGTTATGAGAATGATTGTTATTGTAGTCATGATGATAATGATAATGTACTAACTCAATGTCTCATAATTGGGATGGTTGTATTTTGGGCTCTAACTGAATTTCTAGCACTTGTATTATTTTCCATTTCAATGTAGTGTGTTGAACTTGTATAAGTCATGGTCCCTATTGTTGAAGCAAAGTTTTTATGTCCTATATAATTATATTTTGATGACAACAAACCTCAAAAGATTAGAATTATATTTAAAATGCTGAAAAAGTTTAAATAGAAATATGAGTTTCTTCATGCATTAAACTTTCGATTGATATTTGTCTATGTTACCACGAGATTTACATTAATAGATGAATATAAAATTTATAGATAATTCTCTTATCTTTATAGAGAATCAAGAATCACCTCATTTGGACAATCACATAAAATGTTATATTTAAACAAGTGAAGCTCGAAAAGTTTAATTTGAAGTTGATATTTTCATGTGTTAAACTTGCACTTAATATTCGAGTATTATATCATGGGATTTGGATAAAGAAATTAAAATATAAAACTTATAGATAATGTTGTTAACTTTTCATAGAATCAAATATCATCTCGTTTGAATACTGGTTGAAAAGTTATGTATAAAAGAGTAAATGTCTAAAATGTTTTATTTGAAATGAATAACTTTATGTACTGAACTTTGAATTAATATTTTACTATGATATCATTAGATTTTGGAAGAATGATGAATATCAAAGTTATAAAGAATTGTAATAGATTTCCATAGAATCAACAATAATCTCATTTGGATAATTGTGCAAAACGTTATGCTTAAAATAAAACAGGGTGATTGATCTAGCCGTCAAAGCACTGGTCGACCAGTTAGCACAAAAATTACCCAGTTAAGCATAACAGAATGTCGAGATGATGATGTCGAAGCACCAGTCGATCGGTCAATCCAAAAAATGCAGAAATCAAGTCAATAGAATGTTGAGAGGAAGCCTATTGAAGCATCGATCGATCGTCAGTCGACCGGTCAGTACAGAATTCACCAACGGTCATTTCGTCAACAACTATATGGACTGGTCGAAGTTAAGAATGCACTATAACAACCATATTTTAGCCAAAAAATGAGAAATAGTTCCCAACATCTAAATGTAATTAAGAACGCTATAAAAGAGAATCCCAAGGTATAGAAATCATTAAGACTTCTAAGTAAAAGCGGGAATAACATTTGTGAAGTTAATTTGAGCTTTAAGTTGCAAATCTTTCATTTCTTTCTCTCTTACTCATGTGTGAGATTTCAAATTGTAAAAGAGAATTATGAAGTGTTATAGTGATCATATTGTAATAGTTGTTTAACTCATGAGTGAAAAGAGGTGGTGTCTTACATCGTTACTGTTGGATCACAAGGCACCAAGAGGAGGGTGAATTGTTGTTTTATCAAAAAGATCGATTGCACAAAATATGTCATGGAAGCGTAAAATCGATTTGTTAAACTTTAAATCAATACAATAATAATCAAATCACATACATAATAAGATAGGAAGGAGAGGAAGAGAGAAAGACAAACACAAGTTGCATAATGGTTTATTGACGAAGTTCGGTCACACCTTAGCCTACGTCCCTGCTCTGACTTCTTGGCCTCGAGATCGCTAGAGATTCCATTAACCATCTTCCTTCGTTACAAATGGAGCAAGGAAGAAATCCTTTACAACACACCATATTTTCTCCTCCTAGGAAGCTTTTACATTCTCCTTATAAAGGAGAACTCTCGATCTTTTCTTTAGCTTGAGGAGCTCACACCCAAATCTCTAAGCAAATGTTTCTCTCTTTTACAATATCAAACTCACAGGAAGAGAAGAGAGAAAGATGAGAAGATTCAACAATATGGCTCAATAACTTCAAGGAAATGATTTTCCTTTGATGCTTGATGTTTCCCTTCAATACTTGATTGATTCTGCACCCCTTGAACCCCTTTTATAGTTCTCTTTAAATAATATGACCATTGCCCTTTCGTTTGGCAAAAAATAGTCGTTATATATCATTTTGTATGCGGTCCGGTCGATCGGTACCTCCAACCAGTCGATCCGTCTTCAAATATTTGTGATTTGTGAGTTCTCTATTCAGATCGGTCGATCAGTTCACCTGGCCGATCGATCAGTTCGTTAGACCATTTTATCAACCACTCTGTACTATTTTGCACATAACATTTTACACCGATATCGGAGTGAGGTGATCTTTAATTTGTTGAAAAGTTAATAAGATTATCTACAACTTTTATATTCACATGTTAGTCCAGATATAGTTATTCGAGGTTTGTATCACCAAAATATAATTAGATATAGCATAAAAAATTTGTTCCAACAGTGAGCGAAGAAAAGACAGGTGAAGCTGTAAAGGATTTCTTCCTTACTCCATTTGAAATGAAGGAAGGATGTTAGTGGAATCTCCGATGGTCTCAAGGTCGAGAAGTTAGAATGGGGACATAGCCAAGGTGTGGCCAAACCTCGTCAACAAACTACCATGACACTTGTGTTTATCTTTCTCTCTCCCTATCCTTGTCTTAGATTTAACCATCTTTTAGAGCATGGTACTAATTTTTGAAGAAGGTCTTTCTATTTTCAACCCATCGAGTTTTAAAGATTATTCTTTTTCTTCTTGGAAAATTAGAATGTGTTGGGGGTAAAACACTAAGGATCGATGAACAATCAAAAATAACGAAAGAAAGAGAAGATAAAGACAAAGATTTAACGTGGTAAAACTCTTTTGATCAATGTAACAAGAGAGAAACATTCACGGGCAAAGAAGTCCGGCGCTAGAAGAAATTTACTATAATCCAAAAAGAGAGTACATCATGATAAAATCCTAACAATCATATATAAAAGTACATACCGCGGGGGGCTTCGCCCCCCGCACCTTTCACGAGAATCAATGGCGGGCTATGGGCTTAGGCCTAACCGCCCAAGCCTTCCCCTTCTGCCACAGATCCTCATTTTTCTTTGTTTCTTATTTTTTTCTTTCATAATTTTGGGTATAAGGTACATTATTCAAGTCACATCAACAATTATCCACCATGACTTGAATTTTACAAAACTCTCTCTAAAAAAAAAGCTCAACATGTTGTCCTTTGCCGAATGGCCTACATGGGCTTAGCTTGATGTTTGCAGAATGCTCGCCAATTCTGAACAATAGTCGAACTTGACAATAGGTAATGGGTGCTAATCTTTATCATCATATTTGCTGGATTGTCATGGGTGCTAATCTTCTGAACTTAAATATCTTGCTTTTCCACAATATCACAAACAAAATGATATCTCACATCAATATGCTTTGTCCTTTAATGATGCGTTTGATCTTTTGTAAGATGTATTACACTCTGACTATCAGTAGCTTCTTTTTTCATAGTGAGCTCCCCAACTAATCATAGCTTCTTTTACAGCTTCAGTGATAGTCATGTATTCAGTTTCAGTGGTGGATAATGCTACTGTATCCTGCAAAATAACTTTCTAACTCGCAGCACAATCAGTAATAGTAAAGACATAATCAGTTAGGGATCTTTTTCTATCAAGATCTCCTGTAAAATCTATATCAACATAGCCAATCAGTCCAGCTGAATTTCTAACAAATTTCAAGCATACATCAGAAGTAATCTTAAATATCCCAGTATCCATTTAACAACTTCCCAATGCTTCTTTCCTGGATTAGACATATATCTACTGACATCACTGACAGCATGAGATATATTTGGATGAGTGCAAACCATTGCATACATAATGCTACCAATTGCACTACAGTAAGGTACTTTTGACATATAACTTTTATATTTATCAGATTGTGATGAACATGAAGCTGAGAGTTTAAAGTGTGCAACAATCGGTGTACTAACCACCTTAGCATTCTGCATTACAAAATGCTCTAAGACTTTTTCAATATATTTCTGCTTTGACAGAAATAATCTTCCTGCGCTTCTATCTCTAGAAATTTCCATTCCTAAAATCTTCATCGCTACTCCAAGATCCTTCATCTCAAATTCAGAACTTAACTTATTTTTTAAAACATTAATTTCAAATATATCTTTCATTGCAATTAACATATAATCAACATAGAGTAACAAATAGATGAATGAATCATCGGCAAGTTGATTCAAGTAAACACAACTATCATACTTGCTTCTAACAAAATCAATACTCGACATGAATGAATCAAACATTTTATACCATTGTCGAGGGATTGTTTAAATCCATACAAGGACATGGCAAACTTGATCATCTCTACCTTCAACATGAAAGCCGACTGCTCCATATATATATCTTCTTCTAGATCTCCATGTAAGAATGCAGTCTTAATATCTAGCTGCTCAAATTCAAGATTCTGCAAAGCAACAATAACAAGCAAAGTACGAATAGAAGTATGTTTCGCAATAGGAGAGAACACATCATGAAACCAATACCCTCCACTTGACTATAGCCTTTTACCACCAATTTTGCTTTGTACTTTGTATTAACATTATTGATCCATTCTTTCTTTTTAAACACCCATTTGCCGTCAACAATTTCTTATTCATTGATTATTTTACAAGTTCTCAAGTGCCATTCTTCTGTAGAGATTCTATCTCCTCCTGCATTGCTATTAACCACTTATTGCAATGAGGACTTCGAATGGCTTCAGAATAATTGAGATGATGTATGAACATCAGGAGTATCATGTGTAATATTCTTTTCATCAGAAGAACTTGAAAGTTCTAACTCCGTCTTCTCCAAAATCTTGTATTTTTTTGTATCATTAATAATAAAAAAATCTTTTCTCGAATGAAGCATCACATATTCATAAAAAGTAACATGTCAACGAATAATAAATTTCTTGGTTTCATGACACCATAATCTATAACCTTTAATACTAGATTTATAACCACATCTATGACATCCAAGAATCAAGTTTTATGCTTAATGGCAAAAGGTGAGGATGATGAGGTAACCTCAACTTCATCTTATTTTTGTAATGTTGATGTTGATATTGCTTTTGATGTTCATAAAGAATTTTCATTTCTTATTCAAAAGCATCTTTCTCTTAAAAAGAAAAAATAGATCATTAATGCATGAGTATATTACTTTGAAAAATGAGTTTGAAACTTTGAAAAAAGAAAAAATGTTTGTCTAGTTCAAAATGAAACTTTGATAATGATTTTCATATTATGAAAAATGAAAAAAGAAAAGAATGCATGCTTAATTCAAAATGAAATTTTGGAAAAAGAAAATAGTGAATATATAAATGAAAGTAGAATCTTGAAAAATGATAAATTTGCTATATCTATGAAACATAATAGGATTGTTCAAAAGCCTATTTAATTTTTTGCAAAATCTATTGAATATAGAAAGAAAATGAATTTGAAGAAAAATGGTAAAAATACAAAGGAATACTACTTAAAATATTCATATTCTTCGTTGAAACATAAGCATGATGTTAATAGTCAAGATTTGAAGCATAAACATTCTTACGATTACTCTCTTAGTGTCAAAGGATCATATGCTTATCATAATAATACTTTGAAATTTGAATATGCTCGTGATCATTTTGTTACACCATCTATTACTTGTCATTATTGTGGTGCTTATGGTCATTGTGCATTTTAGTGCAAAATTAGAAATTTATAAATGTTGAGAAGAAATTAATGTGGATTCCTAAAGGAACCAAAGTTAATCATATTGGACCCAAACAAGTTTGGGTACCAAAAAAAATATGATGTGCTTTGTAGGTGTGCTTCAAGAATGATTCAAGTAAAGTGAAGGCACACGCCTTTCGGTAAAAGTATTTAGTGAAGCAAAGCACATGTGATTTTCATACTTAAAATGTGCATTTGACTTGGACCTGTCCATTCTTGAACATGATTATTCACAAGCTTAAATGCATAATGTTTTGAAATCTTCACGTTGACAAAAATGATGATACTTTTTATAATTGAGTATGAAATTGAAACATTGCAATGATCTTGCTTTGACTATAAATATTTAAGACATTTGAGTTGGCAAAAGTGTCATATTCCTTTCTTATGATGAGAATTTTGTCATGTTCAAATTTCTTACAAGAACATTTTATGATGATGTTTTTATGATAGATGAACTCTATAATATTTTTGCCTTCATCCATGATTTTCATTAGATATACTGAGTAAATGGACTCATCATCGTCCTCATCTTTTGCCCTAAAGGATTATGCTTCTTGAAATTTGCAAAACACATTGTGTGTATATATACTGCCAGCATAGACCTCTAATTGAATTTTTAAGATATAAGCAAGCGTAGAATTCATAGTAAGTAGTCTTCTCTTTCTTCTTATCCACGGTGAGTTTTGATAGCTACATATTATATTATTGTACAAAATATGAGAGCGAGGTATTTGCATTAAACCCACAAAAAAACATCGATACCTTTTGTCCTTTTGTGTTCTGTGCATACCTGCAATAGTGAAGCTCTTTGAAATATAAAGGAATCCATTATTTGCGTTTGTTGTACATGTCGTCAAACCAATGACCACATGGGATATTAAATTTTTTCTTTAAAGCAAGCCAACCTTCTTCAAATTCATCCACACTGAATTATTCATAAAGCCATCCATCTACTGTAATCTTCTTTCAATGTGCCTCATGCATATAGGTCTTGTAGATGAATCATTGCATTTTTTTTAATGGGTCATATGCAAAATATATGCCAAATGTTTGAAAAAACCTTACATACTAGAATTACATCCCTTCTACATGCTGCTCATAAATGTCTCCCTAGAATTACATCCCTTCAACATGCTAACAAAGTTAGATGTCATATTAACACATACTAGTCAACATGTTGTTGCTATCCTAAACATATATTGTGCTCATAAATGTATACTTTAAGTTGTTCACAAACTTAAAGTACTCAAAACTATTCAAAGTGTTGACAATATAGTGATTTCTCACAACGAACATGAAAGTAAACAATACATAAATTGGATGGAGGGAGGAACCCAAATGAGAGCAAACTATCTACAAAGAGGGGCAGAGGAGGGAACAACAGATTCAAAACAAAGACCTTCCTAGGGGAAACAACATAGCAACAACTTTGTCTTCGTCATTGAATGAGTTAGTCTGACGACGAAGGGGGAAGATGAAAATTAGGGCATGAGTCTAGGGGGATCAAATACATCAGAAGTTAGGGCAAGACAATGTGGGGGAAGGGGCTAACTGAAGGACGAATCACCAACCGTCTCCTATCGATCGGCTTGTTGTTCATCATCGGTGAGACCTTGTAGCTGTGTGTTATCGGCAAGAGTGGGACCAAATAAATAAAAAGTTAAGGCAAGACAAGGTGAGGGGCTTGTCGAAGGATGAATCGTCGGCGTGTCTCCCATCGATCGGCTTGTTCGTCATTGTCGGCGAGCCCTTTGTAGCCGTGCATCATTGTCAGGAGCGGGATCAAACACATCAGAAGCTAGTGCAAGACAGGGTGGGGGCTTACTAAATGATGAATCACTGGTGTGTCTCCCGTCGATTGGTTTGTCCGTCATCATCGACGAGCCCTTGTAGTTGTGTATTGTTGGGGAAGAAGTGGGCGTAGGCGCAGGCCAACTGATCGTCTATATTCATCTATATTATTCAAGAGGTTCCTACACGCGAGCAAACCAGATCTATGAAAGTAATCTCATCGAATTGTCACAAACGAGCAGACTGTAGACCCCCAAGTTCGCACATGCATCGACGTGGAGCGCGGATGAAAGATCCAATGGCTTCACGACTCGAGTACATGCTACCCCGCCACTAGTAGCTTTATAAACCATTATATCCCAAAAAAAATATCACAAAAGTTGCCATCTTTTGGTACAACACGAGCGAATTGAAGTTGGAAGGAGTGGCACATGGTGATGATTGTGGGCACCTGCATCGCGTGCTCATTAACATCCCATGACAGCTTGCAGATCTCATCCTCATCCCCCCTCATTCATTTATTTATTTTATTTACTTACTTTTCCACGATAAAGTTTATGATGAATTCTTTTCAATCTCATAGTTAAAACAAAATTAACGCATTTAGAATAAACATCGGGGAATATGCGTGAAAGTAGCAAATCGTTCGACCAACACAGAGATTAAATATTTCGAATTCAATTTTTCACATGTATATATAACTATGTTTTTTCTTTCTAAAAATCTTTTAGTCACCATTTATAAATTATTAATAATTATCCTTGCATAACTAGAGGTAATGTCCAATAGATATTGATCAAAATAATATCGACATAATTTTTTAGGTGACTATTTCCAAATATAATATGGGCTAATTAATTAAGTCGAATCACAGTTTGCTTTTCCTAAAAGTGGTTATAAATTAAACTACCACCTTTTAAAATTGGTCTATACCTTTTTTTGTCTCATCTTGATATATATATATATATATATTAAAATACTAATACTTGCCTAATAACAAGAACTATATATATATATTAAAATACTAATACTTGGCTAATAACAAGAACATGTGATTTCTATCTTGGCTTTATGGATCGATCACATTCTAATATAAGATAAATGTTCTCTCACTCTGTCTGTCTGTGCACATATTACCCATATATTTAGTATTAAAACTTCTTGCTTCATTTCCCCACTTCCCAGCTACTTAATTCAATCTGTAAGGCAGTCCACAGAAAGAGGAGAGAGAGAGAGGAAGGGGAGAGTTGCGTTCTGTTTTGATCCTGTTTTTGGTCAGACCAGGAAGGAGAAATAGGCGGGGGAGACCGGAGGGAGGATGGGGGCACTGATGATGGTTGGGTTACAGGGAGCAGAAGTTGCTGATCCCTCCTCCTTCTATGGCATCTGCACCTATTCGGCTGGAATTGCTGGTAAACAGCTTCAATCCTTGCCCACGACCCAGTTCCATCTTCCCATCTCAAGATTCAACTCTTTATTTTCTTAGGATCAAAGCAGTTTTTTTTCTCTCACCCCTCTTGAGAAATTGATCCTGCCAATGTCTAGGACCTCCAAAAAGATCTCCTTTTTAGCCATAAAGCACTTCATCTTCACATTTTATGCCGTCTGTCTGAGATTTGAGTAGTATCTTTTTGGTTCAGTCTATTGGCTCGAGAATGGTCCTTGGAATCGATGTAGCAACCTTTTTTTTTTTTTTGTCTTGATGGTTTTTATTAACTATTTGACTGCAACTGATCGTGCAAACATGGATATGATTGCAGGCAACATCTTCGCCTTCGTCCTATTTGTTTCGTCAATGTGAGTTCACATCCCTCCAGCATTCCAGTTTTTTTTCTAGTTTGATTGTTCAAATCAATTGTGATTTCTCCCACTTTTTTGTGATCAATGTCTTGCAGACCAACATTCAAAAGAATTGTCAGTAACAAGTCCACGGAGCAGTTTTCGGGTCTGCCTTATGTTTACTCTCTCTTGAACTGTTTGATCTGCATGTGGTACGGGCTCCCCTTTGTCTCCTATGGGGTGATCTTGGTTGCTACTGTAAACTCCATTGGGGCTGTTTTTCAGCTTGTTTATGTCACCCTCTTCATTGCTTATGCAGACACCACAAGAAAAGTGTGCAACTGTAGCCATGGCTTACTATTTTATTTCATTATTGTGTTGTTCATTAATTTACCTATCTTTCTGATATTCAAAATGCAGATCAAGATGTCGGGTCTGCTGGTTGGGGTTTTCTGCATCTTCGCATTAATCATATATGTCAGCCTCGAACTGTTTGAACACAAAACTCGGCAGACATTTGTTGGATATCTGAGTGTAGCGTCGCTCATTTCAATGTTCGCATCTCCATTGTTCATAATTGTAATTGTCTTCTCACTCATTACTGATCTTGTGTATTGGAGCACGGTTAGCCTAAGTCTTTGAGAATAACTTCTCCTTTTTGCTCTTCCTAACAGAATCTGGTGATCCGAACTAAGAGTGTGGAGTTCATGCCTTTCTATTTGTCTCTTGCAACCTTCTTAATGAGCGTCTCGTTCTTCGCATATGGCATGTTACTACATGACTTCTTCATCTATGTAAGAATACAAATTACAGAACTTATTTCTCCATCGGATTAAGTACCATTTTGTTCTTTTCATGATACATTATTTTCTTTTCTTCTTTCATTATGTTCAGATTCCAAATGGCATTGGGACTATCCTAGGCATCGTCCAACTGTTGCTGTATGCCTATTACAGCAAGAGATCAGGAGAGCATTCTCGGATGCCACTGCTTGCTTGAATTTGATCATTTGCTCCTTGAGCAAGATTTTGTTTGTGTTATTTCCTTGTGGTGCTTTTGCAGTTTTCTCTCTGTGCAGTCTCAATTTTTTCATGCGTTAGTGTTGTATATCACATCCTAGTCATTCATTCTCCCATGGTCAGTTCTTGTATATTTCTCTTTCATGCATGTTAGACAAGGCACGACAGCTAATCTTCGAATGCTGTCAAGTGCACTTGAATAAGTTGAAATAAGGAATGTCAATCAAATGACTTCATATTGTTCTTTACCTTTGTGTTTGACGTTGATCATGTTTTTTCCCTTATATAAATAATTGCACAACATGCTGTCTTGCTCATTTTCTATCTAATTAGTTCCTAGAAACTAAGTTTCCAGTGAATATGCTGTACTCATGGATATATCAAACTGTTTTTTTTAGGGGAAAAAAGGATGGCCACCCGGTTAAGTATAACAATGAAATGAGAATCATATACAAGTGTGGATTAGTTAGCTACACAGAATTTGTGTAACAATGAAATAGTGGGTTCATCACCTCTGTAGTTGAAACTCGCCCATCTACTCATCTCTTTTGTTTGCGGTAAAACTGGTAGGCATGTTGGATGATAGTAACTTAGTTTGTGAACCGAAGATACCAAGCCTCAGAATGATTTTTATTTTTTGTAGCCAACCCAAATAATCTCCATTCAGAACATGAAATCCATATTTCTTTTGAAACTGGAGTTGAAAAGGTAACGACTTTTCTTGGGGTAGAACTACAGGAGATTTTTTCGGGGGGTAGAACTGCATGAGATTTTGCAACTAAACATGACTGGACCACCAAGTGGAGAGCCTCATCGTCGTTCCTCTGTCCCCTGTTTTTTGTCTTGCTTTTTCCCTACAATGAGATCTAACTCAATGTTGATATGATTCCTAATGCTTCCTTCAAGACATATGTTGTGGATGATGAAGAAGCCACATATGCTCTAACAAAAACTCGAGGGATCGAAGTCTTGAAAAAAAAAATCTGCAAATAATGCATCCATTTAACAGAGATGTAAGCTGAAAAACAAGGAACTGGACAGCAGCTCACTACATAAACATGAAGTTGGCATGCGAAGAACAATGATTGGATGAATTTCAGATTGGAGATACCAATGAAATTACTTCCTCAATGCGCTTCAGGAAATAAATGCAGTATATGATGATTCACCAAAAGTTTAGAATATGAGCACTAGGACAGATTAAAATAAATGTTGAAAATAATGTAATACTGCACCAATTATTACAGCACTTTGATCCTCGTTTGTAAAACCATGCTCATTAACCAAATCGCAGTAGAAGACCATAATGTCTGCCTATCAAAAGGCAGATGTACATATTCATGTAGCATTGTCGCATGAACGAATAGGAGTTTAGCGAACTTGACTCATGAATTTATACATTTTGGGAGTGTATAAATAACAGACTTCGATCATCGACCCATAAAAAAAGCCTCCAAGAAGAGCTGAAAGAGATGCTAGACAGATGTCTAATTACAATCAACATAAATAATTCTTTTAAAGAATAATAAAGGCACGCAAGACTTCAAAAAAAAGAAAAAAATATAAAGGCACGATATGTACATCATGGTTTCAACTTTTCAGCAATGGGATGAATTGCAGGTGCATGCAACGCTCCTCCTTTGGTTAGTAAATTCTTTCAGCGGTGGATACTGGGCGAAGGAATACAACAATAACTGTAATGTTATCTTTGCTGCCACGAGTAGCTGCTTCAGTGGCCAACCTTTTTGAACACATGGAAGGCTCTTTAACAGTGTCTTTGATGATGGACACTACATCCTCATTGCTTAACACATCCCATAGTCCGTCACTAGCCATTACCTGGAACCACATCGATTCTATAAAATAGTGTTCTGAAATACAAAGTGCATTGTCAACGATTGTCGTTTATGACCACTGTTTTACAAGCCATTTTCCTTCTGGATAGAGCTAATAATGATGGTAAGTCTGTATGTCCACCTAGACAGCTAGAAGACTATTAGTTATTTGAGTAAATTACCATGAATGAATGTTTTAATTTCTCGTCAAGAACTATTTGTTCTTGACTCTACGGTGACCGCATGAACCCAAATAGCAATATATGAGAAAAACATGTGCCAACACTCACCAAGAAATCATCTTCTTCTGATAAAGAAGTCTCAGTAATTTCAGGATGTGCTGTTACTGCAGGCTTTAGGTCATCGTCACCAATGGATCGAGTAACCTTATGAGGGTGAAAACCATCAAAACAAGAAAATTCAATCAATACTTCCAACAGCGGAAAGTTGAATAAGAGGGGTTCACCATTTATCAAGAATAATACTCAAAATCTTTAAGATAATCCAAAATTTCATTGCAATATATTTTCAATTTACCATCTCATGCATAATAATTCAATCATTAGTCATAGGAGAACCATCTCTAGAGAAGTTACAGCATATTAAGTTGAAGGAAACAACGTACCTGGAGAGCAGCTGGACCAACTCTCCATGTATCAACTTGCCATTTCACTTCAATGCCATCTTTTATGACTCGTGCTCTCTCATTAGGGCAGCTTGCAAGATGATCCTAAACAAATAATTAGAACATGCTGGAAAAATACTAACCATACATAGGTCTCGAAAGAATCATTAGAGCAATATGTTTCTGGAAAAATCCTAAGCATCCGCACTCGAAATAAGAGATTACCTTGCTCAATGGAAATGGGCAACCATCACGGCTTAGAATTGCTCGACAGTCACCAGCGTTAGCAACAAAAAGCTTGTTTCTCACTAGCAATGCTGCAATAGCTGTGCAACCAGGATGCCAATCTGCCTCAACAATTCTTCTTGCCTTGCGGTGCAAAATTAACTCATCTCTGAATGCCATGTCTGTCTTTATAAATGCTTCAATGAGTGACTCTGCTGGACTGCAATTAATTGAACTATTAAAGATGTTACATAATAGTAAATAGATGCAAAATATGATCAAAGAGAACCTGGACAGATAATCAGAATTCTGAATAAATCCTGGTACAGCTCGAGAAGAGAACTGAGCAGCAGCAGCACCTGTAAGAAAAAGGGTCCTAGCTAAATTCATTCCTTTCTAGATAAAATAGCTTGGATGGACATCAATCACATACCTCGATGACCATCAAATATACCAAAAACATGAACATCCTTTTCATTGCAAATATGAGGAAGCATAAAGTGTGTATCTTCCATTTTCTCCCTCCTCCCACATGTTGCAAAGGATCCCCAAGATACCGTTGGCTCATAAAGCAGGGTGTCATAAGGAGAGCCATCCCTAGATATTGTATTTGGCTTTTCAACCTTTCTCTTACTGACTGATACTTCCCCTTGAGTTAACCAGTTTAACGTTTCTTGAAGATATTGGACTTCTTTTTCACCTTCTTCTGAATGGGAGCTCAGAGGAAAAGGTTGCGAACAAGGAGCATTCTCAATATGCTCAACTAGTGATGACAACTCATTGACTATGTCATTAAAAGAAGGTCTATTCATTGGGTTATGATCCCAGCATTTTGTGATGAGAGACAATAAACTTGATGGAGCACCACATTCAGGATGAGCAAGAAGAGGTCGCAATCCTTCAGAAACCACAGCTGCTGTAAGTTGTTGTTCAGTGTAGTTCATTTCAAGCACAGTGTGGGCCTATGGAAATGACAATTGTTGAAGTTCACTCATTATAGTTATTCCACATTAGAAACATCGAAGATGGAATCACCCCATTATATACATAAATAACGGAAGCACGACAATTAGATAAGATTTCCCTACTTTTGTTTGAAATGCTAGGAATGAACTACAACATATTAAGAGCTTACTTCTGCTTCTGATTGTGAGCAATACTTACAAATGGAAAACATGATTGTGCTACCCCTTTTAAATATGAGAGTGAGGAAGGACGTAAGTAAGATACAAAATAAAGGGTCTAATGTTACCTGGGCTTCTGTTCGCAGATCTGTGTAGGGAACAACGCCAGTAAGAAGCTCACTGCAGAAGGCCGTCCGCGCGTCAACAAGTTAACTCCATAATAAAAATAAAATATCAAATTGACCAGGAGAAATATATTATGATAGATGTTTCGTGTGAAGTATAATTAGGTTCCTCCAACATGTTAGTAACCTTAATCAAATATCTGGTTGAGGAACCTTGACCTAGATATTTAGCTCGGTGCTTTTGAAGGTGATACCAAATATAAAAAGGTAATGCCTCAACAGATAAATATGCCCAAATATTTTCATGAAATAGGAGAAAACAAATTGCTTTACAAAACTTAAAGGAAACTTGATAAACTGCGGGTACAGCATTCATTTATCTTACTTAATTGTTATTGCGAAACTGTAGACATCGGTCTTTTCTGTATGAATATCCTTCCTCAGAATTTCTGGTGCCATATAGATTAGTGTCCCGACCATGTTCTTCTTGTGAAATCCACCAGTAGGTTTGCCAGATGATCTCCAATTTTCAGTTGAAACAAGTGTAAGGTCCTTCTTATATGTCGCCAAACCAAAATCTGCTAGATGTGGGTGAAGCTTCCTGTCCAGCTGCCTCGCAGTTCAAGTGGCACAAAAAAAAAGGCTAAGAAATGAATCAAGAATAAATATGTTTTACAACTTGTTCTTTCTTTGTGAAGGAAAAAAAAAAACAAGTGTCGAAGATGGTTACAAGAATATTTGCTGGTTTTAAATCTCTGTGCACAATTCCAAGGTTATGCAAGTACTGGAGAGCTTTTGCTGAGACAAAGAAACAAAAAGAACCTGCGTCAGGAAAGTACCTACACAGATTCTTAGAACTGCACTTAAATGCCAGATCAGATGAAACTAGTGAACTCAAAAAGGTATGAGCAAAACTATCCTGTCACATCTCAGTTGTAAGCTATAATTCAGCTTAGATGAGCAGCATCTAATCGACACCCTATAAGAAGTTAATGCATTCACAAGAAAACTTAAGTGCGTCTGAAAAAATAGTAATGTTCCTTTGCAACCACATATAAATGTCTGAGTGTCAAAGTAAACAAGATTCCCAAAAAAGTGTTTTTAGTTTGATGAATCCGAAATAAATATTTTGGCTCATTGCTAGCAATCAGCCAAAAGCTCGCAGTCCACAGCAATGAAAGATTCTATTGTTCTCGGGATGGGCCTTTTCGCTTCAGCTTGGCATTTAATGCCCCAAATAGTAGACATTCATGAAAAATCTCTTTCATATGGCCTCATATTCGAGAACTTGTCATGCCTTGTGAAATAACTTCACCATATGGTTCGCCAACCGTTAGTTTCGTTGCAGATTTTGCCAACATTAGGCCGCTCTATATACACTTCATGTCTATGGACGTCACACTGAGAGCCTTTAAGCAGCCGAGCATGTCAACGCCTTTGTTATGCATTATGCAGTACCGGATGAGTGTCACAAGAGTATTGCGAGTAGAATGACGTATTATAGAGAAACATTAAAAATTCTAGACAAAATGGTTTCATTTTTTTTCTATTAAAGACAAAAGGTCTCCTTTTAGTATGTTTTTATGCCCAGACAGCACATTCTGTTTCAGACAGAAATAGAGCAGAAAGGTACGACAAAAAAAGAAGAAAGCAAACGAAGTAACGACTAAGAAGCTACCTAATTCATAGGCAATCACCAGCACTTGTTCTGCATTTGGACTCCATTCCTCGATATGCAATTTGTCGCCCAGGTTCCGCGAGTCATAGAACTCGAAGAAGAACATGTAGTTTGGTGGTCTGGCGTGTGCAGCCACCAACTTGACGAGCCCCGGATGGTCCAACTCGCTTCAGCCACAAAAACAAAACAAAAGATATCAGCGCGTCGCGGCCGGCGATCGATTTTCAACACAAATCTGAAAGAAAAAAGGTCTCATCTTTCGGCGGACCAACGATGAGGTACAAACCAGAGGAGCTGGAGCTGGCGGTGGAATTTGTCGAGGTCCTCGGCCGTTGAGAGCACCGGCTTCTTGGCTGCCACGCGGGTGCCGTCCGCGAGGCGCGCGTCGTAGACGATGCTTTCGGCTCCTTTGGTTACCGTTTGCGAGGAGACCGAGATAAAAAGAAATTAGTCAAAAGCTCTCAGAAGCCAACAACATCAACATCAGAAAGACGAGGAGGAAGAAGCGGAAGAGAACCTTTGGCGATGGGGGAGAGGAGGGTGAAGGAGGAAGGAGGCAGGTGGAGGGGGATGGTGTCGCTGCGGCAGCAACCGCGGACGCAGGTGTTAGGCTCCCTGATCGCGCCGACCATCTCGCGGATCTTCCAGCCGGCCGCCAACTACAAGGTGTTCGTTAAAAGTCCTGAAACACGAAGCGCCGGATCCGTCGTCGCGCCGGTGCCACCGATGGGAAGGAAACGAATGGCTGCCTTTTGCACGGTCGTGGCTGCCGCTGCGCCTGCTCTGCTGCCTTGTGGGGTCGGGGGCGCTTCGATTGGTAGCAGCGAGTCGCGGTTGGTACGAATGACGTGGTCGCACGTGTAGTGCTCCGTGTTCTCTGTGACATCAGTTAACTCTTCCGCGGGAGATGCACGTGGAGGCAATCCAACGGCCAGAATATTTTGTAATATTTTATATTTTACCCCGAGGAGGCATCTTTTCGATCGCATGAAACCCAATGGTTGGTTGTATCTTTGGCCCGATTTTTTATTTTTAAAAAACATATTATAGAACTAATAATTTCATATTTGATTTTTGAAAATTTCATATTATAGAACATATTATCGGTCTCATATGAATACCGAATTAGTACTTATTAATTAATATTAGTGTTACTTATTTTCACATATTATCTCAATCTTGCATTGATAAGTGGGGTTGACGCAACCATGAACTTTTCTGTTTTTCAATGTTAAAATATGTTTCTATTGTCTCCGTAGAAAATGCGCCTTTTGGAACATTTGGTGGCTGCGCAAGATGTGGGCACATTGTGGTGGCTTCTTTCGCTCTCACCTACGTTTCTTTTGTCCTAAAGTTTTTTTCTTATAGAACTATGAAGACTGTATTTGGAAACCAAATGGTGATTCATTTTAAATTTTTGATAAATAATTGAATTGATAAATTAGTTCAAGATGTGTTTAGATAAAGTGAAATGCAATGAGAAAATTACAAAGTTGATTTGATAAGAAAAAGTTGATGTGATAAGATGAATTTTTGGTGAGTTTTGAACTAAAAAATATTATTATAATTATAAAATATAATTTTATTATAACTAAAAATAAAGTTATTAATTAAAAAGTTTTAATGAAAAAATTGTTAAAAAATGTACTATTCAAATATAGAAAACATTTTAAAAATGAATTATAATTAATTAAATATTAATTCTTTAGATGAAATAATAAGAAATAAATAATATTATATTAATCCTTTATTATAAATATTTTATATATGATAAATAAATTATTTTATAGGGGTAAAGTGTGTAAGAGAGAAAATAAGAAAAGAAAAAAAAAGAAAAACTAAATATCCCAAAAAAAGAAAACGGTGCTACAATGCTCCGATTCCACCAAAAAAGGTGGAACCTAGAACCGGAGTCATGTGTGCTCCAATTTCACCTAAAGAGGTGGAACACGGAGACCGCATTTGGCGAAACCGGGGTGCAGTTCCACCCCGGTTCGCAATCCAAACACGACCTAAGAGTTCAAGATATAATTTTCCTAGTGAGTTCATTGAAAATAGTCATTATGTTGCTTCAAGATCACGCTAATTGTTCACAAAAAACTTCGCCGATTCATCGTCTACGAGATATTTTGTAACCTCCAATATTTATAATTGTGATAATGGCAGTACAATCTTTTTTAATGTGTACGATTACTTAATTGAGATCACCCAGGGAAGAGCACTAATATTAATTGATGCACTTAGATTAGAATAATTAAGTATGTTGCATGAAATAAATTCTGATGCTTTTGAATTATAATTTGATTCAAAATTTGTAAAGTAGTAATTTTGAATTATGTATTCATTAAAATTTTAAAACTTAGAATAATTTTGTCAAATATTTTTTGTAAATAATGAGAGATGGGTGACAATGTAGTAACCTCCCGATCTCATTATTCATGAATATTGTCACATCATTATTTATGGTTTTGTGGATAAGTTATAACATCTATAACATCAATTTTTCTTATTTGTTGTTAAACTAGATCATTACTTCCAAAACAATCATTCTTATCTAAACAATAATGAAAAGTTAAAGAATGATACTTATAATATTTGACATAAAAAAGTCCAATATCTCTTAGAAGAGAGATCATTTACAATGAACCGACAAAGGAAAATAATGTCCAAAGACAAAGGGATATGGAAGGTATATCAGACTTGATCCTAAAGAAATCATATTGCTTGCATTAATTTGTTGAGTACAATGAGCAGTTCTCTCATATGTGAATATGAAGTCCATAAAATAGATAGCCTTAAAAATGTGGGCGATGCTCCACAATAAGCATAGGTCACTATGCCCCCAACACAAGCATAAGGTGCTCTTACTCAATTTTGACTCAATTTTGACTCCTATTAAAAGTGATCGAATTATTCCGTGAAGAGCATATTCATGAGATGCCAAATATGATATGCACGATGAAGAATGCAGAACAAGTGCTCAATGATGAGCGATAAGTGGAAGTCCTAATGTAACACCCCAAAATTTCATCCTCCTGCCACCCACGTACCTACAATCTCTTCTTCTTGACCCTTTCTTACATAGAACGCAGGAGCGAAAATAATCTTTAACTATTCTTTAACAAAGTGCGAAATGATCTGCTTTTAAATTATTTAGTCCTACTTCTGAAGGCTAATTATCTTTCAATGAACTATGGCAATAAAAAGGCTTATTGACTTAGTCCACATGTGCACTTTACATCATTACAAATTTTCCTACTGCACACATCTCCATCCTTACTTATCGGTTCAACTATACGTGGGATTCAAACATACTGTACGTGAGATAATACAAAATGATATAAATTCATTATAGAAGTGAAACAAACTTAATCATGAAACAATCATAAGGTCAATAGTCAATAAATACGTGCTTCAATAAACATTCTCTTTCTTTATCTATCATGTTCTTATTCATATTTATGTTCATATTCATATTCATATTTTATGTTCGTGTTCTTGTCTATATTCTTATCCATGACCATGTCCATTTTGTATTTTTCATGTTCATGGTCCATGCACTTGTTCATGTTCATACCAAGCATGGTAGTGATAAATTTAATCACGACCGTGAGGGAGAGGACAATACAATTGTAACACCCAGACAAGTTTAAAAAAAAGAATCAAATCAAGTTAAAATAAATCACGTTCAGATTGTTAGTCCAAAATTTGCCAACTTAAGAGGATATAACAAACTTATCCTCCCTATATAAATTACTACCTATCTACCTCAACCAAGTTTTGCCCTAATCGTCAAACCCCTCTCATGTTCCCCTCTCATGCGCCCATGTCCAAGAACCCAAGAGCACATCGCTAGACGTCGAATACGTCGTCGGAGAATAGTCCAACCATCAGTCGATGAGCAGGCGCAGGGACAAGGTTGGATGGTCCATCTAGGATGGCCGGCAATGGAGAAGAGCAAGAAGAACCCAGAAAAGTAGATAAAATTGCAGGAAAAGCAATCAAAGGTAGGTGGATTGTTGGATCAACTTTTGGATCGATTTGAACAATAGATTTTCATGTTCTAAGGTCCACTTAGAGCCATAGTATTTGTCTTCTATCTATTATGCATCATCCCATGGATGTATGTTCATTTTTAAGAGGTTTATTTCGACGAAATCGCATAGAAAATCATAAAGTTGTGGCCACGATTTCATCGTAATCAGAGAATTTGGCCTGGGTATGATCATCGTCGGGCAGAACTGGCACTGAGCCCAACCCGGGTTCCCCGCTGCCCGGCCCACGCATGGCGCATACCTTAGAACACGGCCCGGGCTCCACTAAACTCGACTCTGGTATCGACCATGAAACCAGCAGCATCAACCCGGTCCGAGCTTGAGTTATACTTTACCCAAGCCACAATCAAATCGACAGCACCGATGAATCCGACCTAGGCTACACCTAACCCCACCCAGGTTTTGCCAAAGCATGATGTAACTTATTATGTAATAATAATAATAATAATAATAATAATAATAATAATAATATAATAATAATAATAATAATTATTATTATTATTAGTAGTAGTAGTAGTAGTAGTAATAATAATAATAATAATAATAATAATAATAATAATAATAATAATAATAATAATAATAATAATAATAATAATAATATTAATTATTATTATTATTATTATGCTAATCCATGATATCTGATTCATCTAATTTCACTAATATATTGATCCATAGTATCGCATGATATTGCATGATCTGAAGTTCCAATCTAGGCGAAGATGAAAACATAACTAATTAATAAAGATAAAAGTTTGGGTGATAATGTTACAGATTGGTGGGAGCTCATGGCATTGTTTGGGCATTGGCTTTACCATGTCCCCGCCACACGATTCTCCCCATCATATAGTGAAAGAGGATACCCTCCCATATAGTGAGGATGACTTGTTGTGATGTGCATAATCAATATTACAATCAAAGCATTCATCGATGATATTACATAGATGACATTGATCATTGAATCGTCTTTGATGGTGTATTGATCTCACACAGGGCATTGCATTGATTTCTTCATTGACTCATTAATTTACTTATTGACCCTAATCACATCAATTATTCCATTGTATAGCATTGATTATGTCCATTGATCTTATCTAGATAATGGAACTGATATGCCCTATTGATTCCTATGAAGCATGGTATTGATTATATTTTGATTGATTATTCCATTGATGGTTATGACTACTTGATCTCATCCTTATTTATTGCTACTATTTATCCATTATTTTATTTTCCACCTATTAGTATGTGAAGCTCACGGATTATTATTTTTCATCGGTAACGAGCATAATCATAGACGAGCTCAAGTGACTGATGATGTCCGTGATGGTCCAATGCACATGGATGTGTCTTAGGCTTTTCTTTTTCATTGTTATTAGATGCTGCCTTGTCATAGAGATATGGAGTTAATTTTATTTATTAGACTTCGGCTCTACTCTTGATGATCATTAGTATTATGGATTACTATTGCCATTTCTGATTTATATTAGAGACTTTAATTAAACTTCTATTTTTTTTTGCTATTTTCCTTGATATTTTATTAAGTCTTTCTCTTATATGTATACTGGTCAAGGAATTAGTCAAAGTCAAGATTTTGGTCAAATCATTGCATTGTTGGTAGCGACCATCAGGTTGGATCTTGCCACGTGACAAGGATGATTTGGGGACATTGCAACAATCAACCAACACCTATTTGTGCTAGCTAAAAACTCCAATTACATCTTCTTGTTCAGCCATGGCATCGAGCGACGATGCGTGACGATGTGATGCACTTCAAGAGTTTCATTATTCTCAGTTGTAGTTGACAGTGTTCAAGCCCATGATTATATATAGTTTGAATGTTAGTGATGGATGTGATGTTGAACATGACTATGAGGGCAGAGACATCCCTTCAACAGATGTTGGCATGGGCAACAACGACGACAAATAGACAATTGAGGCAGATGTAGCATCCTTGAAGTGGCCAAAGGTGGAGAGGTAACCTAATGACAATAATGGTGGATGCCCAAGTAAGTGATTGACAACGCGAGCGTATGCATGGAATTCAGTGAGATGATTGAAAAACTTTAAGAAAACAACCACAGGGATCGATGATTATTTTCAAGCCTAACAGACAGTTTGAGGTAGGGGTTCTCATCCTCGATAATGACCCAGGTGCCTGCCTAAGGTACCGACAACCTCTAATGACTAGTTTTGGTTAACAACTCAACTCACTTTGTCGTCAATTCTCCCTTGTTGCCAAAGCGCCTAATTCTTCCATCAAAATTATGCTACAAATATTTATCATAGTTACTCCTAAATCCTCTCTTCTAGTTTAGAAAGGATCAATTCCAATGCAAATATCTATTAGACAATGGACCCAAATGTGTGCCATAAAATTAATTAGACGATCTCGATAGAATAATGATTCAACAGTTGGATATTACGATGATGATCGAATAAATCTAAGTCATTGATATTTAAATTATTATATTGTTAACATGTACAATGCAGATCATAATACCATTTCTATCTCATAATGACTATTATTATCCATCATGAATGAGGAAGAATGAGGAAGAAGAAATTACAAATTTCTTTTCATGGATACCATTAGAGGATGTGATCTTCTATAGTGAACTTCTCCTTTTTGAGCAACATTCATGAGGTAATCCTTCCTCATATTAGTACAATCTTGATTCATTTGTTGAAAAATTGGTATCAGAGCATGAAGATTTTATTTAAAATAAAGATTAGATAAAAATGTATTTTAGTCATTAATTTTAATAAGATTAAAATGATATTTTATTCTCTATGAATATTTTGTTATAATATTTTAATTGGATTAAAATATTATTATGATATATATGGTTATATATATTATGTTAATTTGTGAGAAAGAAAAAAAGGAGGACGGGCCGTCGTTGAGCTGCCGACTTAGGATGACTGGATATCGTTGCACGATGGTCACGCATGCGTGCCAAAGAACGCATGAAGGTCATGCCGGAAGTCGCCTCCTCGTCATGATTTTCACATTGGTGCTCATCCTCCAGGAAGGCTCTAGCAGCCCTCCACTAATAGCCACCAGGGGAGAACGTCAGACTACATCAGGCATTGCAAATGAATATGATGCTGTCAGTGGCGTTGATGTGACCGCACGATGGTCCTCACGTATTTCCATCAACACCCCTTCAGATCTCGTCCTAGATGGTGGATGCTGAATGCTTCCAGGAATGTCCTTGTTGTCGTCTGTCGGCTCTACAAATTTCTATGACCAGCCGACACATTTGCTTGAGGATAGCAGTTGACATAGTTGCTCGTCTAGAGCCAATAAAGAGATGTAATGACCGCATCAACAATCATCGTGTTACCACCGTCGTTGCTCAATCATCGGGCTTGAAGCATGATCGTCACGCTCACTAGTAGGCACCAACTACTACTGCTATGCGAGCAAATCGACCGTCGCCGAGTACTATCATTGGCCACGCACTGCGGCATTGTCACCACCTGCATGTTGATGGTAAGATCCTAGATTTGTATTAGGGGTAAATAGATCATTTGGTCCAAAACCCTAACCTGGCCTATAAAAAGATCTAAGTCTCTCCTATTTCCCTCTTTTCTCCATCTGAACTCTTTGACGTCTAGGACTTGAGGAAGGAGAACTTGAGGAACAAAGAGGAAGAGGACACCCTTCTTTTATTAAGGATTTTATTGAGGGTTGCATGTATTCTCATTAGATCTGGGAAAATTTATACATGATCCATGTGTAGATCTGCCATTCTTAGATTTATATGATAGGGTTTTATATTGCAATATCATGTTCTTAATATTTTTAGAGATGAAACCCTATATCTGGGTGACTGAATGATATTGCATGTTTTAATATATTTTTATAATGCTCAAATGCTTATTTATCATGCGTGAGTTGTTTGGGATGTTTAGCATTATTTCCCCCCAAAGTTTCATCCTAAAATGTATGCTTTTCGAATCGGACGACGACATTTTGAACCATCGGCATGACCCTGCTAACGTCTGAAATGGTCGTGACCGAGTGGTTGGAACATGGCCAATCGCCAAGGCGTTGGCATGACCATGATAAATTCTGTCACAGTTGTGACATGCCCATTTGTGACCACCCTAGCCTCGGCCATAAGTGAGAGGCGTTTGGACGAGTTCAAAACTAGGACTCGCACACGATTGTATTTCAAGCCAGTATGGCCGCGAAAATAACCCGACACGTCTGTGACACCCCAATCACGACTGTGACCAATACTTGGGGAAAAAGCCAAATTATGGGGCATCGATCACATGCATGACCACTCTATAACTAAGTTAAAATATGAAAATATTGTAGCAAAATAAATCCGCTAGCAAGTACATTAGTTGCTTAAGTAATACAGTAAAAATGAGTAAAGAGTATCAAACCCACGAAGAATATTATTAATTCAAATATCTAATCTTATAAATTAATAAGAGAAGAAAAACATAGGGTTCTAAAAAATAAGTGTTCTAATTATAAAATAGAATACTAAATATCAGATAATGGTGTTCAAGTTAGGACTTAGGATGATAACAAATTAAGGATAAATATGTGAATTAGAAATGATAAATTAGATTTCTTAAGATGAACTAGAATTTCTCTAAATTGTTAATTTGACAAGACTAATATCATAGACTCCACAAACTGTACATCCATCATTTAATCCAAGCAGATTAAACTATCTTAAATTTAAGAGTTATTTCATAAACCACTCCTAAATTTTCGTGATTTTCCACATCTTATTTTTTGGATCCCTAAACTATGGTGATTTTTGCTATTTAATCCTTTCGTCAACTTTTCTACTAATTTCGTTTCTTCTAATTTATGGAAAGTCAAAATTACCCCTTTAACATGAAATAAAAAAAAAGTAAGGAAAGAGAGAGGGGGGGGGGGGGGGGGGGGGACCCTCCCTTTCCTGCGCATATGCGTAGACACATGGAAAGAGGGCTCTCTTCCTACACCAGCGTGCACAGGGATAGAGGGAAAGAGAACAAGAGTCGTCCACCCCCCTCTCCTTCCTTGCGTACTCTCGTGCGTAGGGAAAGAGGGCTCTTTTCCTGCGCCATCATGCGTAGGAAAGATGGTGCACAGGGAAAGAGGTAGGGGGGGGGGGTCGCCCACCCTCCTCTCTTTCCTTGTGCCGACGTGCACAGGGAAAGAGATGGGAGGGGGGATTGTCCCCCCTCTGCGACTCTCTTTCCCTATTTTTTAATATATTTTTAAATTGATGTTGAAGGGGTAATTTTAATTTTCATAAATGGGAAAAATGAGGTTAACAGGAGAGTTGACAGAAGCTGACGGAAGGTTTAAATTGGAAAGATCACGATAGTTTAGGAATCCAAAAAAGTAAGTTCGTTGTTTGGGGTTAGATATGGAAAATCACCATAGTTTAGAGGTAATTTATGAAAATTACCCTAAATTTTGTAAAATCAAAATTGCCCACAAATTGATATCACAATTAGAGAAGATTGAAATTAAGATGCATGGAAATAAAATACTAAACTATTAGTCACTCCACAAAATGATCTAATTCTTGGTAGTGATATTTGGATTTTTTTAGTGATAACTTGCTGAAATTAAGTAAAAGGGTCAATTTTTTTAATTTTGATCTCCCAACTCACTAGCTGCAAGTGCATAAGTAAGTTGTAGTAGACTCAGGTTGTCGTATCCACAAGAATTTGAAGTCTAAGGCACCCTAAAACAATCTAAATTAGTTCTACTTTAATAGCTAAAAATAGATTTTCAAAGGGAAGTGAAAACAGATTTTTAATGGAAAGTGAAATGATAACTGAATTTTGGGTTTTGGAAACTGATCAAAACTGAGATATAAATGCTAGATTAAAGTCTAGAAAGGTTTAACTATCAATGAGGAAGGTTATTCTAGGAATTGGGGTTCATCTAAATTAATTAAGGATGGATAGGATCAAGTTATCATTAAATATCCAATTTAGATTCAACTTGAAATGTGGCTACTCTCATAGCTCAATTGATCTTTAACTAAGCAACATATTATCATATAATTGTTAGTTAGGTTGAATCAGAAGAGGATCCTCACTGAAAATTAAGTTATCATTGGGCTCAAATGGAAGTTCAATGCTGATTTTTACAATTTCAAGGAAATCTGCCGTGATAACTTGATGGATGCAGTCACAAATTAATAAAATCACTTCAATTAGCTAAACAAGAATGAAATCTATCCAATATTAGTGCTTGTGCTCCTTGGTTCATCTCTGAATTTCAGGAGGAATTGAAATCAACCTCTCGGCTGCAATTAAGAATGGATTCCACACAATCACTAATTAATTAGAATCAAAAGGGCATCCAATCTTTAATGGGGAATTCATCAAATTTTTATTGCTCCTTGGTTCATCTCTGAACAATAAAGTACCCCTAGGATTCACTTCTCAGTGATTTAATAAAATCAAGGGTTTACAACAACAAATCAGAATCCAAAGATTCAGGAAATCAGATTTGCAATCTGAATTGAAATTCAGAAATCAGCATTGAGAAGTTTGCAATAATTCAGGGATTAAAAACTTGGAAACACCATTGCCTCTTGATTCATTTCTGAACAAGAATGAAACCTTAAATAACCTCTCAGTTATCAATTGGATCAGGGCTCAACAATGATGAAAACAGAAAACAGAAATCAGAATCAGATTGGGGGAAAACAGAATCAGAATTCAGAAAAATCAACAATGTAGATTAATGAAATTCAGGCCTGCCAAATGCCTCTTGACCCATCTCTGGACTGCAAGAGATTCCTAGAGTACACCTCTAAGTGATTTGAATGAAATAGGGATTAACAATTGGCAAATCAGATTCCAAACAAAATAAAAAAGCAGAACATATTTCAGAAATAAATTCAGAAATAAGAAGTACAAACTGAATTGAATCAAAAGTATGCCCAACATCTTGATTCATTTCTGAACAAGATGGGAGGACAATAGCAACCTCTCAGTTGCTCAATTTATCAGATTGAGAATGGTAAGTAGATTTAAACAGCCCTTGGAAATCAGATTCAGGAAAAATCAGGAAATCAGACTTTTCAGGAATTCAGAAATCAGACTTTTCAATTAAGAATGAAATTCAGTAACTTACCATTGATGCCTAATTCATTTCTGAATAAGGGTTAGATCAAAAGTTAAGTTCTAAATTATAGATTACAATAGGATCTACACAATGGCAAGAAATGATTCAAAACAGTGCTGAAATCTGAAACCAGAAATGATTTTCAGTGCAAAAATTTAATTCAGTCCACATCCATCCATATTTAACTTAGATTACTACCCTATCCTAGAAGAAATGGAGTTTAGCTCCTCATATATACAAAGCTTGTCATAAAATGGAATGGAGAACAGGTACAAATCATCCTTTGGCAGCTCTCGATAGCAATTCCAGCAGCAACCAGCAGCTCCTCTAGCAGCAACAGCTCCCTCTTGCTCCAAACCGTCAATGACCAGCCCCCCTTTTCTCCTCTAGAAATTTCACCTTTTATATGACTCATCTCCACCTTTGGATCAGCATCAGAACATTCTTTATGTTTTGATTGCAGCCATGTGTCCCCTGCAGAAATTTCAGTTGCAAATTCCTTTTTGTGCAGGAAAAAGTAGATGGTCCCCCCTACTTTTTTCACTTTTTGGCCACCTTTCCCCCTGCTACAAATCCCCAAACAGCAAGCATCAAAGTCCTTGAGTAGTATTTTGACAAATAAGGATTAGGATAATGATAGTTACTAGCTCCAACTTTAGATGGGATTAAGTGTTGTGCAGGAGTGATAACATATATCAATTTTAATGATTTTAGCGGCCCGGAATGATAACTTGTTACAAATCATGAAAATTATCCAAATGCAAGTGATTCAAAGCATTAGAAGCATCAAATGGACTGGAGTAACAAGTGAGTGCATTCAGAAATTAAATATGAATGAGATTTCTAAGAAGTGATAACTTGGGTGCCCAAAAATGATAACTTATATGACTTAAAACGATAACTTGTGATAACTTGAGTTGTGATTATCCAAATGTGATGAAATTTGACCAGAATTGAGTTAGAACAATAACAAGATGATTGCTTAAGGTCCCTGTGTAGAATTAATGGTTTTGCATGTCAAAATGACCGAATTACCCTTTAACGATAACTTGGCAAAGGAAAAATGATAACTTGTTCAAATGGGCTTAAAACTTTGCACAAGTTGAGATGTGACTATCCAAATATGATTTATATATGATAATGATGGATTTAGGGCAAGAAAGCCATTGAATATCAGTTCATTCAAAATAATGATAACTTGACATATAGGAATGATAACTTGTCCTCAAAATGATAACTTGGCATAGAATTTAAATATTAATAGATTTTGGCATTTCAGAACCTCTATGCACATGGAATTAAGTATGAAATGAGGAATATCAACTAGTTATCACAATGTATACATTTCAAGTATAATTGGCCCAAAAATAGGCAAAAGTGGGACTTAATATGTATGAATTGCATCTAAAATGGGTTAGAAACATATAGTGATCAGCAAGTGATCAAACTCCCCCAAGCTTAGCCTTTTGCTTGTGCTCAAGCAAAACATTCAAAAATTAAGGATGAATTTGAATTTACCATCCACAAATGAGTAGAAAGATCAGCTGAATAAGACCTAAATGAGTTTCCCACTTGGCTAACATTCCATCCCATTCTTTCCAATCCCAAATTCTAGCTGAGGAGTCACAAAGGTTAAAGCAAATTTAAGCCATGAAAGAAGTACTAACATTAACTGATTTGGATTACAAGGATTGTCAACTTTACTAAAAAGTTTGAAACATCAATCTCTTCATGAACAGATTTTTCATTGCTTAAATAGGTTTGAAAACTTGACTTTTATTCATGAGGATGCAATAAACAGGTTTGAACCTGATTTTTATTCATGCTGGTCACAGGATAAAAATCCTGGCTTTATTCAGGAGAGGTTCCTTTTTGGAATTTTCACTCTCTTTATTCATGTATGCATGCAATGCAAAATGCAACTTTTCATTTTCCTTTTTCTTTCTTTTTCATTCTGTTCATGAAGTGAGTAATGGTTCAAACTCAAGTATAGGTTAGATCTTTAAATGCAAATAGTCAAGAATTCCTATTTAACATGGCAGCAAGATCCTTGACTCCTTTCTAGACACCTTCTACTTTCCAATTAATCCATGAATGTAGCTAGTGTTAATCCACAAAAAAGAAAAATTTCAGCTGAAAGTTCATTCAAATGCATCTGAATTCATAATGTCAATTAAAGCAAGAAGGCTAATGGCAAAGTTGGCCACTTGGTATTGGAGTGCACCCATTGTCAAAATGAAGTATTCTACCCATTTCAGAGTTAAAATGAATCCAGAATTGAGTTGAGCCTAAAATTTGAAAACCGAATGATAACTAGTGATAATTTATGATAACTTGTAAAATCTGCTGATAACCTAGTATGAATTATGATATGAACATTAAAATCAATTGAAAACATGATGTAATGGTTAGAAAAGCACTAGGTTTCCTCCCCCAAACTTATTCTCAACACTGTCCCTAGTGTTGAAAATCAAAGGCAAGGGAGAGGGGTGGGTGGGAGTGAAATGCATGAAATTGGGCACTTGAATTCTCTTGGCATTTCATCCAGCATCTTTTGGTGATCCAATCTTCATTAGTTGCAACTAATCCTGCAGAGAAACAAAGGATATCAGTGGAATGGCAGATTTGCAACTAATCAGATTTTTTAGTGCAGAATTTCTGAAATTCACTGAAATTGGGCTATAACAGATTTGGACAATTGATAAGAATGGTAATTTAAATAATGATATGATCAATGTAGCATAATGAAAAAAATATTATCAGTTATCATTAAGTTTTCAGTGGAGAAATCAATATTAAGGTGTATGGGTACTCCCTGAATTTGAGACTTGTGAATTGAACCTGTTCCTCACCACATTCCTGCAAAAATAGAAAGATTAGGTTGATAATGTCTTGGGTTACCTCCCAAGAAGTGCCTTTCTTTAGTGTCTTTGCCTAAACATTGTTACAATGAGAAATCAACTAGGTGATAGTGGCAAATAAGCTAGAATCAACTCCTCCTTTGCAGAATCCTTAGCTATGGGATTGTAAAGCTTCAACCTCTGTCCATTCACCTTGAATACATCATCCTTGTCATTCAGAAGGTCCACAGCACCAAATGGATATACTTTGTGAATTTTGAATGGTCCACTACACCTTGACTTCAACTTTCCTAGAAAAATCTTTAATCTTGAGTTGAAGAGTAATACAAGATCTCCAACCTTGAAATCCCTTTTTAGAATCCTTCCATCATGCCATCTTTTAGTCCTTTCCTTGTAGAATTCTGAAATGTGGTAGGCATTTAGCCTAATTTCATCAAGTTCATCAACTTGCAAGAGCCTCTTTTGCCCACATGCATGCATATCATAATTGAGTGCCTTGACTGCCCAATATGCCTTAAGCTTCAACTCAATTGGCAAATGGCAAGTTTTTCCATAAACAAGCTTATAGGGAAAAGTACCAATTGGAGTCTTGTATGCTGTCCTATATATCCAAAGAGCTTCATTCAACTTCAAACTCCAATCTTTTTTTGTTAATGAAACTATTTTCTCCAATATGGCCTTTACCTCCCTATTTGATACTTCTGCTTGGCCATTTATTTGAGGGTGATATGAAGTGGAAACTTTGTACCTCACTCCATACTTAATTAGGAGGTTCTCAAAACACCTTTCAATAAAGTGGCTACCCCCATCACTTATGACCACTCTAGGAATCCATTTTGACACATAGTCCACAGCTAGAAGAATAAACTTGTAACCACATGAACTAAGAAAAGGCCCCATGTAGTCAATGCCCCATACATCAAATATTTCCACTTCTAAAATTCTTTGTTGTGACATTTCATTCCTTCTTGAGATGGAACCAGCTCTTTGGCATTGATCACAGCCCTTCACAAAGATATGTGCATCCTTGAATAAACTTGGCCAATAAAATCCAGATTGGAGGACTTTGGCAGCAGTCTTGTGTGTGGCTCCATGACCTCCATAAGGGGATGAATGGCATGCCTCCAAGATTTTCTGAAATTCAAATTGGGGTACACATCTTCTATATATGCCATCAGGAGATTTTCTGAATAGAAAGGGGTCATCCCAATAATAATCCTTCAAGTCATGAAAGAATTTCTTTCTTTGCTGATATGTGTAGTTAGGAGGGATAATTCCACATGCAAGGTAATTGACCAAGTCAGCATACTAGGGAACTTGATTAATTGCCACAACCATCAAACTATCATTAGGAAATGCATCATTGATAGGAAGTGTAGATGATTCCTGTACTCCTTCCATTCTTGATAGGTGGTCAGCTACAAGATTTTCACTACCCTTTTTGTCTTTGATTTCAACATCAAATTCTTGAAGCAATAAGATCCACCTGATTAGCCTTGGCTTAGATTCCTTCTTGTTGATCAAGTGCCTCAGTTTGGTGGTCTGTGAATACAATGACTTTGGATCCCACCAAGTAGGGCCTGAATTTGTCAAATGCATACACCACAGCAAGAAGTTCTTTCTCAGTAGTTGCATAATTGATTTGGGCTTCATCTAGAGTCTTGCTTGCATAGCATATGACATGGTGTCTTCTGTCCTTGGTCTGTCCCAAGACTGCCCCTATAGCCTGGTCCGAAGCATCACACATGATTTCAAAAGGAAGGGTCCAATCAGGTGGCTGCACTATAGGGGCTGAGGTGAGGGCTTTCTTCAACTTCTTGAATGCCTTCATACACTCTTCATCAAAATGAAACTCAACATCCTTGCCTAGCAACTTGGTGAGGGGCCTAGTTATCATGGAGAAATCTTTAATAAATCTTCTGTAGAAGCCTGCATGCCCCAAAAAGCTCCTAATTTCCTTGACATTTGTGGGTGGTGGTAGCCTTTCAATCACCTCAATTTTTGTCTTGTCCACTTCAATGCCTTTGCTTGAGACCACATGTCCTAAGACAACCCCTTCTTGGACCATAAAATGGCACTTCTCCCAATTTAGAATCAAGTTGGACTCTCTACATCTTTGTAGCACCTTGGTCAAATTTTCTAGGCAAGCATCAAATGAGTCTCCATATACTGAAAAGTCATCCATGAAGACCTCCATAATTTCTTCAATGAAGTCTGAAAATATAGACATCATACACCTTTGGAAGGTGGCAGGAGCATTGCATAAGCCAAAGGGCATTCTCCTATAGGCAAAAGTCCCATATGGACAAGTGAATGTAGTCTTGTGTTGATCTTGAGGGTGAATTGGAATTTGTAAGAAACCTGAGTACCCATCAAGATAACAGAAATGTGAATGCCTAGCCATCCTCTCCAGCATCTGATCAATGAATGGCAAAGGAAAATGGTCCTTTCTTGTGGCCTTGTTTAACTTTCTGAAGTCAATGCACATCCTCCAACCTGTAATGTCCTTGTGGATATCAATTCATCTGAATTTGACTTCATCACTATGATTCCTTCCTTCTTTGGCACAACCTGCACTGGACTAACCCATTCACTATCTGAAATGGAGTATATGATTCATGCATTCAGCAACTTCAATACTTCTTTCTTTACCACTTCCTTCATGGTTGGGTTGAGTCTCCTTTGACATTCAATGAAGGGCTTGTAGCTGTCCTCCATAGGGATCCTATGTATGCAAATGGAGGGATTAATACCCTTGATGTCTTCAATTGAGTAGCCTATCACCTCCCTATACAGTTTCAACCTCTTCAGCAGCTCTTCAACCTGGTCCTGGGGTAAGTTAGCATTAATGATAACAGGAAAAGTTGAATTCTTCCCCAAGAATTCATATTTTAGATTGCTAGGGAGAGGCTTGAGTTCCAACTTGGAATTGGCTTGAGCTGGATTGCCTTGGCATTCATCAATGGTAACCTGTTGTACCTCACCCTGAATTGCTGGATTTTCTGCTGATTTTGAAGATTTCAGCACTGATTTGTATGCCATAGCCTCTGGATCTTCCAATTCCTTCAAATGGTCAAACATTAGACACCTTTGCAATAGATCTTCAATAGGAATTATAGCTGAAACTTGCTCCACCACTTGATCCAATTGCCCATCTTCAAAATCATTTTCTAGGAAACTTGGCCTACTAATAACTTGTGCCAAATTGAATTCAATTTTCTCCTCTCCAATTTGGAAGGTCAATCTCCCTTCCTTAACATTAATTACAACCCCTGCAGTGGCTAGAAAGGGCCTTCCAAGGAGAATGGGGGTGTTCACATCTTCATCCATATCCAATACAACAAAATCAACTGGAATATAGAATTTACCAACTTTGAGGGGTATGTCCTCAATAATCCCATGTGGATATTTGATGGATCTGTCTGCCAGCTGAAGGGACATATTTGTTGGCTTCAAATCTCCAACTTCAAGTTTTCTGCACAATGATAAGGGTATGACACTAACAGAAGCTCCCAAGTCACACATGGCTCTTTGAATTTTCCTATTGCCTATCTCACATGGAATTGAGAAGCTTCCTGGATCCTTGAGCTTAGGAGGCAACTTATTTTGAATAATTGCAGAAGCCCCTTCAGTCAATGCTATAGTCTCACGCTCCACCACTCTTCTCTTTTTGGTTAGAATTTTTTTGAGGAACTTTGCATATGATGGCATCTCCTGGATGGCTTCAACAAAAGGAACATTTATGTATAGCTTCTTCAGAATTTCCAAAAATTTTCCATATTGCTAGTCTTGTCTTGCCTTGATTAGCCTTTGAAGGAAGGGTACTTTGTCAAAAACCCTTGTATTGCTTCAATTTGAGGACCTGAATTCCTGATTTCCTCACTTGGTTGTTCACTTGGCTTTTCAGCAACTCTTGAGTCTGAATTGGCTTGATTATCATCCACTTTCTTCATTGGTTCCTCCACCATCTTTTCACTCCTGAGCTGGATGGCCTTTGCTTGCTCCTTTGGATTCATCTGTGGCTATCCAGGAAAGAATAAAGGAGGTTTAGCTGAGGTGCTAGGTTGTTGAGAAACTTGGTTCTCAATGGTATCAAGTCTAGAATTCATTTTCAGAATTGCCTCCTCCTGATTGCCTTGTTCAGAATTTGTTGCAGCATCTCCTCTATTTTTGAAAATTGAGAAGGTTGGGTTGGTGGTGGTTGCTCAAAAGGAGGTCTTTGCACTTGAACACCTTGGGACTGATTTGGATATGGAAATTGTTAATTTCTAGGCAGAATCCTTGGCTGCCAACTAGGATTCTGCATAGGAGCTCCTTGATAGTTGTTGCCCTTGTAAGAAAAGTATGGATGATTTATATTTTCTGGAGTGTAGAATTCAGCAGGAGGTTTAATTCCATAATTTCCCACAGCATTGATTTGATCTACTGTTTGCTCCACTTGTTGCATAATCAAATTGCAATTTTCTGACACATGGCCTTGATTCCCACATACACAGCACCTGGTTTTAGGATTAGAAGCCCTATTGCCATTGGGAGTCAAGTTCAGCCTCTCCAAAGTCTTGAACAGCACCTCTTCAAATTGAGTTGACAATTGATTTACTGAATTGTCCATGGGTGGCCTCCTGGTTCTGTCATGGGTAAGGAAGTGGTGGTTCTTTGCAATGTTCTCTATTAGTTGGTAGGCCTCATCTATATTCTTGGATGCAAAGATACTTCCTGCTGTAGTGTCCAAAGCCACCTTGCTAGGGTAGTTCAATCCCTTATGAAAATAGTTGACTAATTGCCACTTTTCAAATCCACGGTGGAGACATGCCTTTAACAACCCTTGAAGCCTTTGCCATGCCTCACAAATGTTTTCTTGATCCAACTGGTAGAATCTAACTATTTGATCCCTGAAGTTATCAGTTTTTGAAGGAGAAAAGAATTCTGAAAGGAACAATTGAACAATTGATTCTCAAGTGGCTACCTCTTCAGGATTCAATTCTTTATACCATGTCTTGGCCTTGTCCTTGAGTGAGAAGGGAAACAATCTCATATATACTGCATTCATGGGGATATTATTGAAGTTCACAATGCTGCATATCTCCTTAAAATTGTCCAAATGACAAGCTGGATCTTCAGTCCCAAGTCCAGAAAATTGACTTTGCCTAATCATTGAAATCAAGGCTGGATTAACTTCAAAGTTTGCCACATGTGCTAAGGCTCCTCCCCCTGGTTGATTCCTTGCATTGCTTGGTGAATAACAGTCCCTAAGAGTTCTAGGAGCTGCCATATTCTGATTTACAACTTCTTCAAATTCAAGGTTGTGTGCCTCTTTCTCTTCTTCTTCAAATATCCTTCTCCTTGCCTCAAGCCTTTGCAATCTCCTTCTTCTTAGAAATCTTCTTTCAGGCTCAGGATCTGATTAGTAATGTTCCTCTTGATGGTCCAAGTCCTGCATAAAGAGATTCAGAAATATCAAATTCAAGAAAGAAATGAAAACTAGACAAAAGTAAAAAGTTAAAAATGATAACTTGCAAAAACTGAAAATTAGCCTAACAAATAAACTAAAAACTAATCTAAACTATCTAAGTTAGCTTAATTGACCTCAAATCCCCGGCAACGGCGCCAAAAACTTGGTAGTGATATTTGGATTTTCTAGTGATAACATGCTGAAATTAAGTAAAAGGGTCAATTTTTTTAATTTTGGTCTCCCAACTCACTAGCTGCAAGTGTACAGGTAAGTTGTAGTAGACTCAGGTTGTCGTATCCATAAGAATTTGAAATCTAAGGCACCCTAAAACAATCTAAATTAGTTCTACTTTAATGGCTAAAAGTAGATTTTCAAAGGGAAGTGAAAACAGATTTTTAATGGTAAGTGAAATGATAACTGAATTTTGGGTTTTGGAAATTGATCGAAACTGAGATATAAATGCTAGATTAAAGTCTAGAAAGGTTTAACTATCAATGAGGAAGGTTCTTCTAGAAATTGCGGTTGATCTAAATTAATTAAGGATGGATAGGATCAAGTTATCATTAAATACCCAATTTAGATTCAACTTGAAATGTGGCTGCTCTCACAGCTCAATTGGTCTTTAACTAAGCAACATATTTTCATATAATTGTTAGTTAGGTTGAATCAGAAGAGGATCCTCACTGAAAATTAAGTTATCATTGGGCTCAAATGGAAGTTCAATGCTGATTTTTACAATTTCAAGGAAATCTGCAGTGATAACTTGATGGATGCAGTCACAAATTAATAAAATCACTTCAATTAGCTAAACAAGAATGAAATCTATCCAATATTAGTGCTTGTGTTCCTTGGTTCATCTCTGAATTTCAGGAGGAATTGAAATCAATCTCTCGGCTGCAATTAAGAATGGATTCCACACAATCACTAATTAATTGGAATCAATAGGGCATCCAATCTTTAATGGGAAATTCATCAAATTTTTATTGCTCCTTGGTTCATCTCTGAACAATAAAGTAGCCCTAGGATTCACTTCTCAGTGATTTAATGAAATCAAGGGTTTACAATAGCAAATCAGAATCCAAAGATTCAGGAAATCAGATTTGCAATCTGAATTGAAATTCAGAAATCAGCATTGAGAAGTTTGCAATAATTCAGGGATTAAAAACTTGGAAACACCATTGCCTCTTGATTCATTTCTGAACAAGAATGAAACCTTAAATAACCTCTCAGTTATCAATTGGATCAGGGCTCAACAATGATGAAAATAGAAAACAAAAATCAGAATCAGATTGGGGGAAAACAAAATCAGAATTCAAGAAAATCAGCAATGTAGATTAATGGAATTCAGGCCTGCCAAATTCCTCTTGACCCATCTCTAGACTGCAAGAGATTCCTAGAGTACACCTCTCAATGATTTGAATGAAATAGGGATTAACAATTGACAAATCAGATTCCAAACAAAATAAGAAAGCAGAACATATTTCAGAAATAAATTCAGAAATCAGAAGTACAAACTGAATTGAATCAAAAGTATGCCCAACATCTTGATTCATTTCTGAACAAGATGGGAGGACAATAGCAACCTCTCAGTTGCTCAATTTATCAGATTGAGAATGGTAAGTAGATTTAAACAGCCCTTGGAAATCAGATTCAGGAAAAATCAGGAAATCAGACTTTTTAGGAATTCAGAAATCAGACTTTTCAATTAAGAATGGAATTCAGTAACTTACCATTGATGCCTAATTCATTTCTGAATAAGGGTTAGATCAAAAGTTAAGTTCTCAGTAATAGATTACAATAGGATCTACACAATGGCAAGAAATGATTCAAAACAGTGCTGAAATCTGAAACCAGAAATGATTTTCAGTGCAGAAATTTAATTCAGTCCACATCCATCCATATTTAACTTAGATTACTACCCTATCCTAGAAGAAATGGAGTTTAGCTCCTCATATAAACAAAGCTTGACATAAAATGGAATGGAGAACATGTACAAATCATCCTTTGGCAGCTCTCGACAGCAATCCCAGCAGCAACCAGCAGCTCCTCTAGCAGCAGCAGCTCCCTCTTGCTCCAAACCCTCAATGACCAGCCCCCCTTTCCTCCTTCAGAAATTCCACCTTTTATATGACTCCTCTCCACCTTTGGATCAACATCAGAACATTCTTTATGCTTTGATTGCAGCCATGTGTCCCTGTAGAAATTCCAGCTGCAGATTCCTTTTTGTGAGGAAAAAGAAGATGGTCCCCCCTACTTTTTCCACTTTTTGGCCACCTTTCTCCCTGCTACAAATCCCCAAACAGCAATCATCAAAGTCCTTGAGTAGTATTTTGACAAATAAGGATTAGGATAAGATAGTTACTAGCTCCAACTTCAGATGGGATTAAGTGTTGTGCAGGAGTGATAACATATATCGATTTTAAAGATTTTAGGGTCCCGGAATGATAACTTGTTACAAATCATGAAAATTATCCAAATGCAAGTGATTCAAAGCATTAGAAGCATCAAATGGACTGGAGTAACAAGTGAGTGCATTCAGAAATCAAATATGAATGAGATTTCTAAGAAGTGATAACTTGGGTGCCCAAAAACGATAACTTATATGACTTAAAAATGATAACTTGTGATAACTTGAGTTGTGATTATCCAAATGTGATGAAATTTGACCAGCAATGAGTTAGAACAATAACAAGATGATTGCTTAAGGTCCCTGTGTTGAATTAATGATTTTGCATGTCGAAATGACATAATTACCCTTTAATGATAACTTGGCAAAGGAAAAACGATAACTTGCTCAAATGGGCTTAAAACTTTGCACAAGTTGAGATGTGACTATCCAAATATGATTTATATATATGATAATGATGGATTTAGGGCAAGAAAACCATTGAATACCAGTTCATTCAAAATAATGATAACTTGACATATAGGAATGATAACTTGTCCTCAAAATGATAACTTAGCATAGAATTTAAATATTAATGGATTTTGGCATTTCAGAACCTCTATGCACATGGAATTAAGTATGAAATGAGGAATATCAACTAGTTATCACAATGTATGCATTCCAAGTATAATTGGCCCAAAAATAGGCAAAAGTGGGACTCGATATGTATGAATTGAATCTAAAATGGGTTAGAAATATATAGTGATCAGCAAGTGATCAATTCTCCACACACTAGTTATTAAACTTATGTCAATTTTTAATTTCTTAATATATCATTTAATTTCATTAAATAAAATATGAAATCAAATAGTCCACGAACTGGTAATTAATTAACTCAGAAATCCAAATAATTAAATCAAAAGCTTAAACACAATTAAAATTTGATAAAAAGAAATTCAATAATAAATTAGGGTTGACAATATTTCCTTTCAATTATAATCTCCTAAAATAAAATAACTAAAAATCATGGAGTTCATCCTAGAATTGTAAAGAGATAATAACAAAATACAAATAAAAATTGGAAGAATTACACCAAGAATAAACTAGGATCCTTGGAGGATTGTGGGAGCATCTAGATTAGTCATCCAATCAATTCTCTCACTCTTGGTCGCGCCTCTAGAATGCACAACTCAACTATGAAAGAAAACTAACTCCAAGGCACGAGTTGGTGGTCTCATCATGTATTTATAGGTGTGATGGGTGTTTCACGTTGGTCACAGTCATTAATATGATACGATAGAGCTTAAATTTGTGCAGATAAAAATTCTTCTAACTTCACGCCCTCCTTTGTATCTCGAAGAAAATAGATAGATAAGTCTTAATACGTTGTATGTCCAACTTTAGACCAATAAAATTCGGCCATATATGCTTCCATGCAGTGGCGCACTTGCAATTGATAGAATTATCGGCCAATAAATCTTTACATATGATAAAACATCAGCTAATGATAAACCTCTTCATCCACTTAGTGCCCGATAAACTCCTCTCGGATTTGATTCTTGGCCAATAAACTTCAATACCACCTTGGCACCTTGCGATGTACCTCGATCGATAAACTCTATATGTTAAAGTCTCGGCCAATGACATTGGATAAAGTTTTGGCTGTTGAATTTTAGCTCCCAAAATTTCCCTACAACGAAATCTTTGGCGCCTTGCACTTTTGAATTCATCTCGGTTAATAACTAGTCATCATGAGTATATGAGTTTGATGCCTTGAAATCTAAGCTAGAAGTGATAATTCATTTACTCCTTGAATTGGATATGAATATGAAGAATGCGCCCATCATTCCACTCCAAGCCCACAATTTTCATTTTTCCTGCAAATTAATTAAAATAATGAAGTTGATCTGCCCATAGTTAAAGTATTTCAAAGAATTAGTAATCAAAATTAATAAATATATAATTATAACTAAAACAAAGTTCAAATGATGCATGCAATGATTAAATTATAGAAAATATAAGTAAAATACTAGACTAAAATATGTTATATTTTGCATGCATCGGAAGACTGAGAGACATTAAACTGTTTGTTGTTTGAAGTCATAATTCACCCAATTAAAGAATACTGTTACTTGTCGCCCCTCAACTCACTATCAGAAAATAATTGTGCCCTAATCCTTATGTGTTAGTATTTCCCTCGGGAAATAACTGTTTCCTAAACCTTGGAGTAAGTAATTCCTTAAGGAATTTGTATCTTACAAGCAACGGTATGCATATTCCTAGTCGCCTTCGGGTGATGGGATTCTTGGCTCAGTGGCCTATCTAGCCTACTGTGAGGGCAACGATTTGATTATTCAATTACTGATAAGATCAAAGATTGTTACGTCCACGAAAGTGGAGACCAAAGGGTTATAAAGTAATCCCGAGGAATTTTACTAAGGCAATGTAATGATAAATGCAAGTCACTTATTGTGTGTACTTATGAACTGAATGATGATGGGTGTGTCATATTATTATATTGATTACATGTTACCTCAATGCTACTAATAATAATACATGATGATGTTACAACATGAATTATTGACATATAGATCATACTGTAAGGGACATGACGTACATGCATGTTTCTTTTCTCGTATGAAACTATTTATATAAAGCATGTAATACCCCATTTAAGATGCATTTCATGGCATTACCTTTGCATACTCTAATTGAAAAATCCTATATTCTAGATCCGTGCAGGCAATTGATGATTTATGATGGATGGTGGCTCAGTTCATGACGGTGGTGTTGCACATGGCCTATAGGCTATAATTGACTCAGCAAAATACGTACAAAAAGATCAACCTACTAACTGAACTGGATCTGTAACTTATCTGGCCTGTTGAGACATTGCACAGTCTCTGGTAAACCTGGACAAGAACACTTGGGAAAAGTCGATGATGCTGGTTCAAGCAGCAAGGGTCGACTAATCCTAACTTTGGAATCCACCATCACCTTGGAGAGAGTTCCAAGGCTGAATTCGCACAAAAATGAACTTGGAAAAGATAGCATTTTTTTAACACAGAACAAAAAAAACTTCTTTATTTCATCCCAGAACTCTCTTTTATAGAGCTCTGTTAAGATAGACAGTTTCAACTAATTTCTGATAACATCCATAACAAACTAAAATAGAAATGACCATAACAAACTAAAACATAAAAGAACTGTGATAAGGAGAGAACTAAATAGAGACTAAATTTGAAATAGTAGGAGTTAGTTATTGCAGGATTTCTTCATCAGATCTGTATCAAGATCTGCATTAATAATGAAGTCATGTTGTTGTGTTTGTTAGACTAGTAACTTTAGAGATGTTTATGAATAATGAGTTTTGTTCATGATATATGACATTGGTTTTATTAGTGTTTTTATTTCAGAGTTCCGTTGAAAATATAATTTTTTTTAAATTTATTTTAATGAATAATAGTTTTCACTGCATTATATAAATTATTTTCTTATGATTATGTGATGATGAACGGGCTAGCGTTGTCGAGTTCTCCTAATTTCCCTCAACTTTTAGGATGGATTTTCGTGGAGTTATAATTGGTATGAGAGCATGCTTAGTACCTATGCTAAGTATGTCAGAATGTTAAATGTCTAAGTTCATATGTAACCACCATGAGCTGCCATCCAAGGTTAAAGAGTATGTAAGTTTTATGAACGTTTTACATTAACCCTTTAATGTTGGTTAATTATTGTTATGTGAAGGATGGAGTAAGGAGGTCCTCCAAACATTTTAGTAGACCATTGAGAACCGATAAAAAGCATGACTCACATGGCTCATGCAATGGAAAGGAATGTAGACTTAAAGCACTCTGACCACTTGAGTTCCGGGATTGAGAGGTTCCTGAAGCTACATCCCCCTACTTTCAATGAGGATATAGATCTAGATAAGATTGAAGCTTGACTGGACATCATCATAGAGAAGTTTAGGGCCATGGACTATTCAAATAGGCACAAGGTCAACCTAGCTACTCATCGACTAGTTGATTAGATAGTCACTCGTGGAAGTCAATGACAAGGACCACATTCAAACATGAAGATGAAGTCACTCGGAGCGACTCAAGAAGGCTTTCAAAAATCACTACCTTCCTTCACATGTATGGGTGAGAAAGAAGCGGAGTTCATGAACTTACAACAAGGCAGTATGACTATAGAGAAATAATTCAACAAGCTTCTAGAACCTGAGAGATATTGTCCTATGAAAGAGTATGAAGGACTAAGGATTGATCACTTTGTCAAGGGGCTGAATCCTCTCTTGAGAATGAATGTCAAGTATGGTGACCTGGAACTATGGCCAAGACTATTGATGTGAAGATTTATGGCCTATATTTTCACCATCATTTTGCATGCATGTGGTATTTATTTTATGATTATTTTCTCACATAGAACATGCATGGCGCTAATTCAACACATTTCAAATATTCTCCACATGAACTCGCAATATTAGACATAAGTATCTCTATCAGTCTATGAATTTACTTGGATAAATGCCCTTTTCTTGTACAGGAAGCTGATGGGCCCAAGGAGATGAAGAAGAAGCGGCTGAACCATATACCATCCTTTGCATTAAGGATTGATGGATTGCTATCGAACTAAGGAAGAGGCCTGATAACAAATCATCAAACATCATCTGTAATATGGGGACCAGCCAGCTCTTTCATCTCCCTGGTGCAAGGAAGCTTCCCAAACGACAGGGGGACCATAGGAAAAAGTTGCCGAGCTGCAGGTGGTGACAGGAGGACAAACAAAGAAGGAGAGGAGGAGAACCGACAGAAAATAGAGGTTGAGAGGCAGAGGAAAGGAGGTGGATATAAAAGGAAGAGAAGCTGTAAGCGAGGGAGAGGAGGTCTTTTCGGGAGAGAAAGAGAGAGACAAAAAGAGAAGAGATAACTGAGAGTCTAAAGTAATGCCTTTTGAAATTCGTGGAGAAATGTGTGTTCTTCACATGACTTGTAACTAACCGGCCCTACTGAGGCTGAGGGATGTTTATGCGACTTGGATTCATGTTCTTTAGCTGCATTCTATTTTGTTGTTTTTCATGATCAATGTCGAGTGTTAAGCTTTCTTGTGTTTTGATGTTATCGGTTTAGTTTTTGTTTTAATGTTTGATTTTCTGATCTTTTGGATCTTCACACGGATTCGAGTTCATGAGTTATCTTCATCTTGCACCACAATCGTAGGGACGTTATAGGCTCAATCGCGACTGAATGTGGAGAAATCAAGCCTGGGTGAAGATAGCTCGATGCGTGTTTTTCGTGTTTTCCACGTAGTTGTAAGCTAGGAGAAGTTTTTTGAATCATTCATTGCCTTGCACCCCCGACTGTAGGGACATTATAGGCTCCATTGCGACCGCATGTGAAGAAATCAAGCCCAAGGCAAGCGGTGATTCATGGCATTAGTTTTCGCGGAATCAGCAATGGAGTTCTTCATTGAGTGGTTTAGACGTCATTTGCCCTTTGATCCATGACCTGAAATGGTTGTACACACTCCGTTTTTCTGACAATAAACGACTGAATTGAGTCAAAGATTTGAGACTATCTTAAACAGTTCTAAAGGATGTTCGCATACTTCTATTTCACCTTTGTTGTGTTCAATTCTTTCTGAATTTTTTGAGAAGTTCGGCCTCAAACAGGATATTCTTAAATCCTGACTCAAGTCAGTGATCTGAGTAGGGTACGCAAGAGATGAGTTGCTTCTGAAGGACTTCAGTAAATCCTAGTTTGTATTTCCTAAATCAGATTTTTCTTCTCCTCCAAAAACGTCTAAGCCGTCTCGTAGACACTGATATCTTGCATTCTACCTGGGAGGGTGGTCCTTATTCCACTAAGGCAAGTGTGAGCCGACCGTAGCCTCCTTGCCTTAGGTGTACATCTATTAAATGCTCGATACTTAGTGGAAACGAGACTCAAACTCGAATCCTAAGAAAAGTTCAATTCATACTTTGGCATTGATTTGCATTCTCTTTATGAACTCTTTTCACACACGTAAACACAAGCTTATCACCAACATGAATGTGTAGGCGTAGAGTTGAGTGTCTTTATTTTTGAGATCGACCAAACGCATGTGTGAAAAGGGAACTCGGTTACTTCAACTGTATCATATCAAACTAAAGAACCTTGAATCCTACAGCAGAAGCACCTCCTATAAGTCCTCGGCACATGTTCTTGATTTATTGTCCCGCATCCTGTTTTGATATTAATCATCACTTTTGCAATATTAACTCATTTACATTTCGAAAAAATACAAAAACATTTAGTCTCTTTTTATTTTACATCGCCATCCTTTTTCTCTTATTTTCAGCACTTACTTTTCCTACCGAGCTTGCTCAGAAGGTTTTTTCGAAGATTTCATAGATGTCGCTTCACTGTGGATCGAACCTCAAGCACTACAATGATGCATCGTATGCTTGCGGATCACATTTCGATAGTGTAGAGAGATTATAAATTTTAAAACTTTATTTCGATATATTCTTGTGTCAAGGGTAACACGCCAGAGTACTGGGTAGACTTGTGTCTTAGAGGTCTTCACCTCCCCTTTCGTGCGATATTCTCTATATACACTTCATGCGAGTCAAAGTTTTTAGCGGAGTTGCTAGGGAAGTCGCTAGTATTCTAGCTTGATTTATTTTGATAAATCCTTTGCGAACACTCGGAGCATTTGTGCTGAAAACGCTGTTTTATATGTTCAAAGTGTTCTTACATTTTTCATATTGTATTTTACATTTCTTTTAGCTTTAATCAGACATTATTTTCCTCGGGATTTCTTTTTCTTTTCTTTTGATTCCTTTCATCTTACTTTCTGCCATTTCACTAACCTGCTAACCCAATTTTATGTCAAATGTTGAACATCACTCTGCAGAAACTTAGGCAAAATTTCCTCCCTGAAGACCTCAGAAACCAGCATGGAAGACCTAGAGCTAGGAGGCATGCTACGCAACAAGGAGGAAGAAATCTGAATCATAATATGGACGCTGAAGATCCGAACACACTCTTCCCCCTGCAAGAATTCTGTACACCATCAACTATAGGGATTGCAACTGGGATTAGAAAGCTAGAGATAGCAGTGAATCATTATCGGATCAATCCGGCTATCATTGCAGTGTTGAGACAGAATTCTTTCAATGGGATGGCGAATGGAGACCCCAATCAACATCTTATTACTTTCTTGGAGCTTTGTAATAATTTTAGATGCATTGATGTCACTGCGGCCGCAATGGGACTGAGGCTATTTCCACTTTCATTGAGAGATAAACATAAGGCATGGATACAATATGTAGCACCAGACACAATCAGAATGTGGGATCACTTGGTGTCAGTGTTCCTTACTAGGTTCTTTCCACCAGGAAAAATTGTCGAAATGAGGAATAAGATTACCTCCTATTAGTATGATAAAGAACCTCTACACGAACCATGGGAACGTTACATCAGCATGATCACGTCTTGCCCACATCATGGTTTTCAGAAATGGACTATAGTGCAGACATTTTACAATGACTTGATTGTCGAATCCAAAGCTTGTCTAGATTCAGCGGCAGGAGGAACATTCATGGCGAAAAATGCAAATGAAGGATATGAACTCATAGAAAAAGTTGCACAGAATTTCAGGAATCGGCTTCAACAACTGAGACAGAATAGAGAAAAGCCAAAGGAACCAACGGTTCCAAGGAATGGTAGCTGGAACACATTTTCACTTCGAGTCGAGGAGATAGTGAAGAAAGCTATGCAAAAGGTGAACTCATCAATCGAAGTCTTTGCTTTAGAGTCAGGAGTTCCAAACCCTTATCTAGCATCAGGAGCAACATGTACTTTATGCCAATCATCCCATCATATGTGTTCAGATTGCCCTGGATTGAATGGAGAGGCAGTTAATATTTCAATGCAAGACCAAGCCAATGCAATATCCCTGTACTTTTCAAATGCAACCGGAGCTTAGCAGAATCAAAGGTAGCCTTGGATGAGGACTCAAAATCATCCAAGCTTCTTGTATGGAGGGAACAATTATGTTCAACCACCTCAAAACCAAACGCAATCTGGGCAAGGAATGCAACAACATCAATCGTATCAATTCCTGAACAAACAGTCCAACCCAACAATATAATTACCCCCTCCTCCTCAGCAATTAACATTACCTACTCCACCAAAATCATCGGGTATTGCTGCATTAGAGAAAATGATGCAGAGTATGCTCAAGCAATAAGAGGTCCAGAATGATAATGTCAAGCAACTCTTTGAAAAAGTAGAAGGCATGGTCGCCCACAAAAAAATCCTCGAAACCCAAATTGCCCAACAACCTGCATGCACTTCTCGACCACAAGGAAGATTCCCAGGACAACCTGAGAACACTACCAAGCTGTAGTACTAAGAAGCGGAACTCAATTGCTAGAAAGGAAAATACCCGAGTTACTCATACAAGGTGAATAGCCGAAGGAGATGGTGGATCCAATGTCGAATGGGAAAGAGTTAGCCATCAACTCAAGTGACTCCACTTCGAAAGCGGCTGATTCAATTGAGATTCAGAAATAGAAGAATAGAGAAGAGAAGCTAGTCGACCCCAAATACCTACCTTTCCCACAAAGATTGGTTGGTGGTCAAACTGATCAACAGTTTTTGAAATTCATAGAAGTCTTGAGAAAGCTTTAAATCAACATTCCTTTCGTAGAGGCAATTCTGCAGATGCCAACATATGCCTGATTTCTGAAAGAGATCTTATCTAGTCAGAGAAAGATCGATTCTCAAGAGACAATTGCCCTCACCACAGAAGCCAGTGCAGCCATCTTAAACAAATTGCCACCAAAGTTGAAGGACCCCAATAGTTTCTCAATCCCATGCGAGATAGGAAACCTGAAAGTCAGCCGAGCCTTGTGTGACCTAGGAGCTAGTGTAAGCTTGATACCTCTATCAATGTGTCAGCAACTCAAGACTGCGGAGATGAAGCCAACTAATATGATTCTCCAGCTTGCTGACCGCTCAATCAAACACCCACAAGGGATTATCGAAGATGTTCCAATTAGGGTGAGAAAATTCTGATTTGGATTAAATAATCTTATCAAGAACTAAGATTTAAATAGTGCATTTTAGATTTAGTATCTAAAAGCTGCAAACAAAGTTCCAAAAGACCTTTAGGGCTTGTTTTCATATGGGAAGGGGAAGGAAGGGGTAGGAGAAAGAGATAAATGTGAGAGAGGATGATGAAGCATAGAACGTTTCCTCTCCATTTTTATACCTACTAACTTTGTAGTTTTAGATATGGAAGAGGACACAAACACCCCACTCAATTTGGGAAGGCCATTCCTGACTACAGCAGGGGCTATCATTGATGTCAAAAATGGAAAGCTATCCTTCTAGCTCGGGGAGGAAACTATAGAATTCAATCTAACCCGAACACTGAAGCACCCGAGTTTGACAGACATTAATGAAGCCGAAGATATAGTGGATTCAAGTGTTAAAGAAGTCCTTAACCTCATGTTGATCAACGACCCACTAAGAAACTGCTTGACCGAAGAAAAAGAGCTGGCCATCGCCACTTCGAAGGAATGGAGAGACTTGTTGAAGATTCTCGAAGAGAGAGAGGATGTTGGAGAAAAAAACAACTCCGAATTCTAGAACGATGAAATTTGCCTAACTCCCTCAACCAGCAAATGTGAGGTCAATACCATAGGAGATGTACCCGGTCTTCATACGTCGAAGATACCACAGGTAGAGATGAAACCACTTCACTCTACCCTCAAGTATGAATTCCTCGGGCCAAATTCTTCTTACCCTATTATTATTAATTCTCAGACTGAATCTTTACTGAGTACATTGCGAAAGCATAGGAGAGCCATAGGCTACACCATGGAAGATATTAAGGGACTTAGCCATGCCTTATGCATGCATAGAATCCCTTAGAAGAAAATGCCAAACCTATCAGGGAATTTCAAAGAAGGATAAATCCCATCCTTCAAGATGTACTAACAAAGGAAGTCATGAAATTGTTAGATGCAGGACTGATTTATGCCATCTCCGATAGTAAATGGGTGAGTCCCATTCAAGTTGTTCTAAAAAAAGGAGGAATGACTGTGGTTAAGAACGATAAAGGAGAGAACATAGCTCAACGCACCACCACAGGGTGGCACATGTGTGTAGACTTCAAAAAACTGAATAAAGCCATTAGGAAAGATTACTTTCCCCTCTCCTTCATAGATCAAATGTTATAACGTCTGGCAAACATTCTTACTTCTGCTACTTAGATGGCTTTTCCGGTTTCTTCAAATCCCGATACACCCTAGAAAAAGACTACATTCACTTGTCCATATGGAACGTTCGCATATAGACATATGCCATTCAGCCTTTGCAATGCACCTATCACTTTTCAACGATGCATGATATCTATATTCTTTGATTTTGTAGAAAGTATCATGGAGGTATTCATAAACGATTTCTCTGTCCATGGATCCTCTTGATTATTGTCTAACAAATATGTCTAAGGTGTTGCAAAGGTGTGAAGAGGTCAACCTCTGAATTGGGAGAATTGTCATTTCATGGTGCAACAAGGAGTTGTGCTAGGTCATGTGATTTCAAAATGAGGCATTGAAGTAGACCCTGCTAAGATAGAAGTGCTCAAAAAGTTGCCACCACCTGTTAATGTTATAGGAGTTTGAAGCTTTCTAGGGCATGCAGGATTCTACCGAAGGTTCATCAACAACTTTTTTCAGATAGCCAAACCTCTCACTGACTTGCTACACAAGGATACAAAATTTGTCATGAACTCAGATCGCATTCAAGCTTTTGAAAGGATTAAATGAGCCCTCATCTCAGCACCAATAGTGCAATCCCTGACCGATCTCTACCCTTTGAAGTAATGTGTGATGCAAGTGACTATGTAGTAGGAGCAGCATTGGGTCAGAAGAAAGATAAAGTCATACATGTTATCTACTATGCTAGCAAAATTCTAGATCCAGTTTAGCAGAATTACATGACAACTGAAAAAGAGTTGCTCGCAGTGGTATTTGCAATGGAAAAGTTCAGGCCGTACTTGGTAGGATCAAAAGTTTTTGTCCATATAAACCATTCAGCCCTTAAATACCTCTTCTCCAAGAAGGACTCCAAACCAAGACTAATTAGGTGGACACTATCATTACAATAATTCAATCTAGAAATCAAACACAGAAGCAGATCAGAAAATCAGGTGGCTGATCACTTGTCCAGAATCGAGTACAAAAAGAATGATACAAAAGTGGATTCATCAATCAGAGCTAAATTACCAGACGATGCCTTGTTTTCTATTGCAGTCAGCACATGCTCATGGTTTGCCGACATAGCAAATTTTAAAGTTTTGCGAATTTTGCCTAACAATCTAGACTATCGCGAAAGGAAGAGATTTTTATCGGAGGCAAGGAATTGGGATAATCCTTATCTGTTGAAGAAATGCTCAGACGGCCAGTTAAGGAGATGTACATATACCAGAAGAATCTGTACAAGAAATCATCTCTGCGTGCCACACGCCCATCTATGGGGGACACGAACACTATAAGAAAATTGGCGATTAGCGACCCAAGATTAGCGACGCTAGGGAGGCGCTATTATGTCTCCGTTGTGAAGAGCGTTTCATTCACGTCCAACTAGCGCCTCAAAAGTGGGACGCTGGAAATCGGTGGCTACTGGCATCGCAATAGAGTCAAAGAAAATGAGACGCTACTAGTGCCATGTGTTGACGCTACCTCGATGTTATTAAGACGCGTGGTTTGCAGCTGTGCGTAGAAGAAATGTGTCGCTAAGTCGACGCGCAAGGGGCGCTAGTTGTGAGGCGCTATTCCGGCGCCCACGAGTCGCTATTGTAGGCGCTGAAGTGATGCAAATATGATGGTGACACGAATATGCCGCTAAGGACGATATATTTAACTCAGCGTCGACAACCATTGCGACGCGAATGAGATGCTATGGAGTCGCTACTTGCAGATTTTTTTTACCCATACAATCCTCATTTTTCCCCTTCCCGCACCATACAATTATATAATGCATATAAAAATGCATTGATATTCATCACAGTCAATATAAAAGCATCACAGGCAATATAAAAGCAACACAGACATAATATTTAACATAAGAATACAAAAAGTAATAAACCGAACTAACAAACTATATGTATATCTAAATCTATAAGCAACAAAAGCATAGTTTGTAATCATGGTTTGTTTCTATCCTAGGTTTGGGAGCTATTGTTATCATTCTGGACGTTCGACCCAGACGTGCTCGGTACATGGCCTCGCGGGGATGGATTCTACGTCGGGATCAATCCCTGAAAAGCCTGCAATAGCGGAGCCAACTGCTGCGACACCTACCACGATATCTGTTCCGATAACTGCTGTGATAGCTGCGTCATATCAGGTGCAACGGATGAGCTCACAGCAGATGGACCGCCTGCATATCCTCCGATCCTCCTAGGTATCTTAGCGGCTATGCCGAGGCCACGCAAGTATCCCCTCATGTCGTGCCGGCCACCTCCTCCCAAATAGCAGGGTCCTCTACGAAATAGAAAAATCATATAATCATATAATATATAAATTATATATCAAGAAATACAAATTAAAAATATGACAAAACCAATGAAGAAATATTACCTGGTGGCTGAGTACTCGGATCATCTCCATACTTTTCAATCATTTTCGCATTATAATCATCCTAAAAAATTTAAAAATTCTGTATTTAAAAAATAGTGCACTAACGTCAACAACCAAATGACCATGTCATGAGACTTACCAGAAGCCTACGAGCAGTGGGCGTGACTAGGTCATTTGTCTTTCGGCTCTTATGCGTGGCCTCATAGACCACACGAAAGTCTACGGGACCGCCTTCTTTCTCCTCCCATAATAAAGTTTCAAATTTGATAATATAAGTATAAGTCAAAAGTTTGATAAATTGAATTTATATGTAAATTACCATGCGCCGTCAATGCTCGTCAAATCGCATCGACCATCCTATGTGGATGTGGGGCTCGGACTTTGAAAGACGATTAACTCTTGCCTTTTCCGACTTCCTTTGTCATCGTTCATCCATCCTTTGTGAACATTAAATACTTACACTTTCAAAAACTATAATTTTAATAAAAATAATTTAAAAGTAAACATACTTACCACTTCCTACATAAGGACTCCCAAACTGAACGCCTAATATGCCTTGGGCATCTTTGTATACCCTACTCCAAAGTGAGGCCAGCGGACGTGACGACCTTGCGAAACTTGTATAATCGATTTCGAAGGCATTTCGTAGCGACCTCCTCAAAAGCTCTCCGGATCATCCCTAAACTAAGATCCGGATGAAACTGATTTGCCTCCTACAAATAGAATGTTAAAACTTAGTAATTTTAAAATAAATATAAATCAAATTATGTAACCCAAATAGAAGATCGTACCGTAATGGCTCGAAAGATGTCATCCCACACTTGAATTGGGACATCTTTCCAGGATCCTGCCCCTTCCGGCAAGTGGGAAAGAATGAGAGCATTGACATCCCGCATGGTATTAGCAGATATGAAAGTGGTCCTGCCAATTACAAAGAAGAATTAATTTTCAATGATAACCAAAACTATAACAAAATTTGTACAACTTATTTAACTTACGATCGAGCAATATTATTCACAGTGACCACTCCATTATCGTGTAATCCCTTGATCACTAGCTGATAATAATAGGTTTTTATCCCATTTTCTAGTCAATTCATCCATATCGAGCCCTTATTTTGCCTAACTTTTGGCCAATTATGCTTGGAATGCAAAGGATTGTGATAACCAACTGATCATTCTCATTTTATACTTAATTCCATGTGCATAGAGGTTCGGAACTGCTAAAATCCATAAATATGTCAATTCTATGCCAAGTTATCATTTTTTGGGCAAGTTATCACTCTAATGTGCAAAGTTATCATTTTTTCATTTGAGCTAATTTCTAGTGATTATCTTGCCCTAAACCCCCTACCATCATGAATTAATCATATTTGGGTAATCATATTTCATCTTGTGCAAAGTTATCATTCCATTTCACAAGTTATCATTTTTTAGTGTCAAGTTATCGTTTTAGGGAAAAACTGTCATTTCGATGTGCAAGGCTATCAATTCTGCATAAAAGCATTAGGAAATCATTATATTATTGTCCTAACTCCTTATTGCTCTGATTTGATCACATTTGGATAACCACAACTAAACTTATGACAAGTTATCATTTTTATGGCATCAAGTTATCATTTTTGGCACCAAAGTTATCATTCCTATGAAATCTTATCCACATTTGATTTCTAACCCCATTCACTTGCCACCCTAATCCCTTTGATGCCTTCAATGCTCTGAACCACTCATAATTGGACAATTTTCATGATATGGTGCAAGTTATCATTCCGGGTTTTAGAAGTTATCATTTTTAATTTTGGTTTTCATTCCTGCACAACACCAAACCCCATTTGATATTTGAGCTGATAATTGTCATTGTCCTAATCCTTATTTGTTAAAATTCCATTCAAGGACTTTGATGCTTGCTGTTTTGGCCTTTCTAGAAAAGAAAAGACGGCTGCACAAAGAGGAAAAAGGAGGGGGGACCACTTGCTTTTTGGCTGTCCAAAAAGCAAGCACTGCAGATATTTTCTGGACAGGACATATGGCACAAACGGGGAGTGATGGAAGCTTCTGATCTACATCTAAGGGTGTAGGAAGGTCATATAAAAGCTGGGAAACCCACCCTGGAGAGAAGAGGGGGCTGGCCATTGCAAGGGTTTGAGCAGGGAGGAGCTGAAGAAATGCAATTCTGATTTCTCCTGTCGACAGATTTGATTCAAGGATATTTTGTATCTGCTTCCCCTTCTATTTTGTATCAAACTTTGTAACAATGAGGAGCTAAATCCCATTTCTCCTCGGATAGGGTAGTAGTCTAGTTTAATTGTGGATGGATATGGACAAATCTGATTTCCTGCATTGATTTCTGATTTCTAAATCTGTTGCATATGAATCTGTTCTTGACATTGTGAGGTCCTATTAATATTTACAACTGAGATGTTGTCCTTTGATCTATTCTTGTTCAGAAATGAATCAAGAACCAATGGCATTTTCTAGGTTCAAACCCAATTAAGAATCTAATTTTTTGATTGCTGATTTTTTATTTTTTATTTCCTGAATTCATAGAATCTGTTTTATCATTGTGAAGCCCTGATTGTATTGACAACTGAGAGGTTGCCTTATGGTTTCATTCTTATTTAGAAATGAATCAAGAGGCAATGATACTTTCTGAGATTTCAACCCCTGAATTGTTGCAAAACCTTTTAATTGCTGATTTCTGATTTCCAATTCTGAATTCCTGAATTCTGTGGAATCTGTCTTGTTATTGTTAAACCTCCGATTTCATTAATCACTGAGAAGTAAATTTAAGGATTTCTTGCTATTCAGAGATGGACCAAGAAGCAGTGACATGGAATTCCAATGTTTAATATGTGTTGATTTTATCCAATTGATTAGTACTAATATGGATTTCATTTCAATTTGCAGCTGAGAGGCTGATTTAAAATCCTTTTATTGTTTAGAGATAAACTAAGAAGCATTGTATTAAGATTGGACTCATTACTTTTCTGATTAGTTGATGCATGAATGTGAGTTGAATTGTAATGCCAAACTGAAATTGCCAAAATCTGAAAAGAATTGGCAAAATCAGTGAGGGGTTTGTGAATATGCTAATGATAACTTGACATTCAATGGGGATACTTATCCAATTCAACCTGGCTAACAATTACATGACAATATATTGATTAGTTTTGGACTAATTGAGCTGTGAGAGCAGCCATGTTTAAGGTTGAATCAGATTTGACTAAAAATTGATAACTTGTTCCATTCCATTCATAATTAAGTTAGATGAACCCCAACTCCTAGGAGAACCTTCCTCATTGATAGATAAACCCTTTTATCCTTTAGTCTAGCATTTATAATTCAGTTTTAATAAACTTTCAAAAGTCCAAAAATAGTTATCATTTGGTCACTTTTAAAAATCTATTTTCTGAAATTGTAACTTTAGTTAAAGCTAGTCTAGATTGTTTTAGGGAGTCTTTGGCTTTAACTCACTATGGATACGACATTTAGGGTTTACTACAATTGACATGTGCACTGCAGTAGAGAGTGAGTTAGGGAGTTAAGACAAAAAATTGAAAAAATTGAAATTTGACCCCAAAATCAGCAAGTTATCACTATACTCCTCAATTTCACTATCAAGTTTTTGGCACTGTTGCCGGGGATTTGAGGTCAATTAGATTAACTTAGATAGTTTAGATTAGTTTTAGACTAGTTTTCAGTCCATTTATGAGGCCAATTTTCAGTTTTTGCAAGTTATCATTCCCAATTTTTCAATTTTGTCTAGTTTCCTTTCTTTTTCTGAATTTGATACTTCTGAATTAATTTATGCAGGATTTGGACAATCAAGAGGACCATTATCAATCAGATCTTGAACTTGAAAGAAGATTTTTGAGAAGGAGGAGATTGCAAAGGATAGAGGCAAGAAGGAGAATTTTTGAAGAGGAAGAAGAGGAAGTCAACATGGCTGCACCAAGGACACTCAAGGATTGCTATTCACCTAGCAATGTTAGAAATTAGCAAGGGAATGAAGTCCTAGCACCTGCTGCCAACTTTGAAGTGAATCCGGCACTAGTCACAATGATAAGGAAATACCAATTTGCAGGATTGGGGAATGAAGATCCAGTTTCACACTTGGACAATTTCAAGGAAATTTGCAGCACTGTCCACTTCAATAACACCCCTATGGATGCTGTCTACATGAGACTTCCCTTTCTCACTCAAGGACAAGGCCAAGACTTGGTACAAGACCCTCAAACCTGAAGAGATTGCCACTTAGGAGTCCATAATCCAATTGTTTCTAGCTGAATTCTTCCCACCTAGCAAAACTGATAACTATAGGGATCAGATTATTAGATTCTATCAATTGGATCAAGAAAACATATGTGATGCATGGCAAAGACTCCAGATCTTGCTGAGGGCATGTCCACACCATAGGTTTGAAAAATGGCAATTGGTTAACTACTTCCATAATGGATTGAACTATCCATCCAAGGTGGCATTGGATACTTCTGCACGAGGGATTTTTGCATTCAGGAACATTGATGAGGCTTACCAATTGATTGAGAATATTGCCAAGAACCACCATTTCCTTACACATGATAGGACAAGGAGTCCATCCAATGATAATCAAGTCAACAATAATTGTATCGCCTACAATGTGTCACGTACCTAGAGTGATATGCGGAGCAGACCCATCAATGGATCGCCTACTATGTGACGATCCGGCTACGTGCCCCGTCGACGGCAGAGGAACTGATATTACTAAAAAATTAATTTAACTATTATAATTAATTATAAATAAGAAGCTGACAATAATTATATTACCTGGTGGTTGTGATGGCTGACTCATCTGGAGTATAAGTATATATGTACTTATTATATAAAAGTATAAGTATATACGCGTATTTATATGTCTATATGTGCCCGATTAAGCGAGTGGGATAAAAAGTCGGCTAAGGCGGCGCAATACAGACGCTATTGAGTCACTAGAGAAGTTTAGCGGCCCCGTAATGTCGAACTAGCGTCTAAAACTTATTCGTGTCTCAAGTTGGCGATGCTACAAAGACGCCAATAGTGTCACCATAGCTTCGACATTGTCGGCGGCTCTAGTTAGACGCGAAGTTGATGCTATTGAGTCTCCACGGTGACGCTAAAATGGGATAATTTGTAGCAAATCACTCTCTTAATTCAACCACCATAATTTCATGATTAAGAATGTAAAAATAATATATGCATAATTAAGATATTATATATATTGTATGTATAGATAACATAAATAATATAGGTAACAAATTATATATTTAGGAACACTCCTATGATGTAAAGATACATTGCATATGTAATCGTATAGCACATATATATAATATGGGTAATCATGTAGGAATACATATATATGTTGGTAATACTAATATAATATTTAATTAATTTATTGATTAACATATAGGGTTTATGGTTTAAATATAAAACAAATAGCGATATAAATATAGATAACCTATGAATAGTTGCCAAGTAATCACATTCGCGTCTACATAGCGTCGCCTAAGCATGTGATGCCAGATAGCGTCTCTTTAGAGCTGCAAAGCTTGTGACACGAGATTCGCATCGAGAGTTGTCGACGTGAGAACAATGCTAGGTTCTCCCACACATTTTGGCTCCGTGGCGCGCAATAATAGTGTCTACGTAGCATCTCCATTGTGCCATCATTAGCATCTATTTCATGAATAGTTAAGAACACGCTAATGAGACGCTATCGAGAGGCAAATAGCGTCGCATTATTGTGACGCAAAGTGGACGCCATGAAGGCGCTAGTGGCATCTATGTAGCATCACTACTTTATGCCACGCTACTTTGCGTCGCTAAGCGCCCATTTTCTTGTAGTGGGAGGTGTACAACGAACCTCAACAAAAAATCTTCATGCAGGTTTTACTTGGCCGACACTGTTTAAAGATGTATTTCAATTTTACTTGGCCGCAGACCTGTATTCAAGCAGTGGAGCTATTCGATGTTTGGGGAATTGATTACATTGAACACTTTCTAGAGTCAGAGAAATACAAGTACATTCTGGTTACAGCTAACTACTTTTCCAAATGGGTAGAAGCTATACCCACCACCCATTGTGACTCCCACAATGTCACCAAGCTTTTCTCCAAGATCATTTTTCCTAGATTCGGTATGCCGCGTCTTATCGTAAGCGATGGAGGGAAACACTTCCAAGAAAGACAGTTCAACACTTTGCTGTCAAAATATGGTGTTACTCATAGGGTTGCTACCCCTTATCATCCACAAACATCTAGACAAGTGGAAACATCCAACAAGAAGATTAAAGCAATCCTAGAAAAGATAGTGGCGACTTCTAGAAGAGACTGGAGTTCAAAGCTTGATGATGTGCTATGGGCCTATAGGACTTTATTCAATACCTCTTTAGGGACGACTCCTTACAGATTAGTTTATGGGAAGGCATGTCACTTGCTAATTGAATTGCAACATAGAGCCTTCTGGGCGATAAAGTTCCTCAACTTTGATTTAAAGGGCACGAGAGAGAATAGAACGCTTCAGTTGGTGGAACTGGAACATTTAAGAAATGTCGCATTTGAGAATTCGGCCATCTTCAAAGATAAAATCAAAAAGTGGCATGATAAGAACATCCAACAATGACAACTCAGAGAAGGAGATTTGATACTACTCTTTAATTCCAGATTCTGATTGTTCCCCGATAAATTAAAGTCACGATGGACCGGCCCCTTCAAGCTTGTGAAAGTGTATCCATTAGGGGTGGTGGAACTCATGCAGAACGGAGGATAAACGCTTAAAGTAAACAGTCAAAGAGTGAAGCTATATTGAGAACCAGACCTAGTGGTTACTGAAGATACTCTTCTACTTCAACCCCCTCTAGTCAGCTAATCGTCACCCTCATAACGTCGAGCTAGAGACACTAAACAAAGGTGCTTCTTGGGAGGCAACTCAAGCCTTATTAACTTCTCTTAGTTTTTGGCTTTTCAGAAATAACAAGGCATTCGGTAAGACGCACATGTTGGAGGAAAGTTGAATAAATAGATGGAAGATACATTGATGGGTCCGAGGCGCAACTGCGGGAACCAAGTTCTTAAAAGCACGAGTCATTTTGCTAAAAGAATGATGGGAAACGTTGTGGGACATCAAGGAAACGACACTATGTCGTGTAGTGCAGCCATGTTACAAACAAATTCGATCCCCAAATCATCTCCAGGGCCCACCACCATGACCTACTGAGATAAAGGTGATCTCGTACCCACGTGGCCACACTCCATAATCTCTCTTCCCACTTTTTGTCCTTTCCAAAATCGCCTCAAAAAGTTGCTGCACCACGTAGGAGGCACAGTAACCCATTTGAACAAGCCATTATCTCTCGTTCAAAACCCCCTTCTTCATAGTCGAAACCCTTCATCTTCTCCAAACTCTCTTCAACAGGAACCCTTCTCTACCTTCACCGGACAACATGATGCTCACCAAGAACAAGTCAAGAGGTGTGCGTTGGATACCTAGGCACTCAGGCCCTGACAGATCAATCTTAGTGACGACGAAGAGGAAGTTCTTCAGAGAGCGCCTACTCAGATGGAAATCCCTTTGCGCGCACCCGCGCCACACCTGTGCTCCATGCTTCATGGCAGTTCCACCAGATCCTCACCAAAAGCCGCCGTTGAAAGTAGAGAGGTTCCTCCAGCATCCAGTACCGAAGGACCCCCCAGGAATAAAGAAGTCAGTAGAACCCTCAGAGAGCAAATGGCCGGCCAACGCACGAATCTGAGCCATAGATAAGACACCGCCTCAACTACTGAGGAAAAGAATCAAATCAGTAACACGAAAGCCACCTAGGACACGGCCAATGACTGTGATAAAGGAAGATACCTCTGACAACAAGGGAACTCCAAGCAGAGATGATGAGGGAAGGACAGAAGCAGATCAAACTCCTCAAGCACTGTCTTCCGAAGCACCGCCACCAGTCGCGCCACAACATAGAAGACGCTCTACTTCACCCCCACAAGCCTTCCAGGAAAATCGTAGACAAACAAGAGCAGACCCAAGACGTCAGGAGCTGGAAATACAACCACCCACTAAGGAAGAAGCAGGGTCAATTCCCCTACCATCTACCCTCACCCTTCCCCTTCCCCATCCAAACAACCATCTCCACCTAAGTCATCCTCACCTGCTTCAAATCTGAATATTCCTCCCGCCCAGCCGAACTCTCCTAGCCCTGTTTCCCCAAGTTCATCTTTTCAATGGTGGCACGGTGAACGTCCTCTTCACCCTCTAAAAAGACTTCTAGTCAATCGGTCCACCCCATCTGAAAAATCACCACAAGGAATGCACTCGACACACCGTTCAACTCATGCATCTTCCCCCCATACATTTGTCCACTCTAAGGACAAAGATCCTAATCTCATTTATCCTCCTGAAGAATTTTTTTCTCTTCCTACCACCAGTAATGCTAGTACCGTTCACTCTTGGCACGCCCCATCCTCTCAACAAAATTTTTAGATTATGATGTTTTGTTCTCCCTCGGCTTCCTCGAAAACATTGAGCGCACTACCAAGCAATGGGCACTCAAGATTTTTTTATGTTTGTCTATTCTACCTACCCTCGTCTCGTCCTAGAATTTCTCAGCTCTTACAAGGATAACAACTCTTTTCTCCTATCTAACAAAGATTCCCAGCGGTCATACCAAAAGCTCAATCAAGTCCTTGCCCTGCTGATGCGTTAAATTTGTAACAAATAAATTTGCTAGTAAGTACACTAGTCGTATCAAGTAATAAATTTGAGAGTAGAGTGTCAAACCCACAAGGAACTAGTTAAATTTAACCTATCTCAATAATCTACTAAGAGAAGGAAAGGTTGTTGTGATATAAAAGTAGAAAATAAATGTGTAGAAAATAAAATAAATTGGTGTTGAGCCTATGGATTCTGGATGCTTAATGATGATGATTAACTAACATGAACAACTATGAAGATTGAATTATAACGATAATGAATAGATTTAGTTCTTGAGACAGATTAGGATTACCTAAATTAATGACATCTACGCTGAGTAAGTCAAACTATCTCGCAAAACTTAAGACCACAAATGATGAGTTAATCTTCAGTTAAGAAAGATATTAAAATGCATTAAGTTGTAATTCTTAAACTAACAGTTATCCTTGCTAGGTAAAAAGACCGCACAAAATCTAGCACAAACGATGAGTTACTACATTTGTGTTATGATTGCTTCAACTCTCAAGTTAAAAATCGATTAGCTGAGAATTATTAAATTTTAAAACTAACCACCCCAAATCTAGTTTGTAGTCTTATCTCATAATATAATAATTTCAGTAAAAATCATTAAACACAACAATCATAATCAAAAGAAACTGAAATAACTATATTAATTCAAATCTAACAATCGAGTTCATGCAGTTTTCTCATAAACAATAAAAATTTCTATTACATAAAAGGTAAAAATAATGAAATATGAGTAAAGAGCATCCAAACATTGATTAGAAGACAAAATTCTTCATCTCCGATGATCTCTGGATTGTTGCAAAGTACACGCGCTGAGTTGCTTTGCAGTTTTTCCCGAACAAACACCGAAAAACTCTGAAATTCATCCTACGCAATATAGCACGACTCTTAAGTGTCAAACACACCCAAGCACATGTTTTTCTTTCTCCTAGGGCCTCTATTTATAACCTTTAGGTGTCTCAAGGGTTCTGGTAGAGTTTCGATTTGATTCGAAGTCTTTTCATGTCAAAATAAGTAAATTCAGAATAGATTTTATAGGTCTTTACAACCATCTAAAACTCCTTCAAATCTGAGTAAATATGTTTCCTAATCATCTCTTAGGATTAGGATAAAGTTTGGGTTCTATCTGGACTTGAAATTCCCAAGAAAAGTCAAAGAAATATCGAAAATAGTCTTCGTAGAGGCTCATAACTGCGCTGTAACGGCCCTAACAGTGCTTTTCACGGCCCACAACATTGATTTCACGGCCCTCATAGTGTCCAAATCGGACTACAAGTGTGGTTTTAATGCACCGTAACTTGGATTTCACGGCCCGTAAATCGAGCAAGTTGTTTGAGCAAAACTAAGTATTTAACGGGCTGTTATAGACCTCTCACGGCCCGTTATATTCAACTTTCGGCCTTTGGGCGAAACTGGGCATTTAACGGGCCATTACATAACTCTCACGACCCGTATATTCAACTCAGCACTGACAACCATCACTAATTTTTACTTTCTGACTCCGTTTGAACTCCGATTTGAGCGCAATTTTCTCCATTAGCTTCCTAACTCAATTCTCTTGCTTTTTCTGCAAATAAGGTTAGAAAATTATGCATCCTGTATGAATATGAATCGAAATATGATTAAATGCATGGCTAATTATATGTTATATTTTGTATGCATCAAACTCCTCCAAACTAAGATACTTGCTTGTCCTCAAGCAATATTCAAATCAAAGCTCCAACCAAAATGGTTAATTATCGCTTCCACCCTGTTACTCAACTAGTCTTCTTAGCACTAAATTTTATACATCCATTGCCTAAGTATCTCACCACTTTTCATAATAACTGAGCTTTGTGAAATTTCTAAATGAAAGACATTTTTAAACTCCTCCAAATTCAGCTATGAATAATAAAAAAATAATTCTTGAAAATAAAAATATCAATATTGAATACACAAGTGTAATATTGAATACACAAATTGTTAGATTGATCATTCTCCGATTAATTGCATATTTGATTCAATACTTGGAAGAGTTGATCAAGACTACATTCTTTTAACCATTGCTGATATCAAATGTTGAAATGACAGACCCAAAGAATAAGTGAAGCAAGACATGCCTACCTCTCATTTCAAAAGTTGAACACCCCGACCCTCTCCCTTGGTTGGATGATTCATCATTAGGGACAATGCTGATGATAAGCTTGGGGGAGGTACCTGGTACATTTCTGAACTCTATTAGCATGATTAAATTTCATTTTAAAGTTAATATCATATCTATAGCCATGTTATCACTATTATCATTGTAGTTCAGCATAAGTGATGTTATCATTTGTTCTCATCATTGTTAAGTAGAAATCCTTTAGTATAACAACTAGTAAACTCCAACACCAAGTAGTCATTAATTTGCTATTAATCTTTTTGCTTCACTCAGCTCATATTCAGATGCATTTGATTTCAATTCAGCTGAAATTTTTCTTTTTTGTGGGTAACACTAGCTGACACTCATGAATTGGTTAGAAATTAGAAGATGTCTAGAATGGAATCAATGCTTTTTGCTGCTATGTTAAATAGGAAAATTTGACTCTTTGTATTAAGAAATCTAAACTTTACTTGAGTTTGAACTACTGCTCACGTCATGAACAAAAAATAAAAAAAATGAAGAAAAAGAGAAAATGAAAAATTGCATTTTGCATTGCATGCATGCATGAATAAAGATAGCTAGATCCAAAAGAAAGCTCTCCTAAATAAAGCCAGGATCTTTATCCTGTTCACTAGCATGAATAAAAATCAGGTTTCAAACTTGTTTATTTGTATCATCATGAATAAAAGTCAGGTTTATCATGTTTAAGCAATACAAAATCTATTCATCAAGAGTTGGTAGTTCAACCTTTTTTGTAAAGTTGAAATTCCCTAAAATTCAAATCAGTTGTTGCTAGTTCATGGCTTAAATTTGCTTTAGCCTATGTGATTTCTTAGCAAGAAATTGGGAATTGAAAAGAATGGCACGGAGTGTTAGCAAAGTGAAAAACTCATTTGATTTTAAGGAGCTGATTCTGAATTCATTTGTCAACTGTTTGATTCAATCCTTGTTCTTGATATCTGAATGTTTTGCTTGAGTACAAGAAAAAGACTAAGCTTGGGGGAGTTTGATCACTAATTGATCATACTAAATTTCTACTCATTTTTCAACTTAATTCACGTGCATATAAGTCCTGAAATGTTCATATTCTGATAATTATGCTTAATATACATGTATTTATCTACTTAGCACAAAGTTATCTTATTTGCACATTTAGCTGGATAATATACTATTTTAGTTCTTATTTGTATAATTTCATTTGAGTAATTGATGTTGGCTATTCATGTTGTTGCAGCATCAAAATCAAGCACAAGAGACAAATATTCCTATTGGAAAAGTAGGAGAGGATCACAGGCAGCTTCCAAAAGCAATGAGAAAGGAATATCTTCTTAGCACAAAAGCAAAAAGACCAAAGGACAGGTGGCAGAATCATAATGAATAGAAGCTTTTGGTGATGATCAAATGGTGATGAGAATGTCATATGTAAAGGGGATATTCAGAAGCAAAAAGGAGATCTCTTCCTCTCTAGGCCATTTGGCTGAAGCTAGAGGTTTTCTTGCTGGAGTCTTGGAGTTGATTGTTCTTTATATTTTAAGATATTTTTTATTTTGTTCCTCATCTGTTTTGTATTATTTTCATAAGTTATGAGAAGTTAAATCTTAGCTCTCTTAGGATAGGATAGTAGTTTAATTTCTATTTATGGATGAATGATTGAACAACACTTTTGTCACTGATGTTAGTGCAGTTTCTCTATGTTTTCAAATCAGTTCTATGTTGATGTGAATCTTGTTTTATAATGACAACTGAGAAGTTAGTGTTTGATTCTTTCTTGCTCAGAAATGAGTACAAGAGCATCATCATTTGTTTTTTGTTTTAATTCTTGTCAAGATCTGAATGCATCATTTTACTTCTTGTTAATGTAAAAATCATCTTGTAATGGCAGCTGAGAGGCTAATTCTAGATTCTCTTGATGTTTAGAAATAAACCAAGAACATTAACAATTAGTTTTTGGATTGATTTCATCGGTGATTTCTGTTGACTTGGTTTTCTGGTTCCAATTTATCCATGCTGAGTTTGATACATCCATTTAGATTTTATTGATGTGAATCTCATATTGAAATGACCACTGAGAGATTGATTCTAGATTCCCTTGATATTGAGAAATAAATCAAGAGCATCAGCACTAGTTGAGATCTAATTGTATTTATGCATTGAGCTAGAAGTTTCATGATAATCTAATATCAGTTGAATCCCTTGTTGAATCAACCTAACATTCATATGAAAGTATGATACTTAGTTCTAACTTTTAATGCACTGCGAGAGCAGTCTTTACAGATTGAATCCGGTTTGATTTGTATTGCTAAGTTGTTCTAATCCATCCATAGCAAAACATTAGATGAACTCCATTCCTAAGAGAACCTTTTATTGATTGTAGTTATCATTTTATATCAATTACCATAAAACATCAAAAAGAGTTTAGTTTAGGATTAATTTATATTAGTTAGTGAATCTTAAGTTTCAAATCACTATGGACATGACATTTGAGTTTACTACTCCGATCTGTGCACTTGCAGTTTAGTGAAGTAAGGAGTGCATATAGTCTACGCCTAGACCTTGTTCAGTTTCATATTGTTCATAGTCTGCGCCTAGACCTTGTTTAGTTTCATTTGTGCATAATCTACGCCTAGACCTTAGTATTTTGCATTTTGTGCATAGATTCCAGTAAATCACCAAGTTAATCACACTCCCAAAATTTCACATCAAGTTTTTGGCGCCATTGCCGAGGATTTGAGGCTGATTAGATTCACTTTCTATAGTTTAGATTAGTCTAATTTTCAGCAGTTATTTTCTTTTCTTTAGATTATCTTTTGTTTATATTTACCTTTGCTTTTTCTTATACCATCACTGTTTATATCACATACCTTTTGTCTATCATTTTTCTTATTAGATTAGTCCTTTTTGGAATTTTCTTTTTCTGCTTTCAATCTTATCTTAATTGAAATCTCTCAGATAGATTAAGTATATGATGGATGTGAGTTGACAGACTTGGCCTCAGGACTATTATCAATCAAGTGAAATGTCAATCAACCAGGACAAATTATATTTTGAAGTTGAAGATATCATGTTCAAAACTCTTCAAAAATATGATTTTGATGTTGGAGAACCATCACAAGTTCATTGCAATCAAGGATCATCACAATTTCAACAGTCTTCTAATGCTTGCATGTATGCTTCACATGGTCATGATAATTCAAATTACTGAAATTGTGAGGAAGACTTCTCAAGAAGTAGTCATTATGTTCCAAATTACTGGAATGCATACCGGGAGAAGCAAAATGCAATCTGGGAGAAGCTACATATGGCAGCAGATGCTCTTGAAGCTCAACTCCAACTCTTGGAGGCTAAACTTTGTCTGCAGTCTAGTTTAGAAATTCCACAAACCCATTCTGCCCATCTAAAATAAGAAATTCAAGAAATGAAGATGGAAATTGAGAAAGAGATAAATGAAGAGAGAGAAGTTTTCATGAAGGCTAAAGTTAAAAAGGAAGTTGTAACACTTAAAGCACAAGACAAGAAACAAGATGAAGTTGCAGAAGTTACTGAAAAGGGTGCTCCAATGATACCAGCAATGAATCACATTGAAGACCCACTCATAAGGCAACAATTTATTACGGCAAAGCCACATGATGAGACAACAATGGCCAAAGAGGATACAAAAGCAGCACAAGTTTCTTTTCAAAAAGAGAAAGTTACAATGAAATTCAAATTTGTAGAAGGAATGGAATAGTCAATTAAGAAAGATCAATATTTGCTTACTGAAAGTTGGGACCAAGAGCTCAAAGATCTTCCAACAATGCTGCATTTAAAGAGGCTATTAAAGAAATGGTTGTTTAAACAAGATGGTGATCTAGGAGATTCAGATGTCATACATGAGAATTCTGGGAATGAGAAGTTAGTGGATTTTTGGTACAGTAAAGAATGGATACATCAAAATGAAAAATAAAAGTTTATCATTGACTAATTAAGATATCCATACTTGATTAGTGAAGCTATCCACAGATTGAGATCTCTATTGGATCACACGATACTATTTAAACCTTCTTGAAATGAAGAAGTTGTAACAATGTCTAACCTAAGACATTAAAGTAGGACGCTTCTTGGGAGGCAACCCAAGACTTTTAACATCTAATTTCCCTTTGTTTTGCAGGAATGAAACAGAGAGGAACTTGATCTACCACTGAACTAAATTTAGCTTAGGGAGTGCTCTTTACTCATAACTTTGATTTTTCAGTGAAATGCATTTGATAATTGATTATCATAATTATCCATACTTACTCATGTTATGATCATCATAATGATAACTATGATTTCTTGTTCATATCAGTTGTCAAATTTGTCAAATTTCAGTGAACTTTTACTACTTACTGAATTTTAGTGATTGTTAGATTGATCATTCTCCGATTAATTGTAGATTTGATTCAATACCTGGAAGAGTTGATCAAGACTACATTCTTAACCATTGTTGGTATCAAATATTGAAATGATAGACCCAAAGAATAAGTGAAGCAAGATATGCCTACCTCTCATTTCAAAAGTTGAACACCCCCAACCCTCTTCCTTGCTTAGATGATTCATCATTGAGGACAGTGTTGATTATAAGCTTGGGGGGTACCTGGTACATTTTTGAACTCTATTAGTATGACTAATTTCATTTTAAAGTTAATATCATATCTATAGCCATGTAATCACTATTATCATTGTAGTTCAGCTCAAGTCATATTATCATTTGTGCTCATTATTATTAAGTAGAAATCCTTTAGTATAACAGCTAGTACACTCCAACACCAAGTAGTCATTAATTTGGCTATTAATCTTTTTTCTTCACGTAGCTCATATTCAGATGCATTTGATTTCAATGCAATTGAAATTTTTCTTTTTTGTGGGTAACACTAGCTGACTACAAGAAAATAGAGTTTCTGTGACAGAATTTTCCATCACAAAAGATTATAAATCTATCACTAGTAATAATATGTGACAAAGCTACGATAAAAAAAGTTGGTCACAATCAAGGTTATCAAAATTGCGATCTTGATCGTTTGATCGTTTGATCGTACGATCTTACGATCCTACCTAGGGTCGGCGATCTCGATCTCAACTTTGAGATCATTTTTGTAGGATCGGTAGGATCGTAATAGCAAGATCGTAAGATCATTAAGATCGTAAGATCCTACCGATCCTACTAATCCAATTTTTTTTTTCAATTTTTTGTTTTGTTTTTAAATTTTTCACTAAGCGCAACATGATATTTTTGAGAAATAAAATTAAGAAAAAGGTTATTGGTTATAATTAAAATTTAAATTTTTTTTTGCACAAAATAACTCTATTATAAATGTATATTAAGAGTTATTATATAATGCTATTTCATATTCACCATATTATTGCCATTTTTATCAATCTATATTAAATTATTATTATATAAATAGTATATATATCATTTGTAACAAGTCTTAATAGGATAGCACTCAAGATAACATTATTTATAATTTAAAATATTACAAATTTATTTAAAAATATTATTTTACATAATTTTATATATTAAACTATTATTTTAATATATAGGTAGGATCTTACGATCCTCGATCCGATCTTACGATCTTTGATCTTACGGACCCCTTCCGATCTTACATAAGATCCCGATCTTGACTACCTTGGTCACAATTGATTAAGTCACAAAAATTTTTGTGACAATTAAATCCTAACAAAAGTTTTGTGACAGAATTATTAATCACAATATCCATCACAAATAGAAAATTAAAAACAATAGAAATATTATGCAAACCCTCACAAGTTGTGATGCCTTTGTGAGTGATTATTTGTGACATCTTTGTGATGATATTGCAAAGGATTTATAATAGGTTATTTTGTGACAATATTATGAGAAATGTATTTGTGATGGATTTGTGATGGAATTCCTTGTGACAATATTGTGATTGAAATTCTCTTATGGATTTGTGACTAACTTTATGTGACAAAATTTGATACTAAAAAATAATTATAATTTTTGCAATAAAAAATATCCATGGTTTAACATTACAATCACGACACTAAAAGTCATTAATCATGCAATGTATCCATGATTTAACATTGAAAAGTTATAATAATTGCATAAAAAAGTAAAGGACCATAAAATATATCACAATTTGAGCATGAAAAAACAAATCTAAATCAACGCTTTGTTACAGAAACATAAAAGTGAACATCCAAATATATTCACTTCATTACAAAAAGTGAATGTGTTCAACCAAAATTGAACATCCAAATATATTCACTTCATTACAAAAAGTGAATGTGTTCAACCAAAATTGAACATCCAAATATATTCACTTCATTACAAAGAGTGAACAATGTCATTTCATGAACATAAAGCACCTAATGCAAGATTTTCCCTTCTTAGTTTTCACTCTGTGACAAGTGCATCAAAACCAAAATTTAATTACCTACAAAACAATGCAAGAAATTTAGGAAATTGATAATTGTTAGGGGAGCGCAAAATATGTGCATAGGAGGGGGGTGGATAAAGGACATTCTGGTCACTCGTTGGATGATCTTTCATCTAGTGTTGGCCACATTGAAGTGTTAAAAAGAGATCAATATATATCATTGATCTTCCTATAGAATTTTCTAATATATAATCATATGAAACAGACAAAAAGAGGTCCAAACCTTGTAATGGTAATCATCAGGCAAGATTGTTGCTGCTATCTGTTTAAAGAAAGGGAAATGTCTGTTATATGTTTAAATCAAGTTTCAATTGCTCTTTAACAAAGTTTCAAGCAAAAAAAATGAATTCAAAGTAGCTACACTAGGGCTCTTGAAAAGAAAGGTCTTAGTCAATACTCTTGAAAATAAAGGTCTTTGTCAATTAATATTGAATTCAAAGTAGCTACGCTAGGGCTCTTGAAAAGAAAGGTCTTAGTCAATCAATATTAAGGGGATTTCCTACAACTATATCATACATTTTTATTATATCAAGTAACTTGGATATTTGGATATAACACAATACCTTACCAACATAGAATTACTTTTTCGGATGAGATTGAATCCTTCCTTGTTGGGAAAGTTGCAACATCATGCAATGAAATTGTTCTTGCATCTCAGCCTTCACAAGTTTAATGCGCTCATCCATTTGTTGTTGCATCTTTTGTTCTGCTTCTTCTCTTTCTTTGTGCATCTTTTGTAATGCCGCTTCTCTTTCTTGTTGTAGTTCTCGACGTATTTTTTCATGCACTTCTTCTCGCATTTTTTGTATATTATTTTCCATTGTTACTTCTGAAAAAGAGTTACCTAGGCAATGACATGTAACATTGTTAGTTTTCAGCATTGCATAAAAACTATTTCATTGCAAATTATATTTTTACACACATCTTCCTGCACTTCCAAATTTCAACATTGCATGAACATTTTTTCCTGCACCAAATCCATACACTCTACCCTTTGTTGGAGCTCCAATTGCCTCAAACCATGCATCAGGATCAAATTGTGGTTGAGATGAGGGATCTGAGCCATATTTAATATTGATTGATGCAAAGTAGCTTTCCTATTTACCAATCAAACATATTATCAATTACACAAGTATTTAATTTTTTAGAAATATATATACTTCAATAAAATATACATAAACATATAGATTATTTAACTTACACAAACTCTCTTGGATTTTTTATCAACAAAATCATTGGTGCCATCTTTTCTGCGGCGCTTGTGAACATGCTCAAAAACCTCATAATCACTTGGCTGCCTTCCTAACTTTTTTGTCTGCGAAAGTCAACAAAACAATGAAACACATATTATAAAAAGAATTGTACATAAATTACATTGAAAGGTAAGTACGTCCACCATACAAGTTTCATACGATGCTCTATAATTGGTATGGAACCTGAAGTATACTTCGTAATTGTCATGTCTGTTGTACCCATAAATCAACCATAGAATTCCAATAATCTTGTCGTAACCATGAAGGACCAACGCCTTTAGTTTTGCCAATATGTGATTTTTGGTGTTTCTCCATCACCTTAACTCGTGCATGATACAATGTCGAAGCATAAAGATTTCCACATTTTTTGAAGAAAGCATCTTTAATGTGATTATTTGCTTGATTCCAAATAAATATTTCCTATAAATTAATTAGAAAAATAAAATTAGAAAAATAAAGAAATTCAAATATTTTTTATATCAGTCTATGTTAGTACCTCAAACTCATTCCACATAATTTCACGAATACTTTTAGGCACCATTTTCCAAAGTATCCAAGGCCCATCAATGTTCAGCTTTATGATTGTGCTAATAGTTCGGGTGACTTCATTCGGAAGAAAGCTATACAATACAAGACAATATTTAAAACCAATAAAATAAAAATCTGATTGTACTTTAAAAATATAACTTAGAATAAAAAATGCAACCTGTCACCATGCAATTCGATGAATAATCTATCAACTTCATTGGTCGGTGCATCAATGCCATGATTAATTCCCTTGTTCTAGATGATAATGATGCATCACCATCATTAGTATCCTCTTGATCAAAACCTTCAGTTGCAACATGCTCTTCATAAAATTGTTATGTAAGTGTTGTTGCCTCATCTCGTGTAGTTAAAATAGGATTTGGAGATGTGACTTCTCGTATTTCCTTTTGGATTGAAGTTGTTGAACCCCTTCCTGAAGTGGTCCTTCTATCTCCTCTAGCATTGTTTCCTCTTCCTCGTCTAAATGCACCGCCTCTTACCATTGACCCTATAAAAGAACAAGGGAAAGCCAAATGTCAATAAATGTATTCACATATTTCATATAAATCTGAAATGAAGATAAAATCACAGCATAATACATTTATATGTAAAAACATAACACATGAATCAAGTAATCAATTATATGTAAAAAAAATTTGAATAGAAAGGTTAATTTCCTTTTGGTATGGAAACACTACAAGCAAGTTAACTATGAAAATCAAGTTACTCATGCAAATCGTCATCGCTAGAATAAATTTGTGCATCATCATCTTCTTTAGTGTCTTCCATATTCTCATGCTCTTCCTCTTCTTTATATGCTTTTGTTTCATCTTCTTCTTCAAAATGCCCCTTATCGACAAGAATATTTGAATCATCAAGTTCAACTGCTTATCTAATTAAAATTGGATTTGACATCTCATCCTCTTGATAATAACCCTCAATTGAATGTACCAAATCTGCATCTTCAACTTCATATAAAGGAATATCAATTCTTCCTCGAGACCTTGTTTTACAAACAACCCACCAGTCTCGCCTTTCACGATTTTCAAATGGAGAAGACATGTAATATACTTGTTGAGCTTTTTTAAGCTAATACAAAAGGTTCATTCGTTGATAGTTTGCATGTGTGCCTAACTTCAACTAAACCATGATGTGGATGCACTTTTAGTCCATTAATCTTGTCGAACCAATCACACTTAAATAAAACAACTAAATTTCTTTTACTTGAGTAATGCAACTCCACTATCTCAATCAATAGGCCATAATAATCAGTTTCATGCTCATTATAACAACTCCCTTTTATGCAAACACCGCTATTCATAGTCTTTCTTCCTCGACCATGATGAATGTCAAATAAGAATCCATTCGTAAAGTATCCTTTGTTACATTGAATGATACGTGATGGGCCTCGTGCTATATCCATGATCCTTTTGTCCACTTGGGTCATATTCTCTGTGACCTATATACTAAAAATAATTGTAGCCAATTATATTGGACAATTTATTATAGAAGGAATGTAACACATTTCCTACTTACAATTCTTTCAACCAATTTGCAAACTGACCCTCATGTAACCTTTCTCTTTATTCATTAGTAATATGAGGATTTAGTTGAAACAACATTTCATTATATATCCTAAAAATATACAATTTTCAAAAGTTAGTATCATTGTTAACAACATCATTCTAATTCAAATTCATAATCCTTACTCTATGTATGGCTTGACTTCAGGTGTATTCAATAAAACATAGACATACGCAGCATCCATCTCAACATCAAACATCATTCTTCTTGTACCACCACCAAATGATCGAACAGGATGGCAAAAAATAGAGAGACGCCTCAATGATTCAACATCACCACCATCATCATTTTTAAGTAGAAATCCTTTAGTATAACCACTAGTACACTCCAACACCAAGTAGTCATTAATTTGACTATTAATCTTTTTGCTTCACTCAGCTCATATTCAGATGCATTTGATTTCAGTTCAGCGGAAATTTTTCTTTTTTGTGGGTAACACTAGCTGACACTCATGGATTGGTTAGAAATTAGAAGATGTCTAGAATGGAATCAAGGCGTTTGCTATTATGTTAAATAGAAATATGGACTCTTTGTATTAATGAATCTAAACTTTACTTGAGTTTGAACTGCTGCTCACGTCATGAACAGAAAAGAAAAAAAATGAAGAAAAAGAGAAAATGAAAATTTGCATTTTGCATTGCATGCATGCATGAATAAAGAGAGCCAAATCCAAAAAGAAAACTCTTCTCAATAAATCCAGGATGTTTATCTTGTTGACCATCATGAATAAAAATCAGGTTTCAAACTTGTTTATTTGCATTATCATGAATAAAAGCCAGATTTATCCTATTTAAGCAATACACAAATCTGTTCATCAAGAGATTGGTAGTTCAACCTTTTTTATAAAGTTGAAAATCCCTGAAATTCAAATCAGTTGCTGCTAATACTTCTTTCATGGCTTAAATTTGCTTTAGCCTATGTGATTCCTTAGCTAAAAATTGGAAATTGAAAAGAATGGCAGGGAGTGTTAGCAAAGTGGGAAAGTCATTTGATTCTAAAGAGCTGATTCTGAATTCATTTGTGATCTGTTTGATTCAATCTTGTTCTTAATATTTGAATGTTTTGCTTGAGGACAAGCAAAAGACTAAGCTTGGGGGAGTTTGATCAGTTGCTGATCGTACTAAATTTCTACTCATTTTGCATCTTAATTCATGTGCATAAAAATCCTGAAATGTTCATATTCTGATAATTATGCTTAATATACATGTATTGATCTTCTCAGCATAATGTTATCTTATATTTGCTCATTTGAGCTAGATAATATACTGTTTTAGTTCTTATTTGTGTAATTTCATTTGAGTAATCGATGTTGACTGTTCATGTTGTTGCAGCATCAAAATCAAGTACAAGAGACAAATATTCCTGTCGGAAAAGTAGGAGGGGACCACAGGCAACTTCCAAAAGCAATGAGAAAGGAATCTCTTCTCAGCAGCAAAAAGACCAGAGGACAGGTGGCAAAATCATAATGAATAGAAGCTTTTGATGATGATCAAATGGTGATGAAAATGTCATATATAAAGGGGATATTCAGGAGCATAATGGAGATCTCTTCCTCTCCTGGCCATTTGGTCGAGGCCAGGGGTTTTCTTGCTGGAGGCTTGAAGTCGATTGTTCTTTATGTTTTAGGATGTTTTTTATTATGTTCCTCATTTGTTTTGTATTGTTTCATCAGTTATGAGGAGGTAAATCTCAACTCTCTTAGGATAGGATAGTAGTTTAATTTCTGTTGTATGGATAAATGACTGAACAACACTTTTGTCACTGATGCTAGTGCAGTTTCTCTATGTTTTCAAATCAGTTCTATGTTGATGTGAATCTTATTTTATAATGACAACTGAGAAGTTGGTGTTTGATTTTTTCTTGCTCAGAAATGAGTCAAGAGCATCATCATTTGCTTTTTGGTTTAATTCTTGTCAAGATCTGAATGCATCATTTACTTGTTGTTAATGTAAATCTCATCTTGTAGTGGCAACTGAGAGGCTGATTCTAGATTCTCTTAATGTTTAGAAATAAACCAAGAACATTAACAATTAGTTTCTGGATTGATTTCATCTTTGATTTCTGTTGACTTGGTTTTCTGATTCTAATTTATCCAGTTGAGTTTTGATACATCCATTTAGCTTTTGTTGATGTGAATCTCATATTGAAATGGCAACCGAGAGGTTGATTCTAGATTCCCTTGATATTGAGAAATAAATCAAGAGCATCAACATTAGTTGTAGATCTAATTGTATTTATACATTGAGTTAGAAGTTTCATGATAATCTAATATCAGTTGAAACCCTTGTTGAATCGATCTAACTAACATTCATATGTAAGTATGATACTTAGTTCTAACTTTTAATGCACTTTGAGAGCAGTCTTTATAGGTTGAATCTGGTTTGATTTGTATTGCTAAGTTGTTCTAATCCATCCATAGTAGAACATTATATGAACTCCATTCCTAAAAGAACCATTTGGAATTGGAGTCAGAGATGGCGAGCAGTTCCCAACTCTTTTCTGTAAGCCTCTACCTCATCAGTAAATTTGGTGACGAATTTTATTTTTAAGAGATTTATAATGTAACACCTGGCCCAATAAAAAAATGAAATCAAATTTTAAATAAATCAGAGTCCTATTACCGTTGGAAACTTATCCAACTTGAATGGAAATAATAAATTTCAACCTTCCTATTTAAACCCCTCCTCCATCCCTCATAACAAAGTTTAACCTTAGTCGTCGCCTCACTCACGTGCTCTCTCGTACCCCCACGTCCAAGAACTCAGGAGCGTGTTGCCAAACATCGGAGAGATCTCCGAAGACGAGCCCGAACGAACTGAGGGGATGAACGGAAGAGGGGAAGAGGGGAGAATGACCTTCGAGATTGGCGGTCCGTCTAGGACTGCAGGTGATAGGAATGAATGAAACGAAGCTTGAAAAGTAAAGGACAAACCACAGGAAAGTGAACAGAGGTAGCTGGATCGTTGGATCAACCTCTGGATCGATTTTAACAATAGATTTGCATGAAGGACCCACATAAGATCCTAGTATCATCTTTTATGTATTTACTTTACGCATAAGAGGTTTATTCCAACGGAACCGCACGAAAAAATGTGCAGTCGCGATCATTGTCCTGTCGGAATCATAGAACCCAGACCGGATGTGACTTCATCGGGCAAAACCGACGCTGAGCCCGACCCAGGCTCTCCGTCGCCTAACCCGCGCCGACACCGCCATCCAAACCCTATCCGGGCTCCACTAAACCCAGCCCGAGTTGCGGTAGAGACACATCGAGTGTGATTCATACTCGGCCTGCTCTAGGCCGAGGAATCGCCCACTAAAGAACCCGGCCCGGGTCAGACCCAACCCGACCCGAATTCTGCCGAGAAGTTCTAGTACGTAATGATATTAGATTATTATTATTATTTTAATGTTGTTCCATGATGTTTGTTACGTAGAATAGTATTGCATTGCATGATCGGAAGTCTCAATCTGGGCGAAGACGAGAACCTAATTAATTAATAAAGATAAAAGCTTGGGTGCCCTTGTTACGAAATTACGAGAGCTCATGGTATTGTTCATCGCATTGTTGTGGCATTGGCTTTGCCTTGTCACCATTCATGATTTCTCCCCATCGTGTGACGAAAGAAAATACCCTCCCCTATAGCGAGGATGACTTGCCGTGATGTGCACAATCACTAGCCTCATGAAGTACATGGCATTTCATTGCAATCAAAACGTTCATTGATGACATTGCATAGATGACATTGTTCCAGAGTATTGATTCATTTCATGGCACATTGACCTTATCAATATCATCGCATTGATCTACTTTACTAATTCTGATATAGCATGGCATTGATTCTATTCCCATCGATTTTCTTACTTATGCCTATTTATTCCATGCTTAAATATTGTTAATGTTTATCCATTGGTTTATTGGGCTGTGAAGCTCACAGGTTATTGTTTCCCCTGCATTGATCCTGTAGGTAATGATGATAATCAAGGATGAGTTGCGACTGACGACGTTCGTGATGGTCTAGTGCACATGTGGTGTTTTAGAGTGTTTTTTTTCCACTATATCTTAGATACTTTGAGTCCATGTCTTTAGGCTTCTGCATTATTTTTATTCAGTTATGTTTTAAACTATTTTAAATTATATTAAAGACTATTATTGAAATCTTTATTTTTAATCATTGTTTTTATTGTTGTTAATTCTTTCGCTTTTATTTGGGTCAAAGGATCAGTAAATGTCAAAGTTTTGCATTGTTGGTAGCAACTTCCAGGTTGAATCTTGTCACGTGACAAGTGACGATTTGGGGGCATTACAATATTTTAATTTTATAACACAAATATGAGATAATAATATTTTAAAGCATTTAACGACCAACTACATGGTCATTATTTAAATTTAACGATTGGATTATTTATGGACGTTGATGACTTTTAACGACCAGAATCTTAGTCATTGAAGATTATCAATGACAAGGATATATATGGTCATTAATACATTTAATGAGGTCATTATATAGATTTAACGACTGAATTATATATGGTCGTTGATGACTTTTAACGACAGTATTAGCAGCCTGAAGGTTATCAACGACAAAGATATTGCTGGCCATTAATATATTTAACAACCAATTAAATGGTCCTTATATAAAATTAACAGCCGGATTATTTCTCATCGTTGATGACCTTTAACGGCTGACACCTTTAAGTCGTCGTTATTGACTTTTAATGGTGACATCTATAATGATCGGTGATGATGAAAAATACTGGTTGCTAATGACCAATAACGATCGAAATTTAAACAATAGCGACCGTATTTCCTTTTATAATAATGTGTTTTCTTATAGTATTGACTCGTAAGCCTCTAAAACAATGTTGACATGTTAGCTCCTGGGGCCCTTTAAAAGAATGTGAGTTGGCTCCTAGAGGATAATATAGGACCCGCCAAAATATCTCTGATTTTTCCTTCCTCTCTCTTTCTTGCACGTAGTGCTGCTCCACAATGGATCGAGTAGCCCATGCATGCACAGTGGATTTGCAGGACGCCATGGAGCAATCACATCCATAACTTTAAAACACTTCCAGCTCATCCACACATGCAAGATGCACCTAATTAAACATCCATTGGGTAAAATCCATGTGTAGCTACTATTTTGGTATTTTTAAAATACACCTCTCATTTATAAAGTAAATCTCTATTTATATACATAAAAAGATTCTTAAAACTCGTTTATCATGATTTTTTTTCATTCTCTATGTTAGACCACTATGGAGGTTTGAACATTATTATTCTTGAATATTGGAATGTAAAAAAATAATTATTTCTTTTAACATCTTCTCAATTGCAACTTTTTTTTGCAATAAATTTATAAATTTTAGTCACTAGACTTATCGTAATTTGAGTTAGTTTTGCATCCGAAATTATATTAAGTTATTTTTTTATTATTTATAAAATATCAATTTTACCCTTACTCCTTTAATATAAGGAAATATGTAACAAATACAAATAATATCTTGAGCATAATATTGCCTAAAATATGATTATTAAATAATATTTTCATCAATATTGATTATTTTTTATTATTAAAATGTTTTTATATTTTAATATGAAATTAAATGCAAAAAATGATATTTCATAGTTATTGAAAAGGAAATTACCAAAAATATGGATGAAATGTAATAGAAGAATTTAAATGTTAAATTTGGACAAGTTCAAAATTAAAAGTTATAAATTTATAATTTAAAGTTAAATGCCAAAAAAGTTATTGTTGAACCTTCAGTCAAGAGTTGCATCACTTCAGTGACAAACCATCCATTCACAGGATTAAGTCGATATAAAAAGATTGAACATCTGTATGTGTGTATATATATAGTCTGAATTTTAATATAAGAATTTATTTCTACGAAGCAATAATCAATGACTTCATTAATCAAGATCTAACAAGAAGTACATATATTCATATTTGACTTTTTTTTAAAAGCGAGTATTCTACTTAGATATCTTTTACTTGCATATAATTACATGGACTCGTAAATTTATGTTATATATTTAGATCATGTTTACTAGTTATATTTAATGTTTACACGTTAATTAGTTTGCTAATTAAATTTATTCTTCAATTTGAAAATTAAGACAATTTATCAACCAACTTACGAATAAAACTTAATCCACAGTTCTTGATAAGAACCTTTTTCATGCGACATATTGGCACCTCGACTCTTCGACCCTCTTAAAGCATATGATTCCAACACAAGGAGCACTACTATGAAGTTTTAACATGCAATGATGGAGCTTATTTTGCGAAGAAGAGAATTTTAACTTTCCTTTTGTTGTTGTTGTCTGGATGTCGTCTTCTTCTTTTTTCTTCTTCTTCGAATGAAAGGGAAGAGAGAGGGAAGGGAGGGAAAATGATATGATAGTAAGGAGAAAGGAAGAGAAATAAAGATAGTAAAGATTTTAAATAAACAATAATGTCCTTTTAATATATAAACAAAAAATAAAAGCAAGAGCAAATATATAAAGTCATGTTAAAAGTACCCTTCCCTCTATTACACCCTATTTTGAGGTTGAAAAAAAAAATTTCTCAAATGAAGGGACATAAATTTCTCTCCAAACGAGGAAAACTTTTTTTCCTTCCCTTTTTTTAAACCTCTTTTATCCTCAATCCAAGAACGGCGTAAGGATATGTTTGATTGAGGGTAAAAAAGAAAAATCGATGAAAAGAGAAAAGAGCTTATTCGATTCCTCATAATTATTTAAATTTAAATTAGAGAAGAATTAACGTGAAAGTCACATATTTTCTCGTTCATTTCTTTCTAATATCTCTTTTTTTTCAACCCTAAATATGGATGAAAAAAAGAGAAAGACATATTTAATAAGTATTGTCATGTTTAGTTATATAAATTAAATATACAAGTATACATATAGAGGATAAATCATCTTTATAAAATTATCATTTAATATCAACCAAGCAATGATTATCCTTCTGTGTTTTTTTTCTTTTCATTTTTTATTTTTCCTTCTCATTAATGAATTTTGAACGAAAGAAACACCAAGAATATTTTTTCCTTTCGAAAAAAGTTGCCTGATTTGTTAGTTAAACATTATTAACTATTAAAAGAATTTGTGTTCTCGCTTTTTCGCACTTTAAGAAAGAAAGAAGACTCGTGGGAGTTTATACGCAAGATTGCATATCCAAGAATGAGTCACATCACATTTAAATTGGACAAGGGAATAAAAATAACTTGCACGTGCATGCATTCAATGAAGGATGCAAATTTGTTGAGGGTATCAAGTAAACAAATCTGTCTGCACATGCTCCTTTTGTTTTTCTTGTTTCACTGAGCAATATATTGGTGGAGGCAATCAAACAAAACCCTGTACTCAACAGTGTCAACTACTTGGTTAATCCTCCTGGTCCCCTTGCCATGCACTCGTCGTTTTAATTATTAATTGCTCGGTTCAGAAAGTACTATCTATTAGTGCCTAGGAGGCTCCACTGATGTAGCCACAGAAACTTACAGAATTATTTACAAGAGTATTAAATTTATTTATGGTAGTAAAAGATAGAACACTACAAATTATGTCACATGCATAATTCATCCCTGAATTCCTTAACTTGGAAGCATTTGGCCTCCCAAATTGACTGAATACAAAGCTACTTTAATTAGTTGAGAGTTGGCATCTTTCTTCATTGGTGTGTAGCTCCTCCTTTATTTTACTTTTTCTTTTACTTGCAATGTCCTTCCTTTAAGAATGCTTAAAGATGAGAGCCCTCATGAAATATCAACGTCTATAGTGATGTCTTTGGATCAAATCTACTTGTCCCATGGCAAAGTTAAATTGGCCACTGATCCACCATATTCCAACTTCATTCTCCTATACATCACTCCTATTAGTTCTTTTTTTAAAACTTTTCTCCTCCAATTTCCTCGTGAAATATGTTTCTTATTTAGTTGTGCTATGAATAATCCAAGATCTATCACAGTTTGGGCACTTTTTACCTGAAATAATATCTCTGACTAAGATTCTCTCTCTCTCTCTTTCACACACACACACATTTAGAAATTTATTGTCTAAGAAAGACATAAACAAACCTTAAAGATAAAAATTGTCAGATTTCCAAGTGGCACACCTCTTACTTGTACATAGGTTCCGAGTTGAGTTATAATCAAATGAATGTGTGTATCTGTTATTTTCTAATTATCTGATTTTTTTATAGATGCTTAACTGTGGAAAATTATACACCGATGACGAGTAGTTATAAGGGATGAACTACATAATGCCCATGTGAGTGTATGATGGATGCCTTTATTTACCAAAATAAAAGTTATATTGCGAGAAAAGAAAGGAACACAGTAAAGTAAACAATGAGGTAAAGAATTTTGCACACAACTAACGTGGAGAACTATTCAAGATTTCTTTTAAAAGAAAAAGGACACATCATTGATAGCCATAACCCTAAAGTCTTCGAGCATCATAATTTGTGTCAAGAGGAAACTAATCCCCCATTATAACTTCTCCAAATTTTGGACCAAAAATATTTGAACCTGTTGACCGAAATCCTTAAATCCTATATAAAGGATCAATAACTCTTTTAATTTCCTAAAAATCTAGCCGCCAACTCCACTTCTCTCTTTTTCTTCTCACCAAGAAGAGCCTAAGGTTAGGAGATCTACAGTCTTATTTTTTTCATGGTGACTATATTTTAAGATCAAGAAAGAGAAGATCAAGGTTTTTAGAAAAAGGACAAGAAGACCTAGAGCCCTCTAGATGAAGAAGAAGGACAACATAATTAGGAAAAGAGGATTTTAGATCTAAAATCCAAAGGTACGTAAAGGGGATCCAACCCCTCTCTTCCCTCTCAATGATATTTTGTTTGGATTGAGAGTTTCAAGAACACTTTATTTTTTATAGAAATTTTGATTGAGAGTTACATGATTTATGTTGCATAATTTGTTAAATTTGTGACTATTTTGTAATAATTATTTGGGTAGGTTTTTACTTATCTAAAAATTACAAATAATATATAGAGAAAAGTCCTCAAAGTCTATACAAAAGTTTGTTTCATATGATTAGTTATGATCTAAATATAGGACTACTGTCATGTTGTCTCGGGTAAAATTGTGACAAAATTATTAAAAATATTATAAATTGAAAATACTGAATTAGGGTTTGAAATTTATTCACAAATTAAAGGTTCGTGTTATCTTTCTGTGAAAATTGGAATCATTTGAAATGAACAAGTATAAATCAAATAATTAATATTTTAGTGTCTACTGTCAGAATACTATGTAAAGAATAGATCTCGGTAGTTGTATGAATTTATGGAATTAAATTCCAAAAAGATAAAATCCATGAATTTTATATGTGATTCCTGTGAAAGTATATTTTTCGAAAATTAGAATCAATCAAAATGAGCATCTATTTATTGAGATATAATTTTTTGATTGATGATGTATCAGAATTGTCAAGTAAGAGAAGTTGATATATTATTATTTCTGTCAACAATTATTATATTCATATTATGCATTTTTAAATGTTTATATACATTCCAAATACATTTATTGTTGATGTATAATGCTTTCTAATGTTTCCTACATTTTATATATGATGCTATTCATGAAAAATTGATTGATGTATTTTTAGACATGCTCGGTCGTAATAAATAATATATAGAGAAAAGTCCTCAAAGTCTATACAAAAGTTTGTTTCATATGATTAGTTATGATCTAAATATAGGACTACTGTCATGTTGTCTCGGGTAAAATTGTGACAAAATTATTAAAAACATTACAAATTGAAAATACTGAATTAGGGTTTGAAATTTATTCACAGATTAAAGGTTCGTGTTATCTTTCTGTGAAAATTGGAATCATTTGAAATGAACAAGTATAAATCAAATAATTAATATTTTAGTGTCTACTGTCAGAATACTATGTAAAGAATAGATCTCGGTAGTTGTATGAATTTATGGAATTAAATTCCAAAAAGATAAAATCCATGAATTTTATATGTGATTCCTGTGAAAGTATATTTTTCGAAAATTAGAATCAATCAAAATGAGCATCTATTTATTGAGATATAATTTTTTGATTGATGATGTATCAGAATTGTCAAGTAAGAGAAGTTGATATATTATTATTTCTGTCAACAATTATTATATTCATATTATGCATTTTTAAATGTTTATATACATTCCAAATACATTTATTGTTGATGTATAATGCTTTCTAATGTTTCCTACATTTTATATATGATGCTATTCATGAAAAATTGATTGATGTATTTTTAGACATGCTCGGTCGTAATTAGGCCAAAAAATGAAGAATGATTGATACGAATGATTGTTGTATTGCAAAACATAATGCATTTAAAGTTAAAGAAGAATATCCTTCTTACTCATCAATGGTGAAAAGTAAACTCTTGCACTATGTACTTCAAGAGAATCTAACCTTGCATAGTAAAGTCTTGCATTTGTGTATGTGCTTTTGAGGGAACAAAATCCCTCATCAGAAAGTGTGCATATTCTTTGGAATAAAGTATCTCACTATTATAGTGTGCGTATTCTTCAAAATAAAGTCTCTCACTATTATAGTATGCGTATTCCTTGAAATAAAGTCCCTCACTATTATGATGTGTGTTCATAAGGATGTGGCCTAGCTAGCCAATGTGATGATGTGATATAATTCACCAACTATGTTAAGATCAAAGATGTTATAAGATCAAGTAAGAATGAAAGTGAAGTTAACTTCAAAGTATCCTATAACAAAGAATGAAGGTTAAGATGATAATGAAGAAGTAAAGATGGAAAGTAAAGTCCTACACTTATGGATGTACTTCAAGGGGACTTAAGCCTGAGAAGTAAAATTCTGCATTTGTGTATGTACTTTTTAAAATAACAATGTCCCTCATTATAAAGTGTGTGTATTCCTAAATATTATTAGGAATAAAGTTCCTCACTATTATGATGTGTGTTCCTAAGTATGACTTATGTTATAGAATGAAAGCCAAGATGGTATTTTGTGATAAAGATGAAAGATGAAGATGACACGTGAAGGAATAAGGATTACATAATAAGAAAGAAAAGAATAATGAAATAAGATCCAAAGAGTTATAAAGTATGAAAGAAGTCAAGAAGTAAGGATCAAGGAGTTATGAAGAAACTCTTACAATGTACACGACAATGAATGTGAAATGAAATGATATGTTATGTAGGTGATGAATGATATGAATGTATGTTTCTATTGTATACTACTTGCAGATGATGGATTTAAGGTGAAGTAGGTATGATATGATGTTTATGTTATATGAATGTTGTATGATGAACAAATGTAAGCATCATGTATTGTCATATAAGGTTCATGATATAGTTCATGGCATGCATGTTCATATGTTATTATTACCACAATGATGATGCATCACATGTAGTATCATGTGATAGGATAGCATAGTGTGCATGACCTTTATATACTCTAACTGAGAAACTTTGCACGTTAAATCCATGCAAGTAATCAAGATTAAGTGATGGATGGCATCAAGTTCATGACGAAGTATTACACATGCTTAGGGTTAAATAAGTCCTAAAATTCTATATGAACAATGAGGCTAATGATGTAATGAAGAGCTTAGGCATTTAATGTCTTATGGAATATTAGTCTATTTGATCAATAGAACGTTTTTATTTATTATGATTCTCTCTAGATTCTCAAGTCTTTCGTTATTAAATGATGTATGGAGAACGGACTAACGACGCAAAATTTTCCTAAATGCCCAAAATTTTTAGAATGGATTTCAAATCGTTACACCCATTATAAGATAAACTTGATTAACTTAACTTAGATCCATAGTAGTTATTCCCATAATGTTTTATCATATAAAACCATGCGTACTTTGTGCTTAGTATCATTGTTTTGAATGATGTGATCAAAGATGTGAATTATTTGACGAAGAAAAAAAGATGTGAATTATACCTAATCTGATTCTACTTCAAGTATTATTTCTTTAACATGGATTTCTAGGATATTTTTGGAAATTAACTAAAATGGAGAAGTGGTGGGATAAGAGATTGATAATAAAGTAAGGTATGCAAATAATAAGTTCATGTCGGAATAACAAATAATGGAAAACGATGTTGAGTTTAAGAACGAAGCTTTTATCCATACAGAAGTCATTTTATTCCTCATTATTTATAAAATATTTATAACGAACAATGTAATTTAAATTATATCATATTGTTTTTTATCACGTAATTTATTTTTTCTCTTCGATATTTTGTTTTACTCATTTTTATTATATTATTTATTTTTTCTAACAAATGTTTTATTTATATATTTAAAAATTGTAAAATATAAGACAAAAATATCAATAAGAAAAATATGAATAAAAATTATTATATTAATGTATTATTAAAATGAGAGAAATATTTTTTAAAGAAATAAAAAATTAGAGATGTATTAATTTGTTTTAAAAGTATTCATTTTTTCTCTTTCCACTAATTTAATAAAATAAAAAATATATAACATTTGAAGAGCCACTTCATCCGATCATCCATAACTAATAACATAATATAAATTCAAATATATTTACATAATCTCGCCCAATCATACTCCATATGCTCCTGCTCCTCCAAGACTCCCAAAGCCAAACAGACTAGAGTCATCTTATAATTATTCTATAATATTTATTAGTTTACCTTATATATATTTAGATGCAATTTTTGGGTAGAAGAAATCCCAAAATATCCTTATAATTTAGTTAAAAGGGTGATTGGAAATAAAATAAATAAATTTATCCTTCTATTATTGTTAACTAGAACCCTATTGACCAAAATCCATGTTCCATATAAGGTAGAGCCCGACCTATGTTTATCTTAACTTGGTTGGCATCAAGTTGTAGAAACTTTTGGCATTTCATCATTGGTAACAAGTCACTATTAATGATAGAATGCACATTAGAGAAGGTTACCATCTTCACCTATTTGTTTAACAAAGTGAAAATCACCATCTAACATTTCGAAAATTTATCCTAAAACTAATGACAATTAGGATAATCGATTGTGTTAGATCATTCGCCATCACATAATTATAATGACATAATTTGACAATAATGCAATGAAAAAATATATATAATAAAATAAGATAAAAAATCTCTAAGATTATTTATAAAACATTGTTAAATAATGTCATAGAATGTAAATCATAAGCTAATATTCTTTATTCAATGACATCTCTAAGATTTATAGTCTAGTAGACTCAACACACCATCATGACTTTGTTAAATAAATCCTAGATCATGTGCAAACTTCTCCATCGTGAGAAGAGTCGCCATTCATCCATAATCTTTAGTTACATGCATGGATCCATAGTGCACTGTTTCCTAATTAGAATATGTAAAGGTCATGCAATGAATGATTCTAAACATGATATGCATATTCAATTTCACATATAAAAAAAAAGAAAGATATGCATGTCATGTACTTAGTATATAATCTATCATCGTGCATCATAAAACATGACATGGTAAGACATGTAAATAACCATCATCATACGAATAGTATGGAAATAATCACAAGCTAGCAATCATCATTCAATCAATAGGTATATAAGTGACTTGCACTTACCTTAACAATCGTCTTAATAATTTTATCACAATTATTTTATAACCCTTTCGGACTCTACTTTCATGGACATAAATCTATCATTTCAATCTTTCGCCCTTATAATCTTTAATCTTATGATAGTTGAGAGTCATGTCGTTAGTTAAGCCTTGGAGACAAAGCTCTCCTCGTCTGCAGGAGACTAAGAATACACTCACCATTGTCGGCATGAGAACGATTATTTATGAAGGAAGTGCATACTTACAAGGTGTAAGAACAATTATTTCTTAACAATCCGATAAGATCCATTGAGGGGCGACATATAACTATCCTCATCAACTGTATTCATTATGTCTTTCAAACAAATTAAATCATCATTACATCATTTGATCTTCAAGTTTTAATCTAGTTATGAAAGAACATGCAATTGGTGTGTCTAGGTGTCATATATAATCAGCAATCATCAATCACCTCAGTCACGATCATGACCAAATGGTCATGCTTGTGCCGGGGTGGTCACGGCCGTGACCCATTAGGTTCACGGGCATGACAAAACCCTAAATTTTAACCCATTGTTCCCCAACTCTATAGCGGCTATGATTGGTTTGTCATGATCGTGCTTAGGTCTAATAATGGTCGTGACGATGTTGTCATGGGCATTACATGGCTCATTTTTCACCTTTTTTACCATCTATCTCTCATAATCATGACCAAGTTGATCATGATCGTGCTTGAACCTCCATGATCATGGGCATTATAGAAAGTCGAAGTCTCATCATTTTTTGCACGTTCGATCATTGTCATTTCAAGGGTTGGCACGACCATGCCATCATTCAGAATTTTGATTTTTATCATGAAAAATCATGTTTTTTTATGTAGAATTAACATAGGGTTAATTTATTAAACCTCCCCTGAACTATAGTGATTTTTCACATCTGTCCCTAATATATGAACTTGCCATAGCGCTCTATTAACTATGTCATGATTTTCACTTTAGTCCATCCATCATATTTTGTTAACTTTCCCATTTTTTTAATTTATGAAATGACTAAACTACCCTCCTGCAACTTGAAATAAATGTCAATCTTTGTTGAGGGAAATTTAGTTATTTAATAAATAATAAATAAAAAATAACATAAAAGTTATCAGAATACGACAGCTGGACTAATGTGGAAATCGCGACATAGTTTAGGGAGTGTTACGATAAGTTCGTATATTAGGAGTAGACTCGAAAAATACCTATAATTCAAGGGAGGTTTATTAATTAACTCAAAAATATATCCAACATTCATAATACATCTAAAGCATGAATCATAGGGATATAAACAAGTTCCTAACCTAGTTTTGAACAATATCAATCATGAACATATATGTATTATGGTTTTCCCTAAAGTCATTCAAAACTCTATCTAGGTCATGAAGCATAATAAATCATCATCTAAAACATCTAGATCTAATCAATGTATTCATGCAACCCTCAATCACATTCTAGTATGAGGACAAGAAGTTCAACATTGAGAGAGGAGAGAGGGGTTGGATCCCCTTTACATATCTTGATCAATCCTATTTTGTCTTTTTTATCTTTCTTTATCTTCCTCTACTTCCTTCTTGTTCATCTAGTTCTTCTTTCTCAAGTCCTAGTCGTCAAGTTGTCAACTAGAGAAAAGAGATTAACAAGGTAACTTTAAATCTTTATATAGGGCAAACATTAGGGTTTGGGTCTAAAATCCCAAATTACCCTTAGTAAAAACTCAAGGTCGTTACACACCAAGTGCTATGAACATTGAATGATGTAAATCTTGATAGATTGTCATGCATTTCCACTGAACATTGTATTATTGCATCAGAAAATTCATCATGATTCCATTGTATGGACTACCTTTCACTCTCATATGATTAATTGGCAATAACCTTAAAGATAACTTTTAAGTCAACAAGATAAAGAATTAAAATCAAGGATCACAATGTTAAACTTAATGCATCATCGTTATGTTTATTGATTAAGGTTCCACGTAAAATAATATATCATTCTCTCAAAGTAGGACACTTATCATGGTCTTATCACCACTAATTATCGATATGAAATTATATTATTTGTGTGACATACTTTAAAACAAATTGAATAATTCTTCCATTATTGATACAAATATAAAAAAAAATTAAAAATAACTTTAATTGATTAAAATAAAGGAGACAAAATAATATTGATACTATTCTTTTGACTTAAACATATCATTGATACTAAATCAATGAATTCATTCATCAAGTATGTTTTAGTGAGTCATTAGTACTATGAGAAAGATTATTTCATATTATTGTGCACTATTATTCCTATACTTAGCTTATGTATTGTTTCATTATATGATCCTTATGTATGCTCTCATATGAAATCACACTTTGTTGTGATCATTTTATTTTTCATATTGAGTTGCAAATTTCATGAAAAAATTGTCTCTCGTACAAGCACAAATTAGTGATAGATGAATTTATGATATACAACAATGATGATTAAGTGATTTGCTGCAAATGAATAGAAGGATCTATGTAACAACTATATATAGTGTATTCATTTAAACATTAAATTGTAATAAGAATGTAACATTTCTATTCATTCTACAATAATATTGATTATTATCCTAGACTTTTAGACTTGTGCAATTAACATAGTCATGCTCTCTTAATTGTAGTTGCATTATAATTCCTGTAATTCTTGACTGATTTAAGGTCATATAATAATTAAACTCAAGTTATTTAGCATCCCTAAGAGTGAAATTACAACGTGACAAGATTATTTTGGAGGATGTTAGACAATCAATGTACATTTATCAAAGCATAAATTAAGAATATTCTTTATAAACTTGTTTAAAAGGTTAGCAGCAGATATAGTAAATTATTTTGGTGGGGGTATTACACACTATATATTTATCAAATTGCATGAATTAAGAACCTATACACTCTTATCTAAAAGGTTAACATCACATAAAATAAATCATTTTTAAAAATTTCAATTCAGAAAACCTCTAAAAGCATTCAGCTTGCAACAATAATAATTTCATAGCTTGATCCTATTAATATTACTTTCATTCAATTTTGAATTTAATATGATGATTGATCAGAAATAAAAGTACGTGTAGCCACACTGCACCATCAAGAATTTAATTTTTACTAACTGAAAAGCTAAAATATGGTCAAAAATTTAGTTTCCATTTTTATTACTTTTGTGTGCCTTTTTCTTATATTTTCTACACAAAGGTCGACATATGTAATATTTATTATGAAGTGCCATCATTTGAATCTACTTATCAATCTTTTTAGTTATTGATCAAGTAGAAAATTCTATATATGACTTGCTAATAGCAAGCGAATCCTTCAATTCTCTATCGTGTATATTATGAAGTGACACCTTTTTAGTTGAAAATACTTATTAATATTTTGATTTCTTGATCTAGTTAGCACTTCAAACCCCTTAAAAATACTTTGATTTCTAACCCAAACTATTGAAGAAAGAGATTTGACAAATTAATGAAATCAAATAACTTTGTTTATGCAATTATAGGACATTTTTTTTGTTTTTGTCTATTATAAAATATTTTTCGATTATCACATAATATATGGGAGTGATTAAATTCAAATTTCAACCACACTCATATTCCAATTTGTGTCACCTCATATCACATGTGATTATGATGTAAAAGATTTGTAATAAGGATATTCTATATATGTAAGATTTGAGTTTGAGACTGAATAAAATATTTAAAGATGTTAGAAAAAATAGATAGATGGATTGAATGGACCTTGTCAATAAATTGTGAGGGCTTATCTTTCTTTTGAGTGGTATTCCATTCATGGTTGATGTATAGTTGTCATTTGCCAAAATGCATGGAGTGTTATAATGCATCAACAGGATTGTATTAAACATGTTGACAAATATTGTAACGCCCCAAATCGACCAATGCCACATGCAAGGATCAAACTGAAAACGCTACAAGCATTAAGACTTTGACCATTATATTGACTCAAACTTAGTCAAGAATATTGAGACCTCAACAATCACATAAAGAGAAAAATAGAGAATAACATAATTGACGGAAGGTGGAGAGTCATTATGAAATCTCAAGGTAGAATATTATCGGAATTACGTCAAGGTTCATAAATATGGAATAAAAGCGGAAGAATAAAACTAGATAATAAGGCCCTTTGGTTCATGTGCTATATCATCACTTGAGCTCTATCACAACACATGATCTCAACACCATTACTGGCCTGGCCCTTTGAAAATCAAAATAAGCAAGGGTGGGGATGCTGTGAGCGGAGCTGAAAATTCTTGCTCCCATTGGACCATTTGTATCTATATACATCAGGATCCTGATTCATGGATCTCTCGATTCGAGAGTACATTGAATGTACAGAAATGGCTATAACCATTCTCAACCCATGAACAATATGGGTCCGAAGCTTCCTTCGTAACTCCCGGAACTTCTTCATAGTGGCTCCGTTCCATGCCTCATTTCATAGGAAACTTGCTTCCTTAGGAGTTAAACTGCCATTTGTCCATATTTCTAGAACAGGGGAGGAGGTCCTCCCGTAAGCTTTACAGCCTAGTGGGAATCAATATAAATATTCAATGCATAACTATTAAATAGGGCGAGTCAGAATCAATAAACTCTTTATCACGATCAGATAGTGAGCATAGAGTCATTTGAGTAATAAAGATCAATGGATAAAGAAGGCCGATAATATCATGATAACACATAGTGAGCTTGGATTCGTGAGGAAACTCATTTATCATATAGAAATCATAATGATGCTTGACTTGTCATTATACTTGTATCATTAGTACATTCTCCTTTACCTTGAACTTTACATTTAATTTAAATGACTTTAGGTGCCTTTAACTTTTGGGGGTTTTAGGCCGAGCAAAACAATACAACCTTGTACAGGTCATTGGTTTATCAAGCCATGACCAAGGGAGCAACTCTTAACTATAAGCACATGGCATGGGTTGGCCACCCATCATTTATCCTTCCATCTTTCTTTGATAATTACATTGTACTTCTGATGTCCTTTCACACTATAGAGGTAATTGAATCAATGTAGGGTAAAACAGTAACAATCTTCGGATTCAGTCATATAGGAAATAAATCAGAAGGGAAAAAAATAATGATCATGTCAAAATCTAGACTTAATAATAAGCAGAATTAAGGGTCAGAATCAAGGTTCGGTCGACCGATTTCTCCTGGTCGGTTGACCGATCTATCGGCATTAGTCGATCGGTTGCTCTTGATCGATCGACCATAATACAAGATTCGTTCAACGGATTTCTAAGTCGGTCGACCGAGCTGTGCATTTCAAAAGAAATGATCGATCGACCAATTTTTATCGGTCGGTCGACCGATCTATGTACATGAACGAACACCGGCAAAATGTCGGTCGACCTGCCTCTGTGGTCGGTCGACCGAACGTTAAGTATCAGATCACGAGTAGAGCATATAAAATTTGAAGGATTTTCTATTCTAAATGTATCACTACTTCAGAGCAATCAATAACACAAGAAAATGGTAAAGAGAACACACTCATATCAACAATCCACTACAAATATAAAATCAGAAGACAAACAATCCTTTCGTTTCTTTTTCTCCGTTAGATCATGAGTCATGTCACGAGATTTTTACAGTAGTGATTCTGATCTAATCATATTCATAGTTATGCAGAGAGATTTCAATTTCACCCACCTCTTTTCTTGATCGGCTCTTGCACAAAATCTCTTGAATCACCGGCGATCGTTTCCTCTGTGTCGGCCCTGTGTGAAATCTCCTTCCCTCTGCAGTTCTCCCCTTACAGGACCGTCCAGATCGGAGGGAAAAACGTGAGGGGAGAATCTCAAGGTCAAAAAATGATGAACAGAGAGAACATTTGTTATTCTACCCTTTTGTGAAACAAGGAAGATCCCTTCTTATGGAAACGTGCGTGAGGTGCAATGGAATAGAAATGGGCAGTGATGGGGGACTCACAACTTTTCTGATGTGGGAGGTGAGAGAAATTCTCTAATTTTGATTCCTCTCTTTACTTTTCCAGATATGTTTTTATCTCATTCTTAATTGTCATAATCACCCGTTATCTGTCACTTTTTGAATTTCCCTTGATTCTAGGGGTCATAGCAATTATTTCCTCCAGTTGGCCATCTCGTATCATTATTATTTTTTTTTTCGGATGTTACAAAAACGTCCTTGGTTCAGCATTATAGCACATAGGCTGTGGAATCATGCACTATTTTTTAACAGTTTTGGTAGTTCGTGCATTAAATATTGTGATTTTTTAAGTAGTAATATGAATTCATGTATAATAAAATGACAAATGTCATTAATTATCTGAATGAAATAAAAGTGGTGCAGCAAGTACATAGAAATTTTGACACACAATAGCCGATTGCCAAACCTTTTTGGTTGATGTAATTTTTCATCACATATACCACAACTACGCAAATCAACCAGCAAATTATATGCAATCTGACTATGAAAGAAATCTTTGCATTTTGTCCTCTGATAATTTAATTCTTTTAGCATTATAAATGCATGAACAATTATTATTTTAAGAATCAAGTGGATTGAATATTTAACTAAAAATAATATGTCATCACATGATAAACATTATTCCCCATTAATAATGGTAGATTGTGATTCCAACAATTTGTTACTAATCAATAATTCAAAATATTTTTTTGAACTTTGATGCATTGAAACACATGTACATGAAACAATTTGATAATCTCATTTGTAACGCCCGAGAATTTAGGAAAGGAAAAAAAATGAGAAAAAGGAAAAGAAAAGAAAGATAAGAACCAAAAAGGAAAAGATAAAATTTGAAACAAACCAGGGAGATGTTTGTTTCAAATTGAAACTCTTATTCTCTCCTTATAAATAAGAGGCTAAATTAAACAAATCAGTCCTTTTATTTCTTCCACGAGTCGGCCGTAGATTTCTCCCCTTTCGTGCGCCCCTTTTCGTCTCCTTTCGTCCCTGATCAGCTGCTGCCAACAAGGGACATGTCGGAGGATGTGGACGTCACTGATCGTGTGCTTGAATCGAGTGGTGCGGGTAGAGGAAGAAGAGAAAGAGGAAAAAGAAGACTGCAGGATTAGTTTCTGGACAGAAACTAAAAGTAATGAAACTAGAATAGATTCATCGTAGAATCTTGATTTTAGACTTGAAACATGTTTTAGTTGATCCCTAGTTATACTATGATGTCGTATGATGATGTTTAATGTCGACTATCGCCGAAAAAGATGATCGGAACACGCACTGTGCATCTGCGCAGATTCTGCATAAGAGGACCCTGTCCGGGTTCACCTTAACCCCGCTAGGGCAGGTCTAAACTCAGACCGAGTTCTGTGAATTCGGTCCGGATTCGCCATTGCCGTGCTCTCCGAGCTCTGCAATAGGACGAACCTGGCCCGGGTTGATGATGACCTGGCCCGAGTTCCACACACGACGAAGATGTCGGGCGCGACTGCGTCCCAACTCGACGACGACTCGATCCGGCCCGGGTGTAACCCGAACTCGACCTGGGTTTGACCCAATTTTCGTGAATAATCTTCTATGAACTCGGCTCGAGTTCCAGTCCTACTCGGCCTGGGTTGCGACATGACTTAAGTTAATTTTATAATGCTTAGATCCCTGATTTATATGTTTAATCCTGATCTAAGTCATGATGACAATTATGTTATTTATGCCTTACTAATGATGATGATCTACATGACCCATGATCTTATGATCTTATTTTGATGACTTGATTCGTGTCCATCAATATTGATCGATTTATGATGATGATTAAGATGTTTATGCACATGTGATATCTCTTCATGATCCTATCTTGTAGCTCTGATTAAGTCTATATAATGATGATGATGATGATTAGGACCTTTGATCAGGATTGCTATCAAAGTGAACGAGCAGGGGAGCGATAGCGAAACCTCCAGACCCCCGCTGCCTTCCCTCTCCCCACCTCAAACTCAACCTTCTCCTCCCCCTTCCTCCACCCGTTGTTCCTCCTCTACTCCCCCTCCCCCCTCCTCATCATCCCTGTTTCATGATCGTGTGGCCATGCCACCACACCTTTTGGATGATCTACAACTGTCGGAACCAGGTTTGCTCCCTGATTCGCCGCTGGCCCTGTCACTGTTGGCCCTGTCGCCGCTGGCCCTGTCGCATGCCCTGATGGTGGACGCAAACCGTCATGGGCAAATGTCATCCGAAGAACCGCCGGCGATGTCGCCAAACCAAATGTGTTCTATTAGATCAACCATAACTGAGGTGGTGGATATCCCGATTGACGATGTCCGTAGCCAATCCGAAGACTTGCAACTCTGCCTCATCGCTAGATTCACTGGTGATGGCCAGTCAGAGGACAAGCTTCGTCGTAAACTTCCAAAATTGTGGCAGCTCTCGGCTCCGCTGTGCATTATTCAGGTCGGCAATTTCCATCTCATGTTCCGATTCGCCTCTAATGAAGATCGTATGCAGGTTCTTACTGGTGGGCCATGGTCGGCGGCCGGCCACATCATCTACGTCTCCATCCCGAGGCCATTCTTTCAGCCAGAGGAGGAGCTCATATCGTCGGCCCCCTATTGGATTCGGCTGTCGGGGTCCCTTTCGAGCTGCGAAGCGCGGGCGCCGTCATCCGTATCACAAAGCAGTTCGGCAATCCGCTTCGCATTGACGAGCTTAAAGATGAATGTGACTACGCGCGTATATGTATTGACCTCGACCATTTAGTTCCGGTGAAGCAGGGGATTTGGGTTCGAGACCCTGATGGTAAGAGATTTTTTCAGCGAATTATGTATGAGGGCTTACCTGTGTTATGCTTCAGGTGTGGTATTCCCGGCCATCGGCTGGAGGAATGTCCGTCGTCCGGCGTCTATTCTCCGGCTCGGGCCAGGGCGGTGTTACTTTTCGGCCCATGGCTGCAGGTTTCGGCTCTGCCACATCACGGATCGGCTGCCGCTTCGCGGCAACTCAGGTCGCCGGCACCGGAGAAGGCGCAGATCCCTGATCTCCACGATCCGGGCCCGAGCTCGGCTACGGTGCTAGGGCCGTACGTTGATCCGGTGATGTGTGTGATTCCTGGGCTCCAACGGTCAAATTTTGCTCATCCTAACGGTCGGATCACCCCCCACGTGGATGGTGATCTCATACCCCGATGTTGCGTGGACGGCTCTGGGCAGTCGCACGTGGGCTCGGGTACGGCGTCACGTGCGCTATGCACTTCATCTACCACGGTTTCTGTCGGCAACTCCTATGACTCTAATATAGGGTTTCAGAGGTCGTCTCCGCCGAGATCGCCTCATTCTCCTGGGAATCGCCCTCCTCCGGTGATGGCCTCTTCTGATCGACGCGATCCGGAGAATCACCACCAGGGCATGGCCAACCAGGTTCTCTCTTGCTTCAGTCTGCCGCCTCGCGAGCTGGATGTTGTCTCTGAGGCGAACTCCGAGGAGGAAGCCCCGGACGCGGACTTGCTTGTGCCACGGCAAATGGATGGACCGTCATCACCTCGAAAGCATCGCAACACGCCGGCTCATCCTACTGATCTCCTCCCAAAGAAGGCGGTACCTAGGCGGCCACCTCGCAGTAAGAAGGCTGCTGTTTCTTCATCTACGGCCTCACTCGTTCATCTTCCTACGCTGGTGGTTGCTCCGTCTTCCTCGGCGGGGGCTAAATGAGGGTCATCAACTGGAACTGTCGAGGGGCGGGGCAAAGTAAAGTCAGGGACCATCTCTCGGAATTGATCAAGAAGCTAAATCCTGACGTTTTGGTTCTTTTGGAAACACATACTAATCAACAGGATTCTGAGCGTGTCATCCGGCGTTTGGGTCGTGCCTGGACTGGTCACTCGCTGGCCGGCACTGGCGCTTCCGACGGCATCATCGTCGCCTGGCGTTGCTCTAATATCCAGGTGACACCGCTCCTTATCTTACCCCAAGTAATGCATGTTCTTGTAACTCTTAATAATACTTCGATCATTTTATCGTGCATCTATGCTAGTACGATTCCTCTGATTAGAATGAATCTCTGGTTGCAACTTTGTAACTTAAATGTCTCTCATTTTCCTTGGGCTATCATCGGGGAGTTGAACTCCTTAATTGATCAAGTTGATAAAAGGGGCGGATTTCCTTTCAAACTTACTAAATCCATCCAGGCTCTTAGAAATCTTATTGACAGGCAGGGCCTCATTGATATTAAACCCTAGGGGAATAGGTTTTCTTGGTGCAACAATCGTAAGGGCAATGCTAGAATTCTCTGTAGATTAGATCGTCTCCTTGTTAATAATAGCTGGTTGATGTCATTTCCTGATACAAATCTTTTAAATTGCCCTCGTACTATCTCTGATCATTCACCTTTGTTCATAACTACTGATAACCCTCCTCGTAAATCAAAATCTTTTAAATATGAGGCTTTCTGGTTTGATTATCAAGAGGCTAAGGAAATTGTTAAAGATGCTTGGGCCACTCATAGCCCTCAAGATAACTTAAGTATCACATTAGCTAAGATAAGGCAGAAGACCTCCTACTGGAATAGACATGAGCTTGGTAAACTTGAAGATAAGGCTTTGGAGGTCCAGGAAATTATTTCTTTCCTGGAACACAAGGATGAGTCTTCAAGGCTTACTGACACTGAGTTGATCACCCTTAGAGCCTCCTACAACAAGCACTTAGCCTATCTCAGGCAGATTAGCCTTAAGTGGTGGACTAAGTCCAGAGTCAATTGGTTAAATCACGGGGATAAGAACACCAGGTTCTTTCACATGTCCACCATCATTAGATCTAAATCCAACCATATAAAGTCTATCATTTCTAATGAGGGCACCACACTTGTGGAGAACTGTCAGATTAAGAATTGTTTTGTGAGGCATTTCCAGGATCTCTGGAAGCTAGATCATCTCAATACTTGCCCTTCTACTTGGCCTATTCTTCCTAGGCTAGATCACCGTTGGTGGAATTCTTTGACTGCTCCTATATCTGACTGTGAGATTAGAGATTGTCTTTGGAGTATGCGCTCTGGTAAGGCTCCGGGCCCTGATGGTTTTACTGTAGAATTCTATAGACATTACTGTGATATTGTGGGCCTTGAGATATGCATGCATATTCGTAAGGCCCTTTCTTCTTTCTCTCTCCCTTCTGATTGGACCCACACCTCCCTAATTTTTATTCCTAAGAAGCAATTCCCTGCCAGGGTTTTTGATTTTAGGCCTATCTCTCTATGTAATGTGCTTTATAGGATCACCTCCAAGGTTCTAGCTCTGCGGCTACGGCCTACTCTGGACTCCTTAATTGACCAATGCCAATCTGCTTTCTTACCACATAGATCAATCCAGGACAACATTATTGTTGCTCAGGAAATCACCCATTCTATTGCTAGGGGTAGAAAGAAGTTCCTTATGCTTAAGGTGGATATGGAAAAAGCCTTCGATAGAGTCTCTTGGCAAGCTGTTGAAACTATCCTTATCAAAATGAATTTCCCCCCTCTTTTTATATCCTGGATTCTCACATGCATTAAGTCTCCCACTTTTACCTGCAACATCAATGGATCTGTATCTGCTCCTTTTATCAGCCATAAGGGGATTAGACAGGGAGACCCCTTGTCCCCTTATTTATTTATTTTAGTTTCACAAGTTCTGACCTCCCTGATTAATTATCAAGTACATTTGGGTGCTCTAATTCCTTTCTCCATTAATTCTTTCAAGCTTAGCCATCTTATGTATGCAGATGATCTCCTTATATGTATCTCTGCAACTAAATCAAATTGTATGGTTTTGAAGAGATTACTTCAAGTTTACGAGCATCTCACTAACCAGAGGGTGAACCAAGACAAATCTGAAAATTTTTTCCCTCCTAAGTTAGCTGCCAATAGAAAGAATGTAATTCAGAGTATCTTTAACTTCAAAGTTGGCTCTTTCCCTTTCTACTACCTGGGTATTCATATTTCCTTCAAGTATATCTCCATCAGCACTCAGCGAACTATTATTGATAAGATTACTAAAAAGTTGACTGGCTAAGCAGATCCTTCTTAATCAGGCTGGCAAAACTATCTTTATTAATTCAGTCATTAATTCCATCCCCTGTATATGCCTCTAGTTCATCATATATTGTTGATGGAATCATTGTGGCCATTGAAAAACACAATAGATCTTTCTTTTGGAACTCAAACAATGAGAAAAAGGGTATTCATTTGATCAATTGGGAGACTATTCAACAACCCATGCTTTGTGGTGGGTTGGGTATCAAAAATCTTAAGCACATCCGCACCTCCTTACTTGCAAAAATAGTTCTTGACCTATTAAATAATAAAAGTATCCCTTGGGTCCAGCTTCTCAGGTATAAGTATGGTATTACTCATCCATGGGTGCTTTCTTCTTCTACCAGATCTTCCTTTTGGAGTTGGAAAGCCATAATGAATACTATGAATTGTACCAAATTGGGTTTTATGAAAATGATTGGCAATGGAAATGATACATCTGTGTTAAATGATCCTTGGATTTTTAGTATACCTCTTGCTTGGAAACCTTCATATATAAATGTCAGCTGCATTTCTCAAGGTTTATTAGTTAAGGATCTCATTCATAATCAATGCTGGAATCATGTGCTACTATCTGAGCTGTTTGGTCCTGATTTAATTAATTGCATCCTGCCTATGTATTTGCCTTCTGCTGCCAATGATGATTCCTGGCACTGGGTGATGGATACCCAAGGTGTGGCTAAAGCAAACTCTGTTTACAGGTTTATGATGGACACCTCTTTATCGCCGACTATGCCTGGACGGCCATCTGGAATGAATAACCTGCCTAATATGCCTCCTTGGAAACTTCTTTGGAAACTTCGTGTCTTGCCTAAAATTAAGTGCTTCCTTTGGAAGTTATTGCACAAACGGCTCCCCACGGCTGATATTCTATTACATTTTATTCCTTCTTTGAATCCTCTTTGTAAATTTTGTGGTGCAATTACTAAAATGGTGGATCATGTCTTTTTTGCTTGCTCTTTTGCTGTTCGGTTCTGGTCTATTGCTCAAGATAAGCTCAATTTTAGTTTTAAACTATTTTCTCATTGGTCTGATGGCTCCTGGTTGCTCGAGGGGTCCTCTTGGGATCCTAGTTCAAAACTAAATTTGAGATCCTTCATTAGTGTTTGTTTGTGGGGACTGTGGCGTACCAGAAATGAGGCAGTTTTTAATTCCAGGTTGGCAACCACTGAGTCGGTATGGCAGAGGGTGTTGTCTATCTATGATGACTATCTTACTTGCCAGGTTCCTGAGGCACTTGTCCCCCATGGTCTTTCCCTGGCCCGATGGGAGCCCCCGGCGGAGGGGTGGACTAAACTTAACACTGACAGCGCTTTTATAGTTTCTAGTCAACATGGTGGTATTGGCTTCATTTGTCGCTCTCATGATTTCTCATTTTTGGCTGCAGGAGCACTAGTAAGAAGATGTAGAGGGGCGCTGGAAGCCGAGGTTTGGGCGATGCTCGAGGGGATCAGATGTTGTATCAGATTGGCATTACTTCCCTCCATATAGAAACCGATTCGCAAATCCTGGTCAATACGTTGGGCGGCTCCATTTCTGCACCTTGGTCTATCAAGCTTATGGCTAGTGACATTATGAATTTACTTCCATTTTTTGCACATTACAAGATCTCATATTGTAATAGGAAGGCTAACTTCGTAGCGCATTTCTTTGCTCAATATGCTCGTCGTTTATCGCACGACGTCTTTTAGGAGGACCTTCTACCTTCAGAGGCACTCCAATTTTTGTACTTTGACAATTCGCGCTGCTATATTAATGATTAATGCTCTTTCCTTTTTTTAAAAAAAAGGACCTTTGATCAGTATGATTTGTTGATCCTTTCTTATGATGATCAAATCTTAATTATGATGCTTATGTCCTAATAAAAATAAATTAAAAGCTGCAAGATAAAAAATAAAAAATATTAAATGGAGAGCTCTTTTTATGATGAACTGGTGACGACCAGTATGGGCTGACTACGGTCAGTTATGAGGTCAGTTATGGGCTGATTATGGTTAGTTATAGGCTGACTCTACTAGTTATAATGATGATGATGGACGGGTTGAGACAGACCTCTCCATGGGTTGAAATATACCCCACTATAAGTCAAAGATGAATAATAAGATGATGAAGCATATTAATAATGAAATCTCTTTATGATGATTATTTGCTCTTGCCAACTTATGATGATCTTTTCATGATCTCTTGATTTATTATTAATATGATCTAAAGAAGATGATACAATTCATGATTTTCTGGCATACAATTATCTCTCATGAATCTTTATATGAGGGTGACCCGACATTTGTCACTTTATGATGATTTATCATGATCTATTCTGATCTTTGATCTTACGATCTCAAGAAGTTGACGATCTATAAATTTCCTATCCATATGCCAAGTTATAGGACTTCCTTTACTCATATGATGATGATGTCTATTTTCTATCTATATGATGATGATGTCCTTATGATTCTTGTCTAGTATGATGATGTTATGAATGTTTTTACCTTACTTTCATACTGAGTTGTAAAACTCACAGGGAGGTTTCTCCCCTGCATGTTCTTAAATATAGGACTAGATCTTAATGATGAAGGTGATCAACGGTGACAGATTGAGCTCGTAGGCGACTACACATGGGTATCTTGAGTCCTTTAGTTTGATGTACTAGCTTTCCTTTGGACTCACATGAAGTTCTTTATTAGTCTTTCGCATGTTATGATGTCACACTCTTTTATTATTTAATGATGATTAGTCTTTCATTTTTATCGATGACGAGTTGAGCAGTCAAAGTCTTTTTTTTTATCAATATGATGTACACGTAAGGATGATCCGTAGCATCTTCGAAACGTATTCTGCTACGTGGTGGGGGTGCGATTTAGAGGCGTTACACCATTTACTTAATTTTTTTAATTTTATAACATGAACTTCCACCTTATAACTTGTGATACAGAATATAATAGTTTTGTTAGGTAGGAAGTTGTAGGTGGAGCTTTTTGCCTTTTAAGCGCAGGAGGTTCTTGAAGAAGACGAGCACTTTGTATGCTCACATCAACAAGGGGCAATGCAGCCAAGTAAATAAATATCAAAGTTGTCCACAGGAAAAGTTGTCTCATTTGGTTAACTAAGAAAAAGTAGTTTAGAATCCTAATTTTAGAAGATATTAAAAGATATGTTAGTTAGTTTATATTAAACAAAATTGGTTTAGTTTACCATAAGTATTTAGTCAGAATACTATTTATCATATTATATTTTTTGTTAACTTTTTTAAGCAATGTTAGCAATTGACAATGATAATTAAATTTTATTTGTCTTAATTAATTCATTAAATGCTAACTTTAAGTCTTATTTTTTTGGGCTCTCCTCTAGAAACTAATTATATATTTCAACTATTTTCATTTTAAGCCACCATCACCTTTTTATGAAGTTTTATTCTTTTGTTTATTTAATTACAAATCTACCATTACCCATATATTGGGAAAACTTGAGAAAGAATATATATATATATATATATTGGAGAAAGAAAAATCTAAAATAACTAAATTTTATTTTTCAAATTTAAAAATATTGCTGGGAAAATAAAACAAGTTGATAGAAAGTTGGTCTTGTGGATAAGTGAAATTTTTTAATGTGTATTTAAATAATATAGAGGTAAGTTTAAAGAAGATCACTCAAAACATAGAAGGACAGTAAAAAAATAAAAACTAGTGTGATTCCAAAAAAAAAGCAGGAATTCTGACTATCCGAAATTTCCAATTGCTCTTGCAGGTGACCGGGATACCGAAATTCTTAATTTTGGGTTCACATGTTGATCTAGTTCCAATTCCCGGATGCACCTTTTGAAAGTTCTATCTTGTTTTCTTATTTCAGTCCAAAGTTTTCCCAATAATAATATGCAGCTACTCGCCTAACGACAAATGAAAAAGTAAAGTCTGCGTGCACTTGAGAAGACACTGAAAAGCAAAGTTTTCTCACGAGAGATATTTTTGCAATTTTTAATTGAATATACAATTAACAGTTCGAGACATTTTTTTAGGTAAAGGGCAATGAGCTTATTACATAAAAAAACAATATATAAATTCAAAACAATAAATTTGAGATGTATTATTCTGAAAATAGTATGATATAACATAAGAATAAGATTTTTTATCTTAAACTACTAAACTAGTAACAATCGTCTAGTTAATATTTTTTTCAGAAATCCAAAAAAAAAAACAGGTTGACAAGTAAAACTTTGTTTCATCACTAGAAAAAAAAAAGAATATCCACAAAGGAGTTCATGGCTGCTTCTTGGATGGCACTGGTCAAGTCCTTTTCCGAGAGTCCCGTCCATTCCACCATCTCTCTCTCTCTCTCTCTCTCCTCTCTCTCTCTCTCTCCAGTTTCCTCCCGGCTTCCTCCATCAGTTTGCACTATAAATTGATCCCTTCCCCTAGGCAGCAATTCCCTTTTCCCCATCTCCTCTTCTCCCCATGCTTAGGTTGCCTAGGTTCTGCTACTCTGCCTCTCTCCCCTGCTTTTAGTGGCCTGGCCAACGTAGGCTTCCTTTCTTCCTTCCCAGGTTTCTTGGTACAGAACCAGAAACCATTCAGCTCACTGCAGGGGAAGCTCTGTCAAATTCTTCCCAAGAACCTTCTTTTGCTTGATCTGTCGACACCGCTGTGAAAGATCTTATCTTGCTGCTCCCCAGTCGCCAAGAAAGACCTAATTCTTTCCTGTTCTGCACCTGTGCACACAGTACGCGCACATGCGGCATCAGTTCATCTTGGTGTTCCTGATACATGTCGCCTATCCTAAGTGAGATCCTCCTGTACGGTTTTATGATAAATTCCACTCTCAGGCGCCGAACCCACCTCGTTCAGTCCTTCTCCGTCGTCTTCCTCTACTGGTTCTATGTGTTCCCTTGAGCTCACTCCGTAAATCTCTCGTCTCCCAGCAGTCTACTTCTTTGCTGCAACAATTCCGCGTATAGATCTTATAGCAGAACCTTAAATACTGATATCAAGTAAAGTAAACGAAACAAGTATAAATAGCAGGCTTAACTATGGCTTCTTCCGGCTCCAGCCCCGTGCAGAGCTCAGGCTCCGAGGAGAACCTGCAGGCCGCCATGGACCAGAAGAAGCGGAAGCGAATGATATCGAACCGCGAATCCGCGCGGCGATCGAGGATGCGCAAGCAGCAGCACCTGGACGAGTTAATGGCGCAGGTGAGCCATCTGAGGGACGAGAACGGCCGGGTGATGGCGGACCTGAGCGTCATCACGCGGCAGCGCCTCGTCGTGGAGGCCGAGAACTCGGTGCTGAGGACTCAGATGATGGAGCTCAGCGCCAGGCTGCAGTCTCTTGATCTCCTCTACATCAACGGACGCAGCAACAGCGAGTACAAGTACGCCATGGCCGCCGGCGGCCTGCTCTGCGATGGCCTCCAGATCGGCGAGTCCTTCGCCAATCCTTGGAACTTTGCGCATGTGAACCACCACCTCCCCATCATGGCCTCAGCAGACATGAACATGTTTCAAAACTGACGAGGAAAAAAAATGGCCGCTTTAAAGTTTAAAGGACTTAATTAAGACTGTTTGCTTGTTTGGTGCTTGAATAAGTTGCTGGCTTTTTGTTTTTGACTTGGTGTCTTCGTGTGCTTTTTAGTTTGAATGATTAGAAGAGTTAAATATACAAATTTGAAAGGTTGATTAGTTTATCATTGCGATTAATTATTGTTAAGCAGCATATATTTTAGGTTGCTAAGACAATAAAAAGTGACTAGTACTAGATTTCTGGGTCTTTCCATTACCATTAATTATTGTAATTGGTTTACTTACTATATTGATCATTTTTATGTTAATGGAGTTCTCTCTTATCCTTAAAACGTACAGTGATTTAATCACATTTCGTTGGATCAAATAAAAAAACTCTAATAATGTGATTTTAAAAGATATTAATCAAGTTAATCATCATCTATTATTAGAGTCCACTTAGCGGCATTTAAATTCTATTTACTCAGTCTTTAACTGTTTTTTTTCTCAAAAGTAAGATGATTTAAATAAATTAAATGGTTTAGGCTTTACTTTTCTTTTCAAGCAATACTATTATCAAAAGAAATGGAATGCTGCGAAGTGTGAACAACTAGAGCCATGTCATTTATAGGTGATAATTTATTTTGGCTTGTTATGCAAATGATGCATTAGTTTATCTTAATTATTATTGTAACAAGCCCACCAAATTATGGGTCAAGGGTATTTGGGCTTTTGTTCAAAATCTTAATGTAAATCCTATATAAGGTCTAATATTATTTTTTCAAAAATCTAAACGTAAACTCCTACTTCTCTCTCTTTTCTTCTCTCAAAAAACATATGAGGTTAGGAGTTCTAGAGCCTTATTCTCTTTCAAGATCACTAAGGAGAATATCAAGATTTTGAGGTACAAACTTCTAAATGACGAAGAAGGATGCAAGATGATGAAGAAAAAAGGATTATGTAAAGGGGATTTAATTTCTCTCTCCACTCTTTGAAATATTCTCAAGAAAAAAAATAGTACTAACTAAATGAAAGAATTGACCTCAAAAGTAAAGGCACGGTAAGGGCAATTTTGTCTTAGAAAAAGATGAAATGTACACAATTGTCCCTAAAAGTATAGATTCTTTTGTGGCAGATTGGTCTTATGGTTTGGAAAAGTTAAAGTACACCTTATTGTCCCTAATAGTGAGGTGGTTAGAAGGGCATTATGATCATTCGGAATAAGATAAAATAACAATCCCTAAAACCCTTCCCTTCCTCCCCTACTCATTTTCCCTCAACTCCTCTCCCAAAACCCCAAGCCGGCAGCATCATTCTCCCCCTCCTCTATCTCCATTTTCCTCTTCCCTTTCCTTCTCTCACTCACTCCCTCCAAGAAGCAACAGCAACAGCCACAAGGGAGCTCACATCTCCCCTCACCTCCATCATACGTGCAGCAAGTCAAGAAGAAAGAAAGCCGAGGGGAACTAGAGGAGGAGCTGCCAATTTCAGCAAGGAAGAAGAAAGGGAATGAGGAGAGGGCTGCCACCAAAGGAGAAGAGTGAAGAAGAGGAAGGAAGAAGGAAGAAGAAGAAAGGAAGGAGGAAGGAAGAAAGAATAGGGCTAAGGTGTTAACTTAAATCCTAAAGGTATGTTGAGGGGATCTAAAACTAGTACTCACCCCTTAACGATGTATTGATGTTTGGATTAAGGGTTTCTAAGATCAAACTATATCTTTTTGATGCATGATTAAGGGATGTGCATGATGGCTTAGGTCAAGTCATATCTCTATTAAGATTACTGTTCCATTGATAACCATGTTTAGAATTTCATTGTCATTGATGTTTACTTCATGATGAAATTTCTTATTGGTTAAAAATAAATGTGATTAGTAGATTTAATGTTCATATGCAAATCTCTATCCATGGCTTGTTATATTACCAATGTTACAATATGAATCTTGGCAAAATTACACCAAATACCTTCCAACTTTGACGTCTTCCCAGCGCTACCCTCCAAATTCAATTTTTAATAATAATGCCCTCTAACTTTTAACTTATTTCATGAAATGTCCTTTTCACCGCTAATCACCCCTATCCCGATTGCACAGCTAATGTGTCAACATTCTCTCTCGTCTATGCAGGCTACCATCTGACGTGGCACGTCATATTTACTAACCCCTCTTCCTATACACTAATACCTAACTCTCATTCATTTCCCCCATTCGTCGTTCACGTTCGCTTCCTTTCCCCTTCGCCGTTCACGTTCGCCGATCGTCGACCACCGTTCGCCCAACCATTGCCGACCGACTAAAGTAGTTCACTACTCACCGGCATCCACTCCTAGAAACCATCGCGCAAGGGAGGAACATCGAGGAAGTTAAAACATGGGAGGGAGAAGACGAAACACAGCGAGGGAGAAGCGATGTCAGTGTCCACTGCTTTCAGGTTTGTAGCTTTGTTCATATTGTTTTGTTTACGAGTATAAAATGTAGAGTTCGTGTGGTCCCTCAACCCTAATTTATTAGTCCCACCCTAATCGTAATTTTAAGATGTTGGGTGTAATTAATTCCCATCCGAAAGATTCCGTACTGCTACACATATGTTGGTCATATGTGCTAATAGCTGACAAAAAATTGTGTTTTTTGTAGTCCTCAAAAACCTAACTATACATTCTTTATTGCAGCCCTAAGAATCTGTATGTAATAAAGTTGTACGACAATGACAAGAGATGGAAGAAGGAGCAGAGGTAATTGTTTATCCTTTATATGTATTATATTCCATCTTTTGTAATAATTATCTATGTTGCAGTAATTGTCTTACCCTTTATATGTTTATTCTTTAAGTATTTACTTCTAATCTGTATGGGTTAATTGAAATCTATATTTTCTTGTCCAAAGATTTATGGTTTAATTATTTACTATTGCCATGTTATTTATGGTTTAATTATTTACATTCTGTGTCGGTTAATTATTTACTTCTAATTCTAATTGTTGTTTATTGCGTACTTATTATAATCCCTGGGCTATTTAATTTGCACATCCATTACAATGGCGAAAAAGAAGAATGGGGTAACCACAATGGAGAGGTTGAGACCTGTGAAAAGGCGTCGCACTTGAAGAACAATTGCTTACCCTTTTTTTGGTTTACCTGTTTATGTACAAACCTGACAAATGATTAGTTGTCATGTTATCATTTTTTGGATGTGGGAGGTTCATGTTATCATTTTGTGGATGTGGGAGGTTCATGTTATCATTTTGTGGATGTGGGAGGTTGTGGATTTTGGAAGTGGGCAAATAGTTCGATGTTGACATATATGTGCAGTTGGATCTTCTAATATATGGAGCTTCAGCAAGTGTGGAGTGTTTCTTCATGTGTTTCGTCATTTCTTCTTTCACAAAATGATATAGATGTGAAAAGTGTGCTTTCTTAGCACGTTTAATCACTTGTATTGAATCGTCTGAGCTCAGAATCAAGTGAAGGATATTGCCTCAAAATCGTAAAGTTCAAGGGCAGTCACGTAACTTTCATATAAGTTAGAGGGCAATATACTATCAAGACCCAAAAGTTGGAGGGCACTGTATGTTGGTAATACAAACTTGGAAGGTATCATAAGTTTGGAGTTATAAGTTGAAGAGCAGACTACTTTTGTTTAACGAAGTTGAGGGGCGTTAGTATTTTCCTTTGTTCACATTAAAAACGTATACAAGGAACACAAGTCATGATAATTTCATTCTTTATTGCACAAACAATAAGATTTTCACAAGAAGTGGGTTCAAACAGTTGGATTTCTCATTGAAAAGAAGATATAAGTAATATAATCCGAACCTACCATTAATACATTCTGAAGATACAACTTAATACAATTTGATTCTGTCTATATAAGAGTCACTAGACAGAAAAGAAGGATGACTGAACAAAATACAATTATGTTTTTCATAATTCCATAACCCTTCACAACTTCAATTTCGATTTTCAATCTTCGATCACTAGATACTCCAGTAGTCGATTCCTTTTGTTTTCCTCGTTGAGCACATGGTCCAGCTTCTCGATCTTTTGCAACATTCCACTGATCATCCTCTCAATTCTTGGATCCAGCCAATCAAAGCAGTCGCAAGATTGAATCCTCTAAAAATATCAACAAATAAACTGAAAGTAAACACACAAAAAACCAATCAAAAATAGAAAAAATATTTTGAAAACTCACACCAAAATTTCGACAGCCATAAAATATATGGCCTGGGTTACTTTCCATCCACGACGTCCTAATGATTGCTTCTTCTCGGTAGTCGCACCTTCACCTCCTTATGGCCTTCCAAGATGCCATTCTTCAAGGTGAGGTGTCTAATCATGCATGATTAGATGTATGAATTTGATACTATATTATGTTATTGATAATTATTATGAATGTAATGTTAAGACTTACACTTCAATGTCAATTATTGGAGTTCAAAAGCGTTAGAAATTTACTTAAAGCATGAAAATATGATTTTTGAAAAGTGAAAATTTGAAAAATTAAAGTCCGATAATTGCTCCTATATATGAAAGAATTATAAAAGTATTTTTTAACAATTTTTAGGAAATGTGTGAGTTAGGTAAAATGTAGACACAATCGAAAAATCTATAAAATCGCATCGGACAAAAAATTAGATTTTGATTCCTTGGTTATTTATTTTTATAAATATTTTGTTTGAATCAAAATGGAGGTTAGTTCCTTATTTACATGTAATGTCTTAAACCATTTACTTAAATGGCACTACATGTGAAAAAGGCATACATCAAGGGTAATTTTGGAAGGGACTTCTACAACAGCGGAAGTCGGTTCCCCTTCCTTCTAATACTTATCATTTTACCTTCTACTATCTTCCACTGTCCTTTTCTCCACCTTTGGCCGAACACTTAAGTCAAGAGAAAAAATCAATACTTGATGAAGGAAATTGGAGGAAGAAAAGGGGAAAGTAGGGTTTTAGATTTTGGTAAGTTCCTACTTCGTTCTCTTTTGATTTTAACTACATAATCCCTAATTAGGTTTCTATGAACCTTTATCATCTATTCATTTTCATATTTTAGTTGATCATGGGACAAAATTCATGTTGTTCATAAGCAAGATTAACCCTAGCCATGTTCAATTGGTTCCTGAAACTTAGTTATATATCTCCATACTTTCGGGTAGTCCGCAAATTATGAAATTTATTCTGATGGATCCCCTCGGAGTCTACTTTCATTTAGCTTTAGATCAAGTTAATATGATGTCTTTAGAGAAAATTATGTTCTTGTTTTTCAGGTACTATCATGTTGTCCGCCGAAACTATTACCTAAATTTATAAATTATATATTAAATCCAATATGTCATGGAATTATTTGATAATTTAGGCTCTGATGCTAGGTTTCATTGAAAATTGGAATTACTCAAAAATGATATTTATAGGGAAAGTTATAAATACCTTACTGAACCTTACTCAGTTTGTCATGATGAAACTCACGGCAGATTATGATACTAATTATTAAATTTATTGAGCTCAATACAAATAGATATAAATTCATGTAATTTTATTAGTTGCACCCTAGGAAGTCTTTATTAGGTAAACTTAAAAGTACTAGAATAGGGAATGTTTATTATTTTATATAAATTATAAAAGTAAGATCACTCAGTCTGTCATAACATAGAAATAACATAAAAGTTATGCTGAATGTTGATTTTCATAAGAACAAACCATAATGAAATAAGATTGGAAACTTTTACAAATTAATGGCTCTGTAATTTGGAACTAATGATAATTGGAATGATGTCATTTGGTGAAGATATGGATTTTTCTTTACTATGTGCAATATGTCATAATATTAGGCCAATCATTATGTTAAATAGTTACTTAGTTTGTAAGAGTTAATGCATGAGTACCATGTAACAATTTCAATTATTCCTAGTAGTAATGTGTTCCTTACCATTATTGTATAGGTAAGGTAGAGACAAAGGAAAGGAAAGAAAAGGAAAAACTTTTGTTAACACTTATAAGTAAGCTGGTTTCTCCTACTCTATGTATTCACCTCTTTTGAATTTGACGTAATATTGAAGAGGAAAGCGGGACGACGAACAAGAAAGGGGAAGTGATCACTAGCTGATCACTATAGTTTTTTTATCCCATTTTGGATGCATTTCACCCCTATCGAGCCCCTAAATTGCCCAACTTTTGGCCAATTATGTTTAGAATGCATGGATTGTGATAACTAGTTGATATTCCTCATTTTATACTTATATTCATGTGCATAGAGGTTCTGAAATGCTAAAATTCATAAATATTTAAATTCTATGCCAAGTTATCATTTTTAGGACAAGTTATCACTCCAATAGGCCAAGTTATCATTATTTTGAGTGAACTGATTTTCAATAATTTTCTTGCCCTAAATTCATTATTATCATGAATGAATCATATTTGGATGGTCATATCTCAACTTATGCAAAATTTTAAGTCCATTTGAACAAGTTATCATTTTTCCAATGCCAAGTTATCGTTAAAGGGCAAAACTATCATTTCGACATGCAAAACTATCAATTCTGCACAAAGGCCTTAGGCAATCATTATATTATTGTCCTAACCCATTGCTGTTCAAATTTGATCACATTTGGATAACCACAACAAAATTTATGACAAGTTATCGTTTTTAAGGAAATTAAGTTATCGTTTTGACACCCAAGTTATCATTCCTATGAAATCTCATTCATATTTGGTTTCTGACTTCACTCACTTGCCACCCTAATCCATTCGATGCCTTCAATGCTCTGAACCATCCTTATTTGATCATTTTCCAAGATTTATGCAAAGTTATCATTCCAGGCATTTATAAGTTATCATTTTTAACCTTGATTTGCAACTCTGCACAACACTTAATCATACTTGACATTTGAGCTGATCTTAGTTGCTTTCTCTACCCTTATTTGTTTATAAACTATTTGAGTACTTTGATGCTTGGTGTTCTATCCTTTGTAGCAGGGAAAACAAAGTGTATAAAGGTGGAAAAATGTGGGGGGACCACTTCAAAAAGCTGCTGATTTCTGCAGCTGGAATGTCAGGACTGGACAGGCGGCTCACATCAGAGGCTAAGGGACATCTAGATGTTGATCTAAGGGTGATTAAAGTCCATATATAAACTAAAGAAACCCTGGATCAAAGGGAGGGGTCGGCCATTGCAGATTTGGAGAGAAGGCAGCAAGGGTTTGGAGAAAAGAGTGGGAGCTGAAGTACTGCAAAGGAGACTTCTGGACAGCTTGAATCCAAGATGATTTCCTTCTGCTCTTTACTACATTTTGTATCAAACTTTTTAAACATGAGGAGCTAAATCTCATGCCTCCTAGGATAGGGTAGTAGTCTAATATATATTGTAGATGGATTAGGGATAAGTTCAAGTTTCCTGCACTGAATCAATTGAACCTCTGATTTCTGAAATCTAAACTGTTATGGATTAGTTCTTGTCATTGGAAGACCCTACTTGTATTTACAACTGAGAAGTTATCATTTGGTCTAATCTTTGTTTAGAAATGAGCAAAGAATCCATGCCAAGTTTCTGAATTCTATTTTGATTTAAAATCTGATTTCTGAACTTCCTGCAAATCTGATTTCCTTGAGCTGTTAAATCTGAATTGTCATTGGGGATTTGATTAATTGAACAACTGAGAAGTTTTCATATGTCCCACTCTTGTTCAGAAATGAATTAAGAAACTTTGACACTACATGATTCAAATCTATAATTATCATTGATTTTCCCTTATTTGTATGTGTTGTTGATTTCTGGTTTCCTGAATTGCCCAAATCTGTTTTCATCATTGTGGAGCCCTAATTGATTTATAACTGAGAGGTTACTAATGGTTTCCTTCTTGTTCAGAAATGAAACAAGAAACAATGGTGTTCCAAGGTTCAACTCTTTCATTTGTTGCAATTCTTCAATTCTGATTTTTTTTTTAATCTTCAATTCTGATTTCCTGCAAATTTAGGAATCTGCTTTGCTAGTTGTTAAGCCTCTGAATCTATTAATCACTGAGAAGTGAATTTTAAGGTTTCCTTGCTGTTAAGAGATGATCCAAGGAGTAATTGCTTGTGCTGAGTTCCCATATATGAATTAAGTGTTGATTTCTATCCAATTGATTAATGGAAATGTGGATTTCATTTGAATTTGTAGCTGAGAAGCTGAATTTAAATTCTCTTGTAGTTTAGAGATAAACCAAGGAGCATTTTCATTAATATTGGATTGATTTCATCCCTGTTTAGTTGATTGAAGCATTCCTTTCATTTTCAAGGTGCAATCTAGAAGTTATCCTTTCAGATTTTATTGAAATTGCCAAAAAATCAGCAAGTGTCTTGAATTGAACCTAATGATAACTTGGTTCTCAGTGAGGATCCTTTTCTAGTTCAACTTGGCTAACAATCATGTGACAATATATTGTTTAGTTCTGGTCAATTTAAGCTGTGAAAACAACCATAATGAAAGTTGAATTGGATTTGACTAAAAAAATGATAACTTGTCCATTTCCATCCATAATTAGATTAGATGAACCCCAACTCCTAGGAGGACCTTCCTCATTGATAGATAAATCCTTTTAGACTCTAGATTAACATTTATAATTCAGTTTAGTCAACTTTTCAGCAATCTACAACAAGTTATCATTCTGCATTCCAAAAGAAAAATCTGTTTTCACTTCTTTTAAAAATCTATTTTTGCCACTTTAAATAGGATTAGTTTAAATTATTTTTAGGTAGTCTAGGACTTCAAATCACTTTGGATACGACATTTAGGGTTACTACAATTGACCTGTACACTGTAGTAGAGAGTGAGTTAGGGAGTTGAAACAAAAATTAGAAAAATTGACTTTTGACCCAAAATTCAGCAAGTTATCATTATACTCCTCAATTTCACTATCAAGTTTTTGGCGCCGTTGCCGGGGATTTGAGGTCAATTACACTAACGTAGATAGTTTAGATTAGTTTTTAGTCTATTTGTTAGGCCAATTTTCAATTTTTGCAAGTTATCATTCCAAATTTTCAATTTTTGTCTAGTTTGCCTTCTTTTCTCAATTTGATACTTTTGAATTCATTTATGCAGGATTTGGACAATCAAGAGGACCATTACCAATCAGATCCTGAGCCTAAAAGAAGATTCTTAAGAAGAAGGAGATTGTAAAGGTTGGAGACAAGAAGAAGGATATTTGAAGAAAAGGAAGAGGAGCAAGTAAACATGGCTGCACCAAGAACTTTGAAGGATTGCTATTCTCCTAGTAATGTCAGAAATCAACAAGGGAATGGAGTCCTAGCACCAGCTACAAACTTTGTGACAATGATAAGGCAATACCAATTTTCTGGTTTAGGGAATGAAGATCCAGCCTCACACTTGGACAACTTCAAGGAGATTTGTAGTACTGTCCACTTCAACAATACCCCCATGGATGCTGTCTATATGAGACTATTTCCATTCTCACTCAAGGACAAGGCCAAGACTTGATATAAGACCCTCAAACCATAAGAGATGGCTACATGGGAATCTATTATTCAATTGTTTCTAGCTGAATTCTTCCCACCTAGCAAAACTGATAACTATAGAGATCAGATTGTGAGGTTCTACCAATTGGATCAAGAGAACATATGTGATGCATGGCAAAGACTCCAAGGCTTGTTGAGGGCATGTGCAAATCATGGCTTTGAAAAATGGCAACTTGTCAACTATTTTCACAAAAGATTGAATTACCCCAGCAAGGTTGCATTGGATACAGCTGCAGGAGGGATATTTGCATCAAGAAATATTGATGAAGCCTACCAATTGATTGAGAACATGGGCAAGAACCACCATTTCCTTACACATTACAGGACAAGAAGGCCATCCAATGAAAACCAAGTCAATAACATTGCTGTCCAGATTGGAGAAGGATTGAAAAAGGCATTGGAGAACCTGAATTTGTCCACTAATGTAGGAAAATCTTCAAATCAGGAATACAACTGCAGGAGGGATATTTGCATCAAGAAATATTGATGAAGCCTACCAATTGATTGAGAACATGGGCAAGAACCACCATTTCCTTACACATGACAGGACAAGAAGGCCATCCAATGAAAACCAAGTCAATAACATTGCTGTCTAGATTGGAGAAGGATTGAAAAAGGCATTGGAGAACCTGAATTTGTCCACTAATGTAGGAAAGTCTTCAAATCAGAAACTCCTAGGAGAACCTGAATTTGTCCACTAATTAGGAAAGTCTTCAAATCAGGAATCAAGTTAGGCCATGTCACTGAGAGTTGCAACTTGATAATGCAGCAATATGAGCAATCCATAGATCAAGTCAATGCTGTGGCAAATTATGGAGTCAAGCCACCTTCTAAATTCTATACTCCAGAGAATAGGAATCATCCCTATTTTTCCTATAAGGCCAATCATTACCAAGGGCCACCAATGAAGAATTCTAATTGGAAACCCAAGATTTTGCCAAGGAATCAACCTCCACCATACCAGCCTCCACAAGTTCAAGTGCAAAGACCTCCTTTTGAGCAACCACCACCAACTCAACCTTCTTAATTTTCAAAAATAGAGGAGATGCTGCAACAAATTCTGAAGAAGCAAGGCAATCAGGAGGAGGCAATTCTGAAAATGAATTCTAGACTTGATACCATTGAGAACCAAGTTGTTCAGCAACCTAGCACCTCAGCTAGACCTCCTGTATTCTTCCCTGGACAACCTAAATTGAACCCCAAAGAGCAAGTCCAAGCTGTCCAACTCAGGAGTGGGAAAATTATAGAAGAACCAATGAGGAATGTTGGGGGGAATCCAGCTCAAGTCAGCACAAGTTCAGGGCTTGCAGAAAAATCAAATGAGGGGGCTATCTTGGAAAATCAGAATCAACATCCTCAAGGTGAAGTCAGGGCTAGAATTTTTTATAAGGTGCCTTTCCCTCGAAGGCTAATCAAGGCAAGGCAGGACCAACAATATGGAAGATTTATTGAAATCCTGAAGAAGTTGTATATAAATGTGCCATTTGTAGAGGCAATACAGGAGATGCCTTCATATGCAAAATTCTTGAAACCATTGCCTTGACTGAGGATTATGGAACATGAGACCATTGCCTTGACTGAGAAAGCCTCTGCAATCATTCAAAACAAATTGCCACCCAAGTTAAAAGATCCGGGAAGCTTCTCCATACCTTGTGAAATTGGAAATAGGAAGATTCAAAGGGCAATGTGTGATTTGGGTGCATCAGTGAGTGTCATACCCCTTTCACTTTGTAGGAAGCTTGAAATTAGAGATTTGAAGCCTACAAATATGTCTCTACAGCTGGCAGACAAATCCGTCAAGTACCCACATGGAATCATTGAGGACATACCCCTCAAAGTTGGTAAATTTTACATACCAATGGATTTTGTTGTACTTGACATGGATGAGGACTTGAATACCCCCATTCTTCTTGGGAGACCCTTCTTAGCCACTGCTGGGGCTGTCAATGATGTCAAGGAGGGCAGATTGACATTCCAAATTGGGGAGGACAAGATAGAATTTAATTTGGCACAAGTTATCAGTAGGCCAAATTTTCAAGAAAATGACTTTGAAGAGGAGCAGGTAGATCAAGTTGTTCAGCAAGTTTCTGCCATAATTCCCATTGAAGATCCATTGAAAATGTGCCTAATGTTTGATCATTTGAAGGAATTGGAGGATCCAGAGGCTAAGGCATACAAATCAGTGCTGAATTCCTCAAAATTAGTGGAAAATTCAGAAATTCAGGGTGAGGTGCAACAAGTTATCACTGCTGAACTCCAAGGCAATTCAACTCAAGCCAATTCTTCCAAATTGGAGCTCAAGACTCTCCCTAACAACCTGAAGTATGGATTCTTGGGGGAGAATTCAACATTTCTAGTTATCATCAATGCAAACTTGCCAAAGAATCAAGTTGAAGAGTTGCTGAAAAAACTAAGGCTGTACAAGGAGGTAATTGGTTATTCCATTGATGATATCAAGGGTATTAATCCCTCAATTTGCATGCATAGGATCCCCATGGAGGACAGCTACAAGCCCTCCATTGAATGCCAAAGAAGACTCAACCCAATTATGAAGGAGGTTGTCAAGAAGGAAGTGTTGAAGTTGCTGAATGTTGGGATTATTTACTCCATTTCAGATAGTGAATGGGTCAGCCCTGTCCAAGTGGTGCCTAAGAAAGGAGAGATTATAGTAGTCAAATCAGATTCTAATGAACTCATACCTATCAGGACAGTCATAGGATGGAGGATGTTGATAGTGATTTTTTGTGGGTGTAGTGATAACTTGCTAGAATTAATGTAAAAGTGCAATTTTTTTCAATTTTTGGTCTCCCAACTCACTAACTGCAAGTGCACAGGTAGGTTGTAGTAGACTCAGGTTGTCGTATTCACAAAGATTTGAAGCCTAAGAATCCCTAAAACAATCTAGACTAGTTCTACTTAAGTGTCTAAAAAATAGATTTTAATTGGAAGTGAAAACAGATTTTTAATGAAATGCAGAATGAAAACTATTTTTGGGGTTTTGGAAATTTGTCAAAACTGAATTAGAAATGCTAGATTAATGACTAAAAAGGTTTAACTATCAATGAGGAAGGTTCTCCTAGGAGTTGAGGTTCATCTAAATTAATTGTGGATGGATTGGATCAAGTTATCATTAAATGTCCAATTTTGATTCAACCTGAAATATAGCTGCTCTCACAGCTCAATTGGCCTTTAACTAAGAAACATATTATCATATAATTGTTAGTTATGTTGAATCAGAAGAAGATCCTCACTGAAAATCAAGTTATCATTGGGCTCAAATGAAAGTTCATTGCTGATTTTTACAATTCAAGGAAATCTGAAGTGATAACTTGTAATTGCAATCATAAAATAATGAAATCACTTCAGTTAGTTAAACTAGGATGAAATCTATCCAATAATAGTGCTTGTGCTCCTTGGTTCATCTTTGAATTCCAGGGGGATTTGAAATCAACCTCTCAGTTGCAAGGAAAATGAAATCCACACAAACTCTAATTAATTGGGGTTGAAAGACATCCTATCTAAAATGGAGAATTCAGTGATTATCCAATGCTCCTTGGTTCATCTTTGACTCTCAAGGAAGACCTGAAGACTAGCTCTTAGTAGTGGATTAAAATGAGGCTTGACAATGGAAATCAGAATTCAAAAAAGAAATCAGCAATCAGCAATTCAAGGAATCAGAACCAGAAATATTAATCAATGGAATTTAGGCTTGTCAATTGCTTCTTAACCCATCTCTGGACTGCAAGAAATCCCTAAGGCTCACCTCTCAGTGATTGAATGAAATCAGGGGTTCAATTGGCAAATCTGATTCCAAAGAAATTACAAAACAGATTTCAGAATTAAAATTCAAAAATTAGAAAAGTAAACTGATTTGAATCAAAAGTATGCCAAACATCTTGATTCATTTCTGAACAAGATGGGGGGGGGCGATAGAAACCTCTCAGTTGCTCAATTAATCAGATTGAGATTGTCAAATAGATTCAAATAACCTTGGAAATCAGATTCAGAAATTTCAGAAAACCAGGAAATCAAGATACCAGAAATCAGAAATCAAATTTTCAAATAAGAATGGAATCCAAAAACTTGACATTAACTCTTAATTCATTTCTGAAAGAAAATTAGATCAAATGATAACAGCTCAATTATAGATTACAATGGGATCTAATAATTGCTAGAATCAATTCAAAACAGTGCTGAAATATGAAAACCAGAAATGATTGCAGTGCAGGATAAATTTCAATCCACATCCATCCATAATTAACCTAAATTACTACCCTATCATAGAACAATTGGAGTTTAACTCCTCTTACAAAACTTGACATAAAATGGAATGGAGAATAGATATAATTCATCCTTGCTTGAGGCTTCTCGGCAGCAACTCTAGCAGCTAGCAGCAACTCCAACAGCAGCTTGGTGTAGAAACCCTTGCTCCAAACCCTCAATGTCCAGCCCCCTCTCTCCTCCTGAAATTCCAGCTTTTAGATCTCTTCTGTCCACCCTTTGATCCTCATCAGAATGTTCTATTCTTTCTTATTGCAGCCATCTGTCCACTGTCATGAAGATTCCAGTTGACTGCACAGCTTTTGGTCAGCCAAAAGTAGGTGGTCCCCCCCCCCCCCCCCCCCTCTTTTTCCACCTTTTTCCAACTTGTTTTCCTGCTAGAAGACACAAAATAGCAAGTATCAAGGTCTTCCTATAAGAAATAGACAAATAAGGATAAGAACAACAAGTAAACTCAACTCAGTAATCAAAAGGGGTTTGGTGTTATACAAAGGGTGGAAATCAATATGAAAAACTAATGGTTTGGAACCCGGAAATGATAACTTGGCACTAATCATGGAAATTATCCAAATGCAAGTGATTCAAGGCATTAGAGGCATCAAATGAATTAAGGTAGCAAGTGAGTGAAGTCAGAAATCAAATATGAATATGATTTCATAGAAATGATAACTTAGGTGCCAAAATGATAACTTGTTTGCCTTAAAACGATAACTTGTCATAACTTTTGTTGTGGTTATGCAAATGTGATCAAATTTGAACAGAAAAGAGTTAAGACAATAATATAATGAATGCTAAAGGATTTTGTGAAGAATTAATGGTTTTGCATGTCAAAATGACATAATTGCCCTTTAACGATAACTTGGCTTTGGAAAAATGATAACTTGTTCAAATGGACTTGAAACTTTGCACAAGTTGAGATGTGACCATCCAGATATGATTCATACATAATAGTAATGGATTTAGGGCAAGAAAATCATTGAAAATCAGTTCACTCAAAATAATGATAACTTGGCATATAGGAGTGATAACTTGTCGTAAAAATGATAACTTGGCATAGAATTTAAATATTTATGGATTTTAGCATTTCAGAACCTCTATGCACATGGAATTAAGTATGAAATGAGGAATATCAACTAGTTATCACAATCTATGCATTCAAAGCATAATTGGCCAAAAGATAGTAAAAAATGGGGCTCGATATGAATGAAATGCATCTAAAATGGGCTAGAAACTTATAGTGATCAGCTAGTGATCAGATATGCATTGATTTCAAGAAATTGAACAAGGCAACTAGGAATGACCACTTCCAATTTCCTTTCATTGATCAAATGTTGGAAAGATTGGCAAGACATTCTCACTTTTGTTATTTGGATGGCTATACAAGTTTTCTACAAATTCCTATCCATCCACAAGACCAACACAAGACTACCTTCTCTTGTCTATATGGGACATTTGCTTATAGGAGGATGCCCTTTGGCCTATGTAATGAACTTGCCACTTTTCAGAGATGCATGATGTCAATCTTCTCAGATTTTATTGAAGAAATTATGGAGGTCTTCAAGGATGATTTTTCAGTGTATGGAGATTTCTTTGAGAGTTGTCTAGAAAATTTGACCAAGGTGCTACAAAGATGTAGAGAGTCCAACTTGATCCTCAATTGGGAGAAGTGCCATTTTATGGTCCAAGAAGGGGTTGTCTTAGGACATGTTGTCTCAAGCAAAGGAATTGAAGTTGATAAGGCCAAAATTGAAGTAATTGAGAAGTTGCCACCCCCTACATATGTGAAGGCAATAAGAAGCTTCTTGGGGCATGCAGGATTCTACAGAAGGTTCATCAAAAACTTCTCAATGATAACTAGGCCTCTTACCAAGCTCCTATCAAAAGATGTTGAGTTCAATTTTTATGATGATTGCATGAAGGCCTTTAACCAATTAAAGGAAGCCCTCATTTCAGGTCCCATAGTTCAGCCGCCTAATTGGACTCTTCCATTTGAGATCATGTGTGATGCTTTTGACCAGGCAGTAGAGACTGTGTTGGGGCAAACCAAGAAGATGAAGCACTATGTTTATGTTATGCTAGCAAGACATTGGATGAAGCCCAAGTCAACTACGCCACCACTGAAAAGGAATTGTTGGCTGTTGTGTTTGCCTTTGACAAATTCAGATCTTATTTGATTGGATCCAAAGTAAATGTCTTCACTGATCACCAGGCAATAAGGCACATGATCAACAAGAAGGAATCAAAACCAAGGCTCATAAGATGGATCCTATTGCTACAAGAATTTGATGTTGAAATCAAGGATAAAAGAGGGACAGAAAACTTAGTTGTTGGATCACTTATCAAGGATGGAAGGAGTTCAGGATTCTAATGACTCACTCCCCATCAATGACTCCTTTCCTGATGACTTTTTGATGGCCATATCAGCTGCCCCTACTCCTTGGTATGCTGATATTGTTAACTACTTGGCATGTGGGATTATTCCTTCTGACTTCTCCTATCAACAGAAGAAAAAGTTCTTTCATGACTTGAAGGATTTCTATTGGGATGACCCTCTTCTATTCAAAAAGTCCCCTGATGGCATTTTCAGGAGATGTGTACTAGAAGCTGAATTCCAATCAATTTTGTATGAATGCAACTCATCTCCATACGGTGGACATGGAGCCACTCAAAAGACTGCTGCCAAGGTGCTACAGTCTGGTTTCTATTGGCCTTCTTTGTTCAAAGATGCATATATGTATGTGAAGAGTTGTGATGAATGTCAAAGGGTAGGTTCAATATCAAGGAGGAATGAAATGCCTCAGAATGGGATTTTAGAAGTTGAAATAATTGATATTTGGGGCATTGATTACATGGGGTCCTTCCCTAGTTCATTTGGATACAAATTTATACTACTTGTTGTTGACTATGTATCTAAATGGATAGAGGTAATTCCAACTTCAGTTGCTGATTCCAGGGCTGTAATCAGGCTTTTCAAGGAGATAATCTTCCCAAGATTTGGAATCCCAAGAGTGGTCATAAGTGATGGAGGCAGCCACTTCATTGAAAAGTATTTTGAGAACCTCCTAAACAAATATGGAGTTAAGCACAAGGTCTCAACAGCATATCATCCTCAAATAAATGGCCAAGCAGAAATTTCAAATAGGAAAATCAAGGCCATATTGGAGAAAACAGTATCCTTGACAAGAAAAGATTGGAGTTTGAGGCTAAATGAGGTACTTTGGGCATATAAGACAGCCTATAAGACCCCTATAGGCACTTCTCCTTACAAATTGGTTTATGGGAAGACATGTCATATACCAATTGAGTTGAAGCATAAGGCATATTGGGCAGTAAGGGCACTCAATTTTGATATGCAAGCATGTGGACAAAACAGGCTTCTCCAAATTGATGAGTTGGATGAGATTAGGCTAAATGCCTACCATAATTCAGAATTTTACAAGGAAAGGACCAAGAGATGGTGTGATAGCAGAATCCTGAAGAAAGAATTCAAGGTTGGAGACTTGGTATTGTTGTTTAATTCAAGGTTGAAACTATTTCCTGGAAAGTTGAAATCAAGGTAGAGTGGACCCTTCAAAGTCCACAAAATTTATCCTTATGGAGCTGTGGACCTTCTGAATGATAAAGATGACATATTCAAGATCAATGGACAGAGGTTGAAGCCATATAATCCCACATCCCAAGATTCAGCTAAAGAGGTGCTGGAATTGCAAGATTTGCCAATTCTACCTAGTTGAATTCAAGTGGAAAGATGTCTAGCCAAAGACATTAAAGAAAGGCACTTCTTGGGAGGTAACCCAAGTCATTTTACACTTACTTTTCTGTTCTACAGGAATAAAGAAGGGAGGAATCAGATCCATCCACAAATTGACAAGAAGGGAGTACCCCTACCCTTAATTTTCATTCTTCTCACTGAAATCCTATTGATAACTGATATTATCTCTTCATTCATGTTGAAATCATCATAGTAATATCTGAATCATCATGCATATCAGTTGTCCCAATCCACCTTAGTTGAATTTCAATGAATTTTAGTGAATCCCATTGCCTTGTTGAATTATGCATCTAAAAAGCTGATATTGAATACCCCACTGATCTCTCTTGTTTCTCTGAAGAATTAGATGCAATTCATGAAGTATGAAACACCTGAAGAGTAGGATTGAAATGCAAGACCCATTGGAAGGGACAAATGCAAATTCCATATATTTCATACCCTCCCAACCCTCTCCCTTGCCTTAACTTTTCAACACTGTGGACAGTGTTGAGGCTAAGCTTGGGGGAGAAACCTGGTGCTTTCTAAACTTTACACCATGTTTTCAATTGATTTTAATGTCCATATATCATTTATCACCAGGTTATCAGTAGGTTTTGCAAGTTATCATTGGTTATCACCCGGTTATCACAAGTTATCAGTAGTTATCACCAATCGAGTTCAATTCAATTCCCTCACCCATTTTGACTCTAAAATGGGTAAAATACTTCATTATGATAGTTGGTACACTCCAATACTAAGTGGCCAACTTGGCCATTAGTCTTGTTGCTTTAATTGACTATTCAATTCAGATGCACTTGAATCAATTTTCAGCTGAAAATTTTTCCTTTTTTTGGGTCACACTAGCTGATACTTATGGATTGAATTAGTAATATCAGATGTCTAGAAGGGAGTCAAGGCTCTTGCTGTCATGTTAAATAGGAAAACTTGACTTTTTGGACAAAGGGATCTAAACTATACTTGAGTTTGAACTATTGCTCACTTCATGAACAGGATAGAAAAATGAGAAAAAGGAAAAGTAAAAAGTTGCATGCATGCATAGAAAAAAGGAAGAGAGCAAAACTTCCAAAGGAATCTCTCTTCAATGCAAAAAGAAAAAAAAATTAGGAGAGCAAAACTTCCAAAGGAATCTCTACTAAAGAAAGCATGAATAAAAATCAGGTGCTAAACATGTTTATTTGCATTTCATGAATAAAGGTCAGGTGTTAAACCTGTTTAAGCAATGAAAATTTGTTCATGAAGGGATTTGTAGCTCAACCATGTAGTAAAGTTGATAATTCCTAAGATTCAAACATGTTATTGCTAGTACTAATATCAGATGGCTTAACTTTTTTTTAGCCTCTGTGATTCCCTAGCTAGAAATTGAGTTTTTGGAAAGAATAAAGTGTTGGCAAAGTGGGAAACTCATTGGATTCAATTCAGATGACCTTTGCTTCATTTATGGACTTTTAATTCAAATTGTCCTTCATTTCTGAATGTTTTGCTTGAGTATAAGCAAAAGACTAAGCTTGAGGGAGTTTGATCACTAGCTGATCACTATAGTTTTTTATCCCATTTTGGATGCATTTCACCCCTATCGAGCCCCTAAATTGCCCAACTTTTGGCCAATTATGTTTGGAATGCATGGATTGTGATAACTAGTTGATATTCCTCATTTTATACATATATTCATGTGCATAGAGGTTCTGAAAAGCCAAAATCCATAAATATTTAAATTCTATGCCAAGTTATCATTTTTAGGACAAGTTATCACTCCAATAGACCAAGTTATCATTATTTTGAGTGAACTAATTTTCAATGATTTTCTTGCCCTAAATCCATTATTATCATGAATGAATCATATTTGGATGGTCATATCTCAACTTGTGCAAAATTTTAAGTCCATTTGAATAAGTTATCATTTTTTCAATGCCAAGTTATCGTTAAAGGGCAAAACTATCATTTCGACATGCAAAACTATCAATTATGCACAAAGGCCTTAGGCAATCATTATATTATTGTCCTAACCCATTGCTGTTCAAATTTGATCACATTTGGATAATCACAACAAAATTTATGACAAGTTATCATTTTTAAGGAAATTAAGTTATCGTTTTGGCACCCAAGTTATCATTCCTATGAAATCTCATTCATATTTGATTTCTGACTTCACTCACTTGCCACCCTAATCCATTCGATGCCTTCAATGCTCTGAACCATCCTTATTTGATCATTTTCCAAGATTTATGCAAAGTTATCATTCCAGGCATTTATAAGTTATCATTTTTAACCTTGATTTGCAACTCTGCACAACACTTAATCATACTTGACATTTGAGCTGATCTTAGTTGCTTTCTCTACCCTTATTTGTTTATAAACTATTTGAGGACTTTGATGCTTGGTGTTCTATCCTTTGTAGCAGGGAAAACAAAGTGTATAAAGGTGGAAAAAGGTGGGGGGACCACTCCAAAAAGCTGTTGATTTCTGCAGCTGGAATGTCAGGACTGGACAGGCGGCTCACATCAGAGGCTAAGGGACATCTAGATGCTGATCTAAGGGTGATTAAAGTCCATATATAAACTGAAGAAACCCTGGATCAAAGGGGGGTGGCATTGCAGATTTGAAGAGAAGGCAGCAAGAGTTTGGAGAAAAGAGTGGGAGCTGAAGTGCTGCAAAGGAGACTTTTGGACAGCTTGAATCCAAGATGATTTCCTTCTGCTCTTTACTACATTTTGTATCAAACTTTGTAAACATGAGGAGCTAAATCTCATGTCTCCTAGGATAGGGTAGTAGTCTAATATATATTGTGGATGGATTAGGGATAAGTTCAAGTTTCCTGCACTGAATCAATTGAACCTGTTATTTCTGAAATCTGAACTGTTATGGATTAGTTCTTGTCATTGGAAGACCCTACTTGTATTTACAACTGAGAAGTTGTCATTTAGTATAATCTTTGTTTAGAAATGAACAAAGAATCCATGCCAAGTTTCTGAATTCTATTTTGATTGAAAATCTGATTTCTGAACTTCCTGCAAATCTGATTTCCTTGAGCTGTTAAATCTGAATTGTCATTGGGGATTTGATTAATTGAACAACTGAGAAGTTTTCATATGTCCCACTCTTGTTCAGAAATGAATTAAGAAACTTTGACACTTCATGATTCAAATCTGTAATTATCATTGATTTTCCCTGATTTGTATGTGTTGCTGATTTCTGGTTTCCTAAATCTGATTTCTGAATTGCCCAAATCTGTTTTCATCATTGTGGAGCCCTAATTAATTTATAACTAAGAGGTTACTTATGGTTTCCTTCTTGTTCAGAAATGAAACAAGAAACAATGGTGTTCCAAGGTTCAACTCTTTGATTTGTTGCAATTCTTCAATTCTGATTTTTTTTAATCTTCAATTCTGACTTCCTGCAAATCTAGGAACCTGCTTTGCTAGTTGTTAAGCCTCTGAATCTATTAATCACTGAGAAGTGAATTTTAAGCTTTCCTTGCTGTTCAGAGATGAATCAAGGAGCAATTGCTTGTGCTGAGTTTCCATATATGAATTAAGTGCTGATTTCTATCCAATTGATTAATGGAAATGTGGATTTCATTTGAATTTGCAGCTGAGAAGCTGAATTTAAATCCTCTTGTAGTTTAGAGATAAACCAAGGAGCATTTGCATTAATATTGGATTGATTTCATCCCTGTTTAGTTGATTGAAGCATTCTTTCATTTTCAAAGTGCAATCTAGAAGTTATCATTTCATATTTTATTGAAATTGCCAAAAAATCAGCAAGTGCCTTGAATTGAACCTAATGATAACTTGGTTCTCAGTGAGGATCCTTTTCTAATTCAACTTGGCTAACAATCATATGACAATATATTGTTTAGTTCTGGTTAATTTAAGCTGTGAAAATAGCTATAATGAAAGTTGAATTGGATTTGACTAAAAAAATGATAACTTATCCATTTCCATCCATAATTAGATTAGATGAACCCCAACTCCTAGGAGGACCTTCCTCATTGATAGATAAACCATTTTAGACTCTAGATTAACATTTACAATTCAGTTTAATCAACTTTTCAGCAATCTACAACAAGTTATCATTCTGCATTCCAAAAGAAAATTTTGTTTTCACTTCTTTTAAAAATCTATTTTTGCCACTTTAAATAGGATTAGTCTAAATTATTTTAAGGTAGTCTAGGACTTCAAATCACTTTGGATACGACATTTAGGGTTACTACAATTGACCTGTACACTACAGTAGAGAGTGATTTAGGGAGTTGAAACAAAAATTGGCAAAATTGACTTTTGACCCAAAATTCAGCAAGTTATCATTATACTCCTCAATTTCACTATCAGGAAGGCAAAACGCAGTTAAATCACCTAAAATAAGTCGCTCGCGTGGAGGAGATAAAAGGCTGACTTGCCACATTGGACGATTGCTTGCGTGGAGGAGAGAGAAAATCGTCGACTAGTCAATCGAGAATGGTCGATCATACGTGAAAAGGGCATCTAGTGAAACAAGTTAATAGACGCAGAGTAGTCTTGTTACAAAGTGAAGTTAGAGGATAGCGCTGGGAAAATAGGCAAAGTTGGAGGGTATTTCATATAATTTACTCTATGAATCTTATAATGACTCGTATAAATGTATCTTTCTTGTGTTGGATGAATGCATGTAGTAGAGTTGATTTTTGTATGGATGTAAATGGGGGAAAAGTGGGATAAAAAAATAGGGAAAACTTAATTGTTTTCCTAGGCACGACCATGACACTTCGGGTGAGCACGCCTGTATACCTAGGTGTGAACTATCAATAGGTGGGGAACTCCTTAGCATGTCTGTGACTAAGTATGGCATGGCATGACTAAGTATGACACGACCATGCCCTCATAGCATACTTTGAAATATTCTTAAGCACCACGAGCATAGGCTCTTGCACACGATCGTGACCACATGGTCACACGATTGTGCCGTAGAGCCGAAGTGCGAGAGAAAATGGTCTCTCGACATGGCCATGAAATGGAGTGAAGTGTATGACAAAAACCAACTCGCCCACACAAGCGTGAAGGGGAACGTACATAGGCGTGTAAGTTTTGGAACGACCATGACATTTCCAAGCACGGACGTGACCACTATGCCTTGGAGTAATTTCTAAGGCCTAGAAAAAATGTCTCGCACACGACCTTGAAGGGGTGCCTCCACAGGCGTGCCCAAGTGATTTCATGGTCGTGACTCAAAGTGGCTAGCCGTGACCAATGTAAAGTGCCATGCTTTGTTGACTGCTCACACTGGGATGATTTTGAAGTCTGAATGACTTTAAATAGGGCTAAAACATGCCACATTGAATAATTGTATGTATTGATGAATGTAATTAAAAGACAAATTGATGAAGGTGTCTTGTTGTTGTCGTCATATGAGGGGAACCAAGGGCAGACATTAGCTAGCATGCACATCATGTTCCTCGACAGACAAAGAGGGTGAGGGGTTCAAGTTCCAACGAAAGACGACCTCACGAAGGGATGAGGGTAGCTAGTCTCCATTGGGATAAAGGGATCCCATCCTATCGAACCAATAATGACGATGATATAAACGTCTAAAGTGATGCTAATGAATGTTCCATTGTCATATGATGTTATGAATGAAGATGATAAATGCAAATCAAGATAAATGAACAATATGACTTGGCATATTGTTTGATGATGATAGTGCAAGCACCTAAAGGGAAGCTAAAGTATGTTCTCTTGGCTTCTCATGTTATGATGAGCAAGGTAAGTTCATGATATGCCTTAGCATAATACTTATGATGTTATATACTTATCTTATCTTGTCATGATGATTGTTCACATTTCATATAGTGTTGATATGTAGCTCATAGTATGCATGTGTTCTATCTTCCTATCATGATGTAATGCATATGCCACTGCATGTAGAAATCATGTTATAGGATCATAGCATGCATGTGCCTCAACATATTCTAAGGAAGAAATCCCCTGCACCATCTGTGTAGGTATGGACGAGGCATAAGCTCGGGATGAGGGCCTCATGACGACGAGATTGCTCATTAGTTGGTCGGGCCATGACCCAATATCCATTGTATTATATTTTCGTTGTGATATTATATGTAATTAGGTAAAGAATAATGAAAAAAACATAGCGTCGCCTAAGGTTCAGTTTCTAAATTGGGGCTGAATTTTGGAGGCGTTACACTCTCAATGGTTTGCATGTAATGGATTGAGAGTTCGAGAAACCCTATCTTCATATTGAATTGTGATTGAGAGTTGCATGAATTCATTAGTTAGATCCATAATTTGAATAGATGATCTATTGTTTAATTATGTTTTATGATCTAGATATAAGATTGTATGATTTTAGGGAAAACCCTAAAAGATGTATCTCATATGTTGTTAGCATATTTTTATGTCTATGATTTATGCCCTAGTTCTAGACGATCTATATGTTTTTCCCCCAATTTCACCTAAAAAATTAGTATTTTTTGAGTTAGAAATCGAGACTTCAGGATGTCGACACAGTCGTGCCAACCCCAGAAACGATCGTGATCGAGTGCACGAGATTAGGCCGATGAAAAGGCTCTCTGTAATGCCTGAGACAACATTGTCACAACCGTGATAGGGTCATGCACGGTTGTGATTAATTTGGTCACAATCGTGAGCGAGAGGACGATGAAAAGCCAATTTTTCATTTATAATGATCGTGACAAGGCTGGGAACGACCATGACAATATTGGGCACCACCATGACAATACTGCATGGACATGACAAATGGGCATGACCGTGACAAAGTTGAACATGGTCACAACAATTCTAGATATTGCCACTAATGTCGAGCCAAATATTGAAGCATAAAAATTTTATAGTCTTCTAAGAGATTTCGAAGAACCATTATATAAGTGCTCAAAATTTTCTACTCTGGTTAAATAACTTCACATTAAAAGTCTAGGTTGTTGGAGTAATGAGTCATTTACAATGCTATTAAATTTTTTTAAGGAAGAGGAGCTGCCTAATGAATCCAACTTGCCAGAATCGTATTATGAAGCAAAAAAGATAATTCAAGACCTCGGACTTTCCTATAATAAAATTGATGCATGTACAAATGATTGCATGTTATATTGGAAAGATGATGCCTCTCTTGACTTTTGCAAACTTTGTAGTGAATCTAGCTGGAGGAAAGATAAAAATAGTGGAGAAACAAAGTGTCAAAATGGTAACAACCTATCAGCAAAGACTTTACGTTATTTCCCACTAAAGCCAAGGCTTCAAAGATTGTTTATGTACACTAAAACTTCTTTCCTAATGACATGGAATCATGACAACAAAATTGATGATGGCACAATGAGACATCCTTCTCATTCATTTGCATGGAAGTCCTTTAATGAAATTCATCAATCATTTGCCGCCGATCCTCACAATGTTCGTCTTGGACTTGCTACTGATGGCTTTCAACCATTTAATAATTCAAAAACTCCTTATAGCATTTGACCTGTAATAGTTATACCTTATAAATTACCACCATGGATATGTATGAAACAAGAGAACTTCATTATGTCTAGGCTTATTCCAAGTCCACATAGTCCTGGAGATGCCATTGACATTTATCTCCAACCATTAATCGAAGAATTAAATGAGTTATGGGAATTTGGTGTTAAGACCTTTGATGCATCAATAAGAAAAAAATTTATGCTACGTGCAGTTTTAATGTGGACTATTAATAACTTTCCGACATATGGAAATTTGTCCGGATGGAGTACTAAAGGAAAGTTAGCATGCCCTTGTTGCAACAAAGATACTTCTTCTATGAGATTAGCCAATGGAAAGAAGTATTGTTACATGGGTCACCGACAATTCCTTCCTCTTAATCATAGATGGAGAAATGACAAGGAGTCATTTGATGGAACTATAGAACAAAGGTTGCCATCGAAATTTCTTTTTGGTATGCTAAATCAAATGCAAGATCTTTGTGAATTAAAATTAACAAAGGATAAGAATAAAAAGATTAAGATATCACATGATGATAGAAAAGATAATTGGAACAAAAGAAGTATTTTTTTACCTTCCATATTGGAAAACTCTCTTATTGCATCATTAATTTAGATGTAATGCATATTGAGAAAAGTGTTTGTGACAATATCTTTGGGACAATCATGAATATAAAAGGAAAGATGAAGGATAATATCAATAGTCTTTTAGATTTACAGGTAATGAACATAAGAACAGAACTACACCCAATAAAAATTGGAGAAACATATGAGATATCTCATGCATGTTACACCTTGTCACTTCAAGAGAAACATAAGTTATGCTCCTTTCTAAAAGAAATAAAGCTCCAAGATGGATTTTCGTCTAATATTTCTCAATGTGTCAACATTAAAGATTGTCGGAAGACTTAAAAAGTCATGATTGTCATGTTCTTTTGCAACATTTACTCCCTCTTGCAATACGAGGCATGTTATGCAAATATGTGTGCGAACCACTTATTGAGATATCTTTGTTTTTTAAAACTCTTGGGTCAATGGTTTTGATGGTGGATGAGTTGAAGATTTTGGAATCTCAAATTCCTATAATATTATGCAAACTAGAAAAGATTTTTCCTCCATTTTTTATGTTATGGTGCATTTTCCAATTCATTTAGCTAGTGAAGCTAAGATTGGTGGACCAGTTCATTATCGCTAATGTATCCGATCGAGCGCTGGTTATACTTTCTAAAATCATTTATTCGTAATAGAGCTCGTCCACAAGGTTCTATTCTTGTGGGTTATATTGCAAATGAGTGTATGACCTTATGTTCAAGGTATATAAATAAAATGGATACAAAATTCAATAAACTAGAAAGGAATTTTGATGGTGAATTGTCTCTTTTTCGTCAATCAGGAAGATCTTTGGGAGCAAGTAAACAAAGCATTCTCAGTGCATGTGAATTGGAGTAGATACATATATATATTGAGAAATTGTGATGAAGTTCAACAATATTTGGAGTAAGTAATAGATTCTCTTACAAAGTTGATTTTTGTTTTTTTTCTTGATTTTTTAATTAATAGGTAGTTTTTCTTTATTTTTTGTAGAGAATTTGCACAAATGCAAGCAAATATGTTTGGTTATATGTCTAACATGGAATAGAATAAATAATTTATTGCTCGGTTTAAAGTTAGGGTAAGTAGATCACAAAAAATTGTATTTGATAAAAAAATTCTAACTAATTAAATTTATATTATAATGTATCTACTTCTTGACAGGTTGCCAAATTACATAAAAAAAGACAATAGTCCACTCATGAAGGACTTGCTCTCATTGTCACGTTGGCCTACAAACTACATCACATGTTTTAATGTGTATATTGTCAAGGGACATAGGTTTCATGTAGAAGAATATGATACAATTTTAAAAACTTAGAATGGTTGGATAGTTGTAATAGGCGAAAATGATGAAGATATGGAAAACATTGATTATTGCGGAGTTTTAACTAGCATCAGTGAATTACAATTTCTCACAGAAAAAAGAGTTTGTATTTCGATGTAATTGGTTTGATGTGCATGACAAAGAAAGAGGGATAAGAAAAGATGAATATGATATTGTAAGTGTTAACTGTGGACGATTTTTGAAAACAAATGACCTTTTTATTCTTGCCAATCAAGTATCACAAATTTTTTATGCCATCGATCTTTCTAATAAAGGGCAGCATGTTGTTCAAAAAGTGCAACCTTGTGACACTTTTGACATCGTGCAACAATTGAATGAAGTAGACAACACTAGGAATTTTACACAAAATATTGATGAAGATGCAGTATTTTTTATTGAACAAGTCCTTTTTAATTGTTTATGTTTTCATTATGTTGATAATCAATATCACCACTTTCTTTTCTAACTTGTTTATTAATTGTTTTAGGTACAATATGACAATTACTAAATTTGGACGTGGGATGTCATCCACATCAAAAGCAACAAAGCATGCCTTCACTGCACCAGGTGCCTTAGGAAGGGGGAAAGGAAATGGAGTAAGAACTTCATGAAATTTAGGAGAATAGGACTCTTAGATAATTGAGGTATACAATGGGTATACGGCTGTGTGGGTTTCTACTACACGCCAGCTAGAAAGGGGCAATAGTATGAGAAAATCCTGCAACCAGGGGTGTATACAATAATTGGACTGATTTGTCATGGATGAAAGTTGAAGCCTCATTTTCATGTTGAGGGGTTGTGTACCATAGGTGCTGATAAACATGTCGTACAGCAAGATGCCTATTCCATCCTTCTAATGATGCAAGTCCCTTTCACTACTCAGAGGAAAGATGGGAATCATCAGAAGAAAAAAAAAGGAAAAGAAGAGCTTACCCCTTATTCTTCATGCAATGATGGTTACTTAAAACCTTTTAATAATCGCATTTGATCAGCACTTGGTCTAATCAGCATGCCATCCATTCTCAAATTTAGATGTTGAGAGGATATGAAATTTATATGAATGTTTAAACATACTTTCTCAGCTTCGATTGGTGTGATTAATGGATGCATGAAGAACTAGTTTCTTTAACACCATCATTCTTAATCACATTATTAGACAAGGTTTCGAACATGAATGCAATATATGTTGATCTGCTCCTCCCATTCCCCGCGCATGAATGCAAGTCATTTTCAACACATTTGGGAAAAATTATTCGTGACCAAAATATATGCTCATTGTGTGTACGTGCAAGGAAAGAAATTGGAGAAATTGAGAAAGAACACATATGGGAAGCTATTGTGGTAATGTATCTAACATATTCAGTTTATATATGATTATTGTACGTGCAAATCAACTACTTAAATATATGTTTTTGATGTTTCACTTTTTAGGATAAATTCGAGAGTGATGAAATGAACATGCATAAATAAAATATTTTTGACCATATGTGGAACAAGTGGAGAGGTGGTATGCATATCAAGTATGTAAAAGGTAAGACAATTGCAGATGCACTAAAAAATATTCCAGATGGAATAGAAAAGAGAGATTGGAAATGGTTGGTCAAAGAGTTCTACCATAGCAAAAGTTTTAAGGTTTGTATCAATATGAATTATTAGTATGTTGATAAAATGCTTGCATGTATTTAGTATGTATATATTTTTCTTTTATAAAACTATTATAAATTTAAATGGCAGCCTTTGTGATTTGTTAATTTAGGAATAAAGTGAGACGAACGCTAGAAACAGAGCTAAGATGAGCATACCTCATTGATCTAGGAGTGTGCCGATTCGATAAATTATATATCAGCAGGTGAACTACATATAGTTAATTAACGATGTGTTCTTACATTTTATTTGATATTGTTTGATTATTTTAAACATGTAGGAAGGCAAAGATGGTAATCCGCTAGATATAGGAACATTTTTCTTTGAAATACGAAATAAGGATAATAGGCTAATTGATCTCGCGGCAATTGAAAGACGTGTACATTTAATTATTCATTTATGTTCACTTGATTTTTTGGCAAAAAGTTTCATTTTTTTCCTTGTTCATTTGTAGGTTGAAGTTCAAGAACTTGTTCGATTGGAACTGACACTTACAACTATAGAAGTAGTAGAGAGATGTTTTGAATTTCAAAATCATAGTCATGTTGTTGGCTTTGGAGGTGGAATAAAGGCAAAGGATTTGGGAGGAAAAAATTCAAAAAGTGCACTACTAAATGAGTTGCGGACCACGCGATAAGAGAACAAATCTTTTCGAGAGGAGAACGAGTGTTTGAAGAATCGCTTGAACTCTATGGAAATTCAAATGCAACAAGTACTGTAACATTGCTTTGGACAATCTAATACGCAAAGTCCAGCAACACAGGGATTAGACAATGAAAAATAAGTGGTTTGTTTCATTGTATGTTCTCTCTTAAATTGTCTTATTTATGTATAAGTTATTATTTGTCATTTTGTTGTTAATTCAATAGTCATTGCACATTTATTAAAAAATCTTATGTATTTTGTGAACTTTACAGATTTTGAAAATATGGAAACAAAGAGATGCAATTCAAATCTCAAACAAGTTATTTTGCTTTTAGGTGTAAGCATTTTTTTTGGAGGAAAGGAAGAAGATTAATGGGTTAAAAAATTTGAATGCAAAATGTTATTGATCTTGACTACTATCAACATTTTTTTGCTTGGATAATTGTTCTTTTTTGAAGTTACATGAACAATCCATTGTGGTAAATTAATTTAATTTTTGTATTATTGTTTGTGAGTTTGTTAGTTGAATGATTGCTGAGAAAGTATGTTGTAGATCATGTGTCATTTAAATCAATGTGTGATAAAGTCCATGTAAATCAATGAATTATTATACTATGTTGATTGATCAATTTTAAGCAATGATAGTCATTAAAATAATAGTTAATGATCAACATAGCAATTTTAATGATCTCAATATAGTTAATCATAAATATATACAATGACCAAAGTAGTCATCTTTAAAAAGTATTAACGACCATGATTAATTAGTTGGAAGTAGTGATAACGACCGGATAGTAAGTCTCTGAAGATTATTAATGACAAAGATATTGTGACCATTATTGAGTTTAACGAATAACTATCTAACTTTAAAGACCATTTTTTTATGGTCGTTATTGAGTTTTAATGACTGGATTAATGGTCGCGGACGATTATCAACGACAAAGATTATGATGGTCATTAATGCGTTTAACGATGACCTAGATGGTCACTATATGGATTTAACGATCATCTATTTCAAGTCGTTGATGCTTTAACGACGGGATTATTAACCATGGAAGATTATCAACGACAAAGATATTTTTAGCCATTAATGTATTTGACGACCAACAAAATGGTCCTTATATGGATTTAACGAACGGATTTTTTTTCTGGACGTTGATGACATTTAACGACAGAATTACTAGCCGCTGAAGATTATTAACGACAAAGATATTTCTAGCCATAAATGTATTCGACAACTAACAAAATGGTCTTTATATGGATTTAACGACTGGATTTTTTCTGGTCGTTGATGACTTTTAATGACGGGATTACTAGCCGCTGAAGATTATGAAGATTATTAACGACAAAGATATTTCTAGCCATTAATGTATTTGACGAGCAACTTAATGGTCCTTATATGGATTTAATGACCAAAGTTTTTTTTGTCGTTGATGATTTTTAACGGCCAACACTTTTAAGCTGTCGTTATTGACTTTTAACGGCGGCATCTATAATGACTAGTGATGGCGGAAATGTTGGTCGCTAATGACTAATAACAATCGGAATTTGAATATTAATGACCAGATTTCTCTTCTATAATAATGTGTTTTCTTGTAGTGGCATTATTGAAACATAATCATTTTGGCATATTTGCTTCACTTTTGAGTCATCATCTGCAAGTCTCATACCATAAGAATATGCATTCATATCATTCGTAACATACATGACATAACATATCATTGCATTTCATTTTCATAATCATGTGCATCCTAATAATTTCTATATAACTTCTTAGTCAGTTGTATCTTAACATCTTTCATACTTTATCTACATTTTCTCATAATTACTTTATAACCCTTTGGATCTTCTTTCATTCTACTTTCTTTCTTTATTATTGAAACTTGTAATGTCATCTTCATATTTCATCTTTATCACATAACATCATCTCTACTTTAATTCCATGTCATAAGTCATATCTTAAGAACACACATCATAAATAGTGAGGGACTTTATTTCTACTCATCTTTACGAATACACGCAGTTTATGATGAGAGACATTGTTCCTTGAAAAGAACATGTACCAATGCAGGACTTTTCTTCTCGGGCTTAGGTCCTCTTAAAATACATACATAAGTGTAGAACTTTATTTTATAATCATCTTACCTTTCTTTATTATAAAATACCTTGAAGTTAAACTTCATTTTCCTTTTTATCTTATGTTATCTTTCATGTTTACATTGAAAACTCTCAAACACCTATTAGGTGATGACATTATTTTTCGAGAAGCCTCAATCACCATAAAGTGAAAGGCATTTACTTATCATCTTTACATTTATTGCTTACTTTCATTACGTTCATCATATAACATGCTTCAACGTTACATAATAGTCAATACAAAATGACATCATAATATTAGTTAATAGGACACTAGGAAATCTCAAACACCTTTTGAGTCATGACATTATTTCTTAAAAACATCCCAGTCACCATAAAGTGAAAAACATTTACTTCTGTGAAATCTCAACCACCTTTTGTGTGATGTCTTTATTTCTCAAAGAAATCTCAGTCGCCATAAAGTGAAAGGCATTTACTTCTTGCACCATATTTCATTTTTACCGCATCATTACATTAGTTCATAAGGCATAGGAAAATCTCAAACACCTTTCGAGTAATAGCATTATTTCCCAAAGAAATCTCAATTACCGTGAGGTGAAAGATATTTATTTCCTATCACATCTTTCATCTTTACTTAATTGAAGGCTCAGGCAACTTCGTTACAACTAGGCCAAGGTCCCTAGAAAATCTCAAACACCATTTCAGGTGATGGTATTACTTTTTGAGAAGTCTCAATCACCATAAGGTGAAAGAAATTTACCTCTTGAACATAATGGGTGTCGAGGCATTTTCCTTCAATTTTAAACTTTATTAGGGTCATCAATACATCAAACATTCACATCAATCTTTATTCATCTTTTAGCTTAATTATGTTTGAGCATGCATTACGTGTATCTATGTGTCATATACAATCAATACACATCCATACATAACCTATATGAATATTGAAAATAGGCTTAAACCATCATAAAATGAATTTTCCAGCATCACGGTCGTGACCAGAAATGTAATGGTCGTGCCTAGCATTGTCACGGCCAAGCCGAGCAATGTCACGGCCAAGCCCAGCAATGTCACGGCCGTGGCCATCTATGCCATAGACATGCCGATCATTATCACGATCGTGCCCAGAGTTGTCATGATCATGCTCTGCCTTTTCACAACCATTCCCAGCCTTAGCAAGTTGATCACGATCATGGTTGGCCTTGTCACAGTTGTGATAGAGGTGTCAATGCCTTTTAATCACCTCGATCTCATTCATTCGGTCACGACCGTTCGTAGAGTTGGCATGACCGTGCTAGTGTCCTGGAGTCACCGATTTCTAATCAGAAAATACATGTGTTTTAGTTAGAATTAAGGGAAAATATATAGATAATCTAGAACACTATATCAATTTATCATGAAAATACATCTGTAAGGGTTTTCCTAAAATCATATGAAATTCTATATCTAGGTTATGAGACATAATAAAATAATAAATCATCATTTGGACATCTTTATCTAATTAATGTTTTCATGCAATCCTCAATCACAATCCGTTATGAGAATAAGGTGCCCTCAAACTCTCAATCCATCACATGCAAATCATTGGGAGAGGAGAGAGAGGTTGGATCCCCTTTATATTATCTTGCTCCTCATCAATGTTGATCTCCTTTCCCTTTTCCATGTTCTCATACTCTTTGTCCTCTTCCTCCTTGTTCTTCTATTTTTTTTCTCCTCTATGGTTGTAGTCATCACGTGAGAGAAATAAGAAAGGAGTCTCCGACGGAGGATTTTCAGACTTTTTAAAGAGTCTAGTCTAGGATTTTCTTCAAATGATTTAAATACTCTTATTTAGAAAATTTGGGTTGTTACATCCTTCCCCCCTTAAAAGAAATTTACCCTCGAATTTCAATCTTACTTATGCACGCATACAATTTCCTTCATTATCTTTTACTTAATCATTATCAATGCAAAAGGGTATTGGTGCATGATCAATAATATGAACATCTATAGCATTAATATAATGGATATTACCGAAAGGGTTACATTATCCTTCATTATTCATGTTTTGAGTCTCATCAACCTCCATGGCATGAACTCTACCAATGTCTCTTTATTGTCCATTATATTTATTGTCTTGCCTTTGTCTTTACATTATTACAATCAGGCCAATAGGCCGTAGAAAAGCTCAATACCCTTTTAGGTGATTAAATTATTTTCTGAGAAGTCTCAATCACCATAAGGACAAAGGCATTTATTTCTTGAACATAACGAGTACTAAGACATTTTCTTTAATTTCATACTTTACTAGGGTCATCAATACATCCAACATTTACATCAATCTTTCTTCATCTTTTAGCCTAATTATGACTGAGAATGCATTACGTGTATCTATGTGTCATATACTCAATGCACATCCATACATAACCTATATACACGCCTTATAATTTGCCTCCAAGCATGTGTATGAGACGAGATAACATATTGCTTAACTGTATGATTCCAAGTCCTTGATATCCTAGTAAAAGTTTAGATGTTTACTTAAGATCTTTGATTGATGAACTCAACTTGTTGTGGGAGGATGGCGTGATTACCTATGACAAAGCTGAGAAGCAAAATTTCATTATGAGAGCCACATTAATGTGGACCATAAGTGATTTTCCAGCATATGGAATGTTGAGTGGGTGGAGCACAAAAGATAAACTTGATTGTCCCATTTGTGGAAACAATACAAAATCATTTTATTTGAAACATTGTAGGAAAGTTTTTTTGGTTTGATTGTCATAGGATGCTTTTGCCATTGGAAATTTGATACATCGTTATCGAAACTCATTTAAAAAGAATACAACTGAGAACACATTGTCTCCAAGTCATTTGATGGGACAATAATTTCTAGAGCAAGTAAACAAGCTTAATGAAGTCTCATTCGGATTGAAGGCCGGTTCTTACAAGAAAATTGGATTTGGAGGTGAACATAATTGGAAGAAAAGAAGTAGTTTTTGGGAGTTGCCTTATTGGTCTTCAAACTTGGTACGCATAACTTGGACGTCATGCATGTGGAGAAGAACGTATTTGACAACATCTTCAACACTATTATGAATGTTAAAGGAAAAACAAAAGATAACATATATGCACGCGAAGACATGAAAGTTATATGCAGAAGACCAGAGCTAGATATCAATCATCTTCAAAATGGTAAATGCAAAAAGCTAAAAGCTACTTATGTCTTGAGCAATGATCAAAGAAAAGTGATTTTCGAATGGGTCAAGAAATTGAAATTCCCCGATGGACGTGTATCAAACATATCTCATTGCTTTAACCTGGAAAATGGGAAAGTACATGGGATGAAGAGTCATGATTGTCATATTTTTATGCAAAGGCAGCATCCAATTTCCTATAAAGAACTTTTGTCAAAGTCCATTTAGGAAGTTTTAATAGAGTTATCTATGTTTTTAAAGAGCTTTGTACATCCATCATTTGGGAAGAAGACATCTCTCGGTTAGAGGCTTCTATTGTGATTACCATGTGCAAGGCTGAGAAGATATTTCCACCTTCTTCTTTCTTTGATGATGGAGCACTTGATTGTACAGCTTCCATATGAAACAAAATTTGCAGGTCCGATTCAATATCGGTGGATGTATTCTTTTGAAAGGTGCATGTTATATTTGAAAAGGAAGGCGAAGATTGAAGGCTCTATATGTGAAGAATATTTCATTGAGGAGGTGTCAAACTTGACTTCAAAGTACTTTGAGCTATACATACAATCATGACACACCCAAGTTCCAAGAACCGATGACGGTGGTGAAAGAGAAGTTAACAATGGCATAGAAAGTCGGAAAAGGCCCATTTTTCGAAGCTCGAGGACCACATCCACACAGGCGGGTCGATGTGATTTGATGAGCATCGCGACGCATGGTAATTTATATACAAAATCGAGTAATCAATCTTTTATCTTATACTTATTTTATAAAATATAAAACTTTATTGCAGAAAGAAAAATAAGGTGGTACTGTAGACTTTCGCACGGTCTACGAGACCACACATAAGAGCCGAAAGACCAACGACTTGGTCACACTCACTACTCTTAGGATTTTGGTAAGTCTCATATGTTCACTTGGTTGGTGACGTTAGTGCAAATAATTTTTTAAATGCGCAATGTTTAATTTTTTATGATGAGTATAATACGAAGATGGCTAAAAAGTAAGGAGATGATCTGAATACACAGCCACTAGGTAATGTTTCTCGAAAGTGATTCACATTTTTAATTTGTGTTTATTGATATTATATAATTTATATAATCTATAATGTTAATATAATTGTATAATTTTTCTATTTCTTATAGGACCCTGCTATTTGGGAGGAGGTGGCCGGCACGACACGAGGAGATACATGTGTGGCCTAGGAACAGCCGTTCAGGTACCTAGACGTAGCGGAGGATATGCAAGCAGCCCAACTACTTCGAGCTCATCCATTGCACCTGATATGACGTAGTTATCGCAGCAGCTATCGCAACTGATAACGCAGCAGTGTCGCAGTAGTTGTCTCCTTCATTGTAGGTGATTCAGGGATTGATCCCGCCACAGAATCAATCACCGCGAGGCCAAGAACCGAGCACGTCGAGATCGAACATCCAGAATGACAACAACAACTCCTAAACTTAGGATAGAAAACTTTTGCATTCTATAGATATGTTTTTGTTACTTATACGTTTGTTATTAGATATACGTGTTAGTTCTACTTATACATTTGCATTATATTATTATACTTTTGTTAGTTCAGTTTATTACTTTTCATAATGTTATATTTGATATGATGCATGTGATGCTTGTGATCAATGATGAATGCATTTATATGCATTATATATTTGTATGGTGCTGGAAGGGAAGAAAATATGGCTATAATGGGGCAAAAATGTCCAAAATTAGCGCCTCTATAGCGTCTCAATGGCGTCACAGGTATACTCGATGTTATTCTAAATATATCGTCTTTAGCATCACCATAGCGTCACATTAGCATCGACGCCATTGCGTCAACCTAGCGTCTCCTTGGAGACCCCATTAAGACATCACATTGGCGTCACAGTCGAGCCAGACTAACGTCGACGTAAGTATAACATTAGTGTCACTTCCGCGTCGGAATTGCGTCAAAGTGTTCTGCTCCACATCCGCGTCTCATTAGCGTCTCAGCTCTATTGCTCGCAACAACAACTTTCACTTCAATGCAACATTGGGTTAGCGGTGACAATTGACGCTACTTGCATCGCCTTATGCTTTGGCGCTATTGCGATGCTATTAGCTACCGATTCTAGGCGTCTCATATTGTCGACGCTAGAATGACGCCAAAGAGAAGCTATTTTTTTCAGTCACGCAATAGCGTCACATTAGCATCGCAAGTCCTGTGTCACCATTTTAATTTTCTTGTAGTGGTCAACTCCGTCGTGCAAACTTCCTCGCTTTTAATATTGTATACATGTGAAACTATATTTGTACGCTTACTGGTCCTTTTCTTCTTTCATTTAGTTTAGTATTTGTTAAACTTTTAACTATATCTTTAGGATTAGATGCGAAAAATCGTGATAGTTTCGAGGAGGTAAGAAAATAATCCTATATAATATTATAAATACACAAATTTTAATATCCTTTAATTCAGTACTTAATAAGTTCAAATTATATAGTTAACCACTAATTATATGATATATTTATTTATGGATAAAATGAAGGTGTTCCCTACCTCATATTATTCCCTATTTTCTTAACCATTAATTTTCATCCAGCTATGATAAACTATTTGAGAGATTCAATCATGAACCGTTGGATGAAGATCTGGTGGTATAAAATATAGGGAATACCAAAATTGAACCCTTTATTTATACATAATCATAATGTTACTTATAATATAAAAGACAAAGATATGGAATACAAAAAAAATAATGAGAATAAAATTTATATTAAAAAAAGAAATTTAATAAAATTTAATTTATTAAACATGTCATGATTTTGACATTAAATTTTTAAATGATTTATTATTATCATTTTTATATAATTAAGTTTTAACATCATTCATATAAGTATATTACTAAAATATAATTTAATATATATTATTAAATATAATATATTATTATTCGATCTAACCAAATGATTCGACTAGTTCAACTGTGTCCTAGATGAAAAAGACATTTGTTCATCGATGTTCGCTTTGATTCAGACAACATTTCTCTCACCTCTTTTCTCCCTCAAATAGGGATTGAAATAAATGGATCTCCTCCATTTCCATCCTTCGAAGCTAGGTAAAAAGAAATTTCTTCTTCTCTTCCCCCTCTTTACCCCTCTTTTCCCTCAAGTCTCAACCTCGTTGTGCTTTTAACTCCTAAGGTGATTTCTAACATCATCTCTACTTGTTCCAGAAGAGGAGATGGCTCCACTCCTCCCCTATTGAATGGACAACTATAAGATGAGGGAGAAGATGGGCAGCCAGTGTTTCAGCCTTTCCATGAAGTAGTTGTGAGTGGAGAGAAAGATGGGAGTTGGAGACAAAGGCAAATGAAGAGAGATCGAATAGGGAAGCCATTTCGATTCTAATGTTCAAAAAATTTGTCGATGTTTTAAAGTACAAAATTATCACAACGTTACATGTTGACACTCGAGATTAATTGTCCACATAGTCCTGCCTTTCAACAAGGCATCACTCCTATTAAAGCCCTTTTTTAACTTAATACAAAAGATATAAACTTTATTTAATATAAAAAAATAAAAAAGGTTATATAAATGTAACACCCTAAATTTCACTCCTAAATTGCAAAGGGAAAATAGGTCATTCGATTGTGCTAGCTCATTCGTCATCACAAAATCATAATAAATATGATTTTCTATTAGATACAGTGGAAACATAACATAATTAAAAGAGATAAAATAGTCTTTCAATTAATGTGGAAAACTTCATTAAAACATCAAAGTAATATTATAGAATTGAAACACATCTCAACATCATCTCTAATAGCAATTAAAACATTTGAAAAACCATAGTCAAAACATCTCTTTAAAACATAGTCAAAAGGTTCTAAAACAAATGACTCTTAACATCCTAGGCCATTGTGCAATCTTCATTATCATAAGTTGAGCCGCCATCCATCCAATCATTGTGCACCTGCACAGATCTATGATGTAAGGGTTTCCCTAGTTAGAGTATGTAAAGGTCATGCAATGCGATGTCATGATCCTAATCAGGATACTATATGATATGCATAATCTTTATATAAAAGAAGTAAACGATATGCATGTCATGCTCTAAACATGAGATCTACATGTCAGTCATCAATAATAATCTATCATCATGCATTTATAAACAATAGCATGGAATAATCATATCATCATATATATAGCATGGACATTCATAATAATCATTCATTCATTTCCATAGGCATATAAGTGAGATATACTTATCATAACCATTTCCTTCATAACTTTCCTCAGAGTTGCTTTATAACCCTTTGGACTTCCACTTTCATGGGACATCATTCCATTCGATCGTTCATTATCCCTTTCATTAAAGTTATATCTTTCGGTAGTTAGGATTTATGTCGTTGCCCTATCAATAGACTAGCTAAGCCTTAGAGACAATGCTCCCCTCTCGCCTTAAGGCGACATCAAAATGCACACACCATTGTCGATGCATGTAACAATCATTTTGGATTCTCGCCCGAGGATGACATTAGAATGACATACCGTGGCTGATGTGTGTAACAATCATTCTGAGTAAATATCCGATAAAGCACCATAGAGGATCGACATGTAACATCATCCACAACTGGGTTCATTATGCTTTACAATCAACAAACATTTATGTTTCTTAATCTTCATATTTTAGCCTAATTAAGTGGGAACATGCATATACATGTATCTAGGCTCTTATACAATCAACAAGCATTAATATATACTATTAATACCTTGAAATAACATTTAATATGCTATATAAGGTTTCAGCAACGATCACGATCGTGAAATAGGCCGTGACAGAAGCCCTAAAATCCTTTACGTTCTGTCATGGTCGTAACAGGGTGTGTGACGACCTTAACTAGCCTTGTCGCAGGCGTGACAAAGCTTGTTTCGCCCACCATGACAAATTTTTTCACGCGCGTGAGCCTTGGAACGCCATCGTCAGCCCAATTTTTACATGATATTTCATCCAAAAATTAGGAAAAATGATACATAATATTCAGAATCAAAACATATGCATTTCCTAGGCATCCTAGGATCAAAAGAACATTTAAAAACATCATAATTCATGAGATTTCCAAAATCTAGAGTTCTTCCCTAAAACATAAAAAAATAAGAAACACGAACCCTATCTATTAGATCTAATGATGAAAGCCTACACATGGCATAGATCAAATCATGAAAACTCATACATGTACAGATATGATAAAAAAACAAAAACCTTCAATCATAATCCAAAAAGAGAACAGGGTGTCCTCTTGCTCTCAATTCATTACAAGAAGAACATTGAGAGATGAGAGAGGGGTTTGGATCCCCTCTACATACTTTGATATCAGATTTTTCTCCTCTTTCTTCCTCTTCTTCCTTCTCCTCGTTCTTCTCTTTATCCTTCCTCAAATCATAGCCGCCAAGATGTTGAGAAAAAGGGGTAAACAATAGGAATATGTGGCTTTATATAGGGGAGATCACAAGAGTTTGGACAAAAAGTCCAAATTACCCTTAATAAAAAAATCTGGGCCCCCCCTCTAAAAGGAATTTCGTCCTTGAATTTTAAACTATAACATAGAACACTTACCTAGTCTTGGAAACTATTCTTTCATTTCTTCTTCTAGTTCCCATGTCGCTTTGGTTTCATTGTAGTGCTTCCATGCAATCTTCACCATTTTCACCACTTTGTTCCTCAAGCGACGCTCTCCATACTCTAGTATCCCGGTAGGATAATCTTCATAGGTGAGGTCTTCCTTGATGGTTGGCTCTTCAAACACCACTACATGGGAACTATCATATGTGTACTTGCGAAGTATTAACACATGAAAAACATTATGGATTATGGCATATGAAGGAGGCAATGCCAATTTGTATGCTCCTTCTCCCACCTTCTACAGAATTTCAAATGGGCCTATGTACCTAGGAGTCGGCTTGCCCTTTCTGCTGAACCTCATGACTCCTTTGGTAAGAAATACCTTCAGCAACACATGATTTTCAACTTATAAATTTGTTCTCTTCTTTTCTTATCTGCATAGCTCTTCTGACGGCTCTGAGCTGCCATCATTCTTTCTTTTACAAATCTACCTTCTTAACATACTTCTCTACTAGTTCTAGTCCTAGTAGTCTTCTTTCACCAACTGCACTCCAACATGTGGGAGACTTGCAAGGTCTTCCATATAGTGCCTCAAATGGAGCCATCTTGATGGTGGAGTGATAACTATTGTTGTAGGCAAACTCAGCTAGAGTGAGATGGTCATCCCAGCTATCTTGTCAATCTATTGCATGTCTGAATTGTCCTTTAACTTTGTTCATCACTCTGAGGGTAAAATGCAATGTTGTAGTGTAATCTTGTACTAAATGCATGCTGCAACCCTCTCCAGAACCTTGTTGTAAATCTTAGGTCTCTATTTGATACAATGGAAATAAGAATCTCATGTAATCGGATAATCTCATCAACATATAGCTTCACCATGCTTGCAATTGACTGTCTCACATTGTTAGGTAAGAAGTGAGCTAACTTGGTTAATCTATGAACGATGACTCAGATGGCATCGTGACTCTTTTGTGTCTTTTGGAGACCCACAATGAAATCCATTGTGATCTCCTCCCAATTTCACTAAGGTATGGGCAGTGGGTTTAGCAGCCTGGTGGCTTCTAGTGCTCAATCTTGAATTGTTGGTAGTCTAAGCACTTAGAAAAGAACTCTGCTATTTTTCTTCTCATGTCTCTCCATCAAATTGTTCTTTGCAGATATTTGAACATCTTAGTGGTTCTAGGATGAATAGCAAATTCTGACTTCTGGCACTCAGTCAGAGTTTCTTCCATGAGCACTTTATCTTTAGGTACTCATAACCTATCTTGAAATTTGATAGTCCCATCTTCTTCCATCATGTAGTCTGAGTGCCATTTTTCACATAGAACCTTCATGTCCTTGTACTCTGGGTCTTCTTTCTGTGTCTGTACTATCCTTGCTATAAAGTCAAGCTGAATGATACAATGCATCATCAGCTTCCCCTGAGTACTTTCTTCAATGAGGGTCCACTTGTAGACTCTTAGACATGCATCCTTCCCATTTTCTGCTCAAGGCAGCTGTTACAGAGTTGACTTTCTCCGGATGGTAGAGAATGTCAAACTCGTAGTCTTTCAAGAACTCTAGCCATCACATCTGTCTCATGTTGAGCTCTTTTTGAGTGAATACATATTTGAGGCTCTTGTGGTCAGTGAACACTTCAAATTCTTCCCCATACAAGTAGTGCCTCCATATCTTCAGACCAAACACTTTGTTGTCAACTCCAAGTCATGAGTAGAATAGTTTCTCTCATGTGGCTTGAGTTTTCTTGAAGCATAAGCTAACACTCTTCCATATTGCATCAACACGCAACCCGGTCCAGATCCATTGGCATCATTGTTCACTATGTAGCCTCCAACTCCGATGAGAATTGTGAGCACTAGTGCAATGGTCAATCTCTTCGTCAGCTCCAAGAAGCTATCTTCACATTTCTGTGTCCAATTGAACTTTTCTCCTTTCTAAGTCAACTTTTCCATAGGGGCAACAATCTTTGAGACGTCTTGGATAAACCTTCAGTAGTAGCCGGCCAATCCAAGGAAACTTCTAATGTCTGTCATCGTCATTGACCTTTCCCAACTGATGATAGCCTCCATCTTGCCTAGGTCCGCTGAGATCCTTTCCTTTGACTCTATGGGGTCCAAAAACATAACATGCTCCAACCAGAAATCATACTTGGAGAATTTGGCATACAACTGGTGTTGTCTCAATGTCTCTAAAACTATCTATAGGTGCTTCTAGTGTTCTTCTCGATTTGATGAGTAAATCAGAATATCATCTACAAACACTATGACAAAACTGTCAAGGTGAGGTTTGAAAACTTGTGAAAAGACCCAAGGACCATCTCATCATTGGAACAAAATGGATCTTTCGAAATAAGTTAGATGAAAATAGTGTCATTGTGAGGAACAAGGCTAGATTAGTGGCCATGGGTATATACAATTTGAAGGGATTGATTTTGACAAAACTTTTGCCCTTGTTGCTAAACTTGAGACAATTAGAATACTTTTAGCTTTTGCATGCTATAAAGGTTATAAACTTTTTCAAAAGGATGTAAAATCGGCTTTTCTAAATAGTTTTATTAATGAGGAAGTTTATGTTGAACAACTTCAAGGTTTTGAAAACTCAGATTTTTCTAATCATGTTTGTAAACTTTCAAAAGCTCTTTATGGATTGAAACAAGCTTCTCAAGCTTGGTATAAAAGATTGAGTTCATTTTTAATTGAAAATGGTTTTCAAAATGGAAAAGTTGACACCACATTATTTTTAAAACATCTGAAAAATGACATTTTAATAGTTCGAATTTATGTTGATGATATTGTTTATGGTGCTACTAATGAATGTTTGTGCAAAGAGTTTGAAACTCTTATGCAAAAAGAATTTGAGATGAGTCTTATAGGAGAGCTCACTTCTTTCTAGGCCTAAAAGTGAAATAATCGAAGGATGAATTTTTTCTCAATCAAGAAAAATATACAAGAGAGTTGCTTAAAAGATTCGAAATGAACAAATACAAGCTGAGCGTAACCCCCATGATTACTACTACAAAATTGGATAAAGATGAAAAAGGCAAGACCATTGATAAAAAAGGTATAGTGGTATGATTGGTAGCTTGTTCTATTTAATGGAATCTAGGCCGGATATCATATTTAGTGTGTACTTGTGTGCTAGATTTCAATCCGCTCCCAAAGAATCACATCTAAATGTCGTTAAAAAGATAATGCGCTACTTAAAGCATACATGTGAATTAGGCATTCGGTATGATAGGAATTCTCCCTTTGAATTCCATGATTACACTGACGTGAATTTTACCAGGTGTAAAGTTGACAGGAAAAACACTAGTGGGATGTGTTGCTTTCTTGGTAACTCTCTCATTTCATTAGCTAGCAAGAAGCAAATTTTCATCGCACTTTCTACTGTCGAGGTCAAATATATAATCGTCTGTAGTTGTTGTGCATAAATATTATGGGTAAAACAACAATTTCTTGATTATAGTGTAAGTTTCTCAAATGTACCCATGAAGTGTGATAACACATGTGCTATAAAAATGATCAAAAATTCAATTTAACATTCTAGGACTAAACACATTGACTTGCGATATCATTTCATTAGATAGCATGTGACTCTTAAGGACATTGCCATTGAATATGTGTCCACTAAAGTCCAACTTGCCGACATGTTTACAAAACCCTTAAGTGAAGAACAGTTTTGCAAGCTTGGAAGGTAATTAGGAATGATTGAATCTTGATTGCATATTAATTCGAAGTAAAAGTGACTTGGTTATGCAAAATAACTTTTGACATGAATTGAATATTTAAAGTGTTGCACAACACTTACATTCATGTGAAATATGACTTTGAAAAAAGATTTTAATGGTCAAAATTTTGAAAAATGGTGAAAAATTGATTATATCGCTAGGCTCTACCAATCGATCGGTATATGACATTGACTGGTCAACCATATGGATATCTTTTAAATTGCTAAACAGGATATGATCGGTCGACCACTTGACCTCGCTGATCAACTGGTATATACAAAAATCGTGCATATATAAACTTCAACTGGTCGACTCTTCTTTCCTTTTTACTCGACCGCTGCCCTAGCCATTGATTTTCGCTCTCTCTGTGACACTGTCGTCAACTGTCCGGCCATCGCCGCCATCCTCCCTACTCACCACTGTTGTTCCTGCCTCTCTTTTTCTTTTTGTTGTCGTTGTTGTCCTTTCGGCCGCCATCATGCCCTCTTCTCTTCTTCCTCTCCGCCGGTGACCCTAGTTGTCATCGTTGACTTCCCTGTCGCTGACATCATCCCTCCTGCTTGCCATCGTCATTCACTCTTTCTCTCCCTATCACCTCCATCCTCATCCTTCCTCCACGCCGCCTCCGTCGACCCTCTTTGTGATCGTCATCATTTTTCTTCTCGTCATTGTATGTTCTCTTCTCGCCACCTGCATCCCTCTTCCTTGTTCCATCCATTCCATCAGTCTGGAATCCCCTGCTACCAGCCACTGCCGTCCCTCTATCCTGTTATTGAATCGTTCTATCCGGCATCCCTTATGGCCATCGGAACAGCAGCCAACCAAGCCGGCAGACAATCTTGCTATCCAACGTGTGTGTTCTTCCCAACCATTGTTGAATCCATGGATGGAGAAGGGATTCAGCCCCACAGGCACACTTTTGACGTCGTTGTGACCGTGTTTCAGGTGCATATCGCATTCATATAATCGAAAATGAGCTCAAACCTAACCTGGAACTCGAACCCGTACTTGTCCCACATGGACGAGGCTGCGGATGATGATGATCCCGTGGACGTGCTCGTCGACCACCTATACTGTTGACTTGGCCCATAATTATCTTCATCCGTCCATGAAAATGGTTCACCATGTTCTGAGTCGTATGACTGCTCCTCGAGCCAGGCACTATACAGAAGCCACCCATTTTGATCTGTTCTTTCTTCATTGTCTCTGTATCCGAAATGACTCATTTCTCCATTTTGGCCACTAAGTTCTTTATCACATGGACTATGTTGGATCTAAGTTTTAATGACATATAAAATTATATTTTGATGATACAAATCTCGAAAGATTATAGTTAAAATGTTGAAAAAGGTTAAAGAAAAATGGATAACTTTATGCACTACACTTTGATTAAATAATTAACTATGATCCTATTAGATTTTGGATTAATATTAATATCAAAGTTGTAGAGAATACTGTTACCTTTCCATAGAATAAAAAATCATCACATTTGGATAACTGTGCAAAAAATTATGCTTAAAATAGTACAGAGCGGTCGACCTGTCGGTTGGAAGACTGGTCGATCGGTCAGTATAGAAGATGCCCAATTTCAATAAGCAGAATGTCGAGACTGTATCGGTTGAGATACCATTCGACCGGTCCAGTACACAGGTCGACCGGACTGTGCAGAATTCACCAACGGTCATATTTTTCATAAAAGAAAGTGTACTAATCGACCGGTCCATATGTGCGGTCGACCGGCCTTCGAGTCATATAAGCAGTAATGATTAAATTTGAAGGAGCAAATTGTGGAATGATTTTTGGACGACTTTCTCACTTGTTGAAGCCTATAAAAGGAGTGATAAAGCTAGAAGCAAAAGCATCCATCCAATCCTTGAAGAAAATAAGTTATCAAAAGAAGACATGTTCCTTGAAGTTTTCATTTTTAGTTTTCTCTTCTTTGTCTCTTCTTCTCTTGTGAGCTTAGTTTTGTAAAAGAGCGAAACATTTTATTTAGAAAAATAATGAGAGAGCTCCTATGTAAAAGAGGTTTAAAATCTTACCTCTTGAGCGAGAGAAAAGATTAGCTTCCTAGAAGGAGAGGTTGCCTTGCCTTTCGAAGCGGAGAAAAGATGGTTGATGTAAAGGGCGTTCTTCCTTGCCCCATTTGGAATTAAGGAAGAGTTCTAGTGGAATCTCCGACGGCCTCGAGGTCGAGAAGTAGGAGTGGGGACATAGGCCAAGGTGTGCTCGAACCTCGTCAACAACCACTCGTGCACCTTTGTGTTTGATTTTCTCTCTCTCCCTCTCATATTGAGTTTGATGTGATCTGAATTGCATTAATTTAAAAGGTTTTTAAGAATCGATTTTAAGCTTCCGCGATGGTTTTGTGAAATCAACATTTTCGGATTGAACACCAATTCATCCCCTCCCCCCCTCTTGGTGCCCTTTGGGATTCTACAATTGGTACAGAGCGAGTTGCTCTTGTTTTAATATCTAATCACTTTTAGATCTAATCATTTTAAGATTTGATAGTCTTGTTTTAAGGTTTAACAATCTTTAGAGCTATGGCATCAAGTGATTTTAATTTTGCCGAAGGACAATCAATTAGTCGTCCTCCCCTTTTAAATGCATCAAATTTTGCATATTGAAAAATTAGAATTCAAGCATATATTTGTTCTATTGATATCGACATGTGGGACATAATTGAAAAAGGTTATTATGTTCATGAAAAGTTACCTACTGATTCTAAAGAAAAAGAAAAGATTTTTTTTCAAAACTTAATTGGAAAGACAAAAATATATTTTATTGTGCTTTGGATTCAACGGAGTTTAATCGGATTTCAAGTTGTGAAATTGCAACCGAGATTTGAGAAAAACTTATCACTAATTCTGAAGGAACTGACAAAGTTAAAGAATTTAGATTGAATATTTTAAACCATCAATATGGTTCTTTCAAAATGCATGATAATGAATCCATAAATGATATAGTAGCTCAGTTTAATGATATTTTGAATGGTTTAACCTCATTGGGCGAGCCAAGAACTAATCCCCAAAAAGTGAAAAAGATTCTCAAGTCTCTCTCCTCCAAATGACATAAGAAGAGGATCGTGATCAAAGAAAAAGATCTAAACAAATTGGATTTTGATGATCTAATTGGTTCACTTCTAACCTATGAGATCTCAATCCAAGAAGATCAAGAAGAGCTCCAAAAAAGAAAACATTAACACTAAAAGAAAATCCAAAAGAAGAAGACTCAAGTGAAGAAAGAAGTTGACGAAAGGAGACTCGCCCGCTACACAAGAAAACTAGATAAGTATCTCAAGTTGGTGAAAAAGAAAGAAAAGAATGAGAAGCCTACTCGAAGATCATACAAAAATCACAAAGAAGATACATCTCGAAAAGGTAAAAATAAAAAGTATGAAGAGTCAAGTAAAACAAGTGAAGCATACTTATGCTTAATGGCACATGACGATGAGATAACTTCTAATCCTTCAAATAATGACTCATCGAGTTCTTCCAAAGAAAATCTTTCTTTGGATGTAAATAAAGAACTTTCCTCCCTTATAAAAAGATATTACTCACTTGAAGAGGAAAATGAGAAATTACGACATGAGACTAAAAATTTAAAAGAAGAAAAGAATACATGTTTTATGGAGAATGAAAATTTAAAAAATGAAATTGAAAGTCTGGAAATTATGCATGCATGTGAAATTATAAAACTAGCATGTTCTTTAGAAAAAGTAAAGAAGAAAAATGATCTTTTGAAAAATTCACAAAATAATGATAAAACTAGTTCTTATGTAAAGAAAGATAATTCTAAGAAATACTTTGGACATGAAAACTCTTATTGGAAGTCTAATGATAGAAAATCACATATTAAATGTTTTACATGCGGATTTTATGGCCATTATGCTTATCAATGTAAAGTAAGAAAATGTTCAAAACATGGGACGATATGGGTTCCAAAAGGAACTTAGACTAACAAAATTGGACCCAAAGAAGTTTGGGTACAAAAGTTTAAATGATTATTTTTCAGGTGTGTCTCACATGCAAAGCAAAGGAGGAATTGGAAATGTGAAGGCATAAAGATTATGGTAAAAGTATCATTTATCTTTGATTTCACTCAAAAATTCAAAATTACTATTTATTTGAAAAGAGAAACCATATAAAATTGTTAATAGTGATAGGGGGAGCATACTAAACTTTATTTCAACATATCATGGATATCATTGTTGTATCAAAGTTTTATGCCATATTTTGATTATTAATATTTTTTTTGGCCTTCATCACTATTTTCATTACGCCATTATAAATCATAAATTTAGGGGGAGTTATTTATTCATATACAAATTATTCTTTTTTATGAAACAAAAGGAGGAGAAATTGATCACCTCTTATTATGCTTATAATCATTATAATTAAACTCACGATTTTATATAAAAGTTGAACATATTTAAACATTTTTTAATCATTATTAGAGGAAAATTTGAATGAGTCAAAGGAAGGACTAACTACTTTTCAAAATTTGAATTCGGAATAGGGAGGAAGCAAAAAGGAGGAGGAGAACTCGAAAAAAGGGGGACGCAAAACAAGGGAGAGGGAGGAGAAGATTGAAGCTGTGAAGATTGACGATGAACTAAGAAGGATTTTTGGTTCCCTTGTGATGAGACTTTGTTGGTGCTAACTTTTTTTTGACTTTTTGATACTGCGAATTTAATCCCTCCTTTCTATTTACTTGATGCATGGCAGTCTTATAATTCATATTTGATTTCAATTAGATCGACTAGTTTCATCCGAGAGGAGAAATTAGTTACATTACTTGCTGTGTTTCTAGTGATGGTCGATTTATTATTTATATATAGATCGAGAGATCTACCATAGTAACTGTTGCGGGGTGAGAACCTTTAATAGTTGTGAGAGGTGTCAATTGCATTTCGATCACTCTGATTAAGGATGAGAATCTTATTAATCAGTAGTCCTAACCTTGTGATTAGCAGCTACTCTCCTCTCGATTCATAGATAAGTCGGTGGGTTGGGAGATAGATTATTTCATTCACGCTTTAGTGAACTTATTTAATCAGTAAGTCGAACACTAAAATTGCAATAACATCAATGGGTTCATTACAAGGGAATCTCTTCTACCACAATTTGATCTTTTCTCATTCTTCTTTGTTATTCTTAATCTACATTTGTTTCTTTATTTTCCAATTCACTCCTAATCATTTCGTGACAATTTTCAGGATATAATTAGAACAAGTAACTGGTCTAAATCAATGGGGTTACGACACTCAGGGTTTCTACTTGACCTGTGCACTTGCTGTTGCGTGAACTCTAGAGTAAATTTAAAACGTGACTAGAATTACTTACAGTGAAAAAATTCCAAATTCCATAATTACAAAAAGTTCATGTCAAGTTTTTGGCGCCGTTGTCGAGGATTTAGATTGATTACTCTCTATTTATATCCTTGTTTAGTTGATTTCGTAATACTCATTGCCAAATCTTTTCATTTGATTTCAGCGATTAGTATATGCCCAAAAACATTCGCGGACAATTGCTTGAACTAGACCCTGAAATTGATCGAACCTTTAAAATAAGGATGCAAGAATATAAGAATAGAACATCCTTTCTTGAAGGTACAAGCAGTACTCAATCCATAGAGCTCGAGGAGAATTCTGATATAGAAGTAGAAATGATGGCTCAACAACAAGAGCCACTTCAACCATGACCACCAGTCCCGTCATTGGAAGAACTTTATATTCCCACTGCAGATGGGCTGGAGTTGGCTATTTTGAAGCCTGCTATTCAAGCCAACAATTTCGAGTTAAAATCGTCTTTAATTTCCACGATCCAACAGAACCAATTTGGAGGAACTCCAGATGAAGACCCAAATTAACATCTTAAAGATTTTCTAAAAATATGCGAGACAACCAAATTGAATGGAGTATCACCAGAGGCATTGAGATTAAGGGTCTTTTCTTTTTCATTAATAGGTAAAACCAAGCAATGGCTATAGTCACTAGAACCTCAGGAATTAACTACCTGGGAATAATTGATAAAAGCTTTCTTGTCAGAATATTTCCTCCAAGTAAGACCATCAGAATCAGAAATCAAGTCATTGGCTTTGTTCAAAAAGATAAGGAAACATTGTATGAAGCCTGGCAAAGGTTTAAGATATTGCTAAGGTCGTGTCCCCATCATGGTTTAAGCAAATGGATTTTGATTCAATCGTTCCACAATGGACTTAATTATGGTTCAAAAATGGCACTTGATAATGTTGCGGATGAGTATTTATAAAGAAAAATGTATATGAGGCTTATCAACTTATAGAAGAAATAGCAAGGAATCAACATTTCCTAGCTCACTCAAGGTCTAATGAGCCAGTCACATTAATCCAAACACGATTTGATGGTGAGAATTTTTCTTCTAAAGTGGAGTACATAGTTCAAAAGGCTTAGTAGACTAGGACTCAATGAAGCTACTCCTACTGTCAATGTGATAGCAAGATGCTGCGAGATATGTGGTTCGTTTGATCACATTTTCATGCACTGTGAACTACTAAAGCAGCAAGTACATCAACATCAGGCAAATGTGATAGTTCTTATCCATCTAATAATGATTCATATTCTAACACTTTCAATCCTGGATGGAAGAACAATCCAAAGTTTTCTTATAGAGACAACCCTCGACAAACTCAAGTTCCCACTTGGCAAAACATATTCAATCAAAGAGCACAACCTCAAAACTCTTTGCCGGATCAAGGGTCATCTTCCACGAACAAGCTACAAGTAATGATGGAAAAGTATATGTCGAAACAAGACACTCTGATGCAGAAAATGTTTGAGTAGATTGAAAGTCTCTCCATTCATAATAAAATGCTGGAGACACAGATAGCTCAACAGGCTACATCTTCTTCAAGACAACTAGGAATTTTACCTGGACAACTAGAGAATAATCCAAAGGAACAAGTACAAGTTGTAACCTTAAGAAGTGGGAAAACAATTGATAACACTAAAAGAACAAGATCAGAGGTCTCGATAGAGGGAAATGAGAGGATTGGTGAACAAGACCAAATGGTTCAACCAGAGGTTACATCGAATGAACAAAATAAATCCAAGCAACAACTTACTGAAGGACATTCCAGCTAGTCTGCTCGGATACTATTCCCTAAAGCCCTCGAGAAATCTCGACAAGGTCAATAGTTTGGCAAGTTTGTAGAAATTTTGAAGAAACACTATATTAATGTACCCTTCGTGGAAGCCATACAAGAAATGCCAGTATATGCAAAATTTCTCAAAGACATTCTATCGAAGAAGAGGAGGATACAAGAAAATGAAACAGTTGCACTAACCGCTAAAGCCAGTGTCGTAATTCAAAACAAATTGCCTCCGAAGTTAAAAGACCCCTAGGAGTTTCTCTATACCTTGTGAAATTGGAAACAGAAGGATACAAAGAGCTTTGTGTGATCTTGGCGCCTCTGTGAGCATTATTCCCCTGTCAATATACAGAAAACTCGAAATGGGTGATATTAAGCCCATGAATATGTCTCTCCAATTAGCAGACCAATCTATAAAAATTCCACAAGGAATTCTGGAAGACATACCAATTAAAGTAGAAAATTTCTACATACCAGCTGACTTCGTGGTTTTAGACGTGGATGAAGATAATCAAACTCCCATTCTATTGAGAAGACCTTTCTTAGCTACTGCAGGAGCAGTGATAGACGTTAAACAAGGTCGTCTTACTTTTGAAATAGGTGATGACACAGTTGAATTTCGATTGAATCATATTATCAACTAACCAGACATGGAAGACCATCTTCAATCTAAGCCAGTGGATCCACTAATACAGAAAGTGGCATCAGTTATCCATATATCTGACCCTTTAGAAGTATCCCTTGAAGCTCAAGAATAATCTTTGTGGACAGAAAAAGAAGCAAGCATCCTTAAAAGTCATATGCTCTCGACAAAGACGCAACACTCCGACAATTCACTAGAGGATCAATCTACATATTTCGTGCAACCGTATAGCTCAAAGAAGCCAACGAAGCTTTAGTTAAAGAAACTTCCTCAAAATCTCAAGTATGAATTTTTAGGAGAAGATTTCACTTACCCAGTGATCGTCAGCGCAGATTTAAAGACAAATCAACTTCAGCAGCTATTAGACAAGTTAAGAGCTTACAAGCATGTCATCAGATATACATTGGACGATCTCAAAGGAATCAATCCTACTATCTGCATGCATCGCATTTATATGGAAAAGGATTATAAACCTTCTATAGAAAGACAAAGAATGCTTAATCCAGCAATAAAAGAAGTAGTGAAAAAAATAAGTGATTAAACTTTTGGATGCAGGAATTATCTATCCCATATCAGACAGTCAATGGGTGAGCCCCGTGCAGGTCATGCCAAAAAAGGGTGAATGACTGTAGTAAAAACAGAGTCAAACAAACTCATTTCTACATGAACAGTAACCGGGTGGAAGATGTGTATCAATTTTAGAAAGCTTGACAAAGCCACTCGAAAGGACCATTTTCCACTATCTTTCATCGATCAGATGCTAGAAAGGCTGGCAAACTTTTCATCGATCAGATGCTAGAAAGGCTGGCAAACCACTCTTACTTCTGCTACCTAGATGGATTCTCTGGATTCCATCAAATTCCTATTCATCCAGATGATCAGGAAAAGACTACCTTTACATGTCCTTAAGAAACCTTTGCATACAGGAGAATGCCCTTTGAATTATGCAATGCTCCAGTAAGCTTTCAAAGATGCATGATGTCAATCTTTTCTGATTATATCAAAGAAATAATGGAGGTATTCATGGATGACTTTTCAATGTACGGCACTTCCTTTGAAATTTGCCTGCAGAATGTAGGAAAAGTGTTACAGAGATGTGCTGAATCTAATCTAGTGTTGAACTGGGAGAAATGTCATTTCATGGTACAAGAAGGAGTAGTCCTGGGACATATTATTTCAGGCAGGGGCATTGAAGTTGATAAAACCAAGACATAAGTAATTGAAAAATTACCTCCACCTACTAATATCAAGGGAATCAGAAGTTTCCTTTGACATGCAGGATTTTATCGACGTTTCATCAAGAATTTTTCTCTTATTGCAAGGCCTTTAACAAAACTCCTATCTAAAGAAGCAGAGTTCATATTCGATGAACATAGTTTAAAGGCCTTTGAAACCCTGAAAAGAGCTCTTACAATAGTCCCAATCATCTAACCACCTGATTGGTTTTTGCCCTTTGAAATTATGTGTGATGCTAGTGATCAAGTTGTGGGATCAGTATTGGGACAGAGGAAGGATAAAAGCAACATGCAATTTATTATGCTAGCAAAACCCTGGATGAAACACAAATCAATTATGCCACAATTGAAAAAGAATTCTTAGCAATTGTTTTTGCAATGGACAAGTTCAGATTCTACCTAGTTTGTTCCAAAGTCATTGTGTACACTAATCATCAAGCCATCCGATACTTGATTGATAAAAAGGATGCCAAACCTAGACTCATCAAATGGATCCTTCTATTGCAAGAATTTGATTTAGAAATCAAAGACCGAAGAGAAACAAAAAATTTGGTAGCTGATCACCTCTCCCGACTCCAATTATCAGAACAGGACATTAATCTTGACACTCATAGAGCTATTAATGATTCCTTTTCGGATGGTCAACTATTTTCGATTCAAAAAACACAGCTTCCATGGTTTGCTGACTATGCTAACTACTTAGCCTCCAGAGTTCTACGACCCGACCTATCCTACCAACAAAAGAAGAAATTCTTCTCAGATATTAAGTACTACTTCTGGAATGAATCATTTCTCTTTAAAAAGTGTGAAGATGGAATATATCGAAGGTGTGTACCCGATGAGGAACAATCTGCCATACTACAGGAGTGCCATCTCCTTATGGTGGTCATGGAGGATATCAAAAGACGACTTCTAAAGTTCTCTAAATAGGTTTCTATTGGCCAACTTTATTCAAGGATGCAATCAATATTGTTAAATTTTGTGATGCTTGTCAAAGAACAGTAAATATAGGCAGAAGAAATGAAGCACCTCAACAGTCTATACTTGAGGTAGAAATATTCGATGTATGAGGAGTGGATTATATGGGACCCTTTCCTCCTTCATGTGGATACAAGTTCATACTCCTAGCTATTGATTATGTCTCAAAATGGATTGAAGCAATCCCTACAATCTCAACATATTCAAAGTCAGTTTTTACACTCTTTAAAGATATAATCTTCCCAAGGTTTGGGGTTCCCAGATTGGTTATGATGGAGGGTCACACTTTTATCGAACGGAGTTTTGAAAAATTGCTACTTAAATATGGAGTTAAACATCGGATTTCTACTGCATATCACCATCAAACCAATGGGCAAACAGAAGTTTCGAATAGAGAAATTAAAATAATTCTCAAAAAGACAGTCTTAATAACTAGGAAGGATTGGAGCATGAAACTCAACAAACCACTGTGGGCATACCGGACTGCATATAAAATACCAATTGGGACAACACCATTCAAGTTTTGCAAGCACTGTCACCTACCTGTGGAATTAGAACACAAGACTTTTTGGGCAATCAAAACGCTGAACTATGATTTTCAAGCAGCCTCTGGAAATCGATTACTGCAGCTCAACGAGTTAGATGAACTGAGACTAGATGCCTACAACAATTCTCGCATCTATAAAGAAAGAACAAAGAAATGGCATGACATCCATATACTGAGGAGTTTTAAGGAAGGTGACCAAGTTTTGTTATTCAACTCCCGACTATGACTTTTTCCCGAGAAGTTATGGACGCGATGGTCCAGACCATTCACCGTCAAAAAAATATATCCTCATAGCGCAGTGGATATCAAAAACAACAATTCGGAAATTTTTAAGGTCAACGGGCAGAGATTAAAACATTACAATCTGGGTGCAGCAAGGTTCGAAGAAGTTTTACACCTGCAATCAGACCACTAGAAAAAAATTAAAAAAATAAGGTCGGGCCAACGATGTTATAAAAAGGCGCTACAGGGAGGCAACCCAACCAAATAAACAGTTATTAGCCACGTCAACACTCACAAGGTCAAAACTATCAGAAAAATCACCTAAAAGTACACTTTTTAAATTTAGTTGAGAATCCCAACATAATCTAACATCATATCTACCCAAACACCCACTTTTCCAAGTCCCACACAAACACCCTCACGTCGCTTTGTTTTCCACCTGACCGACTAATTCTTTTCCATCACCCACCGCACTTCGGCCACCCGAAATCCCTAACAGCCTTCCATCGTCCTTCGAGCAACCCTAGGTGTCCTGCACCTCTAAGATCGCCGACATCCTCAACTTACCGGCCGACGTACATATAACAGCCTACATTTAGTCAGCCAATATCTTAAGAACCCTATTTTTCAATGCCTCCATATTCTCCTCACCAATACCGTCCTAATCCACCCTAATGACTACGAGAAGGATTTTGTTTCTACCGATGAATTTTTTATTCTTTGGTGTCTTCTCTCTAACACAGAGGTTAACCTTGCATCATTTTTCTTGCAAAGCTCGATTACGGAGTCAACCCACGAATGTAATCAAATCCTTTGCAGCAACCTCACCACACCTCTAGCCGAACACTATGTGTTCTTAGGAGACACCACCCCAACAACTGCAACATTGATTGATTTAGACTTCTTGACCAAGGAAGGAGTCCTCCTCACGGTTAATGGCAAACATTTTTGGCGACAATCTAACCCATCTCCCCTCTTCTAGTTGCCCGACCCTCAACAAACTTCAATCCTGGAAGGCCGGAATTGATGGATGAACGGCTTCATCCAAGTCACGAGACCCCATTGCTTCTGGATTACAAGACAACTTCATGAATTCCTTCTAGTCATAGAACCCCTAGAAGGCACATTGTCTCCTCTTCCTCCTCATCAGCACCAGATGCTTTCAAATCTTTACCACTTACCTCCTCTGACAAATTGGACCTCATCCTGGACCAATTGACCAAATTTACTGAAGCCACAGCTCATCAACACCACAACATCCAAGCACTCAAGGATCAACTGCACACTTTGGAGAAACAAAACTTGATGAACCAACAACAAGTACAAGGAATAGAGGTTGTCCAGAACTCTGTTCTAACAACCCTCAGTGACATTCAGCAGGTCATTGATCGCTTACTAGGGCTTCAACGACCTCCTGGTCTCTCTTCCTGGTATGATCGACACTGAGGACAGAATGGATACTAAGCTTGGGGGAGAAGGCAACATGGTACATTTCTACTCTCTCCTTGATCTTCATATATTTTTATTTGCATCGTCATGAAATTACATTACAAATTTTTACATTGCACCATATTATCTCCAACCATTATAGTAAGAGACTTCAAACTTACCTTGTAGTCATAGCCTCTTTTGCAACCTCCTCAAACTTTGTTCAAGATCATCTTGCTAATCCTCCCAAAATTTTTGTATACTTCGCAACCTAATTCAATGCTTAAAGTGAAGGGACAAGGCTAGCAGAAAGTGACTACTTTGATATATTAAAAGCTTGACAATCAATCCTATTTAAGCTCGTCTCTCAATTCAAATGACTGTTAATAGGATTGTTAATACTAATATCTTCAAGTGTAGTATGGAACCCAATGAAAATTGAATATGAGCAAAACAAAAGTTAAAAGCAAAAGAAAAGAGGGCCAATGAAGCCCCAGAAGGTACAAAAAGGGTGCATTCCTGAACCAGGGTGAATCTGGGTGAGTAGATCCGTAGGGGTTCATGCCTAGTACCCTAAGAGCAACTGCCCTGGGATGTGCCGATCAAAAACCTGCTACATAGATCTCCCTGAGTGCTATGGATAATCACATGAGTACTGGACATATAAAAAAATTAAGAATCAAAAGAAAGTTCATACTGCACAAGTAGATTCAGCATTAACCTTCCTATTTTCTGTTCATATTACTTGGTTTCTCTAGCTTGAGCTAAGTAGGAGGAAGTTAAAAATGTCTTGTTTTTAATATCTTCATAAAGTCAAGGAATGAAGGAAAAGAGAAGACACTTAAGCAAAGATTACAAGGTTGGTATATTAAAAAGATGGTTAAAAAGCAAGGTGGAGATTTAATCCCTCTTCTCTTGAACATTGCTTGAGGACAAGCAAAAAGTTAAGCTTGGGGGAATTTGATCACCTCTTATTATGCTTATAATCATTATAATTAAACTCACGAATTTACATAAAAGTTGAACATATTTAAACAGTTTTTAATCATTATTAGAGGAAAATTTGAATGAGTCAAAGGAAGGACTAACTACTTTTCAAAATTTGAATTCGGAACAGGGAGGAAACAAAAAGGAGAAGGAGAACTCGGAAAAAGGGGACACAAAACAAGGGAGAGGGAGGAGAAGATTGAAGCTGTGAAGATTGACGATGAACTAAGAAGGATTTTTGGTTCCCTTGTGATGAGACTTTGTTGATGCTGACTTTTGTTTCGACTTTTTGATACTGCGAATTTTATCCCTCCTTTTTATTTACTTGATACATGGCAGTCTTATAATTCATATTTGATTTCAATTAGATCGAGAGATCAATTGTTTTCTTTGTCAACTAGTTTCATTAGTTACTTGATGTGTTTCTAGTAATTGTCGATTAAATGTTTATATATAGATCGAGAGATCTACCATAGTAACTGTTGCGGGGTGAGAACCTTTAACAGTTGTGAGAGGTGTCAATTGCATTTCGATCACTCTGATTAAGAATGAGAATCTTATTAATCAGTAATCCTAACCTTATGATTAGCAGTTACTCTCCTCTCGGTTCACAGATAAGTCGATGGGTTGGGAGATAGAGTATTTCATTCGCACTTTAGTGAATTTATTTAATCAGTAAGTCGAACACTGAATTTGCAATAGCATCAACGGGTTCATTACAAGGGAATCTCTTCTACCACAATTTGATCTTTTCTCATTCTTCTTTGTTATTCCTAATCTACATTCGTTTCTTTATTTTCCAATTCACTCCTAATCATTTCGTGACAATTTCCGGGATATAATTAGAACAAGTAACTGGTCTAAATCAACGGGGTTACGACACTCAAGTTTCTACTCGACCTGTGCACTTGCAGTTGCGTGAACTCTAGAGTAAATTTAAAACATGACTAGAATTACTTACAGTGCAAAAATTCCAAATTTGATAATTACAAAAAGTTCACGTCAGAAATATAGGAAAAATATGATCTGAATATCACTTTATTTGAAAGTTAAGTGTTAGGGGGAATAAAATTGATTTTACAATTTTTTTGCAACTCATACATTTTTCATATTTGTCGATTTATCTTCATCAAAAAGGGGGAGATTATTGGATCTAAGTTTTAATGACATATAAAATTATATTTTAATTATACAAACCTCAAAAGATTAAAGTTAAAATGTTGAAAAAGTTTAAAGAAAAAGGTATAACTTTATGCACTACACTTTGATTAAATAATTAATTATGATCCTATTAGATTTTGGATTAACCATAAATCAAAGTTGTAGAGAATTCTATTAACTTTTCATAAAATAAAAAATCATCTCATTTGGATAACTGTGCAAAAAGTTATGCTTAAATAGTACAGGGCGTTCAACCTACCAGCTGGAAGACCGGTCGACCGGTAACATAGATCGACCGGTCAGTGCAAAAAATATCCAATTTCAATAAGCAGAATGTCAAGACTATACCGGTCGAGATATCGAGATACCGGTTGACCGGTTCAGTACACAGATCGATCGGACAGTGCAAAATTTGTCAACGGCCATATTTTTCATAAAAAAAAGTGTACCGGTCGATCGGTCCATATGTGCGGTCGATCGGCCTACGAGTCAAATGAACAGTAATGGTTAAATTTGAAGGAGAAAATTGTGAAATGATTTTTTAAACGACTTTTTCACTTGTTGAAGCCTATAAAAGGAGTGTCAAAGGCAGAAGCATTGGCATTCATCCAATCCTTAAAGAAAAATTCAAGTTATCAAAAGAAGATATTCTCCTTGAAGTTTTCAATTTTAGTTTTCTCTTCTTTGTCTCTTCTTCTCTTGTGAGCTTAGCTTTGTAAAAGAGAGAAACATTTTATTTAGAAAAAATACTGAGAGAGATCCTGTGTAAAAGAGGTTCAAAATCTTACCTCTTGAGCGAGAGAAAAGATTAGCTTCTTAGGAGGAGAAGTTGTCTTGCCTTTCGAAGCGGAGAAAAGGTGGTTGATGTAAAGGACGTTCTTCCTTGCCCCATTTGAAATTAAGGAAGAGTTCTAGTGGAATCTCCGACGGTCTCGAGGTCGAGAAGTCAAAACCTCGTCAACAACCACTCGTACACCTTTGTGTTTGTTTTTTTTTCTCTCTCTCTCCCCCTCTCATATTGAGTTTGATGTGATCTGAATTGCACTTAATTTAAAAGGTTTTAAGAATCGATTTTAAGCTTCTGTGACGGTTTTGTGAAATTGACATTTTCGGATTGAACACCATTGCACACCCTCTTAGTGCTCTTTGGGATCCTACAGACTATATATTATAGAAGGTTTCCTACCTCATATTTTGGCACCTATGTCATTAGGATTTTACTTCATTTCAGTGTCGACATTTCTATAGGAGAGGAGTACATCCGACCCCGCCCTACGGATGTCATCGGATCTGCGACTTTGCACTGGAAATATCTTAGGTTGGACACTGACGATGGAGACAATGACACTGATGGAGAGCCAGCACCGATGGATACTCATGACGTAGCGGAGGCTAGTCCTATCTCCCCTCCGCCTTTGACACCCACTGAGCCTCTTGGATCTTCACAACATGCAGCTTCGACTTTCTATGGCGCCTATGACTTCACTGTTCTTTCACAGCAGGTGGATACCATAGACCATCCAGTGACTCATATGGATCGTTGCATTCGACGGATGGAGTGTGACTCACGATATAGTTGGCTCATTGTAGGCTTACTATGCATCCCAAGGATTCATTCCTCTCGTAGTTTGTGATGATGATAGTCCCGATGAGATGTAGATGTTGCCTTCCTCTTTGATGATGTCAAAAGAAGGAGAAGTTTGGGACGATGCTATGTGGTCTTAATTTCTTAATTGCTATGTTCCTTAGTTACTATGTATTTGTACTAGTGTCATGCACCATTTTGTAGTGAATATAGTCACATTAGCTAGTGTATGAACACATGAAGGATATGTTTACTATGGATGTATTGTGATAACATTTGTTTCATGATGGATATGCTAACTTTTAATCTCATATTTATTTTGTGCTTATAGTTATTGATGTCATTATTCATATTATTATGACAACATAAAGGCCACTTAGTCAGGGAGAGGAAATGTGAAATATACATGAATGTAGGGGAGCTTGCTTACTACTTACTCTCTATACTTACAATTGTTTTTTTCTCTTTCTCTATTGTCCAATTAGTTTGTCATCATAAAAAAGGGGGTGATCGTTGAATACTATGTTTTCATGATAAGGAATTAAATTAGACATAAAAGTTACTAATCTATGCTCAAGTGATGATAATGTAGGTGTAAGATTGATTTGACTTCATTTGTAGAAGAAATCGCCAAGTTAAATGATAAAATAAAATATTTTTTTACACGACCGATCGACCGACCATGTCGATCGATCAATGGATATCATGCAGAAAAAATGCAAAGAGGATGATGGTCGATCGATCGTGACACCGGTCGACCGACCACCAGAAAGACGAATTCAAGAAATATCGAGACCATGATGGTCGACGGTCCGATCATTGCACCGGTCGACCGATCAGCTCGAAGGTGAATTCTAGAAATGATGAGAATGGATGGTCGAGGAACCGATCGACTGATCAGTCTCTATAATAGAGAAAAATATGCAACAGTCATATTGACCAGTCGACCGATCAATAAGTACAATCGATCAGTCACGGGCAGAAATGAACAGTAATGATTATTTTTCTTAGAGAAGATTATACAAGATTTTTTGGATCCAATCAACACTAGAAAAAACCTACAAAAGGAGTTCCAAAGCTTGAAAGAAGATAATCCAAGAAAGCAAAATCACTCCAAAGCTTCTTTCTTCTTAAGCTCAAAGTTGCAAATTCATCCCTTTCTCTTCTAAGTTTTGAGTGTGAGCATATTTTGTAAAAGAAGAGAGTTGGAAGGAATAATTGTATTTTGATCTAGTGAACTTGAGAGCTTTTTGTAAGAAGATGTGTGCCTTGCTTCTTGAGCGGAGAAGAAGACGTGTGGTGTAAAGAGGGTTGTTCTCTTCTTATAAGAAAAAAGAAAGATAGTGGATCTCTGGTGGTCTCGAGGATGAGAAGTCGGAGCGAGGGCATAGGGCAAAGAGTTGGGGTCGAACCTCGTCAACACATCATGCTTCTTTTTGTTTGATCCTTATCTCTCATTTACTCTTATTGTTATTTGCTTGTGATTGGTTTTATCGATTTTTCCAAAATTGATTTCACGAAAAGATTTTTATACACTAATTCTCCCCCCCCCCCCCCCCCCCACCAGACGACCTCTTGACTTGAATAAGTTTCTAGGTAATGTGGATAACCCTCTGGGGTAGGACCGTAGAGGCTTAGAACTTACACAAAGCAAATAGTGTTTAGGTGATTATGAATTTGGTTTCAAGTTGGAATTTGAGATTACTGCAAGCTCTCTAAAAATAACTCTACTACTGCAAGCTGGAATCCAATAAAGTTGGATTTTAAAAGCAAGGTAATGGCAGAATGAAACAAGAAGCATAAGAGAATCCACTTCGAGGAGGCGTGGTTCGAGTATCCATTTGTGATGACTGAAACTCCTGTGTCAAGGGTCAGTGTGTGAATGTCCCTTTCGGACTGGGATTCAACGAGCATGCCTAAACATATAATAGACTACTATCGACACAAAAGAAGAATCAAATGGGAATCGTTCTTCCCTGTCTAGCTTTAGTCCTTCTCGAGTTTCGACTGGGTAGGGTGGGTGTTGAGATATTCCTTCTCGAGTTTTGACTGGGCAGGGTGTCGAGATATTCCTCAACTCATCTTCGGCCAAATGGGGTTTCAATTGATTCATCGCTAAGGTCGACTATCTCTGATTGTCCCGAACTTCTAGGTCTCTATCATGTTCTCTTGAAGCAATTCATTGTGAGAAACATGGTGGCTATCTTAAGGGCTTGAGGAAAAACATTTGGTAAGTGCTTTAAGGGTGTGGGATATGGAAGCACAAATGAGGGAAGGTGTGAGGGTATTAAGGGACATGAAGCAACGAAGTGAGGGTCTGTCAGGTGGAGTGTACGAAAAGCAACAATGCCTCATACATAGTGGATAGATGTGATATGTTGTCGGAAGGAGTGCTGCCATGTGGTACCCTCAATTATTCTTCGACGACAGAGGTTGTAGAAGAGGGCCTGGAAATGACGTCTCATTTAGATGTTAAATGAGTTGACCGCTATGTGACAAATATGTTTTTCTCCTAGTTATTTTGCCTAATCTTCTTTGAATAAAATAATCTTTCCACCACCTATCAGGTAGGTTCCTTTGCACACACTAGGTTGCGCTTCCAAAACCCTTGATGTTCTCGAACGTCCCCTATTCCGCAAATTTGGGTGTGTTATGCAAGTGCTCTATTTTATTTCTAGAAAATTACGAAAAACAAAAAAAAACATTAGAACTTGGGTTGCCCTTCAAGAAGCGACTATGGTTTATATTGTTGACTCAACATTGTTGATGCTCCCCTCAGTCGACGACGGGTATGTGCGGCCTAGTGGTTTCTTCATCATCTTTTGATGTTGTCCCCAAATAGAGCTTAACCCTTTGGCCATTGACCTTGAATACTCTCATAACTCTAAAGGGGCCAAACCATCGGGATCTTTTCCCAGGAAAAGTTTTAGTCTTGAATTGAATAAGAGGACTTGATCTCCTTCATTTAACTATCTCTATTCACTCATATATGCCACTTATTTTTCTTGTCTTTAAAAATAATAAAATTCTCAAAGGCATCGATCCTTGGCTATTCTAGCTCTACTAGCTGTAGCTTTCTATTTTCTCCTGCATCTTTCGGATTGAAATTCAAAAACCTTAGCGCCCAGTAGGCCTTGTTCAACAGGTAGGTGACAAGCTTTTCTGTAGACCACTATGTATGGTGTGGCTCCAAGGGATGTCTTGAATGCGGTCCTATACACCCAGAGAGAATCATCCAACTTGGAACTCTATACTCTCCTAAAACTAGCTACAGTCTTCTCCAATATCACTTTGCTCTATTTGTTCGATACAATGTTTCCACTTGCCCTGAGGTCTATGGGTGATAGGGGGTTGCAATTTTGTGGGAGATCCCATACTTAGTCAGCATAGTGTTGAATTGCCTTTGCAAAAAATATTTCCCACCATCACCAATAATGATTCTTGGCATACCAAATCGTGGGAAATGATCTTGGAAAAGAGCTTTCTTACATGATGTGAATCACATTGCGTCGTGGGTATTGCTTCTAGCCATTTAGAAAAGTAGTCAACTGCGACCAAGATATATATATATATCCCTGAACTAGGGAACGAGCCCATGTAGTCGATAACCCAGACATCAAAGAGTTCCACTGCTTGAATTCTGGTCTCAAGCATCTCTTGTTGCATTGAGATGTTTTCTATTCTTTGGCATCGGTCATAGGTGCTGACGAACTGGTAGACGTCTCTAAATAAGGTTGGCCATCTGGCTTGAAGCACTTTAGTTGTAGTTCTCTGAACACCTCTGTGTCCCCCATACGCGGGTGTATGGCATGCAGATATAACTTAATTCCTTTGGGACGCATCTTCTTAACTGTCCATCTGAGCATTCTTTGAACAAGTATGGGTTGTCCCAAAAATACTTCTTTGCTTCAGAAAGGAACCTCACCCTTTGCTAGTAACTCAGATCTTTTGGAAGGATACCCTGGCCTTGTAATTAACTATGTCTGCAAACTAAGGGAAACTTCTAGTAAATATGAAAAACAATTAATCATCAGCTAAAGTGGCCTGGATTTGTAACTCCTTGTCAACATCTCCTTTCTTATGCTCGATTCTAGATAGGTGATCTGCTACTTGATTCTCTAAGCCACTTCTATCTTTGATATCTATGTCGAATTCCTAGAGTGATAGCACCCATCTAATCAGCCTTGGTTTAGAGTCTTTTTCAGAAAAGAGGTGCTTTCAAGCTGAATGGTCAGCATGCACTGTGACTTTTTAAACCGACTAAGTAGGATCTAAATTTATCCATGCAATAAACCACTTAAAGTAATTTTTTTCTATGGTTGTGTAGTTCTTCTGCGTCAGTCCAACACTTTACTTGCATAATAGATAATGTGAATGACCTTCTTTTTTGGCCCAAAGCAGCTCCGACTGCGATGTCGATGGAATCATGACTTCAAACGGTAGTGACTAGTCAAGGGATTGCATTATTAGGGCTGAGATAAAAGCCTTCTTAATCTATTGGAAGGCTCGTATACAGTCATGAGTCATATTGAACACAACATCCTTGTATAGTAAATCAGTAAGAGGCTTGGCAATTCGGGAGAAATCTCTAATGAATATGCGGTTGAAATAAAACTAACATTGAACCTTCATGATTTAACAATTAAGAATACTTTATGTTTTAATTTGTATGACTAGTGGACTACTTTAGTAATTTGATGTGTAAACTTTGAACTCTTTATGTTTTAACATGTGTTGTATTGACTTATAGAATATATGTGTAGAGAGTGATGAATTATTAAATATGATAAATCCTTATGCAATTCATATATGACAGTTGAAATATGACCAATGAACCCATTACATTTGACACTAACATATAAAAACTATTTTTCACAAGTATTTTATAAATGCATAATATTAAATATATATATATATAGTCATGTATATAAACTCTACGAGTTTACGTTTCAAGTTTATGTCTCGAGTTTACCGGACATAAAATGAGTCAACGTAAACTCTCGAGTTTGAAAACCTTGTTTGCGGGGTCGACTTCTATACCTTTCTAAGATATAATATGTCCTAAGACAACTCCTTTTTGCACCATGAAGTGACATTTTTTTCAAGTTAAAGTCTCCTCGTATCTCTATAGAATTTAGACAAATTCATCAAATAACAATCAATGGAGGATCTATGGACTGAGAAGTCATCCATGAATACCTCCATGATATCTTCCACATAACTAGTAAAGACAAAAATCACGCATCTTTGAAAAGTTGCAAGTGCATTACAAAATCCGAAAGGCATGTATCTGTATGCAAATGTACCATAGGAACGGGCATATGTGATTTTTTCTTGGTCAGCAAAGTGTATAGGAAATTGTAAGAAACTAGAAAAACCATTCAAATAGCAGAAATAAGACTGTCTAGCTAGGCATTCTAACATCTGACCAATGAAGGGAAGAGGGAAGTGATCTTTTCTGGTTGACTTGTTTAGCTTCATAAAGTTGACACACATGCGCCACCCTATGGTGGTGGACGTAGCTACCTTCTCTCCTTTCTTATTTTCAACAACAGTCATCCCCCTTTCTTGGTAACTACATGAATGGGTTTTACCCATTTGCTATCAGAAATAGTGTATATAAGATCAGCGTCTAACAATTTCATTACTTCCTTTTTCACTACTTCTTAGAGGATAGGGTTCAACCTCCTTTGGAATTCCTTAGTCGGCGTTGCATCCTCCTCTAAGGGAATACTATGCAGACAAAGGGAAGGATTAAGGCCTTTGATTTCTTCCATTGTAGAGCCTATAACTTTCATATGTTTGCATAGAACATTCAACAATAAACCTGTCTAATTTTATCCAATGCGGAGATAAAAATAACAGGGTAAGAGGAATTTGGTCCCAGGAATTCATATCTGAGGGTGGAGGGAAGTGATTCCATCTCTACCTTTGGTCCCACAGGTTCGATTAGCTTGGGCTCATTGAGTGGGATTCCAGTTTCAAAATGAATGGTCTAATCTTCTTTGGGGAAAGACACGTGTGTTTGGTTGTCTAACATTTCAGCAATATTGCATTCTTCAGCAGGTTGTTGCTCATTAAGAATTTCGAATAATGCTTTGCATGTGTCTGAAACAATGGAAGTCATCTTTTCATGTTCAGCGAGGCAATTCCTTAATGGGTCATCTACCAACGTGAGATTTAGTACTTCTTTAACAGCTGGGTCGACTATATCTTCGACCTCGCTGACATCTACTAGGCTTAGTTGCTTCATGGCCCTATTCAAGTTGAACTCAATGGTTTCATCCCCTACCTAAAAGGATAGCTTTCCATTTCTAACATCAATTATTGCTCCAGCCGCAGCAAGGAAAGGTCTCCCAAGAATCAAGGGGTTATTAGTATCTTCTTCCATGTCTAGCACAATGAAGTCAGCAGGGATAAAAATATTTCCAATGTGAATAGGAACGTCTTCGATAGTCCCTTGAGGATGTTTAATTGACCGGTCATAAAGTTGGAAGATCATGTTAGTCAGCTTCATTTTTGCAGTTCCCAATTACTAGCACATCAATAGTGGTATTAGGCTAACGCTAGCACCTAGATCACACAGTGCTCTATTCACTTTCAGATTTCCTATTACACAGGGGATTGAGAAACTCTCTGGGTCCTTCAACTTTAGTGGCAACTTGTTCACGATAGCTGCGCTAACCACCTCTGTTAAGGCAATAATTTTTTGGGTATCAAATTTTCTTTTCTTCAACAGAATATCTTTTAAGAATCATGCATATGCTAAGATCTATTGAATGACTTCAACAAACAGAATATTTATTTGCAACTTCTTCAATACTTCTAAAAAATTGAGGAATTGGTGGTCACTCTGATTGTGTGCTAGTCTTTGTGGGAAAGGTAGGTGTCTAGGGTCGATCAGGTATCCTTATCACTATTCTTCTGAAGCGATTGAGGTTGAATTTCGAGTACTTCAGTAGTAGTTACTAATGATTGGTTTTGCTTCAAGCAGTAAAGCAAGTTAAGATTGGTCAGGGCTCTTAGTTTAGGCAGTTGTCTCCCACTTCGCAGCACTACTGCTTTGCATTACTCTCTCGAGTTTTGTTCAGGTTGCCATGAAAATTTGCCCAGTGGTGGAAAGAATGAGGCTGCCTATTCAACAATCTAAATTTCAAGCATTTTACCATGGGTAATCCTTCTACCTTCTCAAACAGTTACTTAACATTCTCGTTTTGGGCTTATTGCTGCTTAAGCAAACTCAGAATCATTTTCTCCAGAGGCTATCCTTGATGACTCCAACGGAGCTGGTAATGTCAATTGTTGCGACATAGGCAACTAAGGAATAACATATGAACATATATGTCTTGAACTATAACGTGATCCTTACATGACATTACATCATATTTATCATTAATTCTTCATATAACATTCTTAGATGTCTGCTTACCTTTAGAATCATCATATGCAAGTATCATACAATAAAATATGCATTTATATCATTCATAAACAATCATGATATGTAACTTATTATTTCATTTCGCCTTCACTGTCATATACATTCTAAGAGTCTCTTTATAAGTCCTTGATCATTATTTATCACTTAAAATCTTTTTATACTTTACATTTTCTCAATGTTACTTTATAACCCTTTGAACTTTCTTTCATTCTTCTTTCTTTTTTATTATGTGATACTTCATGTGTCATCTTTCATCTTTATCACATAATATCATCTTGAATTTCATTTCACATTATAAGTCATATCTTTGGAACACACATCATAATAGTAAGGATTCCTATTCATTTTTAGAAATACACACATTTATGATGATGGACATTGTTCTTTGGAAGAACATACACGATGCAGGACTTTACTTTTTGGGATTGGTTAAAAATCTTTTTGAAATAAATATATAAGTGTAGAACTTTGCTTTCCATTTTTACTTCCTCATCATGTTAATTTCTTTCTTTGTTATAAGATACTTTGAAGTTAAACTTCATTTTCTTTCTTACTTTATCTCATAACATATTTGATCTTAACAATAGTTGGAGAATCATGTGAATGACATCACATTAGCTAACTAGACCACATTTTTGGGAACACACACATCAAAATAATGAGGGACTTTATTTCAAGAAATACACACTATAATATCGAGTGATTTTATTTCAAGGAATACGTACACTTTCTGATGAGAGACATTGTTTTCAGAGAAACACATACACAAATGTAGAACTTTACTTTGCGAATTTAGTCCCCTTGAAGTACATATATAGGTGCATAACTTTGCTTCCTGCCATTGATGAGCATGTGTTACGTGTATTTATGTGTCATATACAATTAATACGCATCCATACATAATTTATATACATTAGAAAATAGGTTTAAAACATCATAAAATCCATTTTCAGCGTCATGGCCGTGCCCAAAAATGTGGTCCTTGCCCAAATTTGTCATGGTCATGTCTAACATTGTCACGATCATGCCAAGCCTTGTCACAATCGTGCCCACAATTGTCATGGCCTTGCTCAGCCTTTTCATAGTCATTCTCAGCTTGACCAAAATTTGCCTTCGTCATTCTTGCTCACGGTCATGACCAAGTTAGTCACGATCGTACTTGGCCTTGTCACATTCATGATAAAGGATGTCATGGGTGAGACTGGGAGTCTTTTAATCGCCTTGATTTCGATCACAGTCATTCCTATTGTTGGTGCCGACTCTTGAAATTCCAATTTTCAATTCGAAAATACCAATTTTTGAGGTAAAATTTTTAAGAAATCATACATATCATCCCCAACAATCTTAAGGGGCATTCATATTCATCTAATAGGCATATAGGATGAATAAAATCATGTGAACCATAACATAAGGAAGAAACATTAATCTTCTTTTGTTGATCTTAAAACATAGCCACTATGAAGAATAGGGCTCTAGATTTTCTTGCCTTCGATTTTTTTTTGTGGAGAAGAAAAGAGAAAGGAGTTAACGGCTAGGATTTTGGGGAATCCATAAAGTTGTTAGACTTTATGTAACACCCCAAGATTTTTTCAAGGGTAATATAATAATTTTATAATTCAATTAGAGTATTTGATGGATTGAAGGAAGACTAAGTTCTATTGGGAATATGAATTACAATTTGATTGAGATTAGGAATTTCAATTTGATTTGAAATCCAAAAGAATGTTTAATGGACATAATACTCTCACATAAAAAAAGATTGAGAGTTTATGCCTTAGAAATATTTTAGCCATTAAAATATTTCTAAGGCATAAACTCTCAATCTTTTTTTATGTGGGAGTATAATTTTGATTCAAAAATTAGATGATAAATATTATGGAATTAAATAATTTTGAAAATTAGAGAAAAGAAGGAAATAAAAGAATAAGGTGAAGGTAGAGTTTGATTAAGAGGAGTTATGAAGAGATAAAAAGAAATTTGAGTAGAAATGAATTTTTTATAAATATGGTTATGGAATAATTTGTGAAATTCAGATTTAATTAAATATGAATATTTGACATAAGGTAATAAATTATGGATGGCCATGATTGATGGAGAATTAGTCTAAGGCGCAATAAGAGTCAAAACCCCTAGTTAAGAATTATAAATAGGGGCCTAAAAGGTGGATAGAAAGTATTATTTGTCTCCATAAAATTTCTACACGAGAGTTCCCTCTTCCTCTTTCGATTTCATACAAATCGAGACACTTGAGAATGCGACCAACATATCGTTTCAAAGTCTCGACATAGGAGAATAAGATCCAAGTGGTAGGCGAGAGTTTCAAGATCTTATCGCGAAGAAATCATCGATCAAAGTATCGACGTTCGTGAAGCCAACAAATTAGAGGATTCCTAGTTGGTTTTCAACCAAGTTAAGGTACATAGGGGATCCATATATGGATGGTATTCATCGATATAGACTCTCGGACTCCTATTTATATATTATCGTATGGATAAATTGTGAATTAAGTTATGCAAGTTATTGTATCAAAAATTGAGCCACAAGACACATCAAGAACGTGATTATGCAAGTAGCTACAGAACTTGGCCTGGGTTCTGTAGTGCCCAACTCGAGTTCTTTAGAACTCGGGTGACAATTGAATAGACCATATTGTATGAACTCGGCCCAAGTTTAGAGGTGCACGGCCCGATTTGAGTAACCCGAGGGCGATATGATGAAATTGTGAAGAATCTGGACTAGATTTTGACTAGCTCGGTTCGGGTTCCGTTGATATTAATGGACGAATTGAAATTGGATTAAATTTGGATCGGGTTTTGGATTGAATCGAGTCGAGTTCCATTGACAAAATCGAAATATAATTGGATCGAATAGGCTCGACCTAGGTTTCACTAGACCCGACCCATGTTCTACCAAGGTATATGATTGAAAGAAAAAGATGAACAACCCGGCTTGGGTTACATTGATCAAATTGGAGTAGGAGTTGACACCCGATGAACTGACCCGAGTTAAGAAAGATGGGTATAATTGGTTATAGGAACCGGCCCGAGTTTCACTCCACTAACCCGGGTTCTTAAGATAGAAGAGTATGTTTTAAGTTATTGATTAAGTTTAATTGTGATGTTTATGCTATTGATTATCATATTATTATGATATTGACTTCATTATGATATATTGATTGATGTCCTGGACATCCAAGATCATAAAATAAATCTAAATCGAAAATAAAGATAGATGGCATAGGTTAGAGAAGATATAAGATGTGAGGTGCCTATAGATTTTGAGAACTCTCAAAGCAACCTATATGGTAGATGTCTAAAGTTGATTGATTTATTAATGACAGCTTACATGATTGACGTTAATTAAAGAATAAGAGTTGAAGCAGCCCTTATGGTTGAAGCAACCCTTGTAGTTGAAGTGTTGAGCAACCTTTACGGATGAAGCAGCCCCTCGTGGTTGAATTATTGAGCAACTTTTATGGTTGAAGCCGCCTTTATGATTGAAACAGTCCTTGTAATTAAAGCAGCCCTCATGGTTGAAGTATTGAATGGTTGAAGCAACATTTATACTTAAAGCAACTTTCGTGGTTGAAGTATTGAGCAACCTTTATAATTAAAATATAATGCAACCCTTGTAGTTGAAACAGTCTTTATGGTTGAAGTTAAAGATAAAAAAGATAATTGATTGATAAGAAGTTAAAGATAAAAAGATAATTGCAGCCTTTATGGTTAAAATATAAGAAATATAATTGATTGAAAAGATATTCAATATCAACCTTTATGGTTGAAGAATAAGAATACGCAATTGATTGAAAAGAATAATTGAATTGCAGCATTCGTAGTTGAAGTATGATAAAAGATTATTGAATTGCAATATTTATGATTGAAGTCAAGTAAAGTAAATATTAATTTATTATTAAAGATAATTTATTTGCAGCCTATATGATTGATGGTAATTGTTATTGTCAGTCTTTATGGTGGATAATGCATATTGATAATTGATATTGCATTATATGATAATATTTATATTGCTTATCATTATGCATATGATTATTATTATTGATATGGTTTATATTGTTTATTATTATAGATGACCTTGAGTTTATCTCACTGGACTTTGCTTTTGTACTTAGATTCGTATAGCTAATCATGATTGTAATGATAAGACGGTTGGTGACTTTTCGGATGGGTGATATGCATATTGAATATAGTCATTGATGGTCTCCTAGTGGATGATTGTAGGCCCATAACCCTCATATTCATAGATATTGTAAAATGCTTTCACAATTTTAAATAGATTATTGTGTTTAAGTTTATCGCTATTGTAAACTAGTATATTGACGATAGTTAAGTTATAGAATTGAATGACGTCGCCGAAATAGTCTTCTGAGTAGGTAAAGAAAAAAAATCTCGAAGTATTACACTTTATATAAGGTTTATCTAGGTTTTGATAAAAAAAAGCTCAAATACTTTGGGGTTGTTACACATTTGGTGAAAGAAGAGATCATGGGCAACAACATTCAATTGATACCAGAGATTGAATTGCCATAAGCTACAAATTATAAAAGTGTTTTATCTTTAGTGCTTGGAGAGTTGATCAAAGATGGAAAAAAAGAGAATCTAGGGGAAATGATTCCTCTTTCCATATTGTTGATAATTTTTTAGGAATTTTAAAATTAGATCGGACAATCTATTAATGGACCAAATGTCAATACTTATGTAAAGACGATTCAACCAAATTTGGTTTGAATCATTCGCTCGAGTTTGAACCGTGGTCAGAATCATTCACGAGCGATTGACTTACGTATATGGAGCGCTCCATATATCCCTTATCCGCTTATTTAATATATAATTTTATTGAACTATGCTAATCTATTAAATAAGTGACTATTTATTTTTGCAAACACATTATAACATATTAACCACATTTTGAGTGTCAGTACTAATTAATATCCACTCCTTAAATTGATTGTTTAACCCACTAAAACCAAATCCTTAAAAAGGGATTAACAAACATCCATCATTGGAAAAGAAAAGTTCATAAATAAAAGTTTCAAGTTCAATTCTAAAAATAATTTCTTCAAAATTTATTTATTTTACTCTCATGTTAAGTAATACTCACGTATATAGAAAAACTTGTATTTTGTGATGTGAACAAGGGGACACGTCTGATCAATAATTTATTATTAAATTTAAATTAATAGATGCCGACAAATTTAACAAGTCTGGGCCTTAAGTTTGAACGATATAGGTCAACGGTCTTAAGTGGGCCTCCCGGCCCGCCGGAAGCACCGTTCGCTCTCCCTCCAGCCACGTCTTCCAGAAACATCGACATTGCTCTCGGCCTCGGCCTCGGCCTCGCTCTCGTTCGCGTTCCATCCTCCCTCCATTTGGATCTCACCGTTTGACTCCCGGCGGCACCGGCGACGTTTCCGGCAATCAGCCACCGGCACAAGGTCCTCTTACTATTCTTTTCTGGCAGTTATATGATCCTTCTTGCTATCATTTCAGGTATCCACGTGTTGTGACCGACGACCGGTAGCTGGCGATACCGATTGGTGTGCTGGGGAGGGCTCCATCCGTTTAATTAGGGTTCCTTCTCTTCTCTTTGGATCGCTTAACTCACTTGGGTTGCCAGATCGTTTAAAATAGGCCAAAACGAGTTATTGGTTGGTTTTCGAAATTTTTTTGCTGCACGTTGTTCGCGAAATTTATCATTTATAAGAGGACGCTCGTCGATTTCTTATTCGATGCATGCATGTTAACGGATTGTTTCCGAAATCATTCTCAGTATCTTATTAATGTTCATCATTACCTTATTATGTCCTATTAAATGGATTCATCATTAATGCCCATTGATAGTTTGAGCTACATGCTCATCGGCTTGTTGTTTAGTTACTTTTTTAGATCGATAAAAAGTTTCAGGACTGGTGATAATGATAAAAAAATAATCTCGTATTATAGGGAACACAGACATGGTGAAGGACACTGAGTACTATGACATATTGGGTGTCAGTGTTGATGCATCTCCCGCTGAGATAAAAAAGGCTTATTACCTCAAGGTAAAACTAGAATCATATTCCAGAAATGAACATTTGAGTGGTGTTTGTGATGTTAAAAGGCCAATATTTAGGAGTTTCTTATCTCTGCAAACTTTAAAGTTAAGAGAAATCTTGCTCTATGAAGCATTTTTTTAATTTAAATTAAATAATTAAAAGATTGGAAAACCTACATTTGCATTTGAGATGATCTTTTGTATAATTCTTCTTTACCTAACAAAATAGAATGAAGTTTACTACTTTAGTTGATGATGCGAATGATATTATTTCCTTCTTATGTTGATACTTACATTAACGGTCCGTATGCTATGAAGTAGTTCAAAGAGATTACCAGTTATTTTATTTAAAATTTTCAGGGTCCATCATATTACCTCGTTTGGCTGCAATTAATTACCAATAATTTTAACTTCTCCAGTACTCTTGATTACCACCTCACTGGTAATTACCAATAATTCAGATAGCAAGCATGAGAGCTGTTTTTTTTCCAAATTAACAGTTGGATGCAATGCATTTTGACAAAAATACCCATTCAATCAAGTTTTAAATTTTATTAGTTAATAGTATCATTCAACTTTATCTTCTTTATTGTTTTGAATCTTTTGCAAATAATTCTTAATTTTGTCTCACCTTCTTTTATCTATATTCACTTTTTTTATTGTTTGCTTTGTATATCTGTAATAACATGTGATAAAAATTTAAAATAATTTTGGGGGTATTTTGGTATTTCTTTCTCTAACTATTTTGCTTATTATTTACATTACTAGTACTTACCAAACACTACAATGTGATATTACTAGAAATTTAAATAGCGATAATTTAGATTAGTGGTGATTTTAAATTATTGGTTAATTAAAATGGTAATACACCACGATTCCTAAGTGATATAATATTTTAATAGACTTCCCTTAGTATGCATGTTAACAATATCACATGGTCCACAACTTTTTTTTAGAAGTGAAAGCATAGTTACCAAGGTTGTATCTATCCTATTTTATTGAATTGATGGAAAAAAGATACAACCGAGACATTGTGGTGGGAAATCATTCCCTAACAACACCCTTAATTTCCAGCCTATATTTTAGCCAGGTTGTGGTAATATTGTCCATTAAACATCTTACCCCTTGAGTATAACGACATTTCTTTCAGACCAAATAGCCCACGGTGCAACAGTTGGAAGTACCTACCTGTATCTTGAGTTGCAACAACTGCGACAGGAAGTACCCGCCTGTATCTTGAGGCAAATACCCTAACATCTTATCTGCCATCATAAAGGAAAGATTGCCAGAAGTTCGCAGCCGAGGACAGATTCAACCATTGACATCCTAGTGTATGCCATGTCTCCTTAGCCATCATACATTCAAAGAAAAGATGATTGATATCCTCTGCAGCCGATCTTATAGGATGCAAGTAAAATCAGCTGAAGGTTGCTACCTTTGCTGATAGGTCTTGGTCAATAGCCGGTCGCACCTAAGAAGTCAAAGAAATATTTTAATTTTCAAAGTATGGCCAGCTTCCATATAATCCCACAGTTGGTCCTCAGGTCAACGTCATCCAATCTATCAGTCATGCTGAGTAAATAACAAAGAAGCTGCTTGAGTTTCATACCCATTTGTCCGGTATGTTAGCAGCCAGACTACACCCTTCCAATTTCTGCAAGAGGATGATGAAGTCATTAGTTCTCTGTTCGGACAAGTGCATTGAGAATGGAGGGAGTCAAACACCATTTAGGTCATTGTTGCTTGACCAACAATCAGTCATAGAAGCCTTCTTGTTACCTGCAATGGCATAAAGCCTTGGGAATTGGTTGGCAAGGGTTTTAGAATCAACTTGTGGATCCTCTCAGAACCGGATATCCTTTCCATTACCAAGGGATAGGAATAAGAAGGGTCTGACTTTAGGGAGAACTGCCATTACACCCTTCCAGAAAGATGAACACCCTTGGAGATGCAACAACCTTGAGTCCAAAGAGATGGTTCTTGCATGGGATGCAAAAATCACAGATGACCAGAGACACCAACGTCCCCCATGACACGATATGCCCATTTCGAGAGCAAAGCTTCCATTGTTCACCGAATGATCCGAATTCTTAAATCACCCTCAAGAAAAGGGCGACAAACATCTTTCCAGGCCACCAAATGAACACCCCAAGATGGACTGCCTGAATGTCTCCAAAAGAATTTGTTTCAAAGAGAGTCCAGGCAGGCCGCCACAAAACATGGTAGAGGCAATAGTGACTTGGGTGGCAGAAAGTACTGTCCGCACTACTGTCAGTTGTCCTCCTCTTGATAAGAGCCTCGATCTCCACCCTGTTAGCTGGCATTACACTCTTTTAATGACCAGATTCCATTCTCTTACATGTATCTTTCTGTCGGCGAGAGGCAACCTTGGTAAGGAATAGGTAGATTGCATATCGTTATGTGCAGCACCATTGAGCAACAGAGAGCGTCTTCATTATTCATCCCAAAAGGTATGAACAAAGATTTTGAACAATTTATGCAAAGACCTGAGAAATCTCCAAATACCTTGACTAAAAAGGAGATCCTTCTTGCTGCATCCACAGATCCCTCGATAAGAAATAATGTATCTATAATAGCGGGATTAGAGTGCCACAATTTTGTGCTCCGGTGAGATCAGAAATGAGGTCACTTTGGCTGACCGAAAAGGTGCAGCGTGCTAGGGCATCAACAGCCAAGACAAACAGAAATGGAGCAAGAGGACAGCCCTGGCGTACACCTTTCCGAGGTTGGACCCATTCACCTGTTGGATTGTCATTGATAAGGGAAGAGAAAGAAACAGCAAACACATTGTTTGATCGCTGAAAACCCTGTTTATATAGCGAGCACCATAAGAAGGACCAGTCCAAGGAGTCGTAAAATCCACCTTCCACATGAAGCCTTGTTGGCCTGTGCGTTGCCAATAAAAGATGATCTCTGATGCCATGATGAAACTATCTGATATCGATCGCCCAGCAATGAAAGCCAATTGCACAAGATGCACCAAAGAATCCAGGACAAGGCGCAACTTATTTGTCGAAACACAAGCCATAATAAAATATATTGAGTTAGATAAAGCAATTGGAGGAAAATCTTCTACTCTATCTGCTCCTGGTATTTTTGGTATTAAGAATAAAAAGAAATGGTTGATCCTTTCAAGCCCCCTATTGCCATCCACAAATTCATGGAGAGCAGCCATGACATCCGGGCCTAGAAGAGGCCAAAATTCCTTGTAGAATAGCACCGGAAAGCCGTCTGGTCCAGGTGACCCTTCACTTTTCAGGTTCCGCAAGGCGATGGCTTGTTCGGGGCGGTGCATACGGCAGAGCCCCTCGATGAGGGTTCCATAACTGACGACCAACATTCTGCCAATATGGTTGCACCTACGTTGATTGCTAGCATACATATGGAAGAACGTTGTGTTAGAGTCACCTTCCTTGAGCGACTGTTATTGTGACCTCTGCCTCCATTCCATTTCCATTTTGAGATCCTCTCTAGCCACCACCTCTTGATGTCGTTGGCGTTCCATCAGTTCATTTGTAGTTAACTCGTATCCTCCAGCTGGTCCATAGCAGAGATGGCACTTAAGGCCTACATTGTTTTGTGGTTGCATTCTTCCCTGATCTGGCATTTGTAGCAGCAAAGAAAGCTTCTCAAGCAGTTCAGTTTGTCAGCAATGGTCTTTGTTGCCAAGGTGGATATAGGGTAGCTTCTCCATTGTTCTTCCATCATCGTTCAAAAGTTGGGTTCTTGGAGCCAGGCTGTTTCGGATTTGAAATAAGATCTAGGAATAGAGCCCTCATTTGAATTCCATAGCAGCAGTGTGTGGTTAGAAAAAGGCCTCTCTAGTGCCAAAACAGTGGACAGCGGAAATTTCTCAGACAACTCCTCGGATCCAAGGAACCTATCTATCTTAGATTTCGCATTTAGGGAGGCCATGCGCTGCCAGGTAAATATTTTTTTTGAGAGAGCAAAGGATGATTACCACTTGTAATCATCCATTTTATTAAAGGTTGTTATATTGCAGAAACAGACAAACTTAGTCCATCCACTCACCCACTATCTTCTCAGCCATTGCTACAATGTTCTCAACATATAACCTCTCACCCCTAAAAGTACAACTGTTGCATTTGATCCAAATAGCCCATAAGAAAGCAAAAGGGGCCACCCGACGCCTGCTTGTGCTGTACACTTGGACTCCATTTTGGCTCTCACATCTTGTTCGGAAGGAGTTCCAAAACTAGGTTAATGTTCAAGGGGTAGACCTTGAGTATCCAAATCTTTGCCACACCTCTCTTGCCGTCGCGCATTGAAAGAAAAGGTGATCAATGTCCTCATCCGCTGCACCACAAAATACACAGGTTATATTCGCCTCAGGAACCCATCTTTGCCTGTAGCATCATGTTGGAAGTCTTCCACGTCGGAGCAGCCATGCAAAAATTCGTATTCGTTGAGGAATCCGTAGCCTCCAAATCCTAGTGCAGTCTGTCAGCAAGCCCGTGTCCACTAGTCGAATGTCGTTTGTGAGAAGTGTGTATACTTCAGTGACAGAAAATTGACCAGATGCCCAGATCCATGAGTCCTTCCGAGAGCTACTAGGCGATATGCCATCCAATTGCCCCATGAGAATGATAAGTTCTTCCACCCTCTGGTCTGAAAGAATGGCATTGAATTGTGGAGTCCACACACCATTAGATAGCAGATTTCCTGACCAGCAGCCGGCAATCCTAATGTTTTTATCCTGGATGATAGCATATAGTCTTGGTTACAACCTAGAGAAAGGAGCACGGGTTGCCCAGGAATCTTCCCAGAATCTGAAATCATTACCAGGTCCCAATGAAGCTTCAAACAACAACAACAACAACAACAAAGCCTTATCCCACTAGGTGGGGTCGGCTACATGGATCATACGACGCATTCATTGATCCATGTTCATGAGATTCGACAGGATTTTACGCTGGCTGTCGGGGCCTAACACAACCCTCCTCCTTTATCCGGGCTTGGGACCGGCTATAAAACATAGGCGGAGTTCCAATGAAGCTTCAAAAAATGGGAATAATCTTGCCATCACTGACACAACACTCCTCCAAAATGCAGAAGAACCATGTTGAGCTAACCCTCTTTTCTCCCAATTCAGTGTGTGACCATAACAAGCAGTTATTATAGAAAACCAAAGGTCATCACCATGACCCATGACCCGGGTCACCCATTTTGCAAGTAGCGCTTCATTCATTTCTTTCATCGATCTGATCCCCAATCCACCCTCACAATATGGCCTGCATACATCAGACCATGCCACCAAGTGAAGGCCTCTACCATTGATGCCTGATTTTCACCATAAGAACTTCCGACGGAGTGCATCTATGCGCTGAATCACCCCACAAGACATTCTGAAAACTGACAAAATATATTGGCATAGATGACAAAACTGATTTTGTCAAGACCAATCTTCCACCTCTTGAAAGAAGCCTCGAGCTCCAACCTTGTAATCAATTTTCCACATGCTCCACTACAGGATTCCAGTCCCAAGCAAGGAGTCGACCGTCTGTTAATGGGAGACCCAAATATGTAAGAGGGAGTTGACAATTGGTTGTTTGCAGCTCCGTTGAAACTCTGCTCATCATCTCCTCGTCCATGCCAAATGGAACAAAAGATGATTTGGACGTGTTAATGCGTAGACCAGAAAAGTCACCAAAGATATCAATGATCATGGAGATCCTCCTTGCTGCTTCTTCGAATCCCTCTATAAAAAATATTGTGTCATCAGCATATTGTAGTAGAGGAACAAGAGTACCTTGGTCCTTGTTTGGAGAAAAACCCGAAATAATTCCTGCTTCACAGGCTGAGAAAACACATCTAGCAAGCGCGTCCACAGCAAGAACAAATAACATGGGTGCCAAAGGACATCCTTGTCTGACACGTTGTGGTTGGACCCATCCACCTGTTGGCCTGCCATTAATTAGAACTGAGAAAGAAACAGTGCAAACGCACCGTTTCATCCAAGAAATCCACAGTGGAGGGAAACCACGATGCTAAAGAGAGCTCCATAAGAATGCCCAATCCAAGGAATCATAAGCCTTGGAGAAGTCAACCTTCCAAAGGAAACTACATCTACCAGACCGTTTCCAAAAAGAAGCGATTTCGGAAGCTATTGTAAAACACTGCCGGGTAAATATGCAATTAGCAATTGGGAAATCTGTAAGGCCTTGATCATCAATCTCCCTGAATGCGGCTGCTCCTCTATTTCGTCTGCGTCTCAAGGTTGGGCGGTCCAACGAGTCAAGGGTCAGATTGAAATCGCCCCCTAAAAGCCAGCATGTGTCCTGGAACATGTTTCTAAGATTCTTGAGTTCCGCCCACATCTCTAGCCGTCGAGCATCCTCCTGGGGCCCATAGATGCAGGAGAACATGAGCGGCACACGATCTGATCTTCTTGTTAGGATTGCTGAGCTGGAGAAGCAATCTTTGTGGATGTCCACCTTCTAAAAAATGCTATCATTCCAGCATAGGAGACAGCCCCCCGACCTTCCAACCGAGTCCAACGAGAGATATCCAGCCAAGTTTGAGCCTCCAATTTGTCACGCAGTTAGTTGATCAATCGAAGCTAATTGTTTCCTGGATCATGGCAACATCCACCTTCCATTGACATAGGTATCTTCTCAGGACTGCTCGCCTAGTCCCTGAGATCCCGAACATTCCATGTCACTATCCGCATATGGATACAGGAGAGATCCCCACCATCGTTGCCTACCGTGGCTTTCTAAAGAACTTGAACAAGGTTGTCGTGGTCTCCTTCTGATGTTCATTGCTCTTGTCATCTCCTCCTCCAGTTCATTATCTAAATAGTTTCTGTTGGGATCACGGGAAGAGTTTGACCTCCTTTGTCCTTCGATGTTGCAGTTTTAGGGGTGGCTGAGATGTGTTCCACGGATTCAGGAGTGGCCAAGACATGTTCATCCGAGGTCGCTGTCGGGTTGACCACATTATGGTCATTCTGTGGGGTCTGATTCGAGTCCAATATGGGCTCAAGCAGGCTTGAGTCAGGCGCCAGTAATGTCGTACCTCTTGGCGTATGATATCCCACCTCCCATCTCTCGTGGTCTCATGGTCTCGTGGATAGCCATTGTTTGATTTTTCTTCCTATGTTTGTTTGCCAGATTTATTGGCCAGGAATTCATCCCTTTCTGAATTTGTGACAGTTTGGCGGATGACAGACTAGCAGGGTATTATTTTATTTAAACTTTTCAGGGTCCACAACTGCATTATGTCAGCATCCTGTTATCTTTAATGGAAAACCTAAAATAATATAACGTCAATTACTAAATTTAGTCCGTTTCAAAAAAAATTTAGAATATTCCAATAAAAATTCTAGTCACTCAATGATTATATTTTTTTATTATCTCTTCTTGGTAGTGCTTGTTTCCAGTGTTAAACAGTTCGTGTTTTAGTTTGTAAAAAAAATTAGGATATGGATGATCTTCAAGGAAAAGAAAAATCTGCTGTAGTATTGACAGGCTTTAGGAACCAGTTACTACAGAAATATATATATGGTGATATATTAAATATTCAAAAATACATGCGTACATAAACAGATATATGTTCTAAAAAAAACAGATATATGTATGTATGTGTATGTATCTATTTCTTTATATTTAAAATATGTCTATATGCACCTGCGAACGTGAATACACACACAATACTAGTTCCTGGACATTTATAGAAGATAATATTGTTATATCCATTGGTGCTAATGAATCTATCATTCTTTCTAACATGCCTAACTTTATCAGCTTTGTTTGTCTTATTTTATCATTTTGCCTTGTATTTCAGTCTTATAAGTTTCTCTCGCAGTAATGTTGTCAATGAAGGGCAGCATTCATTGGGGTTTCTTTTGTCATACAGTTATGCTTTTTCTTTGCCTCATCATTCAACAAAAGCAATTGACTGACTTGTTAGCTTACCTTGTGTGATAAAAAGTTAACTTCATCTGGTCCATACTTTGAAACAGTTTCAGTCCTTACACATGCATTAATGTTTCTTCTACCAACCTTATTATTCTCTATTCTTATTCGAATGGTTGTCATAAGTAGACTGTCAAACCATAAGCCCTTGCATTCCTTCTCCTTTTATCATAGATCCATCCGATATTTAATGTAGCTGTTGTAAAACCTGGTGATTATTATGGATGCTTGATGGAAGGCAACATGCTAACATAACTAGGAACAAGTGAAAAGTAAGGAAAAAATACAATTGTTAAGATTTTAGATAATGAAATGCTGCATTTGTGCCTGAAAGATGCTTCATAGTGCATATATTCCCCATTCAGGGTTTGTATGTTTTCTTAAAAGTGGCTAAGAATGTTGAAGAAACACCAACAATAAAAAGCAGAGAGAAACAACAGTAGAGTACGACACCAAGGAAGAAAATTGTAGGCTGCTTGCACAGGAGATGCAACATTGATAACACAAACTTGTAAGTTGAATTTGTCAAAAATAGTGCAGTAAGCACCCCTTAGAGTGGCTGCATATGCAGCCTGACGGCCGATAGGCAAGGGTCTGATGTTTACATGCATATTTCATTCGCCATTTGTGTGGCTGCATGTAACATTAGTCGTAAACTTTTTAGCATGAGAAGCAGTTTGAAGACCATTAAAACAAACAAAAAAATGTATGAAAAGAACAAAAAAAGGGTCATGAAGTCTGGCAGCAACCCAAAAGTTCCACAAAATATACAGCAGCCTGGTGTAGGCAAGCATGGTGATTCCTTGAAAGCAAACAGTCCTAAAAGTTCCACAAAATAAACATAGACCTCACTTGCCATCATTTGTTTGTCATGTTAGTTGCAGTAGTTCTCAGAGATGGGTTCGCGCGTAATAATGCCAGAGAATGTACTTGAGACATTGATGAATGATGGGACTATCGACGCCATCAGGCTGAAGATCATTAATCAGCTAAAAGCTAATTATATTCTATAGCCGGTCCCAAGCCCGCCTATGTGGAGGTCAGATCCTCAGGGTGCTGTCAACTCCGCCTATGTTTTATAGCCGGTCCCAAGCCCGGATAAAGGAGGAGTGTTGTGTTAGGCCCCGACAGCCAGCGTAAAACCCTGTCGAATCTCATGAACATGGATCAACGAATGCGTCATGTAGCCGACCCCACCTAGTGGGATAAGGCTTTGTTGTTGTTGTTGTTGTTGTTGTTAGTTGCAGTAGTTCTCACATGACAGAGATGTCATGTTAGTTGTAGTAGTTCTCACACGACAAAGAAGACATCGTGGAGAATGAGAGAAGATGAAGGCTACATTTTTGGCAATTTTGTTTCTCTTAGATTATTGACAGAACCGTATTGATCACTTTTCTCTGCATCTCCATCTGAGACTGGGGTAGGTGAATAGCAAACATGTCTTTGAAATAAGGTCTCAACTGTATCTTTCCTTTTTAAGAATATTGACAGGAATACTAAATCAAATCCTTGTTACCATTAAAGAGAAACAGGGCAGTTATGAAAAGTGTCTAAAATTGAAGTTGGGTCTCACTCCTTTATTCTAATTTAAGTATTCCAAAATGTAGCCAGATGGTGACCCACAGGAAATCTGAATCTTGTGTTTCACCCATTGTAATATCTTCTTCTTTCCTTTTCTTTTCTAGGTGTTTTCTCCTAATAAGTTGTTAATGAGAACTAACTTTATTCTTGCACTTTCCAGTTCTGATGTTGTCATAAGATTGTGCCACCCTTCATATGTAGCTCCAATGATACTGTTATGGGTGTTTAAAAATGACTTTTCCATCAACTTATTAATTTCTGGGTTTCTAACTTTTTCTGCTACTATGACAGGCAAGATTGGTACATCCTGACAAAAATCCTGGAGATCCACAAGCTGCTCGTAATTTTCAGGTGTTGACTTGCTTGCTTAGTCTAATATCATATTTTTGAATAGTTCATTCATGAAATCATATTATTTAGTCTAATTCTTTTGTCGGGTAATCAACTTGCTTGGATTTGTTATAGAAAAGATGCATTTTTTTTTATTATAGAAAAGATGCGTTGACTTTTTTATAGAAAAGATACAGCTAAGGCATAATTTTGGTGCATCTTCATTTGCCTTTGGTGCCTATATGAAACGATATGGTCCTTGAACTGAGTCATTGTATACTCATACTTATTATTTGATTATACCTCGTTATATTTAGACATAGGTGAAACTCCGCCTATATTTTATAGCCGGTCCCAAGCCCGGATAAAGGAGGAGAGTTGTGTTAGGCCCCGACAGCCAGCATAAAATCCTGTCGAATCTTATGAACATGGATCAACGATGGTTACTAATAGAGCGGAATGGCGTCGTATGATCCATGTAGCCGACCCCACCTAGTGGGATAAGGCTTTGTTGTTGTTGTTGTATATTTAGACATAGGTGAGACCATGACGAATTAATTTTGCATATGAAGTACTTAATTTGTAATAATTGTTTTCTCAAAACCGAGATGAGAAAAAAGTTTATTACTTTGCTAAGAATAATTTAAATTATTGATGTTAAGAATATAAAATCTTTATTGATGTTGCTCTTCTTAATGGTTTAAGCGTTTAGGAAGATTGGTTAGCACATCAATTTCAACATGGTATTAGAGCATTAAGCTCTTATTAATAAAATATTTTCACCTGGCATATTTTAATACTGATTCAAATCATGTACATTATGAAGGTACTTGGGGAGGCATATCAAGTTTTAAGTGATCCTGGTAAACATGAGGAATATGATAAGCATGGAAAAGAAGGTGTTCCTCAGTAAGTATGGTTACTTTTTCCTTCTTTTGATCGTCTATGATAGCAATACGGCATCGGGAAAGGATATTTGTGTAGATTAGTAAACATTGATAAAAACTCTCTCCAATTTTTAATATTCGATATGGATTACAACTCTTACCAGGGACCTCATGGTAGATCCTGCTGCTGTATTTGGGATGCTTTTTGGAAGTGAATTCTTTGAAGATTATGTTGGACAGCTTGCATTGGCAACCATTGCATCAGTAGAAGCTGAAGAAGAATCTCAGATACCAGAAGTTCGGAGACAGAAAATTCAAGAGAGGATCAAGGTATCTGGAATCCATCAAATGAAACTATTTGAAACATGTTTCAATCTATCTTCTAAACAGATTATTGCCCCTGAAAAGATACTCGACATTATTATTTTTCTAGATCAAATTGTCATTCATATTGTAGAAAAAACAATGAGTTCGCAGTATTAAGAAACAGGCTGTACATAGCATGCTTATAACAGTTCTTGAAAAAATTAAGCAGATCGTCTCATCAGAAAGTAGTGACTTTTACCCTAAAAAAGTAAATAGTGTTTTGGTCCACATAAGCTGGTTTGCACCCTGCATGCATACCGTATATCAACCAGATGATGTTGCATTTTCTTATTCTACTGATCCCAATTGTTTCAGGGGAGAGGGATGTCTCTCCTCTCACTTTAAATCAAGATAGGTTCCTACAGTATTGGATTCCCCCTTTTCAAATTGGACGTGAGGGTTTCCTCTCATCCGGCAAGAAGTTCACGACCCGTGGGCCTTCTACCTCCATCGACGGGAAGGTTTGTGACGCAGCGGCAGTACACAGTAGGACTCCCAACATATTCTTCAAATCTGAAACTAGATCCTTGGCCATCAGAATTCTGTACAGAATTCTTGTGAACAAGATCTACATATCAGTTTGGCACCTCGATGTCGGCTCCATGGATTTTCCTTCCTTTTGCCAAGTTTAGCTCAAAGGGCAAGAATGAAATCTTATTGGAACTGTCCATATTCGGTTCATCCTTCGGAACCATATTTACGATATACAATGAACTTAACCTTGACAGAGTACTATCTCGTGTTTGGTACTGCATGGTTCCACTCTGCAAGAACTCCGAATCATTCTCTTGAAACGTACTCCCCAGGTGGGATACTTAATGCGTTAAGATCTTACCCGAAGGAACTGGAGCTACATTTCTTTTCAATTTGGGGGGGCTGGGTGTGTGTGTGTGTGCAGAAGGTGATTAGTTTTCCTTATCAAATGGATACGATGCAAATTATTCCCTCCAGAGCTCCTAGATGTTTTGCTTGTCCTATTTTTTTTGTGCTTTTGCTAGCTTGTATCATGACCTGGGAGTGCACTGTTGAGCATGTAATTTTATTTTAAAACTTTGTAATGTAGTTCCTTATGAATAAACTTGGATGAATGCATCCCGACTCCACCCCCACGAAAAAGTAATAATAATAAATAAAAGGAAAAAAACAAACATTTCATGACTGTTTGTGACCCCTCCTGCTTTTTTTTACTTCTTCCTCTGCATCTCTTGTCAATGGTCCTGTTTTCTCCAAAAAAATATGTTTCTGTGCATTTTTTCTTTCTTTCTCACACGCTTGCTGACATGATATGGCAAGCGTGCAGAATATCTCCAAATTCTGGTGCTGTTACATAACATTCATACTGCCAGCCAGCGCTTGCGTCGCTGATGGCACTTGAACCATGGTTTGAGAAAACTACATCAAATAGTCCATGGTCCACTTTGTTATTAGTCATTTCAGACTCAGTTTTATGCTAGCTTGGGACTTGAACATGTTTATCTGATGGCCTTCTTTGTCTTTCTCTCTAAATGAATGCTAATTAATTGGTCATGTTTATGTGTAATGAAATTACCATGTAATGATGAAGTGTGAAGGCCCGCATCTTGATTTGAACACAAGTTTCCTTCAACCCCTAGCTGTTGGGATATAAAAGTGAACAGTACCTTCAAGCATCTATCAATGTCCATAATGCACCCTCTTATCTGTATTGTTCTGCTTTCTACTTCTCAAAAAAAAAAGAAGGCTTTTTCTACTAGTCCTAGTTTTGAGGGATGTTATCTTCTTTCAGTTGGCTTGCTTCCCAAAATCTGTAGAATTTGTAGAAGCGAACCATCTAAGAACCTTATCATTTGTTTCAAGTTTGAGACAGTGTTTTGTGACCATTCTTTCACTTTTTTTTTAAATGTTGGATTGGTTTCCTAAAACATTGTCTTACACCGATTATCCAATAAAGAAAACAATCAAGGTGCATATGTGTTCTATGGTTATATATGATAAGGCTTCAGGAATTTATTTTCTTTAATTGTCCATTTGAGCATAACTTCCTGGACAAGTACAGGAAATCCAGAAGGAAAGGGAACAAAATCTGGCCAACAAGCTGAAAGATCATCTTAAGCCATACGTTGATGGGAGAAAGGAGGAATTTGTAACTTGGGCAAGCTCAGAAGCTTGTCGTCTGTCTCAAGCAGGTGATCGAACCTATATCTCCTCACAGTTATGGAATCTGTTAGCTGCATGTTAATTATGTTTCTTTTGTCAAAAAGTGTTAGTTATTTGCAAGAATCACTACTTGAAATGAACACAAAATTTTGAGTACCTGCGCCATATTGTTGGGAATTGTTTGTTATACCAAGTTTTTCATTTTCTAAGTAGTTGTGTTATTCATGATACATTTGCAAAGCAGAAATAAGTATTTATCTAGTCTGATGAATAAATTATACTAACTTGAGAATTTTTAGCAGTATTTGTGAGTTGATTGATTATGTACAAGTCATCTGACTGTAAAAAAATTTTATTGTCGTATTAATAGAGCAAGATCTATTGGTGAATAATATACCGAAAGGTTTGGTTACTAATAAAGCAGAATGGCGTCGTATGATCCATGTAGCCGACCCCACCTAGTGGGATAAGGCTTTGTTGTTGTTGTTGTTGTTGTTGTATAAACTTGTGATTCGGAGCCTTAAATGCAGCCAATTTCTGAGGCATAACCTGATAGCTTGAAGTTGATACCAATTGCAGATCTATGGAAAGAAAAATAGCATGTGAATTTATAGAGATGTCAATGTTGTTCAAAAAGAAAAAAATATAGACAATGCACTAAAGTTGATACCATTTGGTTGGTAAAATTGCAAAGCATCATGTTGTGAGATGGGAGACTGCCAAGGACTAAGAATCAAGTAATGTGTAATGCTTCATTAACTGGGTAGAAGTATTGAAATATTGGAAGATTTATAATTAGAAAGCAGCAATTGCATATTAGCTGTTTTTTTGAGAGGCAAAAGGATGACTACCAACTTTTGGTGTCATCCATATGTATATATTACAGTCATGATATTTCTCACCACAAAGATGATTCGGTTACGTTGGAACCATGTGGCCCAGGTGACCGTCAAAAAGGTCATTAGTGATGCCTTCTAGCTCTGGTTGCCCTGACCGCCAAGGACTCTAAATGACTGCCAAAATGCCTCGGGCGCTAAGAGAGCAACACACATGAGGTGTACCCAACTCCAAACCTACTACGGTGCACTTGAAAAATAGATGTGTGATGTCCTCATCAACTGTGCTACAAAATGCACAAGATGTGTCGGTGCTAGGTGTCCATCTTGCCTTATAGTTTCTTGTAAGATGCCTACTGTGCTGCAAAAGCCAAGCAAATATCTTGACTTTAAAAGGCACATGAGATCACTCAACAAGCATGCAATTGATCTTGAATGTGGACAAGGTCAAGCTGTCCGGTAGGAAGCGGACATACAGGCTGTGGACTGAGAAGGTGTTTGAGAGCTAGGCCCATCCATCCAGCCTCGATGTGTCTGGCCGAAACTGATGTAGATCCTGTTGAGAAGAAAAGAGAGAATTTTGCTGTTGTACAGAATTCTAGTAGTCATCAACTTAGTTTGATTCGGATTTGAAGAATCTATTAGGAGTCCTAATGTTGATAGGATTGTTATTTCCTTTTTAGTTTATTTTTCTTAGGAGTCCTAATGCTAATAGGATTATTATTTCCTTTTTAGTTTATTTTTCTTAGGAGTCCTAATGCTATTAGGATTGTTATTTCCTTTTTAGTTTATTTTTCTTAAGAGTCCTAATGCTATTAGGATTGTTATTTTCTATTAGTTTATTTCTGTTAGGTTATAAGAGTCCTAATGCTGGTGGGATTTTGTTTTCCTTTTGCTATAGGAGTCCTAGTGCTAATAGTATTGCTAGATGGGAATCCCTATATATTGGCCTGACTTGTAAGAGTTAAGGGGAACATTATTATCTCTTTGATTAAATTTCCAGTTCAGACTTTTCTGAATTCCTGAGTTCGTGTGCGCACGATCTTGGCCTTGGATTTCTTCTAAGGTGCTGGTGGATTCCTGCTACTTTATTTGTCGATTATCGTCCGCTTGGACCGGCGACATCGACGTTTGTTTTCTGCAGATCTTTCAAGCATATCAGAGGCAAACTTGCACGGTGCAATAGAACACCGTTCATCGGGCCTAGGGTTTGCTCTTAGCTATATTTAAATTTCTATACCGAATTCATCCTTAACGCTGCGTCAAGTGGTATCAGAGCGAGGAAGAGATCATGGATGATATTCCAACTAGAAAAGAGTTTGAAGGATTAGAAACAAAGATAGATCTACTTACTGCTGCCATCAAAAAATTGCTTACGAACAAGGTCCTATTCACACACATGTCCAACCAAAAGCAAATCGACAACAACGAACAGCCACTTCTTCGGTAGACAACGATAGTGAAGAAGAGTTAGTTGTTGAACCAAGAACAAATTTTGCACATCGACAACTTTTTTTTAGGATGAAGATGGAATTGCCCCACTTCAATGGTCATCTACCCATTGAAGACTTTTTGGATTGGATTTTGGAGGTCGAAAGATTCTTTGAGTACATGGAAATCCCAGAACATAAGCAAGCAAAATTGGTGGCATATCACTTAAAAGGAGGAGCATCTACATGGTGGGAGCAAATTCAATCTTTGCGAGTGCAAAAAAATAAACAACCAATACGGAGTTGGAGGAAAATGAAGCAAATGTTGTGGGATCGATATCTTCCAACAAACTATCAACAGATTCTATACCAACAGTTACAGAATTGTAGACAGGGCGGAAGGCTAGTGCGAGACTATACAACGGAATTCGATCGTCTGACATCTCGCAATAGCCTGGTTGAACTAGAACCACAACAGGTGGCTCGATACTTAAACGGTTTGAGATCGATTATCAGAGATAAAGTAGAAATGCAAACTCCTAACACTATGGCCACTGCAATCACCTTGGCAGAAACTGATGAACGTCAACTAGAACAAGCCAAGGCACAAATTCGTTCTGCTGAGACTAGTAAGATGGCAAGTGCACGCAATTCATCTAAACTTCCTGCAATTGAAGAGGTTGGAAGTGCTGACAAAATCTTACCAACCAGCTCTAAATCAAAACCTGCGGGTGCTGATAATGCTAAGAGGACTTCCAACTCATATGAGAAGTCCAATTTTATTGTTTGCTATCGTTGTAGACAATTAGGCCATCGATCCAACGAGTGCCCACAACGTCCTGCACTCCATTCAGCACGAATAATAGAGGATGAAGAAGAAACTGATGATCAAGAGGCTAATGATGAATATGATATTGAAGAAGAAATCTGTGCTAATGAAGATGGAGAACATCTCTCGAGTGTCGTGCAACGCCTATTATTAATACCTAGGAAAGAAGAGGACCCTCGGCAACATGAAATATTCCGAACCCGTTGCACAGTGAAAGGTAAACTTTGTAAAGTCATTATTGATAGTGGGAGCTTTGAAAACATAGTTTCAAAAAAAATGGTGGACACATTATAATTGAAAACAGAACCTCATCCTTCACCATATAAAGTTAGTTGGATTAGTAAAGACACTAACAAAGAAGTTACACAATTGTGTAAGGTATCTTTATCAATTGGCAAGAGTTATAAGGATGTGGTCACATGTGATGTATTAGATATGGATGCAAGCCACATCATCTTGGGTCGTCCCTGGCAATTTGATGTTAATGCAATCCATCTAGGGTGAGACAACATCTACAAGTTTTCTAAAGACGGAAAATGCATCTCTTTATTACCATTACAGAATGATTCAGTAATTAAAGAAAATAGCTTGAAGAATGGCTACTTGATTGAACGGGCAGATGAGTTCACTCCTGAGGTAAAAGATCGTGGAAAGGCTTATGCAGTTATGTGCATAGGGGAGGTTCCTCCAGATCAAGAACACACTACAGAGGCAATCCAAAATTTAATTTCAGAATTCAAAGACATCACTCCTGAAGAATTACCTGATGGATTACCTCCCATGCGAGACATTCGACATCATATTGATTCAATACCAGGTTCAAGTCTTCCAAACCTTCCCCACTACTGATTAAGTCCAAAAGAAAATCATATTTTACAAGATCAAGTGGATGAATTAATAAAGAAAGGATTTGTTCGAGAAAGTATGAGTCCATGCGCAGTACCAGCACTCCTTGTACCAAAAAAGGATGGCACATGGAGAATGTGTGCTGATAGTAGAGCTATAAACAAGATCACAATCAAGTACAGATTTCCAATTCTTAGATTGGAAGGCATGTTACTGTTTGAAATTGGTTATGATAGAATGCCTCGCCAGGTCGTAGACCTCATCAATTTACCTGAAACTGTGCGCAAAAGTATTGTTGTTGACAATGTGGCTGAGCGCATCCAACATATCCATGAAGAAACCAAGAAGAAGTTGGAAGAATCTAATGCTAAGTATAAGGAGCGTGCAGACAAGGGTTCTTATCATAAATTAATGAACAAGAAGTTTGGTCCTTGCAAAGTTTTGAAGCGTATCAATGATAATGCTTATATCATCGACCTGCCAGCAGACTTAGGAATTTCATCTACCGTCAATGTTTCAGATCTCTTTATGTACCATTTGCTAGGTTTGCTATTACCGAGCTCGGGGTCGAGCTCTTTTCAAGCAGGGGAGCCTGATGTAGATCCTGTTGAGAAGAAAAGAGAGAATTCTGCTGTTGTACAGAATTCTAGTAGTCATCAACTTAGTTTGATTCAGATTTGAAGAATCTATTAGGAGTCCTAATGTTGATAGGATTGTTATTTCCTTTTTAGTTTATTTTTCTTAGGAGTCCTAATGCTAATAGGATTATTATTTCCTTTTTAGTTTATTTTTCTTAGGAGTCCTAATGCTATTAGGATTGTTATTTCCTTTTTAGTTTATTTTTCTTAGGAGTCCTAATGCTATTAGGATTGTTATTTCCTATTAGTTTATTTCTGTTAGGTTATAAGAGTCCTAATGCTGGTGGGATTCTGTTTTCCTTTTGCTATAGGAGTCCTAGTGCTAATAGTATTGCTAGATGGGAATTCCTATATATTGGCCTGACTTGTAAGAGTTAAGGGGAACATTATTATCTCTTTGATTAAATTTCTAGTTCAGACTTTTCTGTGAGTTCGTGTGCGCACGATCTTGGCCTTGGATTTCTTCTAAGGTGCTGGTGGATTCCTACTACTTTATTTGTCGATTATCGTCCGCTTGAACCGGAGACATCGACGTTTGTTTTCTGCAGATCTTTCAAGCATATCAGAGGCAAACTTGCACGGTGCAATAGAACACCGTTCATCAGGCCTAGGGTTTGCTCTTAGCTATATTTAAATTTCTATACCGAATTCATCCTTAACGCTGCGTCAGAAACAGCGTAATACGCTCGTGAAGGGCCAGGAGCTCGGCAATGCTCCTGTAAGAGAGTGGGGATCTGAACAGAGGAACCCAGAAGCCACTACCTAGGCCGCCGGATTCTGACCATGCCGCCACAATAGGAATGTTAGGGCTCACCCAATGACTCGTTATACGTCCGGTAAACTCGAAACATAAACTCTACGCTGTAAGAGAGCGGGGATCTGAATAGAGGAACTCAGAAGCCACTACCTGGGCCGCCCATGTCACCACAACGAGAATGTTAGGGCTCACCCAATGACTCGTTATACATCCGGTAAACTCAAAACATAAACTCGTAGAGTTTGTGTACATGACTATATATATATTTGATATGAAATATTTGTCATATTTCAACTCGGACATGACTATATATATATATATATATATGTTATAAAATATTTGTGAAAAATAGTTTCTTTATGTTAGTTTCAAATGTAATGAGTACATTGGTCATATTCCAACTCACTCATATGTGAATTGCATAACCATTCATCATTTTTAATAATTCATCACACTAAGTACACTCTATAAGTCGATGCAACACAAATTAAAAGATAAAGAGTTCAAAGTTTATACATCAAATTACCAAAGTAGTTCACGAGTCACGTAAATTAACATATAAAGTATTCTTAGTTGTTAAATCATGAAGGTTCAATGTTATTTTAATTTCAATTTTAACCTCAAATCTTAGTTAAATGCCTAACTTTTGCATCTAACTCTTCTACTTGTACATTCGGCCGAGTTCACCCGAGTCCACCAGAGTTTATCCAATTTAGTATGATCCCACTTCGAGTTCACTCGATTGCATTGCTAAACTCATGAACTTGTTAGAGTTTACTCCTCAAACTCGAGAGTATGTGAACCATGGGCTCTCCGCTAAGGCCCACAACCTAGGGAAGGTCCACCTCCAACTTGCCCCCGGGGTGCCACTCATCCTGCCAAAAGGAGAACATCTTACCCGAGCCAAGAGAGGCCACCATGAATGTGTGCAAAATATGATCTTAATGAGGTGCAGGGCTTTGCATCTGACATTCGTTGGGCTTCCCTTTGCAGGAGCCAGCGCCCAGCGTAAATGTGCAATAAACCCCTCCGGCCGAAGTCTAGTGATAGGTGGTCCCACGGAGCTTTCGGAGAAGGGTAGCCTAGTGTGTAAGCACAGCAATGAACTGCGGCGAACCCTCAGACGACCCATCTAAGATTAGGGGGGAGATCCTCAGTAGTGGTGACCTTTTTGACTCTTCCACGGACTTATACATGTACTGAATGCTCATACGGGAAAGCGAACTCCTGGGTCTGGAACCAGGGGTTTGCTCCGCGAAATTCCTTCTTTCTCGTCCACTCCAGGGGGTGTGGACACACCTGCGCGGACTACAGGTGATGGTTACAAGAATGGCGGGGAAGTGAAGAGTACCCAACGACATTCAGGGATGAATGTAGACCCATCGGGCAGGGATAAGCATTCTGGTCCTGGGAGAGGTGGCGACACCAGTTTGAGCTGAGGGAAGCCCTATGAGTCACTGAAACGACCGCAGGAGGCGCACCCTAAGCCCAGTTTCTCGGAGCTGCTATTGCGAAATACCGCTGACCCTGAATACTATAAGCAACTGGGGGGAGGGGGGGGGAGGAGTAAGGTTGCAACACCACCCTAGAATGTTAAGGAATCCCAAGATAAATCCTTGCCATAGCATCGAAAAGAATATTGTGCGACATAGGTCCCATGATCTGCTCGACCCACCGGGTCAAAAGGGCTTAGTTGGTGTCGACTCCCAATCCTCCTTGTGCTGTGGGTTGGCAGATGCTCTGCGAGGCCACGAGATGGATGCTCCGTTTTTCCTAGCTGCTCTGCAATGTATCCATCTGCCTCTCCACCCGAGCCGCAATCGGATCTGCCATATAGTAGGTTGTGAGAGACGAGAGAACCGACCGAAGCAGGATCAGATGACCGCCCCGTGATAATAGCCTCGAGCTCCATTTGTTCGATCAGGGTCCACCCTCGGGATCCAACGTGTTGGCCGCGGGGGGGCAACCCAAGGTAAGTAATCGGATGGGAACTAATCGGAGTGTGGAGCTCAATTGCGAACCGTGCAGCGTCATTTGCCATCATGCCAAAGGGAATGAACGAAGACTTAGAATGGTTAAATTGGAGGTCAGAAGTTGCTCCAAATAACTCCACTAGAATGAACACTCGTCTGGCCTCCTGATCGATGCCCTCTATGAAGGCTCCTGGCAAGGACCAGTGATGATGGCAGCCTCGCATGTAGCCTGGGCGCATCTGGTCAAAACGTCAGCTGCCAGCACAAAGATCATGGAGGCTAAAGGGAAGCCCTGCCATACTTCCCCTCTGGGGCTATCTGTCCGCTCCCATGAGAATGTGTCCTCTCCCATGAGAATGAAACTGTAGTGATACATTGCTTCTTCCAAGCAATCCAGGTTGGTGGGAACCCTCTCACCTACAATGAGTGCCAAAGAAAAGTCCATGAGATCGTTAGAATTCTCGACTTGCCATAGATGCATGGCAACCCGTCCTCCAATGGGCTATGATCTCTACAGTAATGTTGTAGCTCTCGGCGATGAATTTGCCCTAGATGACTGCACCAGGTGGATGGTGTCCGACAGCATTTCATGAAGCCGATTTGCAAGTACCCTAGCCACCAGGAGGTAGATGGCGTTGGATAGGACGATCAATCTGAAGCCCTCCAAATGCCCTAGTGGGGTGTGCTTGGAAAGCATAAAGAGGAGAAATTGGTTAAGTCGCTCAAATCCCTGATACCCTCCGGTGAACTCTGAGACGACTGCTATGCCATTAACATGTTACCTGGACCAGGGAAGCATCAGCGTGCGTTGGTCACCTCCTCCATAATGGCCTACGATAAAAGAGAAATGTGATCATCAATGAGGCGGGGAAGCCTTACAAGTCCCCTCCTCCAGCTTCTCCATAGGCGTCGATGAGAGGTCTCCGGGTAATGTGAGGCAGTGGCAGCCCCAATCTATTGGTGTCCAGAAATCCGCTGCCCTTGTACCTCAAGGTGATCAATTCGGTTTACCCGTTGATGGGAACTCACATAAAGGTGGAAGAACCAAGTGTTAGCATCACATTCCCGAAGCTAAGTTTGACGGGAATGTTGCCTCCGCCGGCTCTCCACCTTACTGTCCTCTTGCTAGATAATTGTATGGGTTCTCCTCCACTTCGTTGTCTTGTCCTTGGTGAGATGGTGCAAGTCCTCATCCTAGTCCAAGTTGGAAACAACAGCATCTCTGCCACCATGTATACTTCCTCCACTCTGCACGGGAGGGAGTTGGCAGCCCTGTCTGGAGGCTGGGGCTAGCCAGGAAGTGGGTCAGCCGCCGCTGTCAGCACCTGTGGGTTTGGTGATGCCTGCGGTGTGTGACGGTGGGTGAGGTGGGGCAGATCAACTGAGGCGGCATCACGGCATGCTGGTTAGCGGTGCTCATAGAACTGTGCAAGGGTGGAAGTTGGTGTGCTGGTGGGTGATATAGATCCATTGGTGATCACTGGAGATGAGTTTCGATGCAGAACTGGCGAGGCTGGAGGTGTTGGGCAAAGGCTGACGGGTGTAGCTCGGCATAGGGGTATAGCGTCATACCGCGGGGATAGTGAATTGTGAGTGCGGAGTGGAGGTGTGGTGAAGTGGGGGAGAGGCGGTGCAGAGCTGGTGCAATGCAAAGGTAAGACCCTTCCAGGAGAGAGTGAGTGGCCCTGCGGTTTAGGTTGGGTAAGAGGTGGTTGAGTTGCCGGTTTGGATTGAGAGGAAACTGGGTCGGATGTGTGTTGGGCCGGCTCATGTGGTAGTTCAGCATGTGGATTCAGCACAAGGGTGGGCATGTGGCTAGGGATCTGGGGGTAGGTAAGGTGGGCTTTGGATGGTCGACACGCAGGCCCACAGTACATCCCGGAAGCAGGACTGGTAATGTAGGCGGCTGTATGGATCCCATGTTGACTCTCGGCTGAGGGACCAGTGACCAGCTGGTGACAATGTCTGGCCATCTGAGGAGCGCAACAGTGCGGACATATCATGATGGCGAAGGACACGGGCCGCCAAAGACAGCAACGACCTTCATGATAACATCTAACTGGAGGAGGTGGACTGGAACACCCTGAATTTCCATGTTATGCCTGACCAATGAACGAACTGTGGAATGGCAACGGACAGGGGGTCGCCAAAGACAGCAATGGCCTTCATGATAACCTCGAAGAGGTGGACTGGAACACCCTTCCACCCTTCCATGGTGGGGCTTCAGTTGAACCTTCCTGCACTGACCATGGTTGCCATATCACCAAGCCCCTTTACGGTGGAGGAAAAGGATTGGCCAGGAGTTCATCACGTTGTTGTGGGGAGCTGGGCACGAGTAACTATGATCGAGTGGATATTCGACAAGATGGAATGGTGTGGCCGACCTCATACTTGCTATGAGTGCTGTCCGAAGCTGGACCTCGTCGATGGGGTCTCCATGTATATTGCCAACCGCACAGCCCTGGAGGAGGTCCACATTATGTTGCAGTTCAGGCGACCATGGAAGAGGAGGATGGCTGGGCCATCCACAGGTTTCTGCAAGGAAGACGGGGGCTTTGTGCTTGCCGCAACCATGCCATCCCTTTGAGGCTGTGTTGCTTGGACAGGTGTCCCTCCGCACCATTGTCAGCGCACTGGACCTGAGCAGGAACAGGCATAGTGACCATCTTCGAGGCATCTGAAGCATTTAGCGTCATGTGGGCATCGGCGAGAGTATATTATTTGGATGTTGCTACTGAATAGTGCATTTTGATTATTATGAGCTAATACATATTCCTGACATTAAAGAGATAGCTGTTTGGTGTAAGGTTATATGTGATTTCCTCGTAGTTGATACTTGCCGAGAGACTGATATTTCATGTTTTTTGACAGTTTACCATGATGAGAAAAACTGATCCTTCGGGCTGCTTTATTTTTTGGCAGATGTTCATTTTGAGCTAGTTATATGTGATTTACGATATTCCTTGTGATCATGCTGAAAAATTCCAAGATTCATTTTCCTCTAATATATGCTATATTTCATTACTGTTTGTCGGTAAGAATTTTGTGTAGTTTCCTTGTTTTACGCATTCTGTTTCCTATAATCATTATTTCAGCTTTTGGGGAAGCCATGCTTCACACACTCGGCTACATTTATTCAAGGCAAGCTTCAAGAGAGATTGGGAAAAGCAAACGGTTTATGGGTGTACCATTTATAGCAGAGTGGGTAAGGGACAAGGGCCACCATATTAAGTCACAAGTTAATGCAGCTTCAGGTACCTGTAACATTCAATAACTGTGCCCAAGTTCCATTTTGTGACCAGCTTTCTATGACATTCCATTTCTTGCCGCAATTTAGGTGCTATCTCCCTAATACAGATTCAGGAAGGAATGAGAAAGCTTGAAGCCAGTGATAACAAAGAAGAGGACATGTCTAAGATATTTGAAGGGAAAAAGGATGTGATGCTTAGTTCCTTATGGAAAATAAATGTGCTTGATATAGAGTCAACCCTTTCACATGTCTGCCAAGCAGTAAGCTTCAGTAATTTTTAAATGAAGCGGAGGTTTATGAATTATATGATCACCTTTTTTTACATGTTTTTTTCTTGTTCTTTTTTCTCAAAGTTAAATCTCTTGACTCCTGCATTGACATTGGAGTTCCTTATAATATTAAGTTATAAGCTGCAGAAAGAAATGACACTGTAAATAAGATAGAGAAACATTGTCATTTTTTTGTTTGATGAGTGACGGGTGAGACCTTGAGATGGGATGAGATGATAAGAGGTATGCATATTCTTTTTGGTGATACTTTATAGGATGGACCTTTATGTACATTCCCCTCGTACGTAATATAGTGGGACGACCAGATAATTTCATTGTCATCCTTTTCCTCCCACAAAAGGAAAAAAACAGATAGAGAAGATTTAGTGCCTACAAGTGTAAGTGATATATCTTAGTTATTTTTACTTGTGGTTTTTAACTTAAATCAAATTCTTTGTTTTGTTTCAGGTATTGAAAGAAAGTGGTGTCTCCAGAGACACGCTTAAGCTACGAGCTAAAGCGTTAAAGAAGTTGGGAACCATTTTCCAAGTAATGTCTTTCAGAAAACAATTGAGCTTGTTTATTGTCATTCTTCAAGTAGATTCATGTAGTTGGAAAATAACATAAATCATCAATGAGAATAAACAACAACGCTTATGTTTTATAGTCGGTCCCAAGCCCGGATAAAGGAGGAGGGTTGTGTTAGGCCCCGACAGCCAGCGTAAAACCCTGTCGAATCTCATGAACATGGATAAACGAAACGTCGTATGATCCATATAGCCGACCTCATCTAGTGGGATTAGGATTTGTTGATGTTGTTGTATTGCATTGTACCCTATAGTTTGTGGTTCTCGTATTCATTTTCAAGACCAAAGTTTCCAACGAGTTTTTTCTGAGGAACTCTCATCAGTGCTCTTTCCTCAGATTATGTCCATTAATATTTTTTTCCATAGAATAACCTCTTATAATGACCTCTTATACTATCTTATGATAAAGTGAACATTTTCTTGTAGCCAAAAAAATTGTAAAACTGTCTGATTCATGTTGTTGCAACTTTATTACGCTTCTCTAATTTATTCTTTGCTTGGATTCAGGGTATTAAAGCTAACTACAGGAGAGAAAACAGTCTACGTGTTGAAGGCATTGCCAACATGGATACTTCGGCATGAAAGTGATTTAACCATATATTGTGGATGCATTGCAAAATATATTTATAACATTTGTTTGACAGCTACTGGGATTAATCTTTTTTTTATGATATCTGAGTGCATAGAGTGATTCGTATTGTAGTGTATCACTAATTCACAACCTTGGATTGTGGTTCTTGGACCAGATTAAAGAAGCATATTTTTGTTATCTTATTTGGATGCTTCATGTAAATGGTAAAAGTTGGGCTCCCACGGACTTGGAAATTTCTCATATCCTTGTGAAATAAGCATTTACGTTGTTTTCCGTCCGTTAGGAGTAGAACTAGTCACATGATGTACTCTAAAGGAGTGTTTATTGGGTATGCATTTGCATCAATTAATCCGAACGTCCATAAATGATTAGATGATGTGAAAAGCGCTCGCTAATTCACAACCTTGAAGGTCGCGTGTTCGATCCACGCTCACCGCATCAAGGTGCATGAGGCATGCTTTGAATTAATCCCTCGTGCATAAGTTACAGAAGAGATGTTAGGTATATATGAGAATATGTTCATCAAGTGTGACGCGTTAGAAAATGGTGCGGGCTTAGGCCTAGAGCGGACAATATCATACGTTAGTGGGGAATGTTACACATATTTTCATATATACCCAGTATTTCTCCCGTGACTTATGCATGAGGGACTAATCCAAGGCATGTCTCATGCACTCAATTTAAATTTTTATTTCATAATAATTAGATTTTTTTATTATTTCTATGTGTAAAATATAATTTTAAAAATAAAATATTTAGTTAGTTTATCAAATTTATTAGATATTTTTTATAATGCATTTTTTAAATATTTTAAATATTTAGAACTTTTTATTATGTAGTCTCATTTAAATATATAATAAATATTTATTGAAATATATTTAATATTAAATGATATTAACTTAGCTCATATTTGTGCACTAAAATTTTAAATAATTTTTTATTCTTATTTTTTATCCAAGTAAATCCTCCCCGAAGGAAAACCTCATGTCGAAAAAATCCTTTCCTAATAGGAGAGGATGAAAAAACTCCATTGTGAGAAACATGTTCAAATACAAATGTTCATTTGCTAATCTAATTTAAATCAAATAGTTTTTTTATGGACATTCGATTTAAAAACACCTCATCCCGTTTAGCTTCAATAACTTCAATTGCAGTTGAAGTTTTAGAAAATTTTTTGACCAAAGATTTTATATAATCAATTTTCAAATTGACATATATCTTCGAAGTAGTAGTAGAAGAAAATGTTAGTTCACCTGAAAGAGGCAAATATCAAATTATGAGACATGTATTTTTAAAAATAAAAGTTAAATATTAAAATCAAAAAAGAAATTTATTATATTGTCTCGAACTATTTTCACTAATACAAAGGCAACTATCACAATGCAAGGGCCGCTTTCCTTATATAAATTTCTTCTAATTTCTTGACTGATGTGTTGGGCAAAAAGAAGATTTTTTGTTCATTTTGGCCGATATTTAGCTTAACATGAACAACTTTAAATTTCTTAATAAAAATGTCTAAATCGTGGAACCAATTTTTTTTTCAAACTGAAGCATGCATCAAATTTTCCTGCAAGAACCACAATGAAAATTAGGTTGAGAGGAAAGATTTAAGTGAAATGTTTAATAAGCATACATTATTAAACAGTGAAAACAAATTATGTTGAGAGGAAAGATTTAAGTGGATAGGAGATGGACCTTTTATCATATCCAAGCTAAGAAGTCTACTTTTTTGCAAATCTCACTAAAAAAGAAAGAGGAGATGTGTGGAAGGAGGTGAGAAAAGAAAGTGTTCTTAAATAGCTTCTCGAGTGATGAAGAAATACAAAGATGCATAACAGTAACATTTTAAATGGTGAGTAATCAATAATTGGTTGAGATAACATATGGCAATTATTAAGTCTGCATAACTGAAAATGGTGTCATTTATGTTAAACAAAGTGGTCTAAGAAGTTATTTCAAAATTAAAAAAAAAGAGTTTATGGTTTGTTAAATAACTGACTATTATTTTAAAAAATAAGGTATTAGACAATGTTTGATACACATAAAATGTTAAAATTTTTCATTTATAACATTATGGTCATTTATGATTTTTTAAAACGTGGCATTTATAATATTTGCAATTAATACGTGTCATTTATAACATTCATAAAAAATGAGGTGATTAATACATGCCGTTTAACATTCTTAGAAAAAATGAAGTGTGAAAATTCTAAAAAAACCAGAAAAAACATTTATAACATATGTTTACTTATGGGCAAAAAAGTGGTCTAAGAAGTTATTTCAAAATTTAAAAAAAGAGTTGATGGCTTGTTAAATAATTAACTGTTATTCTAAGAAAAATGAGGTATTAGACAATCTTTGATGAATCCTTGGAATTATTTTTTTTTATGAAAAAATTTTTATACACATAAATGTTAAAACTTTTCATTTATAACATTATGGTCATTTATGATATTCTTAAAACGTGCCATTTATAATATTTGCAATTAATACGTGTCATTTATAACATTCATAAAAAATGAGGTGATTAATACATGCCGTTTAACATTCTTAGAAAAAATGAAGTGTGAAAATTCTAAAAAAAACCAGAAAAAACATTTATAACATATGTTTACTTATGGGCAAAAAAGTGGTCTAAGAAGTTATTTCAAAATTTAAAAAAAGAGTTGATGGCTTGTTAAATAATTAACTGTTATTCTAAGAAAAATGAGGTATTAGACAATCTTTGATGAATCCTTGGAATTATTTTTTTTATGAAAAAATTTTTATACACATAAATGTTAAAACTTTTCATTTATAACATTATGGTCATTTATGATATTCTTAAAACGTGCCATTTATAATATTTGCAATTAATACGTGCCATTTATAACATTCATAAAAAATGAGGTGATTAATACATGCCGTTTAACATTCTTAGAAAAAATGAAGTGTGAAAATTCTAAAAGACCCAGAAAAAACATTTATAACATATGTTTTCTTTTGGGCAAAAACGTCTAAGAAGTTATTTCAAAATTTAAAAAAAGAGTTGATGGTTTGTTAAATAATTAACTGTTATTCTAAGAAAAATGAGGTATTAGACAATCTTTGATGAATCCTTGGAATTTTTTTTTTGTATGGAAAAATTTTTATACACATAAATGTTAAAACTTTTCATTTATAACATTATGGTCATTTATGATTTCTTAAAATGTGTCATTTATAACATTTGCAATTAATACGTGCCATTTATAATATTCATAAAAAATGAGGTGATTAATACATGCCGTTTAAAAAAAATGAAATGTAAAAATTCTAAAAAAACTCAGAAAAAAGATAAATAGGAATGCTTAGCAAAGAAGCAATGTAGACTATTCACAAAACTACCACTGAATCCTCAAAATTATATATATATATATATATATATATATATATATATATATATATAGTAGCTAAATGGTTCATTAGATGATACTAGAATAGAGTATTGAAATAAAAACATTTCTTTTCATAATTTATAATCGTAGACTCTTAAATCCACCTGCCGGAACAATGCTATCATTCTTCAGTTGGTCCGTCGAAGAGAGACGAAAAAAAGGCCAGCTCAAGAAAAATTAGCAAAATCCAGGTTCCATCTTCATCATGACCCTTGTTGAATCACGCTTATAATCCATGGAAAGAGCCCCACAACTTGTTTTTAAGGAATATGTGGATCAATTTTGGGTCTACACGATTTATAAATCAATGATAATTCTTGATAAATATTTTTAGGGTTATTTCCTCTAATCACCCCTAAACTATCGTGATTTACAACATCTAATCCCGAACTGCAAACTTTATTTTTTTGGGTACCTAAACTATCGCGATTTTTTCAGTTTGGTCCTTCCATCCAATTCTGTGAACTTTTCAATTAACTTCGATTTTTTTTATTTGTGAAAAGACCATCGTACGTCTGCCTTACACTCCTTATATTTGTAATATTCCTTCGTTTCTTTCGTAGGTAAAACCCCCTGCTATTTCCAAAGATGGGGAGCCTAGGGTTTCGGCGATCTCTGCGATTCTTCACCGATGTTCATCTTCGGCTGACCACTTTGTCCTACAGTAGTCGATTCCTCCGAGAAGTTGGTTTTCTGGAGTTGACCTAACTTTTGTCTTTTACCGCGACTCCTGAAGGTATTGTTCTAACTTCTTTAGTGTTTTTGCTTTCTCAATGTACATTTCTGAACCATATGGTCCCCCTTTCGACGAGTACATTATTGTTCTATGGTCCCCCCACTCCGCTTTACCCGACACATAAATGGTTTAGTGTGCTATGGTCCCTCACTACACGTGCATCTCTATTTTTTCTGCAATCAAAGCACACATGCTCATTTTTAGGGTTTTTACATTTTTTTAGGGTTTCTACAATTTTTTAGGGTTTCTGCAATTTTTTAGGGTTCTGTTCTTAGATCTCTCCTTAAATTTTTAGGGTTCTATTTTAATGTAGTTGCAGAGTACACATGGAGTATAACACGTTAGAGATACACTATGGTGGACATTTTATTCACGAGCCGAAAAGTTCTTACATAGGTGGAGAAGTTGAATAGTTTGAGGTCGTAGATCCAGATTTGATGTCCTATTTTGAGATGATTGACATGTTAAAAACTCTTGATTTACCGCCAAATGTTTGCATGTATCACACTAAACCAAACTCTAATAATTGGATTCAAATTAAAACTAACAATGATGTACTTAACTTTTTTGCAAGTTGTGGGGGTAGTAGAAAAATAATTTCAATATATGTTGAGGTTGATGTTGATGTTTTACCACTATAAAGTGACACTTCCTCAACTTATTTTGAGAAATTTGTAAAAAATCAACAACAAAGTGTACATCAACATGATGAATTGTCCAATGTAGCTGATCCTGATATTGGTGTTAGAGAATCTGCAGCAAATCCTGATATTGATGTCTGTCAAAATTCTTCAGAAAGTGGAGAAGATGAAAATTATGCTAATCGTGATGAAAGTGGAGATGAAAGTCCTAGTAGAGTTGAGAACATGGAGCAAGCTTATGTGGTAGATGATGAGGACAATGACAACTATGGAGATGAATTGGAAGAAAATGATCAGTCATTCCCCATCTTTAATGAAGCAATTGATATGGCAAAGCCCATATTGAAGTTGGGTATGATATTTACAAATGTAAAAACTTTCAGAGAAACACTAAAGGCTAAGTAGAAAAATGGGTTATGAATTTTTTTACAAGAAAATTGAAAAAGGTAGAGTTACAGCTATTTGTGCTGAAGATGGATGCCCTTGGAGGATTCATGCCTCTTTATTACATGGGACCACAACATTTCAAATAAAGAGTTTTAAAAAACATGTACTACATCCAAGAAGGTACAGTGTTAGGAGTGTCAATTCTACATGGGTTGCTAAGCAATATTTAGATAGGTTGATGGATGACCCTTCATAAAAGGTTAATTCTATGAGAAGAAGCACAATGCAGTAAAAATGATCCAAGGAAATCATCAGCAACAATTTCAAAGAATTAAAGACTACAGTGCACAAGTAGTTAAACACAATCGAATATCATACATCATATTCCAGATGACAAGTATAAGATGGCATATTTGAAAATCATACATCCTATTCCAGATGAGAAGTAATGGGATCACATTGAACAGGAACAATTGCAGCCTCCTATTATCTTAAAAAGACCAGGTTGGCCAAAGAAGCTGAGGAAAAGAGGTCCAGATGAACTTAGGAGGACCACAGGAGCAGTGAAAATGTCACTTAAAAATCTGAGTTGTAGGAATTGCGGGGAGAAGGGCCACAATATTAGAACTTGTGTAAGAGCTAAGGAAAGTAGTCAATCAAGAAAGGTGGTATTACATATAAACTTAATTAGTTCTTTGCTCCATTCATGCTTTTTTTGATATCACTGATGGTTTTGATGTGTTATTGTTAGGATGCAAGCACGAGATGCTTTTGTTCACTGACTTATATCACATTGCAGGCATCTTCCTGTCGAACAGCTGAAGTTAGAAGAGAAACTGCTACAGGAGACATGAGCCAAGTGTCTACTGAAATATTGAGGAATGCCAATGTGTATGGCAATGTCATTTTCAGCCAAACATCTACAACTGCTAATATTTGAGGAATGTCAATGTGTATGACAATGTGTAAGGCAATGTCTTTAGTGTCTAATGTGAAACCTCTTTTGTAACCATGCAATGTGTATGGCATATGTAGTAGGAGTATCGTTGGAATGTGGTTCTTTTTTGTAGCCGTACTTGTTATGTAACCATGCAAAATGCATGTGTGTGGTGGATTTATATTTTAGAATGTGATTCAGCTACCCCTACTCGTACACCTGATGTGTCACGATGTAACTTATAAATTACAATGTCACATTATAAATATGATTCTTTTTATATTGTGTTTCTGTCATTTTTGTGCCACCTTATTAATTACAATGTCATCGCATTACACAATAACATATATTGAATGTAACTTGCATTGTCATATATGAAATGTAACTTGCAGGAACATTTAAAATACATATCGTTTAAAAAGAGCATAGCATTCGATAACATTCAAAGTACATTCCATATAGGACTAAAGAAAATGAATTCAAACAGATTCCAAGTTAGTACATCAGATTGACATGAAACTTGCGGGCCATTGCAATCTTTACTCCATTACAAAGTACCACATTGCAATTACAATAACGATACTAAGTACGATCAACAATAGAATACATCTTTGTTTCTTCAATTTTCTTTCAAAGCCTCTTGCTTCCACCAAAGTAGTTAAAATAGTAATAAAATATTTATACTTTTGAAAATCATATGTAAAAAAAATTATAACAAAGACAATGGTGTAAGTGGTGGTAAAAAAATGATCACAAATCAGTAGTAGATTAGTGTCATAATTTAGATATAGATTATTTATAAATTTGTAACCATATACCAATTGATATTAGTGGCAATAATTTTTGTAGTTAATGTGGTCACAACGTGTCACTATATTGTTAATTAGTTTTGTGGACATGTTGAGCTAAGCTTATCTCAAATTTGTATTAAATTTGTAACTGTAAATGACAAAATTTGAGATAGATTAGTGTCACAGTTTAGGGACATGTTGTTACAAATTTGTTACAACATATGGATGGATTTTAGTGATCGTAATTTCTGTAGTTAATGTGGTAACAATGTTGTCACTATATTATAAGTTAAATTTGTGGAGATGGTGCACTAAATGTGTCCCAAATCTGTAATAAATTTGTAATTGTAACAATGTTGTCACTATATTATAAGTTAAATTTGTGGAGATGGTGCACTAAATGTGTCCCAAATCTATAATAAATTTGTAATTGTTAGCGTCAAAACTTAAGACAGATTACTGTTATAGATTATTTACATATTTATTACAATATATCGTCTTTTAGGGCCACGTACATAGGGTTCAAGAGGAGATTATTTGAAGTAATTTGGAAATATTATACTTAACCAAATTTAATTAATTGACTTGGCAAATATTTATACGCTTTCAATGTTCTCGTTCATATACATCGAATAACGAACTAAATCTTCGCATGTTGAAATTTGGCGAAAAAAAGGTTGATGTACACTTCGAGCATTTAATACCAAATTTCACTCTCCCACACGAGATCATCTTGAACATCATCATGACAATGATGTACCTTTTTTAATCATGATGAAAAAAATTGCACCAATACTCTCCAATTTTAACGTTTTCTCAGCTATCCTCAAACTTTAATTTATAACAAAATTATCTTGCATCTTTGAACTTGTTTCATCAAATGCTCTTTTTCACCAATTGTAGTAGATTAGTGGTGGTAAAAAAATGATCACAAATCAGTAGTAGATTAGTGTCATAATTTAGATATAGATTATTTATAAATTTGTAACCATATACCAATTGATATTAGTGGCAATAATTTTTGTAGTTAATGTGGTCACAACGTTGTCACTATATTGTTAATTAGTTTTGTGGACATGTTGAGCTAAGCTTATCTCAAATTTGTATTAAATTTGTAACTGTAAATGACAAAATTTGAGACAGATTAGTGTCACAGTTTAAGGACATGTTGTTACAAATTTGTTACAACATATGGATGGATTTTAGTGATCGTAATTTCTGTAGTTAATGTGGTAACAATGTTGTCACTATATTATAAGTTAAATTTGTGGAGATGGTGCACTAAATGTGTCCCAAATCTGTAATAAATTTGTAATTGTAACAATGTTGTCACTATATTATAAGTTAAATTTGTGGAGATGGTGCACTAAATGTGTCCCAAATCTATAATAAATTTGTAATTGTTAGCGTCAAAACTTAAGACAGATTACTGTTATAGATTATTTACATATTTATTACAATATATCGTCTTTTAGGGCCATGTACATAGGGTTCAAGAGGAGATTATTTGAAGTAATTTGGAAATATTATACTTAACCAAATTTAATTAATTGACTTGGCAAATATTTATACGCTTTCAATGTTCTCGTTCATATACATCGAATAACGAACTAAATCTTCGCATGTTGAAATTTGGCGCAAAAAAAAGGTCGATGTACACTTCGAGCATTTAATACCATATTTCACTCTCCCACACGAAATCATCTTGAACATCATCATGACAATGATGTACCTTTTTTAATCATGATGAAAAAAAATTGCACCAAATACTCTCCAATTTTAACGTTTTCTCAGCTATCCTCAAACTTTAATTTATAACAAAATTATCCTGCATCTTTGAACTTGTTTCATCAAATGTTCTTTTTCATCAATTGTAGCCTATTTCCTGAAGCTGCCTACATGACATCTACGCTGTGCTTTTCTCTGTTTCACGCAAGAAAACATCCGACGTGGAAAATCGACATTCCCGATAATTCGTACCTTTTCTGATTCACTTATAATAATATAAAAGCATTAAAAAGGGGGCCACCCTCTCTCCCTCCGGCAGTCGCCGTCGGCCGATGCTAAGGTGGCTGGAGGGGGAGAGTGAGGGGGGGTGCAGTCACTGACGCAGCGAAGGGGGCATGCATCGCTGGGGAGGCGCAGAGGGGGACGTCGTCCCTCCTCCCTTTTCGCGTCGATCGCTAGAGGGCGAAAAAGGAGGGGTGTCACAGAGACCGCTTTCCTAGCCCTGGCCTCCCATAACAAGCTCACCTAGCTGTGCGATGTATGTGAGAACTCCACCAAAGTTGTCACCTGCAAGGCCGATGCCACGTCCCTTTGTGCCGCATGCAGACATCCACTATGCCAACCCCCTAGCACGCCGCCACAAAGTGTCTCCCCATCCTCTCCTCCGACCTTGCACCAAAACCTCCCAACACCAACTCCTCCAAGCCCGCTGTCGGAGCCATTGGTGACGGAGCATTCCTAGGGGTGGGGCACTCACCTCCCCTCTGCGACGTCGTAAAGGGTGGGCGAGGCCCCCCTTTGCGCGCATGCATGCTCCAGTGCAAAGGTGGGGGCGAAGAAGGTCATTCGTCTTATGTGGAGAATCAATTTCTTAATTATTATTTTATTTGGTTAACTTCTTTTTTTTATTTTTTTAATGTTGCCACGTTGGATGACTACTTGAGTGGAGGAGAGAGGAAATGATCGCGTGATCAGAAAACTGCCTATCAAAAATAAAAAGGACATATGATGAAAATAAGTTAAAAGATGAAGAACAATCTTGTTACAAAATGAAATTAGATGATAGTGCTGAGAAATTAATGATGAAAGTTAGTGACAATTTACTATCATGATGGATGATCCTTCGGTGTCCGAAATTACTGATATTCGATTAATTGGATGTTAGGACGGAAAGAAAAATGGTACACTTTAATCAAACGAGGATTTTAGAAATTAACATAGCATTGAGAACATAGAAGTAACTTTCCACTCATGACAATTTAAAACACACACAAGGACAAAAAAATGTACGAAATGTATACAAGATTTTAGTTGTTCTTTTACCAATTAATTTGATGCTAAAATTTTATTGATGCCGAACACAACTTTGCAAAACACAAAATTATCAAACCAAACAAACAAAGACACGCGACAACCTCAAACTTAATTTGTCAAGAAAAAGAGAAAGAGAGACGACGAATGACCACCCGAAGAATGAGATAAGACCCTGTAAAACTTTTGAGACTCCAACAGCTTAATTTGGTCGATCACGAGCAGATGGATGAACTAATGATGGTTGTTGACCCTCCTGCAGTTGACCCTGACCTCACCCATGGCCCCGGTGAGCGGCGTGATGTTTCCCATCTTCACCATGGACTTGGCGAAGTGATCGAAGAAGACCTGGACGTTGGCGGCGTACAGCTCCACCAGCGCCATGGTCGCCGGGCTGTTGGTGAAAAGGATCTCGTCGGAGCTCAGGAGGCCCTTCTTCGCTATCAGGTTCTTGAAGTAGAAGTTGTCGAACCTGGTGGGGCTGACGAAGTCCAGGGGGAACAGGTTCTGGTCGCCGCCGGACTTGGGGCACCGCGTCCGCAGCTCGGCGGCGTACCCCCCGTCCAGGGTCCAGTCCGGCTGATTGTTGCCCGTTTGGTTGTATAGCCTCTGCCTGAAGCTGGTGCAGCGGGCCATTCCGATCGTGTGGCTCCCTGCAAATCATGCATGCATATCATCATGTATACCACACCACTAAACATGCACGTACGCCTCTCAGTATCATTGCAATTGCATGGCGTACCTGAGAGCGCGACGAGATCGACGAGGTCGAGCCCTTTGAGCTTGAACTTGGTGATGATGGTCTGGAGGGTGTTGTTGGGGGCGGGAATGTTTTGGTTGGAGCCTTGAATGCTCGCGTCCAACGAGTCCCTCCTCCCTAGGGGAACCTCCCAGCTCGGGCCACCAACCTGCAGCATATTCATGTCATGCATATACGTATACATTATAAATCCCAAGCCCTGGAAGAACAGCATAAGAATCTAATAAGTCGGTATGCATATGTCTAAGTACCAGGACAGTGGAGTCTCTTGCAGCGAGGGCGACGATGTCGGCGCAGGAGACCGTGTGCGGGCACTCCTTCTCCAAGGCCGCCTTAATCTCGTCGATCACGTCGAAGCCCCTGAGGGACATGCGGTTGGGGACGGACCCCTTCTCGCTCACGATGGACCCGTGGCTGTCCAGCAGAACCGATGCATCACAACCCTGCAAAACATATATAATTAAGTAGATATAAGGCTAGAATCTAAGTCTTCAATGAAGTATAATTATATGCTGCGTGGATGGAGACCTTGACGAAGCAGTCATGGAAGTGGAGGCGAAGCAAAGAAGCAGCCATTCGTGCTTCCTTGGCGAAGGCTTTGGCGACGATGGACTTTACAATCTCTTGCGCTTTAGGGCACGAGTGATCGTAGTACTGCGGGAAGAGGAATCCCCCACCATGGTGGGCAGGGAACGCGTAGGAGAGAGGAGAAAGAACCAGGACTGAGAGGAGAAGAGCAAGGCAACTCATGGAAACGGCCATTTAGGAAATGGTACTCGATCTACTGATATGACTGAGGAGGAGGAGGAGGAGAAGAAGAGATGTTTGCTTGTTGTGATGAAAGAGGAAGAACCTCTCCAGGTATTTATAGAGCCTGAACTGCATGTGATATGGCAAGCTTGGGGAAGACATAGATTTACATGCATGAGGGCGCTTTAATTTGAACAAAAAATAAATTAGAGTTAGTAAGATCTCATTTGGCATTCTGCCTGTCGACTCCATGATAACCATCTGCGAAGAGCAAGTATAACAGAAGCACTTTCCTTTGGATACAACCATGCAAACAAGAAGTAGGTGGACAAAGATGGCCCTCATTTTCATTTGGATATGGTGAGCTAAATTTGTGCATAGAAAAACTGGAAAGTAAAATGTAGAGTTTGGATGATGTATCAGGACATTTAATTAATTAATAATGAGAGTTTGGGCTGATATTTTTGACATGAAGATTTGAGGGAACTTGTGTAACTAAATTTGTGGAAGCACTACAGGTTACCATTTTACTTGAGTAGGCATTTATGTTCATCAAAGTGTACGACTGTTAGAACTAAGGAAAAATAAAACCAAAGAATAGTAGTACTCATCATCTTTTGTTTGAGAAAATTTAAATGGCATTAAGGATATACAAATATCGTAGAAAAATGATTGATCCAATTAGTTCCTTCTTCTCTCATGTATAAACAAACACAAGTTTAGGTGATGATTAACCCAAGTCCTGAGAAGAAGAGAACAATAGCTTCATGAAAAGACAGCCACAATAGGCTAAGAGAGTGGGGGGAGCAGATAAAGTGAAACACACCTGCCTCTTGACTTTGTAACAAATTCCTTACAGGCTTCAACCTTCGATTTGTTCTACTCTTTTGTCGCAAATATTTTAATACAAATGCCCTATGGAGAACTATATTGTGCACAGGGCTCAAGAGTAAAGGCCACAAGGCATGCTGAAATTGTGGCTAATTGGTTAGGGGAATGGTTCCAGGATCATATCTTATGAGGAGGCGCTCATTGCAGAGTACCAAAGTAACACTCCAATCATCACTTTGTCCTGGCTATTTTTCCTTTTTCTTTTCTTTTGTCGTGCAGGGGTGGAGATTTCTCCATAGTTAATCGATTAACTGCACAACATTCCGAGCCTTCATAAAATGAAGTAGAAGAGAAACTAAAACAGAACAAGTAACAGATGCTGAATTGCTCAGTGGTGCTCTGCCGATTGCAGATGCGTACAAGTACCAAATCACTGCAGTGATCTCAGCAGTCTATTTTAAACTTGCTGTGTTCATATGTCAGCTGCCTGTCCAAGTGTCCACCTAGAAGCTCCTCTCTCTCTCTCTGTCCTTCGTATGACCTCATACCTTCTCCGACTGGTCTACGCGTACTCTGCTAAGAAATGGGTTTTGATATCATCAAACAACAAATCATAGAAGTGATCATTCCGAGAAATCAGTATATCACGGTCTTCGCCCTTGAAGAAGTATACTATTTAGTTCCACATGGGAAGCGGGGAGGGAACGGCGAGAGGGATCGGGCATAAAAGGAGAAGCGGGTGGGCCGGTAAAAGGCATCTTTGCGCTTGGGGCAATGTCGCAGCTAGTGAGGTAATAACCGAGGCGCGACAATTGCTGGTTGAAAACTATTTCCAAACCCCCTCTTTGGCCTGGGCTCGACCCGGTGCCATCGAGAATTTCTGGAAGGGCTCCCTCTAACAAAGGATAAAGCCCTACAATCCTTAATTTCCTCAAACATTTCTATTCCAATGTGATACTTGGAATATATTTTTTAAGAATTTAAAGTACGAAAGATATTTATTAAAAAACTATATATGTTTTTTTAAAGTAATAAAAATTTGGATTTAATGGAGGTGCTACCCATTCAAGTGGGTAGCACCACCATACTACTTGGATGTCGTATCTGACGACTCAGTGATATAGGCGGTTCACTTTGAATTTAAAGGCTGAAAAGTTAATTCGATTTGTTGAACCGCATTTGAACCATACCAACTGAAACATTTCATCCATGTCCCCTCTTCACTTGAGAAGCTCCACCGGATCCGGCAACTTGCCGCCATCGCTCAAATTCTGCAGCCCGACGTCGCTGCCACTGTAGCGTCCGATCTTGTTGCCGTCACCCAAGTGCTGCATGATCTCGCTGCACGCGAACTCCTCGACGACTTGCTGCTGCCCGCCGCCTCGACCTCATGCTGTCCCACACAATCAATAGGCAAACGATGAGGTCAAGTTGCACGGGAAGGCGCCGGCGAGGTTGGATGTTGAGGAGGTCGAGCGGCAATTTCTTGAATAGGCGAGAAGTGAGGAGATCCAGCGGTGAGATCTGGTTGCAAGCGACAAAGAGGTCCGCTGGTGCGATCAGACTACGACGAGTTCGGGTAGCGAGGTCGGCGGCAGAGGAGGGAGAGAGAGAGAGGCAATGTCCTCAACAGGTATGGTCCGCTGCTGCGAGCAACGGCGGCGAGCTTGGGTAACAAGGTCTGGTAGTGCAGAAATGATACGACAGGGGAAAAGGCATGAAACGTGGAGCTTTGGTTCGAGCCGAAGTGTTGAACCGATGAATATTGATTTTGTTTTTTAAGTCGGCATTTGAACCGCATGTTATTAGATCAGCCATCCATATTTCATCTGACGGTAGTCAAACTGTAGTAGCATGGTGCTACCCACTTCCTAAAAATTTCTTCATATTTTTTTCAGGTGTTCTTAAATTCAAAATAGAAAACCATACTATTGTTTATTAATGATTTAATGTTGTAATATTCATATAGCGTTGAGAAATCGTTCTTTTATAAATTAACGTTTACTATCACGTATGTGATTTTTGTTAACATATATCTACATAAATTTTATACTAACAGGGTATTCAAAATATAAGTTCTAATTAACTATATCTTTCATCAAAATGTAGTGCTTTTTAATTTTTTTTTCCTGAATTTAATAATAATATTCACAATGATCCGTTGCCAGGTTAGTTTTATTTTTAAAACTCTCAATAATAATTAATTTTGATTTAAGGTTTTAGGCTCTGTTTTTTTTTCCTCCAGACCCAGTTTAGTTGCGATTATTGTAGTTCCACGTCTAGGCACATTTTTTTTGGGTAATTACATTTTTAATCCGCTTTGGACCCGAGTTTGGAAAAATGTTATCCCAACTCCTCCCTATCATTTGCCCTAGATACAGACATCCGGCGTTTGGCGGCGGCGAGGAGCCGATGACTCCAGCGGTGAGCGATTGTCGACGGAGTCAGATCCTCCTAGAGGTATTCATTTTTTTTTCCTGCTTCTTTCCTTTTTCAATTCTCTCCTTATTTCCTCGGCTCGGTTCCTCGAGGCCGGCGACTCCTGACCGGCCTCAGTAGGGGTGCGGCCTTGTCCACAATAACACGAGCCTATGATTTCTCCCATTGCCCTTCAGCTCGTCTCCCTGTTGACAACAGTGGCCTAAAGCGCTTTTCCGACGAGTTATCTCTTCCCTTCTCCGGTGAGTCTTCTCTCTAACTCCGTTTCTTTCTCTGTTCATTCTTCGTCTTCATTGTTGTGTTTTTTGGGGGGTATATTAGAAAACTTGAGAACTTGATAGAATCAAAACTGAGAACGCTTTGGCAAAGTGTTTCAAAATCGTCTCTCACCGATCCCACTTTTTGTTGTGACCCAAGAAGGCAGTCATGTGAGGCTCCGGTAGACAAACACTAGCTGCCGCCGTTCCCTTTTTTTTAAAACTGTCTTCGCCGGTCGTTCTCGCCTAGCTTCCGTCGTTCCTGCTGCCGTGCGTTGCTGCTGCCTGCCGTCGTGTGTTGCTGCTGCCATCGTGTGTTGCTGCTGTTGGCGTTCTCCGTGAGTTGCTGCCGCCGCTGCGGCTATCATCACTCGCCGGTACTCCCTCCGCCACTCCCTCCCTCCGCCACTCCCTCCCTCAACCTGTCCTTCAATCTCTCTCTCGCTCTGCAACTGCCGCTGTGCGCTGCTGCCGCATGCCACTGCCTGCCGCTTGCTGCTGCCTGCCGCCTTGCGTTTTTTGCTGCCATCGTGCATTTCCGTTTCGTTGTTGTTGCTGTTGTCCCTCGCCGTGAGTTCTGTGCTGCCACTGCTATCGGCATACACCTTCCTTCCTCCCTCCCTCAATCTCTCTCCCCCTCTGCAAGGGTTCCTTCTTTTCTGTCGTGCAGGCTCCTGTACTCCCTCCCTTCTGGTGCAAGAGCTGACCTCTGCTCACTGCACACACGAGGCTCCCTATTCGAGCAGGGGGCCCTTACGTGCTCTTGCGCCGCTCCTTAGGCTCTCTGCTCACAAGCAGGGAGGCGCGCTGAGGTCTCCCTGCTCAGAGACCTGTGCAAGCAGGTCGGCGTGTCACGGGGTCATTCTCAGAAAATGCCCCCTGCTACAAGCGCAGGCCTTTCCGCGTCTCCCTGCTCATGAACAGGTCGTTTTTGCTTGTGAACAGCCAGCCACATACATCATTTAGGCTGTTACAATTAATACTTATTGTTCTTGTTACGAAAAGAGGGAGAGAGATCACACGAAATACAGAAGAACGCGAAGAGGAAAAATGGCGGCGGCTCTTTGTTATGGAATAACGATGATTACATACGGACCCTTAGGGAGTTTATATAGGTACTCCCTTTGACAGATGATAGGAATTACATACGGACTGTGACTCTAAATAAATTCCTTGAAAATAGGACACCTATCTCGTGATTAGGAAATAAATCAAATCCGAATCACATACAGTATACCCCTAAAATTTTTTGTTGAAGCGCCTGACTATGTAGGGGGATCAATTGGGTTTAGATTTAAGGCATTATTAACGGTTCTTTGCTTGTTTAATTTGGAATTTGGATATTGGTGAGATGTTGCTAATTTGAATATTTGATAACTTGAAGTTGACAATTTTTCTTTATTTTGAAGAAATTACAATATTATATTTAGAATTATGTGGAGGATTAGTTGCAGGCTTTAAGGCAATACCTTTAACAAAAATGAGACTTTCAGAGTATAATTTTGCTCCATGTTGGCAAGGAATGATCTAATTGTGCTTAATTTTTATATTAATCTATTATTATTTGATCCAATAGTCTGATTTAAACATTCCAATCTGATCTGCTGACTAATCCAAATTGATGGCCTGATTAGATCTTACAATATTGCTTAGGAACCAAGAGATTAATATTGATTTGTGATCCAAACTTTTAATACTTTGATTGATGATCGTATTTTGGATGAAATATAATTCGGGAGGACCTGTTCAAATATTCCCAAATTTAACTTTTCCGCAATAAGCTTTTCGATTGTCTTTTATTACTGAAAAATACTATTAAGATTATTGTTTACATCTCTTGATTTAAAAAAAAGGGTTTGCTAATTTTTTATTAGTAATGCTAATAATAGCTCCGTAAATATTTTTATTAGGAAACTAGTTGTCCAATGTTGTCAAAAACGCGTACTGACACGTAAAAACGTCCGATTTTACGACTCCACCTCCGCATTTCGTGCTCGATCCCACCTGGAAACGTTTTTGGCCCGGTAGGATACAATCCTGTTTTTTTAACCTTTTATATGCAATAGGCATCATCTCTCCTTTTGTTTGCTGTCTGTCGCTGTGCCCTGCTGCTCTGCTTCTGCCGCTGCTGTCCTGCTGCCGTTGCCGCACCTCATCTGACGCTGTTGCTGACTGCTGTTGCTGACTGCTGTTGCCGCCGACCTAACAGGTTCTCTCTCTTTCCCTGACTCGTCTTTCTCTTTCTCCCTCTCCGTCTCGCGCTTTCTCTTTCTCTCCCTCTCCATCTCGCCCTTTCTCTTCCCGCACTCTCTCCCTTTCTCTCTCTCCCCTCTCCTTCTCTCGCCCTTTCTGTATCTCTCCCTTTCTCTTCCTGTTCTCCCTTTCTCTTTCTCTCCCTCTCCGACACTTTCTCTTTCTCTCCCTCTCCCTTTCTCTCTTCGTGCTCAGGAGCAGGTTCCCACTGTTCTCTTTTTCTTTTCACAATTCTCACAATTCCATTTCCAATCATCTCTCTGCTCGTGCACAGAGCCAAAGGGGCACTAGGCTACTTTTTTTTATTGTGTTAAAACTTTTTTTTTATAATTCTAGTAGTTATTATTTGTTTAATAAAGTGGATTTATACATTGCTGCTATTATTCAAAATTTATTATTGTGTTATTTTTTTATAGATTAATCATGAAAATTATTTATTGATGTTTTAATTGCTGTTATTATTATAAATTTATTGATGTTTAATTTTTTATGAATTAACTATATTGATGGGTTTGCTGTTATTCTGTTATTATTACAATTTATTAAGGTGTTCGTTTTCCATGAATTACTATTTTTCCTATATATATGTATATATAATTAAATAAGTATTAATATCATGAATTGATGTTAAAATTAGAAATTTGCATATTGCATTTTGTACTTATAAGCTCAAAAAAGTTTCATCTCACCACTAATATCATGGGTTTATATATATATTTTATACATTAATATATACATGTAATATTTTAAAAAAATCTGGTAGAATCGGCCATGTCGTGTTATGTGTTCACGATTTACGTGTTTCTCCGGCTCTATGTGTTGAGTCCTTTTTACGTGTTTGACAACATTGTAAGTTGCCTACATAATGAGGTGTTACACATAGCATGAATATAACAATGGTTTATAAAGTTCTCTTTGGCATCTATTTCTTGAATGAAAAAGGAAAGCACTGAGAAAATCTTAACATCATCATCTGACTTGGATCATCCTCAAGAGCTGTTGAAAGTAGGAAAGAATAATTTTTTAGAAGAGAAAAGAACAATTAGGATGAATAATCTGCAACCCCTGTTTAAATATAGTTTTTATATATATATATTTTTAGGAGAATATAGACCCAAAAAGTTATTGGCTTTGCATCCTCTTTTTCTGTTGTCAGTCTCGGCTATATTCATCTTGGAGGACTTGTACATGTTTGACAGAGCACCTCATCAGGATATCTGATGGCTAGTTTCTTCAAAGTTCGAAGAGTTTTCAGGTGAGGGTGCAGCATCATAGAAATTCTTCACTTCGACTGCTGTCTTTTGTTGCTTTCACTGTTATAATATACTTTTATCTTTGCAGAAAACTAGGGTTTGAGAAGGATGATATCTACTTCTGGAAACAAATGGGAAAAGCCATGCTGTGCACTTACACACTCTTTGGCCTAGCTTGGCTGTGGAATGAGACTTCCCCCCTCGGTTGGTGGACCCTCAAGCCTCGACCAAAGGTTAGTGTCAATGATATTATATCATCCCACATCGGACTACTAATTTTGGCATCACATAATCTTGCAAGTTCTTTTTGGGGGTTGTCAGGGATATTGATTATATTAAGGCATGCACTCTTTTTCAGACGTCCATGGGAATAGGATTCTTGGATTGATGATATTCATCTCGTGGGAAAGGTCTTCATGTGAGATTGTATATAGTCTGGTGGCTATACGATGACAAACACAAGCCTTGGTGGTCATCTTTTTTTCTCCTAAAAATAATGTGACCTAGCTCACCATAGGTAGCTTTGATTAACTTTTATTAGAGTAGAATATTGGCATTTGAGAAATTAATTTATTTTTTCTTCTTTTCCTTTTCCTTTTCCTTTTCTGTTTTAAATAACAATAGATATTTACAGCCATCCAACTAATGGTCTTTTTTAGTCAAATTTCATTAAAAAGATCACATGTTTAATTATGATTTTTTTAACCAATGTTTCACTTTTTAAAATTTTAAGTAGATTAATTCCAATGAGCATCAATGTAAGAGTTTTTTTATATGAACTAAAATTTCTCCTTTCCTCAACTGAGACTTGACTATTTTTTCTTGCTTTTTGAATTGTAATGAGATAGAACACGTATCCTGGACATCCCACCCCCCAATACACACACACAAACAACTATAGGTGAAGAAAAGATCTATCTTGCACCCATGAGTACTTCCTGTTTTTATCTTCAAGTTGACTGTATATGATTTATGCCCATTTTGTTGTTAGCTACCATCAGTCTCTTCATCCTTGGACGAGTGAGAATATTTACGCTCTCTTGATTGATCTTCGGTCACAGAAATACTAAAAAAATGGCCAGCTCATGCACTTATTCCTATTTTCAGCATGCCTTGTCATCATGAGATTTTGCACTAGAATATACATTCTTAGAACTGACTTGACATTGCATTGTAAAGAAGATATTTGAAGAAACAGATGGATACTTGAACTTTTTTTTACAAATGTACATCCTTAGAACTGACTTGACTCGCTGGAGTGGGGGTTGAGGGAATCTAATAACATTCATAGTGGTGGGAATTCCATTTTCATCTTCCATTTTAGATAGGACCACCAGCCCTTTCTTCTGATATAAGAGAAAGGACACTTATAATCAGATATCTGAATCAACTTGCTGGGATAGTGACACAATGGGAATCAGAAACTTGAAATTGATGGTTTGAAGCACCACCAATAACTTGAGAATCTTGGAATCCACTAATTATAAATCTGAAATGAACTAAGAACATGAAAACTACAACCTCCTATAAGACATATCGGACTCTTCAAGCTAATACTTTTGTAATTTAAAGAGTAAAGACTATTAGATGCCCTAGACAGATGAGATCTCGCAGATAAAAGTGCAAGCAGAACCAACTCTTCCATGACCTTGTATTCATATTTTTTTCCTACATTTGGCATTGGCTCAGAATTAGAGTTGGATATTCTATCAGTTTCCTGCACTTATTGGGTAACATATTACTTCTTAAAAGACATGATTTCATTTACTTAATTGTGCAAACAATGTGTGTAAATTTCCCATAAGAATTTGGGCTAATTGATTTTATTAATCACAACTTTTATTAGGTATGATGTGACTTAATTTGATTGCAGCATATACATATTCTAGAGTCATCACCTGATGGCACATTAAGTTATTGTCTATGTTGCCATTTCCTTACAAAGTAGATCCTCATGGCATTTATTACTTGCTTAGGAGGAGAAAGAGATGGCTCATTTGTACGAGCACAGGATGTTTCCGTACCCAGGCGACAAGGAAGCAGTCGAAGAGTTCATTAAAAGTGGAGGAAGCCTTGGCACTACCATTGGGCCTAAAGGATTCATTGATAGTGACAAGGATTCTGACAACATGCAGAAACAGCTGCAGTCTAAAAAGTTTGAACAGGAAGCTCAAAAGCTGTGGTTCCGCATGAGGAACGAAGTCATACAAGAGCTGCAAGAAAAGGGGTTCGATGTTGAGTGACAAATGGTCAAGATGGTCTGAGCAGATGAATTAGGGTTTAATCGAGTAGGCTTTTGGCCAATAATATGGAAGAGAACAAAAATGTTCTGGCTTGTACTTGTTAAAGAATTCATACCTCACGTCGTTCCAAAATGGCCAGAGTATCCGATGTTGAAACTTCCAACTCAGACATATGTGCGGTTCTTTTCTTTTGTACATCAAACCATATTTCAGAGCCTACATAACGACACCCTGGCAGCAATGCTTCTGACTTCACTTTCTTCTGGACTCGTGTTCCAACTCGTAGGATCACGTCCAAAGCATCCTATGCAATTCCCATCTTATTGCAAAAGTTTCATGAATGGTTTGTATCTGATCTTTTTTATTTCCGTCTTTTCTGTACAAGTGGCCATCAACATCCGGTCTATATCTACCTTTCCTTTTGACTTACATATATTTTTCCTTCTGTCTGTAGAAATTTCTGTTTCGATCTAGACCCCCCAATGTTTAGGACTAGATGTTCGAAGTGGGATCGAATGTTAAACTTTGATTAAATTAACAGGGATATTAGTTTCCAAAACTTATACATGTGCTTTTCTTGTGGATATGTATTGTGAATAAGAGCATTGCTTATTTGAAGCATTGTACTGTTGTTCATGATCTTTACTTTTTGTTAGTGGCACTAAACGTGCCTCTAAATGGCACATTGTGCGCTCGGCGCTCTTAGATCTGTGCGGTTGGGCTGGACACGAGTTACAATTTGATTAATTTTTAATGTTTAGCTTAGCTTATTAGCTTATTAAATTAAAAAAATATATTTTTTATGATATACTAGATTAAATATAATAAATTTTATTTATTAAAAAATAATAAGTATGAACTAATTAAAAGAGACATAATTAATTTACTTTTTTTGAACATATAATAAAATAGTAGTATTGAATGCAACATTGAAGATCTAAAAGTAAAAAAAATATATTTTTATTTTTTAAAATTATATATAAAATATAATATATTAATAAAGTTTGGCTTGATAAATTATAAGATTAAGTCAATTATTAAGAGGCAAAGTTTTTTTAAGAATATAGGCTTTTTTAATTTCAAAAAATGATTGAATCACGAGTAGTTCACGAATGTCTCAACTTATTTCTAATCCTAGTGCTTCCTAAACCACTAGACGATAGGGGCATATCCGCCCGACCATCATCATACTATGATGATAGTATAAGCAGTTTTTTTTATTTTTAATCCTAGTGCTACTACAAACTTGTAGGGAATCAATTTTTTTTACCAATGAATCATGAAATTCTATGTACATATACATGATAGATAAGATTGAGATCTTCCAAGATCGAATTAAAATTGAAGATCGAAAGATAATCTTGCTTATTTGTTAAAAATATTTTAATTATATAATTTTTTTAAAATCAATTTATAATGGTATAGATTATCGATGATATTATTTTAACTAATTTTCTATATATGATTAATATGGAGTACTATTATATTATTAAAAATTTAATATAAATCATATTAAATTTATTTTGCAGAAAATATTATTAAAATTTTGATTACAATAAATTATCTTGCTCTTAATTTGATTTTTCTAAAAGTCATGTTGTTTGATGAAAATAAAAGAAATGAAGAAAAATTTAAAAAATATATATTGAAACAATATTGTAGTATAAAAGACAGTATGCCATTAAAAAAAGGAAAATTCTCAAACCTCCCTATTTTTCTCACATGAATAAACTTCCCCCAAAAGTTAAATATAGTATCATTGCGAGGAGTTTGGAGGTTTTTTAGGCTATAGCAGCTCTCTTAAAAATAATATTTGAAATAGCAAAGTTCGAACGAGTCAAAATACTTTTTAATCTTATAGTAAAAAAGAATAATTATAGGCTCACACCGACAACCATTTGATTTATTAAAAATATTACTGCATAGAAATTTATTTCCAAATATTCATTTAAAAATCTTTCATGATTTAATTAGCATTTGTATGACTTAAACTAAATAAATTTCAAGGATGATCATCCAACTTATAAAGTGTTCCGGTAAGATCACTCGATTTTGATTTGTAATACAAATGTCATCCAATTTTGAGAACCTTTCACTCGTGGTGCCCTTTTGTTGGTTGATCGCATATGTGGATGCCACGCTATTCTACTCGTCAGATGCCATGTGGCCGTGCAATGCTCACTTTCGGCATCAATCATGTGGGCAAAGTAGCCAATGCAGATGAAGCAGCCGCCGTCGACCATTCTTTGATGGTCATCGAGCGTGCACCCCTCATTGCCGAGGGCCACAAACACGTTGAGTAGTTTCTCGGCTGAGATCCTCCCATCGCCATTTGTGTCGAACATCGTGAACGCCTCTTGCAACTGCCGCTTGTCTTCATCCCCTTTGTCTACAATGACCACATTGATCGACGACCTCGAACTCCTCAATGACCACATCACCCGTTGCCATCGCGTTTAACATCGACAATCATGCATGGTTTCCAACTCCTTAGAGGTGGGGGCTCAGGGCCGAGGCGACGAAGGATGAGCTTTAGCTTGTGGATGGTGATCTTGCCGTCGCTATCGTGGTCCAAAATGTTGAAGAGATCATGGACGAAGCGGGCGGGAGGATGGACTTGGGGATGGACTAGAGGGCAGTAGATTCCTGAGAGGAAGTGGTAGCACTAGAGGTGAAGGAGGCATCGCTGCGGTCGATGGAGCGGTCTCCTTCTTCTTCTACTTCTTGGTCATGAACTTGGTAGCAGTGGAAGGGTTCATTTTGAGGGCGGTGAGGAAGGAGCACACATTTAGCTTCATGGCATGTGCCTTGAGAGGAGAGGAATCATCGAATCAAATCAACAAAGGCAATGAGGAGAAGGAGGAGGAGATGAAGAGAAGAGGGGGAATTAGGGGTAACGGGAAGGACGTGGGAATGGCAAGTTGTATATAGTGTGAAGAGGGGGAAGGAGGAGGACGTCGCAATCATGTTCACACTGGTGATCTTTCACCTCCTCAGGACTGCCAGCAGCGGGGCGACACTGGAGATCCCCGACGCCGTGCTATGGTTCGTCCATCGATCGTTGCCTCGACGATAGTGTTCGTGGACATGGAGTTCGGGGCCACATCAAGCATATACAAGAGCTACAATGATGAGGACATCAGTGAAGGGAGTTCCACACCGAGGAACGTGGTGGACATGTTAGTGACCTTGATCGAAGCTAACAACATCACCGACATAATGGATCGGAGGGTGGTGACTGCGATGGTGGTGGAAGCGGAGGCCGTGGCCTATGTGGGGTACATGACCATAGAATGCGTCCGCGGGGAGGCTGGTCATCGGGGCATTGGAGAGGAGCGATGATGCCATGTAGCGACGACGACAACTGCGATGGAAGTGGGTAAATTATACGATTGGTCCCCTAACTTTGAGTCATTTTCAAATCGGTCCCCCAACTTCAGTTTGTAACTAGAACATTCCTTATCTTTAATTTTCTTTTATGATTAGTCCTCTTGACCGGTGATCGTAGATTTTTCGATTGTCTTGCGTACGTGGCAGCCTTTCTCTCTCATCCATGTCATTTAAGTTGTCCACGTTAGTTCCAACAAAATCCTTTCCCCATTAAAATATATTATAAAATTAAAAAAGTTGGCACTTGCGCCCGTGCGAGTTCATAGTCGGCGAATCTCACGCGCCGACGAGATTCATAGATGGGGCGGCGGCCCCCCTCTTCTCCCTCACGCGCGTAAGGGAGAACACGAGGGAGAAGAGAGGGGCGGCGTCCCCCATCTTCTCCCTCGCGCGTAAGGGAAAACGAGGGGGTGGCGGCCCCCCTCTTCTCCCTCACGCGCGTGAGGGAGAACACGAGGGAGAAGAGGGGGGCGGTGGCCCCTCTCTAGGATTCTCGTCGGCGGGCGAGAATAGCAGAGGGGGGCCACCCCCCCTCGTTCTCCCTCGTGAGTGAGGGAGAACGAGGGGGGGGGGGGGGGGGCGCTCTCGCGAGGGAGAACGAGGGGGGTGGCGGCCCCCCTCGCCGACGGCGAAATCGCAGGGGCGCCGACCCCCTCCGACCAGCCAACTTTTTTTATTATTGTTTTAATTTTATAATATATTTTAATGGGTAAAGGTTTTTGTTGGAACTGACGTGGACAACTTAAATAACATGGATGAGAGAGAAAGGCGACCACGTACGCAAGACAATTGGGAAACTTAAGATCACCGGTCAAGAGAACTAATCGTGCAAGAAAATAAAAAATAAGGGACGTTCTGATTACAAATTAAAGTTGAGGTCCGATTTGAAAATGACTCAAAGTTTGGGGACTAATCGTAAAATTTAACTCGACGAAAGCAGATGTGAGGAGGCCGAAAAACATGTCAGTGAGGCGGGTGGAGCGAGCATCAGTCGAGTTGGACATCGTGACATTCACGTATGCAATCGACCAACAAATGAGTTAGGTCATCTGAAAGTTGGATGACCTATTACAAATTAAAGTTGGATAATTTTATTGGGAACAAGATTTCTAAAATTTTCTCCACTTAAACTATCGGGCACACTTTGTTATTTATTATTATTCAATCAGTTAATAAATTTTGTTGTCTTAGAAATATTTTGATTAAGAAGATGTTAATACAATAAATTAAACTTATACTTTATTATAATATTTAATTGCTTTAATATATATATATATATATTCATATAATATTTTTAAAAAAAAATAAAATAAGTTGCTTTGATTTATGATGCATAAAATTTATTTTAGTAAATCGAATCGACTTTGTCTTTTAATAAAAAAAGGGTCACATGTGCAGCATTAAATCAAACGCATACATATTCTGAAAAGACCACATAACTTTCTTCATCAGCATTCAGCAACAACTATACCAATGAAAGAAGAGGAGGAATCTCTCACCCCAAAAGCGACCGCCGACCAATTTACACAGAGAGCTTTTCCTCTGCAGAATCTGCCCTTAAAAAAAAAAGGAAAAGAAAAGGAAAGAAACTTGCACAGTATCATTTTTGCTTTGCTTTCGTGTTTCTTTATTTTCATATCAGTCACCAACGTTGCGTGCACCTGCAGCAGGAAGAAACGAAGCCCTTTCCTTTTCTTTCCTTTATCCATTCCCGCCTACACTTTGCTTGCTTTCTTTCCTCCTCTGTGCAGCACAGGAACAGCTCCAGTTTAACATGTCCTCCTCTTTCGATCGGCAACACTATCTCTCATCTGTTAATTTTTAATATTCAGGAAGAGTATAATTTTAATATTTATTATGACAACACTATCTCTCATTTGTTAAATTAAGTTGAATGTGCTAATCATTTTTTTCCTATATATGCATATAATTCTAAGAGGTGTAGAAGATTACAAGAGTACTGAGCTTTTTTCAATTGTCAAGCCAAGTGGTTCAATTATTAGAATACAAATGAAAATAAAGTATAACGTGGAAGAAAACATTCATTGTTGTCCACTTTGTATTTTAATTTATATTTTTTGTATCAGGCCTATGAGTTTGTGTAACCTGTTAATTAATTATTATTTTTTTGTTGTCGTTGATTCTTTACGTATGCATGTATCGACCCTATAAACTTTGTGCCAGATATGTGTGAGAGAGAGAGAGAGAGAGAGAGAGAGAGAGAGAGAGAGAGAGAGAGAGAGAGAGAGAGAGAGAGAGAGAGAGAGAGAGAGAGGAGCAATTGGCCGGCAGAAGAAGGAAGAGGAGGAAGAGAATGGAGAAGGAGGAGGAGATGGGAGCGGAGGAGCGGGCGGAGGCGGTGGGGAAGGCGTTCGTGGAGCACTACTACCAGCTGTTCGACACGAACCGCGCTGCGCTCGGGGGGCTCTACCACCCGACCACGTCGATGATGTCCTTCGAGGGCCACAAGGTAATGGGCGCGGAGAGCATCGCCCGGAGGCTCGCCCAGCTGCCCTTCGAGCAGTGCAAGCACTCCGTCACCACCGTCGACTGCCAGCCCTCGCCTCCCCTCGCCGGCATTCTCGTCTTCGTCAGCGGGAACATCCAGCTAGCAGGAGAAGACCACCTGCTCAAGTTCAGCCAGGTATTTCTCTTAGGATGTTAAATTTCAGTCTCATTCTTTAAATTTGTAGCTTAAAGTTAAATGGAAAAAAGATATAATTAACTGAGAGGATGTTAAAGAACATATCCTTTAACATAAATATAAATATATATATTTTTTTTTTAAAAAAAAGTTATATGAATACTTAAAATGAGACAAATAAGGATATCCCAGGATTTCTAATCATTTTCATTTTTCCCATTCTTGGACATTGTTTGTATTAGGAGAAAGAAAAGAAAAGGGAAAAACTAATATATTTAGTCATTGCAGATGTTGTTGATGACAAGATCTATAATCGATTTTTCTTCGGCATTGCAGATGTTTCAGTTGATCCAAACTGAGCAGGGCAGCTTCTTCGTGCAAAATGATATATTTCGCCTCAACTATTGCTGACGTGACGAGCGATGTGAGAACAAACACTAATGATGGATGTATCATGATCAACGGAAGGGAGTTTCATGTTTGTTATTTCTTTTTTTTTGTTCGTTTTTCCTTCAATTCTCTACTCGCCTGATAATGAGTTAATAATTTATTAGTTTGATGGGCATTTGATGTGTTGATGATGATGAATTTAACGAGGGATTTCTGTAGTTCTCATCTGACATCTCTACATCTTCTCGAGACATAATGCGACAAAAGTGTGTTTTACAAATTAGAAGTTACTGAGCTATATAAAACACTTATTTCTTATTATTTAATTAATTTAATAATTATAATTCATTATTAAATTAATTATATATTTTTTGATGAAATAATATATACTTATTAAGATAGTTTGATAATAGAAAAAAGAATCATCCACGAGATAATCCGATCATCTTAATTTTGTTCACTTTTACTATTTAACATATGCTTTAAATCAATATATAACTATTTTATTAATTTAATAAGTAAACCGTTCTCCGTACTTCAAAATTGAACAAAGTTGCAGAGTAGAAAAGACAAGATAATGAAATTATTTTCTTCCATATCTTTACTTATGATATTGAATTGCAAATTATTCCACAAACCAAGGGATAATTATTAACATAGGATGAAATCATGGGACTCATTTGATTCAGAATAAATTCAGACCACGAAAGTAGTTTAACCAAGTTTAGTAAGTAGCAGACAAATTGAAGCAGCCATGCGACAAAAGTATCACAAACCTAAGAAAATAAAGCGGCTCAAATAAACAATAAAGTTAAATCTCATCAACCGTTCTGTCAAAAAAACTAATGATCCATAACGAGACGATTAACATAATCTCAACAAACAAAAATGTCAAAATGCACTGAGCACAACATTAAAAAGTGAAACTTGGGGGCGGGGAGTATCCGTGCCACAAACTCACTCCAGATGCTGTTGCGAGTTTCTCTTTGTTGCAGGATGCTTCATTAGGTCAAGTGCACTTCAGGGATATGTAACTACTCAAACTCTATTACCAGCTTTCTTAAACAAATTTTCAAGAAGTTTGATCACCTAGAAAAAATTATATCGATTAGAGGCCATGAAAGAAACATATGCCAAGCAGAACATCCAACATTTCATTTCCTCAAGGTCCAAAAATGCAAAACTAAACTGCTGTGACTGACCTCTAACGCCTGCTAGTCTTTCCAGTTGAACGTTTCCCAGAGAAAAGATGCTTTGGCTTCAAGTTAGGAATAACTCTATCTGCTTCTCCCTTGCGGGCAGCCTTATTCCTCACCATCTGAGATTTCTTTCCCTTGTTAATTGCCTTGATTTTCTGGGCTGAATCCTTGAACCCTTCTCCTGGAATAACTTCACCAGGTGGGCGTGATTGCGATCTTGCTCTTGACAGCGACCTAGATCGTGATCTCAAACGGATCTTCTTATTCGAGTTTTCATCATCAATCTCCATACCTTCTCTATCTTCGCCTTCCTTGCCTATAGACCTTTCCCTCTTGCGGCCTCTCATAGATACAGACCTGCTGCGAATACGATCCACAGCAGCACTGGGATCCAACCCCAAAGCAGAAAGTTGCCTTCCCATCCTCTCTGTCGTGAATGTCCTATCTTTGTCAAACTTCCTAGGTACAATGGGACGACTTTCAGCTGTGCTCTTCTTAATCCTGTGCTCCCGGATAAGCAAATTCTTTTTGTTTCTTATTTTAGCCAAAGCTTCTTGTTCCTCAGGAGTCAGTTCATGGCCATCCATCTCAAAATCTTCTTCCCCATCCTCTGCTTCAAGACGCAGGCCCTCTTCTCTTTCCAACTCTTCCAGCCGAAGTTGGATATCTGGATCAACAAAGTCGTACACATTATGCCCATCAAGAATCTCTGGTATTGCATCTTCCTTCCACTCATCATTAGCCAATATGTAGTGCTTCCTCAGATTTGCAGAATACACTCCAGCTCCACCATTCTCCTCTTCAAGATCTTTCTCAAGTTTTTTCTTTTCCTTTTCAACATTAGCTTTAGCTTTTGCTTCTAGTACAGCTGGCGGAATACAGGGAGGTCTCTCTTTTGTGTCACGAGGCTTTGGCATTGCAACATGAAACCTATTGAGACAATCATTAATCTTCTTTGATTTCATCTTTATCTCTACCCTCTGATCCAAAAGCCTTTCGCAAGCAGCATTTTTAACTGCTATCACACCATCATCTGTTAATGTGCTCATAGTTAATAGGACCCCTTCCTCGTTAGCCTCTCCGCCTTGAGCAACTACAGTTTTCAAAGCTTCAGTCTTCATCTCCATCACCAATTTTTTGTCTTCTTCAGACAGATTCTCAAATGGCTGGAGATCAATTTTATTGCAAACAATGGTAAGTGGCTTGTTCATGAACAGTGATTTAATGCTGTGAAATAGTGCAGCCTGCTGGGCTATGCTGTAACCACAAGAACCAGAGATATCCAAGAAAAACAAAACTGCAGCTCTTAAATGTGCCAAGGCAGTGATGCTGCACATCTCTATGATGTTCCTGTCCTCAAATGGGCGGTCCAGAATTCCGGGCGTATCAATAACTTGATATCTTAGGTACTTATAGTCGGTGTGTCCAACAAATAGTGACTTAGTAGTGAAGGCATAAGGCTGGACATCAACATCTGCTCTAGTGATCTTGTTAATGAAAGAGCTCTTTCCTACATTTGGATAACCACAAATCAAGATGGTGCGAGTGTTAGGGTCAATTGAAGGAAGTCTGGCCATGTGCTGTCGTATTTGTTCCAAATATGCCAAACTAGGACCAATCTGTTTCATGACAGTGCACATACGGCCAAGAGCAGCAACCTTCAAGCATTTGCACCGATACAAAGAATCACCATATTTCAGCAACCTTACATAGTCCTTTGAAATCTTGGATATGATGTTCCTAGCAGTATTAATCTGACCAAGAGCAAGCTTGTAGTGATCCTTGTTGTATAGAACATGTAGGAGGTCTCCATAGAAAGGATGGATATCATCTAGCCGAGGGAACTCGTCAATGATGGTGGAAAGCTTCTCATGAAAGTTCTGCTGGGTGTATTTCACCTTCCGCATGTAGAACTGGCGAAGGCGGGAAATGGCATATCCCTTGTGGACCACAGTTGGTGTCTGCCGTTGTGTACGTGAGAGGATGATATCTATGAAATCCTTCCCAGAAGGGACAACTGTAATCTTTTTAAAGTTGTACTGCACCATCTTTTCTGAGTACTGAAGGCAAATACAGTTTTCCTATAAAATGAATTAAAACAAGATGCAATTAGGAACAAGGTCTTAATAATAGTTCCACACAACCTGGTTGTCATCCTTCTTCTCAAAGAAAAAAATAGTTGAAATCTAATAACACTAAGGAAGAAAACATGTCGAGCCATTGCACAAAACCAAGTGCTGAAGCCGATGCTATATATGTGTTAAAGCATACAGTACATAAATATAATCTTTTATTTGATGAACTCTCAGTATAAAGTAATTTCATTTTCAGAGTCGTGTAGAGTGATTTGAAATTTTAATAACTGGTCTTCTCAAAAGAAAATTTTGCCGACCCCACCTAGTGGGATAAGGCTTTGTTGTTGTTGTCTCAAAAGAAAATTTAATAACTGGAAGGATGAATTATCTTTGCCCCTTCAATCTAAAATAGAGTCAGTTGAGTATATAGTAAAATGATACCACTCTGTACAACATTCAAGCAGGTACTGAGAAACAGAATTCTAACTGTAAATTGATGCTTTAATTTTGCAGCGTATCTTGCAATTTGCAAACAGAACTAATTCGGAAAGGTCAAGCAAAGGTGAAACTCAAGCTATAGGATAATATCAACTCGAAGCACAACCTACATGAATAATAAGCATAAGCCTGTAGCAATTTTCATACAGAAATAGAAAATACACCAAAGGCAAGATTCGAAGAAAAAAAAAAGCACAATCACAAAGATGGATTTTTTTAACACTGCATGAGGTATGTATGCAAATTAATCTGTGAAGACTTAAGACCCCAAAGTAATGAAAGAAAATCTTGACACCATCGTCTAATATACTGAAAACTATCGGCGATAACATTTTTTGTTACGTGGCAACGTTCTAAATGATAAAGAGCTCTTTTTCTTTCTCTTTCGCGCAAATGAAGAGGATCCATCGGAATTCAGAACGCGGGATCGACATCACAAATGAAGATCGAGAAGAGGTCGAGATTAAAAGAGAGGACGAGAGATACCCGATATAAGAGAAAAGGGGGGCGAGGACGTTGCCGGAGAGGTCGCAAATGCCTGCCGCCTGTACGCACGTCCTTCGGATGCCGACGGCGGAATGGTGAAAAGGTAGGCGGCGGACGAACAGCCGCGCTGTGGAGAAGGAGAGGAAGAGGGTTTAGGGCTTCCTTAATATGCCCTCGATGACATCATTGCCATTTCAAAAGAATATTATTGTACAAAAATAAAATGATTCATAACTATAAAAAAAATGAAGTGATAGACAGGTAACCGAGACACTCTAAAAAAGATCATATTTGAATAATAGGGTGGGGTAATAAAAAGTTTTACTTATATAAAAGTCAATTTTAAACGACTAAGTATTTATTATATAGTTATTTATTATTTAATTCATTTTTCTCTTATAATTTTTTGTTGACCTATTTTTTCTATTTTTATTATATTATTTTATTTTTTATAAATATTTTCTTCATTAATTTTAAAAGTAAAAAAAGAGAGATAAATATAGATTAAAAATTAATATAGATAAAATTTATTTTATCATAATATTTGTTACCAATATAAGAGAGAAAAGATAGGTTAATGAGAGAAAAGAAAAAAAAAGGAGAGAGGGAGAGAAAAAGGTGGAGAGTTAATTTGATTCAAAACTATTAATTCTTTCTCATTTCATTGATTTGATGTAATGAAAAATTTGAAGACAACCCTCTTGTACGTCCCTCAAATGCTAGATCTGAGGGTGCTATCACCTTGAAGGCCTCTTGCCTTTGTTGGATATGAGGACCTCCCCCTTTAATTCCCACTTTCACTGGATCTGAGGTCACCGTAATGCTCACTCATTTTGATTTAGGGTTAATTTTGCTCCCTCAGCACCCTTGGTTTCTTGAATATGATGCAAATTTCTCAAACAATCACTCATATGAAAATTTTTTAATATGGATTAATTTTCATATGAGTGATTGTTTGAGAAATTTTCATAGGTTTTTAAGTAACCGATGCGGGCACCTTAAGATTAAATATTCGCTTACTTAGATAAATTTAGTAACTGCCATATCACGTGATAGAAATATGTAAAAATTAAAAAAAAAACTACCTATCCTTGTCCTTCCATGAAAAAAAAATTACTAAGGTAGAAAACCTAGCAAAATAGTATGAGAAAATTTAGCAAGTTCAGTTGATTAACGCGAGTGCCATAATTCAAAATTGATACCCTAATTGAAATGATCTTTTTCTTTGTGGTGGCTACTTCATAAATTTTGAAATTTTATATGCATAATATCATAAAAGCTAGCTGTCTATGATCAACATAAAAAGAATCTGTGTGAAGGAAATTATAAATTCATTTTCTCTTGTTGCTCATCTCTCTTAAGTTAGTTATATGTTTGTAAATTAGAGCATGATTAAGATAATCTGAATTAGAATTTGAAATTTATATATTCTAAACTAAACTTTATAATGGTTTAGTGATATAGAGAAATGGAAATTTCTAATTAGGACTTGTAGATATAGAGAAATGAAAATTTCTTTTCACATGGTCCCTCGTGTTAAGTTTCAAAACATGGATAGAATTTAGGCTGAATTTATTATTTTTCTTAGAAGGATAAATAATGAGTTTAATTTTATACTTTTTATGATTAAGTCTTATTAAATTATAGTTTTTTTAGAAAATTAACATCTCATCAAATAGGCATTTAGTTGATAATATTTGCAAGTTACAATCCTCAGTAAGTCTAATTTTAATTCATCTAGAATTATAAGTTTTGATCTTGTGGTTTATAATATATGAAAGGTTCTTTAACATACATTGAATCTATTATCAAGTTTTGAGAGATTGTAATAGTATTGCGTGATTTCAAGGGTGAAATAATATATGAAAGTAGACTTTAAGTGCATAATAATTCATGCATCTATTGGATATTAATTTTGTTAGTGATTGAAAAGTAAAATGATATTATTACCTATAGAAAAAAAATCAGCCTACAAGTGAAAATGGATAAAATCTAGTAGACCTCGTTGAAAAGACAAAGTACAAGATGAGTGGTTAAATTTATAATATAACAAAATGATATATGATGCTTCTTTTATCCATATTGGCTAAAATATGTTTTTGAAATCACATGATGCTTTTGAAACGTATATTGGGCGCCTTCGCCCTTTGGGACTACTCTACATGCATATACTGACCTATGATTATTGCCAATATGTGTTTTTTTTTAATTCTAAAGCACTCAACCCAAGTTTCAAAGTGCTTGGCCCAAGTTTTAAAGCCACTCGCCCAAGTTGATCCCACTTGGCCCGAGTTCTAAGGGTGAAAATGAGGATAAAATCTGGGCAAAGTGGAATCAAACATGGGTCGGGTGACTTGAGAACTCGGGTCGGTTTTATGGTATGCGGGTTGGATCGTCAGGTTAAACATAGGTCGCTAAAATCTCCTATTTGTACTCAAACTCGGAATCCGGGTCAGCTCACACAAAAATTGAGATAGGTCGATTGATCATCGAACGTCCGATCGATTCTTTTCCTATTCTAATATAGGCCGGGTCGATGAAGCCAATGTCACGCCCAAAAATACGGAACCTGAGCTAGGTTTTACTAAAACTGGACGAGGGTTGACAACAAATCTGGGTCAAATTTTTGTCAAATTTCAACTTTGGCGGACTCTTTGGGCATTGAAACAATGCGCTTTTGATGAATAAGTATGCATAACTTATTCTTGGATCATACGAGAAAATAAAATCATAACTTTAATTATATTTGACTTAGTTTATTCTATTAAAAATTCGTATATAAAAGTGAAATTGAAATCTGTACATGCTTTGTTCAGGCAAAACTACTTGAACTCATGACTTTAGGCAACTTTTTCGATGATCTGCGTGGCATCCTCCGATAATTTTGACATCCTTTGACATACCAATCAGCTACAAAGAGAGAGCCAACAGTCGTGCACACACACCAAGGAGAAAAAACAAAGGCTCAAAAGTTGGAGGAAAAAATATTTTTTAAATGTGAGAGGATTGGTTGGGGTAGATATGTATTTATAGGAAATACTTAATTTCAAATTGGATTAGATTATAATATGAAATTAGGTGCTAAACCTCCTCTAACTCTAATTTTGAACTTCATCTATAACCATCCTTAATTATCCTAATTAAATACTTTATTTTCTTTCTTTCTTTTCTTCTATTCAATCTCTTATCCATTCTTAACTTCTTCTTTTTTTCTTTTCACAATTATAATTATCATTTATTTTAAAAGTAATTTCACAATTAAATAAATTAAATATTTTTTATCTATTTAATTAATTTAAATCTGATACTTTATCTTAATTATCTTAATATTTTTTATCCTCTTTTCTTATCGTCTTCCAATCAAATTTTTATTTCTTCATAACAGCCCCTTATATTCTAATTTCCATCGATTTTCAGAATTAAGTAATAGTAATTATTCTTAAACTGAATTTTTGAAATTTTAAAAATAATCTATTATTATTTTATTTACTGGATAATTTTAAAACTCATAATTTAAGCCTTATTAAGAGTACTGATTCAATCTTACTTCAAACTTCATCCCTAATCCTCTTACAATTATATTTCTTTATTCTATCTCTCCTAAACATAATTATTCCAGAATTTTTATAATTAAATAATTATTATAATTCTTATCTTTTAATTTTCAAAGTAAATAATAATATAAATAATATTTTATCTTCTAGATATCTTTGGTAAAACTCTTCTTTTAACTCTCATTGTAAGTCCTGTATATGCTAAAATTATGGTTAGATTCAAATTAAAATTTGAATCCCCAATCTTACTATAATTCCAACTCCTAATCTAATTAGAATCTTTTTCCTTCTTTTTCTATCTCTTATATATTTATACTTCTATTCATTTCCAAACTTTCCTTATCTTATTATTTCCTTTTCTCTTATCCATCTTCTAAATATACTTTTATTTTCTTTAAAAAGTCCTAAATTTTAGATTTTTTAATTATGAAAATTAATTTTAATTCAAAAAATTTTGAATTGTTATACAATTCTCTTTCTAACATATGGCTGCTAAAATACAAATCATTCATGTAAAATGGACAAATAAGTAAAAGTTGAACCAACATGTCAAATTGAGTAGTAAAACAAGCATGAGTAATGAACTAAGCTGCCAATTAGAAAATTAAAAACCAATCAAGATGCCAGTTTTTCCAAGAATTAATATTTTCTAAAAGAAAGTTTTCCCAAGAATTAATGATATTATTGATTTTTTCGTCGATAAAATGTAACATGTTATAGTAAAAAATTAGTAAAAAATGTTAGGGCATTGGGCTTCCGCACAAAGAATGCTACGTTTCAGGGCTCGCCAATGAGTCTTGCAGTCTCAAGAACTTGTCCCCTTGCGACACCCTCTACCATAGCCACTCTGGCTTTTCATGTTTGGATCCCCACTTGTGTGTAGTCCCATTTCCACTCGGGTATGAGTAGTATGACTATGACGCAACAGATGCCGCCGCCGGTGATTCAAACAGCTTTCTTGTCATCGTAGAGTCTTCCTTCTTGTTGGAATCGACGCCTTGAGATCAGACCACGAAGGCCAAATTGGGGGATTTCCACGACTAGGAGACGCTCGGAGAATGGATCAAAATTCATGAGAACGATGGACTAGTCTTCTTAATACCTTCAATGTTCAAGAAGGATGAAATCAACAATACAAGGGACTCAAAACGGTCAAATCCATTTTAAAAATATGGGTTATTTTCTCTAACCACCCCCAAACTATCGCGATTTACCACATCTAACCCCAAACTACGAACTTCATTTTTTGGGTACCTAAACTATCGTGATTTTTCCAGTTTGGTCCTTCCATCCAATTCTGTGAACTTTTCGGTTAACTTTGATTTTTTTTATTCTTTATATTCGTAATCTTCCTTTGCTTCTTTAGTAGGTAAAACCCTGTGCTATTTCCGAAGATGGGACCCTAGGGCTCCGGCGATCTCTGTGGTTCTTCGTCGGCGTTCATCTCAGGCGTTCATTTTCGGAGTTCATCTCCGGCCGACCACCTGAGAAGTTGGTTTTTTGCTCTGGCATTTTTCTTGTACTCTTGTCTTTTTTCGACCTCTGAAGATCCTCTGGAATTTTGGTGAAATCTTTGGAGTTCGATCCGCAGCTTTTGCATTCTTTTCCCGCCGATGTGCATTCGTATGTTGAAAGTATTACTCATTTTTGTGTCGATTTAGGGTCGTTTCTTATTTGCACAGTATTAAACTAAAGACATGATTTCGTCTGGATCAAATACAAAAAGCACAAGTGGCAGTAATCATGTAGAAGATTATCTCTATGAAGATGAAGTGTTACTGTGGTATCAACTCCCGAGCAAAGTATTCTTTTACTAAGGACAATCTTGATTGACGATTCATCGGTTGTCACAATTACAAAGGGCAAGGTTCTGGATGCGGATTTTTCAAGTGGGTTGATCCAACGAACTGTCCGAGGGGCATGGTTTGGAGTAGCAGAGTTCTGGACAGAATATCGAAGCTTAAGGAAGAAAACGAAAGAGTCAAAAGACGAATTGTTGAACTAGAGAATGAAGTTGAAGAAAATCAAAAGGGTCTGAAAATATCGAATGATTTGCTAAAATTTATAATAAATGTCATTTACTCATTTGTACCTTCATAACATCTTAATAGTTATGATTATCTCAATTTTTTAATTCTTATTTAATAATTTGAATTAACTCTCTATATATCAAGGTTAGTGTGAAACTTATAGTATAAATTTTAACTCTTGATTTATATATAAGAGTATACCTATGTATAACTTCATATTGACATTTTTTGTACATATATATATGTATATATATAGGAATATTGAGTGTGCTACCATAAAAATTGGTAGTACTATGTGAACACATGATTTGAGCCATCCAATCCACCTAGGCGCGGATGAATGGACGCAATTACGCCATCGAATGTAATTTGGGGGCAAACCTAACCTTAGAGACCTCTGAGATGCTCTCCAAATGCAGGCACCAATCCTGACCTACCTCACCAGCTATCCTTCTGTGTTGTCGCCTTCCCCCATAAGATCTCCGATAGGTATCACTCAATTAGGACTCGAACATCAAGGAGTTGTTGAGACGACATTCTCCCTCACAACGACATCAACATTTTTTATCCCTTTGATGAATTCCTTCTTCCTCCTCTGCCTCATCACCTCGGCGTCCACCTCACGCAACTTCTCAGCCAAGTGAGGAAGTAAATCTTCCTCCTATGCAGCGGGGTCAGTACGACAGCCTCCCTAGGGACACTGGCGATGTTGCGGTCGTCGAAAGCTTGGGCGGGGGAGGTGGGCTTCTTGAGGGAATGGTCGAGATGTCATGGGTGGTGAGCACAACAGCCACCCCGGATTATTTCCTCGATGCGGCTAGTGCCATGCACAATGTGGATGGCTTCGAGGGTGCTGAATGGGAGGATGAAGAGATGACGACATAATCGGGTTCGTTGATGTGCACAGGTGGATCTAACGGCCCAAATCATATGACTTCACAATGCTACTAATTTTTGTGGTAGCACATTAGCATTCCACATACATATTCTCTCTCTCTCTCTCTCTCTCTCTATATATATATATATATATATATATATATATATATATATATATATATATATATATGATAACTTAATGGATGTATGTAAAATTATTAGGAACATATATGTGCATGCTTTTTGCTCAGTATGTTGACAATTAAATTTCTAATTAGGTAGAAAAAATTTAAACTATTATGAATAAATTTACAAAAGTTATGAAAAAATGAATATAATTTTGTGAAATATTTTACAAGTATAAAAATGAAATAATATTTAAAACAATTTATTTCATAAGTATTATATAATCACATAATAAAATTTTATGCACAAAATATTTTATAAATTTAGCAATCACATACTAAAGTAAAAAAAAAAAGATATAGTCTAATTCATAATCTACTGTTATGGTAGCTACACAAATATTGTATTATAATCCATTGGTCCGAGACTTTAGTTATGGACCATTTAAAAAAAATGACAACATGTAATAGTATAATTTGTCAATATTTATAGACTTCAAATGTATGAGTATGGCCAATACAAAATCACCATGATTGCCATCGAATGCACCGTGGGCAATTGTACAATTTTAGACATAAGGCGATAGAAAGCGATAAATAATAACATTGAGTTAGCTTGTAATTCACCTCTTGCTATATTAAATTATAATGTTTGGCACTCACATTGTGATGCATGGTACAAGTTCATAAACTTCATTCAATACATATTTTTTTAACATTTTATCTTTCTAGTAATAAAATCTTCTTGACTTGCAAGAGTTCAAAGGATTGGAAAAAAAATATCAGTGGCTACAAAGAGCAATCATCCTGAAGTCGATTTACACACAAGAAGGTCAATTCCTTTCTCAAGCCACTAGTGTCATTTGATAACTTTATTCAACCTTTTTTTTTATAACCATATACATTAAATTAAATATTCACTAAGTTTATTAATAATTCAATATAGGAGGCAAAAAAACAAAAGCCCGATTGATTATAGAGAGGTTTATGAGTTGATGCATAAGAGCAACAACAAACAACAAAGCCTTATCCCACTATGTGGGGTCGGCTAAGTTGATGCATAAGAGCAAAAAGATAAAAAAATTTGTCACTGACTACTCTCATAAAGTCTATGTATGTTAGTGATAAATTTTAATTTATTACTTTTTAGAACATATGTGCCTACTAACACACTTCTATCTTATTTCAGGAAGACTATCACTTGACTATAATTCTAAAGTGATTGAAATGTATGGTGAAAATTCAAATACACAACCATCACTTGACATGGAAAGGCGGAACAACCAGGGAAGTATATCTTCATGAATTTGATACATCGGTCTCATCTACTGGATCAGCCACATCTACAAGGCAAAATGGCAATGGTTTGTTCTTTTCATCATTTGTGCATGATGGTACGATCAATCATTTTAAGGATGTTGTCGGTGATGCCGTGGATGATTGCATGAAGAATGCATTCAAGTCATTGATGGATAGTTACTGTCAGCGGGGAGGAGCATTTGAACAGATGCTCAAGCGACTTTTGATTAATTCAATGGATGATGTTGGACCATTCGTCATTTATTATAGAAAATGATTGACTATTATAGTGACTTGTCATTTGAGAGACGTTGAACTATTTAAAACTATTTGGATCTATATTTGAAATTTGTTATGTATGTTGTTATTTTGCTAAGTTGGACTTATATAATATATCTTACGTAAGTCTTTTGTTAATTTTGTGATGAAGAATGTCATTTTTATTTTGGACTACTTGTTAATGTTGATTATGATATATAGAGATTTTTGTTATATTGGTTATTGTATATGTGTCATTTAAATTATTGTACAATTGTACAAATTGACATAAATAAATATTATTGTGAAATATAACTATTACTAATTTGGGATGATTTTGAGACAAACTATAATTCCTGGAGATCAATTGTGACAATATTTAGCTATGGTATAAGGACAAATTAACCACAAAAAATTGTATTTGTTTTGCCGTTGTAAAAATAGGGACGAATTCACACATAATTAGATATGAAAGTATTGACAAAAATTTCGGTCACTATCAGCGATGAGCTATTAGCAACATATGTGCATTGTCCTGAATTCGTAGCAAATCTAGCACTTATACAATTTACAACGCACATACGGATTTGCTACAAATTGCTCCTTAGCTAATCAATTAAATTTTTGTAGTGTGGGTCCTTCTCATCCTCAGATGGGAGGGGTAGAGTAGGATATATTATTCGTTCCTCTAATGGAAACTTTTATCTCTAGAGGTGCTTTCCGCTCGCTACATACTCTTCTCTTCTAGCGGAGGCTTGGGGAGCTCTACAAGATATCAAGCGGTGCAGCTTATGGGGTCGCACTTAGGTTTGGATGAAATAGGATTCTACAGTGCTCATCCAGATAATCAATCACGACTCTCCTTGTCCTTGGCTTCTCTGGAACATCTTCCACGACATCTAGCATTTTGTAAACACTTTTTTATTTTTAAATATGCCCACGTATATCAGGAGGCTAACTCAATTGCCAACTAGTTATCAAATACCAAATGGGAAGCCACTTTTAATCTCCTTTTGGGATGATGCTCCACATCTCCGGTCTTCCGCATTACGCCTTTGAACTCTTCTACTCTATCAATAGATAAGCATCTATGTACATAATGACCCATATATATAGGATTGGATCGTGATGGTCCACAAATAGACAATTAATAAGGAGAGGTACCATATATGTATGTATGTATATATCGTTACAAATGGCGTATTTGCATGATGACATGTGTCATATATTGAAATATAATATTTAAAGTAATAATAATTTATATATAATCCTAATCTATATGATAATTTTGATTATATGAGTTTGTATCCCAATATTTCCTATACCATACAATTAGTTACCTAAAGATATTTTTATAATAGTCATATTAAATTTTAATATTTGAATTAGTAGTAATCATAACTTGTATAGAATCCTAATATATAGCATAATTTAGGTTATATAATATCCATATCATAATATTCAGTATACAATAAACTTAGTTACCCAAACATATCCTAACATCAATTTTAGATATAATAATTTTTTACATTAAAATTAATAATAAGAATAATATAAAATCTTAATTATGTATATCACTACAAAAAAAATGGAGATTACAGACGATTTTAACCGTCTGTAATTTCTTCAAAAATCGTCGAAAATGATGTTTTCGACGGTTTTTTTGAGGAATCGAGACGTCCGAAAAATGGTCATCGCAAATCAATTTCTGACGGTTGGAAAGAATCGGCGAAAATTTTGACGAATTTTCGATGGTCGTGACCGCCGATATTTGCGGCGGTCAACAAAACCGTTCAAAATTCGGCGATCACGATCGTCGATATTTCCGGCGGTCGACAAAATTGTCGAAAATCGACGGTTGCTACCGTCGAAAATCTCGGTGGTCGTCGGACGACCGCCGAAGTTTTGACGGTCAAAAACATCGCAAAAAAATTTTATAATATAAAAAAAATTAGCCGGCCGATGGTCATATTCGGCCGCCAGCAGCCGATGTCGGATCCGGTAGCCAGCCGACCGAGGGCCGGATCCGCCGCCAGCGACTGAGGTCGGATCCGGCAGGCAGGAGGCGGATCCGGTCGGCAGGCGATCGATCCGGCCGCTGGGGGCCGAATCCGAACGCCCGGCTGCCGATCCGGCCACTAGGGGCCGGATCCGCTGCCAGGCGGCCGAATCCGGCCGCTGGGGGTCGGATCCGGCCGTTGGAGGCCGGATTCATAGCTAGGCAGCATGCCTTGGATCAGTCCCACATGCATAAGTCATGGGACAGATACTGGGTATATATGAGAGCATATCACTAGGTGTGACGCGTTTTGAGAAAATCGTGCGGGCTTAGGCCCAAAGCGGATAATATCACACGCTAGTGGAGAATTTATATATGGTATCAGAGCCACTCCGCGTGAACCTCTGTGCATCGTGGAGTGCGATCACTCAACGCGGGTGTTGAGTCCCCTAAGAGAGGAAGGATGCATGAGGCATGCCTTGGATTAGTCACACATGCATAAGTCACAGGAGAGATGTTGGGCATATATGAGAGCATGTCCTTCACTAGGTGTAACGCGTTTTGAAAAAATCGTGCGGTGGCGGCCGGATCCGGCCGCTGGAGGGCGGATCCGACCGCCTGACGGTCCGGGCCGGAGAGAGACGCCGGCGGGAGAGGGTCACCGGCGGTCGACGCTGACGTCTGGTCAGAAGCTCGCCGGGCGGGAGAGGGAGAGGGAAAGGGAGAGGGGGGAGAGAGAGAGGGGGGGGAGACGATGGAGGGGTATTATATATATAGGTGGAAAGTTGAGAAAGCGAAAGAACGAAAAAAAAGCGGGATAACAAAATTTTAATTGCCGACGGCTCTGCCCGTCGGAAAAGTAAATATTAATTATTTTTAAAATTACTGACGGTTGTGATCGTCAAAAAGTATTTAATTGTAAAAAAATACTATATTTAGTTATATATAATATTTATTATTTATTTTACTGACGATTTGAATAGTCGCTAATCATTACCGACGGTCGGAATCGTCGAAAATTGCAATGATTTAGACCGTCACAAATTATATTAATAAAATACTCCTCATATTATATTATTATAAATTTATCGACGGTTACGACCGTCAGAAATTACGACGGATTTTGCGACGGATGGATATCCGTCGGAAATATCGGCGTTCCTAATCGTCGAAAAATAAAATAATAATATAATAAATTACATAATTTATTATTTTCATTTCCGACGGTCATAACCGTCGAAAAATCCTTCGGAAATTGTGACGGATGAATATCCGTCGAAAATATCGACGTTCCTAATCGTCGAAAAATAAAATAATAATAGAACAAATTACATATTTTATATTTTCATTTCCGACGGTCGTAACCGTCGGAAATTATGACGGATGGGTATCCGTCGGAAATATCGACATTCCTAAATGTCGAAAAATAAATAATAATATAACAAATTACATAATCTATTATTTTTATTTTCGACGATTGTAACCGTCAGAAAATCCGTCGGAAATAATTCCATCGCAAATTGCGAGGGATTTCTATCCATCGGAAATTGCCCATCGGAAAATAATAATTTTCTTGTAGTGTATTAATTTTGATTATTTAATTTTGGATATGTTTAAGTAGAAATATTAATAATAAAAATTAGTTACATACGATAATGATATATGTTTTATTTTCATAATTAAAAAATAATATAAAGCAAAGAATTCAATTTGAGTCCAATTGATATTAATATTTCCTTTATAAAAGATAATGGACAACTATAATAAAATAACTAATATTTTTTAAAAGACAATATATTATTTTTAAATTACAAAAAAATAATTGAAATGTTTAAAATAAATAATATTTGCTTACTAAAAAGTAATGTAAATATATATATATATAACATATTATTATTTCCATTTTTTACTAAAAGTTTATTATATAAGTTTTTACAAGGATTATTTCCATAGCCACCCCTAAACTATCATGATTTTTTACATCTAAACCCAAACTTCAAATACTTACCGAAAAAAATCCAAAATACGAGCTTATTTTTTTTGGATTCCTAAACTATCACGATTTTTTCAATTTAATCCATCGTCGACTTTTGTTAATTTTTTCGTTAACTTCATTACGAAAAGCCAAAATTACCCTCTACCGATAACACATAAAAAGTAAAAAGTTATGTTTCTCCGGTGGCCTCGCAAGGTGACCGGCACTAGAGGCGACACCTCCGCGCTACGACGCAATCGTCGATCGCAGCCGACGTGCACAGGGGGCAAGAAGGGGGTAGCATGCAGTGACGTGACCGACGACCTTCAACGGTCGCAGCAAGGGCCACCCACCCTACTGTGATGCAACTAGCGATGGTCACCGCAGTCGGCAGGTGACTGGGGGTCGCCCCCTCTACTATGACGCCAACGATCTTCGTCGATCGCAGCAAGCCTCCCCCCCTTCCTTGCGCACGTCGGCGCAAGGGAAAGGGGGGGGAGGGGGGTTGCCACCCTCTCCATCCTCCACTGCTTTTTGAGAAAGTCACTACACTCCACCATCAACTCATGATACCATTCATGGATCGACCTCTCATTGAGATATATAGAGGGAAATAGAGGAATAGGGGTAAATATAAGGCGCCGGAAGAGAGGGAGGAGGAGGGAAAAGTGGGCGGGAAAATATTAGAGTTAGCGACGAGTATTTTCTTCGGAAGATCCCATTGGTAAATAAAATAATATTATTTTTTATCAATGTTTATATAAGATTTTTTTAATTACGGAAGGAAAATACCTTCGGAATTACTAAAGGATTTAAAATTCGTCCGTAATTTCAAAGAAATATACCCGTCGCTAATTAAAATAATATTATTCATTATCAATACTTACATATAAAATCTTATTATTAACGTTAATAATATTATATGAATTAATATATATGATTATAAACATTAATAATATCATATTATATTATGAATATTTTAAGTAAATGAAGAGATATGTGTATTATATTATAAATATTAATAATAAATTATTATTTTAATTATAGAAGGAAAGCTCCTTCGGAATTACCGAAGGATCTAAAATCTATCGGTAATTTCGAAGGAAAATACCCGTCGGTAATTAAAATAATATTATATGAATTAATATATATGATTATAAACATTAATAATATCATATTATATTTATGAATATTTTAAGCAATATTAATGTGATATGTATTATATTATAAACATTAATAATAAATTATTGTTTTAATTACCGAAGGAAAATTCCGTAGGAATTATCGAAGGATTTAAAATCCGTCGGTAATTCCAAAGGACTTTACTTGTCAGTAATTAAAATAATATTATTTATTATCACTTTTTATAATACATGTCTATCTTTCAACATGTTTATATATTCTTTTCTTAATGCATTAATAAATGAGTTTAATGTTTGTGCTACTCCTTTTATGGAGTAGCATCATCATACCTCTATTAATCATCATCCAATTCATGATGGATGGTAGCTTGATTAATTCGACACTTTTTTTTATCCACCATCCATCATGAAATGAACGACGATTAATAGGAGTATGATGATGCTACCTCTTAAAAGGGTAGCACAATCATTTTTTCCTTAATAAATATTATGATTAAATAAGTTATCATTATTTTTTAATTTCTCAGTAAACATATTTATTTTTTATCTTTTTACTAATTTTCCTTTTAATATATTTATAGATATGGAATATAGATTATAAATTAATTTATAATATGAAATTGATAAATTTTAATATGCACTAAATTTTTAACATAATGATTATTTTTAATATTAATCACAATATGACTCTTTAAAAATGTATTACATATATATTATTATTAAAATTAATTATCGATGACCGTGGCCTTCGAAATTACCCACGGATTGATATCCTTTGATAATTGTGAAGGCTAAACTCGTCAGTAATTTTAATCATAAAATATTAAGCATATACTTATATTATATCACATATATATTATTATAAATATATTTACCGACTGGTCTGGCCTTCGGAATTACAGGCGAATTTAAATCCCTCGATTATTCCTAAGGATATTCCCGTTGGTAACATATCGACGGGTATTTTTCGTCTATAGTAGCGAAGGATATTTTGACCCTCGGTATTTTTTAAGATTTTTTCTATCCATCGCAAATATCATCGGAAAATACGAAGGATTCCTGTCCGTTGAAGCCGTTTCGTCGCAAATTGATAATTTTCTTGTAGTGATAGATCGGGAATAGGTGAGATGGCGGTAGGTGAAAATCTTGGACGGAGGGTGACGGTCGGAGAGAATAGAGAAAGCAGAGGGGAGGTGGCGGCGGCATAGATCGTGGATGGGGGACAACGATCGAAGGAGAGGAGAGAGAGCGGATGGGAGATGGCAATAGTGGCAATCGGAGGTGAGAGAGCGCCGGAGGGAGAGAGAGTACGAGTGAGAAGAGAGAAAAAGAGAGAAAAATGTCAAATAATTTAAGACTTTGATCTCGAATGAATGGCCTAGATTGAGGCGTTACACCAAGTCACGCCTATTACACCCACATTAATCCCAAAAATAATTAAAATAGGATTAACTTTAAAAGGTAAAACTAATTTGGTCAGGAAGTAGGATTCTTTGTTTAATTAAAAAAGAAACATACAAGTACATAGAAAAATAAAAAGTATTATAATAGAATATTGATACATATGTAAATAACTTTCATGCAGAAAACTAGACAATGTTTTTTAATTATATATAAACTAAATATTTAAATTTAAATAATTTCAGAATTATATATATGTTCTTAATTTAACTATTTTAAAACAACTTAAGATTACCAAATTATAAATTTAATTGGGATAACTATATTTAGCTATGTAAATTCTATATAATTTTTTTTATAATTAACATGTTATAATTTTTTAAGGGTTATTTTCGTAAACCATCCCCTAAATTATCATAATTATCCACATCTAACCCCATACTATGAACTTATTTTTTTGTCCCTAAACTATCACAATTTTTCTAATTTGATTCTTCCATCCAATTCCATCAACTTTTCAATTATCTTTAATTTTTCACATTTCTAAAAAGTCCATTACACCCCTATCTTGGACGCATTAAAATGCTAGTCTTCTTTTGCTTATTTCATACCCAAAAACCCCTTTTGACCGAACCCTAGGTTTCGAGATCTACGTTTTGTTGTTGGAGTTCCAACAATTTCTCCGGTGTTCATCCCCGACGCTTTTCTCCGACCATCTTTTCCTCCGGTATTGGCTTCCTCCTCCTGAGTTGGTTTTCTGCTCTTGCATTTTTTTGTACTCCTTTCTATGACTTTGGAGATCCTCTGGTGATCTTGTGAAATATGTGGAGTTCGAGCCGCATCTTTCATGTTCTTCCCCGACGATCTGCATTCGTATGTAAGTAAAATCATATGAATGCATATCGCCGGGGAAGAACGCGGAAGTTGCAGCTCGGACTCCATAGATTTCACCAAATCGCTAGAGGATCTTCAAAGGTCGAAGGCAGGCAAGAGTAAAAAGCCAACTCAGGAGGAGGAAGCCAATGCCAGAGGGAGAAGATGGTCGGAGAAAAATGTCAAGGATGAATGTCGGAGAAATTGTCGGAACTCCAACAACAAAACGTAGATCTCAAAACCTAGGGTTCGGTCGAAAGGGGTTTTTGGGTATGAAATAAGCAAAAGAGACTAACACTTTAATGCATCTAAGCAGGGGTATAATGAACTTTTCACAAATGCGAAAAATCAAAGATAACCGAGAAGTTGATGGAATTGGATGGAAGGATCAAATTGAAAAAATCGTGATAGTTTAGGAACTCAAAAAAATAAGTTCGTAGTTTGAAGTTGAATGTGAAAAATCGTGATAGTTTAGGAGTGGCTCATGAAAATAACCTTTTTTTAATAAAGAAAGCGATTTTGATCTTTCTTAATTACTTCCTCTTAGATGACTGTATAAGTTACATCCTCTATTCATTTTGCAAAAAAAATATTAAAAATTACAAGATATGGAACTAATATATATATATATATATTAACTTTTTATATATGATAATAATATTTAGAAAAATAAAAATAAAATAAGATTAAATTAAAAACAAATAATTTGATTATAAATAGGGTTCTTTTGATTAAACCAAGAAATATATTGTGTTTTTAAATATCACTATATACTAAGATCTACAAATAATAAAGATAAATAATACATATAACTTAATATTATTTTTTGGAACTAATTAGAAAATAAATATGATTTTTTAGTAGAGAGTTTTTTTATATAAGGACATAATATTCATAAGCCTAATAAAAGAATATTAAAATCATATGATAAATATGATTTGATTAAATATACTTTTCTTTGTAAGACTACAAAATAATTGTCTATATCTCTATACACACTTATATGTATGGAATATATATATGTATGTATATGTATAAGTTAGTTTCATATAATTACATCATCATCTTTTAATTTTTTCAATATGATTTAAATAATGCAATTGTTTTTATCAAGGCATTTTTTTCAAAATAGTTTGTTGAAAATTTAATTTTTGTAATTCTTAAAGTTAGTAAAATCATGCTTGCATAATAATTAATTTGAAACACAATAACTCATTTTAAGAGTTTTTTGTTGAATGAAATTTGGAAAATACTTTTTTTTTGTAAAATAAAAAAAATAAGAGATAGTACATGTCATATGACATTCACAAATTCTGTAACTTTAGTTGGCTTCTTAAAACTATATTTTATAAATAAAAATATAATATAATATAATATAATATAATATAACATTGTTAATATATACACATATATAGTTTACACCTACATATATCATGTTTTAAATTTCATCTTCAAATTATTTTTCATATCGGGTCAATTATTATTATTATTTATACTCACTTAGTGCTTAGTGTCAAGTGTTATTAATACTTGATTAATTTAAAATCGAGGAGACAGAGGAGAAATAGAGTGATGGTTGCAGAAGTCAATTCCAAAATTATTAGCACCTGTAGAACCATATCAAATATAACCTTACTAATCAATTAGGTCAACAACAAATTATATAATAATTAATTTTGTGATGTCCGTAAAAAGAATCCCCAGGATGAGAACCTCGATCTAATAGTGCGATAATTTTTTTCCAAATCACGATGATGAGAATTTTTTTTAAAAAAAGTTGCAATCTAATATAAGAAAAAACAAATTAAATTAATATATTTTGTTCCACTAAATTCCAAATTCTTGATCTTTACGACAGAATTTAAAATAAAGTCTTCCTTATCATCCAAACAAAAAACAAGAAAAAAATCGATAGGTAGGTAACAGTTGGCCCCAAAGTTTTCTAATCCTTGTCTCTTAGTACTCTAAATATATCTCGACATAATTGGACAAAAGTTGAAAGAAGCATTTTCTTAATGTTAAAAAAAATGTATATGGATTTTCAAATTTTCTTAAATTTGTTAGTAAAATTGTTAATCAAACCCATGGAAGCAACCGAAACAAGATTAATTAGCCATTGAATTAGTTATTTTTCTACGACGAAGTTGAGCATAAATAAATGGAAAATTGATGAGAGATTAATTAATTGATGCTAACGATCCCCAATTCTCCTGGACTTGTGAAGTTCATGCCTATCTCCTGATCAGGTAGGTGGCACCGGAAGATATGCCATGTAAACTGTGTGATTATTAATTCATTAATCAATAATTAATAACCAAGCTTTTCCTTTCTTTTCTTAATTATTTTCCTGCATGTATATCTATGCATGGCTTAGTGTCATCAGCCTTTTCTAGTCAAATACATTCTACGTACTCAGTGCCCCTTTATATATGTTATTGCAAGGAGCAGATTAGGGAAAGTATATATAGATCGATATATACGCATATTCTTCATCATCAGTCTTAAGATTATGTAATCATATTAATCATAGTGTTACGACATTAATTAAGGTACTTAGATCATACGTGCAGTAGGTAGGTGATGGCAGCAGAAAAAAAAAATATCGAAGAGTACTGGTTTGCTTTACAAATAAACAAAGTTATGATTTTGTTACCTGTTAGGCCAACGGTACTTAACTGGTTGCTCTCTCTCTCTCTCTCTCTCTCTCTCTCTCTCTCTTTCTCTCTCTCCCTCTCTCTATCCATGGATTGACACTCTTGGAACCTAAGCAAAGGCTTCGTTCGTCAGATTCTTGGTCACCATCCGCAACCCAACTCCTTCCTACCTGCCTTTCCCTCCACTCTCCACCTATCTCTAGTTAACCCGATCACTAAACCCTACGGAAGCCTGCAAGTCCCGTGCAATTGATCCTTCGTGGCCATCTCCGGCTAGCTTCAATTCTGTTCTTATCGATCATATCAAACCGAGGAGCCATGATGAGTACTGGTTCTCAGCTATGAGCTCGTTGCAGACCAATTAATCTGCATAATTGTCATCCTTGAGCTGACCAGAAGAAATCGACATGCCGACGGAGGAAGCTGGAGCTCGAGCGTCGCCCGCCTTCACGGCGTTCATGGTGAGGATGGCCACGAGGGCGTCCAGGTCGAGATGGTTCAGCTTCCTCCGGAGGGTGTTCCAGTACCAGAACGCCGCCAGGTCCGACTTGGTCTCCAACCCGTTCAACTCCCGGCCGTGGCTGGCTCTGGAGTTCGCCGCTCTGACGACGCAGATAGTCGTCGTGACGACCACCATGGCCGTGTCCCAGGACGAGAAGCCCATTTGGCCCCTCAGGATCTGGATGGCCAGCTACAACCTGGGGAACGTCCTCAGCCTCCCCCTCCTCTACTGGCGCTACCTCCACGCCACTGGCGCCCTTGGCCTCGCTTCTGTCGACGTAGAACAGCAAAGGAACGGTGCGGCCAGTGAACAGTACAGGTACCATTTTAATTTCTCCCGATATCAAGCATGCATGCGCAGCACTGAGTATGAAGTTTGTGATCTACTCCTGCAAATTAGCGCCATTATTTGATCTTTCGTGCGTATGCATGCGTGCAGTGGCTCTTACCTGATGAACAAGTCGAGGACATTCCTGGAGCTGTTCTACGCGATCTGGTTCGTGATGGGGAACGTCTGGGTGTTCGACTCGCGGCTGGGGTCATTCGGCAGGGCGCCGAGGCTGCACGGGCTCTGCGTGGCGCTCCTCGCCTGGAACGCCGTCCTCTACTCCTTCCCTTTCCTGCTCTTCCTGATGCTCTGCTGCTTCGTCCCCTTCGTCAGCAGGGCGCTGGGCTACAACATGAACTTGGCCTCCGCCGACCGCGGCGCCTCCGACGAGCAGATATCGCGGCTGCCGCACTGGCAGTTCAGAGAGGCCAAACCCAAGGACGACCAGCCGCTCGTGGATGGGAATCAAGCCGTGAGTAAAATATATGTAGATAAGTTAATTTATATAGCTAATTATTCGAGTTGCATGAATGCATGCATGCATGACATTTTGATTGCTTTCTATATGTTTGTGTTTGCTCATATTATAAGTTTTCTTTTTCCAGGATTGCTGCATCTGTCTGGCCAGGTACAGGGAGAGGGAGGAGGTGAGGCAGCTGCCCTGCACGCATATTTTTCATCTCAACTGTGTCGATCAGTGGCTCAGGATCATGTCCTCGTGTCCCCTGTGCAAGCAAGAGCTTGAGAAGTGACTCGTATTGTATAGTCCCTGGAATCCTTAATTCTGTGCATATTTAATTATTTTTCTCCAGGTTTATAATTAATGAGAAATTTCCTTTCTCTCTAAAGGAATAATTTATCATATAAACAATGTATTTTCGTGAGTAAGTTAGCCGGCCGCTTTATGTAACGTTTTCGTAATCAGGTCAAAATGTCACCTGAGTTCAACAGCCTTCAACTAAATTAAGCTAGATTTTATTAAAATTATTCCATGATATTATATATATTCACATATATTATTATATAATATTTCTAAAAAAATTGAAACCAGGGACGGAGTTAGGGAAAATGTCTGGGGGTCGAGATTAGAGAAGAAAGTATTAGAAGATGTTCAAACATAATATATCCTAAAAGAAAACAATTATATACAATTACTTACACACACATATATACACATATATTATTTATTTTTAAGAAAACAAAAATGACTAAAATAACAAAAAAAATACATAACATAAGAATATATACATGAAATATTAGTATGCTACCACACCTTTTTGGTAGCACTGTGTGCTCATGCTTTCAGGACCATCCGATTTAAGATGGATGGACAAAATTTGTACGTGCCAGTTCAAAGTGGAGGGTAGTTTGGCGAGTGGGAGGCCGAACTACACGACAACCACATGATATGTGTTCCATTCCCAAATTGAGTGCCAGAGCTGACGATCGAGCGCGCAAATAAAAAGGGATCTGTGCGTCGTAGCTCTACGTGATGACGGAGCTCCAACTAGGGGACCTGCGCGACGACAGAGCTCCTCCACCCGTGCGAAGCTTTGCACGACGACGAAGCTTTGCGCAATGTTCCTCCTTCTCCTCCAGCCTCGCTGTCGTTTCTCCTCCTACGCGATCATCCTCTATCGCCGATGAGCATGTAGAGAAAAGGGGGGTGTCCGACCCCCCTTCGTGAGCTCGCAGAGGGGGGCCAATGGCCCACTTTTTTGCACTTGTAGTGCAACAGATGTACCAACGGTGGTCTCCTACAGTAGCTATAGACATCACCAACAAAGGAGAAGGACGTCGCTTGCGAATGAGATGAGCGAAGGAGACACGCAACTGCACGAGACACTAGAGAACCTCAGAGAACCGGAGCAAACCCTGAATTGCGCGCCTACATTGCTACTACAAGAAAAATATCGAAGAGTGATGTGAATTATCGTCATCATACTATGCGACGCTAAATAGACATCGATAGCGTCATAATAGTGCCATCATTGGTTCGACAAATGCAGACGCTAGCTGCCTCTCAATAGAGACACTTTCGTCGCATTAGCGTCAAAGGATGACGACGCTAAATGAGGCGCCATCGTGACGCTATTTCGGTACTATTATCACAAGCGAAAACTAAAAAATGCGTGACAGATGATAGCATTGTATTGACGTCGTAGGCTTGCGATGCTAAGTTACCATCACCACAATGGCGACGCTAAAATAAGAGGCGATATTAGCGTCGACATTTTATGTTATATTGACGTCGATAGATGCGACTCTATATTAGCGTTGGAGGATGGCGACACTAGTTTGTGCTCTTTTGATAATAATTATATATTGTATAGTATATTATAGTATACTATACTATACTACAATACACTATACAATAACTATATACTATACTAAATTATATTATACTATATTATACACCATACTATATTATATTATTTTATAGAATATAATATACAAAACTTAATATACTATGTTATAGATACATATACTCCAATTCCCAAATTTCAAAATTAGGGGAATAGTGCTTCTTCATTTTCCATGAGATTCAAATGGCGATTGCCGACGATTCGATCGTTGGATCGTGGCAAAATTTATACCTCCGTAGACCATGACAACATAAACTTTTCAGTATTTTTTTGGCGATTTTAGGAGGTCGGACAATAGAGTTAAGAACCTAGGAAAAAATACTTCTAACGGTCGTCGACGTGAGTCCGGCTAGAATCGATCGAAACGAAAATTATGGACTTGTAGAGATCGACAAGAGCTGTCCACCCGCAAAAGAATCGCAAAAATCGGAGGTCGAAAGAAATTCAATATAATGGCAAAAATTTTGGAATAGAAACGGTCAATTTCCCGCAGTCCTCGCTCGGATTGCCACAAAAAAATAGGAATTTTGAAGGGTTCGAGAAGATGGGGCGGCACAAAAATTGAAGTGTTTCACGTGTTTTGTATTTATTTCGATTCTCAAAATACATATTTTTTTAATTATAAAAATTTCTCAAAACTTCCTCCCCAAGAAATCTAAAAATGCACGTTCTCGAAAATTGAACCTTTCGAGAACTCAGAACAGTCCTAATTGACATAGAGTTTTCAAAATTTTTCAAAAATACTGATTTTTTTAGAATTTTTTTGTATCCAAATTTAAAAAGAGTATTAAAAAATGGTCTATTTTGCTTCGTGCGCTTAAAAAATATTAGAGATTACTTTTCTCGAAAATCGGATATCTCGGGACTTCTTAGAATGGCCTCATTTGATTGACATATGATTTTCAAATTTTTCGGATGACGTCGATAAACATATGCATATACATATCCATATATAAATATACATACATATATGTGTATACATACATAGACACGCAGACATCTATACTTAATAACCTCATACTATTTCGGTTGCACCCTATTACCAAAGCATCTTTGCGTCCGATCTTCTTTCCCATCGTTGGACGACCAGGATGATGGTGCTGCCAGCACTTAAGTCTTTTTTTTGTTTTTCCTTGAGATTTCTGATTCAGCCCCACACCTCAAACCCTCCAATCCAAAAATTGGGTTTCAGCGCCTTCGAAAGAACCACTCTCCCCAAAAAATTTGGCCGACGCCTCCAAAAAAACCCTCATTGCATCGTCAGTGCGTCCTCTCCCTCCTCTCTCCGATGATCTCTAGGATAGAGAGGGCAACGAATAGGTGTCTCATCTCCTCTCTCTCTCTCTCCATCTAGTTCGTGGTGTTTGATCTTTCTCCATCTAGTTTATGGTGTTCGATCTGCAGGTGTCTTCTCTCTCCCCGGTAGTGTTCAAGCCGCTCATGATCTCTGGGGGAGCAAGGTCACTGAACAGGCAGTCTCTCCCTCCTCCCTCTCTCTGGATCAACACTCACCGGTGAAATGAAGCCCCTTCTCCCTCTCTCTCTTACTCCTTCCCTCTTTCTCTCTCCCCCTCCCTCTTTCCCTCCAGATCTTGCTCTCGTATGAAGCCTCTCCCTCCTTCTCCCTCTATCGAGATCAGCTCTCACTAGTGGGTTGTTTAGAGTTTATGGAATCTGGAATGAAGCCTCTCCCTCCCTTCTCCCTCTTTCTCTCTTCCCCTCCCTCCTGATCTTGCTCTTGTTATTAGGTGTACCTGTGGAATGTCTAATGATGCCTCTCCTTACCTCTCCCTCTAAGTTCTCGCATTCCAAAAGTTTTTCAATGAGTAGAAAAATTCATATTAACTTCTCCTTTCAGATTCATCACCCAAGATTTATTGGTAAAGTAAAAGTGCTCAGGAACTTTTAAATTCTTTCATTTTAGCTGGATAAGGACCATACAAGCATACCCCTCCTTTCTTGCTGCTTCATATTGATTACAATCATAAAATCCCCCAGCCCTTTCACCATGTTCTAACCATGCACCAAGGCATAAAACATATAATGAAAATCAAATACATGTAAGATATAACAATCAAGATATTTATGAAAGCAATTGATTTTTTTATTTGTGCCTGTATAAAAGCTCTATGAAATGTCTTATGCTATCATATTTGTTTATTTAGTTTTTTTTGTTTCAGTAATGGCAAAGATTAGTTTGCTATCAAAATGTGATTGTCAAGAAGATGCCATCGTTAAGACATCTTGGACTATGAACAATCCAAATATATTCTAAATTTTATGTGTAGAGCTCATTATTTGAACTTTTATTTTTCAGGGAGGGAGTGCTTGTCAATTTTTTCACTGGTTGGATGAACCTATCGAACCTCGATATAGAAACCTCATCAATGGGTTATTAAGACGGATTAAACTTTTTAATCGTGATGTTGAAGATGCACGAGTGAAGTTTGAAGAAGCCATTGAAGCTGAAAAAGAAAATGTAGAATGTATAATTTCATAATAGCTTGTATGTCTTTTTATGATATTGTTTCTTCTCAAATAGTCTACCATATGGGTAGAAACATTATGCCAAGCTATGTATTTGCATCCTTTTATATTTTCTTTAGTAGTATGTTAAGATAATGAGATGTAATATGCTCAATTATCATCTTGCTATCTAACTCTATGCATGGGAAAAAATGAGTGTATTGTTTACCAAATACAGTGGCAAATAAGAACATTTGCTTGCACTTTTAGAACTGAATACGAAAATAGCGAAATATTCAAGAAAGGTTGGAACTTGAAATGTTAAGAGATATGTCCTGAATCAAATGCCATCTATGCCACAGTCACAGGCATCTAGCTCGAATGACTGTTTAATGTGCCAGCCGCATGCCCATAGCTCGGATGATTGGGAAAATAGCAGAAAATTGAGAGTTCAATAATTGAGAGAACAAGACATTAAATGTAACATCACTTCTGAAACTTATGCAATGCCATATGAATCCTTCACACACCAGAAGAGTAAAATATATATACATAGAAATTGTGTTACAATGCTTCAAACTACGACATACTCGTCCAATACAGAGACAAACTGTGTTACAACATATATAAGAATCCTGAAACAGTTGTTTCCTCCATCTATGACATTGAGAAAATAGTACAAAAGGTTCAACGCTGTGAAAAAAAATTCTCTTTGGTCATTGTTCATTGTAATGGCAGCACAACATTTCCCTGTCACAACACCACATTTCTCAGCCTAGTCCACTGCAATAGTAAACAGATGGAAGCTAATCAACCTAAATGGGTATGAAACCAATTAAAATGGAAATGGAAGTTACCTTCATATATCATTATTTTCATCTCTACCATTTTCTTCTTCTTCTTCGCCTTCATTATCATCCTTTTCCCTTTCTTTTTTCTGCTTTCATTGATGTATAGCAATAATAATTTAATAAATGGCCAGTAGTAAAAATAATAACAATGAAAAGGGCATTACTAAAAATAATTGAAATAAAGTCTTGTTTTACCTTTCGTAGACATGTAAATCTATAATGGCCTCTACCACACAAATTTTTTGTCTTAATAAGTGCATTCTTTTTAATGTGCCAAATGCAAAATCGATGTTTTATGCCTGGGAATACTTTGTAAATCGCATCGCCCATTGCAATATCTTGATCAGTGATTATGGATATGGGATGTTTTTCATTCATGCACTCCAACCATGTTTTGAACAACCAAGTAAATGATTCTTCGGTCTCATCTACGAGCAAAGTACAACCAAATAATATAGATTGTCTGTGATGATTAATCCTCGTGAATAGTGCAAATGACATGCAAAACTTATTAGTTGTGTAAGTCGTATCGAAAACAACAACATCTCCAAATATTAGGTAATTATCTCTTGATTTACTATCAGCCCAAAAAACATTTCTTACAGTGTTTGTTTCATCCTTCTACAATCTGAAAAAGAACTCATAGTCATCCTTCTTCTTCTTTTTTAAATATGTCACTACACCCATGCATTCATTTCTAACATTATTCTTTCTTATTGCTTCCAAACGATCACAGGAATACTTAAGAACTCTAGCAATCCCTGATGGACCAATGTCAACATAATGTAATTTGTTAATAACACCCTTTGAAGTTTCAAATAACGAAAATTGTGAACGCATTTTCAATACTTTAGAAGGTGTTGCTAAATAATGATTATGCTCTTCCTTAAATCGTTTCACAACCCACTTTCCATCATTTCTTTCAACAATAAATAGATGTGTGCCACACTCATTTCGTGTCTCTCTTCGTCACTTTATTTCTTTCCCAACACTGAGCTTAATGTCTTTACGTCCTTGTTTTGAACAAACAAACATCCTACTTGAAAATTTTCTACCTTCACCTGCCTTATAAGAAACATGCTTCCGTACAGAAAAACCAATACATCTAGCATAACAATTATAAAAATCATATCCAGCTTTTTCTGAATCAAATGTCATCCAACGTATGGTATGACTAAGCCAGTAATTTGTTCATACTGACCTACAACTTCCAATTCTGTGTTATCATTTGTTCCCACATCTTGCACAATGCTGTAGGAATAAAAAATTTGATGAGTTAGTGCATGACATTAAAATCTGTAGCAAAAAAGTAATATATACCTTTGTTGTATGTTGACTGAGTTCAATATATGTTGATTTTGACGTAATGTCTCATGCATGTTCACGTTGTTCATCAAATTGGATGACATTAATAATCTGCAAGATTTGGATGAATTTATAAAAAAAACAATACAGCCACCTATGTATGCAAGAACTTATAAATAAGGTTAATACAATCCACACTTGAATGATAATAATATAAGAAAAGGCAATCAATTAAAGATGAGGCATGTGTTAGTGATATCTGGGAGCACAACTAAGAGATCTAAGACATAAATTTTTTAATGTACTTGCGACATCTATTAGGTTCAGGGAGAAATAGATTTATTGTATTTGTACTTAAACAATATAAAATTCAAATTAAAAGGTGAAAGGCTACATGAATTGTCTGCAACCACTAGATTGCATATCCAACACGGTAATAACTTATGACCACATGCAAATAATTCACACGAGTTCATGTATGGATGTCTCGATCACAGACTCCACATTCATCTGTCTCCTAACCATTAGCTCTTCATATTTACCATTAAATACATACAAATGAGAGAGAGAAAGGACGTCTGCAGATTAAATACCATGAACTAGATTGAACGCCTACACACACACAAAGTGCGAGAGAGAGAGAGAGAGAGAGAGAGACATCTATTTGTTGCCTTATCTGTCCTAGAGATCGCCGAGCAAATTTTTTCGGAGGGGCTTTTCAGAGGCGCCGACAAAATTTTTTGGAGAGAGAGGTTCTTTCAAAGGCGCTGAAACTCAATTTTTAGATTGGAGGGTTTGAGGTGTGGGGCTGAACCGAAAATCTCAAGAAAAAACAAAAAAAAGACTTAAGTGTCGGTTCAGCAGCGCCATCATCCTGGTCGTCCAACGATGGGAAAGAAGATCGGACGCGCAAGATGCTTTGGTAACAAGGTGCAACCGATTATTTCGGTTGCACCCTACTTAACCTCTCTCTCTCTCTGTCTATCTATCTATATATATATATATATATATATATATTACCTATATACATACATATGTACATAGTTAATAACTTTATAGTTAACAAATCTACTTTAATGCCACCTTTGCAACGCATTAGCGCCGCAAACGCGTAGCGACACAATGGCTTCACAATAGCATCGAAAGTTCCATCGCTACTTCATTTTAGTGTCCAACGCGACGCTATATTCTAGCTTAGCGTCACAATTTTTGAGTCGCTAATTTGTGACGCTAGTTGACATGTTTTAGAATTAATTATCTATCAGAATTGAATTAACTTGGCGCCACATTAGCGACGCAATAGTGTTGCTAAGTGGAGATCCATGTGCTCGTCGAAGAACGAATTCGAACCATCCTTTCATTTAATCCAACGGTTCGTAGCATGCTTATGCTGTGCGGACGCCGCCTTTTCCCCCTTTTAACCACTCTCCTCCTCTTACTGATGCTGCCTACCTGAATGCCGCCTCCTCCTCCTCCTCCTCCTCCAACTATTGTTGCTGCCCCGACGTCGTCCGGATGTCGCCGACTCCTCCTCCTGCTATTACTGTTGTTGTTGCTTCAATGCACGCTGTCTCCTCCTCCTCTTGTTGTTGCTGCTCCGGCGCCGCCCAGACGCCACCACCACCACCTCCTCCTCCTATTGTTGTTTCCCCGACGCCGCTCGAGCGCCTCCGCCGCCACCTCCTCCTATTGTTGATGCTACTTCGACGCTGCCTCCTCCTCCTGTTGCTGCTGCCCTGATGCCGTCCGGGCTCCTCCTCCTCCTCTTGTTGTTGCTGCCTCGACGTCGCCCGGGCGCCTCCTCCTCCTCCTCCTCTTGTTGCTGCCCCGACGCCACTCGGGCGCCTCCTCCTCCTCCCATTGCTGCTGCCCCGACGCCGTCTGGGTGCCTCCTCCTCCACATCATCTTCATCAAATGAGGGTCACGGTGATCAGCGAGTTGCATGCGACAATTTTGAGGATATCAAATAGATTGTAATTGTAATGTAATGTGTTGATTGCATCAATTTTATGAATCAATATCAAATGTAATAACAATGCATCAATTGTATCAATAATAATGCATCAATTGTTCAATTTGGATCAGCATTGATTCTTCGTTGTGTAATGTAATGGTTAAATAACAATGCCGATTGTGTAAAGTAATGGTTGAAGTAGCGAGAACATTCGCATATGAACATATCGTATGTTGCGTCGCGACAATATCACAGTAGCATCCACTTTAGAGGCTCCATAGCATCACACTACTAGCAGCGCATTGACATTTAATTAGCGCTGCAAATGACGACAAGGAAATGGAGTAATCGATTGTTTTAGCGCCATATTAGTGTCTACATTTAGTGCCGCATTAGCGCCTCCCACTATCGCTTCGCCATGTGACTTATATAGTCATAATAACGCTGGACTAGTGTCGACTTGTGACGCTAGTAGCGTCAGCGTGCTCTTTGGCGCCATGTGATGCTAATGGCTATCAATTTTCGACGTCCCTTGTATGTGATGCCATGTCAACGCTAATGCGGCGCCGATGTTTTTAGACACGAGCTAGCGTCGCATCAGCAACGCATAGGGGATGTCGCTATTTCTTGTAATGCACCTTGAAGCGTGTGCCTAAAATGCCCTGAACCGCGCACCCTTTATCTCGTCCCTCCATCACATACATGAGGGCTTTGGATCTGCGGGTGCACTTGTGCGCCCAACTTGTGTGTATACCCCTTGGAATTTCAACTTAATTTATACATGGATGACTAGTCGACTCTAGTCTCATTTAACTTTAACATCTAAAAAATGGATATATCAAAATTTTCTCAATATGTCATCATTTTCTTTGTCCATACTTTAAATTTTGTTGTAGCATGTGTTTTGAATATGAAATAATATATATTATGATATAAATTTGCAATTATATTTAGATATTGATCAACTATAAATATATTGTTTTTGTAAATTCATTGAATAACTTGTAATAGTGTCAAAATTATTAACTATATATATAGGCATATTAACATGCAATAACATGTTGTGGTTGCACTATGCAATCACATATCATTTTTTTCATCGAACGGTGTATGTAGATTACTGTATTTTGAGTCATCAGATCAAAATGATGTTGTTTTGAAGACCTAGATTATGTGATTGCACGATGCGACATGTGATGATTATACATTAATTTAACTCGTATATACAAGGTTTAATGTTGGTGTTGAGCGCTTTCCGTGTGAAGCGCGTGTCATTTTATACATACTTTTTATTTTTTATATCTTTCTTCATTAATAATTTAAAGGATCATTGATAATAACAAAAAATAGTTTTATAACATAAAAAGTTATAAAAATGGTTATATATGTTATGAAGGATACTAATGTGCATAAGATCTTAAAATTATGAATATAATTATTGTTAATGATTTCTTCAATGATCATCTAAACAATTAACGAAGAAAGATATCAAAAAAAATAAAGAAAGTATGTGTAAAGTCATTTGGCACACGTTTCTCTATAAATATTTTTTTCCCATAAACACAAATGCACAACATTCAATAGTTAAACTTCAAGACACTTTGGGGAAAATTTCTTCGCGCTTCTAAAGGAAAACACTTTTGTTAAAAAAATTTTTTCAGACAAACATATAGAGCATTTTTTCTGAGAAAATAGAGCAAATTAAAGGTTGGTGATTTGAGATCCTGCTAAAGGTTTTCAGGGAGAGTTAAAACTAAGATAAGAATTAAATTGATTACGAACTTTAGATATTAAAGTGAACTTAGAAAATATAACTCTATCTATCTTCACTGAAAAATACTTCATACGACTAATCTTGATCATTGATAGGATGTTTATCACAACTCCTCAAATTGTTGCTTCTCTCTCCAAGAGAACGTTGCATATCCTTTTCCCAACTAGATATATGTGCATGTTTTCTATTGCATTTCATTAGGGGGTGAAAGTGGTTCGGATAGATTTTTCAGTAAAAAAATCATCCATTATTTTTTGTATCGATTTTTTAAGTTTTTATTTGAAAAAGAAAAACTATCCTCTAGCTTGTCGATTTTCCCGAATGATTTTCTGAGCCTTTATTTAATGAAATAGTATTTTTTTAAAAAAATTAAAATTAAAATTAACATATTTAAATTTCATAACTAATATACTATTAAATTAGAGTTTCATAATATCATAGGAACATATTAAACTATATAAAAAATATTATACCAATAAAAGATAATTACATATAAATTAATTATAAAAATAAAAATCAATAAATAAAAATGAACTCCATGAGCTTTATGATTTTTTCGGATGGGACTCTATTTTAAGCAAGTGAATTTTGCTCTATTAAAAAAACACGTTAATTCGTATTTGGTCCTTAATTTTTTATTTTTATTAGTTTTTTTTTAATTTTTTGCTCGTCTTTTTTATGCTGAAGGTATTTTTCACAAGAATTTTATATTTGCTTTTATTAATTTAAAGAGAAGGAAATTAGTTAGGCTGACGTTCAACATTTTTTTAATCACTTGTGTATCATAAGTTATTCATTTTTACCATATTCTTGGTTGTAGTGTCAGGAAAATTTTATTATGAGTTTTAGTCCCCTCTACAGGAAGTCATGAGCTGATGCCATGATCCCAACAGCTGAGACAATCAACGAGCAGAAAGCTGTATTAGTTTTTTCATTAGATGTTCATGCAGAATCACATGGTTGTTTCTGTTCTCAAGAAACATCACATAGGTGCACAAAATATTGTCTCTAAGATGTCGTAATTCATTGCAAAAAACCACTCACTAAAAATAGCAACATCTCAAATTCAACGAGGCATAGTACGAGACCATTTTGTTATCTATGTTCGGATAAACATATATAACATTTTGTTATCCAAAAATAGCAAACTTTGAAATCAACATATATAACATGTCAACGACCTTCAGGAGTTGTTATTGTCAGTTCGTTGGAAGCCACAAGCTGTGACATTTCAGAGAAAGCATTGTCCAAACGAAAACCAGGCCGCTTAGGCCGAGGCACCTCACTTGATTCATCAGATAAAATTAGGATGACATCTTTCATTATAGGTCTATCAGTGCGTCGTTCTTGTACACATAACAGACCAACTTGGACATATCTCAGAACTTGAGAAATAGGACAAGAAGATTCAATTGCTTTTTCGATAAACTATAAGCATCTGTTTTCATTCCATAATTTCCAAACCTGCAGAAATAAATTAAGAAGTAAATGATGAAATATTCAGCTCCTAGGATCTATGGATCAATAATCATTCTAGTACTCCTCTACTTACATGTTCTACAAGATTAACTTCTTCCTCATTTTGATCAATAATTCTGTTTCTTTTTCCACTTAGCTCTTGCAGTACTATCACACCGAAGCTGAAAACATCAGATTTCTCAGAAAAAAGTGTCCATCCATTGCATACTCAGGAGCCATGTATCCGCTGCAAATAGCCAATATGAGAGTAATTTGGTTGTTTTTTGAAAGCACAAATCTTCTAAACTTCATAGATAACTTACTATGTTCCAACTATTCTTCTAGTGTGCTCCTCATGTTGACTTAGTTGTAATATTCTTGCCATGCCAAAAACAGAAATTTTGGGGTTCAACTCCTCGTCAAGCAGAACATTACTAGTTTTTAGATCTCGATGGATAATCTTCAACCTAGAATTTTGATGAAGATAAAGAAGTCCACGAGCAATCCCTCTAATGATGTCAAGGCGTTTTTGCCAGTTCAATAGTGCAATCTTTGTCCTATCTAGTATATTTGTACCAAAGATTTGATAGAAAATAAGTTAGATTCATAAGATAATACAATTACCAATGGATGCTTATATTGCACCTATTCCAGACAAATGTTTATAATGAAACTACAAGCAAGAACTAAGCTTTCCTATTTTTCCTGGCCAAGCATTGTAGGTAACGACTTACTCGTACAAGCACGTGCATGTCCAGATATAATGATGCCACATTTCAAAGTGTCTTGATAAAGTTATGCACAACATCCACCATACTTCATGTTGTTATTAACTAAATCAGATGGGTTCTTAAATTAACAAGATACTTTGTTTGAATAAAATTAACAGGAAATTTCACTCTTAGCAGAGTAAATATAAACAATTTTTAGCAGAATATATGCATAGCAATTTCACAAATAAACAACTTAGAGACGATTTGAAAGTTAGGCTAGGAGAGGATATAATTCCTCAAGTGACAAAGTTTAAATATTTAGGATCAATTGTAAGACAAGATGGTGAGATTGATGACGATGTTAATCATAGAATTCAAGCTGGTTGGTGTAAGTGGAGGAAAGCCACTGGAGTTCTTTGTGATAGAAAAGTACCCAATAAAGTTAAAGGAAAATTCTATCGTACTGTTATAAGGCCAGCAGTGTTATATGGTAGTGAATGTTGGGCTATGAAGGGACAACATGAACGTAAAGTGGGGGTAGCCGAAATGAGGATGTTGAGATGGATGTGTGGTCATACAAGATTAGATAAGATTAGGAATGACCATATACGTAAACGAGTCGGAGTGGCTCCTATTAGTGAGAAAATGGTAGAGAATCGTTTGAGATGGTTTAGTCATGTTCAGAGAAGACCATTAGATGCGCCAGTAAGAAGAGTAGATCAAATAATCTGGAGTCCGATTAAAAGAGGGAGAGGGAGGCCAAGGCGGACACTTGACGAACTAATAGAGCAAGATCTATTGGTGAATAATATACCGAAAGGTTTGGTTACTAATAGAGCGGAATGGCGTCGTATGATCCATGTAGCCGACCCCACCTAGTGGGATAAGGCTTTGTTGTTGTTGTTTTAGTAGGAAGTCATATTATAAACTTCATCTATGTAATCATCTTTAATCAGTGAAAAAATGCCAGAACGATAAAAAGGTTATAACTTGTCTGCAATAACATGCTAGTGGCCTACAACCCAGTGCAACTTTCCAATAGATAAATGATGTAGTAATTCCTACAGACTGGGACAAAAGAAATCTGAAAGCATCAACTTATAATTTTGCCTTCCTCAAAAAAACCTTACTATTTTGCATAATATTAATAAATAAATATTGTTTTTCTGTTGCAAATGCAATGTCCCATATAATGTGTCAAAAGTAAAACATGTGTTAAACTATGGGCATTAGATAAGATTAAAAGAACAATATGGAAGTTCAGGTCTAACCGAATATAAAATAATCCAAGCTTCCATGTTGCATGTATTCATTAATAAGCATTATTTCCTCTTGCTCGATGCAGCATCCAAGTAAACGGACAAGATTTTTATGTTGAAGTTTGGCAATTAGCATAATCTCATTTTTGAACTCCTCTAGGCTCTGTGTAGAACTTTTGACAGTCTTTTCACAGCAATTTCTTGTCCATCATCCAATTGACCCTTCAAATCATAACATAATTACACATGTAATCCTATCTCTTGAAGCAAGTCATAAGCAATATTTAACTAAAATTAGAATTGGCAATGAGCTAGCTAGCTCACAACCTGTTTTGACTCAATAAAATTGGCTCATGATTCGGAGCTTAAGGAAGTTCATCTTGTCAGTTTATGAGTTAGCTCAATTAAATAACTTACACCAGAAGATGTATATACACACACCTAAAGGTATATAATATTCAAAAGTAGAACTGTTCAAGAATAAAAAATAACAATCCAATAGGTTCTGATAATTTCAAAACCAATATTTCTTTAAATCCAATATCATAAATTAAGAATCAAACGACTTATAAAATCTACATTGTGTGTGTGTGTGTGTGTGAGAGAGAGAGAGAGAGCAAGATTTAATTCTAGTTCTAAAATCAACATATATACTAAACAATTATCTAGCCTTTCATAATTGTAAGTATAACAAAGAAAAATAGGGAAAAAGAAGGGTGCAGTCCTTGCCCAAATCCATAAGATATGGCCGCCCATTTTCTGTGTGTGTGTTATGTGTTGTGTGCGCGTGCGCGTGCGTGCGTGCGCGCGCGCTCCCACCTTCTTTTGTGATCCACCATCATGGAAGCACAAAGACAGGAACCTCTTTCCTCTCTCTCTCTCCGCGCGCGTGCGTTCATGAGCGTGCGTGTAAAGGAGGACTCATTTCACCTCATGTGGAGGGGGGAAGTGTTCCCCTCTCCAATCGACAGCTTTGGCACTAGATCTGGCCATGGTTATCGCAGACTTTCCTTGTCGTCGTGGTTCGGCCCACCTTGTCTCTGTCTTTTGTCTAGCCATCTTTTCCCTCTTGAATTCAGGTACAGCAGAACTTGCCCAGTAAACATTAAATATTGAATTAATGTGCTGTTTAAAAAAAATTACACTTTGTTCTCACAGGAAATGATTTAAGCTCATATTGGTCCAAGCTCAAGTCAGAAAAACATGTTCATTAAGTGATTGAAACACACTCAAGCAGCTTATAGTAATGGAGCCGAACTGAGCCAAGGTCCAGCTCATACCTGGCTCGGCTGGAATCCACTGCTAAGTAGAGAATATATGTTAGTGACTAAGAGAAATACCTTGTAAACATGACCAAGTCCACCCTTTCCAAGGATATTGTCGACATTGAAGTCACTAGTAGCAGATCTAATTGTAAGAAAATCAAATAAAGGTAATTCTAGGTTATGTTCATTTCCCATGGAATGAGGTTTTGTTACTTTACCTGCCAGAAAAGGAACAAAACATTTAGTCATGTGAGCTAATAACCAAGCCTGTTCTTTATAGAGGAATGAAATTTGCTAAAAAAATTGATCATGCTCATCATCTAGTTTTAGATGTTGCTAATACAACAACACAAATGGTGTAACAGAAATGTATGTTTCATATGGATGCAAAAACTATACGACCAGTGGCCTATCAGATTCTCAAAGCCATCAATCCAGTGACCACAATAACCAAAAGAAATTCAAGAAAAAAAAATAATTTTACAAACTTCTCAGCATTGAAAGCTTGCAAAATCGGCTGTGGCATTTAGAAAAAAGCACATTAAATACTTTATAGCTAAGATATAGGGCAAAATGAATGTGTAAACTGAAAAACCTTCTACACAGATTCAAATCATCGGATCAAGTTGTTGAGGGATTTTGATCCAAAAAAATTATTTAGAACAAGGCCAATCAGTTAATTTTGATCCAATGATGGATTTACATGTGTGGACATTTTATGGATTTGCAGAAGCATTTAAACACAATAATATGAAGTTTGTCTTAACTAAGTAATTCACTTGATGCATGTTTACTATCAGGAAATTAGTGGTCAGGTAATCAGCCATGATGCTCAAGTTTTTTTTTTTTGAGAAGAAAAAGGATGACCACCAGATTTGTGGTTGTCATCCAGCTATATATATATACTGTGAAAAGGTGTACAAATGTAGTGAGCAAGAAGGGGATAAGAAGAGGACCCCAACCTAACCAAAACCCCACTCCCTTATAAGATAGGAGATGTGGTGTACAACACGCTCAGGCTGGCAACTCTCCCCACAAAAAATGATTCGGTTGCGCTGCAGCCAAATGGCCCAGGCACCGGCCACAAAAGTCGCCAGTGGCACTCTCCAACACTGCCTCTGACGGATGAGGCCTCGGAGAGTCTGCCACATGATCTCAAGGCCTGAAGCAATGCTTGTCCGCTGCCAGATACTCCGCGATGTCGCACAGTCGAAAAAAAGGTGAGGTATGTCCTCCATTGTCGCGCCGCATAGAACGCACGATGTGTCACCGTTTGGTGCCCATCTCGCCCTGTAGCTTCTGGTGAGGAGGCGACCGCGCCGCAGAAGCCAAGCAAAAATCTTGACCTTCAGCGGGATACGAGTCCGCCAAATAAGTCTCAGTCATGAACTCCTCTGGCAGAGTGGTAGTGGGGAGAAAGCGGATGTAAAGACTCCGGGTGGAGAGGGACTCCGACAGCCAAACCCAACCATCCATCCTGGACCGGTCCGGGCGTAGGCCTGCCAGACGCTGCTGGAGTGCAAGAAACTCCGTGAAGCGCTGGTCAGATAGATGCGATCTGAAACCAGGAGACCAAGCGCCAGAACCCGTCCCCTCCTCCTCCGTCCAAGTCTCCGCTACTGTGGCCTCGGGAGATGTCGTCAGGACCTAGAGGCGGGGAAAAGCCTCCGCGAGGGAGTCCCATAGGGACCAGGTATGCTGCCAAAAGGAGAAGTTCTCCCCCGAGCCAAGGGAAGGAACCATGAGAGGGCGAATCTGCAGGGCCGTAGCCGCAACTCCCCGCCAAAAGGATGAAGCTCCACGAGGTAGAATGGTCCTCGACTCCCAGGATAGATCTCGTCCATAGCAGGTAAAGAATACCGTACGCCAAAAACAATCCTCGGACCCTATAATCCGTCTGAACCACCGAGCTAGGAGAGCCCGATTGGCGCACCGAAGGTCCCGGACCCCCAAGCCTCCCTGAGAAGTAGGTCGGCAAATGCTGGCCCAATCGACAAGGTGAACACCGCGATGCTCAGGTCCACGGCCCTACCAGAAAAAACTGCTCCTGAGTGAGTCCAATCGTCTGAGCACTAGAACCGACAGAGGGAGAACTGACATATAGTATGTCGGAAGCGCCGAGAGAACTGATCGTAAGAGGATAAGACGTCCCCCGCGTGAGAGAAGACGTGAACTCCAACCGTGAAGTCTGTGCTCCATGCGTTCAATGACTGGAGTCCACCCCTAGAGGTGATGTGGCGGTCGCTGAGTGGGAGTCCCAAGTAGGTGATCGGGAGGGAGCTGATAGGGGTGTGGAGCTGAGCCGCACATCGCTCGGCCTCCTTAGTAACCATGCCAAAGGGAATAAATGAGGACTTGGCATGGTTGATCTGAAGGCCGGTCGTCGCGCCGAAAAGATCGATGAGAATCGCGACTCGACGAGCCTCCTTCTCCGAGCCCTCAATAAAAAATACAGTGTCATCTGCATACTGAAGGAGGGGTACGAGACTCCCGGCAAAACCTCTGAAAAGTCCCGCCTCGCAGGAGGCCTGTGTGCACCTGGAGAGTGCGTCCACACCAAGTACGAATAGCATGGGGGCCAAGGGACAGCCCTGTCGAACCCCTCTCTGTGGCTGGACCCAATCCCCTGCACGTACTCCATTGACCAAAATCGAGAAAGAAGCGGAGGTAATACACCGCTTCATCCAAGCGATCCAAGTCGTAGAAAATCCACGGATATGCAGGGCATGCCATAAGAAGGACCAAGATATTGTATCATAGGCTTTGGAAAAATCGACCTTCCATAAGATGGCCTGAGAGGCGGTCCTCCTCCACTGCACAACAATCTCGGTCGCGATGTTGTAGCTGTCGGTGATGGATCTGCCCTGAATGAAAGCTGACTGTGCGGGATAGATCAGCACTGGGAGAACAAAGCCGATTCGCCAGTACCCGAGCCACCAGGAGATAGATGGCATTGGATAAGGCGATCGGACGGAAGTCCTCAACCCGCTCCGCTGGAGTGTGCTTCGGAAGTAGAAACAACAGGAACCGATTGAGGCGCTCAAAACCTCGATTCCCGTCGGCAAACTCCCTGACTACTGCAACATCCACTCGCACCAAAGACCAAAACTCTCTGTAGAAAAAGATTGGGAATCCATCAGGACCAGGGGCCGCCTCGCTATTGAGGTCCTGAAGGGCCTCAAAAATCTCATCCTCCGTGATCGACTGATCAAGCGATGACGACTGAGTGTCAGTGAGCCTGGGGATATCGCCCGGGTCCCACCGCCAGGGGCCAAGTGGCTGCCGTCGAGAGGTGGTGCGGAAATAAGAAGTGATAGACTCCCCGATGCTCTGATGGTCCGTGATCCGCTGCCCCTGAATAACTAACTGCTCGATCCTATTAGCCCTCCGTCGAGAGCTAGCATAAACGTGGAAAAACCTAGTGTTGGCATCGCCCTCCAGAAGCCAAGTCTGCCGAGAGCGCTGCCTCCACTGGGTTTCCACTATCCGATCCTCTATCTGAATAGTCTCCTATGCACGTCTCCGCTCAACTACCTCAGAGTCCATAAGATGGCGGGAGTCCTCTGTGCGATCCAACCGAGCAATCAAGTTGTAATAACAAATATACCTTGAATCTGATTTCTTTTCTTGATATACGATAATAGACCAAGGCAACCAAGAAGAAAAGTACACAAAGGAACAACGATGATTATCAGCAGATGTTTTCTCTTGCCAGAACCACCTGTCACAGAATTTTTTAATATCAGGACTTAAAACCATGATTGCACCCATCTTTTTTTGCAACAATAAGAGTCTTTGTCGTGACTATCCTAAGTAGTGACATGACAATGTAATACTGATAACCATATTCAGCCTCCGATGCAAGTGATAGGATTCTGAATAAGTAATATTTACACCAACTAATGGTAGTCTTGTGCTACATAGCAGCAGCTCCACCTAGTGATTTTTATCTGAATTTATGGTAGCAAATTCTTAAAGAATCTACGTTGTTACAATATGAATTTGCCTCATCTCTACCTGTTTTGAATGAAGCTATGCTCGTGTGTTAAGCATTAAAACACATCCAAGTTTTTAGTCCTCAAGCTTGAAATTGAGTTCGATAATTTAACATTTATATGTTCACTGATACATTCAAGATATCTGATGCCATGGTGCCTTTAGATGAACAATCATTTCTACTCAACTATGTACCTTGTAGATGATAAATTAGGTAGGTTCTTCACTTAAATGGCCAGTATAACATATTAATACTTTTAGGCTTTTCATCCTAGTTTTATGAAAATCAGGTGTATGAAAATGTGGTCATACTATGCTTGTGTGCATTTACCTAACTCAGAGAAAGGAAGACGAATGGACAGGTCATTCCCTCCAGCATCAAGCACCTTAAGGTCATATAAATCACCAGACCATGTCAGACAACCAGTTGCTCCAAGTGTAGCGTACGCCATGCATCTACAATTCTCTAAGCACCAATCTCTACACTTGTCAAGACTCTTGTTTCTTTCTACTGCGACACTCAGAGTACATTGGCAAGAATCTTTCTGATAAACAAGTTGAAGATATCTTCCTCGCACAGCCATCAGAATAGTTTCCGACATTCTAGTTCTCTGAAGATTTTGGAACAAACCCCAAGAGACATTGGCAGATAGGTGCATCACTTGGATTGCAAATACTATTTGCTCTACAGATAGCATAGTTATCACATGGGTTTGCCGGGAAATCCAGAAAAGGGATCCATCTATTGATTATTTCAGACCAACGGAAAACCTGAAGAGCTCCAGTGGAATTCAAAAGTAGCCAAACCAAACTATTCTCATCTATTAGTTGGATAAGGTAATAAGCTTCATGAGCATTCGAAACAAAATCAAAAGATCCTCTGGAGAAAATGTGAATGAATCCATATGACAAAAAGAGAGAATTTGAGGGATCAAATAGTTCTATACCATCAGGAATCAGTGGACTGAACCTTGTTTTTTAGAAATTTCAGCATTCTGCAAGGCCAGAATATTTTTGATTTAGCAATCCATGGATCATTGACTTGCACGTTTGAGAATTCTGCTGGAATCCCAACTTCAGCATCCTATCATACAAATCTAGCAATGCAGTTGCATCTGCCACCTCAGAACACAAGCCAAGCAGAGCATTGTAACTCTTGTAATCATAGATCTGAAACCTGTTAACAAAATAAGTTAGGAGCGACTCTGCTCTGCATAAATCTCTTAGCTTGCAGCACTCTTCAACTAAAAGTTCACAGATATTACTGTCAGGCTTCAGATCCCAATTAAGGATCTCTTGTATCAATTGTTCAGTCTCTAAGTTTCTACCTAATCTACAGAGGCAGCTAATGATACAACGAAAAGTATCCAAGTCAGGCCTGAAATGTCCATTGTACATTTCATCTTTCAAAGTAAGAGCATCTTCTAACAAATTGCACTTGCAAAAAGAACAAATAAGGACATTATAGATCTCAGCAGTAGGTTCATATCCATCAGCCAGCATTGACCGCAGGAGGCTTCTTGCAGCATGTGGCCTGCTCTCCGTACACAGAGCAGCTATAAGAAGCTTATAGCTATCAAAGGAGACGACTAGTCCAACCTTGCGTAAAAGGACGAGCAAGTTCAAGCAAGGAAGTAGCTTCATTTCTTTCACATGTGCTTTGATGATAATATCCACATCTGGCCTCAGGGAGCTCGAAAGTATCTGTTGCACGAGTGATCTAGCCTCCTTCAACTTGCCTTCCTTGCAGTAACCGTGGACGAGGATATTGTATGAGTAGCTATCCGGGCATATCCCTCTATGAAGCATTTTGTCAAAGAGTTGCTGGGCCTCGAAGATCCTGCTATGCCTGCATAAGCTCCGGATTAGAATTGTATGAGAAAAGAGATCTGCCTCAACCCCCCTCTTGTACATGATCCTGTGTAGATAGAACGCCTCCTCCAGCCTCCCCTTCCTGCAGTACCCATCGATCAACGTGTTGTAGGTGACAACGTCCGGATCGAAACCCTCCGACTCCATCTCCTCCAAGAACTCCCAGGCTCTACCGGCGTCTTCACCTTGGCATAGCGCGCGTATCAAGATGTTGAATGTGTACGAGTTGGGCATGATCCCCGCCCCCCGCATATCGCCATAAACAGCCCAGCACTCATCGAGGCGGGACGACTTCGCCAGGGCGTGGAGGAGGGAGTTGAAAGCGTTGACGTCGGGGACGAAGCCCATCCGAAGCGCCCTCCGGCAAGCGTCGAGGCCGTCCTCGATCCTGCGCATTTTGACGAACACCTTGACGATCATCCCGGAGATGGCGATCGGATGGCGGTTGCAGCTCCCGTTGTCTTCGCCGTCGAAGAGGACGCGAAAGGCGGCATCGACGCTGGGGAGGCCTTCTAGGAGGTCGAAGAGGAGGACGAGGGCGTGGGAGAAGTGGCGGGAGTGGGCGAGGACGTGAACGAGGACGGAGTAAGCGCGGGGCGGTGGGGGGAAGGGGAGGCGGGAACGGGACCAGAGGAAGAAGCGGAGTGAAGGGACGGGGAGGGACTGGGAGCGGAGGAGGACGCGGACGACGTCGTCGGGGCGGAGGAGGCGGCGATGTGGCTCCAACGCTTCGTCCAGCTCCGCATCCTCGCAATGGCGGGGGAGCTGCTTGAGGGAGGCGCAGACGAGGTCGACGGCGACGTTGAAGGGGTTCACGGCGGCCGGGAGGAGAGAGAAGAAGGTGGTTGTGGCGGTGACGGCGGGAGAAGGGGAGGATGGTGGTGATGATGGATGAGATGCCGGCGACGGTTTCACTGGAAGGACCCGGAGGGAGGAGGAGGAGGTGGTGGAGGAGGAGGAAGAGCAAAAGGGGTGAAGGTTTGAGACGAGGGGAGGGGGAAAGGGCGCGGATAGATGACGAACCAATGCGATCGTTCTGCTGTTTGCCTGCATAACGACGTCAGAGTCGCACGCCGGCACGCGCACGGCGGGGGCGCTTCTACAAAAAGAACGACTGAGCAGCATGCATGACCAATATAATTAACTGATGTATTATCATTCAAATAAGGTATCCTTTTTAAATTATTAATAAAATATAAGGTTATTTCCTCTCACCTTCTCTAAACTATCGCGAATTATCACATCTAATCTCAAAACAAACTTCATTTTTTGAGTACTTAAACTATCACGATTTTTCAGTTTGGTCCTTCCGTCCAATTCCGTCAACTCCTCCGTTATTTTTCATTTTTTACATTTGTGAAAAGTCCATTATATCCATATGTTAGTTCACTTTTACATAAAAAATATAATAATTAAAAAAATAAAATAAAAAATGTCACGAGGGAGTGTCATAGGGAGGGGAGCGACCACCCCATTTCCTTGCGCCGCGCCGACGAGCGTGAAGAAGAGGGGGGAGGATGTCGCCGCCCCTTTGTGTCACGCAAGGAGGCGGTCACCCCCCTCTCTTCGACGTTGGGAAAGAGAGTGGGGGAGGGGGGGGGGGGGGAGGGGGCGTTCGAGCGCGGCGCAGGGGAGTGGGGTGGTCGCTCCCCTCCCTACGACCTCGTCGGAGGTCGCAGGGAGGGGGTGACCACCCCACCTCCCCTCTCGCGAGGGGGGAGGGGGGTACGCCACACCAGCGAGCGCAGGGGAAGGAGGGGGGTCGTCCCCTCCCGAGGTCGTAGGGACATCGCGTTTTTTTTAATTATTATATTTTTTATGTAAAAGTGAACTAATGTAGGTGTATAATGGACTTTTCATAAATTTGAAAAGTGAAAAATCACGGAGAAGTCGACGGAATTGGACGGAAGGACCAAACTGAAAAAATCGCGATAGTTTAGATACTCAAAAAATGAAATTCGTAGTTTGAGGTTAGATGGGATAATTCGCGATAGTTTATAGGAGGTAAGCGGAAATAATCCTAAAATATATTGTAGTATAGTATTTATTCAGTACTTATAATATAAAAAACAAATTTAAAAAGCTAAAAAATTATTAAAATATCTTCATAGACAATCTTACATTTTGATCGTATAAACAGAGAAAAGTAGAAAAATGATTGTAAATAAAAAAAATTAATCAAGATTGCGAGTAGGAGATATCAAGAAGTTAGAGAATAGAATGACATGATTTATTAATAAAATATTGGAATTTTTTTAAAGAATTAATTTAATCAATATATTTTTTTTCAATTATTAAAAAAATAATGCCCAACGTCCAACCACACGAGGCTAAGAGCGATTGGTCAGCTCCGATTAATCTTAAAAGACATCTTTTTTTTTCTGTTAAAATGTATTTCAATTCAATTTTGAAAAGACATCTTCGCTATCGTTTCGAACGTAGTAATCAAATATTATCAAAGAGTCCATGATTTATTGCAATCAATTGTAATAAGGCGAGTTCTCGAAAATTTTAAATAAAATAATAGTAGATTACCTCGTAAGCTCCTTATACGCGGACTGTTTAGGGCCCAACCAAATCGAGCCGAAAAAGTGTCCGAAAGCAAGCAGCAGCAGCTGGAAGGGAGTTGGGAATGGACGACGAGTCGTTGCCGCCGCCGCTGCGAGGAAGCAACATCGCCGTCGGAGGTGAGGTTGAGCGGTTGGACGGGCGGAACCTCAGTTACCGCGAGTTCGTCCGCAGGTTCCTCGTTCCCAACCGCCCCGTCGTCCTCACGGGCCTCATGGACGACGGCGATTCCCCTTGGAGAGCTTGTGCCGACTGGGTCACCGCCGACGGCCGCCCAAACCTCCCCTTCTTTTCAGCTCACTTCGGCAACTCCATCGTTCAGGTCATCTCTCGATGCTTTTGCCGCCTTTATGTTTGTGAAAATGACTTGCAGCGGTACTTAGTATGTACACGAACGGTTTGGTGGATGACACACCGTTCTTTGCAATTATTATATACTTATTCGTTGGGATTATGCGAATGAAGAGCTAGGTAATTTGACATTGTTTGTTTACTTATTCTTGGCTGATGCTCAAGGTTTTCAAGATGGGTATCCTGCTATTAATAAAAATAAAATGTTAAATATAAATAATTTTTTTTACAAATAGTTCTTGCTTCAACATGTCAGGAGTTGATAGATTGGCAATCCAAATATATAGAAATAATAATTAAAAATAACTGAAAATGAGAAAATATATTGAATGTCATCTAGATTAATATTTTTATCTTTGCCTGATGCTTAGAGATAGATCTACTTCCTTTATAGGTTGCTGAATGTTCTAAACGAGAATTTACAGACCAGAAGAGGCTGGAAATGTCACTGGCAGATTACATTAACTATTGGCTTGAAATTTCTGCAAAAAATAGTAAGGTTTCCAAATTCATTGGGGATGATGATTCCTTGCTCTATCTCAAGGATTGGCATTTTGTCAAGGTATGCCCTAATTAAATTTATTACATCTAAATACTTTCTAAACTTTCTTCCATTGTGAAGCAAATCCGAATATGTCAGGAATGAATTCCAACTTGTTGGTTACTTATTTTGAAGTTGAGGAAATCATGTTATGATGAAAAAAAAAGATGTCAGCATTCTAGGAATCTAGATAAACTTTTTATGGTTCTGCAGAAGTAAATAGATATCGTTGTTTTTGCAATATTACGAAATTTTTAATTAATAAATACTTTCTTGTTATCATCAAGTCGGATGGTTCATCGTTGTTAGATTAATGGATATTTCCTGGTTATCATCATCTAGGATGCGTCATAATTTCTAGGATCATTTGCTGGTCATGATCTCTTTTGAGTTTCCCATTTATTTTATTTTTATTTCCATGTATAGATTCTTTCAAACTCCGCCTATGTTTTATAGCCGGTCCCAAGCCCGGATAAAGGAGGAAGGTTGTGTTAGGCCCCGACAGTCAGCGTAAAACCCTGTCGAATCTCATGAACATGGATCAACGAATGCGTCGTATGATCCATGTAGCCGACCCCACCTAGTGGGATAAGGTTTTGTTGTTGTTGTTGTTGATGCCCTAAACTCCGCCTATATTTTATAGCCGGTCCCAAGCCCGGATAAAGGAGGAGGGTTGTGTTAGGCCCCGACAGCCAACATAAAATCATGTCGAATCTTATGAACATGGATCAACGAATATGGCGTCGTATGATCCATGTAGCCGACCCCACCTAGTGGGATAAGGCTTTGTTGTTGTTGTTGTGTTGTTGATGCCCTAATTAAATTTATTACATCTGGTATCATCTGGTTGTGATTGGAATATCCATGGAGATGATACTAAGCATTCAACTGATACCAATCTTTTTCAATGGTAAATGATAACAATTGTAGATTCATATCTATGAGTTGCCCCAATTTAATGACTGACCATGACATGTTTCTAGAGGAGCTTTGCCATGATCTTGTCAAACAAAATAGTGATGAGACAAATTGTATGAGTAAAAACAATATCAAATGCCATTGTTCATATTTTCTCAAAAATAAAAGTGCCATTGTTCATCTGAGGAATGTGTAGTAGATATGAGTGTTATAGGGGATCCATATTAATAGTATTCCAAGATTTATAACCTTATAATGTAGACCCCTTAAGGGCTTTCTCTTCTTCTACCTTTATTGTCTCCTTGTAACTTATCCAAATACCCAACAAGTGCATATTACACGACATATGGATTAAAACTTGCATATAAAGATCTCAAAAGAAGTTATTTTTTAGAGAAATCTTGAAAGAATTAGCACTCAAAAGAACTATTGGATGTACGCCCATTTATTAAGTATAGCTTGTTATGTATGCACTGACCACCCTTTTCATTGACAATAATGCATATGTAGCTTGCCACACATGTAGAGCATTTGGACTAGATGTGGCATATATGTCATATTTTTGGTGCTTCAATGATTCACAACCATCATCTGACAATAGTGCAAATCTGAGTCCTTTCATGTGATATTTGCTTATATGTGTGATTCATTAAAAAATAAACATACACATGAACTGTGTTGTTTGTTTGTTACACATGCATTGTCCCATTCTAATTAGTAATATTGCATGTTTCTGTATATACTTGGATGAAAGCCACACCTCTTGGCGATCATCCTTTCTTCTCTCTCTTTCTCAAAAAAAAAAATGCATGTTTCTTTAAAAAAGTTATAATACATGTAGCAAGCTATACATATTCTAGACATCTGGTCTATTACGTGTGTCTCATGCAACATATTGAAGCACATCCAGTGTACACCATCCAACAACTAGCCATGTTAAGAACAATGCATTACTGCCCATGAAAAGAGGGCAATACATCTGGACATTTGGATGTATAGTTCGCTACACACATTGTCCTCTTTTCTTGTGCAATAATGCATGTGTTGCAAGTTGCACATCTAGCGTGTATATGAACCATTAGATATGACACATTTGTCACTTTTGTGCCCTATCCAATAACTCACACATGCCATAAGTATAATCTGCTACAAATACATTATTTCAGTGGATCCTTTCTATTTTTCTTTCTTTTTGACAATTTATGAACATGAACATGGATCAACGAATACGGCGTCATATGATCCATGTAGCCGACCCCACCTAGTGGGATAAGGCTTTGTTGTTGTTATTTATTTATTTGACAATTTAGCAATTCTTTTAATACCATACCCTGCTAATCTTGTGTTGATGAAGATGCTATAAGCCACTGTTGTGTAATTATTACTTCTAAAACTGAATTGTAGTCCAATTTTCTGGTTTCATTGTTCGGACCAACACATTGTTTCTCATGATTTTTTTTGGTTGACTTTTCAGGAGTACCCTGATTATATTGCTTACAATACTCCAATATTTTTCATCGATGATTGGCTCAACCTGTATCTTGACAGTCACTCATTGCATCGTGATTCTGACATAAGTCGGCATAAAAATGAAGTCAATTGTGCTGATTACCGTTTTGTTTACATGGGCCCAAAAGGTACATGTTATATAGATGTGTTATTTTATGCATATTTGTGTATCTTTTTCCTATCTATCTGCAAATGATATTTCGTTGCAATTGAAGCAGCTGTTTCCCGTCCACATCAACATAAAGAACATGAATGAAAAAATTGTTCTGAAAAAATGACATGAATCCTTATATAGGCACTTGGACACCTCTTCATGCTGATGTTTTTAGGTCATATAGCTGGTCTGCAAATATTTGTGGGCAAAAACTGTGGCTCTTTTTGCCACCTTCACAGTCTCATCTAGTTTTTGACAGGTAGATTGGCTTCCCAACTTCTTATCTTCTATTACATGCGTTACCCATAAATCAATTTCTATTCTCAAGCATCCCTCTTGCCATGAACCACTATTAGGAGAAAATAAGGATTCATTCTGACTTTTTTTTCTTTGATTCTTTCTTATTTTTATGAATGTACAACACTGGAAAGGCTGAATTAGAATTCCAGAGATATCATTTGGCATCATAGGACGTTTCTACAGGATTGCTTATCCTTGTATACATGTCTCAGTTTCTGCTGGTATAGCTGATGTTAAGGGAGAATCTATCACTGTTGTTATCTGTGTGAATTCTCTCTCCTCTAAATAAGGAAGTTGAGCCTTTATCCACTTATTGCAACATCCTAACATCATGCATCTACTGTTGGTAGACAATAACCAGTTGAATTTCTTTCATTTTTCCGAAAATCATTTTGGTTTCATTATTTCAAAGTTGCATCACTTTCTTTCAAGAAGTTATGGGTGTTGTTATCGGATTTGTTTTTGTTAAGAATATAAAATCATTGATGTTCTTCCTGACGGCTTAAACATTTAGGAAGATTGGTTAGCACATCAAATTTCAATATGATATCCAGAGGTCAAGAGTTTAAATCTCGTTAAGCTCTTGTTAAAAAAATATTTTTCTCCCTTAGTTGTTGTCCACGTGGTGGGCTGGATTAAATCAAAATTGACACAAGTCCACACATGAGGGGGAGTGTTAAGAATATAAAATCATGCTCTTCAGGCTTAACTGTTAGCACATCAAATTTCAAGAGTTTCTATTTGTTGTGGGTAGCAATTATAATCCCTTATTTCCAAGCGATGTAACGGGTAGTTAGATGTTTTATGATAGCAATCTAGAGTTAAATCTTAGGATGTTTCAAGTCTGAATAACAAAAACATAATATTTCAACTTGCGAAAGATATAAAGAAATATACATTGGTGTTTGTTGTTGATATATGACTGTAAATAACATCCACTTGGAAAATGGTTTAATTGAATATTATTGTAGTCACACCACATTTGAAAACTCACTTTTGAATCCTTAATTGCTTATTGCAACGTACTAAAACCATGCATCTGATGACTGCTGATATACAATGAAGAGTATCCTTAGTTGATTGAATTTCTTTACTTTCCAGAAAATCATCTTGATTTCCTTATTTCACAATAATGTCATTCACAATAATGCCACTTTATTTGAAGAAGCTATGGGTTTTATTATTGGATTTGTTTCTTTTTGTCGTGAATATCAACTATAATCCGACACTTCAAAGTGATAGAGTGAAGAGTAACATATTAAAAATGTTTTATGATGGCATGCTAGAGTTAAATCTTAAGATTTCTCAAGTTTAAATAACAAAAATAGAATGTATTCAAGTTGCAAAAGATGGTAGACTACTACATTTGTTTTTTGTTTTTCTGAGAGATACTATGGTTGTTGTTGATGGCTATAAATAACATCCACGTGGAAATTGTTTTGATTGAATACTAATGTAATTAAATAAAATGCTTTCATTGATATTCTTGTTGAATTTCTTTTCTTTTACAGAAAAAAAAAACATTTTGGTTTCATTATCAAAGTTGTAACTTTCTTTCAGGAAGATATGGGTGATGTTTCTGGTTTTGGTTCTTTTTGTTGTGGATAGCAACTACTGTCCTGCATTTCAAAGCAACATATTCGTTGATAACTCCGCCTATGTTTTATAGCCGGTCCCAAGCCCGGATAAAGGAGGAGGGTTGTGTTAGGCCCCGACAGTCAGCGTAAAACTCTGTCGAATCTCATGAACATGGATCAACGAATATATTGTTGTTGTTGTATAATGGCGAGGAGCACAATAACAATCTTTTATGATAGCAACTTAGAGTTAAATCTTTTATGTTAGTCAAACAATATTTGAAAAGACTTTCGATTCGCATTTCCTGTATGACATGTAGTCATTTTTGCTTATACTGGATCTAACATGAATTGCTTGAATAAATTTGTAAGATCTTCCCTCAGAAAAATATTTAAAAGTTCATTTGATTTTCCTGTTTTCTTTATATTTACTTGTTAGCTTATGTAACACTTTATTCAACACTTTATGATTGTTTCTTGAAATCACAAAGCTCAGCTAATATATTTTTTGTAATCCATGTAGGGCCTGTAGGTCATCAGTTTATAACATCTATGATGTTGTTTCTGCAACAGAATTTCCTGGATTTAAGAGGGTAACATGTCATCAAATTGTAAATCTTAGTTATGCCTTATAGGAAACTAATGGTTTGTGTATGCAGACAAATTGGCTCAAATGCATTCAGAAACAAAATGAAATTATTTTTGTCCCTAGTGGGTGGTATCATCAAGTCCATAACCTGGTGAGCTTTCTTAGTTTGTCTAATTCATTATATATTTCCTTTTAGTCTACATGAGTTCAGAACAAAATTTCTAACTTTATAGACCAATATTCATTTGTAAGAATGTTGACAACGGAAGCTTGAATCCTTTTTTTTTTTTTGAGGAGAAGGATGACCAACCATCAGGTTGTCATCCAGGTATGTATATAACTATGTAAAGAAAATCATGTACAAAATGTGGGCTCCCAACTAGAGAGCAACAAAATGTGGAAAAGTATCCCTCCTAACCAAAACCCCACTCCCGAAGAAGAAAGGAAATGTGGTGTACAATCCGCATGTGACATCGCTCCCCACAAAAAATCACCCGGTTACGTTGGAGCCAGATAGCCCAAGAACTAACCAAAAAAGACGCCAATGGTGCTCTCCACCTACGTCTCTGACGGGCCAACCTCGAAACGATTGCCACAAGGTCTTTGAGTCGGGGAAAAAATAGGTGAGCGATATTCTCAGCGTCGCCACATAGAACACAAGACGTGTCGGTGTGTGGCGCCCATCTCGCTCTAGACCTTCCGGTGAGAAGTCCGCATGAGCCAAGCAAAGATCTTGACTTACAACCGTATCCTGGAGCGCCAAATAAGCTTGCAATCCATCCTGAAGTCCTCCGACACCATCATATCGGGGGAGGAAGCGAATGTAGATGCTACGTGCTAACCAAGACTCTGAAAGCCATATCTATCCGTCATGTCTGGAGTGGTTAGGGCGGTAGGAGGCAATCTGCTGATGAAGAGGGTAAAGCGCTGCTCCGAGATGGCTGATTTGAAGAGAGGCGTTGCGCGGCGGGCTGGGCCGCCAAGGCATAAAGGCAGGGGAAAGCCACGGCGAGTGAGTCTCCGAGGAGCCAGCCGTGATGCCAAAAGGAGAAATCCAACCTAGAGCTTAGTGCGGGAGTCGTAAGAGGCTGTATCCTCGGAATCGGAGCCGCCACTCCCCGCCAGAAAGATGAGGCCCCACGAGGCAAAATAGTCCTCGACTCCCATGATAAGTCGTGTCCGTAGCAAGTGAAGAAGACCGCCTGCCATAGACCATCCTCAGGCCCCATGATCCGCCTCACCCACCGGGCTAGGAGAGCCCGGTTGGTATAACGAAGGTTTCGAACCCCCAGTTCTCCCTAGGAGGTGGGATGGCAAACACTGCTCCATGCGACGAGGTGAACTCCTCGGCGATCAGAACCACAACCCTGCCAAAAAAATCTGCTCAAAGAATCCAAACGTCGAAGAACCTGAGCAGGTGCCCGGAGGACTGTCATGTAATATGTCGGAAGCGCCGAGAGGACGGATCGGAGGAGGATGAGCCCTCCCCTGGACAAGAGGCGCGAGCTCCAACCCTGGAGTCTTTGCTCCATGGACTCGATGATTGGGGTCCAACCTCGAGAGCCGATATGCCGGTCAGAAAGTGGGAGGCCCAAATAGGTGATCGGCAGGGAGCTGGTCAGCGTGTGAAGCTCAACCGCACATCGGGCAGTCTCCTCGGGAACCATGCCAAATGGAATGAAGGAGGACTTGGCATGGTTGATTTGAAGTCCAGTCATCACGCCAAAAAGCTCTACGAGGATGACTATCCGTCGAGCCTCCTGCTTGGAGCCCTTGATGAAAAATATCGTGTCATCGGCATAACTTGAAGAGAGGAACTAGGCCCTCGGCGAAGCCGTGAAAGAGGCCAGCCGAACAAGATGCCTGGGTGCTTCTGGCGAGCGTGTCGACAGCTAGGGCGAAGATCATGGGAGCTAGGGGACAGCCCTGACAGACCCCCTATGCGCTGCACCCAGTCACCCGACCTCGCACCATTGACTAGGACCGAGAATGCATCGGTAGTGATGCAATGCTTCATCCAAGTAATCCAAGTCTCTGGGAGCCTCTAACCTGCGGTGAATGCGAAAGAAAAGGCCATGAGACAGGGACATATGTTTAGGAGAAGTCAACCTTCCATAGGAAGGCCCGGCAGGTAGTCCTCCACTGTGCAATGATCTCGGATTGTACACCACATTTCCTGCAATTAATGATGTGGGGTCCACAAACCTCAAAAAATGGCATTGGTAAAAAAAGGTGGGAATACGGCTCTGTTATTTGAGTTGTTTCTGTACCAAACAGTGGCTCAAGATACTAATGATAGCTCTTTTGAAGGCTTAACATAGTTTCCCTCTCCTAAAACAACAGGGAACGATCTCTTTCTAAAAAAAAAAGAAAGAAAGAAAGAATAGGGAGTCAGGGACTGATCCAACATCTAGTCATTAGGCACAAGCCCCTGTGGATTATGATAATTCTTCTTTTAAATATTGACCTAATCCAAAAGGGCGATAGTTGGGTACAAGTCCCTTCCCCAATGTAAATTAGCATTTTCTACATCTACTAGAAAACAACTTCTCAACAACAACAACAACAACAACAAAGCCTTATCCCACTAGGTGGGGTCGGCTACATGGATCATACGACGCCATTCGTTGATCCATGTTCATAAGATTCGACAGGATTTTATGCTGGCTATCGGGGTCTAACACAACCCTCTTCCTTTATCCGGGCTTGGGACCGGCTATAAAATATAGGCGGAGTTAGAAAACAACTTCTCATTCATAACAAATCAAAATTTTAAACAATAAATATCCATTTTTAATGCATTTTGGTTGTAAAATAGGAAATAAATACTGTTCCGAAAAATTTCTTAGAGGATTCAGTCTTTTAAACTTGGCAAGAATAAATTCGTCTTTTTTTTTGAGAACTAAGTTTGTCTTTCTTTGCTCTCGGGAAAAGAAATTTCTAAGTTATTTATTAAGAATATAAAATCATCGATGTTACTCTTTCTAATGGCTTGAATTTTTAGAAAAATTGGTTAACACATCAATTTTAATGATATAAGGTTAAGAGTTCAAATCTAATTAAACTGTTATTAAAAAAAATATTTCCTCCCTTAATTGTCCACGTTGTGGGCTGACCAAAGATGTCCGCAACTCTCACGTAATGAGGAGTATTAAGAATATAAAATCACGTTGCACTTTCTAACGGCTTAAGCTTTTAAGAAAATTGGTTTACATTAATTTTAACATTATTTTAATCTCAGGTGCTATTATCACAATTTGTTTTATAATTCTCTAATGAATTCTCCTAAAAAAATCTCTAATGAATTATATGTGTGCCCCATTAAAAAGGAACTGTGTATCCCATCTCACTGGACTCATTGTCATCCATCATACATCAATGTGCTAGGATGAGTTCAGTGTTTGTTGTTGTCGAAGTTCATAATAAATTCACCCATTCCCGTTGAAGTTGGTTTGTTGCACATTGGTATCCAACCAGTGTTAACATAAACTTCAACTACAAAACATTTCTGCTATAATTTTTAGTGGCAGCCTGCAGGAGTTCAGATCATTATACTGTGGTTCTTTCATTCAAAATTTTTATCAGCCCTATGTTTTTTTGAGAGGTTTTATCAATCTTATGTTAAGTAAATATTCTCTGAAAAGAAAATACAACAAACAACAACAACAACAAAACCTTATCCCACTAGGTGGGGTCGGCTACATGGATCATACGACGCTTCGTTGATCCATGTTCATGAGATTCGACAGGGTTTTAGGCTGACTGTCGGGGCCTAACACAACCCTCCTCCTTTATCCACAGGGACTACAAGTATTTAAAATCTAGTAATACAGTCAAAGCTTCACAAAGCATTCTGGTCAGAAGAAGTCACTTGTTACTGAATTCTGAGAAAAAAAAAAAAACTTGGCCACACAATTTAAGAACCCCCCTTCCTTAATATGAAGTAAAAATTTAGCGCCATGTTCTCTACAATGCAAACTATGAAGAATTCTTTAAGATCCACCCACTTCAAAAAGAAAAGCGCGATGTCTACTTATTTAAAATGATATTTCGACTATAAATAGGGCTTTAAGATTTGATCTTGTAAGTCTTCTTACACATGTTGACTATCAGAAGAAGAAAGAGGGTTCCCTGAACCTTTTGTTATAATCGTACCTTGCCTCATATGATATCTAATAATAGATTTAAAACCACCATTTTTTTCATTTACATGTATCTGGAGAATCACAAAATCTATCTTTAGGGGAAGAAAATCTATGTATAATAAATCAAAAAGGTGTGTAGATCACAAAAGGATCAGCACATAAGAATGCATCATTGAATAAAAAATCAGATGGTGCATTTTGATTGAAAAAATAGAGCAAGATCTATTGGTGAATAATATATCGAAAGGTTTGGTTACTAATAGAGCGGAATGGTGTCGTATGATCCATGTAGCTGACATCACCTAGTGGGATAAGGCTTTGTTGTTGTTGTTGTTTGTTGCATTTTGATTGAAAAAACTAGGAAACATTTTACTTGAGAATACTGTTGAATCCTTAATCTCATAACAAAAAAAAGTGAATTTGAAAAAAATAAATTATGTTGGTTTGATTGTTTTCTCCAATTCTTGAAAGAGACATAAGCCCACAAAGCGGCAACATAAATGGTTGTGACAGCAATGGGTGTTAGTTCTAGTAGTACTATGGACGGCAAAATGCATGCCCTTTTAGGTGGGAACATTGCTACAGGAAGGATTATGGTTTCTTCTGTAAATAATCACTTTGATGTAACCGTATAAGTTTATTAACAAAGCATATATTTACAACGGTAGACATTGCTCCTCCCCGAAAAATATCATAGTAAACAAAGGTTAGTCAACTTTCAACAAAAAAATATTTACATTTACATTTAAATACATGATAGTTAGCCATAACATAATCATGAATTTTTATTCAAGAAAAGATTTTTTTCCCCCTCGAGTGAAACCTGCAGAGTAATGCTAGTTATTACTGAAAATAGCACAATCATGACAAGATATAAAACAACTCAAATCCTCACGGAATTTTATATTTTCTTGTACGACTGTGAACCACCATAGTTTATCTTCCCCGTTGGACAAGATGTTCAATTTACCACAAGACATTACATACACATGGAAATATATAGCAACATATTTAAAGAGTGAACAGATATAATCGCGGAATGGCGTCGTATGAAAAGAAAATAAAATAAAGAAAAATTCATGAAGTGTACACATGGACAGACTCTTAAAAGACAAACCGAGGAAACACTTCTCACCTCCTTCGCTCAAAAATAGTTAATGTCCAGCTTCTGAGGACTATCTTGACTCTTCCCTTGACATTGTCAAAGCCTCTTCTGGTTGTTTTGAAGATCTTGAATTGCTTTTCAGATTCTCTACTGCATTGTCCTAGAGACCAAGGTGGTCAAGATCGGGGATCTTACATAAGATCGGAGGTGGCATTCTATTTAAATTGGCACTTTCTCCATCATGATTATTGGGAAGAAACATTGACAATAATTAGCCTTGGACAATTTATTTGTCAAAATTTATGTCTATTCAAAGATGAATCGCATGTAAAAAACTCTTGTCAAATTATAATTGTTCATCTTGACTCCTTAGTTATAAGATCTACTAAGCCTTATTTGGCCACTCCAGGAGCAACTGTTCATGATTATTATGGAGAAATCCTTTACGAAGGAGATACATTAGTTACATTTATATATGAAAAATCTAGATTGGGTGACATAACACTTACGATCGAAGATCAAAGATACTACCTCTTAATAAAAAATATATTTTAAAGATAATAAATATATATTTTATAAATTTGTCGCATTTAAATATTAAATTACGCCTTTGTAAATCTTTTTTTTATTGATTCTTAAGAAAATTTATATCAAAGCATATTAAAAATAAAGAAAATATATTAAACTTCATCTAATTGTATTTAAATGATTATATTGATCATATGAGATCGTATAGGATCGGATAAGATCGTAAGATCCTGTGACCAAAATTTAGATCGTTAAGATCTTACACGTAAGATACTCAAGATAAGATCGAGATCGGTAAGGGGCAGTAAGATCGTAAGATCTAAATCGAGATCTTGACTACGTGCTGGAGACTGTGTTGAACTCCTTTTTTTAATTTTGGTATCCTTCCTCCATGAAGTTCAATAAGATCCAGATTCACTTTAGTAATTTAAGCATTTCCAGCATCATTACTTTGTTTGATATTTTAAGTAGAAAGCTGAAATGATTCATGGTATCTAAGACTTTTCTGTCGGACCTTCTGTATGAGTATTGTTTGACTTCCAGTCAGGCGACATCTTGAGTTTATTCAGTTTCTGATTTTTCAACCTGTATTGATTAATGTCACATTATGCATATTTTGTTGTGCCCTTTTCTTTTCTTTTCTTGATAAATCATTGTCCTTTCTTATTTTTCTCTATTTGAACAACTCTTTAATCGCAGGAGGATACAATATCCATAAACCACAACTGGTTCAATGGCCATAATCTTTCATGGGTGGTAAGCCAAGAGAATTACCTTGGTTACATCGTCTCCGTACACTTCCAGTTTCATTGTTTTTTTTTGAGGGGAAGTTTCATTGTTTTTTTAATCAATTCTTTGCTGTCTCAGTGGCACTTGCTGTTGAAGGATTACAATGTGGCTAAGGAATATATTGAAGATATACGGGACATTGCTGATGATTTTGAAGGCCTGTGTCAACGTAATCTTGCTGCTAATACAGGTAAAAGGAATGAATTAGGACTCGTATAGAATTAGAACATCTGTGAATGTTGTTTTTCTTGTTGATTCTTGGTAATCTTCTTTACAGGCATGAACTTTTATGATTTTATGATTCTTATTACAAGATTCACATTGGCCAACCTTCTACAACTTTGCGATCTTAGATGCGAAGAAAATTATATTGGCCTCTCAGAAAGCATAAATAAACATATTATTGGCAACCTTATATCGATGCGTGCTGTTGCCTCAAAAATGGAACTGCTTGATGCTTTCTCTGAAGAAAATATGAAAAGCTGCTCAGTTGAAAATCATGATGCCTTCTCCAATCCTAGGTTAATCTTTACAGAAGAAGACTTCCATGAGCTGTCCATGGGATTGATAAAGATGTATGAACCAATATACCAGCAGCAAAAATCTTATTTTGAGGAAAGCACAGTACCATGCTGTAGAGACCGCTTATTGCCAAAATCGACTGAAATGGACTGTGAGTTATTGAAGCCTATTATATCGCTGGATTCAAAGATTCGTGGTCCTGCTGATGTAGTTCAATTAATAGATCATGCTATGGAAGTTACAAGCACTATGTACAGTAACTGCAACTTTGGTTCCTTATCTGAGTTCTACGATGCAGAACCTTTGGTTATTTAGCAGAAATCAATCATATATTTAAGTTGGGTGTTTTCTTGGCTGTCTTACCATTTTGCTGGCTGATTGATCCAAACTCACATCCCCATTACGTACTACAACGTGCTAATCTCATTAAATGAACTTTACACCATGCTAACTTGTTTCTCATTAAATGAAGTTATCTTCGGGCTACTGTTGAAGATGCATCAATACAATTGGCAAGATATGTAGCAGCATCTTATGAAGAAGTTATCTCTTGTTTGCTTGCTCCTTTTGGTTTCTTTCTTTTCTGGTAAATATTATTCCTTACTTCATCTTTTAATGAGTCATTGCTTTGTACTTTTGTGTGTTTTGCTCATGCTGTTGGTGGGAAGTCTCTTAGCATTGCAACCGAAGGAAATTAAAGATGCTGAGATACCAACAATCCTGTGTTTTTACTTTTGTAAGGGGTACACTTTAACACTGCCTTCTGTGGGTTCTTCCTTGTGGATGAAGAACAGAACCTGCTTTCAGTCGACATCCTGCACTCTGTAAAGCACCACGTTGCATTTGACAACAACCTGATACTGTTAACATGTAGCTAATTGTTGAGGCCCTTACACATAAAATCGGCCCTCCCTATACTAACTTGTACCGATGTATGACCCTACGCTTGATTTCTTTCTACTAGAGTACTATAGTACTATTTAGCAGGTAGTGGTCCAGATAGCTTGGTGCACTAAGGAGAGATGAACCTTTTTCTTTAATCATCTCTAGTTCTTTGTGATAGAAAAGTACATAATAAAGTTAAAGGAAAATTCTATCGTACTGCTATAAGGCCAACAGTGTTATATGGTAGTGAATGTTGGACTATGAAGGGACAACATGAACGTAAAGTGGGGGTAGCCGAAATGAGGATGTTAAGATGGATGTGTGGTCATACAAGATTAGATAAGATTAGGAATGATCATATACGTGAACAAGTCGGAGTTGCTCTTATTAGTGAGAAAATGATAAAGAATCGTTTGAGATGGTTTGGTCATGTTCAGAGAAGACCATTAGATGCGTCAGTAAGAAGAGTAGATCAAATAATCTGGAGTCCGATTAAAAGAGGGATAGGGAGGCCAAGGCGGACACTTGGCGAACTAATAGAGCAAGATCTATTGATGAATAATATACCGAAAGGTTTGGTTACTAATAGAGCGGAATGACGTCGTATGATCCATGTAGCCGACTCCACCTAGTGGGATAAGGCTTTGTTGTTGTTGTTATCTCTCCCACGATGCTCTGACTTCTGATTATATTTATGCCATGTATGGTGATCTTTATTTTAAACAAGGGCCTAAAATATTTTAAACAAGGGCCTAAAATAATTACTCAGCTTCCTTTTTTTTTTAATTTGCCCTTTCTTTTTCTTTTCTCTTCTTTTTCATGGAAAGGACTGTGCGAACTTTGTTTTCGTCCCACTGGTGTTGGCAGTGGCAACAGGTAATTGGGCTGTGCTCTATATTTGCTTTTACATGATGGCTTCTCACAACTATGCATACCCATGATTTAGTACATAAAATAAATTAAACTAAAAATGAAGAGGCAAGATTCATAGCAAGAATCACACGAGCATTTACAAGAACTGCAGAACTATAATAAAATACTAAAAGTACTCGAGCACTAAAACCTATCGTGTGGTTTCATTATAAGCTTTCCAAAAATTTACATTGCTCTAGAACTTGTGTACACTTTGAATCCCCTCTTTGTCTAGGAATCAAAACGAAATCCTCTCTCTCCCCCTCCCTCCCTCCTGACAAATAAGAACCTGATCCTAAGGTTTCAAAGAAGAAAAGAAGAGCTGCCCTTTCACTCATCAAAATAAAAGAAAAAAAAAAGAAGAAAAGAATTTGCGACGTGGACCTGCAGCAGTATCGTCCATGAACAACCGAGGTCAGGGCAGGCAGGTCTAAGGGCATCTGATGCTTCTCCCGGGGCCTCCGTAGTAGAAGTAGCTGCCCCAGATGCGGTTGGTGCCGCCCTGTATGTCGTAGCAGTTGGGGTGGTCGGCAAGGACCAGGAGGTTGGGCGCCGGCAGCAAGCTGTTGTCCCAGTCCACCACCTGCAGGTTCCTGAAGTAGGACGACCGGCCGAAGCCCTCCCGGGCGTAGTGGCCGCTGCCCATCTCCGTCGACGTGTGCGCGCCGTACGGCTGCGTGTTCACCACCTCCCCTCCGAACTGCACCATGCTCGCGTGCTCCGCCAGGTGGCTGAACAGGAACGACGGCCAGTACCCCACCAGCAGCCCCTTCCCCAACTCCAGCCACCAGTTCCCATGCTTCGGATCCTGCGTGCACATGCAGGCATGCAGCCCATTTCATTCCTTTAATTCTGTTATCTTCCTTTTTCTTTCTTTCTTTCAGGAGTAATCTTATATGATATTCAAGTTCCAATTGTTCTGAACAAAGGTGATATTGGGGGAAAAAAAACACAGATGAAAAGTTTGTATATATGTTCATAAGCTTTATGCTGAATGCTAGATGCAGTATCATCAAGAATCAGAACGTGTGTCAAGAATGGATTAGATCATCAGAGTCCGTGACAAGAATAAATAGAGGAAAAGTAAGACGCACATAAAGATGGTGACATGCACATATCATCTAAAACTTTAGTTCAAGGAAAATTTTAAATTATAAAAATTATTATTTAAGAATACGATACTATCATTATCAAAACTTTGAGATTTTCGTAAATGGAAACAGGAGGGTGAAACTTTATTCTAAAGAGCAAATAACTATAGGTGACCATCTAATATTCATACCATGTATCTTGCACAAAGTTCACGCAGATAATTGATACTGCACCTTTTGTTTTGTCAAAAAGAAAGATTTCATTGGCAAGAATGAAGTAGGACAATCATGCCACAAATTGTTTACTTTCAGGACAAATTAAAACTGCAATCCGAGATGGGAGTACTGTAACTTGAATGTGTTCTCTTAAAAATATATTCTCATTTGCTTTTGGGGGATATAAGCTTGCACTTCGAAGGTACAAACGAGACAGAGATAGATGGTGGATTAGTGAGGTGAAAGCCAAAAGGACAAGTAAAAAGATAAAGTAGGACATTAACCTTCTTGTGAGGACATTTTGCTCACCAATATGAAGACATATAACTGTGGACAAAGCCAGAAAGCTAAAGGCAAATGGAGAGTAGTGGCCACTTTATATGTGCACCTAAATGGGAATGTTGGGGGCTAACAAAATCTTAGCATATGTCCTCGCATCATCTCCGAGAGGTCCACCAGCACTACGCCGCATCATCACAGCTCTGAGAAATTTGCTCCACTAGCAATGATGATGGACCATGCTCTATGTGATGCATTGCACATATTCTCGCTTCCCATTATTGTTCTTCATATTATTTTCTTGTTACTGTGTCAATGTCAGAACTAAATAACAGCAGCTAAAAGACAGCAACTTTGTTTTCTCCATGAGTTGTTTGACAAGTGTGATCATGCATTGTTCTCATGTGCTGTCCGAAACTTTCCTTGCAAAATAATGTCCATAATGTATACATTCATCTATAGTTTTGAGTAAACTCCAAGTTGGTGGGTGGTTTACCTTCCAGACTAATATACTGATGTCGAACTGTCCACTGTTATATGTTGATGTGGGTGATATGGCAGCTCCAATGGCAATCATATTAGTTGTCTGGATGAACCCTGAGCACAAGAGGTTGTAGCATCCCGTAGCTTGGTATGCATCCGTCTACGAAACGTTGAAGACATGGAATTAAGATGGAACAAGCAGACAAACGTATTCATGTCTTGATTAAAGAATAAAATAAAAACAAAAAAACTTACTGTCCAATATGTGAAGAACCTGGGAGAGTTATCCCCATACAGCTGCGGACTCACCTGGGAAGATGAACAGATGACATAATGAACTGAGATAGAAAACAAGACGAATTCAAGTAGTACAGAAAATTTCTGATTCAAGTGAAAGAAGAAAAGATGATGATCCTCTGTTCTTGTTTTTTTTTTTGTTCAGCTAAAATAAATTGTAGTTAAAGCTGTGATCAACAACAACAACAACAAAGTCTTATCCCACTAGGTAGGGTCGACTACATGGATCATACGACGCCATTCCGCTCTATTAGTAACCAAACCACAATATATTCGTTGATCCATGTTCATAAGATTCGACATGATTTTATGTTGGCTGTCGGGGCCTAACACAACCCTCCTCCTTTATTCGAACTTGGGACCGGCTATAAAATATAGGCGGAGTTTAGTTAAAGCTGTGATCCTGCTAATTAATTAATATGACTTCAGCACATCTTGATTCTACACATAAGATAAAATTTGTCACAGAGGCGTGCAGAGTCATGAATCTTTATGGAAGGCTGTCACTCCAAGAAAGCACTGACCAGAACAAGTAAAGCACTTCTGTAGATGTGTGTACAGAGCACAAATATGGATCTTGGAGAGAGAAAAAGACGAGAGAGATAGAGTGCTAACTAAGGTAAGATTTTCTGTTTGGGAAACTCGTACCTGCCAGCCAGCTTCGATAGTGTTCAGATCACTGCCAAAAGACCCAGAGATGATCCATATTTGCGACAAGCTGAACTCAGCGGGACTGCTCACCTTCGGGACCCATACGTTCAGGCTTGCCTTGGCACCGTAGTATTCGTCCCCGACAACATATCCAACAGCATGCTGCATGTCACCATGCCAATAAGATTTCAAATCATGTAACAAGTGTAACAAGCATCCGAAATTAAGCAATCAGATCAAACCAGACGCGAATTTTGCAGTTTTCAGTGCCAACACTTTGCAGTGCTCAATTGATTCATATCGAATCTTTCGTTAATATGCAAACAGGTGTATATCAACTGTAGTTGTTGAGATCATGGCGAAGCATGCAACATACTAACCTCATGCGCAGTGCTCTCGGAGTCGCGCCTTGTTCTGGCCATCGGCTTCCGGCCAAACCTCTTCACTGAGCTCGCTCTCAGGATGTCCTCTTCTCTGGTCCTCCTGATCGGGACTGTTCCTTCTGGGCACGAATCCCCGCCGGCCCTCCACAACTGGAAGCTGTCGTCGATTGCAGCATCGAATTCGTGTCCCCTTGGTCTTTCAGGCGGATCCTGCAAGCATTTGAACTGACAAAGTTAAGCTACTTGCATGAACTCATGAAGATATCCAATTTCTGAGAAAGATCAGAGCCATGAACAGAGAAGGGGGTTTCATTGAATTCACCATCGGTCTCATCCCTTGTAGTCTTGGATGATCGAATGCTGGCTGGAGATGAGATGGAACGCAGTCGATGAGATCACCATCCGGACTCTGCGCACGCAAACCAAACAAAACCGTGAGTTTAACAAAATCTCCCAACGATGCGCAGAAGTGAAGCAGAAAATTTCGTTGCTGTCTTGCTTGATAGTTTACAGTGCCTGAATTGTCTTGGAAGAAGGCTTGTTGAGCCTACTGAGACGAGCTCGTATCCTCCTGTACTTGCGAAGCTCTTCCCCAGGCCGCAGTGTGCTGCTGTTGCCGTCCACGGACGACGCAGAGAGCGGAGAGATTCCTGAAGCAGCAAGCAGCAGGAAGACCACGATTGGAAGAAGCTTGCAGCCACTAGAAGCCATTGTTGTAGGAGTTTGGGGCTGCGAGCCTACTCGCCGACGTTGTGGCAGCAACAGCAGCAATAGTACTTCTAAATGTTGTCATCATCCAAGTACATTGCTGCATTAACTTCCTCTGTCTCTCCTTGTGCCTTCTGTTACCTTCTCTTCTGTTGTAGATCCTTGGACTCGATGCTCCAAATGAAACACCTTCCTAATTCACCGCACCCACCACCAATCTTTGCAAAAGCTGAGACGGAACGGGAGGAGGGCCTCGAAAGAATGCAGCAAAGCACCCAAATCTCGCTCACACCACCTCCTCTTTATACTGCCGCGTAGTCAGTTGCTTTCGCCCTCAAAAGTGCAAGGTCATAGGCTTGCGGCAGGGGCGTAATCCTCATGCATGCATGATGCAATACCTAAAAATAATGGGAACTGTCGGCCCCTGCTGCAGGATCAGAAGAAGAGAACGCAAAGAATTATATTATCCACCCTCTACCATGTGAGGGTGTGGCCCTATAAGAGGAGTAGTAATCAAGAGCTTGTGCTTAAAGAGAGCTCCGGTTATCCCTTTTGTGTTCCTCCTTTAATCATGAATATTATGGAGAATAGGCAGAGGAAAGAGAGAGAGAGAGGCGTTTGATACTTCTTCCAAAGCCATGATCATCTTTACCTCTTTTTTCTCTCTCCACTTTCCCTTTTTTTTTTATCTATTTCTGTGGCTTCTATTCTTTTCACACTGCACAGTGATGCATGCATGGTCACACTGCACAGTGATGCATGCATGGTGGGGGGTTTCCTCTCATTCCCTTCTTTGGTCCAAGGCCAAGAGGGATGGGGGCACTTCACTTGATTCTGGGCCTTCCCCCCCCTGCTTTCTCTGCTCCCTAGATTTTCTTGTGTCAGTGGCTGCTCCTCTTGCTGAGTAATTGTTGGTTCTGTGGGAGTTCTAAAAGGACGTGGGCTTTTGATTTTAGTGCTGAGGGAAGAGGTAAATACTCCATTTGTGCTGTCTCCATGCCTCACATGTAATGTACACATTGCATGCACCGTTTGAATCTAAGGTTTAGCCATGGAGCACTAGCTACTGAGTTTTTACCTGGACCAACATTTAACAAGCACTGCATTACACAAAATTGAGATAGTAGAACCAATTATTTTGGGGAAAAAACACATGGAATTTGAGTTAATACTCTTCGAGTTCGAATTCGAGTTAGAAAAGATACGTGAATATTTAGCCTTTAAATGCATCTTACATGCTGTTATATGTATTCCATGTATGTTTCAATACAAAACAACCTTTGTTGCTCTTTTTTTTTTCTCCTTACCTTTTGGATGGAAAGAAAAGTTTTGAGTCGCCATATTTTATTCGTACAAAAGGATATATGTATGTGTATGTATACATGTATGTATTTTTATAAATGTACGAATGCATGTATACATATGGGAGAAGGAAGAGGGAAGAAAAGGCAGGGGATGATGCGTGGGCCACATTCTACTTCTTCATACGAGACAAGAGAGAGGAAGAAGATGGCTCCACTCTATCACTGCTTTCCTCTGCAAGCACAGAGAAGATGTTCTGCTCTCTGTATGCACATCCACCTCCTGATCAATGGAAAGATGAGTGTGATGTAGACAGAATATATATACATAAATGTATGTATATGTATCAAATTCTAACGGTTGATTTATTTATAATCAAACCGAACGATCTTATTAGTGCCCATTGTTCTATTTGCAAACGAAAGTAATTAGATATCAATAGCTGAAATGATTAGTAGGTTGAGTTTTAGGTGTAAATAACTTCTACACTCTTCTTGTTGAACTGAATTAATTGGATATCAAGATCTATTTTCACACGTTATTCAAATGCTGATCTGGATTAAAAGTTCTAACTGAGTCTAACTGGTGGATTTTGTCAAAATGCTCATCTTAGTTGATGCATTGTTGTGTGTGTGTGTAACTGGTGGATCTTGTCTTTTGGCGGAGATGAAGCTTGGAAAAAGTAAAGAGATAGCCCATGAAAAATGTTACAAAGACTAACAAAATGATTGTTCAGTGTGCACTCTGAATTGGGGGGGGGGGGGGGGGGGGGGGGGGGTGCTGAGAACGCATCAGTATTTTGAGAGCATGCCTACGTCCACATTTGATACCCGTTAGTGTTGGGTTCTACATCATAATAATATGCATGCCATGAATGAACATGTCTGCCGATTATTAGAGCCAAGAAGTATATTAGCTAGCTGTCCCTTTAATTTGTCATCAAAATTGCCATATAAATATTGCTTGAATTTAAATTGCTTTATAAAGACATCTCACAACTCCGCCTATGTTTTATAGCCGGTCCCAAGCCCGGATAAAAGAGGAGGATTGTGTTAGGCCCCGACAGCCAGCGTAAAACTCTGTCGAATCTCATAAACATGGATCAACGAATGGAATTGCGTCGTATGATCCATGTAGCCAACCCCACCTAATGAGATAAGATTTTGTTGTTGTTGTTGTATAAAGACATCTCACATCTTTTGATAAAAAAACAAAACTAACATTTAATTTTCTTTTATCCTTGCATCATAAAGGCTTTGATTCAAGGATCTCATCTTTTTTAGGATCAAAAGAGTGCATATCTCAATTTTGTGATATAATTCATAGTGTAAACTTAACGTACCTTTTTACTATATTAAAAGTAATTTTTGCTTTATAGAGTGTGCGCAACTATATTGTATGATATATATTCATTGTCCTCATTACTCAGTCTTAAAATAAAGTTCTTGTTAGTGTATATAATAACTCAATGGCTTAGATTTTAGTATGCTTGGTTCTTTCATTCATGGATCAGAGTATATTGTGTGTGTATATATTATTCATATTCCTAGTTTATTACATTTAAGTTTCTATTTAAATATGATGCTGCCGCACTAATGATGAAATGTCTGAAACTAAGCCTACATACGTATTAAAAGAAGCAAGCATGATGAGTACTTGGAATTCTAAATGTATCACATTGCTTGCGGTGACTGCTCTGATCCTTGGCAATGCAATATGTTTCCACGCAAGATAGAAGAACTTATTCACTCAATCCATTTATATAATCTGCTGGTCCCATTGGCTCTGCAGTAAAGAATGAAATCATTAAACCGTTCAAAACTAGCATATTTTCCTTCCAACTACAAAGAAAAATTAACAATGAATCAGTGATCAAGTGATGCCCATAAACGTTAATTTTTAATTTAAAATTTGAGAATTAAAGTGAGCATATGTCTAATATAATGTACTCAAATTGAAAATGAGAGAAGCCATACAGATTCAAAAAATGATGTTAAAGAACTGAGTTAGTTATTTAGGACCCACCTGATAATAATGCAAGTAGTACTGGACCAGTGCAACTTAAGAGAAAGCAAACATCGAGTACTCTTTCTTTTGGAACAGCTGCAGCTGCAGCAGCAGCAGCATGTCACATAACAGCACATGATGATGGGGCATGAGGTCTCTGAAACACTTTGCTGATCTTTGTTAATAAGAACATCTGATGAACCCTGCATGCCATGATCATATCCTTCCTTGCAGGCCTTACATGCATCCACAATCATGCTGCAGCTCCAAAAGGGGGAAGAATCCAAAGTATAATATGTACAAGATGTTGGTATGCGTCTTTACACTTTTTTTCTTTTACGTGATCGAGTTAAAACGAACCCAAGCAGGTTTTGTACCAAATTGCAGATGACAACAATAAATTATGAGCTTGAAAACTAGGAGTGATATTGGGCCGGTTAGGTCTGGGTTAAACTTAAACCCGGCCCAAGAGATTTCAATGGGATTGAGTCAGTTTACCAAGTCAAATTGCGATTTTAATGGGCTTGAGAGTATACCAAGTTCATAAATAAAATACTTTCATCAACTTTTAATTTGCTAATAAATTATCAAATAGCGAAAAGTTTTAAAAGAAGTTAAAACATATAAATTGAGGATAGGTAGTTATTAAATTTTTATTTAAATGAATTATCTAAAGTAAATATTATATTAATAATTTCATTTCAATGCCGATTATAATATTTCTCACCAAAAAAATATTTTGGATTGGGCCAAGTTTTGATCTAGGTTAGTAGGTCAGGTTCACACCCCCTTTGAGAACCTATAGGATGTGTTTAGTAATCGGAATCGCGAGGAGCTCCATGTGAATAGTTGAATTGACATATTAATTTAGAGTGTGTTTGGATAGAGTGAAAACGTAATATGGTAGAAAGAATATGATATAGTGTTTGAATAAAAAATAGATACTATAAATATAAAATATAATTATGTTAATTAATAAAAAATAAAAGTAAAAATTAAAATTTGTTATTACAAATATTTTGTTAAAAATATATTATTTAAATATAATAAATTATTTATTACTAAATTATATTTAACAAAATATTAATTTTTATGAAATGATAGGTAATAAAATATTATATTAATACTTTATAACAAATATTTTATATTTAATAAATAAACTATTTTATATGAGAAAGACAAGAGAGAGAAAAAATAAAAAAGAAAAAAAATTGAATAAGGTGTTGTCACATCAAGGAAAAAATTGAAAAAAAAGTGAAGATGAGCTATAGTGTTGCGTGATGCATGCAAGTTTATACATATTTTTCATGCATAATTTAGATTATTTTCTCATAATTTTATCATGGCATGCATCTCTTTTCTTATTTAATTTTCTAAAATTTGTTAGAGTAAAAAGCTACCCACATTTGATTAGTTTTGTGCTCAGGATTATCAATTAGGAGATGCGGAGCGATCGGACTAGAAGAATGCGGAAATCAGAGTACAAACAACCTGTTACACTACTCTGCACAAGAACACGAGCCGAGTCATTATTGCACCCGGGCTGGGATGATCGTGAGACCAAACTCGAGTCAGATTTTGCGCGACAACCGAGCATGGGTTGGGTTTGCCTATCAGACATATAGCAGACGGCTCAGATTTTTATCTTGTTTAACGTGAAGTTAACATCTTAAAATGGCGTGCAACCCTAGAGGAACGTTCTCCCGTATAAATACTATGGTTTGGGGACTTTGGTCGCATCCCACGCTCATGAATTCTTGTGCCCTAACCGCTGAGAAGAGGATCATCACTGCTGCTGTGCTGTGCGTTCCAAAGGATTTCTCCATACTTTCTAGTGATCTTCTGTGACGTCCACTCGATTGAGGAGCGGAGCAAAAGCATTAATCATCTCCTGGGGGTCCCCTTTGTAACTTTTAGTACAATCTTCATGCCTATCTTTCTCATATTGATGTCAAAATGATTGTCTATGGAGTAGTTTTATCGTTAGGGAAAGACTAAAGTTGAATCCTGATTTTGATCTTGAATTATTTTAGATTTTAAACTTTTGTAAACCAAATATTAGTCCTTGCTTAATGCTTTTATCATAGCTGGATAAATTTACATGTTTATTATTAGTTGTTTTACAATAATTACGTGTGAATTTTGTACATGATAATCGATCAATTATCATCAAAATACCCGAGCCGGGCTTGATCAACTTGGGCCGGGCATCTACGCAACTTGGGCCGCGTCCAGCAACCCGAGCCGAGTACTCTCCGCTGGATTTCTAGACTCAACCCGGGTCGGGTCATCCTGAACTCGGGCCGGGTCAGCTATTTCGAGGTCAATTTATCGATCATCTATTTGAGGCCATAAATTGTTGATTATTATCTGATTGGTTTCAGTATTTAATAACATAGATCTGCATCTGAAAGCATAATTATTATCGTAGATTAAAAGTTGATTTGTTTAACATCTTTTATCTATTGATAATCGTAATAGTTAGGTTGTCTTAACCAAAACCTATATTATTAGCAGTCTTTCCATCACAGAACCTAATTATGTTTTAATTGTTAATTAAAGAGCAAACCAGGGGATACATGATCTAACCTTAACTTCATTGCATATTGTATTCTTCTCGGAATTACGGCACAACTTCCCTTCTCTATTTCTGATTAATTTCTGTCTTTTATATTCTTTTTGCAACACAACGTGAATTTAAACTTCCTCATTATAACTTGTTAGAACAGAAAGTTTAAGTCATTGTTCCTCGTGGGATCGACACTCGACTTACTCTTTATTACTTGATTCGTCCTAGTATACTTGCTAGTATTTTGCGCATACAAATCTCGCATCACTGCGATTATGAAAAAAATGAAACCAGAGCATGGTAACTAGGGTCACATGATCCTTGTTCCCATCTTGAATTTCTAGTCCGATTCCATCAAACGTCAGGTCATTTGACAAAATCAAATGGAATTAAACGTTAGTCAAACGAGCCATAAAGAGATGTGAAAACTCGAGAATATGATTGGTCTTCAGAATTATTTTTATTATTATTTTCTCAATTATTGTTATTTTATTAGTTATTTCCAAGTTTTTGGAGGAAAATAGTTGCTTTTAGTATCTTATCGCAATAGAATTTGGTAGGGAAAGTGGAAAATGAGATAAATATTAGACAACAAATAAATAAGAACATATCTAATTGTTGGGTGTTTCTATCCTCAGTGGGAATTCCACCGAAATCTCTAACTTGGATATCGGTTTATATGTGAATTTATGTAGTTGAAAATAAAAGAAAAACAAGGTTTCTGATATCTTCTAGGAAAAGAGGCCCTAAATATGTGTTTCTCCTTTGTGCCTTTTTTCTATAGCTGCTAAAGAGTGTGTGTGATCCCTAGTTGGCAGATTTGATGTAACTCACTGAAAATCTCATAAAATTTCATATCTTTAAAAATTGCTAACATCGGACTATCAGGCGACCGAAATCGAAAGGGACGCTCGATGTTGCGACGAGTCGACAGTTTAGGTGACATACAACTCGACGACCAAAACACCAATGGGCAAAAAATGCAAAAAGATCGATTTCGATTTTCTCTTTCAATTCACCACAACAACTCTTGGATTTTGTAACCCCTACAATCCTGATCTCTAGGATTGCAGACGACATGAAACCCCAAAGAAGAGAGGGCCATAAAAGCTTCATTTCTCCTCTCTTCATGTTTCTTTGTTGTTTATCATTCTCCTCTTTTTGCCTTTATTTTTGTGTTGTTCCTCCATGGTCTCAACCAGAGCACAAAGGGGAAGGTCCGTCGAGTTCCTCAGGTGCAGGCGACTTAGGAGGATAGGGAGGATGCGTCTAAAGCTTGATCCGGCAAGGAGAAGAAGCAGACGATGTGAAAAGAGGTGTGTTATATGAGATCTAGGTCATGGGGTAAAATTCTTGATGAACTTGCATGTTTTGATGCCATATTAGGACTAAGACTCATGCTAGTGTGGATAGAGAACATTTCTTATTATTTTTATGGAACTATAGATATGTTTTCTCTTTTTATTAGACATGGCCGAATGATAATGCATGCTATTATGTTGAATGATAAGATCTATCGGCTTACGATTTAGGTAGATAAATGATGGATAATTACATGGTTGCGAATTGATAATTTCCATTGCCATTGAATTAAGGTAGATCAAGACCAATCATATGCCCGATGATATGAAATCTGCAAGTTACTTAACATGAAAGAAAATGATTTGTTTAGGATGAGATTCATGTTTAGATACGTCCCTGATTCATGCGATATGTTAAGAATATTACTAGTTGGTGCTAGATTCTTTGTTGTGTTGAAAACTTGGTTGAAAACTTAAGGATCCGTAATGACTTGTGGCTCTATCGATCTGAAACGGGCGATCCAAATATCTTTTGGATGTCTAAATCATCTCCGCAAGAGTATAGCGATAATCATATCAGGCGTCTAAAATTGGATCGGATGGCCGATATGGACCAGAACGAAAGTTCGAAACTCCTTCAGACAACCAAATTGAAAAAAATATCGAGACTCAAAAATATTTTTGCTTGATTGGATTTCTTTCTCCTTTTTCAATGTTTTTTATAGGATTCTTGATGAAGTATAACTGTTAGGAAGATCTTCCAAATGATCGAGTTCAAAAACTACCTGTTACTATTTCCTTTATCTTTGAGCTGGTCGAGGTTTCTCAATCGCTCTAGTGTGGAGGTTGGAATTTTTCATTGTGGCTGATCGACAGATCCAGCATGGCGGTCGACCGATCCTAAGACTTTAGCTTTTCTAGTCTCTTGTACTTTTTCGGTCACATGTTCGATCGATCTAGATTTTCAACTTCTCAGACAGTTATGCATTTCGTTTGGTCGCATGTTTGGTCGTCCAGTTGGATTTTCAACTTTCCTGGCAATCTTGCATTTTTTTATCGTACTTTCGATCGACCTATTTTCATGTCCGGCCACGATCATTACTAGATTGGTTACGGTCATGCTTGGCCTTGTCATAGGCGTGATAGAGCCATTTCTTCAGTCTATTCTTGTCGCTCGATCACGATCATGCTTAAAGTTGGCACGACTATGACAACTTCCAGAAGTTCGATATCTAGCCCTGAAATTCATAAGAACGATTGGTGTAGGTGCATGATTTATATACACTAAGACATCACGTTAATATGTTAAAAACATAAAAAAATCATTCATCATCAAGATTTAAGCTTTTTTTCTCAAATTCATCTAAAACAATATCTAGGGCATAAGCATATGAATACATTAAGCATGACAATCTAGAATGTGGATCAAAACATATGGATTTAGGATTAAATATCATTTGGATCTATATACATGCAATTCCTCTATAAATATCTCTACCGACAACTAAGGTGCTTTTGGAATTCTCAATCCATATGAAGCATTATTGAGAGGAGAGAGGGGTTTTGCCTTTACATACCTTAACCTTGTCTTTTTTCTCTTCCTTACTCTTCTTTGTCCTCTTTTTCTTAATGCTCGTTTCTTTGATTTTCCTTCCTCAAGCCCTAATCATCATGTGATCAAATAAAAAAAAGAGATTAAAAAGTTGATTCTAAGTCTTTATACAGAAGAGATTACGGTTTTGACCCAATAAGTCCATTGAAAAAATAGGATTGTTAGAAGTGATTTTACTCTTTCTAAGGTAAATTTTTAAGAAAAATGAGATTTGACTAAATTAAACTTATTGTAAGTTTACTCTTGAAAGCTTTGTTTGTTTATTTTATAACTAAATAATGACCTAAGAATAACTTTTCTCCAACCAGGCACAATCCATTTATCGCCCTTTTTTTTATTGTTTTGTTAACAGTGCTTTATTTATTGTAACAATAGATTGATGCATTGATCAATGATTGGTTCAACGAATAAGTGAATTGAATCTGTCGATATCAAAACTCTCTCTGTTTGCTGGGGGTTAATATTTCTTAACCTCCAACCATTACGCCAAGAACAAATGCTTAATTCCATCATCATTGCTATAAGCCTCATGTCATAAAATTTAATGTTTGGCTAAAAAGTTGAGAACAACACATCTTAGCCGTTAAAAATAACAAACCTTCCAATTAATTAATTCATCATTTGTTATGAATGGGATGATAATTAATAAGGGTAGCACATTAAATCCTTTTATAATTAATGCATTCGACCTAATTATGATACGAGGATGTGTTTATCTGACTAGTAAGCGATCAAAATTAATCTTAAAGTTGTTCAAAATATAAACAAAAACAAAACGCAAGTGATCAAAACTAATCTTAAAATTGTTCAGAGAATAAAGCCAGTCTTAAATTTAAGCCCTCAACAATTCATTTGATTGATAACCGAGTGATCAAAATTAATTATGTAATACATTGTTCGCTCAATTCAAACCAATGCAAATGATCATAAGATCCTCTCTCAAGATCGATGTCTCCCTTTGACTTTCTCGTCCCCTTCCAGTTGCATGCATGCATGCATGCATCCGTTAATGTCGACGTGTCGTAGTAATTTGATCAGTAGTCGACAGCGCCAAGAGCCAAAGAAAGGCTGTTGCTCGTGAGCTTCTCGAGGTGGCTGCTGATGTGTGCGATAGGGTTCACCACGCCGGGGAACTGGGTGAAGGCGTCCTCACAGTTGCCAACGTTGGCGAGGGCGCTCTGGAGCTGCACCATCACCGCGTTATGGGTCTTCGGCAGGCCGACAAGCTTCGTGGCCTCTCCCAGGCTCGCGAGCGCCGTATCGAAGCTCCGGGAGCACACGGCCAGCGTCTCCTTCACCTGCTGCGTGGTCGTCGGATCCGCCATGAACCTGGACGCGGCGGCCTTGGCCTCCTGGGCCTTGGTCGCGGTGATCTTGATCGCGGCCTCAGTCAGGGACTCGGACGTGATCGGGTGGGATAGCGATGGGATGAGCGCCCGGCAGAGCTTCGGGAAGGTGGCGTGGGTGCAGATGCCGACGGCGTCGGCTTCTGCTGTCGCAATGGCGCTGGCGAGGGAGCGGCCGCGTTCCAAGCGGTGGAGGACGCGAGCGTCAGCCGAGGCGGCCGCCAGGGCGAGGAAGACGACGAGAACGAAGGCTTTCGCCATTGTTAATTATATGGTTGCAGCAGGAAAGGTTTGGAGAGTAGGTGTGAGAGGGTGATGGGGAAGAGAGCTGGGGACGTGAATTTATTCATACGTTGGATGCTAAGAAAAGGATACGAGCGAAGTTGCTAAGAAAAGGCTCTCTCTCTTTACGCGCGCGTCCAACAGTACCACCACGAGACCATAGAAAAAATAGGGTAAACATCGTGGTGGACGAGGTACGAGTTTTTGATGGTCAAAGACCTTTCTCTCTCCAATGGACAATTATTATGGTAAATTACACGATGCTCAAAATTGACTCAATATGTTAATGGTTGTAATTAGAATATTTCCAACTTTAATTTTTTGCACGTTTTATTCACTAGATCGATAATAGACAATTTTTTTATTATAATATTGACATGACACAATAAAAAATAATAAAATAATATTAAATATAACAAAAATATTAAAAATAAAAAATAAGCAGGGGCGACGCCTCTCCTCTCTCCTCTCCGGCGCGCGGAGAGGAGAGGGGAGGGGGGCACCGGCAGCACCGACATGAGAGAAAAGGGGAGGAGGGGGGGAGGGGGGCGTCGATCCCTGTGCGCGCTCGTCGAGAGGGGAGGGGGCTTTTCTCCTTCGCCGGTGCCGGGGAAATGCACAAGGGTCAGCACCCTCCCTTTTCTCCTTCGCGCGTGGCGCCGACGAGGGAAAAAAGAGGGCGCCGCCTGCTGTGCGTCTCTTGAAGCGAAGTCCTGTTCATCTTCACTTTGGCGAGCTCTCCAATGGCCCTCTCCGGCAATGAGAAGATGACACATTTGCACTTCTACCTGCACGAAATATTCCTCAGTCCCAACGCGACGATGTCGCTCTCTGTGAAGCTGCTGAAAGGGGAGATGTCCGGTGCCATCTTTGGCAGCATTGGGGTTTACAACAACATGCTCCACAGGGGGCCGAGCCGGACTCGGAGCTCATCGGGAGGGTGCAAGGGATCGCTGCGCAGGCATCGTCACTAGGGATGGTATGGTCTACTCCACCACGGAGAATTACATGTTCATTGAGGGCGAGTTGTGGGGGAGCTCCATCGCCATCATAGCGAGGGTGACGCTCAACAAGAAGCTCCAATGGAGCATCGTCCGTGGCACCGGGTGGTTCCTTATGGACTGGGGCTACATCAGAAGCACCCTTTCCGGGGCCCGTGATCCTAGAGATGGATGGCTACATATTACCGGCATCGCGAGCGAAGACGAAAGGGTGGTGCCGCACCCCCGTGGGCCGGCGCCAGAGAGGAGAGGGGAGGGGGGCGCCGACCCTGCTGTTTTTCTTTTTAATATTATTTTTATTATGTTTAATATTATTTTATTAATTTTATTGTGCCATGTCAACATTATAATGGAAAACTGCCTATTGTCAGTCAAGTGGATGAAGTGTACAAGAAAATTAAAGTTGTGGACCGTTGAGATATTGAGTCAAAGTTGATGGACGATCCATGTAATTTATCTCAATTATTTCTACAAAGCTACGACGCATCCTGGCTATAATATTGAGTGGAGGAGGGATGGAGTTAGCTAAATAAAAATTGGGGAAGTCGAATAGTATATTTATCATAAAAATTACATTAAAATATACATTTAAAACAAATTACACTAATTTAATTATTTATTTATTTGGATACGGTTTTTAATGTATGAATTGTTGAGTTAGGTGAAATATTCATTATTACCATGTACTAAATTACCATATGTAACACCTCTTCTTATTAGAGATCAATTTATTATTTGATCCAAAATCCTACCTCTCCCTATATAAAGATCTAATCTCCTATGTTTACTCTTTTTCTCCATCTGCACTCTTGTCAACTAGAGCTTGAGAAAGAAGAATCTAAGGAACAAAGAGGAAGAGGAGCAAGAGGAAGAGGAAGGAGAGAAAGAAAAAAAAGAGGAGGATTGATCAAGGTATGTAAAGAGGATCCAAACTCCTCTTTCCTCTCTCAATAATATTTTTTAATTGGATTGAGAGCAATAAGACACACTACTATTAGGAATTTGATTGAGGGATGCAGTCTTCTCATTAGGTCTAAATTTATTTATACATGATATATGTGTAGACCTACCATGCTTAGATCTATAAGATAGGATTTTATATTGTAAGATCATGTTCTTAATAATTTTAGAGATGAAACCCCAGATCTAAGTTAATATTGGATGTTTAATGCAATCTATGCTTTGAAGACAAAAACGTGGAAGCAAGTTGAATAACAATCGAGAGGACATTTTGTGTAGTGATCTCGGACGAGGATCATGTAGTAGTTTTTTGTTCTATTTTATAGAGTACTTCCAGTTTTATTTCATATTGGGATGCATAAATTTATGCTTTAAAGTTCTATCATTATAAGCTTTGTAATATGAATATTTTAGAATTGGCTTTTATCTTTTATGTTTTAGTTTTATTTCTGCAAGAGTCTTATTGTTAAGATAACTTGTGAACCTTTTTATAGTTTGTTTAACTTTTAAGAACATGATTGCTGAGTTTAAGATTTTTCATTAGTTTTATTTGAATTATTAGTTGATTATTAATTGGGTAGTGTGATCAATTTATTAATTCATAATTTTTCTTAAGTAATTGATGTCGTAATCTAATAAAATCGAGAGGAATATTTGTTTGCGTGGTCTGCCAAGTTGACACGGGTAAGCGATTTGGTAGCGTAGGATTCACAACTCATAGTGTTCTAGTCTAATTAGATAGGGATTCGGGCTTCTATGTGATCGGAGAAGAAACTGAAATTTTTTTTATGCAAAATAAGGTTAATTCAGATTTGAAATAGATATGAGATTTTGGCTTTGTCAAACTCCAAAGTTTGAGGTATAATATATTTTCAAATCATTTTAGGATCATATAATATGAGTAGGACTCCTTGTGCACTTGAAATTCCTTCAAAACTCAAAATTATGATTTTTTAGGAAACTGTTTCATGGCCTAAACAGTCTTCAAATCGCGTTAGAAATGGGTTACGGCATGTGAAAGGGTTTTCACGGCCCGTATAGTGAATGTTTCACATAAAAACTATGGATTTTATGACATGTGATAGGCTGATCATGCCATGCCTCGGGCAACTTTCTAGCATAAAAAATGCATTTTAACGGCCCGTTAAAGACTTTTCATGGCCCCTCGTGACAACCATTTCCCAGCCCTTGACTTTATTTTTTTTTTCACTTTTTAACTCCGTTTTAACTCTAATTTGAGTGCAATTTTCTCCGGTGGCTTCGTAATTCATTTTTCTTACTTTCTAAATAATAAAATACAATATTTGGGTAGATTTTTTATCCTTGTAAATTTAAAGTGAATAAGTTTCTAAAATGATGCATGCTATATGAAAATGAATCAAAATAAGAATAAATACAATAGTAAATATATATTGGATTTTGCATACATCAAATTGTCCTAAGCTATTATGACAAATAGCATACATATTAAAGGAAAATTCATATTTTTTTCGTTCACAATAAAATTTCATCATTTTAATTGTGATTACTTTGAGTTAGCATAAACCTTAATATATAAAAGTTTCACATCTTATTTCATTATGGTTGGTTCTCAGGTAAATCAACATTCAACCTAAATTTTAAATTGCTTTTGTGTTTTGATAGTATGAGTGATCATACTTTAATTATTTATATCAATTAGTAAATGACTCATATTGTACTTTCAATTTTATCTAAACATAAACTTCCTATGGTGGAAATGATAAAATTACTTGAATTTATGCCATTTTTCACTGAGCACCATACATTTAACAAATACTAATATAATTTATCCTAAGTTTCATTTTGACAAATTGAGTAAGGTTCAGCTAACCATTTATAAGATTCACTAGGCATATACTTTTTAAGTGATTCCAATTGTAAATGAACTCTAATATTTTAACCTTATAAACCTAAATTATCAAATAATTATATTACACTTTGGATATAATACATAATTTACAAAATTAGGTAATAGTTTTGGCGGATAGAATGATAGCACCATAATGATGAAGGCATAACTTTACCAATTAATTTGATTCCAAGGATTAGTGAAAGTAGACTCATAGGGAATTCACCACAATTAATTTCATAATTTTTAAGCAATTATAAAGCATGTAAAATTCCAATAACTTTCTCAACTTATTTTATTTGAAACTAGGGTTTGTTGTTCTCCATAAGGCCTTAGGGTTTGATTTTACACATGAATACGTGAAATTATGGCATGAAGGGGATATGAAAGATTTACATATCGATCAGATTGAGGTGCAGAGCCAACAATTCACTAGCCAACATAGCATTAGAGCCGATGGCAAACTCCGGGCCCGTGGCATTGGCCCCAGGGGATATCTCCCATTTTACTGACAATTAGTCTTCTTTGCTAGTGCAGGAGGAGGAGGTTACTAAGACCTTTATGACCTAAATAGTGATGTCGCATCGGGCCCAAATGGCTTTTCGATTTTCTTCTACAGAGAATTTTGGACGACCGTGAGCGAGGATGTGTTGGCTATCATCCAAAAGTTCACCGGTGGGACCCGGGACTTTAATCGCCTCACACAGTTCATGCCGTTTCTGCTCCCGAAGCGCACCCTGCTAGAGAGAATGGAGGACTTTCGGTCGATCGCCTTATCCATTGTCATTTATCACTTGTTGACTCGGTATTGATGAACCGACTTCGAGAGGTCTTGTAGGAATTGATCCACCCAACGTAGTCAGCTCTAGGAGCGAGCCATCACCATCAGCTACATTATTGCCTCGAAGATCATAGCTCATTAGAGGAGGACCAATCGTTAGGCCTTCCTATGGAAGATCGACTTATCTAAAGCGTACGACACTGTCTCATGGCCTTTCCTTTGGAATTCTTTGCAAGTCAGAGGTTTTTCGGAGATCTGGATCGTCTGGATGAAGTGATGTATCACATCCACTTCTTTCTCGATCCTAGTTAATGGGGCGACATGGGTTCAACCCCAGTGTGGAATCCACCAGTGCTGCCCGCTGGCCCCATTCTCTTCGTTCTAGCAGTTGACACCCTTGCCAAATTCACCCAAACGTCTTTTGCGCTGGGCCCTTTCAACGGCTTCGCCGAGGATTTGGTTCCTCTCCTCTGGCATGGTGTTCTTCATTGAGGGTTCAAAGTAGGAGGCTCGAAGAGTGTCAATCCTCGTTGAGCTTTTTGGCACCACCACTATAAGAAATATGAGGAATAATGACGCAAGCTGGCATTGCTAAAGCGATGCTAAATCATGGCAAAAAAGATAGCCACACTTTAGCAACACGGTGTCACATATGTGGGACGCCAACAATCGGTAACTGTTAGCGTCAACTTGATGCCAAAGGGAATGATGACACTACTAGCGTTACGTGTCGACGCTAGTGAGACTTTATGATGACGCTCACGAAGCGGTAAGTGGCATCACTATTTTGACGCTAAAGAGGCACTACAAAGGCCGATGCCATAGAAATGCCAAGGTGATGCTAAATATTGACGCTAAAACAATCCCTAACCCAGTTTCCTTGTCGTCGCTCGTGCCGCTACTTAGACATCAAAGTGTCGCTAAGCGATGACATGTAGACGACCAAATGGCTCTAAGTGGCAACGCCATCTCAACGCTACTGTAGTGCCGACACGATATCATACCCAGCCATTACGACGTCTCTATTGCGACACTAAATTGGCGCTAAAACTTGTGATGCTAAAGAGGTGCTAAGATGACACCAAATACAATATGTTTCATATTGTACCCAGCCTTGATGCATCGTTAAGGTGGCGCTAAATACCATTTCTTGCCCCATTTGACCCCTATTCTTCCATTCTCTCCAATATAATTTACAATGCATATATATAATGCATTCTACACATTCATCACAATGCTCTAAGCATTCATAACAATGCAAAGTAAAGAGTAATGCATATAAAAAAATAATAACATGACAAAAGTATTAGTAACATAACAAACTCGTGTCAAACATCATAATTGTAATCAAAATGTTACAAAAGTTTCTATCCTAGATTATTATTGTTATCGATGTCATTCCTAACATTCGATAATGATGTACTCGATCTTTGGTCTCGTGAGGTCTAAGTTTGCAAGATTGGAGCCAGATGTTGAGAAAGTTGCTCTGAAACAAGTCCCCTAATGTTGTCCAACATCAACACAAGTGCGATAGATGAACTCGGAGTAGATGGACCGCCTGCATATCCTCCGCTCCTCCTAGAAACCTGAGTAGCTGTTCCTAGGCCCCTCAGGAATCCTTCTCATGTCGACCACTTCCTCCCACACAACAACGTCCTCTACAAAATAGAAAAAATATATAACCATATAAACATTAAAAATCATATAGATTATATAACATTAAAAATCATATAAGCATATAAAGTATTATATAATATAAAAAATATGAATCATTTCATGATATGTTAGTTAGTGGCTGAGTACTTGGATCATCTCCATATTACTTTTCCGTCATTTTCTCATTGTACACATCCTAAAAAAAATTAAACATTGCACATTTAAAAACTCATTTACACTAATACGAACAACCAAATGAGCATGTGATGAGACTTACCAAAACTCTAGGGGCAGCGAGCGTGACCAAGTCATTAATCTTCCTGCTCTTATGTGTGGCATCAGACATATGGCCACCTTCTTTTTTCTCCTGTAATAGAGTTTCAAATTTTGCAAAATAAGTATAAGATAAAGGTTTGATTATTCTTGTCGTATCTACATCATCATGCGCCGCCGATGCTCGTCAAATTAGATCGACCCGCCTGTGTGGATGTGAACAGTAGCGGTGTCGTGGAGCAGCGATGGTAGTGACAGTGTCAGGAATAGAGGATGATTGTGACAATGTCGGGGAACAGAGAATGGTGGCTTGACACGATGGAGGATGGTGACGTCTATGGTCGACGAATAGAAGATGACAGTGTTAGGGTCCGTGGTTTTGCAATGGAAGCCTCGACATAGTGGGCAATGGAGATGAGACCAGCGGAGCAACATTGGCAATGACGGGACAATAGTGAAATGTTAAAACAAAAAGGGGGAGTAGGGATTTAATGTGAACTCTTTAGCATCTCCATGTTATGCAACGTTAATGAGAAACTATTATGGTGCAAAAAACTCAATTTGAAAACAAAGAGTCGGTGACTCCAATTTAGCGTCAAAAGCATATGTGGCGCTATATTGTGACGCTAATGCGAATGCCCATGTTATGCAATTGTGAAGCTGATGTGAAATTTTAGGAGTGTGATTAATTGATTGATTTATAGCACACAATGCAAAAGACTAAGGTTTAGGCGTAGACTATGCAAAAATGAAAACTAAACAAGGTTTAGGTGTAGACTATGCATAATATGAAACTGAACAAGGTTTAGGCGTAGACTATGCACAATTAGAAATTGAATAGAATTGAAAATATAACAGAATGAAATATGACCTAAACTCCTCACTTCACTAAACTGCAAGTGCACCGATCAGAGTAGTAGATCCGAATGTCGTATCCACAATGATTTGAAACTTAAGATTCACTAACTAATCTAAATTAATCCTAAACTAAGTTAACTCTTTTTGGTGTTTTAAGGTGATTGATATAAAATGATAACTAATAGATAATGAAATGTTCTCTTAGGAATTGGGGTTCATCTAATATTCTATTATGGGATGGATTAGCACAACTTAGCAATACAAATCAAACCAGATTCAACCTGTAAGGACTGCTCTCATAGTGCATTAAAGTTAGAACTAAGTATCATACTTTCATATGAATGTTAGTTAGGTTGATTCAATGAGAGTTTCAACTCATATTAGATTATCATGAAACCCTTAACTTAATGCACAAATACAATAAGATCCACAACTAGTGCTAATGCTTTTGGTTTATTTCTAAACATCGAGGAATTCTAGAATCAACCTTTCGATTGTCATTTCGATACGAGATTCACATCAACAAAAGCTAAATGGATGCATTCAGATCTTGACATGGATTAGAGCAAAAAAACATGCTAATGTTCTTTACTCATTTCTGAGTAAGAAATGAATCAAACATCAACTTCTCAGTTGTCAATCTAAAACATGATTCACATCAAGAGAAAACTGCTTCAGAAACATTGAGAGACTACACTAACATTAGTGGCAAGTGTTGTTCAATCATCCATCCATAAATAGAAATTAAACTACTATCCTATCCTAAGAGAGCTAAGATTTAGCTCCTCATAAGTGATGAAATCAATAGAAAATAGATGAGGAACTGAATAAAAAACATCCTAAAATATAAAGAAGAACAAATAACTCTAAAACTCCAAACTCTATCAAGCAAACCCCACCCTCCAGCCCAAATGGCTAGGAGAGGAGATGCCCCTCTATTGCTCCTCCTTTTATATGATATTATCACCATTTGATCCTCATCAGAATCTTCCATGCCATCTGATTTTGCCACATGTCCTTTGATCTTTTTGCTTTTGTGCTGAGAAGAGATTCCTTTCTCATTGCTTTTGGCAGCTGCTTATGGTCCCCTCCTACTTTTCCAGCAGAAATATTTGTCTTTTGTACTTGATTTTAATGCTGCAACAACTTGTACAACAAGCATAAATTACTCAAATGATAATTAGACAAATAAGAACTAAATCAATATATTATTCAGCTTAAATGTGCAAATGTAAGATAACATAATGCTGAGAAGATCAATGCATGTATATTAAGCATAATTATCATAATATGATCAATTCAGGGCTTATATGCACATGAATTAAGATGGAAAATGAGAAGAAATTTAGTATGATAAACTAGTGATCAAACTCCCCCAATCTTGGTATTTTCTTGTCCTCAAGCAAAACATTCAGATATTAAAAATAAGGTTTGAATCAAATAGTTCACAAATGAATTCAGAATCAACTCTTTAGAATCAAATGAGTTTCCCACTTTGCTAACACTCCTTGCCATTATTTCCAATTCCAAATTTCTAGCTAAGGAATCATAGAGGCTAAAGCAAATTTAAGCCATGAAAGAACTGATATGAATTTCAGGGATTTTCAACTTTACTAAAAAGGTTGAACTATCAATCTCTTGATGAACAAATTTTTTGTATTGCTTAAACAGGTTTGAGACCTAACTTTTATTCATGATGATGCAAATAAACAGATTTGAACCTGATTTTTATTCATGCTAGTCAACAGGATAAAAATCCTGGCTTTATTCAAGAGAGCTTCCTTTTTGGATTTGGCTCTCTTTATTCATGCATGTATGCAATGCAAAAAGCAAGTTTTGGTTTTCTCTTTTTCTTCATTTTTTTTTCTGTTATGTTCATTAAATGAGCAATAGTTCAAACTCAAGTAAAGTTTAGATTCCTTAATCCAAATAGTCAAATTTTCCTATTTAACATAGTCACAAAAGCCTTGATTGCATTCTAGATATCTTATAATTTCTGACCAACCCATGAGTGTTAGCCAGTGTTACCCACAAAAAGAAAAAAATCAGCTCAATTGAATTCAAATGCATCTGAAAGTGAGTTGATTGAAGCAAAAAGATTAACAACCAAACTAGTGATTACTTGGTGTTGGAGTGTATAGCTATAACATGAGTTGAGATGAACTACAATGATAATAGTGATAATAATGATAATCTGGTTATAGATATGATATGAACTTTTAAAATGATATTAAAACATGCTAATAGAGTTCATAAATGTACCAGGTACCCCCCTCAAACTTATACTCACCACTATCCTCAGCGATGAATCATCCAAGCAAGTGAGAGGATTGGGTGGCTGTTCAACTTTTGAAATGAGATGTGGACATATCTTACTTCACTTCTTCTTTGGGTCTATCATTTTAGCATTTGATATTAGCAATGGTAGTCTTGATCAATTATTCCTAGTATTGAATCAAATTCCCTGAGCTGAGTTGAATTTAAATCAAGTTTCGCTCTGATATATTCCTTGGCAGCTGCCTTTTGAGTAGCTCCATGTCCTTTATAAGGTGAAGAGTGACATTGATGTAGAATGTTTTGGAATTCAAATTCTGGCACACATATTCTAAATATTCTATCAGGGGACTTCTTGAATAGAAATGAATCATCCCAATAGTAATCCTTGATGTCATGAAAGAACTTTTCTTTTGCTGATATGAGTAATCAATTGGAATGATTTCATAAACTAAATAATTGACAATATCAGCATACCATGGAGCTTGATTAGCTCTCTTGTCCTTGATTTTCACATCAAATTCCTGAAGTAGTAGAATCCATCTTATAAATCTTGGCTTTGATTCCTTCTTGTTAATAAGATGCCTCACAACTTGATGATCAGTGTATACAATAACTTTGGCTCCAAGAAGGTATGATATGAACTTATTAAAAGCAAATACCACATCCAATAGCTCTTTTTCAGTAGTAGCATAATTGACTTGAGCTTCAACAAGAGTGTCGCTAGCATAGCAAATAACATGATAATTTTTATCTTTGGTTTGGCCTAGAACTCTCCCTACTGCTTGATCAGAAGCATCACACGTCACTTCAAATGGCAAAGACCAATCTGGTGGTTGTATAATTGGGGCAGATGCTAGAGCTTGTTTCAGCTGGTTGAAAACCTTCAAACATTCTTCATCAAAGTTGAATTCAGAATCCTTTGCTAACAACTTTGTGAGAGGTCTAGTTATCATTGAGAAGTCCTTTATAAATCTTCTATAAAAGCTTACATGACCTAAGAAACTTCTCACTGCCTTGACATTTTTGGGTGGTGGTAGCTTTTCAATAGCTTCAATATTGGCTTTATCCATTTCAATTCCCTTGCTAGAGACAATGTGTCATAGAACAACTCCTTCTTGAACCATAAAGTGGCATTTCTTCCAATTAAGAATGAGTTTAGATTCCCTGCATCTTTGTAGTACTTTTGTCAAATTCTTTAAACGACTTTCAAAGGAATCTCCAAATACAGAAAAGTCATCCATGAAAACTTCCATAATGTCTTCAATAAAATATGAGAAAATTGACATCATACACCTCTGAAATGTAGCTAGGGCATTGCATAAACCAAGTGACATTCTTCTATAAGCAAATGTTCCATATGGACATGTAAAAGTTGTCTTGCCTTGATCTTGGGGATGAATTGAAATCTGTAAGATCCATCTAAATAGCAGAAATGCGAATGCTTGGCTAGTCTCTCTAGCATCTGCTCAATGAAAGAAAGTAAAAAATGGTCCTTCCTTGTTGCATTGTTTAATTTTCTGAAATCAATGCACATTCTTCATCCAGTTACTGCTCTAATAGAAATTAACTCATTAGAATTAGATTTTACAACTGTGATTCCACCTTTCTTTGGCACCACTTGAACTGGACTAACCCATTCACTATCTGAAATTGAATATATGATTCCAGCATTCAAAATCTTTAGCACTTCTTTCTTCACAACTTCTTTCATAACTGGATTCAATCTTCTTTGGCATTCAATTGTAGACTTATAGTTGTCTTCCATGGAAATTCTATGCATGCAAATTGAAGGGTTGATTCCTTTGATATCATCCATTGAATACCCAATTACTTCCCTATATAGCTTCAATTTTTTCAATAGCTCTTGAACTTGATTTTGGGGTAACTTGGCATTGATTATCACTGGATATGTAGAGTTCTCCCCTAGAAACTAATAGTTCAGATTGTTGGGAAGTGGCTTCAACTCTAACTTGAGAAAATTCTCCTTAGTAGAGCCTATCTCAATTTTAGTAGTGAAAAATTCTTGGACTACATTTTGAATTTATGATTTCTCTACTGATTTAGTTGAATCCATAATAGAATGACAAGCCTTAGCTTCGGGATCATCTAGTTCTTAGCTTCGGGATCATCTAGTTCCTTCAAATGATCAAACATAAGACATCTTTGTAAAGAATCTTCAATTGGAATTATTGTAGAGACTTGTTCTACTAGCTGGTTAATTTGCCTATCTTCAAGGTCTTCATGTTGAAAATTAGGACTACTGATAACTTGAGCTAGATTGAACTTGTCTTCACCAATCTGAAATGTCAATCTACCTTCTTTAACATCAATTATAACTCCTGCAGTGGCTAAGAAAGGTCTACCCAATAGAATTGGAGTATTCAAGTCTTCATCCATATCAAGAATAACAAAATCTACAGGAATGTAAAACTTCTCAACCTTCAATGATATGTCTTCAAGAATTCCATGTGGGTACTTGATTGATCTATCAGCTAACTGCAAAGATATATTAGTGGGCTTCAAATCTCCAACTTCTAATTTTCTGCATAGTGATAGAGGAATCACACTAACAGAGGCTCCTAAAGCACACATAGCCCTCTGAATCTTCGTATTTCCAATCTCACAAGGAATTGAAAAGCTTCCTGAATCCTTCAATTTTGGAGGGAGTTTGTTTTAAATTATAAGTGAGGCTTCTTCAGTTAAGGCTATAGTCTCATGCTCCATAATCCTTCTCTTCTTAGTCAAGATTTCTTTAAGAAACTTGGCATATGATGACATTTCCTGAATGGCTTTCACAAATGGCACATTAATATATAACTTCTTCAGAATTTTTAAAAATCTGCCATATTGTTGATATTGTCTAGCCTTGAGTAGTCTCTATGGGAATGGTACATGTTCATAAATCCTTGCATTAACTTCCTCTTGAGTGTTTTTAGTCTTGTTCTCAACTATAATGTCTTCCACAACCTCTTCTGGAGTTGTTGATATTGGATTGACTCTAGTTGAATTGCCTTCAACATGCTTCATTGGTTCTTCAATAACTCTACAACTTTTGAGTTGAACAACTTGCATTTGCTCTTTAGGATTGATTTCTGATTGTCCTGGAAAAATCTCTGGAGTTCTAGTTGAAGTACTAGCTTGTTGGCTATTTGATTCTCAAGCATCTTATTGTGAGCACTTAAACTTTCAATTTGAAAAGATAATTTCAGCATCACTTCAGTTTGTCTTTGTTTATCTTCTTGTCTCTCTTTCTCTTGTCTTTGTCGTTCTTCATCATACTTTTCTTGCTTCTTCCACATTGCTTCCAGTAACTCTTCCATCTTAGATATCTGTGGAGCTTGAGTTGTTTGCTCATATGTGGCCTTTGCAATTGGACATTTGGTTGATTGTATGGAGGTGGTTGATTTTTGGGCACAATCTTGGGTTGCCAATTGGAATTCTGAACTAGTGGGACTTGATAGTGATTTGCCTTGTATGAAAAATAAGGATGATTTCTATTTTCAGGAGTGTAATACTCAGGAGGAGGCTTCACACCTTAATTCACCACTCCATTAACTTCATCAGTAGTTGGTTCATATTGTTGCATAATCAAATTGCAACTTTCTTTTACATGCCCCTGGTTTCCAAATCATATCTACTTTTAGTGGTGGTTATCTTGTTCATATTGGATGATAGGTTAAGCTTCTCCAAAGCTTTTTGTAGAACTTCCTCAACTTGGCAGAAATATTGTTAACTTGACTTTAGATTGTGACCTTCTTGCTCTGTCATGAGTTAAGAAATGATCAATCTTGACTATATTTTTTATCAACTGATATGCCTCATCAATGTTCTTGGAAGCAAAGATTCCACCAACAGTAGTGTCCAAAGCTACTTTAGAGGGATAATTCAGTCCTTTGTGAAAGTAGTTCACTAATTGCCATTTCTCAAATCCATGGTGTGGACATGCCCTCAACAAACTTTGAAGTCTTTGTCAAACATTACAGATGTTCTCCTGATCTAATTGATAGAATCTAGCAATTTGATCTCTATAATTATCAGTCTTGCTGGGAGGAAAGAATTTATATAGAAATAATTGCACAATTGAATCCCAAGTTGCAATTTCTTCAGGAGTGAGAGACTTGTACCAAATCTTGGCTCTATCCTTGGGTGAAAATGGGAACAAACTCATGTAGACAACATTCATGGGAGTGTTGTAAAAGTGAACAATACTGGACATCTCCTTGAAATTGTCAATATGCAAAGCTGGATCTTAAGTGCTTAGTCCTTCAAATTGACGTTGCCTAATCATAGTGACTAGAGTGGATTTAATTCAAATGTAGCAGTAGGTGCAATGACTCCATCAACTGATTGTGCGCTCACATTGCTTAGTGAATAACAGTCTTTCAATGTTCTTGGAGCAACCATGGCTCAATTGTTTTCGGTGTGTTGATTGTTTATCTCTTCTTCAAATATCCTTCTTCTTCTTGCTTCTCTTTGCAATCTTCTTCTTCTATTGAATCTTCTCTCAAGTTCAGGATCAGACAAGTATAGTTTTTCTTGACTATCCGAATCTTGCATAAATTGAAATCAGAAGTATCAGATTCAAACAAGAAAAATTAAACAGAATTGACAGTTCAGAGTAATTGTGAAAGTAAGAGAAAACTAAACTGAAAAATGTGATAAAAAAAATCTATAACGAATCTAAACTACAGAAAGTGAATCTAATCAGTCTCAAATCCCCGGCAACGGTGCCAAAACCTTAATGTGAAATTTTAGGAGTGTGATTAATTGACTGATTTATAGCATACAATGCAAAAGACTAAGGTCTAGGTGTAGACTATGCACAAATAAAAATTAAACAAGGTCTAGACGTAGACTATGTACAATATGAAACTGAACAAGGTCTAGGCGTAGACTATGCATGTAACACCCCAAGATTTCATCAAGGATGATATAGTAATTTCATAAGTTAATTAGAATCCTTGATGAATTCAAGATGATCAAAAGGGGAATTTGAGAAGGAATATGAATATAATTGAAAATGAAATATAGATAGAAGGAAAAAGTACTCCTACTTGAAGAAGGAATTAGAATTAGAGTAGGATTAAAAATATGATTAGAAAGAAAAAAAAGGAAAAGAAAGAAAATTAAATCCTAATGGGAGTAGGAATTGTAATTAGATTGAGATTAGGGATTTCAATTTTTATTTGAGATCCAAAAGATTTATTAATAGACATAGGACTCCCACATAGGATAAGATTTAGAGTTTATGGCTTAAAAATATTTTAGACATTAAAATAATATTTATTATTATTTAATCCGATGATAAATTACTATGGAATTAAATAATTCCAAAAATTAGAGAAAAGGAAGAAATAAAAAGATAAAATAAAGGTATAGTTTGGTTAACATAAGTTATTGATAAAAGATGGAGATAGAGTTTGATTGAGAGAAGTTATGGAGGAGATAAAAAAGAATTTGAGTAGAGATGGATTTTTATAAGTATGGTTATGGAATAATTAGTGAAATTAGGATTTAATTAAATCTGAATATTTAAGAGATGATAACTAATGATGGATGGTCATGATTAATGGAGAAATAGTCCAAGGTCCAATAGAAGTCAAAAACTCTAGTTGAGAGCTATAAATATGACCTAAAGGGTGGCTAGAAAGTATGATTTGCCTCCACAAAAAGTCTGCACAAGAGCCCTTCCTTCTCTTTTGTTTTCTCACAAATTGAGACACCTGAGAGCACGTGCGATATATCATTTCGAAGCCCCGACAGAGGAGAACAAGATTCAAATGGTAGACGATGGTTTTTAAACGTCAATAAGGAGGAATCGTCGGCCAAAGTCGCGACGTACGTGCTGTCCATAGATTAAAGGCACATAGTTGGGTTTTCAACCAACTTAAGGTACGTAGGGGGATCCCCATGGCATGGGTTTTCCGTGACATGGACCCTGAACCCTTCTCCATTTTATAAAGATTACATTATATATTGTTTGCATATATTAGATATCGTATGAAATAGATAGGATGATCGGAAGTTGTCGGAAACACAATTTCCCGATGACGATAGAACTCGGCTTGGGTTCTGTTCTGCCCGGCCCGAGTTCAATAGAATCCGGACCGAATCGTAGTAGGAACTGGACCAAGTTCCATGAACCTGGTCCGAGTTCCCATAGGCACGACTCGGGTTCCTTTACCCGACTGCGACACGAGATTAGATCAATAGAACCGGATCGGGTTCCAGTTTATTCGGCCCGATTCCGAAGACTCATTTATAATGGATTGAAATCGAGCCAATCTGGCCCGGGTATTGAATGACTGATATGGAATTAGACAAAGACATACCCGGCCTGGGTTTTACCAAACCTGACTCGGGTTTTGATATAGAAATTGGAAAAAGTGAAATAGATGAACCAGCCCGAGTTGTCCTAGTGCGGGACGAATTTCGAGGACTTAAAATATAATGTTAAATAATTATTTAAGTTTAATTGCATTGATTGCTCATGACCATGCATTGATATGTATTGGTCTAGCGATTGTGATTGTTATGTTGATTAATGTTAATCAACTATAATTGTAATATGCTAATTAATAATAATTGATTATGGATTCATGACACATTGTTCAATTTGCATGAATTGATTACTAATGGGATTATTGATATTGATTGTGCATCGTCCAAGTGACGATATGGAAAATTGTTACAATTGAATTATCAAATTGATAATTGAGACCTTCATGGTCGATGGAAGCCGTTATGGTCGATGGAGGCCCTCGTGGTCGATAGAGATCTTTGTGATCGATTGAGGCCCATTGGGTCGATAGAGGCTCATGGAGTCGATTGTTGATGCATCATGGAGGCCCTTGTGGTCGATTGAGGCCTTTATGGTCGATGGAGACTCATGGAGTCGATTGTTAATGCATAATAATTAATTGAGACCCTTGTGATTGTTAATGCATAATAATTAATGGAGACCCTCGTGGTCGATTGAGGCCTTTATGGTCGATGGAGGCCCTCGTGGCCGATGGAGATCCTTGTGATCGATGGAAGACCATTGTGGTCGATGGAGATCGTTATGGTCGATGGATGTGTTTATAATTGAATTGAATTGAATTGCACCCTTGTGGCTAATTGGTAATTGAATTACTCCACAATGGATGATGGAAAAATGAATAGATAAATTGTTAATAGAAATAATAATTGATAATTGTTTATTGTGGCCTTCACCGACTTATGGCCAATTGATAATTGATTTAAGATAATTGAATCGAATTGATTAGATATCAGTCATCAATAATTGATGATATGGATAGTTATTATGATTGGTCAAATTATTTATGTCTTATTGATTATTGTTAAATGTTATTTATTCTGACCAATTATATATTATTATGGATAATTATGGTAGTATTGATATTGATATTGACCATGGTTCATATAATTATTTTTATGGGTGACCCTACATACTGAGTTATCTCATTGGGCTTTGCCCCTGTATTTGGATCCATACAGGTGATGTTGATGGCGATGGTAAGACGGTTGGTGGCTCCTCTGACGAGTGATATGCACATGGATATAGAATCCATTATTGTATAGACGTGGGCCCTAACCCACAGATTATTGGATATGATATAAATAGCTTCCGCATATTGTAAATAAATTAGTCTTCCGCTTATATAAGACAGTTTGTTGATTGGTCAAAGTCAAGGTATAGAATTGAGTGGCGTCGCCGAGATAGCCTTCTGGGCAGGCAAAAGAAAAAAAAAATCTCGGGGCATTACACTGCACAACTAGAAATTGAATAGAATTGAAAATGTAACAGAATGATATATGGCCTAAACTCCTCATTTCACTAAATTGCAAGTGCACGGATCAGAGTAGTAGACCCAAATGTCGTATCCATAGTGATTTGAAACATAAGATTCACTAACTAATCTAAATTACCTAAACTAAGTTAACTCTTTTTGGTGTTTTAAGGTGATTGATATAAAATGATAACTAACATATAATGAAATGTTCTCTTAGGAATTAGAGTTCATCTAATGTTCTGTTATGGAATGGATTAGCACAACTTAGCAATACAAATCAAACCAGATTCAACATGTAACGACTGCTCTCATAGTGCATTAAAGTTAGAACTAAGTATCATACTTTCATATGAATGTTAGTTAGGTTGATTCAACAAGAGTTTCAACTCATATTAGATTATCATGAAACCTTTAACTTAATGCACAAATACAATCAGATCCACAACTAGTGCTAATGCTCTTGGTTTATTTCTAACATCAAGGGAATCCCGATTGTCATTTCGATACGAGATTCACATCAACAAAAGCTAAATGGATGAATTCAGATCTTGGCACGGATTAGAACCAGAAAACATGCTAATGTTCTTTACTCATTTCTGAGTAAGAAATGAATCAAACATCAACTTCTCAGTTGTCAATCTAAAACATGATTCACATCAAGAGAAAACTGCTTCAGAAACATTGAGAGACTACACTAACATCAATGACAAGTGTTGTTCAATCATCCATCCATAAATAGAAATTAAACTACTAACCTATCCTAAGAGAGCTTAGATTTAGCTCCTCATAAGTGATGAAATCAATAGAAAATAGATGAGGAATTAAATAAAAAACATCCTAAAACATAAAGAAGAACAAACAACTCTAAAACTCCAAACTCTAGCAAGGAAACCCCACCCTCTAGCCCAAATGGCTAGGAGAGGAGATGCCCCTCTATTGCTCCTCAACATCCTCCTTTTATATGATATTATCATCACCATTTGATCCTCATCAGAACCTTCCATTCCATCTGATTTTGCCACATGTCCTCTGGTCTTTTTGCTTTTGTGCTAAGAAGAGATTCCGTTCTCATTGCTTTTGGCAGTTGCCTGTGGTCCCTTTCTACTTTTCCAATAGGAATATTTGTCTTTTGTACTTGATTTTGATGTTGCAACAACATGAACAACAAGCATCAATTACTCAAATGACAATTAGACAAATAAGAACTAAATCAATATATTATTCAGCTTAAATGTGCAAAAGTAAGATAACATAATGCTGAGAAGATCAATGCATGTATATTATGCATAATTATCATAATATGATCAATTTAGGGCTTATATGCACATGAATTAAGATGGAAAATGAGTAGAAATTTAGTATGATCAGCTATGATAAGAAGCTAATGTGAAGCGAAGTGAGCATAAACTAATGTTTATATATATATATATATGTGTGTGTGTGTGTGTGTAAATATATATGTCTAATATATTTTTCTTATTTATGTACCAAAATAAACTACACTATTTTTATTAATTGTACCATAATTGTATGATTTAAAAAATGATTTATCTAATATGTATACACATGTAGGTATATCTGAATAGATGAATTATGTTATGCATATGTATATATAATTAAAATTACCGACTTGGTCACTAAAAAAGACATAAATTTTTTATTATTTTCCATGCAATAACATATGTTTCTTGTTTGAATTGGTTGTATAGCATTAATTCAATATTGTCTGTTCAAAAAGACTAAACAAAAGTGGAGCATAATTGCTCTAGAAACCCTGGATGTCCAGCAGGGTCTTACTAAGGTTTTTTAAGCATAAAGACAACTAAATCTTAGCAAAAGACAACCAATTTTAATGGTATAAGTGGAGCATATTAGATCACCATAGTTTAGCTCTGTCATAAATGGCATCACTTCTTCGTACTTCAAGACCTATAGTGGAATCCATCGGGGAGACCCCTTCTCCCCTTATATATTCATCCTCATCTCTCAGGTCTTCTCTTCTTTAATGACCTAGCAAATTGCTTGCGGGAGAATTGAGCCCTTTCGGCTAGGGACCTTCTCTCTTAGTCACCTCCTATACGTGGATGATCTACTCATCTGCCTCTGGGCCACAAAAAATTGTAAGTCTTAGTGAAACCTTGGATATATACAAATATTTAACTGATCAAAGAGGGAATACTCAGAAATTTGAACTATACCTTTCGGATCTTTGCAGTCGTCATCGAAACCTCATTAAAACTCAATCAGCTTTAAACTAGCAAAATTCCCTTTTTAAACTAGCAAAATTCCCTTTTTAGTATCTCGGAATGCCTATCTCACCAAAGTACATTCCCATCAATGAGCAAGGAATATTAAAGATAAAATCTCGTCCAAGTTCGTGGGGGTGGCATCGTTCGGTGATCAACCAAGCCGACAGGATCACACTCATCAAAATAGCTTTGTCCTCAATGCCTATTTTCGCCCTTGGTGCAACAAACCTATCTTGTGGAACCTTGGAATCCATAGAGAAAATCTCATGTAACTTCCTTTGGGATCCTGGCAAAAGCCGTAGGAGTGCCCATCTTATTTTTGGACCACTGCCCAACTGCCCCGTACTAGTGGGGACCTCGGTATCCGGAACCTCAAACTTTTTCACTTCTCCTTAATTGCTAAGCATATCCAAAGCCTCCTAAGTAATGATCGCACACCTTGGATTTCCTTCGTAACAAACAAATATGGCCCCCTCCAACTATGGGAGCACCAACTTCGGTCCAACACTGCTTGATCATGGTGCTTTATACTAAGCGTCCTTGATACCCTTAGACTAGGCTTCCACAAGAAAATTGGTTCAGGTACTCAAACATCTATTCTTAGAGACCCATGGATTTTTGACATTCCTCTCATTTGGATGTCTACTATGTAAATATTGACTTACCGATTGACCTAACAGTCAGTGACCTCAGAACTGGTAACACATGGAATGACATGCTCATATATGTTATGTTCGGCTTGGATCTGTGTATGCAAATTAAATTTATTTTTATCTCTTCTTTTGCCTTTGATGATGCGTGGGTCTGGGAGACAGATGCCAATGGGCCTGCTAATGCGAAGTCATCGTATAACTTTGTGTGCCACTGCTCTATGCCGGCATGCTTTGCTAGAGGGTCGCCGTTGACCAAGCTGTGGAAGTCCCAAATGTTGGATCCCAAAGGGCACCAAGAGGGGGGAGGGGGTGAATTGGTGTTTTAAAACAAAAGTATCGATTTCACAAAACACATCACGAAAGCTAAAAATCGATTCTTTTAAACCTTTTAAATCAATGCAATTCAGATTACATCAAACACAATATGAGAAGGAGAGAGGGAGATAGAAATAAAAAATGATGAACACGGTGGTTGTTGACGAGGTTCGGTCACACCTTGGCCTACGTCCCCGTTCTGACTTCTCGACCTTGAGACCGTTGGAGATTCCACTAGAACTCTTCCTTTGTTCCAAAATGGGGCAAGGAAGAAAATCCCTTTACATCAACCACCTTTTCTCTACTTCGAGAGGTAAGGCAAACCTCTCCTCCTAAGAAACTAATATTTTCTCTCGCTCAAGAGGTAAGATATGGAACCTCTTTTACACATGAGCTCTCTCAATTTTTCTCAATGATTGTTTCTCTCTTTTACAATATAATGCTCACAATAAGAGAAGAGAGAAAGAAGATAAAAGCTAAAATGATAACTTCAAGGAAAGTATCTTCTTTTGAAAACTTGAAGTTTTTCTTCAATACTTGGATGGATGCTTTTGCTTCTGGCTTTAGCACTACTTTTATAGGCTTCAATGTGTAGCAAATTCATCCAAAACGTTTTCCACATTTTACTCATTCAAAAATAGCCATTACTATTCATTTGACCCGGAGGCCGGTCGACCGCACATCTAAACCGGTCAACCGGTCTATGTGACCATTGCGTGATTTTTTCAGCTTTTGTGCTTGATCAATCGATCGATCCTTCGATCGGTACATCGACCGGTTTAGTCTCGACATTGACCGGTATAGTCCTGACGTAGAATGGGCAGCTCATGTATTGATCGGTCGACCGGTATCTCCACTTGGTCGACCGGTATAGTCTCGACCGGCCTCTGTGCTTCGATCGATAGGTTGACCGACCTGAACTATTTTGAGCATAATGTTTTGTACAATTATCCAAATTAGATAATTTTAGATTCTATGAATAGCTAACAGGATTCTCTACAACTTTGATATTTATCATTCATCCAGAATCTAATAAGTTCATAGCCAATTATTAAATCAAAATTTAGTGCATAAAGTGTTCATTTTTATTTAAATTTTTTCAGCATTTAACTTTAGTCTTTCGAAGTTTGTATCATCAAAATATAATTTTATATGGCATTAAAACTTTGCTCCAACACCAAAATCCAAATATTCCTTTGGAAGCTATTTCATGTGGACATGCCCAAGAATCAAACACACATCATTTTTTTCAATGCTCAGTTGCAAACCAACTTGGACTCTTTTCCAAAACAAGATCCACCTCACTTTTCGTTTTAATGCTGCTGGACCCAAGAGGGAGCAGATTTGGATCGCCAATCGAAGTGAAATTTCCTTTTTTATGCGAACCGAAATTTCCTCTCTATTTTTTCCCATTGACTTTAGGAGTTGTGGAATCTACGTAATAGTATTCACTTTAGGTCACAACGAGCAACCATGAGAATGGTTTGGGAAAGGGCTTTGGCTGGGTACCGCGAGTTGTTTTGATACCCACGCACCTAAGGCAAACTACCCCCAAGACCCCTTGCGGGTCCGGTGGGAGCCCCCACTGCAACCCTGGGTTAAACTGAACTCAGATGGTTCCTATTCAGGAGCCAGTGGAATGGACGGTATTGACTATCTTCTTCGCTCACACAACACCTCTTTGATTTTTGCAAGATCAGTGGGCTGCTATGTTGATTCGGTTGTGGAAGTTGAAGGATTGGCACTGCTCAAGGGACTACGAATGGGCCTCACACATATTCATATATCTTCAGACTAGCTATACTTACTAGGATCATCAAGAAGGAGACGAACTGGCAATGGAAAATTAAAGGAATTATGCTCAATATTTGGAGCCTTATACTCGACTATAGCTAGTTACGATATCCCACTGCCCTAGGCAATCCAATATGGGAGCTGACTTTCTTGCCCATTTTGGTCGCTCAAATCATTGTGAAAATTTTTGGGAGGATAACCCACCTCCGGACCTCACCCATTTTTTGCATCATGTCTCTTTTGACTTAACTACTTAGTGAAAGCTTTTGCTTTTTATTTTTCAAAAATAAATGTTATGCTTAAAAGAGAGAATGGATAAATTAAACATTTTGGAATATACTAGAGCATACTAATAACAATATATAAAAATGAAAGGGCAGAAAAAATAAAAAATCAATTAAATAAAAATGAGAACTTATTGTAACTTGCAAAGTCGGGATCGATAGTGGTAGCCTCAATGAAGGTCAACGGACAAAAATACTGCATTGTAGAGGCATCTAGTTGCTTTGAGGCAGAGGTTAGAAAGTTCAGCAAACATATACTATCACTTAGGAATCAATTAGAAAGTTGACGTATACAAACATGCTTAAAGATTCTAAAAGCATATCAATAGGACTCAAACTAAACATGTACAAGAAGCTAGATTTCAATTGTAAAATCCATCAGGATTATTTTCTACATACATCTAGATTATTTTCTACATTTTGTTCTACAAAATTACAAGGATTGTGGCATGAAAAGCAAAGAAAAGGATATCCTTTTTCATTTGCCATAGTAGTACCGGCATCTATATTTCCGATTTATACATTTACAGGTAGGAAAATAGTGAATTTGAACAAATTTTACCTAACGACAATGTACAACTGGTTTGAATTTGATTTCACAATGACATCAAATAAGATGTCACCTAGATTCCTGTAGGAACAAGTCCTACAGTTGCCACTGCTTGAATTATCTCGTAAAAGAAGTTGGGTCTCTATTCAGGCAAGTTCTACCAATTCGTTCTCCTAAAGTTCAAAATGTAACAACCCCAATTTTTGAATAGGGGTATTTAAGTCATTTGGAGGAAACCCTAAGCAACCATGGGCTAGACTCTATAAAAACCCCAAACCCTCCTTTTTTTTCTTATTTCTCCCACATGACGGCTACAACCTAGGAGGAGGAAAAAGGAAGAGAACGAGGAAGAAGAAGAGGGCAAAGAGGAAGGAACATGGACAAAGGAAAGAGGATTAACATTGAGGAAGAACAAGATCAGAGGTATGTAAAGGGAATCCAACCCCTCTCTCCCTTCTCAATGTTTGTATGTTTGAATTGAGAGACCCAAGGACACCCTAGTCCTTGGTAGGGATTGTGATTGAGGGTCATATCATGCATTAGATCTGAAAGATTTAATATGTGATTCATACATTTGATAACATGTTTAGATCATGGATGAATCCTAGATTTGAAGAATAGATGATTCATGTGCTTTTTATACCTATTGATATATAGATTAGACCTAGAACTTTTAGGATGCTTTGTATTACATTTTTCCAAAGTTTTATTGAAAAACGTGCAAGACGCGAGCTCAATATGGGCTGAAGACCGTTAATACGAGCAAAAGGGAAAAAAATACGGGCTGCTAGTATTTTCTGGTGCGAGCCTAATATGACATAAAGGGAAAAATATGACATGGAGGGCCAAAATACGATCAGGTCGTATTGTTCTCGCAGATGAGAAAAACCCTCTCTCACAGTCGTGATCAAAGCGGTATGGCCATGACAAGGGCATGCCAGGGACATGGCACGGCCATGACCAACACTTAGAAACGAAACAGGACCATTTCACAGCACGGTCACCAGCATGACCACTCCATCACGGCCGTGACCAACCGAAAGAAGAACATATGTGAATTTAAATTTATTTCCAAAGTACTTATGCTATGGATTGATGCTTGATGAATATATATGACGCCTAGATATACAAAATGTATGTTCAGCCGTAATTAGGCTAAAATATGAAGAATGATTGATGTATTGCAAAGCATAATGCACCGAATGTTGAAGAATGTCTCACTCATCAATGTTGAGAAGCAAAGTTCTGCACCTATATATGTACTTCAAGGGGACTTAAGCCCGCGAAGTAAAGTCCTGCATTTGTGTATGTACTTCTCAGGGAACAACGTCCCTCATCAGAAAGTGTGCGTATGCCCTAGAATAAAAGTCCCTCACTATTATAGTGTGCGTATTCTTCGGAATAAAGTCCCTCATGCGTATTCCTTGAAATAAAGTCCCTCACTATTATGATGTGCGTATTCCTAAGGATGTGACCTAGCTAGCCAATGTGATGATGTGATATGATTCTCCAACTATGTTAAGAGCAAAGATGTTATAAGATAAAGTAAGAATGAAAGTGAAGTTAAAGTATCTTATGCCAAAGAAAGAATGTTAAGATGATGATGATGATGATGAAGTGAAATGGAAAGTAACGTCCTACACTTATATTTGTACTTTGAGGGGACCTAAACCCGAGAAGTAAAGTTCTGCATCTGTGTATGCACTTTCGAAAGAACAATGTCCCTCATCATAAAGTGTGTGTATTCATAAAGATGACTAAGAATAAAGTCCTTCACTATTATGATGTGTGTGTTCCTAAGTATGACTTATGATATGGAATGAAAGTCAAGATGTTATTATGTGATAAAAGATGAAGGATGAAGATGGCACATGAAGGATCACATAATAAAAAAAAGAAGAATGAAAGAAGATCCAAAGGGTTATAAAGCAACACCGAGGAGATGTAAAGTATGAAAGAAGTCAAGAAGTAAGGATCAAGGAGTTATGAAGAAACTCCTAGAACATACATGACAACGAAAATGAAATGATATGTTATGCCATGTATGTGATAAATGACATGAATGCATATTTCTAATGTATGGTACATGCAGATCACATACTTGAAGTTAAGCAGGTATGACATAATATTTATGTTTCATGAATATTATATGAAGAATGAATGTAAGTATTATGTAATGTCATGTAAGGATCATGATATAGTTCATGACATACATGTTTACATGTTATGTTGTTATGATGATAAATGCATCGCATGTAGTATCATATGATAGGATATCATGGCATGCATGACCTTTACATACTCTAACTGGGAAACCTGCACTCTGGATCCGTGCAGGTAACCAAGATTAACAGATGGAGGTCAGCTCAAGCTCATGACGAAGTGTTGCACATGCTTAGGTATAATAAGTTCTAGTTGAACATTGATGCTATGTACTGAAGTCTTTAGTCATTTGAGACCCCATGACTTATTAGTTGAAAAAGATTTTATATGGTTCAAATAAAGTTTTATTTATTATGACTTTCAGTAAAATATTAAAGTCTTCCATTGTTAAACGATGTACGGTGAACGGGCTAACGACACGAAATTATCCTAAATGACCAATAACTTTTAGGGTGGATTTTCGGGTCATTACACAAAATCATGAAGCATGTCTTATTAATTGATTATCATAAACTCGTGGAGCTATTTTATTAAGATAGATAAAATTAATAGAAAAAGAGCACAAAACAAGTACAAAACAAACATACCCCAGTTCAGCTATCACTATGCTTACGTTGTCTTATGACTTCTGCCGGTCCTGAATAACCCAGAATAACTAATGATCAGAAAAAACCAGACACTAATATAAAAAAGGTGGCAATGGTTCTTAATATAAAAAAAAATTACCACAACTAAATTTACTAGTGCTTCGCAAGCGAACTGAAATTAGTCAAAAGAGAGTGATTAGTGAAAACTCTTGGAAGTATAAAGAGTAGCAAGTTACCTGACACGATAAGCAATTGAACGTCACCATGTTTACGGTATTGATCTCTAACAAAAGAAACATCTGAGCTGCAGAAGATCCACGAGTAGCAAGAAATCAGAAGATTTAAGGATGGGCCAATCACATGCATATGAAAGTATGTATCACAGAGAAATCAGATCAAATTTTTTATCGAGGGCAATTTGGGCTTTTGGGCCAAATTTTCATGATCTTCTCTATGTAAAGACCTTTATTCTCTTTGTTTACTTTTTTCTCCACTTCTCTTGATGGCTAGGACTTGAGGAAGGAGAACAAGAGGAATAAGATTCAACGACGCTAAAGAGGCGTGGTTGTGACTCCAATTTAGCATCAAAAGCATATGTGGCGCTATTGTGATGCTAATGCAAATGCCCATGTGGCGTTATTGTGACGATAATGCGAACATGGGCATAAATGATAGTGAAATTGAGGGGTTGAGTAATAACTTGCTGATTTTTGGGTCAAAAGTCAATTTTTTTCAATTTTTGTTTCAACTCCCTAACTCACTCTCTACTGTAGTGCACAGGTCAATTGTAGTAACCCTAAATGTTGTATCCATAGTGATTTGAAGTCCTAGACTACCTAAAAACAATTTAGACTAACTCTATTTAAAGTGGCCAAAACAGATTTTTAAAGGAAGTGAAAACATTTTTTTTTCTTTTAGGAATGCAGAATGATAACTTGTTGTAGATTGCTGAAAAGTTAATTAAACTAAATTGTAAATGCTAATCTAGAGTCTAAAAGGGTTTAACTATCAATGAGGAAGGTCCTCCTAGGAATTGGGGTTCATCTAATTTAATTATGGATGGAAATGGACAAGTTATCACTTTTTAGTCAAATCTAATTCAACCTTCAATATGGCTGTTTTCACAGCTCAATTAGACCAGAACTAAACAATATATTATCATATGATTGTTAGCCAAGTTGAATTAGAAAAGGATCCTCACTGAAAACCAAGTTATCTTTAAGTTCAATTCAAGACACTTGCTGATTTTTTGGCAATTTCAATAAATTCTGAAATGATAACTTCAAGGTATGGTCACAAAATAATGAAATCACTTCAATTAGCTTGGCAGGAATGAAAGTTATCCAATAATAGTGCTAGTGTTTCTTGATTTATCTCTAAACTATAAGAGGACCTTGATTCAACCTCTCGGCTGCAATTAAAAATGAGATCCACACTTCACACTAATTAATTGGAACCATAGAATCACAAGTTGGGAAATCAGAAATTGTCATTGCTCCTTGGCTCATCTCTGAATCTTAAGGAAGGCCTTAAAACTATCTTTCAATGGTGGATTAAAGTGGGGCTTAAAAATGGACAATCAGATTTACTGAATTCAGGAAAACAGAATTCAGCAACTCATTAAAATTAGAAAAGTTCATGGTAATTACAGAATTGAATCATGAAATGTCAAAGTTTCTTAATCCATTTTTGAACAAGAGTGGGACATATAATAACTTCTCAGTTGTTCAATTAATCAAATCCCCAATGAAAATTCGGATTTAAACAGCTAAGGGAAATATGAAATTGGAAAGTTCAGAAATCAAGAAAAACATAAATCAAATTTTCAAGAAATCAGCAATCTCAATTGGATTAGAACCTGAACATTTGGCATTGATTCTTGATTCATTTATGAACAAGATTAGGTCAAATGACAACTTCTTAGTTGTAGATGCAATTAGGACCTTACAAAGACAAAATCAGGTTCATATGAAATAGAAAATCAGAAATCAGGTTTGATATCAATGCAGGAATTCAGTCTTGTCTACATCCATCCAAAATTAACTTAGACTACTACCCTATCCTAGGGGACATGGAGTTTAGCTCCTCATGTTTACAAGCATAGACACAAAATAAAGTAAAGAACAGGAGGAATTCATCTTGTGCTAGGAGCTGTCCACAGAAATCCCTCAGCACTTCAGCTCCAGCTCCAAACCCTTGCTGCCTTCTCCCCCTCCTGCAATGGCCGACCCCTCCCCATTTCCAGAGTTTCTTCAGCTTATATCTGGCCTCTCCTCACCCTTAGATCAGCATCTAAATGTTCCATAACCTTGATGTAAGCCACCTGTCCAAATGACCCTGAAAATTCCAGCTGCTGCAGCTTTTTGGACCACCAAATCAGTGGTCCCCCCTACTTTTTCCACCTTGTTACAATCTATTTTTCCTGCTATAAAAGATAGAACACCAAGCATCAAAGTCCTCAAATAGGAAATGAACAAATAAGGATAGGAAAAGCAACCAAGATCAGCTCAAATGTCAAGTAGGATTAGTGTTGTGCAGAGTTGCAAATCAAGGATTAAAAATGATAACTTATAAATGCTCGGAATGATAACTTTGAATATATCTTGAAAAATGTCCAAATATGGGTGGTTCAGAGCATTGAAGGCATCAAATGGATTAGGGTGGCAAGTGCGTGAAGTCAGAAATCAAATATGAATAAGATTTCATAGGAATGATAACTTGGGTGCCAAAACGATAATTTAATTACCTTAAAAATGATAACTTATCATAACTTTCGTTGTGGTTATCCAAATTTGATCAAATTTGAACAGCAATGAGTTAGGACAATAATATAATGATTGCCTAAGGCCTTTGTGCAGATTTGACAGTTTTGCATGTCGAAATGACAGTTTTGCCCTTTAACGATAATTTGGCATTGGAAAAATGATAACTTGTTCAAATGGACTTAAAATTTTGCACAAGTTGAGATATGATCATCCAAATATGATTCATTCATGATAATAATGGATTTAGAGCAAGAAAATCATTGAAAATTAGTTCACTCAAAATAATGATAACTTGGCCTATTGGAATGATAACTTGTCCTAAAAATGATAACTTGGCATAGAATTGAAATATTTATGGATTTTAGCATTTCAGAACCTCTATGCACATGTAATTAAGTATAAAATGAGGAATATCAACTAGTTATCACAATCTATTCATTTCAAACATAATTGGCCAAAAGTTGAGCAATTTAGCGATTCGATAGGGGTGAAATGCATCTAAAATGGGATAAAAACCTATAGTGATAAGCTAGTGATCAAACACCCCAAGCTTAGCCTTTTGTTTGTCCTCAAGCAAAAACATTCAGAAATTAAGGACAACTTGAATTAAAAGTCCACAAATAAAGCAAAGGTCAGCTGAATTGAATCCAATGAGTTTTCCACTTTACCAACACTTCATTCTTTCCAAAAACTCAATTTCTAGCTAGGGAATCATAGAGGCTAAAGAAAATTTAAGCCATGGAAGAAGTACTAGCAATAACATGTTTGAATTGTAGGAATTGTCAACTTTACTACAAGGTTGAACTACAAATCCCTTCATGAACAGATTTTTATTGCTTAAACAGGTTTAACACCTGACCTTTATTCATGGAATGCAAGTAAACAGGTCAAGGCCTGATTTTTATTCATGCTTTCTTTAGGAGAGATTCCTTTGGAAGTTTTGCTCTCCTAAATTTTTTTTCCTTTATTGCATTGAAGAGAGATTCCTTTGGAAGTTTTGCTCTCTTCCTTTTTTCTATGCATGCATGTAACTTTTTACTTTTCCTTTTTCTCATTTTTTCTATCCTGTTCATGAAGTGAGCAATAGTTCAAACTCAAGTATAGTTTAGATCCCTTTATCCAAAAAGTCAAGTTTTCCTATTTAACATGGCAGCAAGAGCCTTGACTCCCTTCTAGACATCTGATATCACTAATTCAATCCATAAGTATCAGCTAGTGTGACCCACAAAAAGGAAAAAATTTCAACTAAAAATTTATTCAAGTGCATCTGAAATGAATAGCCAATTAAAGCAACAAGACTAATAGCCAAGTTGGCCACTTGGTATTGGAGTGTACCATCTGTCATAATGAAGTATTTTACCCATTTCAGAGTTAAAATAAGTGAAGGAATTGAATTGAACTCGATTAGTGATAACTACTGATAACTTGTGATAACCGGGTGATAACCAATGATAACTTGCAAAATCTACTGATAACCTGGTGATAAATGATATATGGACATTAAAATCAATTGAAAATATGATGTAAAGGTTAGAAAAGCACCAGGTTTCCTCCCCCAAGCTTAGCCTCAACACTGTCCACAGTGTTGGAAAGTTAAGGCAAGGGAGAGGGTTGAGAGGGTATGAAATATATGGAATTTGCATTTGGTCCCTTCCAATGGGTCTTGCATTTCAATCCTACTCTTCAGGTGTTCCATACTTCATGAATTGCATCTAATCCTGCAGAGAAACAAGAGAGATCAGTGGGGTATTCAATATCAGATTTTTAGATGCATAATTCAACAAGGCAATGGGATTCACTAAAATTCAGTTAAGGTGGATTGGGACAACTGATATGCATGATGATTCAGATAATAATATGATGATTTCAGCATGAATGAAAAGATAATATCAGTTATCAATAGGATTTCAGTGAGAAAAATTAAAAGTAAGGGTAGGGATACTCCCTTCTTGTCAATTTGTGGATGGATCTGATTTCTCCCTTCTTTATTCCTGCAAAACAGAAAAGTTAAGTGTAAAATGGCTTGGGTTACCTCCCAAGAAGTGCCCTGCTTTAATGTCTTAGGCTGGATATCTTTCCACTTGAATTCAGCTAGGCAAACTTGGCAACTCTTGCAAATTCAGCACCTCCTTAGCTGATTCTTGAGCTGTGGGATTATACGGCTTCAACCTCTGTCCATTAACCTTGAATACATCATCCTTATCATTCAGAAGGTCCACAGCTCCATAAGGATAAACTTTGTGGATTTTGAAGGGTCCACTCCACCTTGATTTCAACTTTCCAGGAAATAGTTTCAACCTTGAATTAAACAACAATATCAAGTCTCCAACCTTGAATTCCTTCTTCAGAATTCTGCTATCATGCCATCTCTTGGTCCTTTCCTTGTAAAATTCTAAATTATGGTAGGCATTTAGCCTAATCTCATCCAACTCATCAATTTGGAGAAGCCTCTTTTGTCCATATGCTTGCATATCAAAATTGAGTGCCTTTACTGCCCAATATGCCTTATGCTTCAACTCAATTGTAGGTGGCAGGTTTTCCCATAGACCAACTTATATGGGGAGGTGCCTATAGGGGTTTTATAGGCTGTCCTATATGCCCAAAGTGCCTCATTTAGCCTCAAACTCCAATCTTTTCTTGTCAAGGATACTGTTTTTTCCAATATGGCCTTGATTTCCCTATTTGAAATTTTTGCTTGGCCATTTGTTTGAGTATGATATGCTGTTGAGACCTTGTGCTTAACTCCATATTTGTTTAGGAGGTTTTCAAAACACTTTTCAATGAAGTGGCTACCTCCATCACTTATGACCACCCTTGGGATTCCAAATCTTGGGAAGATTACATCTTTGAACAACTTGATAACAGCCCTGGAATCAACAACTGTTGTGGGGATGGCTTCTATCCACTTGGACACATAATCAACAACCAACAATATGAATTTGTATCCAAAGGAGCTAGGAAAGGGCCCCATGTAATCAATGCCCCAAACATAAAAAATTTCAACTTCTAGGATTCCATTCCGTGGCATTTCATTCCTCTTGGAGATTGACCCTGTTCTTTGGCACACATCACAACTTTTAACATATAAATGTGCATCCTTGAATAAGGAAGGCCAATAGAAGCCAGATTGAAGGATTTTTGCAGCTGTCTTTTGTGTTGCACCATGCCCACCATATGGAGATGAGTGGCAAGCCTCCAAGATTTCCTGGAATTTAGATTGTGGTACACATCTCCTATATATGCCATCAGGAGACTTTCCTGAACAAGAGGGGATCATCCCAATAGAAGTCCTTCAAGTCATGGAAGAATTTCTTTTTCTGTTGGTAGGTGTAATAAGAAGGAATGATTCCACATGCCAAGTAATTTACAATATCAGCATACCAAGGGGTAGGGGCAGCTGATATGGCCATCAAAAAGTCATCAGGAAAGGAGTCATTGATGGGGAGTGAGTCAATAGAATCTTGAACTCCTTCCATCCTTGATAAGTGGTCAGCAACTAAGTTTTTTGTCCCTCTTTTATCCCTGATTTCAACATCAAATTCTTGTAGCAATAGGATCCATCTTATGAGCCTTGGCTTGGATTCCTTCTTGTTGATCAGGTGCCTTACTGCCTAGTGATCAGTGAAGATAATTACTTTGGATCCAATCAAATAAGATCTGAATTTGCCAAAGGCAAACACAACAGCCAACAATTCCTTTTCAGTGGTGGCATACTTGAGTTGGGCTTCATCCAATGTCTTGCTAGCATAACATATAACATAGTGCTTCTTCTCCTTGGTTTGCCTCAACACAGCTCCTACTGCCTGGTCTGATGCATCACACATGATTTCAAAGGGCAATGCCCAATCTGGTGGCTGCACTATGGGAGCTGAAGTGAGATCTTCCTTCAAGTGGTTGAAAGCCTTTAAGCATGCCTCATCAAAATTAAACTCCACATCTTTGGCCAGCAACCTTGTGAGGGGTCTGGTTATCATTAAAAAGTTTTTAATAAACCTCCTGTAGAAGCATGCATGTCCCAAAAAGCTCCTAATTGTTTTGACATTCTTTGGGGGTGGCAACTTCTCAATTACCTCAATCTTTGCCTTATCCATTTCAATTCCTCTACTAGACACAATATGTCCCAATACCACTCCTTCTTGAACCATGAAGTAGCACTTTTCCCAATTCAGAATTAGATTGGATTCTCTGCACCTTTGCAACACTTTTGTCAAATTTTCCAAACAGGCCTCAAAGGAATCTCCATAAACTGAAAAGTCATCCATGAACACCTCCATAATGTCCTCAATGAAGTGTGAAAAGATGGACATCATGCACCTCTGAAATGTGACAGGGGCATTGCACAATCCAAATGGCATCCTCCTATATGCAAATGTCCCATATGGACAAGTGAAGATAGTCTTGTGTTGGTCTTGTGGATGGATAGGAACTTATAGAAAACCTAAATAACCATCCAAATAACAAAAGTGAGAGTGTCTTGCCAATCTTTCCAACATTTGATCAATGAAAGGAAGTGGGAAGTGGTCCTTCCTAGTTGCCTTGTTCAATTTCCTGAAATCAATGCACATCCTCCATCCTGTGCCTATCCTAGTGGGTATGAGTTCATTAGAATCTGATTTGACTACTGTAATCCCTCCTTTCTTAGGCACCACTTGGACAGGGCTGGCCCATTCACTATCTGAAAGGAGTAAATAATTCCAGCATTCAGCAACTTCAACACTTCCTTCTTGACAACCTCCTTCATAATTGGGTTGAGTCTTCTTTGGCATTCAATGGAGGGCTTGTAGCTGTCCTCCATGGGGATCCTATGTATGCAAATTGAGGGATTAATACCCTTGATATCATCAATGGAATAGCCAATTACCTCCTTGTACAACCTTAGTTTTTTCAGCAACTTAGCAACTTGATCTTTTGGCAAATTGGCATTGATAATAACTGGAAATGTTGAATTCTCCCCCAAGAATTCATACTTTAGGTTGTTGGGGAGAGGCTTGAGTTCCAATTTGGAAGAATTTGCTTGAGCTGAGTTTCCTTGGAGTTCAGCAGTGATAACTTCCTGAACTTGGTGCTGATTTTCTAAATTTTCCACTGATTTGGACAGATTCAATGCTGATTGGTATGCTGCAGCCTCTGGATCCTCCAAAAGGTACCTTTGCAATGGATCTTCAATGGGTATTATTGCTGAGGCCTGCTCCACAATTTGATCAATCTGTCCATCCCCAAAATCATTCTGTTGACAAGCTGGCCTGCTGATAACTTGTGCAAGGTTGAACTCTATCTTGTCTTCACCAATTTGAAAGGTCAATCTCTCCTCTTTAACATCAATAACAGCTCCAGCAGTGGCAAGAAAGGGTCTTCCAAGCAAGATGGGTGTATTCAGATCCTCATCCATATCCAAAACCACAAAGTCCACTGGTATATAAAATTTTCCAACCTTTAAGGGTATGTCTTCAATGATTCCATGGGGATATTTGATGGACCTATCAGCCAATTGTAGAGACATGTTGGTGGGCTTCATATCTCCTACCTCAAGTTTCCTGCATAGGGACAAGGGTATAACACTTATAGAAGCACCCAAGTCACACATGGCCCTTTGGATCTTTCTATTTCCTATCTCACATGGAATGGAGAAACTCCCTGGATCCTTTAACTTAGGAGGTAACTTATTTTGAATTATTGCAGAAGCCTCTTCAGTTAGTGCAATAGTCTCACATTCCACAATTCTCCTCTTCTTGGTTAGGATTTCCTTAAAAAATTTTGCATCTCTTGAATGGCTTCAACAAATGGTACATTAATATATAACTTCTTCAAGATCTCTAAAAACCTTCCATATTGCTGATCCTGCTTGGCCTTTACCAACCTTTGAGGGAAAGGCACTTGGTAAAAAATCCTTCCATTGGCTTCATTTTGAAAGTTCCTTTTCTGATTTCTCACAGCAGCCTCTTCAATTCCCTTTTCTTTAGGTTCTGGACAAGAGTGTTCCTCAGCTGAATTGTCTTCCACATTCTAGGAGTTTCTTGAGTTGGATTGGCCTCCACATTTTGCATTGGCTCTTCAACCAACCTTCCACTCCTAAGTTGAATGGCTTTGGCTTGTTCTTTAGGGTTCATTTCTGGCTGTCCAGGAAAAAATAAAGGGGGTCTTGCTGAAGTGCTGGCCTGCTGAGCAATCTGATTTTCCAGCATCTTTTGATTGGCACTCATGTTTTCAAGTCTAGAGTTGATCTTCAATATTTCTTCTCCTTGGCTGTCCTGCTTCTTCAAGATTTGTTGTAGCATCTCTTTCATTTCAGTTTAGAATTGAGAAGCCTGACTTTGAGGTGGCTCATATGGAGGTCTCTGGATTGGAGCATTAGGTTGATTTTGATATGGAAGAGGTTGGTTTCTTGGCAAAATCTTGGGCTGCCAATTAGGATTCTGCATGGGTGGAGCTTGGTAATGGTTTGCCTTATATGATAGATATGGGTGATTCCTATTCTCTGGAGTATAGAACTCAGCAGGGGGTTTAATTCCAAAGTTCCCCATAGCATTCACTGAATCATTTAATTGTTCACCCTGCTGCATAATCAAATTGCAGCTTTCTGTGGCATGCCCTTGATTACCACACACATCACACCTGAAATCAAGGATAGAAGCTTTGCTGATATTAGGAGTTAGGTTCAGCTTCTCCAGGGCTTTGTGCAGCATTTCTTCAAATTGAATGGATAGGTTGTTTACTAAATTATCCACAGGTGGACTCCTTGTCCTGTCATGGGTAAGAAAATGGTGATTCTTTGCAATATTTTCTATCAATTGATAGGCTTCATCAATGTTCTTGCAAAGATGCCTCCTACAACTATGTCAAGTGCAACCATGGATGGATAATTCAGCCCCTTATGGAAGTAATTAACAAGTTACCACTTCTCAAAACCATGGTGTGGACATGCCCTCAACAGCTCCTGAAATCTTTGCCATGCATCACAAATGTTTTCCTGATCCAATTGATAGAACCTAACTATTTGATCCCTGAAATTATCAGTCTTGGAAGGAGGGAAGAATTCTGAAAGGAACAATTGCATAATTGACTCCCAAGTGGCCACTTCTTCAGGTTTGAGAGTCTTGTACCAGGTCTTGGCCTTATCTTTGAGTGAGAATGGGAATAGCCTCATGTAGACTGCATTCATAGGAGTGTTGTTGAAGTGGACTGTGCTGCAAATCTCCTTGAAGTTGTCCAAACGTGAGGCTGGATCCTCAGCCCCTAGTCCAGAGAATTGATATTGCCTAATCATAGTAATAGGTTCTGGATTGACTTCAAAGTTTGCCACAGGTGCTTGGCCTCTATCTCCAATTTGATTCCTGACATTGCTAGGTGAGTAGCAATCCTTCAAAGTCCTTGGTGCAGCCATATTGCCTTGCTCATCTTCTTCTTCTTCAAATATCCTTCTCCTTGCTTCAAGCCTTTGCAATCTCCTTCTTCTCAAGAATCTTCTTTCAGGCTCAGGATCTAATTGGTAATATTCCTCTTGATTGTCCAAATCCTGCATAAATGAACTCAGAAGTATCAAATTGAGAAAAGAAAGAAAACTAGACAAAAATTGAAAATTGGGAATGATAACTTGCAAAAACTAAAAATTGGCCTAACAAATGAACTAAAAACTAATCTAAAACTAATCTAAACTATCTAAGTTAGTCTAATTGACCTCAAATCCCCAACAAAGGCGCCAAAAACTTGATAGTGAAATTGAGGGGTTGAATGATAACTTGCTGATTTTTGGGTCAAAAGTCAATTTTTTTCAATTTTTGTTTCAACTCCCTAACTCACTCTCTACTGCAGTGCACATGTCAATTGTAGTAACCATAAATGTCTTATCCATAGTGATTTGAAGTCCTAGACTACCTAAAAACAATTTAGACTAACCCTATTTAAAGTGGCCAAAATAGATTTTTAAAGGAAGTGAAAATAGATTTTTTTTTTCTTTTAGGAATGCAGAATGATAACTTGTTGTAGATTGCTGAAAAGTTAATTGAACTAAATTGTAAATGCTAATCTAGAGTCTAAAAGGGTTTAACTATCAATGAGGAAGGTCCTTCTAGGAATTGGGGTTCATCTAATTTAATTATGGATGGAAATGGACAAGTTATCACTTTTTAGTCAAATCTAATTCAACCTTCAATATGGCTGTTTTCACAGCTCAATTAGACCAGAACTAAACAATATATTATCATATGATTGTTAGCCAAGTTGAATTAGAAAAGGATCCTCACTGAAAACCAAGTTATCTTTAAGTTCAATTCAAGACACTTGCTGATTTTTTTGGCAATTTCAATAAATTCTGAAATGATAACTTCAAGGTATGGTCACAAAATAATGAAATCACTTCAATTAGCTTGGTAGGAATGAAAGTTATCCAATAATAGTGCTAGTGTTTCTTGATTTATCTCTAAACTACAAGAGGACCTTGATTCAACCTCTCGACTGCAATTAAAAATGAGATCCACACTTCACACTAATTAATTGGAACCATAGAATCACAAGTTGGGAAATCAGAAATTGTCATTGCTCCTTGGCTCATCTCTGAATCTCAAGGAAGGCCTTAAAACTATCTTTCAATGGTGGATTAAAGTGGGGCTTAACAATGGACAATCAGATTTACTGAATTCAGGAAAACAGAATTCAGCAACTCATTAAAATTAGAAAAGTTCATGGTAATTACAGAATTGAATCATGAAATGTCAAAGTTTCTTAATCCATTTTTGAACAAGAGTGGGACATATAATAACTTCTCAGTTATTCAATTAATCAAATCCCCAATGACAATTCAGATTTAAACAGCTAAGGGAAATATGAAATTGGAAAGTTCAGAAATCAAGAAAAACAGAAATCAAATTTTCAAGAAATCAACAATCTCAATTGGATTAGAACCTGAACATTTGGCATTGATTCTTGATTCATTTATGAACAAGATTAGGTCAAATGACAACTTCTTAGTTGTAGATGCAATTAGGACCTTACAAAGACAAAATCAGGTTCATATGAAATAGAAAATCAGAAATCAGGTTTGATATCAATGCAGGAATTCAGTCTTGTCTACATCCATCCAAAATTAACTTAGACTACTACCCTATCCTAGGGGACATGGAGTTTAGCTCCTCATGTTTACAAGCATAGACACAAAATAAAGTAAAGAACAGGAGGAATTCATCTTGTGCTAGGAGCTGTCCACAGAAATCCCTCAGCACTTCAGCTCCAGCTCCAAACCCTTGCTGCCTTCTCCCCCTCCTGCAATGGCCGACCCCTCCCCATTTCCAGAGTTTCTTCAGCTTATATCTGGCCTCTCCTCACCCTTAGATCAGCATCTAAATGTTCCATAACCTTGATGTAAGCCACCTGTCCAAATGACCCTGAAAATTCCAGCTGCTGCAGCTTTTTGGACCACCAAATCAGTGGTCCCCCCTACTTTTTCCACCTTGTTACAATCTATTTTTCCTGCTACAAAAGATAGAACACCAAGCATCAAAGTCCTCAAATAGGAAATGAACAAATAAGGATAGGAAAAGCAACCAGGATCAGCTCAAATGTCAAGTAGGATTAGTGTTGTGCAGAGTTGCAAATCAAGGATTAAAAATGATAACTTATAAATGCTCGGAATGATAACTTTGAATATATCTTAAAAAATGTCCAAATATGGGTGGTTCAGAGCATTGAAGGCATCAAATGGATTAGGGTGGCAAGTGCGTGAAGTCAGAAATCAAATATGAATAAGATTTCATAGGAATGATAACTTGGGTGCCAAAACGATAATTTAATTACCTTAAAAATGATAACTTATCATAACTTTCGTTGTGGTTATCCAAATTTGATCAAATTTGAACAGAAATGAGTTAGGACAATAATATAATGATTGCCTAAGGCCTTTGTGCAGATTTGACAGTTTTGCATGTCGAAATGATAGTTTTGCCCTTTAACGATAATTTGGCATTGGAAAAATGATAACTTGTTCAAATGGACTTAAAATTTTGCACAAGTTGAGATATGATCATCCAAATATGATTCATTCATGATAATAATGGATTTAGAGCAAGGAAATCATTGAAAATCAGTTCACTCAAAATAATGATAACTTGGCCTATTGGAGTGATAACTTGTCCTAAAAATGATAACTTGGCATAGAATTGAAATATTTATGGATTTTAGTATTTCAGAACCTCTATGCACATGGAATTAAGTATAAAATGAGGAATATCAACTAGTTATCACAATCTATGCATTTCAAACATAATTGGCCAAAAGTTGGGCAATTTAGGGATTCGATAGGGGTGAAATGCATCTAAAATGGGATAAAAACCTTAGTGATCAATAAACTAATGCTTTTGTACATCTATCTCTCTCTCTCTATATATATGCGTGTGTAAATATATAAATGTCTAATATATTTTTCTTATTTAACTACCAAGATAAATTACACTATTTCAATTAATTCTACCATAATTGTATGATTTAGAAAATGATTTATCTAATATGTATACATATGTAGGTATATCTAGTTAGATGAATTATGTTTATGCATATATATACTACTTATATTAACAAATGTATATATATCAAATTAACATTATTGACTTAACTCAATATTATATATACATAGTTGTATTTAGATACACACATATGTATGTGTGTTGACTTAACTCAATATTATATATACGTAGTTGTATTTAGATACACACATATGTATGCGTGTCTTTGTATGTATACACAAATGTATCTTTGAATCAATATACATATATGTTTTCGTATTCATATACATATATGAATACAATTATAATTAACAATATTTGATTGTGCCACAATAGCGATGTGTGCAGGTTAGCCACACTTTAGACTCATCATAGTGTCACATTTCGTGTGATGTAAAGAATTTAGCACCGCAAGCCACCAACGCCATTATGCCGCCATGGCAAATGCATATGTCGACGCTAATGTAGCACTACTTTTACCATGCATTTGCTTGTTTTGGCGCATAGTACTAGTGGCACCGTAGCTCCAGGAAGGCATCAGCTTTGGCATAGACAGTTGGTAACGCAAATGCTATACTAATTGGAGGCTATTGTGAAAAAATTAGCATCGCCACTCTTCAACGATGGTTGTTGCTATTTCGATGCTATTGGCATCGAATTGGCATGTCATAATTGGAGTAGCTATTATGCACGACTATTTCACATATTTCTTGTAGTGCATGATGAGTCTCCAGATAAACAATGCCAAGTCCTCCTTCATCCTCTTTGGTATAGTTCCCGAGGGTGCAGCTGATCGGCACATTTTCGATCACATACTTGGGCTTCCCTATCTCCAACCGCCACATCAGTTCTCACGAGTGGACTCCACTCATTGAGCACATGGACCACATGCTCTAGGGACAAAGCTCACGTCTTCTATCCCGAGGTACTTGGCTCGTCCTGATCCGCTTTGTCCTCTCAGAATTTTGACATATTATATGATAGTTCTCAAGGCACCAGCTCAACACATGGACTCAAATTTTTTTGGTAGGATGTGTGCCAGTTCTGATCGACAGGGAGTTCATCTTGTTATATGGAGCAGTGTTTGACGTCCTACCTTTCGATGTGGTCTAGGGTTTTGGGACCTTCGTTGCACCAACTAGGCACTCCTAGCTCGATGGATTGGATGAATCATAGAGCCCGAGGATGCTGTATGGAAGTCAATCTTATTCACTTGCTATGGGCAGGACCACTCTTGGGAGTCGAGGATCATGTTGGCTCGTGGGGCTTCATCATTTTGCCAGGGTTTTGTGGCACTTGTTCTTTGGGTGCATCCATTTATAACCCCCTCACTTGGCTCTGGGGTGGACTTCTCTTTTTGGTTGCATGGTTAATCTTTCGAGGACCCACTTGCAGAGGCTTTCTCTCAAATGTATGCCTTGGCGGCACATCCTAACATGACTGTGGCGAAAACTTGGTTTGAGATCGGGGGCCCCGGCTTGGACTCTTGGACACCTATTTTCAAACCGGCTCTCTCAAACCAGTGTTTTGATGAGCTTCTTGCACTCCACAAGAGGAATGCCCCTTTCTACCCTGACCACTCTAGTCTTGATGGATGGGTTTGGTCTGCACGTAGCCTCTACATCCGTAGGATTTGAGGACAGATTACAGACTCATCTAAAGATCCTGAGTATCATTGAAAGTTAAGATCTTTGCTTGGCTCATGCGGCAGGACCGACTTCTCACCATGACGTATAGAGCGAGGTGGGCACATCACACAGACACGTCATGTGTCCAATGTGGCGAGGTAGAGAAGGACGTCCTTTGAGGGCCCTTTGCCTTCTGTTCCTAAGACTTTGTAGTGGTCTCTCCGAGGTTTGGCCTGCTAGAGACAGAGATGGCGAGCGCACGATCTTTTTGGCTAGTTGTTAGGCCATTTGGCTTCAATGCAATCGGGTGATTTTTTATGTTGTATACCACATTTCCTTTTTGCTTCAGGAGTGGGGTTTTGGTTAGTTCATCTACTTTTTCATTTTTTCGCCGCTCTCTCTCCAAGAGAACACACTTGTACATGACTCTCATTTCTCAGTTATATATATACACTTGGATGACAATCACGTAATCTGGTGGTCATCTTTTTTTCTCCTAGAAAAAGATTCGCAGAATCCTTAGTTACAAATTATGTAGTTTCAATCAATAGAATGACGGTTAAGTGACTTACCATAATCATGACATTAGTTAGCTAGGCTATAAGGTTCCTGAAAAATCTCAAACACCTTTTAGGTTAAGGCATTATTTCCTGATGAAGTCTCAATTACCATAAGGTGGAAGGCATTTATTTCCTATCTATGCTGAGCACTTTCTTATCTATGGTTAGCATTGGGCAACATAATAGCATTTGTTAATATGGCCATAAGTCCCCTAAAAATCTCAAACACTTTTTGCATGATGGTATTATTCTCGAAGAAGTATCAATCTTCATAAGATGAAAGGCATTTACTTCTTTTCAGTAAAGACCATTCATTAACTTCTTCATGTCATCTTTCATCGTTATTTAATTGAAAGCTCAAGGCAAAATTATTACAACCAAGTCAATGGCCCCTAGAAAATCTCAAAGAACTTTAGGGTGATAGAATTATTTCCTGAGAAGTATCATTCACCATAAGGTGAAAGACATTTACTTATTAACATTAATGAGTGTCGAGGAATTTTCTTCAATTTCTTACTTCATTAGGGTTATCAATACATCAATCATTCTCAAGTATTTAGCATTAGGCATGCATTACGTGTATTTAGGTGTCATATACACTCAACATTCATCAATAAATAACCTGTACACCTTTGCAATTAGGTTTAAAATATTATCCAAGTCAATCTGCATTGGTGAAGACTAGATGGCACATTGGACGCTTGTGCTAGAGCTTTGTCATGGCCATGATCCTTGGGATTCATAATCTCTATAAAGCCTGCCCTTCACCCTCTCGCTTACGATCATACATTGGTCGATCACGGTCGTGATAGTGTGACAATGCGGTCACGATCGTAATAGTGTGACAGTGTGGTCACGAGCACTACATAGAGTCATCATTTGACTTCCCTCATCTTCTTCTCGCTAATTCTCGTGACCAAGTTGGTCACTATCGCGCTTGGTCCTATAACGATCATGGCCATTCCCTAAGGTTGGCATGAACATACCGATGTCCTGGAATCCAAATTTTCAACCCAAGAATATGTATTTTAAATGAAGTCAAAGAGGAAAATATATACATCATCAAGAACATATTTATGGCATGAATCATAGACATAATGGCATGCTCGAACAATAGTTTTAAATCATATAAATCATGAAAATACATATTTTAGGGAAAATCATTCATAACATTACAATTAGGGAACAAAACATAACTAGAACAATGGATCTTCACCTAAACATGTAGATCTACACACTAAAAACATGCATCCCTCAATCACAATATAATATGATAACAGAGTGTCCTCAAACTCTCAGCCCATTATAGAAAAAATCATTGAGAGAAGAGAGAGAGTTTGGATCTCCTTTACACACCAAGGGCTTTGTTGTCTTTCTTCTTTGTTGATCCATTTTTTCTTGTTCATGTATGCTTCTCCTTTGTCCTTCTCTTCATCCTTGTTGTTCTATTTTTCCTCAAGTTTTAGGATTGGAGTCGTCGTGTGGAAGGAGAGAAATAAGAAAAGAGAAGAGAGGGGGAGATTTGGCAGGATTTATAAAGTCTAGCCTAGGGTTTCCTAAAATTTTCTCTAAATGACTTAAATACCCTTAGTTAGAAATCATGGTTGTTACATCCTTCTCCCCTTAAAAAAAATTCGTCATCGAATTTCAATCTTGTTGATGGATCACAAAGTTTACTTCATTAACTTTTACTTTAATCATTATCAAGGCCAAAGGTATCGATGTATAAGTAAACCACATGAATATCTATAACGTGGGCATAATAAACATTACCTAAAGTTTTACCTTATTCCTCATCAACCTCCATGGTGTGGACTCTACATGTACCTTTATGTTATTCATCATTTTATTTAACATTTCCTTTATCTTTGTAATCATCATGCTTTTCAGGAGAGTCTCTAATATAATGCCTTGCTTGACCACTCTGAATTCAAGCCCTACCTTTCACCTGACATTGGCCTAGATGAAATTTCCTACAGTGTGGGAACATTGTTGTCCCTTGTATCATGATATCTCTTGTAGGGTTTAGAGTCTTCAACTCTCCTTTATTGCCTTTGGTCCTTCTTGGATTCCTGACTCTGATCCTTCCCGTACTCTTTGCCCTTGTCATACTTCTTCGTTGCATCTTGTTTCCTGGCAAGCTTGGAAGAAAAGGATCACTACTCATTACATTCATTCTCAGGCGTGGGTTTAACCACTTTATGAAATGATTGATCCTTACATCCTCATCTTGTTTTAGAGGACTATACCTCTCCAATTCTAGAAATTTGTTGAGGTGCTCCTCCACATTCATATTTCCTTACCGCAGGTCCATTACCTCAACTTACTTCTTATCCCTAATATGTGGAGGGAGGTAGTGGTCCCAGAAGGCCTCATTGAAATCACTCCATGTGCTCTCATCATTTTCATCAAATTGAGTCCTGGCACTAGTGACGAGCTTGATCAACCGGATTATGAGTAGCTTATGCCTATCCAAGCATTCCATTGCCCTAAACTTCTTTATGTTTACATTTAGTCAAGTCTCAGCCTTGGCTGAATCTCATTCCCCATTGAAGGTCAGAGGATGTAACTTCAATAACCTTTCAATTCTTAAGCTCGAATCCACATTTCTTTTCATAGCACGAGCCATATGGGTCATGCTTTCAATAATCTCCATCGGGCCTCATAAGACATGGCCTATAGATGAGCCTCCTTCTTCCATCCTTAACATAATAATAATTAATCACCCATTAGTTAGTCAATTATAAACACACATAACATAACTTAGATATTACATACTCTTAATCTTTGATGGCTGCTTATGACGGATGCACATGGACTTAAACGTCTTAACATCACAATACTTACACTTAAGTTTTAAGTATACTCTAATACCAACTATAATGACCTGAAATTCACTCTAAAAATTTTGAACATTTAGGAGAACATTCGTTTTGTTAACCAGTTCATCATACATCATTTAACAACAAAAGACTTTTAACAAAAAGAAAATCATAATTAATAAAAACTTTTTAATAATTAGATAACATATCTTCTTCTAATATTCCATATGGCATTAAATTTCGAAAGACTTCATTACATATTGATCAAAATGTCCAACTAAAGCCATAGAACTTATTTAACCTAAGCATGTGCAACACTTCGTCGTGTGCCAAGCCGCCATCCATCACATAACAGTTAATTGCACAAATTTAGAGTAAGATTTTTCAATTAGTGTATGTAAACGCCATTCATGGCATGATAATCTATCATGTGATACTACATGTGATGCATATGTCATCGTCATAAAAATAAAAACATGTAATATGCATGTCATGAACTATGATCCTTACATGAAATTACATCATATTTATGATCATTCTTGGCATAACATTCATTGGAACATTTAAAACTTAACATACCTTCTTCATTTGAGAACCATGATAGCTTGTAAACATCACACAATAAAAGCATACATTCGTTAACATACATAGCATATATCTTATGTTTACATTTCTTCTTCATTATCATGTACATCTTAGAAGTTTCTTTATAACTCCTTTATCCTTACTTAATACTTGGCATCCTTTCTTTCATTCTTTACTTTACATTTCCTCTAACCCTTTGGACATTGATTCATCCTTCTTGCATTCATTATCATATGATATCATTGGGGTACATTATGACCTTACTTTCATTAACTTTATCATATGACATATTTCATATTTACATTGAGAAATCTCAAACACCTTTTAGATGATGACATTATTTCCTAAGACATTTACTTCTCTTAATTTTACTGATCACTTTCATTAACTTCATTACATATAACATGCTTCATCTTTACTTAATTGTCAGTACATGGTGACATCATTATATTGGTTAACTAGGTCATAAGTCATTGAAAAATGTCAAACACATTTTGAGTGATGATATTATTTTTCGAATAAGTCTCAATTACTATTAGGTGAAAAGCATTTACGTCTTATCTTTGGTGAGTAATTTCATTTACTATTACATGACATTTTTTATCTTATTTAATTTAAAGCATTGGACAACATGATTACATTTGTTAACTAGGACATAAGACCCTTGGAAAATCTCAAACACCTATGACAGAATTATTTTTCTTAAAGTCTCAATCATCATAAGATGAAAGGTATTTACTTCTTAACATTAATGAGAATATTCATTAACACTTCTTCATGTCATCTTTTATCTTTATTAATTGAGGACCACGGTAACATCATTACAACTAGGACAATGGCTTTAAGGAAATCTCAAACACCTTTTGGGTGATAGCATTTTTTTCTTGAGAAGTCTCAATTACCATAAAGTGAAAGACATTTCCTTCTTAGCATTAATGAATGACATTTTCTTCAATTTCATACTTTATTAGAATCATCAATACATCAAATATTCACATAAATCATTGTTCATCATTTTGCCTAATTACAAATGATCTTGCATTACACGTATTTAGGTCTCATATACACTCAACATTAATCAATACATAACATATATACCTTAACAATTAGGTTTAAAATAACATCCAAGTCAATCTACATCGTTCAAGCTTGTGCCAATGCTTTGTCACGACCATGATCCTTGGGATTCACAGTCGCCACAAAGCCTTGCTCCCTTCAGTCTTTCTCTTACGATTGTGCCTTGGTTGTCACGGTCGTGCTCGACCCTATCACGGCCATGACGGTGCAATCATGAGCATTCTAGATACTTGACATTTGACTTTCTTTGCCGTCCTCTCTCTAACGGTCGTGAACAGGCTGTCATGCAGTGACAAAGTCGTAATAGGCTTTACAGAGCCATTTCATCGGCCTATTTCTTGCTCACTTGATCACAGTCATTCCTAAGGTTGAGCGTCCTGGAATTTCAATTTTCAACTCAAAAATACATGTTTTGAGATGAAATTAAAGGGAAGACATATACATCATCAAGAACATATTTAGGGCATGAATTATATACATAAGGACATGATTGAACGATAGGTTTAAATCATATGAATCATGAAAACACATATTTTAGAGTTTCCCTATAATTATTCATAACATTACAATTAAGGCATGGAACATGATTAGAACAATGGATCTTCACCTAAACATGTAGATCTACACACTAAAATCATGTTGCCCTCAATCACAATACAATATGAGAAAAGGGTATCATCAAACTCTTAATCCATTATAGAAAAAATATTGAGAGAGGAGAGAGGGGTTGGAGTCCCTTTTACATATATACTTAGGGTTTTGCTCTCTTTCTTCTTTGTTGATCCTTTTTTCCCTATTCATATCATCTTTTCTGTTGTCCTTCTCTTCCTTCTTGTTTTTCTATTTCTTCATCCCCAAGTTTCCGGATTGTAGTTATTGTGTGGGAGGAGAGAAGAGTAACTTTGGCGAGCTTTTAAAGGATATAATGTTTGTCCTACCTCCAAAAGAAGGTAGGATCTCCTCTATAGATTACCACTGTAGGTTGCAAAATCAATGCTAGACGAGGAAAGTGCAGTTCAGCCCCTGGTTCATGTCTTGATGTGAAGGGGTTTGCAAGGGTAGGATTGGTTCAGAGAAAAAAATTCTCCTGGTTCATTTACAGATTGTTGCTTTGAAGTTTTTCCCCGGCGTTGATTTCTGTCTAGCCCTAGCACTTGGTTCCTCTTCCTTTCAGCTGATTCATTCTCCATACCTCCTAGAAGCATCGACGAAGAATGCTGCAATGTTGATCGAGGGTTGCAATGCCGTTGCGATATCTGATGCCGATTGAGGGCCGTTGCAATGCTGCTGGATGTCGATGGAGGGCTGTTGAAACGTCATTCAAGACCAGGGGCGGCGACGACATCGAAGGACCTAGAAGTAGATGAACGAAGCATGAATCTACACCTCTTATTCTTCCTAGTCACTCCTGGTCATCGTCGCTGCTGCCTAACCTTCTCGTCACTTCACACTAAGGAGGTGCCTCCTTTGCCGCCTCAGGTATCTAGGGCATCCAACAAAACTGAGGATGGAGCTCACTTAGGTCGAAATCCGACCTCGAAGCAGAGGAGAGCTGATCACTAGCTGATCATACTGAATTTTCACTCCATTTACACTTAATTTCATATGTACCGAGCCCCTAAAATTGCCTACATTTGGTTAATTATACCTAGAATGCATGCATTTATCATTTCTGCATAACACCAATCTGCACTTGCTAATTGAGCTGATTTCACTAGCTGTTTTACCCCTTGTTTAATTTTTATTTGTGAACTTTGATGCTTGCTATTCTTGCCCTTCTAGCAGGTATTACAAGGCTGCAACAGGCTGGAAAAGGGGGGGGGGGGACCACTGATTAGCTGTCCAAAAAGTAGAGGAATTTGCTAGAAATTCTACTGGACAGGACAGATGGTACAAATCAGAAGCTTTGGAAGCTTCTGATTTGCATCAAAGGGTGATTAAGGACCATATAAAAGCTGAAAAATCTGGAGCAGGAGGGGGAGCCTCCATTAGCAAGGGTTGCTGGACCAGGGAGCTAAGGAAGGAGCTGAAGAGTAAATTCCAACTCTCCTAGGAGAGGGCAGTAGTCTAATTACATGTTATGGATGGAGTTTGAACAATGCTGATTTCCTTCTCTGATATTGATGCTATTTTGATATTCTGATTTCCTAATTTTTGTGGAATCTATTTTGTCATTGTGAAATCCTAATCTTATAGGCAACCGAGAGGTTGATTTATGGTTTCTTTCTTGTTCAGAAATGAATCAAGATGCAATGATGAATTCTTAGATTCCTATTCCAATCTGTGATTATGTGTTCAATGCATCCAATCAACTTGTGTTAATGTGGACCTCATTTGCATTTGCAACCGAGAGATTGATTTTAGGTCCCCTTGATGTTTAGAGATAAACCAAGAGCATTAGCATTAGTATTGGATTTAATTACATTCCTGTTTGGTTAATTGAGTCAATTGTTCTATTATTATGAATGTTGATTAGTTGTGGTATCAATTTCAGACTTACTGATTTGCCAAATCTGAGAGGATTTTGGCAATATCAGTAAGGTGCTAAATCTTGTGCTTAATGATAACTTAATATCAGTGAGGATCTTTTATTAATTCAACCTAGCTAACATTCATATGAGAATATGATAATTAGTCCTGATTTAATTACATTGTGAGAACAGTCATATTTCAAGTTGAATTAGATTTGACTTGCATTGCTGCAATTGTTCCAATCCATCCATAGCTAAACTAGATGAACCCACTCGTAGGAGAATTTCTCATTAGTTGATAATCCCCTTAAGTTCTCAGCTTAGTAGTTAGATTTCAGTCCATATTAATCACCAAAACACCAAAAATAGCCCTTGCCTATTCATAGTTTAATTCTGTTTTTACCTTTTCTCCATTTCAATGTTTTAGCTACTTAGTCTAGGATTAGTCTAGTTTAGATGGTGAGTCTTTAGCTCTCAAATCACTGTGGATACGACACTTGAGTCTACTACATCTGATTTGTGCACTTGTAGGTAGAGTGAGTTGAGGAGTTTGATCACATTTCATAAAATTTCATTTTATCTCAATTCTGGCCTATAATTCAGCAAGTTATCACACCACGCAATTCACATCAAGGCTTTGGCGCCGTTGCTGGGGATTTGAGGCTAATTAGATTAACTTTAGATAGTTTAGATTAGTTTTAGACTAGTTATCATTCCCATTTTTAGCCTAGTTTCCAGTTTTTGCAAGTTATCATTCTGAATTCTGCATTCTTGTCTGATTTTCTTTCTTTTCTGAATTTGATACTTCTGATTTCAATTTATGCAGGATTCAGATAGTCAAGAAGATCTATATTTGTCTGATCCTGAACCTGAGAGAAGATTCAATAGAAGAAGAAGATTGCAAAGAGAATAAAGAATGAAAAGAATTTTTTAAGAAGAGACAAACAATCAGGCCATGGCTGCTCCAAGGACATTAAAGTACTGTTATTCACCTTGTAATGCCAGAGGACAACCAGTGGATGGAGCCATTGCACCTGCTGTCACCTTTGAGTTGAATCCAGCATTAGTTACAATGATTAGGCAGCACAAATTTACTGGATTAGGGACTGAAGACCCAGCTCTACATATTGATAACTTCAAGAAAATGTGCAGCACAGTCCACTTCCACAACACTCCTATGAATGCTGTGTACATGAGATTGTTTCCCTTTTCACTCAAGGACAGAGCTAAGATTTGGTACAAGTCCCTCACACCTAAAGAAATTGCAACTTGGGAGTCCATTGTGCAGCTGTTCTTATCTGAATTTGTTCCCCCTTGCAAGACTGATAACTACAGAGATCAGATTGCAAGATTCTACCAATTGGATCAAGAAAACATATGTGATGCTTGACAAAGACTTCAAAGTCTATTGAGGGCATGTCCACACCATGGATTTGAAAAGTGGCAATTGGTCAATTATTTTCATAAAGGACTGCACAATCCTAGCAAAGTAGCCTTGGACACTACTACAGGAGGAATTTTTGCCTCCAAAAACATTGATGAAGCATACCAGCTGATTGAGAACATTGCCAAGAACCATAATTTCCTTATCCATGATAGAACAAGAAGGCCACCAGCTGAAAATCAAGTGAACAACTTGTTTGTCCAGATTGAAGAAGTCCTGCAAAAGGCCTTAAAAAGGTTGAGTTTATCACCCAATGTGAGCAAGGATCCAATTCTGAAAATAGATGTGATGTATGTGGAAATCAAGGCCATGTTATAGAGAGTTGCAATCTAATTATGCAACAATATGAGAAATCAATTGACCAAGTGAATGCTGTGGCAAACTATGGAGTGAAACTCCCTGCTGAATACTACACTCTAGAGAACAAAAATCACCCCTATTTTTCATACAAGGCCATTCACTATCAGGCATCTCCAATGCATAATTCAAATTGGCAGCCCAAGATTTTACCAAAGAATCAACCCCTTCCTTATATTCAGCCTCCAAATGTCCAAATGCAAAGACCTCCATATGAGCATCCAGTTCAAACCTCTCAGATGTCAAAAATGGAGGAGTGGCTGCAAACAACCCTTAAGAAGCAAGAAAAATAGGAAGAGGCAATGCTGAAGTTAACTATTGAATTAGGGACCTTGAGTACCCATAACAAAGCACTTGAGAGCCAAATTGCACAACAAGCCAGCACCTCAGCTAGGCCACCAGTGTTTTTCCCAGGACAACCAGAAGTCAATCCCAAAGAGCAAGTGCAACTATCCAGCTCTGAACTGGAAGAATTATTGAAGAACCAATGAGGCGTGTTGAGGACAATTCAGCTAGAGCAAATTCAAATTCAAAGATTGAGAAGAGCCAGCTGAAGAAAATGTGGTGGAAAACAGAAACAAGAACCCTCAGAATGAAGTCAAGGCTAGAATTTTTTATCCTGTGCCATTCCCACAGAGGCTTGTAAAGGCTAGACAAGATCAACAGTATGGGAGATTTCTAGAAATTTTGAAGAAACTCTACATTAATGTGCCATTTGTGGAGGTCATTCAGGAAATGCCATCATATGCAAAGTTTCTCAAAGAGATTTTGACCAACAAAAGGAGAATTATGGAGAATGAGACCACAACCTTAACTAAAGAAGCCTCAGCCATAATTCAAAACAAACTCCCTTCCAAATTGAAAGATCCAGGAAGCTTTTCAATTCTTTGTGAAATTGAGAATAGAAAAATCGAAAGAGCTATGTGTGATTTGGGAGCTTCTGTAGTGTAATCCCTTTGTCACTGTGCAGAAAGCTAGAGGTTGGGGATCTGAAGCCCACCAACATGTCCTTGCAGCTAGCTGATAGGTCTATCAAATATCCACATGGAATTCTTGAAGACATACCACTGGAAGTTGGAAAGTTCTACATTCCTGTAGACTTTGTTGTACTTGACATGGATGAGGACCTGAACACCCCAATTCTGTTAGGCAGACCCTTCTTAGCCACTACAGGAGCTGTGATAGATGTCAAGGAAGGTAGATTGACATTTCAAATTGGAGAGGACAAGATAGAGTTCAATCTAGCTCAAGTTATCAGTAGCCCCAACTTTCAACAGGAAGACTTTGAAGATGGACAGATTAATCAGATAGTGGAGCAAGTTTCTGCAATAATCCCAATTGAAGACCCTTTGCAAAGATGCCTTATGTTTGATCACTTGAAGGAACTAGAAGACCCTGAAGCTAACGCCTGCCAATCTGTGATGAATTCATTCAAATTAGTGGACAAATCAGAAATCCAGAATGTAGTGCAAGAGGTTTTCACTACTGAATTCCAGACCAGCTCAACCAAGGAAAACTCTTCTAAATTGGAGCTGGAACCTCTTCCTAGTAATTTGAAGTATGAGTTTCTGGGAGAGAATTCCACATACCCAGTGATATCAATGCCAATTTACCCCAAGATCAAGTTCAAGAGCTGCTGAAGAGACTGAAGTTATACAGGGAAGTAATTGGCTACTCAATTGAAGACATCAAGAGAATCAATCCTTCAATCTGCATGCACAAAATTCCCATGGAGGATAATTACAAGCCCACAATTGAATGCCAAAGGAGATTGAATCCTATTATGAAGGAGGTTATGAAGAAGGAAGTGCTCAAACTCTTGAATGCTGGAATCATATATTCAATTTCAGATAGTGAGTGGGTTAGTCCAGTCCAAGTTGTGCCAAAGAAGGGTGGAATTACTGTGGTAAAATCTAATTCAGATGAGTTGATTTCCACTAGAACAGTGACTGTATGGAGATTGTGCTTAGATTTCAGGAAATTGAATTAGGCACCAGGAAGGATCACTTCCCACTCCCTTTTATTGATCAAATGCTTGAGAGGCTAGCCAAACACTCTCACTTCTACTACTTGGATGGCTACTCAGGATTTTTACAGATTCCAATCCATCCACAAGATCAGGACAAGACCACTTTCACTTGTCCATATGGGACATTTGCCTACAGAAGGATGCCATTTGGTTTGTGCAATGCCCCAGCCACATTTCAGAGGTGTATGATGTCTATTTTTTCAGATTTTATTGAAGACATTATGGAAGTCTTCATGGATGACTTTTCAGACCATGGGGATTCCTTTGAAGGCTATTTGGAAAATTTGAATAAGGTGTTGCAAAGATGCAAGGAATCCAATATGATTCTGAATTGGGAAAATGGCATTTCATGGTTCAAGAGGGAGTTGTACTAGGCCACATTGTCTCTAGCACTCTAGCAGAGGGATTGAAATGGACAAGGCCAAGATTGAAACCATTGAGAAATTTTCACCTCCAAAGAATGTGAAGGCAGTGAGGAGTTTCTTAGCCCATGCTGATTTTTACAGAAGGTTCATCAAGAATTTCTCAATGATAGCCAGACCCCTCACAAAGCTACTAGAAAAGGATGTTGAATTCAATTTTGACAAAGATTGTTTGAGAGCTTTTAACCAGCTGAAGCAAGCCATCACATCAGCCCCAATAGTGCAACCACCAGATTGGTCACTACCTTTTGAAATAATGTGTGATGTTTCTGATCAGGCGGTAGGGGCAGTGCTAGGCCAAACAAAAGACAAGAGACACCATGTTATCTGCTATGCCAGGAAAACTCTCGATGAAGCTCAAGTCAATTATGCCACTACTGAAAAAGAATTATTAGCTGTGGTATTTACTTTTGACAAGTTCAGATCATATCTTGTTGGAGCCAAAGTCATTGTGTACACTAAACTAACCATCAAGCAGTGAGGCATCTGATCAGCAAGAAAGAGTCAAAACCAAGACTGATCAGATGGATTTTATTACTCCAAGAATTTGATGTGGAGATCAAGGAAAAGAGGGGCACTAAAAATTTAGTGGCTGACCATTTGTCCAGATTGGAAGGAAGTCAATTCCTATCAATGATTCCTTTTCTGATGACTTCCTAATGGTTATCTCAGCTGCTCCAGCCCCATGGTCTGCTGACATTGTGAATTATTTAGCCTGTGGAATCATCCCATCTGATTACTCATATCAGCAGAAGAAGAAGTTTTTTCATAATATAAAAGACTATTATTGGGATGATCCATTCTTGTACAAGAAATCTCCTGATGGAATGTTCAGAAGGTGTGTGCCAGAAGCTGAATTCCAAAGACATTTTGCATGAATGCCATTCATCACCCTATGGAGGACATGGGGCCACTCAGAAAATAGCTGCTAAGGTTCTCCAATCAGGTTTTTATTGGCCCACTCTATTCAACGATGCTCATATGTATGTGAAGAGCTATGATGTGTGCCAAAGAGCAAGGTCAATTTCAAAAAGGAATGAAATGCCTCAAAATGGAATTCTGGAAGTTGAAATTTTTGATGTATGGGAATTGATTACATGGGACCCTTTCCTACTTTATTTGGATACAAATTCATATTGTTGGCTATTGATTATGTGTCCAAGTGGATAGAGGCAATCCCCACAGTAGCTGCTGACTCCAAGGCAGTTATCAAAATGTTCAAAGAATTCATTTTTCCAAGATTTGGAGTGCCAAGAGTGATTATCAGTGATGGAGGCAGCCATTTCATTGAGAGGAGTTTTGAGAACCTCCTAAGTAAATATGGGGTCAAGCACAAAGTTTCAACAACCTATCACCCACAAACCAATGGCCAAGCTGAAATCTCAAATAGGGAGATTAATACCATTCTGGAAAAAACTGTTTCATTAACCATAAAAGATTGGAGTAGCAAGCTGAATGATGCACTTTGGGCTTATAGAACAGCCTATAAATCTCCAATTGGTGTCTCCCCATATAAGCTAGTTTATGGAAAACTTGCCATTTGCCAATTGAGCTCAAGCATAAGGCATATTGGACTGTCAAGGTGTTGAATTTTGATATGCATTCTTGTGGACAGAAAAGGCTATTACTGCTGGACGAACTAGATGAGATTAGGCTCAATGCTTACCACAATTCTGAATTTTACAAGGAAAGGACAAAGAGGTGGCATGACAGCAGGATATTAAATAAAGAGTTCAAAGTTGGAGACTTGGTATTGCTGCACAACTCAAGACTCAAACTCTTTCCTGGAAAGTTGAAATCCAGATGGTGTGGACCATTCAAAGTCCACAAAGTTTACCCCTTTGGAGCTGTGGACCTTGAGAATGGTAACTCAGATGTCTTCAGATTAATGGGCAAAGACTCAAATTATATAACCCCACAGTAGAGAATTAAGCTAAGGAAGTGCTAAAACTGTCTGATCCACCAGAATCACCTAGCTGATGTCAATTGCAGCAATGTCTAGCCTAAGACACTAAACTAGGGCGCTTCTTGGGAGGCAACCCAAGCCATTTCATATCTAATTTTCTTTGTTTTGTAGGAATAAATCAGAGAGGAATCAACTCTACCCCTGACTTTCAACTTAGGGAGCACTCAAACTCAAATCTGATTTTTCTCATTGAAATGCTACTGATATCTGATATCATTTTCTAATTCCTGTTCTAATCATCATAATGATATTTGAATCATCACTCATATCAATTATCCACATTTGCCATTGCTAAATTTCAGTGCATTTCTCAATCCTCATATAAATTGCTAAATTGTACACTTTACTGATTTCCAAAACTGATCATTGCAGTTTTCTGATATTGCATTTGATCATTCTCCAATTCTCTGCAGAATTGATTGCATACTGATGCATACCAAGAAGAACTGATCACAAAAGCTTCTGATTGATATGAAGGACCCAAATGAAGCAAGGAACAACTTCGAGATTTAATACCCTCCCCACCCTCTCCCTTGCCTAAATTTCTCATCATTGAGGACAGTGCTGAAGATAAGCTTGGGGGAGGAAACCTGGTGCATTTCTGAACTCTATTAGCATGTTTTAATAGATTTTAATGCTCACATCATATCTTTCACCAGGTTATCATTATTATCACCCAGTTATCAGTGTTATCATCAAGTTACCACAAGTTATCACTGTTACTGTTCAGCTCAAATTATGTTATCATTTTAACTCACAAATGAGTGAAAACCTCTAATATGACAGCTAGTACACTCCAATACCAAGTAGTCAATTTGACTATTAATCTTTTTACTTCAATAAGCTCATATTCAGATGTACTTGATTTCAATTCAGCTGAAATTTCTCCTTTTGTGGGCAACACTATCTGACACTCATGGATTGGTTAGAAATTAGAAGATGTGTAGAATGAAATCAAGGCTTTTGCTGCTATGTTAAATAGGAAAACTTGACTATTTGTACTAAGGAATCTAAATTTTACTTGAGTTTGAACTACTGCTCACTTCATGAACAGAAAAGAAAAAAAAATATGAAGAAAAAGGAGAAAGTGAAAAGTTGCATTTTGCATTGCATGCATGCATGAATAAAGAGAGTTAAATTCCAAAAGGGATCTCTCTTGAATAAAGCCAGGATCTTTATCCTGTGACCAGCATGAATAAAAATCAGGTTCAAACCTGTTTACTTGCATCATCATGAATAAAAGTCAGGTTACAAACCTATTTAAGCAGTACAAAAATCTGTTCATCAAGAGATTAGTAGTTCAACCTTTATAGTAAAGTTGACAATTCCTGAAATACAAATCAGTTACTGTTAGTATTTCTTTCATGACTTAAATTTTCTTTAGCCTTTGTGATTCCTTAGCTAGAAATTGGATTTCAAAAAGAATGGAGTGTTAGCAAAGTGAGAAACTCATTTGATTTCAATCAGCTGAATCTGAATTCACTTGTGAACTGTTTAATTCAAACCTTGTTCTTAATAACTGAATGTTTTGCTTGAAGACAAGCAAAAGATTAAGCTTGGGGAGTTTGATCACTAGCTGATCATATTAAGTTTTCACTCCATTTACACTTAATTTAATATGTACTGAGCCCCTAAAATTGCCTACATTTGGTTAATTATGCCTAGAATGCATGCATTTATCATTTCTGCATAACACCAATCTGCACTTGCTAATTGAGCTTATTTCACTAGTTGTTTTACAAGGCTCGCTATTCTTGCCCTTCTAGCAGGTATTACAAGGCTGCAACAGGCTGGAAAAGGAGGGGGGCCACTGATTAGCTGTCCAAAAAGTAGAGGAATCTGTTGGAAATTCTGCTGGATAGGACAGATGGCACAAATCAGAAGCTTTAGAAGCTTCTGATTTGCATCAAAGGGTGATTAAGAACCATATAAAAGCTGAAAAATCTGGAGCAGGAGGGGGAGCCTCCATTAGCAAGGGTTGCTGGACCAGGGAGCTAAGGAAGGAGTTGAAGAGAGGCTGCTGCAATCTGATTTCCAGTCGACAGATTTTTACTCTTTTGATTTCAGAATGGCTTGCATTGTTACCTCTTCTTGTTTTGTATCAAACTTTATATCTATGAGGAACTAAATTCCAGCTCTCCTAGGAGAGGGTAGTAGTCTAATTACATGTTATGGATGGAGTTTGAACAATGATGATTTCCTTCTCTAGTATTGATGCTATTCTGATATTCTGATTTCCTGATTTCTATGGAATCTATTTTGTCATTGTGAAATCCTAATCTTATAGGCAACCGAGATGTTGATTTATGGTTTCTTTCTTGTTCAGAAATGAATCAAGATGCAATGATGAATTCTTAGATTCCTATTCCAATATGTGATTATGTGTTCAATGCAACCGAGAGGTTGATTTTAGGTCCCCTTGATGTTTAGACATAAACTAAGAGCATTAGCATTAGTATTGGATTTAATTACATTCCTGTTTGGTTAATTGAGTCAATTGTTCTATTATTATGAATGTTGATTAGTTGTGGTATCAATTTCAGACTTACTGATTTGCCAAATCTGAGAGGATTTTGGCAATATCAGTAAGGTGCTAAATCTTGTGCTTAATGATAACTTAATATCAGTGAGGATCCTTTTCTAATTCAACATAGCTAACATTCATATGAGAATATGATAATTAGTCCTGATTTAATTACACTGTGAGAACAGTCATATTTCAGGTTGAAATAGATATGACTTGCATTGCTGCAATTGTTCCAATCCATCCGTAGCTAAACTAGATGAACCCCACTCTTAGGAGAATTTCTCATTAGTTGATAATCCCCTTAAGTTCTCAGCTTAGTAGTTAGATTTCAGTCCATATTAATCACCAAAACACCAAAAATAGCCCTTGCCTATTCATAGTTTAATTATGTTTTTACCTTTTCTCCATTTCAATGTTTTAGCTACTTAGTCTAGGATTAGTCTAGTCTAGATGGTGAGTCTTTAGCTCTCAAATCACTGTGGATACGACACTTGAGTCTACTACATCTGATCTGTGCACTTGTAGGTAGAAGAAATTGCAATAGAATGTGTGCAAGAAATTTTATGTCCAATTTTGCGTCATCAAGTTTTTTTAGTAACACTATTGTCATAGCCGATCAGATCATTGATCGGGCCAACCGGGTAATAAGACGACCTTTGGCTGATTCCAAAATCAGGTTGGACCACTTTGAACTGCTTCGAACCGGTCAAAAACCAATCAAAATCGGTGAAAATAAGTCAAAATTAGTCTGGACGAACCGACCAAATAAAATATTTAATTTTTTCACCAATCTAATTACTTTGATCCAAAATCACCTTTTAGGCCCATTTTATATTAGTTATCTTGTCCTCACTTTCTAATTACTTTGATCCAATCTAATTACTTTGATCCAAAATAACCTTTTAGGCCCATTTTATATTAGTTATCTTGTCCTCACTTTCTTAGCATCCTCAATGTGGGACTATCTTCTTTATTTGTTTTCCTCGTTTAACTTTGTCTTCTACTCTTTTGATATCAATATGAGATTATTTATTTGTATACTTTTTATTTATCAATACTAAACTATTTTATCTATGTATTTTTCTTTTTATTCCTATGTTGTAGCAATTTAATATATATTTTTTACTCAAAAAATATTGTAATCATGACTTTATTTTTTATATGAAATTTTTACATTAAAAAATTACTAAATATTAATATAAATTTAGTAGCTACTAAATTAACATGTATTAATTTTTAAATTTAAGTTATGATGTCATTTTATATGATTATGGATAATATGTGATTTGATTTAACATAATTTTTACATATATAATATTTTATTCATATTTGATCCGACCGATCGGTCTAGGAAACTTTTCCGGTTGATGTCCGGTCCGATTCTTACAATAGTGGTTTGTAAGCATTTGTGTCAGCTATTTCTTGACGCAGAATATGTGCTTCCAGCGACTTTGAATCTTTCACAAACTAAATCGTTTCGCCAGATTGAGTTTTTTTTGACAAATTTGACAGACACAAAAGTAATATTTTGTAGCAAGTGAATTTTTTGCCTTCGCAATTCACTACTTCGCTATCCGTCTTAAAGTACTTTCGCAAAAATGACTAAGTCAAGTTGCAGGTTCATTTAAAGCTCCTATGCATGACAAAAGAAACTTCAGAGAAAACAAATAGAGGAATAATCATTATTTTTCAATTTCTCTTGGTAGACCGAGTAAATTTATTCAAGATCATGATTATTGAATTAATTAATTATCATGAATAAATCTTATAATATATTCTTTTGGTGAATGTTTTTAATATATTTTATTATCTGTTAGTCTCAATTAAACCTTTCATTATATGATAATTTAATAAATTAATCTGATGAGGATGAATTAGTTCATATATGTGTGTGTGAATATTTTAATTGTGGATGGATTAATTAAATTTTTATAAATATTTTGCAGGGAAAGTCGAATTAACGTCAAATGGTGGATTATGGAATGGATTAATTCAGTCAAGGCATAAATGAGATAAGGAGAAAAACATAATTAGGTGACATTTAGAGGCTTTATCTGTGTTTGGCGTAAAAGATAACTGGAAAAGTTATTGCCATCAACAAAGTTTTATCTTTGTGGAATTATCGGCCGCAATCCACATCACAAAGAGATTTTGGGCGATATAGGATGAAGGAATTAACTTTACCCCTTGATCTTATGGCTGAGAAGCATCATATCTAGGGCGTAAAATTAAGGTTATCACCTTCATTGGATATCTTTTACATCTGACTTCCTTGGGGGTTATAGAAATGTAACTTGATTTTTATGGGCGTAATCCATGAATGGCCGTAACTTATTGGTCAACAATGGGATGTATGACGTAATTTTGGGCATAATGATTGAAAAAATTTATCATTTTGGCCGAGATTAGAAGAAGGGCGTAAAGATAGAAAGAGTTTATCATTTTGGCCGAGATTAGAAGAAGGGAGTAAAGATAAGAATAATTTATCATGTTGCGATGAATCAACCGTGATCAACTTAAAATCCGTATACACCTATAAATAGCAGACAAAATCATCATTCCAACTCGTGCTTTGAAGTATGATTTTCTTATACAACGAGTCATGGGCTTTGTGTAGGCTTCGACCAAGAGAGAAAAAGTTGATCGGACGGTTGAATCCAGATGCTCCGACAACATTTGAGGATCCTGATTTATTCTTGGTGTAATCTTTCAATTGTTATTGTTATTTTGTTATTATCTCTCTGAAATTCTAGGATAAACTCCATGCTTTAGTTTTTTTTATTTTTAGGAGATTATTATTGAAGGGAAATTCTATGAATCCTTATTTTTTATTAATTAATTTCTTTTGATCAATCAATTTTTAATTGTGTTTAGTGCTTTTGATTTAATTATTTAAATTTCTGAGTTAAGTAATTACCAATTTGTGGACTACTTAATTTCATATTTTATTTAATTAAATTAAATGATTTATTGTGGAATTAAAAATTGACATAGGTCTAAAAACTAGTGTGTGGAGAATTAGATCTGTATGATTTGTTAATCTATACTAGTTTGTGGAGTGATTAATAGTCTAGAATTTTCATAGTAATGCATCTTAATTTTATTCTCATCTGCATAAATACCAGTTTGTGGGACTTCAATTTTGATTAAATATAAGACAGTTTGATTTGCTTGATTAAATAACAAAATTATCAGTTTGTGGACTATGTGATTTTAATCTTGTAAATTAATAACATAGGAAAATTTCTAAACCATCTTAAGAACTTTAATTTATCATTTCTAGTTCACATATTTATCCTTAATATATTATCATCCTCAGACCAACTTCAACACCATTATCTTATTATTATCTTATTTTCTTTATTTTATTTTATAATTAAAAAACTTATCTTCAAAATCTATGTTTTTATTCTTTTATTAATTTATAAATTTAGACATTGAATTAATTATTTTCCTCGTGGGTTCGACACTCTTTACTCCTTTTACTATATTACTTGAGCGACTAGTGCACATGCTTGCGATTTTATTTTGCTACATCATTTTACGCATCAAGTTTTTTACGCCGTTGCCAGGGAATATTTTATTAATTGGTTTCTAATTTTTATAGATTATTAGGAGATGTAAATAAAATTTTGTAAATAAATTTTCTATAAATATTCCTCTGATATGAATATGTACTGTTGTATTATTTGTTTTAATTATTCGTGTAAATAATCTAATAATTCTTTTGCTTTTGTAGATAAAAAATCACGAGATTTTCATTTATTTTTGGATTAGTACCGAATTTGTTGGCTTTCGATGATGAATTTTTATTTAATTATTCTGAGATCTAACTTTCTATTTTGCGGTCGACATGTTTTGATCTTCTGAACTTTGTTTTACGCCACGAATGCATACAATTATGATTTGACTTTGTTTCGGCCACTTTACATATGGTTTCTATTTTGCGCCCTATTTGGGTCAAGTTTCGACTTAGTCCCATTTACGCCAGGTGTGACTTTTGTTTCTCGGCCGTAATTTTTATTTGTCGCCTTCATTTTATACATAAGAATTGGATTAATAGATGACTTTCAATTTGCTGATTCAATTTTGTTTCGGCCGAGACGTGAATAGCTTTCTGTTTGGCGGCCAAGTAAATCGAACATCATTTTGGTTCTTTCAACAAGAGAATATGTCTCGTCCAGATATAGTGATAGAGAATCATGCATTGTGCTTTCAGATATTAATTCAAACAATTTTGAGATCAATCCGGCAATCGTGAGGATGATACAAGCATCACAATTTGGTGGAGGACTACACGAAGACTCTCATGACCACCTTGACAAATTTTTTGCCACTTTGAGCACTTTTAAAAATAATAATGTTTCTACTGAAGTTATTCGTTTATTATTATTTCCATAATCTTTGCGTGACAAATCTTCTACGTGGTTCAAAACTTTGCCTGCATGATCAGTTCACACGTGGTTGGAGTTGGTAGAAAAGTTTGTTGGAAAATATTTTCCACCACAAAAAGCAGGCAAATATGTAAGAGAGTTAAGGGCATTTATTCAAGATGATGACGAGACATTATATGAGGCATGGGAACGTTATAAGGAATCCCTTTCAAAAATTCCTGACAATAGAATCTCAAAATGACAAGTGATGGAAGACTTCCATCATGGACTGCGATCTTCAGATCAAGACAAGTTAGATCAATCTGCAAGAGGGACAGTACTTGGAGCTAAAAGCCCTAGTGAGATACTAGATATCATTGAAGCTGTTGCCCTGAAATCTAGTCAAGAAAAAAGACCCCCTCGATGAACCCATGGTGTTCACGCTGCGGAGAGTAGAAATTCTTTTGAAGTAGTGGCTCAGCTCGAGACTCAACCAAAAATTTGAAAAGATGATGTCATGGATGAGCTGTAGCAATTGTGGAGGAGGGCATTCTAGTAATTATTGCCCCACAGGTAATACTTTTGATTCTAATCAGATTGAAAATGCTAATTTTGTTACCAACCAACTTTTCAGGAGCAACGACTATGGTTGGAGAAATGATCCAAAGTTTGCCTATAATCAGAATCAAGGCCAACCTTCTAATGCACAAAAAAATTATATACCAAAAATGCAACCTGAAACTCTCCAATATCAATCATCAAATCATATGTAGGAGATGATGGCATAGACAATAGATACCATGCAATCATTGCAAAAGAATATGGAGTCTAGAGCCACGAGTCAGGATGCATCAATTCAAAAATTTGGAAAAACAATTAGGCCAGATGGCAACTCAACTGACTGGACGTACACCGGGCTCTCTCCCAAGCAACACAAAGAAAAATCCTAGGGGAGAAGAGCAAGATCAGCCTTGATCATCATCAGGACTAAGTCAAGCTGAAGACTATAAATTTAGAATTATTTCTACCTTATTTTTTTAGAATAGGCTTTTAATTAGTTATTGATTAATACTTTAGTTACATTAGAATTAATTTGGGTGATTTATTTATTTATTTTTTAGGTAGACATCTTATTTTATTAATGGAGTCATCTAATTAATATTTGTTTTTGTGCACGGAGTGGAATTCAGCTAATCATTTCTTCGGGTACGTCGAGCGCTCTGCATGCATGAATTAATATGTCAGGGCTCGTAAACGCTCCCTGACCTCTGACATGACAAGGCGAGACAACATAGCAGGGCTCCAAAGTCCGACAATCCAAGCACCACCTGTCATCGACATGCAGTAATGACTCCTCAAATCAGATTCCATGGAACTTCATAACAAGGCATGAAATGACTCATCAAAGACTATTACGCCCTGCCACACCGCCCACCAGCTGACCACAAATGAGAGAAGGCGTCAACCCACAATGACAAGATGACACTATGACAGAATTTGACATCAAGCATGCACGAGTCTAATCGAAAAAAAATTGTGAACGCATGCTGTGATTTTGGCGCCCCAAATCCAATCGACAAGACCCTTCACCGCACGCCATCACGCTGAAACAGGTATCACCCCCAAACTTTGATCTATAAAATCTTACTCCTTGTGCTTTCGCAGATCGTCAACACCGCCACCCCTAATGCCCGGATGAGAGCCGAAGTCTCAATGCCGATATTCATTACGCCCTCTCACTGCCGGCATTCATCACTTCACCGCCACGCCACATGTTCCTCCTTACGGCCGAGCGTCCCCACTGTGCACCGAGCTACCACCATCAGCGTTATGCCCCCTGGTTCTTTGTTCTTCACCACGCCCAATAGTGCCACGCTCATATTCCTCCTTACGGTCGCCAACTCCACGGTCATCGACTCAAGGCCAATATTCCACCGCCATAGACCGGCCGAGGTTCTTCATCGACCTACCCCTTCACGACTGACACTCCAGCATATATCACGGTGAGACACTTCATCGACTGATCGAGTTCTCAACCATTTTTCTGTTCGGGTTAACATGAGGCAATTTGCTAATATTTGGAGGGGACGTCGTGAACGATGACATCCGAATGCTCATCCGGTACCACATCCCTCACAATTAATTTCTTATCTCAGAGACTATTATTGGACTAAGCCTGATATGAACGAATGTATGGGATTTGAATTCATGCCACCAAATTTTAGGATACCGAAATGCTCAGGGAGTACAATTTACTTGCAGATATTCATTTATTATTTTCTCAAATTGGACTCTCTGACTTTGTGCATTCCTGGTAGCCAACATATGAAGCACTAATTATGGAATTTCTCTCATCCTTGGAGGTCTTTAATTTAGATGGCTAGAATTATGATCAGCCCCACATTTCATTCCAACTTTATGGGCGACCCTTTACCCTCACTCTAGGAGACATTAATAATATTTATGGATTTTTCAACCATGGGTCTCGTTCTATACCTACTGACTTTGATGCTGAAGCTTTTTGGAAACAGATAATAGAAGAAGACCGATTGGTTTGGAACACAGCTGAAGAAAGCACAATTCAGAATCCTGTTTTGCGCTTCATCCATCGCATGCTGAGCAACACCTTAAGTGGACGTAGTGACAATGATGGTGCTATCTTAGAGGGAGAGTTATACCTCATCCACTGCATGCTCCACAGAACTCCGATTAATGTGGGTGCCTTCATCATTCGTCGCTTCCAACGCCGCACTACTCATCGTGGCGGCAGCATTAATATGGGCGCTCTCATCACACCTATTGCTCAACACTTACAACTTGACTCGGATGATCTTGAAGTTGTGCCGACCATTCATGCTATGGGTCTCATGAAGACCAACAACAAAGGGATTAAAGTTTTTATTTTTAAAGGCTTTGCTTAGATCGGGATGCTTTTACGCCATATAATCCAAATAATTGGCTTCTTTTTAGGCAGTTCACACTCCACACAGCAGGACCATCTGTCCTAGTTGATCAGCCACTTCAGGATACAGAGTTCTCTTAGTTTGAGTCTCCAGATTATGCGGCAGCCCAATAACAAATGCGACAACAAGAATTTCTTCATGCTTCACTAGCGGTTTCCCGACATGAGGCACCTACCACTCCTTCATATGTACTGATGCCATCCCCTATTCCATCTCTAGCACAAGAAAGTTCTTCTGGCTCTTCTTTAGTTCTGGCCTTGCCATATGGAAGAATCTGCACCACTACAGGAACCGACGCTACCAAACCTTACACCTCTAGAACGGACTTATTTCTCACCACTCCCAAAACATACCTATTATCCACCACCCCCACCGCCTCATCCCGATTATGCAACCATGTAGAGCCTCTGGGAATCCATGTAACATGAGCAACTTCGCCAGGCAGGAGAGTTGCACACTATTCGAGAGGAGCAAAATCGGTAGGCGGCAGAGTTGACCACCATTTGAGCAGACTTCAGGGATATGCAGGAGCGCCAAGGCCACTTCGAGTCCCTCCAAGATCAAGATGTCCGCATAACGAGACATGTCCACGACTATCATATGCGTCAGGGACATTTCGGCTAGGGGTGGCAATATTCTCCACCCCCACGGGGCCCCGCGGGGATTCCCCATTCGGGGCCCCACATTCGGGGATTTTTTTCCCCGCGGGGGCGGGGATGGGGACCAAACTGCCCGCGCCCCCTCTTTCGGGGATCGGGGCGGGAGTAGTTCCCCCCACCCTATCAGGGCCCCGAATCCCTGATAAATTATTTATAATTAATAATTATTATAATTATATTTATTAGATTACATTTGAATCGTTCATTTTACATATATATATATATAACATTAAACCCTAACAACCCTCTTCTTTCTCCCTTTTCTCTCAAATCTCTCAAATCTCAAATCTCAAACCCTAAAGGCTACATGACCAGTCGGCCGCCGGCGCCGCCGAAAGGCCAGAAACCGCCGACCGCCAGCCGCCAATTGCCAGATTCCCTTCATCGGTGATCAATGTCATCTCCGGCAATTCAATCTTCACAAGGTATTCATTTTCAACGTCGTCGTCGAGGTCGAGGGCGGGTCGTCATCGTCGAGGGCGGGTCATCATCGAGGGGATCGCCGTGGACCGTGGTCGTTGTCGAGTGGTCGTCGTGGGCGGCGGCTGAAAGGGGCGTCGTCGTCATCATGGTCGAGGGCGGGTCATCGTCGAGGGGATCGCCGTGGTCGTCGTCGTGGGCGGCGGCCGAAAGGGGCGGCAGCGTCATCGTGGGCGAAAGGGGTGGCGGCCGAAAGGGGCGGCGGCCAAAATCGTCAGCGCAGAGGTGATTTCGCCTTTGCCCCTTTCGGTCGATCTCCTCCTTTCGCTGTCACCGCCGCTCCTTTCGCCATCGCCGCCGCTCCTTTCGCCGCGCCGCCGCGCTGATCACCTATTTTTTGTACTTATAATCCCTACAATTAAATCCACAATTTTACATAAAAGTCGGACGTATTTTAAATGTTTTGATCAATTTTTAGTGAAAGAGTTGAACGAGTAGAAGAAGGGACTAACCACTTTTCAAAATTTGAATTTTGAACAGGGAGGAGACATAAAGGAAGGAAGGGAAACCAAAAAGTGGAGGTGTGTGGAGCCAGAGAAAAAGAAGAAAAAAGAGGACAAAGGCAAAGGAAGAAGAATGAAGAACTAAAGAAGAACTTTAGGATTCTCTCGTGAAACAAACTTTGTTGATGCTGATTTTTATTCCGACATTTTGATATTTTGAAGTTGACTTTTCATTTCATTTACATGATGCATGTCTATTTAGAATTTACATCTGATTTCAATTAGATCGAGAGATCAATTGATTTTTCTGCTATTAGCTGATTTCATCCAAGAGGAGAAATCAACCATCCCGATTGCTATGCTTCTAGTAATTGTTAATCTATATTTTGTTAGAAAGATCGAGAGATCTATGAAAGTGACTGTTATGAGATGAGAATCCTGACAGTCGAGTGAGGAGTCAATTCGCGTTCTGATCATTAGTGTAAGATTAATAGGTCGGGTTGTAAGAATCGAGAGATCAAACCCTTCTACTGATTAGAGATGAGAGTTTCCTTAATCGGTAATCTTAAATTAGTGATCGGTAGTAATTCCCCTTCTTGATGAACGAATACGTCAATTGCAATAGCTTCAACGAGTTAATCACGAGAGAATCCTTCCCTTCACTCCTTAATCTTTTCTTACCTTATTTCTTGATTTCCTTTTATCTAAATTCATTCACGCATCTAGTGATTCTTTTATAATTCTGTAACGACTTCTGAGGTATAAATAGATTAATTAATTAATCTAAATCAGTGGGATTATGACACTCAGTGTTTCTACTCGACCTTTTATACTTGCAGTTGCGTGAACTCTCGAGTAAAATTTAAAACGTGGCTAGAATTTCCTTTTTATGTGAAAATCCGCAACTTCACAACTACGATAACTTCACGTCAAGTTTTTTGGCGCCGTTGCCGGGGATTCAGATTAATTATTTACCTTTCGTTTATATCCTTACTTAGTTTGTTTAAGTGCTATTCACGGCTGACTATATTTTCTCATTTGATTTCAGGGAATAGTATATGCCCAGAAGTATGCAGTCAACTACTTGAATTAGACCCTGAAATAGATCGAACTTTTAAGAGAAGGGTGCGAGAATACAAGCGCATAACATCCTTTTTTGAAGGTACAAGCAGCACTCAATCTATAGAGTTCGAGGAGAATTCTGATCCTGAGATCGAAATGATGGCTGAACAAGAAGAGCCAATTCAACCACAACCACTGGTCCCATCATTAGAAGAACTCTATACTCCTACCGTAGATGGACTGGAGTCTGCAATTCTGAAACCTGCCATTCAAGCCAATTTCGAGTTAAAATCATCTCTAATCTCTACGATCCAACAAAAACAATTTGCAGGAACCTCAAATGAAGACCCAAATCAACACCTTAAAGATTTTCTAGAAATATGTGAGACAACTAAGATGAATGGGGTATTGCCAGAAGCGTTGAGACTGAGGCTCTTCTCTTTCTCCGTAAGGGGTAAAGCCAAGCAATGGCTACAATCATTGAAACCCCGAGAATTAACTACCTGGGAGCAACTAGTAAAAGCATTTCTGTCAAAATATTTCCCCCCAGCAAAACTATAAGAATCAGAAATCAAGTCATTAGTTTCGTGCAAAAAGACCAGGAGACATTGTATGAAGCTTGGCAAAGGTTCAAGACATTGCTGAGGTCGTGCCCTCATCATGGTTTAAGCAAATGGATTTTGGTTCAGTCCTTCCACAATGGACTTAATTACACCTCAAAAATGGCGCTTGACAACGCTTCAGATGGTGTGTTTATAAAGAAAAATGTAGATGAAGCTTACCAACTTATAGAAGAAATTGCTAGGAATCAACATTTCTTGGCTCATTCAAGGTCTAATGAGTCCGCAGCATTAACTCAAACTCGAATTGACGGTGAGGATTTTACTTCCAAGATGGAGTATATAGTTCAAAAAGCAATTAGTCGACTGGGACTCAATGAAGCTACTCCAACTGTCAATATGATAACAAGATGCTGTGAAATATGTGGTTCATCTGATCACATTTCTGTGCACTGTGAGCTATTAAAACAGCAAGGACACCAAAACAACAAGCTAATGCTATAGGCCCTTATCCATCAAATAATGACCCATACTCTAACACCTTCAATCCAGGATGGAGAAACAATCCAAAGTTTTCTTACAGAGATAATTCTCAACAAAATCATACTCTCATTTGGCAAAACAGATTCGATCAGAGAGCACAACCTCAAAATTCCTCGACAGAACAAGGGTCATCTTCTACCAACAAGCTAGAAGTAATGATGGAGAAATATATGTCATAATAGGACACTCTGATGCAGAAAATGTTTGAGAAAATTGAAAGCCTCTCAATTCACAACAAAATGTTGGAAACTCATATAGCTCAACAAGCTGCGTAACTAGGGATCTTACCTGGACAGCCAGAGAAGAATCCAAAAGAGCAAGTCCAAGCGGTGACTTTAAGAAGTGGAAAGACAACTAATAATACTAGAAGAACAAGAGCAGAGGTCTCGACAGAGGCAACACAGGAAGTTGGTGACCAAAATCAGATAGTTCAACCAGAGGACACAATGAATAGATCAAATAAATCCAAACAACAGCTTGCTGAAGGACAGCCTAGCTATTCTTCACGGATACCATTTCCTAAAGCCCTCGAGAAATCTCGATAGGACCAACAATTTGGCAAGTTTGTAGAGATTCTAAAGAAACTCTATATCAATGTACCTTTTGTGGAAGCTATTCAAGAGATGCCAGCATATGCCAAATTCTTGAAGGACATTCTATCGAAGAAGAGGACGATACAAGAAAATGAAACTGTCGCGCTAACTGTTGAGGCAAGTGCGGTAATTCAAAATAGATTACCTCCGAAGCTAAAAGATCAGGGGAGCTTCTCCATACCCTGTGAAATTAGAAACCGAAAGATACGAAGAGCCTTATGTGATCTTGGTGCTTCAGTAAGTGTTATACCTCTGTCATTGTGTAAGAAACTTGAAATGGGGGATATTAAGCCCACGAATATGTCCCTCCAATTGGCAAACAGATCTATAAAAATCCCGCAGGAAATCCTGGAGGACATACCCATCAAAGTAGGTAATTTCTACATACCAGCCGACTTTGTGGTTCTGGACATGGATGAAGATAATCAAACACCCATTTTGTTAGGGAGACCCTTCTTAGCTATTGTCGGAGCAGTAAAAGACGTTAAACAAGGTCGCCTTACCTTTTAAATAGGTGATGACACGGTTGAATTTTGACTAAATCACCTTATTAATTGCCCAGACATGGAAGACCACTGTCTTCAACCTGAGCAACTTGATTCCCTTGTACAGAAGGTGGCATCAGTTATTCACATATCAGACCCTCTGGAAGTATCTCTTGAAGCCCAAGAATCATCTTTGTGGACAGAAGAAGAAGCAGACATTCTTACGAGCCACATGCTCTAAACTGAAACACAACACCCTAATGCTCCACTGGAAGACCAATCTGCATAATTTATGCAACAACCTAGCTCAAAGAAGCCAACAAAGCCAGAATTAAAGAAGCTTCCTCAAAATCACAAGTATGCATTTCTAGGAGAAGACTCCACTTATCCAGTGATTGTGAATGCAGATTTAAAGACAACTCAGCTTCAGCAGCTATTGGATAAGCTAAAAGCTTACAAGCATGTCATCGGATACACATTGGATGATCTCAAGGGAATCAATCCTGCTATATGCATGCACCGTATCCATATGGAAAAAGATCATAAACCCTCCATAGAGGGACAAAGAATGCTCAATCCAGCAATGAAGGAGGTAGTGAAAAAAAAAGTGATTAAACTATTGGATGCCGGAATTATCTATCCCATATCAGACAGTCAGTGGGTAAGTCCCGTGCAGGTCGTGCCAAAAAAAGGGTGGAATGACCGTAGTAAAGACAAAGTCGGACAAATTCATTTCCACGCGAACGGTCACCGGATGGAGGATGTGTATCGACTTCAGGAAACTTAATAAGGCCACAAGGAAGGATCATTTTCCATTACCTTTTATTGACCAGATGTTAGAAAGGCTGGCAAACCATTCCTATTTTTGTTACTTGGACGGATTTTTTGGATTTCATCAAATTCCCATTCATCCAGAAGATCAAGAAAAGACTACCTTTACTTGTCCCTATGGAACCTTTGCATACAGAAGGATGCCCTTCAGATTATGTAATGCCCCAGTCAGCTTTCAAAGGTGCATGATGTCAATCTTCTCTGATTACATTAAAGAAATAATGGAGATATTCATGGACGACTTTTCAATGTATGGCACTTCCTTTGAAGTTTGTCTTCAGAATTTAGGAAAGGTGTTACAAAGATGTGCCGAATCTAATCTGGTGTTGAACTGGGAGAAATGTCACTTTATGGTACAAGAAGGTGTAGTCCTTGGTCATATTGTTTCAGGTCGAGGTATTGAAGTTGACAAGGCTAAGACAGAAGTAATTGAAAAATTACCTCCGCCTACTAATATCAAAGGAATCAGAAGCTTTCTTGGATATGCCGGGTTCTATCGCCATTTCATCAAGAACTTTTCTCTAATTGCAAGACCTTTGACAAAACTCCTATCTAAGGAGGCAGAGTTTATATTTGATGAACATTGTTTAAAGGCTTTTAAGACTCTAAAAATAGCTCTTACAACAGCTCCAATCATCCAACCACCCGATTGGTCCTTACCATTCGAAATTATGTGTGATGCTAGTGATCAAGCGTGGGAGCAGTGTTGGGACAAAGAAAAGATAAAAAGCAACATGCAATCTACTACGCTAGCAGAACTTTGGATGACTCACAAATCAATTACGCCACAACTGAAAAGGAGTTTCTAGCAGTAGTTTTTGCAATAGATAAATTCAGATCCTACCTAGTTGGCTCCAAAGTCATTGTGTATACTGATCATCAAGCTGTGCGATACTTCATTGCTAAAAAAGATGGCAAACCTAGACTGATCAGATGGATCCTTCTGTTACAGGAATTTGATTTAGAAATCAAAGATCGAAGGGGGACAGAAAACTTGGTAGCTGATCATCTCTCCCGACTTCAATTATCAAAAGGAGACGTTAACTCTGAAGGCTGCAGTGAAATCAACGACTCTTTTCCAGATGAACAATTATTTTTAATTCAGAAAACACAACTTCCTTGGTTTGCTAATTATGCCAACTACTTAGCTTCCAGAGTCTTACGACCGGATCTCTCTTATCAACAAAAGAAGAAATTTTTCTCTGATATCAAATATTACTTTTGAAATGAGCCATTTTTGTTCAAAAAATGTGCAGATGGGATATTTCGTAGATGTGTACCAGATGAAGAACAATATGCTATATTACAAGAATGTCATGCATCTCCTTATGGTGGTCACGGAGGATATAAGAAAATAGCTGCTAAAGTTCTTCAAACAGGTTTTTATTGGCCAACTCTATTCAAGGATGCAATCAATATTGTTAAATCTTGCGATGCCTGCCAAAGAACTGAAAATATAGGTCGAAGAAATGAGGCACCTCAACAACCTATACTCGAAGTAGAAATATTTGATGTGTGGGGAGTAGACTACATGGGACCTTTCCCTCCTTCATGCGGGTACAAATTCATACTTCTAGCTGTTGATTATATCTCAAAATGGATTGAAGCTATTCCCACAATCTCAGCAGACTCGAAGTCAGTGGTCAAACTTTTTAAAGACATCATATTTCCAAGGTTTGGTATGCCAAGATTGATTATTAGTGATGGAGGATCACACTTTATTAACGGAGTTGTGAAAGATTGTTGTTCAAATACGGGGTCAAGCATAGGATATCTACTGCCTATCACCCTCAGACCAATGGACAAGCAGAAGTCTCGAATAGAGAAATCAAACTAATTCTCGAGAAAATTGTTTCAATAACCAGGAAGGATTGGAGTTTGAAACTTAATGACGCATTGTGGGCATATCGAACTGCGTACAAGACATCGATTGGAACAACACCATTTAGATTGATCTATGGCAAACACTATCACATACCGGTTGAATTAGAACATAAGGCTTTTTGGGCAATCAAAACACTGAATTATGATTTCCAAGCAGCTTCTGAAAAACGTCTTTTGTAGCTCAACGAGCTAGATGAATTGAGATTAGATGCCTATAACAACTCCCGCATCTATAAAGAAAGAACGAAGAAATGGCATGATATGCACATATTGAGAAAGAATTTTAAAGAGGGCGACCATGTTCTGTTATTTAACTCCCGACTACGACTTTTCCAGGGAAGTTAAGAACGCGATGGTATGGACCGTTCACCATTGAAAAAATTTACCCTCATGGTGCAGTGGATATCAAAAATAGTAATTCAGAAACTTTCAAGTCAACGGGCAAAGATTGAAACGTTACAATCCAGACACAGTAAAGTTCGAAGAGGTGCTCTATCTGCAATCAGATTATTAGAAGAAATAAGGTCGAGCCAACGACGTTAAAAAAAGGCGCTACAGGGAGGCAACCCAACCAAATAAATGGTCAACAGCCACGTCAGCATCCGCACGGCCAGAGATATCAGAAAAATCACCTGAAAGTACACTTGTGAGATCTAGTTGAGAATCCCAACAGAATCTAACACCATATCCACCCAAATATCCACTTCTCCGAGTCCCACTCAAACTCTCTCACGTCGCTTCATTTTCTACCCAACCGACTAAAATTCCTTCCTCAAACTCTCTCTCTCAGCCAGCTTCTGAAATCCCTAAATGCAGTTCATCGCCCTCCGAGAAACCCCCAGCCATCCTCCACCCCTTCCGATCAACCTGCAACATGAAAAGAACCCGCACATCATCCGGGTCCCAGACTAACAGCTCGTCAGAGTCTATCAGGCGATGGCTCCGTCCGGACGGCCTTCTACAAACTACAACTAACCTACGACTGCCCACAGACGACAATGAAGCTCAGCGTCTTCTGAATACAAGGTTCAGAGATTTTTCATCTACCCGATTCCAAGATTTTTCTGCTCTTGAATCTCTCGGGTTATTTGAGGATGTCAGCCATCGCTCCCGCCTCCTCCCTTTCTTCATGAAACATTGGGACTTCTACAAAGAGGTATCAACAGAGTTCTTAGGAACTCTGTATCCCACCGGCTTTGACGAAGATGGAGTCCCTGATCATATCGAGTTTCGGTTGTGCAATCGCGAACTCGCTATGGGACTAGACACCTTAGCCCCTTTGCTAATTCTTCCCAATGTTGGCCATCGAACTCATCCACCCTCTTTTCCCACATTTGAAGTTTGGTACCAATTCATCGGCCGACGAACTGACAATATGTTACATCTAGTCGGCCATGAACTGAAGAACCTTGTTCTTTGATACCTCCATATCCTTCTCACCAACACAGTTTTAATCCGTCCCAATGACTATGAGCGGGACCTCGTCTCTACAGATGAACTCTTCATTCTCTGGTGTCTGCTATCAAACACAAAGATTAACCTTGCATCGTTCTTCCTTCAAAGTTTGATCAAGGAATCGACTCGTGAATTCAGTCCAATTCTTTGTAGCAACCTCCTTACACCTCTGGTAGAACACTATATTTACTTAGCAGACACCACCCCTACACTAGCAACACTAATAGATTTAGATTTTTTGATCAAGGGAGGAGCCCTTATCCTAGTAAACGGCCAATCCAATCCATCTGCTCTAGTTCAACTACCTGATCCTCGATATACTCAATTCTAGAAGGCCGGAACTGGTGGATGAATGATTTCATCCAGGTCATAAGACCTATTCCCACATTACCCCCACTATTTCTGGACTTCTAAGAAACTTCACAACTTCCCCCTGGCCGCAGAACCCCTCCAAGGTGCATTGTCTCTTCCTCCTCGTCAGTTTCGGATGTCACCCCGTCTCTGCCACTCACCACCAGTAAAAAATTGGACCTCATTTTGCAACAAGTGACACAACTGGCAGACGCCACAGCCCGAAATCACCAGGACATACAAGCATTGAAGGATCATCTCCACCGACTGGAGCAGCAAAACTTGGTGCACCAGCAGAGAATCCAAGTAGTAGAGGAGGTTCAGAATTCTGTCCTAACGACCCTCAGTGACATCCAACAGGTCACTGATCGCATCCTTGAACTCCAACCAACTCCGGGTCCCTCTTCCTGGCATGATCGACACTGAGGGCAGAGTCAACTCTATGCTTGGGGGAAAGGGCACATGGTACATTTCTACTCTTTACTACTCTCTATTTTAACTCCCATCCTGCATAATTCTGTAGTCTTTACATTCAATTTTTTTCAATCAATTTCTCATAATTTAAATTGGCATTGCATCTTGTTAACTTCTTGTTCATACAATAAGAGGCTTCAGGTTCATCTTGTAGCTATAGCCACTATTGCAACCCCCTGAAACTTTGTTCAAGAGCATCTTGCTAGCCCCAAACTTTTTAACATAATTTGCAACCAAATTCAATGCTCAAAGTGGAAGGGTAAATGGTGGTGGAAAGTGACTAATTTGAGATATTAAGAACTTGACGACCAATCTTATTTAAGCTTGCCTCTGATTTCAAATGATTGCTAATAAGACTGTCAATACTAATTTTTACCAGTGCCAAAAGAAAGAAGGCAAAAAGCAAAATAAAAAGAAAAAGAAAAGAGGGCCAAGAGAGCCCCAGAAGGTACAAAAAGGGTGCATTCCTGAGCCAAGATGAACTTGGGTGAGTAGATCCGTAGGGGTTCATTCCTGGTACCCTAAGAGCAACTGCCCTGGGCTGTGCCGATCAAAATCCTACTACATGAATTCACTTGAGGCATTATGGATAATCACATGAGTACTGGATCATTAAAAAGAAAGTGTTCAAAATAAAGCCTATACTGTACTGGTGGAATTAGTATTAGCATGTTTGATCACTTGCTGATCACTATATGATTTTAACCCATTTTAGATGCAATTCATACATATCGAGTCCCACTTTTACCTATTTTGGGCCAATTATACTTGGAATGCAAACATTGTGATAACTAGTTGATATTCCTCATTTCATACTTAATTCCATGTGTATAGAGGTTCTGAAATGTCAAAATCCAATAATATTTAAATTCTATGCCAAGTTATCATTTTGAGGACAAGTTATCATTCCTAAGTGTCAAGTTATCATTATTTTGAATGAACTTATTTTCAATGGTTTTCTTGCCCTAAATCCATCATTATCATGTATAAATCATATTTGGATAGTTACATCTCAACTTGTGCAAAGTTTTAAGTTCATTTGAATAAGTTATCATTTTTCAAGTGCCAAGTTATCAAAAAGGGCAATTCTATCATTTCGACATGCAAAACCATTAATTCTGCACAAGGACCTTAAGCAATCATCTTATTATTGTTCTAACTCATTGCTGGTCAAATTTCATCACATTTGGATAATCAAAACTCAAGTTATCACAAGTTATCATTTTTAAGTCATATAAGTTATCGTTTCTGGGGCACTCAAGTTATCACTCCTTAGGAATCTCATTCATATTTGATTTTTGACCTCACTCACTTGTCACTCTAATCAATTTGATGCTTGAAATGCTTTGAACCACCCATATTAGGACATTTTCCAAGATTTCCATAAAGTTATCATTCCGGGCCCTTGAATTAATTCATATCGATATAAGTTTTCATTCCTGAACAACACATAATCCCATCTGATATTTGAACTAGTTACCGGCATTATCCTAATCTTTATTTGTCAAAATATCATTCAAAGGCTTTGATGCTTGATGTTTGGGTTTTGTAGCAGGGAGAAAAGATGGCCAAAAGTGGAAAAAGGTGGGGGGGGACCACTGAATTCCTGCACCAAAAGCTGTCTACAGCAGTGCAGATTCTTCCAGGCAGTGGACATGTGGCTTAATTAGGAGGATTAGAACATTCAGATGCTGATCACAGGGTGGAAAGGAGTGATATAAAAGCTGGATTTTTCTGGAGGAAAGAGGAGGCTGGTCATTCAGGGGTTTGAGCAAGGGTTTTGGAGCTGTTGCTACTTGGAGCTGCTGCTGGCCGAGAGTCTTCAAGCATCCATGATTTGTATCTGTTTCTTATCCCATTTGATGTCAAATATTGTAAATATGAGGAGCTAAACTCCATTTCTTCTAGGATAGGGTAGTAGTTTAGATTAGTTTTGGATGGATATGGACTGTTTTATAATTCTTGCACTGAATCATTGCTGATTTTCAGATTTCAGAAACATTCTGTACTGATTTATGCTATGCTACTATTAGATCTAATTGTAACCAATGACTGAGAAGTATTACTTGATTTTATCATTTTACAGAAGTGAATAAAGAGTTAATGTCAGTTTTCTGATTCCATTCAATTGCAAATCTGATTTCCGATTTGATTTCCTGATTTCTGAATTTCAATGTTTTGATTTTTGAATCTGATTCCTATGAATGTTGAATCTGTTCTTCATTTCTAACCTGATTAATTGAGTCCTTGGGATGTTGCTATTGCCCCTATCTTGTTTAGAAATGAATCAAGATTGTTTGGACAATCATTTGACTCAAACCAGATTTTTCCACTGATTTCTGAATGAAAACCAGAATTTTGATTTTTCTGATTTCTCATTGGAATCTGTTTTTACCAATTGAGTCCCCTGAATTATTCCAATCACTAATAAGTGAACTTTAGGGATGTCTTGTAGTCCAGAGATGGGTCAAGAATCAGTTGGTAAGTCAGATTTCCATTGGGTTAAAATTCTGATTTCTAAAATACTGATTTCATGATTTTTGGTTTCCTGAATTCCAAAATCTGATTTCCTGGGCTTTTGGATCTGATTGTCATCAAGGATTAGATTAATTGAACAGCTGAAAGGCTAATATATGCCCTGATCTTATCTAGAAATGAATCAAGATGTTTGACAATTCAGGATTCAAATCTGATTTCTGAATTTTAATTCTGAAATCTGTTTTCTGATTTCTTTTGGAATCTGATTTTGCCAATTGAACATCCTTATTTCATCTAATCACTGAGAGGTGTACTTTAGGAACTTCTTGCAGTCCAAAGATGGGTCAAGAAGCAATTGGCAGGGCAGAATTCCATTGATCAATATTGCTGATTTCCCAAATTGCAAATTTCTATTTTCTAATTTCATTTGAATTCTGATTTCCATTGTTAAGCCTCATTTTAATCCACTACTGAGAGGTAGTTTTAAGGCCATTCTTGAGAGTCAGAGATGACCCAAGGAGCATTGGATAATCACTGAATTTCTCATTAAAGTTTGAATGTCTTTTAACCCCAATCAAATAGAACTTTGTGTGGATTTCACTTTTCCTTGCAACCGAGAGGTTGATTTTAAATCTCCCTTGAATTCAGAGATGAATCATGGAACACAAGTACTATTATTGGGTATATTTTATCCTGGTTTGGTTGATTGGAATGATTCCATCTTTTTATGATTGCAATTGCAAGTTATCATTCCAAACTTCCTTGAATTGCAAAAATCAGCATTGAACTTTCTTTTGAGCCCAATGATAACTTGATTTTCAGTGAGGACCCTCTTTTGATTCAACCTAGCTAACAACTATATAATCATATATTTCTTAGTTAGAGGCAAATTGAGCTGTGTGAACAGCCATTTTCAAGTTGAATCAAAAGTTGGACATTTAATGATAACTTGTTCCATTCCATCCTTAATTAATTTAGATGAACCCCAAATCCTAGAAGAACCTTCCTCATAGATAGTTAAACCTTTTTAGACTTCAATTTAGCATTTATAATTCTATTTTGCAAGAATTTCCAAAACCCAAAAACTAGTTATCATTTCACTTTCCATTAAAAATCTGTTTTCACTATTCATTAAAAATCTGTTTTTAGCCACTTAAGTAGAACTAATCTAGATTGTTTTAGGGTGTCTTAGACTTCAAATTCTTGTGGATACGACAACCTGAGTCTACTACAACTTACCTGTGCACTTGCAGCTAGTGAGTTGGGAGACCAAAAAAATGAAAAAAATTGACCTTTTCTTTAATTTCAGCAAGTTATCACTAGAAAACCCAAATATCATTATCAAGTTTTTGGCGCCGTTGCCGGGGATTTGAGGTCAATTAGGCTAACTTAAATAGTTTTAGATTAGTTTTTAGTTTATTTGTTAGGCCAATTTTCAGTTTTTGCAAGTTATCATTTCTTACTTTTCATTTTTGTCTAGTTTTCATTTTTTTTCTTGAATTTGATACTTCTGAATTGAATTTTTGCAGAACTTGGACCATCAAGAGGATCTATACCTATCAGAACCTGAACTAGAGAGAGACTTTAACAGAAGAAGAAGAATCCAAAGAGAAGAAGCTAGAAGAAGAATTTTTTAGGAAGAGGCACACAACTCTGAAATGGAAAGAGGTGTGAATCAGAATATTGTAGCTCCTAGAACTCTTAGGGACTGTTATTCACCAAGCAATGCAAGGAATCAACCAGGAGGAGGAGCCTTAGCACCTATGGCAAACTTTGAAGTTAATCCAGCCTTGATTTCTATGATTAGGCAAAGCCAATTTTCTGGACTTGGGACTGAAGATCCAGCATGTCATTTGGACAATTTCAAGGAGATGTGCAGCACTGTGAACTTCAACAATATCCCCATGAATGCAGTGTATATGAGATTGTTTTCCTTCTCACTCAAAGACAAGGACAAGACATGGTACAAAGGATTGAATCCTGAAGAGGTGGCCACTTGGGAGTCAATTGTTCAATTGTTTCTTTCAGAATTCTTTCCTCCTTAAAAAACTGATAACTTCAGGGATCAAATAGTGAGGTTCTATCAGTTGGACCAAGAAAACATTTGTGAGGCTTGGCAAAGGCTTCAAGGATTATTAAGGGCATGTCCCCATCATGGTTTTGAGAAGTGGCAGCTAGTCAACTACTTTCATAAGGGATTGAACTACCCTAGCAAGGTGGCATTGGATACTGCTGCAGGAGGCATCTTTGCATCTAAAAACATTGATGAAGCTTATCAACTCATTGAAAACATAGCCAAGAATCACCACTTCCTTACCCATGATAGAACCAGGAGGCCACCCATGGACAATTCAGTGAATCAATTGTCAACTCAACTTGAAGAGGTGTTGTACAAGACTTTGGAGAGGTTGAACTTGACTCCCAATGGCAATAGGGCTTCAAATTCTGAAACAAGGTGTTGTGTATGTGGGAATAAAGGCCATGTGTCAGAGAATTGCAACTTAATTATGCAGCAAGTGGACCAAAATGTGGATCAAATCAATGCTGTGGGCAATTATGGAATTAAACCCCCTTCTGAACTCTACACTCCAGAGAACAGGAATCACCCATACCTGTCCTACAAAGCAAACCACTATCAACAAGCCCCACCCATGCAGAATCCTAGTTGGCAGCCAAGGCTTTTGCCCAGAAACCAACAATTTTCATATCCAAATCAGTCCCAAGGTGTTCAAGTGCAAAGACCTCCTTTTGAGCAACAGCCACCACCTCAAGTCCAAGCACCCCAATTCCAAAATGAAATGAAGGAGATGCTCCAACAGATTCTGAAGAAGCAGGACAGCCAAGGAGAGGAGATATTGAAAATAAATTCAAGATTGGATGCCATGAGTGCAAATAAAAAATTGTTGGAAAGCCAAATTGCTCAACAGGCTAGTACATCAACTAGACCTCCCTTATTCTTTCCTGGACAACCAGAAGTGAACCCAAAGGAATAAGTCCATGCTATCCAGCTCAGGAGTGGAAGAATGGTGGAGGAACCAATGAAGGAAGTTGAGGATGATCAAGTCAATTCAGATTCAAAAGTTGCTAAAGAGCCAAGTGAAGAACCTGAGGTGGAAATCAAGAATCCAGGCCCCTAGATTGAAGCAAAAGCCAGGGTCTTTGACAAAGTACCCTTCCCTCAAAGATTAATCAAGGCAAGGCATGATCAGCAGTATGGAAGGTTCATTGAAATCTTGAAGAGGTTAAATATCAATGTGCCATTTGTGGAGGCAATTCAGGAGATGCTCTCCTATGCAAAATTTTTAAAGGAAATCTTAACCAAGAAAAGGAGGATTATGGAGCATGACACTATTACCTTGACTGAGGAAGCCTCTGCAATCATCCAAAATAAATTACCACCCAAGTAGAAAGATCCAGGAAGCTTCTCCATACCTTGTGAAATTGGAAATAGGAAGATTCAAAGGGCAATATGTGATTTGGGTGCATCAGTGAGTGTCATACCTCTTTCACTTTGTAGGGAGCTTGAAGTTGGAGATTTGAAGCCTACAAATTTGTCTCTACATCTGGCAGACAAATCCATCAAGTACCCACATGGAATCATTGAGAACATACCCTCAAAGTTGGCAAATTCTACATACCAGTAGATTTTGTGGTACTTGACATGGATGAGGACTTGAATACCCCCATTCTTCTTGGGAGACCCTTCTTAGCCACTGCTGGGGCTGTCATTGATGTCAAGGAGGGCAGATTGACCTTCCAAATTGGGGAGGAGAAGATAGAATTTAATTTGGCACAGGTTATCAGTAGACCAAATTTTCAGGAAAATGATTTTGAGGAAGGACAGCTAGATCAAGTGGTAGAGCAAGCTTCAGCTATAATTCCTATTGAAGATCCATTGCAAAGGTGTCTAATGTTTGATCATTTGAAAGAATTGGAGGATCCAGAGGCTGCAACATATCAATCTGCATTGAGTTTATCCAAATCAGTAGAAAATTCAGAAAATCAGCACCAATTGCAAGAAGTTATCACTGCTGAGCAAGGCGACTCAACTCAAACCAATTCTTTCAAATTGGAACTCAAGCCTCTCCCCAATAACATGAAGTATGAATTCTTGAGGGAGAATTCAACATTTTCAGTTATCATCAATGCAAACCTGCCCAAGAATCAAGTTGATGAGCTGCTGAAAAAACTAAGGCTGTCCAAGGAGCTGATTCTACAAGATTTGCCACTAGCTCCTAGCTGATTTCACATTGTAACAATGTCTAGCCAAAGACATTAAAGAAAAGCACTTCTTGGGAGGCAACCCAAGCCACTTTACACTTAATCTTTCTGTTTTTGCAGGAATAAGAGATGAGGAAGAGGTTCAATTAACAAGTCTCAAATTCAGAGAGTACCCATACCCCCTTATTTTTTATTTTCCACTGAAAACTTAATGACAACTGATAATATTTTTCTCATTATGCTACATTGATCATATTATCATCTGAATTAACATTCATTTCAGTTATCCCAATCTATTATAGCCTAATTTCAGTGAATTTCAAAAATTTCCAATGCAATGTTGAAATTTGCACTCAAAAATCTGATTAGTTGCAAATCTGCCATTCCACTGATATCCTTTGTTTCTCTGCAGGATCAGTTGCAACTAATGAAGGTTAGACCGCCCAAAGTTTCTGGATGAAGTGCCAAGAGAATTCAAATGGCCAATTTAATGCATTTCAATCCCACCCCCCCCCCCCCCCCTCTCCCTTGCCTTTATTTTTCAACCTTGAGGACAGTGTTGAGAATAAGCTTGGGGGAGGAACCTGGTGCTTTTCTAACCTTTACACCATGTTTTTAATTGATTTTAATGTTCATATCATAATTCATACCAGGTTATCATTGGTTTTCACAAGTTATCACTAGTTATCACTCGGTTATCAATTTTTGGACCCAACTCAATTCTGAATTCATTTTGACTCTGAAATGGGTAGAATACTTCATTATGACAGTGGGTGCACTCCAATACCAAGTGGCCAACTTGGCCATTAGCCTTCTTGCTTTAATTGTCATTATGAATTCAGATGCATTTGAATAAAATTTTTAGCTGAAAATTTTTCCTTTTTGTGGGTCACACTAGCTGATACTTATGGATTGAATTAGTAATATCAGATGTCTAGAAGGGAGTCAAGGCTCTTGCTGCCATGCTAAATAGGAAAACTTGACTTTTTGGATAAAGGGATCTAAACTATACTTGAGTTTGAACTATTGCTCACTTCATGAACAGGATAGAAAAATGAGAAAAGGAAAAGTAAAAAGTCATATGCATGCATAGAAAAAAGGAAGAGAGCAAAACTTCCAAAGGAATCTCTCTCCAATGCAAAAAGAAAAAAAATTTTAGGAGAGCAAAACTTCCCAAGGAATCTCTCCTAAAGAAAGCATGAATAAAAATCAGGTGCTAAACCTATTTATATGCATTTCATGAATAAAAGTCAGGTGTTAAACCTGTTTAATCAATTGAAAATCTGTTCACGAAGAGATTTGTAGTTCAACCCCTTTGTAAAGTTGACAATTCCTACAATTCAAACATGTTATTGCTAGTACTTCTTTCATGGCTTAAATTTGCTTTAGCCTATGTGATTCCCTAACTAGAAATTGAGTTTTTGGAAAGAATGAAGTGTTGGCAAAGTGGGAAACTCATTGGATTCAATTCAGCTAATCTTTATTTCATTTGTGGACTTTTAATTCAAGTTTGTCCTTAATTTCTGAATGTTTTGCTTGAGGACAAGAAAAAGGCTAAGCTTGGGGGAGTTTGATCACTTGCTGATCACTATATGATTTTAACCCATTTTAGATGCAATTCATATATATCGAGTCCCACTTTTGCCTATTTTGGGCCAATTATACTTGGAATGCAAACATTGTGATAACTAGTTGATATTCCTCATTTCATACTTAATTCCATGTGTATAGAGGTTCTGAAATGCCAAAATCCATTAATATTTAAATTCTATGCCAAGTTATCATTTTGAGGACAAGTTATCATTCCTAAGTGTCAAGTTATCATTATTTTGAATGAACTTATTTTCAATGGTTTTCTTGCCCTAAATCCATCATTATCATGTATAAATCATATTTGGATAGTTACATCTCAACTTGTGCAAAGTTTTAAGTTCATTTGAACAAGTTATCATTTTTCAAGTGCCAAGTTATCAAAAAGGGCAATTCTGTCATTTCGACATGCAAAACCATTAATTCTGCACAAGGACCTTAAGCAATCATCTTATTATTGTTCTAACTCATTGATGGTCAAATTTCATCACATTTGGATAATCAAAACTCAAGTTATCACAAGTTATCGTTTTTAAGTCATATAAGTTATCGTTTTTGGGGCACTCAAGTTATCACTCCTTAGGAATCACATTCATATTTGATTTTTGACCTCACTCACTTGTCACTCTAATCAATTTGATGCCTGAAATGCTTTGAACCACCCATATTAAGACATTTTCCAAGATTTCCATAAAGTTATCATTCTGGGCCCTTGAATTAATTCATATCGATATAAGTTTTCATTCCTGAACAACACATAATCCCATCTGATATTTGAACTAGTTACCGGCATTATCCTAATCTTTATTTGTCAAAATATCATTCAAAGGCTTTGATGCTTGATGTTTGGGTTTTGTAGCAGGGAGAAAAGATGGCCAAAAGTGGAAAAAGGTGGGGGGGGACCACTGAATTCCTGCACCAAAAGCTGTCTACAGCAGTGCAGATTCTTCCAGGCAGTGGACATGTGGCTTAATTAGGAGGATTAGAACATTCAGATGCTGATCACAGGGTGGAAAGGAGTGATATAAAAGCTGGATTTTTCTGGAGGAAAGAGGAGGCTGGTCATTCAGGGGTTTGAGCAAGGGTTTTGGAGCTGTTGCTACTTGGAGCTGCTGCTGGCCGAGAGTCTTCAAGCATCCATGATTTGTATCTGTTTCTTATCCCATTTGATGTCAAATATTGTAAATATGAGGAGCTAAACTCCATTTCTTCTAGGATAGGGTAGTAGTTTAGATTAGTTTTGGATGGATATGGACTGTTTTATAATTCTTGCACTGAATCATTGCTGATTTTCAGATTTCAGAAACATTCTGTACTGATTTATGCTATGCTACTATTAGATCTAATTGTAACCAATGACTGAGAAGTATTACTTGATTTTATCATTTTACAGAAGTGAATAAAGAGTTAATGTCAGTTTTCTGATTCCATTCAATTGCAAATCTGATTTCCGATTTGATTTCCTGATTTCTGAATTTCAGTGTTTTGATTTTTGAATCTGATTCCTATGAATGTTGAATCTGTTCTTCATTTCTAACCTGATTAATTGAGTCCTTGGGATGTTGCTATTGTCCCTATCTTGTTCAGAAATGAATCAAGATTGTTTGAACAATCATTTGACTCAAACCAGATTTTTCCACTGATTTCTGAATGAAAACCAGAATTTTGATTTTTCTGATTTCTCATTGGAATCTGTTTTTACCAATTGAGTCCCCTGAATTATTCCAAACACTAATAAGTGAACTTTAGGGATGTCTTGTAGTCCAGAGATGGGTCAAGAATCAGTTGGTAAGTCAGATTTCCATTGGGTTAAAATTCTGATTTCTAAAATACTGATTTCATGATTTTTGGTTTCCTGAATTCCAAAATCTGATTTCCTGGGCTTTTGGATCTGATTGTCATCAAGGATTAGATTAATTGAACAGCTGAAAGGCTAATATATGCCCTGATCTTATCTAGAAATGAATCAAGATGTTTGACAATTCAGGATTCAAATCTGATTTCTGAATTTTAATTCTGAAATCTGTTTTCTGATTTCTTTTGGAATCTGATTTTGCCAATTGAACATCCTTATTTCATCTAATCACTGAGAGGTGTACTTTAGGAACTTCTTGCAGTCCAAAGATGGGTCAAGAAGTAATTGGCAGGGCAGAATTCCATTGATCAATATTGCTGATTTCCCAAATTGCAAATTTCTATTTTCTAATTTCATTTGAATTCTGATTTCCATTGTTAAGCCTCATTTTAATCCACTACTGAGAGGTAGTTTTAAGGCCATTCTTGAGAGTCAGAGATGACCCAAGGAGCATTGGATAATCACTGAATTTCTCATTAAAGTTTGAATGTCTTTTAACCCCAATCAAATAGAACTTTGTGTGGATTTCACTTTTCCTTGCAACCGAGAGGTTGATTTTAAATCTCCCTTGAATTCAGAGATGAATCATGGAACACAAGTACTATTATTGGGTATATTTTATCCTGGTTTGGTTGATTGGAATGATTCCATCTTTTTATGATTGCAATTGCAAGTTATCATTCCAAACTTCCTTGAATTGCAAAAATCAGCATTGAACTTTCTTTTGAGCCCAATGATAACTTGATTTTCAGTGAGGACCCTCTTTTGATTCAACCTAGCTAACAACTATATAATCATATATTTCTTAGTTAGAGGCAAATTGAGCTGTGTGAACAGCCATTTTCAAGTTGAATCAAAAGTTGGACATTTAATGATAACTTGTTCCATTCCATCGTTAATTAATTTAGATGAACCCCAAATCCTAGAAGAACCTTCCTCATAGATAGTTAAACCTTTTTAGACTTCAATTTAGCATTTATAATTCTATTTTGCAAGAATTTCCAAAACCCAAAAACCAGTTATCATTTCACTTTCCATTAAAAATCTGCTTTCACTATTCATTAAAAATATGTTTTCACTATTCATTAAAAATCTGTTTTTAGCCACTTAAGTAGAACTAATCTAGATTGTTTTAGGGTGTCTTAGACATCAAATTCTTGTGGATACGACAACCTGAGTCTACTACAACTTATCTGTGCACTTGCAGCTAGTGAGTTGGAAGACCAAAAAAATAAAAAAAATTGACCTTTTCTTTAATTTCAGCAAGTTATCACTAAAAAACCCAAATATCACTATCAATATTTCTGAGCTGCCTTTCTTAATTGAATTCCTTGGTTTGAGCTAAAAAGAGGAAGTTAAAAATGTCTTGTTGTTAATATCCTCATCTAAGTCAAGGGTTGCAGGAACCAAGAAAGCACTTATGCAAAGGATATCAGGTTGATATATATTAAAGTTTGGTGGGAAAGCAAGATGAACCCTTTATCTTGAACATTGCTTGAGGACAAGCAAAAAGCTAAGCTTGGGAGAATTTGATCACCTCTTTTTTGTACTTATAATCCCTACAATTAAATTCACAATTTTACATTGAAGTCGGACGTATTTTAAATGTTTTGATCAATTTTTAGTGAAAGAGTTGAACGAGTAGAATAAGGGACTAACCACTTTTCGAAATTTGAATTTTGAACAGGGAAAACATAAAGGAAGGAAGGGAAACCAAAGAGAGGAGGTGTGTGGAGCCGGAGAAAAAGAAGAAAAAAGAGGACGAAGGCAAAGGAAGAAGAATGAAGAACTAAAGAAGAACTTTATGATTCTCTCGTGAAACAAACTTTGTTGATGCTGATTTTTATTCCGACATTTTGATATTTTGAAGTTGACTTTTCATTTCATTTACATGATGCATGGCTATTTAGAATTTATATCTAATTTCAATTAGATCGAGGGATCAATTGATTTTTTTGCTATTAGCTGATTTCATCCGAGAGGAGAAATCAACCATCCCGATTGCTATGCTTCTAGTAATTGTTAATCTATATTTTGTTAGAAATATCGAGAGATCTATGAAAGTGACTGTTATGAGATGAGAATCCTGACAGTCGAGTGAGGAGTCAATTCACGTTCTGATCATTAGTGTAAGATTAATAGGTCGAGTTGTAAGAATCGAGAGATCAAACCCTTCTACTGATTAGAGACGAGAGTTTCCTTAATCAATAATCTTAAATTAGTGATCGGTAGTAATTCCCCTTCTTGATGAACGGATACATCAATTGCAATAGCATCAATGAGTTAATCACGAGAGAATCCTACCCTTCACTCCTTAATCTTTTCTTACCTTATTTCTTGATTTCTTTTTATCTAAATTCATTCATGCATCTAGTGATTCTTTTATAATTCTGTAACGACTTTTGAGGTATAAATAGAGTAATTAATTAATCTAAATCAACGGGGTTACGACACTCAGGGTTTCTACTCGACCTGTGCACTTGAAGTTGCCTGAACTCTCGAGTAAAATTTAAAACGTGGCTAGAATTTCCTTTTTATGTGAAAATCCGCAACTTCACAACTACGATAAGTTCACGTCACGCGCGCAGAGGCGATTTCGCCTCTGAGCGAAATCGTCGCAGCGCGTAGAGGCGATTTCGCCTCTACGCACAGTGCGCAAGGTCACCTCTGCGCAGTGCGCAGAGACATAGAGAGAGAGATTGAAGTGCTTTTGTGTGGGGGAAAAAGAAGGCATGCGGCTTATGAGAAGAAGGGGGATTTAGGGTAGGTTAATTTAAGTTATGATTAATGGGTTGTTAAACAAGCCCATTAGTTTATGTATCTCTTTTTTTTTGTGGTTGTTACAAAAATAATAGCACGACACCTAAGCTCTATCGATGCAAACAAACCATAATCAATCTAGGGAGTCATCTTGTACATCATAGGTAAGCTATGAAACAATTTCCTTAAGTATAAGCATCTTAAAGAATTCTTTCACTATAAGATATTTTGCAAATTATAAACAAATAAATCCATCAAAAATCCCACCATACCCATAAAAAAGTATAATTTACGAGGGATTTTCTAATGATGATCGTTGGAAAATTGCTCATTGATAAGGGATTATTGACGGCACGTTAGCACAGTTGGTATTTCCGATGGATAAAGTCGTCGGAAGTTCCAAAGGGAGAACTCACTTCGGAACTTTTGACAGGGCTTACCTAACATTTTGATGGGAGTCACCCTATCAGAAATCTTTTCTAAAATATAAAAAAAATTGTATACCTGTGGTCGGCTCATGGCCGAGAGACAGGGAGAGGGAGAGGGAGGTCCTGAGTTGTTCCGAAGGTTAGATCTATCAAAAATGTTAATTGTATGCTTATATTATATTATATATATTATAAATGTAACTATGGCGGGTGTAGCTTTCAGAATTACTGATGAATTTATATCCATCGATAATTTTGAAGGGTAAACCCATTGGAAAAAATAATATTAAAATATTAATCATATGCTTATATTATTTTATATATATTATTATAAATATAAGTATCAAAGGGGACGGTCGTCGATAAATTACCGACAAATTTTGTCACATCGATATTTTGAAAGAATTTTTCTTTCCATTGCAAATGTCATGGAAATTGTCCCTAAAAAATATGCAATTTTCTTGTAGGAGCATAAGCCTTAGTAAGCATGAATCAAGTAAAAGACTCATAAATAAAGAGTAACTTATAAGCATGATGTAGAACATGAGGAAGCTTCTTAATCCATCTTTTAGTAAAAAATATTGATGGCAAAAAAGAAGGATCATATAATCCTAATTCGATTACAATGAAAGTCACTAATTACTTTAATTGAGTGATAGTCCATTGACCATTTTTGGATGATCATAGCATCATGATTCATCATGTAAGAAAAACATAGTTTTGTCATGTTTAACATCATCATCATTACCTTATTCGTCTTCTTCTTATTAATTACAAGAGTTTACCACTTTTGAGGGTATTGTCATAGAAATGATACAATCTATGTCATGGTCATAAGGGATCAATGACACAATAAGTGTTCTCTCTTAAGGAAGGATGTGTCACTTCTTAATGTAATATTTTTCATTGTGTAGGGTGGAACAACCCCACACAAGAACAAGGGGAGACAATTCAGAGGATTGATCACTGGCTGAACATACTATAATTCTACCTTAATTCATGTGCATATAAGCCCTGAAATGTTCATATTCTGATAATTATGCCTAATCTACATGCATTTATCTTCAGCATAATATTTAGTTCTTATTTATCTAATTTCTATTTGAAGAGTTTGATGCTTGGTGTTCATATTACTACAGAATTCAAATCCAGCATAAAAGACAAACATTCCTGCTGGAAAAGAAGAGACCACAGGCAACTGCCAAAAAGGTTGCAAAAAGTAATCTTTTGGCAGAGAAAAAGAAAGGACTAGAGGACAGATGGCAAAATAAGATGGAATGGAAGATTCTGATAAAGATTAATGTCATATATAAAGGGGATGTTCAGGAGCAATACAGAGTCATCTCTTTTCCTCTTCTAGCTATTTGGCTCGGGGTTGGAGTTTTCTTCTTGAAAGCTGACTTTTCTTGATAGTTTAGGATGTTTTTTATTTTGTTCCTTATTTATTTTGTATTGATTTCATCAGTTATGAGGAGATAAATCTTAGCTCTCTTAGGATAGGATAGTAGTCTAATTTCTGTTTATGGATGGATGATTGAACAACACTTTTGTCACTGATGTTTTTTAATCAGTATTATGTTAATGTAAATACTATTTTAGAATGGCAACTAAGAAGTTGTTCTTGCTCAAAAGTGAGCCAAGAGTATTAGCATTTATTTTTTTATTCTAATATTTGCTTAGATCTGAATGCATCCTTCAACTTCTTGTTAATGTGAATCTCATAGAGGCTGATCTTAGATTCCCTCGTTGTTCAGGAATGAAATAGAAATATTAATAATTAGTTTCTGAATTTTATTTCATTTGTAATTTCTGATAAATGAGTTAAGAGCATTGACTTGATTTTTTATCATCTCTTTATTGTACCTTTAATCATTACAATTTCCACCACTTTTATGTAAAAAATAAGTATATTTAAATGTTTTTTATCATTTTCTAGTAGAGAAGTTGAATGAGTAAAAGAGGGACTAACAACTTTTCGAAATTCAAATTCTGGACAGGGAATGAAACAAAAAGGGAGAAAGAAGCCGATGAAAAGAGGGAGGAGGAGACAATCGGAAGAAGGAGGAGAAGAAGAAAAGGAGTTTTTGAAGAAGATGAAGAACTAAGGAGATTTTTTTTTGTTCCCTCGGAATGAAGCTTTGTTGATACTATCGCTTTGACTCCTCGTTTCTTATTTACGTGATGCATGGCCATAATGATTTATAACTGATTTCAATCGGATCGAGAGATCGATTATTTTGGTTCAAACTAATTTCACCCGAGAGGGGAATTTGGTTACATTAATTGCTTTGTTTCTAGCAAATTGCTGATTTGTTATTTACCAAAAGGATCGAGAGATCTATTGCACCGGCTGTTATGAGATGAGAATCCTTACAGTCGTACGAGGTGCATATTTTGCATTTTTGACCATTTGATTAAGATTAAAAGCACTAATTACAAAAGATCGAGAGATGGAATTCTTCCTGATTAAAGATGAGAGTCTTATTAATCAGAAATCTTAATCAAAAGTTAGTATTCCTGTCGTTCTTGATTTCTAGATACATTGATAGAATAGAGGGGGATCCAGAACCCAGTAAATCAGACACGGTTATTGTCATAGCATCAACTAGTTCATTACGAGGGAATCTCTTCCTTCATTTGCTTAAATCCTTTCTTATATTCCTTTATTATTCTTAATTCTTACCCATTCCTCTTTCTGCTTTGTTTCTTCATAATTTCGTGACGACTTTTGGATATAAATAGATTAAGTAATTAATCTAAATCAACGGGGTTACGACACTCAGGGTTTCTACTCGACCTGTGCACTTGCAGCTACGTGAACTCTTGGGTAAAATATAAAATGTGACTGGAATTATTTGTTGTGCGAAATCCATAATTCTGCAACTACGGTTAGTTCACGTCAAGTTTTTTGCGCCGTTGCCGGAGATTTAGATTAGTTATTTACTTTTCGTTTATATCCTTACTTAGTTTGTTTAAGTGCTACTCACGACTGAATATATTTTCTCATTTGATTTCAGGGAATAGTATATGCCCAGAAGTATCTGTAATCAACTGTTTGAACTAGATCCTGAAATAGATAGAACCTTTAGAAAAAGGGTGCGAGAGTATAAGAACAGGACCTCTCTTCTTGAAGGTTCGAGCAACACTCAACCCGTAGAATTCGGAGAGAATTTTTATACAGAGGCAGGAATGATGGCTGAACAACAAGAGCCACTCCAACCACGACCACCAGTCCCATCATTGGAAGAACTTTATACTCTCACTGCAGATGGACTGGAGTTTGCGATTCTGAAGCCTACCATTCAAGCCAATAATTTCGAGTTGAAATCATCTCTAATCTCTACAATTCAACAGAATCAATTTGGAGGAACTTCAGATGAAAATCCAAATCAACATCTCAAAGATTTCCTGGAAATCTTTGAGACCACCAAACTGAATGGCGTATCACTAGAAGCACTGAGATTAAGGGTCTTCTCTTTCTTGCTGAGAGGAAAAGCCAAGCAGTGGCTACAATCATTGGAACCACGAGAGTTAACTACCTGGGAGCAACTGGTAAAAGCATTTTTGTCAGAATACTTTCCTCCTAGCAAAACTATAAGAATCAGAAACCAAGTTATTGGCTTTGTGCAAAAAGATCAAGAGTCGTTGTATGAAGCCTGACAAAGATTTAAAATATTGTTAAGGTCATGTCCTCATCACGGCCTGAGCAAATGGATCTTGGTTCAATCCTTTCATAATGGACTCAATTACACTTCAAAGATGGCGCTAGATAATGCCGCAGATGGTGTATTTATAAAGAAAAACGTAGAAGAAGCATATCAACTTATAGAAGAGATAGCCAAGAATCAACATTTCTTAGCCCATTCAAGGTCTAATGAATCAGCTGCATTAACCCAAACTCGATTTGGAGGTGAGGATTTTTCTTCTAAAGTGGAATACATAGTTCAAAAAGCAATCAGTAGACTGGGACTCAACGAAGCTACTCCTACAGTCAATATGATAGCAAGATGTTGCGAAATATGTGGTGCACCTGATCACATTTCTATGCACTGTGAGTTATTAAAACAGCAGGGACATCAACAACAGGCTAGCGCGATAGGCCCTTATCCATTGAATAATGATTCATATCCTAACACTTTTAATCCAGGATAGAGAAATAATCCAAAGTTTCCCTACAGAGACAATACTCAACAAACTCAAGTTCCCGCTTGGCAAAACAAGTTTAATCCGAGAACACAACCTCAAAACCTTCCTTCCGATCAAGGATCTTCTTCTACCAACAAACTAGAAGCAATGATGGAAAAATATATGTCAAAACAGTATACTCTGATGCAGAAAATGTTCGAAAAGATTGAAAGTCTTTCCACTCATAACAAAATGCTTGAGACTCAGATAGCTCAACAAGCTGCATCTTCCTCAAGACCACCGGGAATTTTACCGGGGCAGCCAGAGAAGAATCCAAAGGAACAGGTTCAAGCTGTAACTCTAAGAAGTGGAAAAATCATAGATAACACCAAAAGAACAGGAGCAGAGGTCTCGACAGAAGCAACCGAGGGAATTAGTGATCCAAGTCAAGTGGTTCAATCAGAAGATGTAATAATTGGACAAAGTAAATCCAAACAATAGATCTCTGAAGTACAACCTAGCTATTCTTCTCTGATACCATTTCCAAAAGCTCTTGAGAAATTTCGGCAAGACCAACAATTTGGCAAGTTTGTAGAGATCCTGAAGAAACTCTATATCAATGTACCTTTCGTGGAAGCTATTCAAGAAATGGCAGCATATGCCAAATTCGTGAAGGAAATTTTATCAAAGAAAAGGAAAATACAAGAAAATGAAACGGTCCCGTTAAATACTGAGGCAAGTGCTGTAATCCAAAACAAACTACCTCCAAAATTAAAAGATCCGGGGAGTTTCTCAATACCTTGTGAAATTAGAAACAGAAGGATACGAAGAGCTTTGTGTGATCTTGGTGCCTCCGTAAGTGTTATTCCTCTATCATTGTGTAGGAAACTCAAAATGGGTGACATAAAGCCTACAAACATGTCTCTCCAATTAGCAGATAGGTCCATAAAAATTCCACAGGGAATTATGGAGGATATACCTATTAAAGTAGGCAACTTCTACATACCAGCCGACTTCGTGGTGTTAGACATGGATGAAGACAATCAAACTCCTAGCTTGCTGGGAAGACCTTTCCTAGCTACCGCTGGAGCGGTAATAGATGTCAAACAAGGTCGTCTTATTTTTCAGATAGGCGATGACACAGTAGAATTCCGGCTGAACCACATTATAAATTGCCCAGACATGGAGGATCACTCTCTTCCACCCGAATCATTAGATCCCCTTATACAGAAAGTGGCATAAGTTGTTCATATAACAGATTCTCTGGAAGTATCTCTTGAAGCCCAGGAAGCATCTTTGTGGACGTTAGAGGAAGCAAATATCTTTACGAGTCACATGCTCTCGACTGAAATACAACACCCTAGCACTCCACTAGAAGATTTTATGCAACCGCATAGTTCAAAGAAGCCAACCAAGCCAGAACTAAAGAAGCTACCTTCAAATCTCAAGTATGAATTTTTAGGTGAAGATTGTACTTATCCAGTAATGGTCAATGCAGATTTAAAGACAACTCAACTTCAGTAGTTATTGGATAAGTTAAAAGCTTATAAGCATGTCATAGGTTATACATTGGATGATCTCAAAGGAATTAATCCTGCTATATGTATGCATCGCATCTATATGGAGAAGGATCATAAACCTTCTATAGAAGGACAAAGAAGGCTTAATCCAGCAATGAAGGAAGTAGTGAAAAAAGAAGTTATTAAACTTCTGGATGCAAGAATTATCTACCCTATATCAAATAGTCAGTGGGTGAGCCCTGTGCAGGTAGTGCCAAAAAAGGGTGGAATCACTGTAGTAAAGACAGAGGCAGATAAATTTATTTCTGCACGAACAGTAACAGGGTGGAGGATGTGTATTAATTTTAGGAAACTTAATAAAGCCACGAGGAAGGACCATTTTCCATTACCTTTCATTGACCAGATGTTAAAAAGATTAGCAAATCACTCTTACTTCTGTTACTTGGACGGATTTTCTGGATTTCATCAAATTCTAATTCATCCAGAAGATCAGGAAAAAACTACCTTCACTTGTCCTTATGGAACTTTTGCATACAGAAGGACGCCCTTTGGATTATGTAACGCTCCTGCAAGCTTCCAAAGGTGCATGATGTCCATTTTCTCTGATTACATTGAAGAAATAATGGAGGTTTTTATGGTTGATTTTTTAGTATATGGCACTTCCTTTGAAATCTGTCTTCAAAATTTAGGAAAGGTATTACAGAGATGTGCCGAATCTAATCTCGTGTTGAACTAGGAGAAATGCCACTTCATGGTGCAAGAAGGTGTAGTTCTGGGGCATATTGTCTCAGGTCGAAGCATTGAAGTCGATAGAGCCAAAACAGAAGTAATTGAGAAATTACCTCCGCCCACTAATATCAAGGGAGTCAGAAGCTTTCTTGGTCATGTCGGATTCTATCGATGATTCATCAAAAAATTTTCTATAATTGCAAGACCCTTGACAAAACTACTATCCAAAGATGTGGAGTTCATATTCGATGAACATTGTTTAGAGGCTTTTAACACTCTGAAAAAAGACCTCATAAAAACACCAATCATCCAACCACTTGATTCGTCTCTGCCATTTGAAATTATGTGTGATGCTAGTGATAAAGCTGTGGGAGCAGTATTGGGACAAAGGAAGGATAAAAAGCAACATGCAATCTACTATGCTAGCAAAACTTTGGATGAAGCACAAATCAATTACGCTACGACAGAAAAAAAAATTTCTAGCAGTCGTTTTTGCAATAGATAAATTCAGATCCTACCTAGTTGGCTCCAGAGTTATCATGTACACTGATCACCAAGTTGTCCGACACTTGATAACTAAAAAAGATGCTAAACCCAGACTCATCCGATGGATTCTCTTGTTACAGGAATTCTATTTAGAAATCAAGGATCGTAGGGGGACAGAAAATTTACTAGTTGATCATCTCTCTCGAATCCAACTACCAGAACAAGATCTTAACACTGGAATGCACAGAGCTATCAATGATTCCTTTCCAGATGATCAATTGTTTTCGATTCAGACAACACAACTTCCTTGGTTCGCTGATTATGCCAACTATTTTGCTTCAGGAGTTCTGCCACCTGATCTGTCCCACCAACAAAAGAAGAAATTTTTCTCTGATATCAAATATTACTTTTGGAATGAACCATTTCTATTCAAAAAATGTGCAGATGGAATATATTGGAGGTGTGTACCAGATGAAGAACAACTTGTTATATTATAGGAATGCCACTCATCTCCTTATGGAGGTCATGGTGGATATCAGAAAACAGCCGCCAAAGTTCTGCAAACAGGTTTTTATTGGCCAACACTTTTTAAGGATGCAATCAACATTGTTAAATCTTGCGATGCTTGTCAAAGGACTGGGAATATAGGCAAAAGAAATGAAGCACCTCAGCAACCTATACTTGAGGTAGAAATATTTGACGTATGGGGAGTGGATTACATGGAACCTTTCACTCCTTCTTGCGGGTATAAGTTCATACTCCTAGCTGTTGATTATGTCTCAAAATGGATTGAAGCCATCCCTACAATCTCAACAGATTCAAAGTCGGTTACTAAACTTTTTAAAGATATAATATTTCCAAGGTTTGGGATATCGAGACTGGTCATCAGTGATGGAGGCTCGCATTTTATTGAACGGAGCTTTGAAAAATTGTTGCTCAAATATGGGGTCAAGCATCGGATTTCTACTGCTTACCACCCTCAAACTAATGGACAAGCCGAAGTCTCAAATAAAGAGATCAAACTAATCCTAGAAAAAACCGTGTCAATAACCAGAAAGGATTGGAGCCTCAAACTAAATGAAGCATTGTGGGCATATCGGACCACTTATAAAACACCAATTGGGACAACGCCATTCAGATTCATCTATGGTAAACATTATCACCTACCAATGGAATTAGAGCACAAGGCTTTTTGGGCAATTAAAACATTGAATTATGATTTCCAAGCAGCCTCTGAAAAATGGTTATTGCAGCTCAATGAGCTAGATGAATTAAGATTAGATGCCTATAACAACTCCCGCATCTATAAAGAAAGAACGAAGAAATGGCATGATATGCACATACTGAGAAGGAATTTTAAAGAGGGTGACCAGGTTCTGTTATTTAATTCCAGACTACGACTTTTTTCTAGAAAGTTAAGAACACAGTGGTCTGGACCGTTTATCATCGAAAAAATATATCCCCATGGAGAAGTGGATATCAAAAATAGTAATTTAGAAATCCAGGCGCCGTAAAGTTCGAAGAAGTGCTACATTTGCAAATAGGCCACTAGAAGAAATAAGGTCGAGCCAACGTCTTTAAAAAAAGGCGCTACAGGGAGGCAACCCAACCAAATAAACGGTCAGCAGCCATGTCAGCATCGGCAAGGTCAGGAATGTCAGAAAATCACTTGAAAGTACATTTTCAGATTTAGTTGAGAATCCCAATAGAAATCCAACACCATATCTACCCAAATATCCACTTTTCCAAGTCTCACACGAACTCCCCCACGTCGCTTTGTTTTCCACCCGATCACCAAAATACTCATCACCACTCATCCACCTCTCGAAATCCCTAGCAGCTCCCCATTGTCCTCTACGAAACCTCAGCCGCCGCCAACCTTACGATTACAGATACTTTCACGCCGGCAATATGAAGAGAACACGCACATCGTCCGACTCCTCGGCAAATAGTTCGTCTGAATTAGTCCGGCGACGGCTTCGTTTAGATGGCATGTTACAACCAACGTCCAACTTGCGACGACCTGCAGACAGCAATGAAGTCCAACGTCTTCTTAACACACGGGTCAAAAAATTTTCTTCTACACGATTTTTGGATTTCTCGACTCTCGAATCTCTTGGCCTATTTGATGATATTCGGACCCTACTTCATCGATCCCGTTTACTTCCTTTCTTCATGAAACGCTGGAACCTTTATGAAGAGGTATCAATGGAGTTTTTAGGAACTTTGTATCCTACCTAGTTCGATGACGACGGAGTCCCTGATCATATTGAGTTTCGGTTATGTAACCATGAACTCACCATGAGTTTGGACATCTTCGCCAGCTTAATGAATCTGCCTAATAGTGGCCATCGAACTCCTCCATCTTCCTTTCCTACTTATGAAGTTTGGTATCAATTCACTGGCCAACGAGCTGATAACATGCTCCACCTCATCGGCCACCACCTGAAGAACCCTGTCCTCCAATATCTTCACATTCTTCTCACCAACACTATCTTGATCCGGCCTAATGAGTACGAGCGGGACCTTGTTTCTGCTGATGAGCTTTTTATTCTCTGGTGTTTGCTATCTAACACAGAGATTAACCTTGCCTCATTCTTCCTATAAAGTCTAATCACGGAGTCTACCCGTGAATTTAGTCCAATCCTCTACGGCAACCTCATCACCCCCCTAGCAGAACATTATGTGTTCTTAACCAACACCGCTTCCACTCCTGCCTCACTCATCGACTTGGACTTTTTGATTAAGGAGAGGGTCCTTCTAACGATCAATGGCCAACAATTTTGGAGGCAATCTAATTCATCAGCTCTCCTCCAACTACCTAACCCTAGACGAACCTCAATTTTGGAAGGTCAGGACTGGTGGATGATTGATTTTATCCAGGTCACCAGGCCTATTTCTACATTACCCCCACTACTTTTAGATTATCGAACATCCCCTCAACCTCCCTCTGGTACAAGAACCCCTCGGCGGCAAATTGTTTCTTCTTCTTCCTCATCAGTTCCAGATGTTCCCCCATCTGTGCCACTTACCACCAATAAAAAATTGGACCTCATTTTGCAACAAGTGACACAACTTGCAGACGCCACGGCCCGCAATCACCAGGACATCCAAGCTCTTAACGACCAACTGCATAAGCTGGAGCAACAGAACCTGGTGCATCAACAACAAGTACGTGGAGTGGAAGAAGTTCAGAATTCTATTTTGACAACCCTCAGTGACATACAACAACTCACTGACCGAATCCTTCAGCTCCAACCAATCCCGGGTCCCTCTTCCTGGCATGATCGACACTGAGCTCAGAGTCGACTCTAAGCTTGGGGGAGAGGGCACATGGTATATTTCTACTCTTTACTACTCTCTATTTTAACTCCCATCTTGCATGACTCTGTAGTCTTTACATTCAATTTTTTTTCAATCAATTTCTCATAATCTAAATTGGTACTTCATCTTCTTAACTTAGTGTTCATACAATAAGAGACGCCAGGTTCATCTTGTAGCTATAGCCACTATTGCAACCCCCTGAAACTTTGTTCAAGAGCATCTTGCTAGCCCCAAACTTTGTAACATATCTTGCAACCGAATTCAATGCTCAAAGTGGAAGGGTAAAGGGTGGTGGAAAGTGACTAATTTGAGATATTAAGAACTTGACGACTAATCTTGTTTAAGCTTGCCTTAGATTTCAAATGATTGCTAATAAGATTGTCAATACTAATTTTCACCAGTGCAGTATGAAACAAATGAAAGAAGGCAAAAAGCAAAAGAAAAAATAAAGAAAAGAGGGCCAAGAGAGCCCCAGAAGGTACAAAAAGGGTGCATTCCTAAGTCAAGGTGAATTTGGATGAGTAGATCCGTAGGGGTTCATGCCTGGTACCCTAAGAGCAACTGCCCTGGGCTGTGCCGATCGAAATCCTGCTACATGAATTCACTTGAGGCATATGGATAATCACATGAGTACTGGATCATTTAAATGAAATGATTATGCAAAATAAAGCCTATACTGCACTAGTGGAATTAGTATTAGCATTTTTCTTATCTGCCTTTCCTATTTGAATTCTTTGGTTTGAGCTAAAAAGAGGAAGTTAAAAATGTCTTGTTGTTAATATCCTCATCTAAGTCAGGGTTGAAGGAACCGAGAAAGAACTCAAGCAAAGAATACCTGGTTGATATATTAAAGTTTGGCGGGAAAGCAAGATGAAACCCTTATCTTGAACATTGCTTGAGGACAAGCAAAAAGCTAAGCTTGGGGGAATTTGATCATCTCTTTATTGTACCTTTAATCATTACAATTTCCACCAGTTTTATGTAAAAATTAAGTATATTTAAATGTTTTTTATCATTTTCTAGTAGAGAAGTTGAATGAGTAAAGGAGAGACTAATAACTTTTCGAAATTCAAATTCTGGACAGGGAATGAAACAAAAAGTGAGAAAGAAGCCAATGAAAAGAGGGAGGAGGAGACAACCGGAAGAAGGAGGAGAAGAAGAAAAGGAGTTTTTGAAGAAGATAAAGAACTAAGGAGATTTTTTTTGTTCCCTCGGAATGAAGCTTTGTTGATGCTAACTATTATTCTAATTTCCTGATACTATCGCTTTGACTCCTCATTTCTTATTTGCATGATGCATGGCCATAATGATTTATAACTGATTTCAATCGGATCGAGAGATCGATTGTTTTGGTTCAAACTAATTTCACCCGAGAGGGGAATTTGGTTACATTAATTGCTTTGTTTCTAGTAAATTGCTGGTTTGTTATTTACCAAAAGGATCGAGAGATCTATTGCACCGGCTATTATGAGATGAGAATCGTTACAGTCGTACGAGGTGCATATTCTGCATTTTTTACCATTTGATTAAGATTAAAAGCACTAATTACAAAAGATCGAGAGATGGAATTCTTCCTGATTAAAGATGAGAGTCTTATTAATCAGAAATCTTAATCAATAGTTAGTATTCCTGCCGTTCTTGATTTCTAGATACATTGATAGAATAGAGGGGGATCCAGAACCTAGTAAATCAGACACGGTTATTGTCATAGGATCAACTAGTTCATTACGAGGGAATCTCTTCCTTCATTTGCTTAAATCCTTTCTTATATTCCTTTACTCATTCCTCTTTCTGCTTTGTTTCTTCATAATTTCATGACGACTTTTGAATATAAATAGATTAAGTAATTAATCTAAATCAACGGGGTTACGACACTCAGGGTTTCTACTCGACCTATGCACTTTCAGCTACGTGAACTCTTGGGTAAAATTTAAAACGTGACTAGAATTATTTCTTGTGCGAAATCTGTAATTCTGCAACTACGGTTAGTTCACGTCAATTTTCTAGTTTGAATTCATATTTAGAATGGAGCCATTTAGCTTTTGTTGATGTGAATCTCGTATTGAAATGATATTCCCTTGTTGTTTAGAGATAAACCAAGAGCATTAATATTAGTTTGTGGATCTGATTATATCTATGCAGTCAACTAGAAGTTTCATGATAATCTAATATCAATTGAAACCCTTGTTGAATCAATCTAACTAACATTCATATGAAAGTATGATACTTAGTTCTAACTTTAATGCACTGTGAGAGTAATTTTTACAGGTTGAATATAGTTTGATTATTACTGTTAAGTTGTTCTAATTCATCCATAGCAGAACATTAGATGAACTCCATTCCTAAGAGAACCTTTTATTGATTGTTAGTTATCATTTTCTATCAATTACCATAAAACACCAAAAAGAGTTAACTCAGTCTAGGATTAATTTAGATTACTTAGTGAATCTTACGCTTCAAATCACTATGGATACAACATTCGAGCATTCGAGTTTACTACTCCGATCTGCAGTTCAGTGAAGTGAGGAGTGCAAGGTCTACGCTTAGACCTTATTTAGTTCTTAATTGTGTATAGTCTACGCCTAGACCTTAGTCTTTTGCATTTTGTATTTAGAGTTCAATAAATCAGCTAGTTAATCACACTCCCATGAAATTCACATCAAGGATGAATCCCAACATTCCTAAATTTTATTTTTAACTCTTGCATCTTGAACTGGTGCCACTCTGTAAGGAGCTCTGGAGATTGGTGCTATGCCTTTGATCACTGGGTTTGAACTATTGTGGGTGCCAACAATGATCCTCGTTTGCTTACAAAAAAATGACTTTTCATGGTAGGATAGCCAATACATACAAAGAATAATGTCATAATATGCATGAGAATTATAGTGAGATCAGCAAAAAAATTCTTTCCATTCATTGTGGTTGGTACCTCGAGAAACTTTGTTGTGTGAATGGCCCCCCTTGATGTTGCAAGTACATCAATAGTAGAGGCACATACTTATGAAATGAAGGAATGTGAGGCAACCAAATCAAATAGAACAATAATAGGGAGGCCGACAATGAAGAATATACCTCATATGACATCATTGCCATTGGACATGGCATCAACTTGCATGTTATTTATGTACTTAGATACCAAGGTGTTTATGCCTCTCGCGCCTCTTTGGTTCTGGCCTTACTAGTTCTGAATCAGATAATCTCTAGTGAAGTTAAGGCAACCTATGCACATAATATTCTTCTTACAACACTCTTAGGAATGCATATGGTCAAAATGAATCAAATTGACCTGATTATAAGGCTGAGGCATGGGCTATTGCCATTGTGTTGATGCTAGTGTTTGTCTCTAGGTACAATAATCATTTCATTGTTAATACATCTTCAATCCCATAATAATAATATCTATATTTTTTTTATAATTCACCTGTTGTTTGTGGTATTGTTATTGAATACCCTCTAAGACCGTTGTGAAGCCTCTCAGGGTGATTATTGGTGCGCCCGATAATCATCTCTCTTACATGACCAATTGTTCTTCCACCTCAACTTGATTGCATGATATGAACCTAAAAATGTCCATAATTGCAATTGGTGATAGAAGAATATTCTAGCAAACTAGGATGATCAAGATATTATTGTGGATCTCAAACATAAGAAAATTGAAGATAATTAAGAATACTTATGATTTACAATTAATCCAATTACAAGATTGAGTTGGATCAGTTTCAATTTCTCAATGTGTTACAAAATGGTCCGCATGAAGAGTCAGCATAATTTGGACCAAATAAATCATAGTTTAACAATATTTATTTAGAATTTTGAGAATTAATTATACAAGGAAATTCTGCTGAGATTTGTAATAGAAAATTGATTTAGTTATTTTCGGAAACTAGTTGCCTTACTTGTAGGCTAAGTTAGGATTTTTTCTTTCACCCCAAAATTCTACTACCTAGAGCCTATAATTATTGGTATTTATAATTATTTTAGACATCTTTGAATCTATTGAATAATGGCTTAATTGCTTTTGCTGTGAGGGAACTCTTGCAATCTGTTCTTACGAAACTTTCGCCATTAATTACAAGGTTGATAATCTTGTGATCAAAAATCCATTTATAATATCGATTGCTTGATTCATTGGTAATATTGGGGTTGATATTCCACTATCTAAAATTTGTTTGATCTTGTTTCTCTTAATTATTATATATTATTCCGATCACTCAAGGCATTGTTCTTGAGCGGTATCAGAGCCGCGTTCAGTTTTTTAGTTATCTTTCATTATTTTGTTGTTCCCTATTTCAATTTTTGAAAAAACAATACAAAAAAATTTGATTTGTTTGTTCTTCAAACCCTAGTCGTCTTTCTTATTTGCTCTTATTTCTTATTCAAGCCCTATCCATCATTCTTATATTCTTCAAAATCTGCTACAGTTTCAAAAAAAACTCACAAAAAATCTACTTCTTGGTTCTTCAAACCCTAACTGTCTTCCTTATTTGCTCTTATTTCTTCTTCAAACCCTAGCCATCATCCTTATTTATTCTTCAAAGTTTGCTTTAGTTTCAAAAAAAATTGAGAAAAAAATATGAAAAAAAACTAAAAAGGAAAGTGCAAGAAAGGAGGAAAGAGAAGAACATGAAAAAAAATTGGAAAAAAATTCGAAAAAAAAACTTAAAGAAATGATTCAAAAGGAAGAGGAAATAAAGAAAGAAAAAAAAAGGAAAGGGAATGTTGCAGTAACCAAGTGCAAAAGAAATTTTTGAGAATAAAATAATTTGTCTGAAGGATGATCTTTGATTTCATTCCAATTTTGAACCTTTGATATCTATCCTTATTTGACATCCTTTTTCACGATCTCTATTGCCAAAGCAACTTCAAATATTCTTTTGATCTTGCAATCATATTAATAAAAGATTGATTTAATTTCTCATTGCTTTGTGTTGACTTGCATTAGTTCTCTTAGAACTTGTTGGAGAGTTTAAGAGAAAAAAAGGTTGAGTGGTGAGTAGCATTTGAGGGAAAATGCTAAATAGAGTTCAAGTAAAATATGAGTGTCAAGTGTCACCGCTTGAGGTAGTGAAGTTGCGTTTACCAACTTTTGCTACAAAAATTTCTCACAATGTCAACAGAAATGTCAAAGAGCTTAATCCTAGAAAAGAAGCAATTGATGAGACAAGAATGATGGAGGTGATTACACAACACTTTCAACGTCTTGAAAAAATGATTATTGAACTTCATGATTAGGTAGATGTGAAAATTGCATTTCATGATCAGGTAGATGTGCAAATTGCATAGCTACGAGTTATATAACCAAAACAAAGAAGAATTAGTCAAAGACACCGTGCTCCTGATGATGATGGGCAAGATGAAGAGATGGAAGAGGAAGATAATGAAGCCTCTATTATAAATTGGAAAAGGCATACACGTGTTTAGATTTGAGGAAGAAGAAATGAAAATGAAAATCTTTTCTATGCACATTGTTGTGTTATGGACATGATTGATAGTGGAAGCTGTGACAATCTTGCTAGCCATTACATGATGGAGAAGTTGGACTACCAACATCAAAGCATTCAAAACCATACAAACTTCAATGGATAAATGATGGAGGAGAAGTCAAAGTGAACAAACAAGTGTGTGTCATTTAGCATTAGAAGATTCTCTGAAGAAGTATTATGTGATGTGGTTTCAATGCATATTTGTCACATCTTTTGGGACAACCCTGGCAATATGATCGACATGAACACATGATGGAGCTACCAACTGTTATATATGTCACAAGGATGGAAGAAAGTATAATTTAGCACCATCGTCACCTCAAGAAGCATATGAAGAGTAGATGCAACTTAAGGAGCTTGTAGCAGCTTACAACATTGAGAGGAAGAGTATGGCTGCACAAAATCATATGAAGAAAGAAAAAGCTGAAAATCATGTTGTAATTCAAAATGGTTTTAAATGTTGTGAGATAAATAAAGATGAAAAATATGAGTGTCACAATTTGAGTGATAAAAATGAGAGCCACAAAACTCTTGGGTGTTTAGAAAGGTCACTTTCAGAGAGTTTTGAGCAAAAAGATTTGAGTGTTGAGGAAAAAGAAAGAGAATTCAGTAATTTTTTTTCCTATCCCTAACCATCACTTGTCTTTTGTTTTTTATTTTTCCTTGCAGATATATAGGAGTGGAGTAAAGTTTATCTTGCAAGGATTTGAAAGAGATTAAATTGAATGTATGAAAGGATGTTTGAAAGGTCCATCTCCTTGCTTTGAAATTTTATATTTGTTTAATGTGACTGGTTTACAAGTTTAGTTGAGCAAGGTGTTCAATGTCATTCATCTCTTTCATTTTCATATTTGTTGGGTGGTGGTTCATTTTATTTATGCTTTACATTGAATTTTTGGAATGAATATTTTCTAATATTGAGCATCTTTGATTGGCTTATTTTGATTTTCATATTTTTTGATAAGAGTATAATCTTATTAATTTCTTTGACAACCCTTGTGTCTTACTAAGAATATTTCTTCATATAATTATTGCAGTCTGTCATATGATTTTTACATCACAAATAAGAAATTTGAATCAATTGGACTTTTGTATGTTTTCCACAAAATATATGTGATTATTTTCTTAGGAAATATTTTGATTTATAGTAAGCATTTCCATGATCATTTGAGCGATATGATGAGTAGTAGCAGGAAATTGCATGCTTCTTTCCATGAGCCAAGTTGTTGTGAGATTATGAATCTTATGATATTTCGCTTTCATATTTTAAAGATCCATTTTATTTCATGAAAATTGATCTTCCTATATTGGAACCACTTGATAATATTCATATTGGATTTCTACTTCTTTAGAATATATTGCACATCCTATTTGACATGATCCTTATGCGCAAATGAAGGTCCTTGAAGTTTCGCAATTTCTTTCTTAAAATACCATCGTCTCATGGGCATAAGATATTTCATCTAGATGAGTATGAAAGTCACATTACTTTTTATACTACTTATATTGTTTTTTCTCTACACTTGCAGGATCTTAATAGGATGGTATAAATGAGAAATTATGTTGAGATACATCGTCCCATCTGACATATCAATATCTCCATTACAACAAGAAAAAATGCCTTTAACGGCCAGATAATTCATCGTTGAAAGACAAAATCTGGTCATTAAAGATATTTAAAAATGGGATATATCTGGTCGTCACTCGTCGTTAATGCCTTTGCCGTTAAAAGAAATGACGATGAGATAAACTTCTCACTACATTTAACGACGAGGTGAAGACTCATCGTTAATAGTTATTAACGACCAGCTTTTACCTCATCGCTAATGTCATATAGTGACCAAAAATCCGGACATCAAATGTCTTGGAATTGAGTTCATAATATGCTTACAATGACAAGAATTTTGGTCATTAAATCTTCGAGCACTAACAACAAATAAACAATCCAAACTTTCATTGTAATCCATATTTCTATTACAAAAGTTGAAATTCATCCAAACATAGATGATCCAAAATGTGTCTTTGTCCCAAGTGCCTATAAAAAAAAACAAAAGAAACAACGATTACATATATATCATTCCTTCATGAAGAATAATATGTTCCTTTTTGGACAAGACACCGATGTATTATCATCCTTGTTATTTTTCAACCCTATAAGAAAAAGAAAGCATTATCAAATAGGGCAACCCAAAAGAAAGATACTATTGAAATGATTCACGTAGCTTCTCACCTCAAAATAAGGCTACATCTATAAATTATTGGTTCTTGGCTTACTTATGGAGATTGGGTATTGGATTCATCACCAAAAGTATATTCCATTACTTGTTCTAATCGACTTTCTACTGATGTTAAATGTTCTTTCAAGCATTTGTTTTCTTCTCAGCGTGCACGAAGCTCGGCTAATAATTCAGTCTTTGATACATTGGTACCTTTCAACTCTTTTGCAGTAATTCCACCTCCATAGCCGATCCCATGGCTTCGACTTTGATGTCCAAAACATCGTTCTACTACCTCTATCATTGGGAGTGTAGGTTCATATTGCATTACTTCTTAAATTTCAGCCTACATATTTGAAAGACAATGTCAACATTTTTTTATTCGTGTGACTTCAAAACTTACACATACAATAGAAGATAAATGGAATGCTCAATTAGCTCACATATTTTTCAATTGCCTCAGGTTCAACAAGCTTGTTATCCTTTTTTTGAGTTTCATAAAAAATAGTTGCCACATCTAGAGGATTACCGTCTTTCCCTCCCTTCAATTGAAATGAACATTGTAATTTAAAAGTAAATATTACATTATAAAATATGGACAAAAGAATGAAATTACGGATGTCACCTTTTCATATTTGATATCTCTAATGAGTTTGCTGCCCGTATGATGTGGCATCCTCAGCTTGGACCTATTTTTCGAGTTTCTTTCACTCACAGCCTAGATCACCATGATCAATTAAAATATATAACCAAAAGATATTATTAACACAGTATAGTTAAGTTTGTGAGAAGACCTTAAAGCTTTTGTTGTTATAAAATTCTTTAACCAACCATTCCCAATCCCTTTTGTCCACTCCCTCAGACACATTAGTAAGAGCTTGATGAATTGACTTGTCCTTTACATAAGTGCAAGCTACCTCTCCATTTAGTCCATAATTCCTTCATATGCTCCAAGACGTTATCACGATGTATATTCATATCAACACTCTCAAATTTATCCTAGAAAAATAAACACATATAATTAGTAAGCTTTGTACATAAAACACATAAGATATAACAGAAGAGTTTAGAGGACAAATGTTATTCAATATAACCAAAAATACTAGTACACTTTCATAAGATGGGAAAAGGATATCTTAAATAAGTAACCATGTTGCACTATTATATGATTCAACATGTCTTTTGTAATCTTAACTAAGCATATGGGGCAGACCTTAAAAGGAAGAAAAGTGTAACCTCAACCTAAGCAGTGTTCTCAATATTAATACACACAAGACTCTAGAAACTGACCTATAAGATAATAAATTCAGAAAAATATAAAAAATTCGACCAATAAGACGGTGTTCTAGTAGTCTCCAATCTGAAATAATAAGCAAAAACTCAAGCTCATGGACTAGTTTCTGAAAAGTGCTGTTAAGGAATAAGCAGATACATGAGTGCAAATAAAGATCCATGACCTATAAAATAATAAATTCAGAGATATCTAAAAGACCGGAGGAATAAGCAAATGTTATAGCAGCGCAAAACCTGAAATAGTTTGTTGTAAATAAAGATACTTTTACTCATTTACATGGCATTTATAATCAATATTGGGGTGTGTATCCATGCATGTTCTTTGTCATTAAATCTTTAAAACATAACTCAATTTAAAGTAAAATCAACTAAAAATAAATTTTATGTTTTACCACAATAGCCGCCCACATGTGATCTTTCTCTAACTCTCCAATTTCTTTCCATGTGTGTACTCAGAATGGACATATGTTGCGGTCCTGGACTATCCTTCCTAAATGTCTAGAGAAAAATGTGTGATTCTCTTCGACGACTCTATTTTTATAAAATGTCACCTTTAGCTTCTTTCCACTCTCAAGTCTTGAAACTTCTTTACATTTATTTCTACCTCTCACATTTTTTCTTTTTCACCAACACTTGGATCTGCACAACTCAATTAAACATCATTTTAAAAATATTTTCATATTCATACCAGCACCCAACTTGATAAAGATTCTCGTATGCATACCAGCACTTGGTATTGGGTTAACCTCATCTTCAACTGGAAAATTGATAAATATATGACCGATTAATAAATTAATTAATTAATCGAATAGAGAAATGAAGATGTTCAGTATTTTGCAAGCATTGTTAATTACATACCCACTCTTGGTATTGGGTTGTTCTCATCTTCAACTCAAGAGACATTCAACTAATTAATAATTATTTCTAATAACTCAAAACTCTTAAGGAGATAAAGTATATATGTTTAACATGTTGCATGAGTTCTCACATACCGACAATTGGGAATGGCTAATGTTATCTTCAGCCAAAAAAAATATCAATATTCAATCAATAAATAATAAATTCAATAGATGAATTATGCTCAACATCTTGCGTGCTATACATACCGACACTTTGTGGTTAGTTAAAACCAACAGTTTGCATCTCAACAAAATCTTCAAGTGGTGTGTCATCATTATGCATGGGCTCATCCTCATTATTGTTCGGCTATGTTGTGCTCTACCACATTAGAGCGTCCTGAACATCCTAAGGGGAAAGCTCTTAGGCCTTGTCCGAGCACACCTGGTGGGATAAAAGTTTGATCGGTTTTCTTTGATGTTGATTTGATTCCTTTTCCAAACTTCAAAATGGTCATCTTGTCCTGGTTGAAAATTTAAAAACAAAAATCATTACAAGTTACATTGACATTGATACTAGATAAATAAAAAAATAAATACAATATAGTGCACCTTGATAAAAGAAACTTGTATTGAATAATAAGTTTTTTTCCATGTCATCTCATTCTTATGCAATGTCAAAAGTATCTCGTGGTTGCAGTTTTTGCACAACACCCCACTCTTTATTTAAAAGATTGATAGCATAATATACTTGTAGTGCTTGATTAGCTAATACAAATGGCTCATTTGTTTTAAAAAATCTACCCCAATTGATGCTTACAATGTCATATTCATTTCTAGTCACACCTTTTTCTTTGTCATACACATCAAACCACATACATCGAAACAATACTACTCTTCTACACATTAGAAATTGCAGTTCAATAACATCAATTAAAACACCATAATAATCGATGTTCTCATTATCTTTGTCACACTCGCCAACTACAACGAAACGCAATTTTGAGTCCTCAAATTTTTATCATAATCCTCAACATGAAACTTGTATCCCTTAATAATGTAACCATTGAAATGTGTTATATAATTATTAGGCCCACGTGACAAAGAGAGCAAATCCTCCATCATTTCACTACCATCATTCTTATGCAACCGTGCAACCTATAAAGAACAATTATATGTATTAAAATGTTGTCAAGTTAGAAATCCTAAATTATCACATAGTTGTACATACACTAATTTTGAACCAACCAATGAATTTTTTGTTCCATTCAGCATTAGAAATGCATTGGAATGTATCGGATTGAATTTGTGAGAATTCTCTACAATGAAAAGAAAATACTCATAATCTTTTTTTAGTAAGGGTTAAAAATCATAATAAAAGATTGACTTCGTAATGTAGAAATGGTTGAACTTCCTCAAAATGTTTGAGAATATATAAATGTGCTTGTTCCAATTCACATGTATCAAGAACACTTTGTGTGCCGGTTCCTAAAGGTCTTCCCGGTTGACAAAAAAGAGATAATCTTCCAAATGAATCACTTTCCCACCATCATAATTTCTTTAGGGTTGATTGAATTTTGTATCCATTTGATGAAGATACCTAGAACACACTACCATGCATTCATTTGCAATATAACCTTCTGCAATAGAACCTTCCGGATGAGTCCTATTACCAATTAAAGTTTTCAAATGGTACAACCATCTCTCGATAGGATACATCCATCGATAATGTATAGGTCCAGCTATCTTAGCTTCACTAGCTAAATGAATTGATAAATGCACCATAATATCAAAAAATGGAGGGAAAACCTTCTCTAACTTGCATAGAGTTAAAGGAATCTAAACTTCAATTTGTTCCAACTCATCCATCTTTAACACTTTTCCACCAAGATCTTTAAAGAACATAGATAATTCAATTAGTGGCTCATACACTGATTTAGGCAACAAACCACGAATCGCAAGAGGTAGTAAATGTTGCAAAAGAATATGGCAATCATGACTTTTTAGACCAGAAAGTTTGTGATATTTGATATTAACACATTGAGCAATGTTAGATGAAAATCCATCTGGGACCTTTAAGTTTTTAAGAAAAATGCACATTTTCTTCTTCCCTTTGAGTGATAATGTAAAACATGCAGGGTAACTCCTATTTTTCTCCCTTCTTTATCGGATGTAATTCTAGCCTTATGTTCATTGCTTGTAGATCTAATCGAGAATTGATTGTGTCTTTCGTCTTTCCTTTAGCATTCATGATTGTCCCAAAAATATTATCACAAATATTTTTCTCAAAATGCATGACATCTAAATTATGATGCAGTAATAAAGTTTCCTAATATGGAAGGTTAAAAAATATACTTTTCTTATTCCAATTATCCTTCCTATCATCGTGTGAAACTTTAATCTTTTTTGGGATCTTTTTTCAATTGCAAGCCATCAAGATCTTGAACTTGGTTAAGTATATCAACACTAGAAAAATTTTTTGGTGGCAGTCGTCGTTCTTTAGTGCCATCAAATGAATCTTTATCATTCCTCCACTTGTGATTAGGAGAAAGAAAATGTCTATGACCCATATAACAATGTTTTTTACCATTGTCTATCCTTAACTAAATGGTGTCTTTATTGCAACATGGACATGCCAACTTTCCTTTTGTACTCCATCCAAAAAAATTTCCATATGCTGAAAGTCATTATAGTCCACAACAATGATGCATGCAAGTTGAAATTTTGTCGAGTAGAAGCATTGAAGGTCTCAACACCAAATTCCCATAAGTCATTTAGTTCGTCTATTAAAGGTTGAAGATAAATATCAATTGTGTCTCCAGGGTTTTTTGGTCCAGGAATTATCATTGACAAAATAAAATTTTCTTTCTTCATACACATCCAAGGTGGCAAATTATAAGGAATTGATACCACTGGCCAAATGCTATATGGGGTCTTGGAATTTGCAAAAGGTTGAAAACCATCACTTGCTAGTCCAAGACGAACATTACGTAACTCCATAGCAAATAATTGATGAACTTCATCAAATGACTTCCATGCTAATGAATCGGCAGGATGCCTCATTGATCCATCATCAATCCTTTTATCCTGATGCCATCTCATTAGTGAAGATGTCTTGGTGGACATAAATAACCTTTGAAGTCTAGGCTTAAATAGAAAGTAATGCAAAGTCCTTAAAGGCATAAGTTTACCATTTTTGCATTGTGTTTCTCCACTATGTTTATTTTTGCCTCCATCTAGATGCTCCTCAAATTTTAGATGAGTCAAGAAACTCATTATCCTTCCAATATAACATGCAGTCATTTATACATACATCAATTTTGTTGTAGGAAAACCCAAGGTCTTGTATTATTTTCTTTGCTTCATAGTATGAATAAGGAAAATTTGATCCATGAGGCAACAATTCTTCCTTTAACAACTTCAAAAGCATTGTGAATGATTCATTACTCCAATAGGCAATGCTTTTAATATGGAGTAATTTCATCAAAGTGGAAAGCTTAGAACATCTTGAATTATGATACAATGGTTCACCAAAATTTTGTAAAAGTCTATAGAATTTTTTTGCTTTCCCATTTGGTTTCTAATTATATGGACCATCACCCTTAGTGTTCATCTTGTCAACATCAAAAGCAGGATATAAATGTCAAATTATATCTTGCATTGCATCATCACTCTCGACCTCCCATTTTCATCTTCATCTTCATCTTCATCGTCATAATCAGATTGTGGCTCACCTTGTACTTCCCCATGGTGATACCAAAAGGTATAGTTTTCAATGATTCCCTATACCTTTAGGTGTGTTTTAACAACCTTGCGTGTTCCTAAATTTGTATTGCAACATTTGACACATGGACATCGGATTTCATGCATATTTCTTGTTCTTTTGAAGGCATAATCTAGGAACTTTTGTATCCCAATAATATATTCTTCATCAATTCTATTATCCACAATTGCATCCATTCCTAAATAGGTGCCATAACCTTAAAATAAAATAATAAAATATATTATCAGATCATTTAAAATGCCAAGAAATATATGTTATAATACAAATTCAAATTTCTCAAGTGGTCACAAATGTTTAATTTGAAAAACATATTGCAACATATGAAACAAGCATAAGAGTGTTTCAAGATTTAAAAAGTGTGGAATTGACTTTAGAAAAAAATATCCATTGTGTTGCTATTTCTATTGAAAATGATCTGAATTCAAACATAAGGCCTATCAATATAAGGCCTTAGTGTTTTCAATTATTTGCAAATAGGATCTCAAATGAGAGGAAATTTATTATGGTTTTATACATGACATGTGGACTCCTATGTTTTTTGAACACTGATGGCTAGATTCCTCACTAAAAGAATAAGAAGTTGAAACACTTCTTTTCCTTCTTGATAATGTTGATAACACATTAATTTTTAACACAAGGGAAAATTCATTTCTCAAAAGTAATTAAAACTATTCCCAATTAAAGGCGCCCTTGCATACGGGGGTCTCCTTCATTTACATAGCATCAAGGCGTCCAAAAATTGCTAAAATTAGCACATTATAGAAATGAGACTAACATATTGGAATCGGATGAATAAAACAAAAGCAATGTACTGGAATCAGGAAATGAACAAGCAAATGGCAGCAATGGTCACAATCAAAAGGAAAAGCAACAAATGACGATTATATGTATTAATGTGTTGGAATCACGAAATGAACAAGAAAAGCAAGTCAAAATTTGGGAGAACACTTGTCACAATCCAACAATAAATAAATATTACCTGTGAAATCCCTAAATGTTTAGCCTAATAGTGGTAGGGCAATGTGATGATAGTGGGTTTGTGAGATTTGGTGAGGAGAAGACAGTAGCGATTAGGTTGACAGTAATAGGGTAGCGTCCAGCAACCACCGTGAAGGGCTGCCCTAAGCGAATCGCAGGTGAATCGTTGCTGAGATGTTTAAATCACCGATTCAAGAGAAAAGGTTTAACTATATTAAATTTTTTATTTAGTCTACATGAAGCAACATCATTAGCAGTAATAGAGGCTTGCTTGTTCGTGAAGGATTTCTTTCTCTGCATACCGCTGAAAACTTCCTATAAATACTCAACACCTGCACAAAAAACAACTCCACAACTAGAGAAAAAACAAAAGGAGCACAATCCAATGCAAGAAGCCACAAAGAGCATCACCGAGATCGCAAGATGGACCCTTTTTGCGCCTCTGCTCGAAGTTTCAACCAAAAGCCATGGGGCTTGTAGTGAAGCTCAATGTAATCTCCTTGCAGTCGCTGTTTACTAATTAGATAAGAAATGCGGAGAGAAATAGGTGGAAGGAGGAAACCACACCATCGGTGGAAGGAGAAAAGCACGAAATCATCATGGCTGTCGAAAACAAAAATAGAACAAAGAGGGGGTAAAATGGGGCTAGGGCTTTAACGCGGGAGGTAAAGATAGAGCGGGACATATTTTAGATATTAGTGAAAAGTATTATCTAGTCATTAATTAGTTTTTAAAGACAAGAAAAATCTTGGTCATTATTGAAGATAAATACAGTGACAAGAATTTTAACTAGTCATTAAAGCCATCTTTTAAAGACCAGTTACGACGTTGATCGCAAATAGTTGGTCGTTTAAAACTATATGTGTGTCTTAAATCATTTAATAAATTTAGATATGTGATATGTTATATTCTCCTTATTGTGAATGCAGATTCGAGGACGAATTCTTTTGAAGAGGAGGGGAATGATATGAACATGAAAATACCCATAATTGCAGCTGGTGATAGAAGAATGTTCTAATAAAGTAGGATGATTAAGATATTATTGTGGATCTCAGACATAAGGAAATTGAAGATAGTCAAGAATATTTGTGATTTACAAATGATCCAATTACAAAATTGAGTTGGATAATATTCAATTTCTCAACGTGTTACAAAATGGGCTGCATGAAGAGTCAGCATAATTTTTATTGGAGTTGGTGAATACTTCATGACCCCTTATTTCTCACACCGTGTTCGCCCACGTGAGCTTAGGGGAATTTGAGTATTACCCAATTACCTGTGTTGCTGGTGTACTGACAAAATGGGGGGGTTCGGGAGGCACCGCCCCCCGATGGGTTTGGGCTTTTGTTTAGCCGGCCCGTGTAGTGCGGATTAAGGGTTTCACTATTTTTGTTCGGGTTTTGAACCCGTTTGGGAGATACATATTTATTGCTCATTTTTCAGATGTAATCGTGTGTGGTTGTAACCAAACAAAAGATATAGTGTGTCTCCTCGAATTTTTTTGTGATTTCTTTGTGATCTTCTACTCTTGTTCTCAAATTTTCCGATCAATTGGTATTAGAGCCAGGTTGTTCGAGGAGTTAGGGTTTATTCAAGATGTCAGGAGGATAGCAAATTGAGATAGAAAAGTTTGATGGAACGCGATTTGATCTCTGGAAGATGAAGATGGAGGATCTCCTTTGTGATCAAGATCTTTGGACGGCAATCGAGAAGGAGAGGCCAGACAAGGAAGCGACAAAGGCTGCTGATGCGGTTTTCTCCAGTCAGGCAGATCCAAAGGCGATCGAAGAGTATGATCGAATTGATAGAAAGGCGAAGGGTTTGATTCGGCTTTGTCTCGCGGATTCAATTCTTACGAAGTGATGAGCGAACCTACAGCCAGAGATCTATGGAAGAAGTTGGAATCCCTATATCAAAGTAAGTCATTGGTTAACAAGTTATTTCTGAAGAAGAAACTGTACAATTTTCGGATGCATGAGGGTGACTGATTCTCTATACATCTTTATAATTTTAACACATTGATTAGTGAATCGATGTTAAGTTTCAAGATGATGATAAGGCAATAATATTGCTTTGTTCGCTGTCGGATTCATGGAACAATCTGATTATCGTGATTGGTGGCGGGGATAAAGAACTATCGTATGAAAGTGTATGTGCTGCCTTGTTATCAGAGGAAACATGAAGAAAGGGATCGGCAAGTTCTGGTAAAGAGGCATTGGCGGCTAGAGGAAGGAAACCAAAAAAGACTCAAAATCAGAGAGGGTCCAGATCCAAATCTCATGGACGTTCGAAGAGTAGAGATAAGAAGGTGCAATGCTGGAGATGTCAAGAGTGGGGCCATCTGAAACGAGATTGCAAAAATAAGCCGATTAATAAGAAAGAAGTTGAGTCATCCTCGGACAAAAAGGAGGCTGATGCAGGGGACATGTATTTGGCTGCTGCATGTATGGCGCAGTCAGATAAGGATGTCTAGCTCATCGATACTAGTGCCTTGCCCACATGATGCCTCATAGACACTGGTTTTGTGAATATGAGGAATATAATGATGGGGATGTCATGCTTAAAGATGATACTGCGGTTCAAATTGTTGGACATGGCAGGGTGAAGTTGAGGATGAGTGAAGACTCTACCAGATGTAATGCATATAACACTTATGAGCAGGAGTTTATTATTTGTTGGTACAATGGCTGATTCGGATGTTATCTTCAGTTGTGACAAGGATTCGTGAAAGATGATCAAAGGGTCTATTATGATTGCACGAGGGGTTCGCTATGACACATTGTACAAGTTGCTAGGAGAGACAATATCTGTGAGTTGAGGATTTATTTCTAAAGAGGCCAAAGAAGGTGAAGACAACACATCTATGTTGTGGCATCAGAGATTAGGCCATATCAGTGAGAAAAGACTTTCTACCATAGCATCAAGTCAGATGGTAGAAGGAGTTTCATATTTTTCTATGGGCTTCGGGTTCTTTGAACATTGTCTCCATGGAAAACAGAACCGAGTCAGTTTTCAACACACAGGTACAAGAGCAACGAAGATTCTCGAATTGATCCATAGTGATGTTTTTGGACCAACTCCAACTCCATCTATTGGAGGGTCCAGGTACTATGTCTCATTCACAGATGATTTTTCCAGATACAATTGGATTTATTTTATCAAAAATAAATCAGATGTATTCGATAAGTTTCGAGAATTTAAAGTTTTGGTGGAAAACTAATTGAGCAACAAGATCAAGGTCCTTCGTACAGATAACGGAGGTAAATTTTGTTCAGATAAATTTGAGCAGTTCTACGTGGACAATGGTATTACAAGGCAGAAGGCAACTTCATATACGCCTAAACAGAATGGAGTAATCGAAAGATTATATCGGTCACTCATAAAAAGGCCAGATGTATGCTGAGTTGGACTGGATTGGGGCAAGAATTTTGGGCGGAAGCTGTAGCCATAGCAAACTATCTGAAGAACCGCTCACCGACCTCATTAGTGAACGATCAGATGCCTTATGAGGCAATGTTTAGGAAAAAGCCGAATTTGTCTCATGTTCAGGTGTTCGGATGTGACGCATATGTTCATATACCCAAGAAAAAGCGGGGTAAGCTTGACAGTAAGTCTGAGAAGAATATATTTGTCGAATACAATGAAGGAATCAAGGGCTATAAACTGTGGAATCCAAAGTCAAGGACTATTGTATATAGTAGAGATGTTATTTTTCGTGAATCACGATCCCAAGTTGAGGCTCAGAAAAATGATGAACCCAAAAACGTTGTAGTGTTTGAAGAAGATTCTGATTCTGAAGCTGCAGAGGTGGTTGCACAAGATATTTTAGTTGAGTTTGTTCCAGAATAGGATCAAGAGGACACGGTTAATGAAGTTGAAGATGCAGATTCAAATAAAAGACCCAGATATTGGTACCATATCAGTTCTCAAGAGATCGACACGAGAAAGAAGAGCACCTCTTAGATACTCTTTTAGTGCTCTGAGTACGTTTCATGCTTTGAGCATCATTGGAGAATCTAGTTCTGTAAAAGATGCAAGGTCTATGGATGATGCAAATCAGTGGGAGCTTGCTATGGCAGATGAGATGCAGTCACTAGATAAGAATGAAACATGGAGCTTGTGTAAATTGCCCAAGGATAGAAAGGTAATTAGTTGCAAATGGGTGTTCAAGCGAAAGCTGAAACCAGACGGGACTATAGAGAAGTACAAGGCGAGACTGGTAGCTAAAGGGTACTTCAGATTGAGAGAGTCGACTATGATGAGATTTTCTCTCCCGTGGCGAAAATGACTTCAATCAGATTTGTTCTATCTCTAGTAGCAGCATATAATCTTGAGGTACAGCAGATGGATGTGAAGAAGGAATTCCTTCATGAAGACTTGGAGGAAGAGATATATATGAGGCAATCAGAAGGCTTTGAAGTTCAAGGTAAAGAGAATCTAGTGTGCAAATTAAATAAGTCTTTGTATGGATTGAAGCAATCGCCAAGGATGTGGTACCAGAAGTTTGATACGTACATGCTCCAACTCAATTTTGTACGTTCAGATTATGATCATTGTGTTGATGTGAAGAGAGTTGACGATCAATTTGTCATTCTTACATTGTATGTGGATGACATGTTATTGATTGGAAATAGTATGAAGATGGTGAATTCAGTGAAGGGTTTGTTGGTCAAGAAGTTTGAGATGAAAGGCAATGAATTTTATTTTGGGTATGCAAATTAGAAGGGATCGTCAGAAACGAAAGTTGTGGCTAGGACAGGAGAAGTACATAAAAGAAATATTGAAGAATTTTAACATGTTGAACTGCAAGCCAATTGGTACTCCTATGTCTCTAGGAACCAAACTCTCTGCAGAGTAATGCCCAAAGACGGATGAAGAAGCTGAAGAGATGGACCGGATGCCATATGCAAGTGCAGTGGGCAGCTTGATGTATGCCATGGTGTGCACGCGTCTAGATACAGCCCAAGCAGTGGGAGTCTTGAGTCGGTATATATCTAACCCAAGCAGAGAACACTGGAATGCTATCAAGAGAGTTTTCAGGTGCCTTCGTGGAACTTCAGATTTTCCTTTGCATTTTGAAGGTACAGGGAAAGGAAAGAGGCTTGATATTGTAGGCCATGTAGATGCTGATTGGGGTGGAGACATTGATAGTAGACGGTCCAATAGCGAATATATTTTTACATTATTTGGAGCTGCACTAAGTTGGATAAGCAAGAGACAAAGCCTGGTAGCACTTCCTTCGACAGAAGCTGAATATATGACTCTTACTCATGCTGAAAAAGAGGCCATATGACTACGGCGGTCGTGCTTGGAGCTCGGATTTGAGTAAGGTGTCATAGAGGTGAGATGTGATAATCAAGTTGCTATTCAGTTAGCTAAGAATCCTACATTTCACTCACGCACAAAGCATATTGACATCCAATATCATTTCATCCGAGAAAATGTGGAAAAAAAAATAGGTTCAGCTTGAAAAGGTTGATACAACAGAGAATAATACTGACTTTCTTACTAAAGTAGTTACAAGTGCAAAGTTTGAGTGATGCTCTACTATTGTCGGATAAAAGAAGAATGTTGCTGGCAACGCTCTCGTTGGTGTGAAGTATTCACCGAGTAGGAGAATGTTGGAGTTGGTGAATACTTCAGGACCCCTTGTTTCTCACAACGGATTCGCCCACGTGAGCTTAGGGGAATTTGAGTATTACCCAATTACCTGTGTTGTTGGTGTACTGACAAAAGAGGGGGGAGGGTTCAGGGGGCACCGCACCCCGACGGATTTGGGCTTTTGTTTAGCCGGCCTGTGTAGTGCGGATTAAGGATTTCTCTATTTTTATTTTGGCAGAGACATATTTATTGCTCATTTTTTAGATGTAATCGTGTGCGATTGTAACCAAACAAAAGATATAGTGGAACCTCTTTGCAGGACATAGCCATAATCTCAATGGTAAACCTGGGTAAATCTTGTGTCTCCTCAAATTTTTCTGTGATTTCTTTGTGATCTTCTACTCTTGTTCACAAATTTTCCCATCAAATTTGGGCCAAATAAATCATGATTCAACCATATTTATGTAGAATTTTTGGAACTAATTATACAAAGAAATTCAGTTTAGATTTGTAAGAGAAAATTGATTTAGTCATTTTGCGAAACTAGTTACCTTACCTGTAGGCTAGGTTAGGGCTTTTTCTTCCATTGCAAATTTTGCTATCTAAGGCCTATAAATACAGGTATTTATAATTATTTTAGACATGTTTGAATCTATTAAAATTTGACTTAATTGCTTTTGTTATGAGGGAACAACTGCAATGATGCAAAAATTGATAACAGTAAGCTAGCAAGTGCACTAATCTCTCAAGTAATAAAGTGAAAAGTATAGGTTGTCAATCCCACGAGGAACTAGTTTACTCATCTATCAAATCTCAGAGGCTAATAGGACACGACATAAGATTCGGGGTAAAAGTTGTGCAGGAAGTAAAAATAATAGAAAAGTAAATTCTAAAACTAACAATGCGTGGGTCCTTAGGATGATCTATAATGATAAGAACAATCCGTAATTTCTGTAAAATCATAAGTAAATATAAAGTTAAGATTTAGTTTTCTGACAGATTAAGGACACTGAAGATATGATTTCCCGCACGGGTGAATCAACTATCTTAAAACATTAATAATCTGAAAGTATTCCACACTGATATGCCTTTAGTTATTGTGAACTCAAGACGCAATATGTTGTAATTCCTAAACTACAGAATCCCGTGCATGGGACAATTCATGCAGACTGCATAATCTAATATGCCGCATGGTTTCTACTAGATTATGACATGAATTGCTTCAACATAAAGTTAAAAATCGATTTGACAGAAAATGATGAATTAAGGATTGATCACACTACACAGTCAATAACCATCCTAGAAATCATTAAATTCTAAAGAAAAGCATTATGCACAACAATCATGTTCATAAATACTAAACTAATTATTTGATTAATCAGAAATAAGAAATTGTTCTTACAGTAGAACTTTTACAACTAAAATAGAAAAGTAAAACTATAACTAATAAACTATAAGAGATAGATAAAACATGGAAATTCAAAACATCATACCAACATAATGTAGAACAAGAAGTACTCTACATAAACGATGAGAAGTCGCTGCACCATCGTCGCACAAGTTTACTGCGCAGAAGTCTTCTCATTCGTTCTTCAGAAGTGTTCATTTGTTCTTGGCTTGAAGGATTTGGTTGCAAGCACTAGCATGATCAATCATGGCTGTCAGACGTCTCTTTTTATAGGATCTCCGATTTCCAAGTGGTTTGGGAACAAACAGAAATATTTTCCATGTGAAATAAGGTAAATTCGGAGTTCCATTGGTTCTGAAAGTTTTGCCTTGTAAAATTATGAGAATTCTAGTCTAATTAGTTTCCAATTGATCCTTAGGACATACGATAGGAGTTGGAGTCATTGTGCGTTGAGAATTCTTCCGAAAATATGTTTCTAGTTGATTTAGGTGTTTGTCACGCCCCCTACAACCAAATCAGAGTTGGAGTCAGATTTTTCCTTGTCTTCACGGGACTTGAGAAAGATCTCACGGCCGTGATTCGGGCAATTTTCACTTCCATCTCGCAACTTATGTGCTTTCACGTCCCATAACAAACTTCTAACGGCCCGTGAACCTTGAACTAGGTCGCCTGATCGTTCTGTGATTTTCGTGACAGACTTGTGGCACCCCATTAAATGTAAACCTTGAAGTTCCTTCAGTGTGTAACGGCCCATGAAGTTAAGCTCACGGCCCGTTAGTTGATGATTATTGGTTCTGCACCTTCTGTGATGTCCGTGAAGCTTATGTATTGCCCGGTGATCTCTTTGTCCTGGAAGAGCTTGAATACTTAACAGCCCATTAGTTCGTTCTCATGGCCCGTAATAATTTTCTCATGTCCGACTTGTTGTAGGAGCCATGAGATTGTGTGATCTGTGAGACATTCACTGTAATGGCCGTGATAAAGTTGTCATGGCTCGTAAGTTTGTTGTGAGTAAAATAATTGATGTTTGATCCATGAAATGTAGTAACTGGCATGAGATTCGATTTTCACGTCCTGTTATGAGTGCTTAACAGCCCATGATATTATAGTCCTTCATTGCCAGAGTCGTGAACATGGGCAGTTGAGGCGTGAATCATTGTCTCACAGCCCATGAGATTTATTTCTTTTGTAGGCGAACCTTTAACGGTCGTGATAAATCTATCACGGCCCGTGAAGAGGGCTAATTGGCATTTCAAGCAGCTCTGTTTTGCATTATTCCTCTTTTCTTTTGTTCCTTCGCCATTTTTGTTCATAATTTCTACAAAAATCACACTAATTGAAGGTAGATGGCTACTTCAAAGAATTTAAAGAAATAAATGTAAAAATAGATGCATGCTATAAGCAAATTACTCGAAATAATCCTAAATGTGAGTCTAATTATATTTTGTAAAATGCATGCATCAAACTCCCCCAAGCTTAGATTTTTACTTGTCCTCAAGCAATGTTCAAGGAAAAACTCATGCAACGAACATCTAATCATCGTTTACACCATGTATCTCGGCTATTTTCTTAGTGCCTTGTTTATTCATCCATCGCCAAAGTGTCTCTCCACATTTCAAAATATCCCGGCTTTGTGAAATTTATGAACAGAAGACATTTTTAAAATCCTCCAAATTCAAATTTCAGTAGTATGAAAAATAAACCTTCATAATAAAAATATCAATGTTGAATAAACAAGTGTGGGATGAGCTTTTATATATATACTTTTCCATGTGTTAATGATTTTGTGCTTCTCCATATTGCACAAAGTGGTCCATATAACGGGCTTTTGATCGACAGATCCCAGAGCAGATGCCCTAGGTCGCTAGGCAAGAATTCCCTACAGATCTAGTCACCCGGACTCACTAAGGTTTTGTATAACACATTTATACTTTTCTTATTTCATTTGATTTGCTACTTTGGTGTTTCTCCATATTGCACAAGGTGGTCCATGTAACAAGCTTTTGACCAACGGATCCCAGAGCAGATGCCCTTAGGTCGTTAGGTAAGAATCCTCTATGGATCTAATCACCCAAATACACCAAGGTTCCGAATAGCACCTTTTATAATTTTTATACCTTTTCTTGGGGTTCCACTAACCTTTATTTTCATTTGCTTTCTTTCTATTAAGCTCATTCAACACTTGAACATTCAACAGGGATATCATTGTTATCAAAATGTCATATATATATATATATGTATGTATGTATGTATGTATGTATGTATGTATGTATGTATGTATGTATGTATGTTGAACAGGAGGTAGTTGTCGACATATTCATGGTTTCACATAGCATCATTCTACATACCATTAAACCTTACACTAAGGTGATAAATGATAAGCATGGGATACTTTGAATTTAGCTTATGCACATGATTTCCTTGAATATAGCTTGAAAATCAGCAAGTATTAAGCCAAAAGGATTTTTTTTCATTATGCAGATTAAGCACAAATGACTAAAAGATAACTAAATTCAGAAAAGATATGAATATGCAATATAGATATGATGTATGAAAATGCAACTCCCCCAAGTCTGAGCTCAACACTGTCCCAGTGTTTAAGGTCGGACTCGTAAAAGGGATACAAGCATGCACAAAAATAAAAGGACCAAAACGGAAAGAAATAGAAAGAGACGACCGTCTACTCCATAGGTTGTGGCGGCGGCGGAGGGTAGAGGAGACACCCGTAATGTCCTTGGCTGACGTGGTACTCATGCATGCGGCGCACCATAGCATTTGTCTCTCAATCAGAGAAAGGATGTCGGCTCGAATCTGGCGAAGCTCATCAGCCTAGCATAGCTGCTCGGTGTGCATGTTAGTCAGCAACTGATGCATGGCAAAAAAATTTGTGAGGCGGAAGGATCAATAGGCATCGCGTCAGGCTGCCCCTGAGATGTCCCTTGTTCCTGTATGCAGCGTCGTCGTGGGACCGGGTGGTGCTCTGTTGGGACAAGTAGCCAAGTGGCTTCGATGGAGGGATCGAAGCACTCTGGCTCACTTCAAGGAATGTGCGTATCGACCTTGCCTGACAAAAAATAGTGGTCTTCCCCATGTCCGGCCCCTAACTCTATCGCACAGATGACATAGTCGTCCAGTGACGATGATCCGTCAAGCTGTGGAAGGTCGTCGAGGTCGAGATTCAAATGGATAACGATAGGTGTGATCATCCCACCGAGGACAATGTGACCTTTGTCTTTGTTAGCTGCTTTAAGGAGCGTGCGGGCCAGAAATGCGCCGACATTCACCAGAGTGGAAGTACAATATGAAAAGTTCCTGAGCGTTAACACCTCCGCTGTTGTCTCCGCAGCCAAACAATGTATTGGAAAGGATCTTGTGCACAAATTGAATGATGGAATTCTAGATGTATGTGGACTTGGCGCACTGATAGTCCAAGTGCCCTTCTCCTGTGATACGTGACCAAAACTCCAAAGCACTAAATTCTTTAGGGATGCGTAGGTGGCCATTGTTCGGGAACTGGAAGATGGCATTGAACTCGGTCAGAGAAAGCTCAAACTCACGATTGTGTAGCTGGAAGGGGATGGTGGCCTGTCGATGTCCAGTAGCCTCAAGGTGCTCCACCTTGAGGGAGCAAAGAAATTCCATCATGATGTCCTCATAGGTGGGCCACCACTGCTGCACGAAATAACCCATGCCGATGTTAGAAAATAAGTTAATAGTGAACGGCCAGATGTTCCATATGTTCGTTGCAGCTTGGTCCACAAATCGAGTGGGATAGACGTGGAGGAAATCCAACGTCTGATCTTGGGTTCGTGCTTCGACGGATAGCCACTCTCTATTGGCGAGGCAAAGAAGTCATGAGGTAGAGCCTTTCGTAGTGATGGCATTGTTGTCTGGGCGATAGCGGCGACAAACAGGAGCCTTCACGCGAGGAGCCATCCGAAGGTATTGCTGTCACGTCCTGTAATAAAAAAATAACGGCCTAGAAACTGGTTTCACAGGGCGTGATATAGTGGTAACGCCCCTCAAAATGGGCAAACAAAAATTTTATCGGGTCGTTTATAGCTGTTCATGGCCTTTACAGAATGCTAACACGAAAAGAAAAGAAAAACACAGCATGTGATCCTCCGTTCACGGTCCTGTCCTCCAATCCGTCATCGAGAAGGACAACGAAGGTTCTGGTTTTCGGTGAAGGGTGCCTTCGACCGGTGAAGGGATTGACCGTCGAGTTGGTGATCGAGCAGATCGGGGAGAAGAGTGGCGCCGCTGAAGATTTGTTGTCGAAGAAGGGGCGGTAGTGTGATACATCGACTGAAGGGATGATCTATGGTGATGGTATTGATTGTAGACGAAGAGAGCGGCGCTCCGTTCACGGTCCTGTCCTCCAATCCGTCATCGGAGAAGGACAACGAAGGTTCTGGTTTTCGGTGAAGGGTGCCTTCGATCGGTGAAGGGATTGACCGTCGAGTTGGTGATCGAGCAGATCGGGGAGAAGAGTGGCGCCGCTGAAGATTTGTTGTCAAAGAAGGGGCGGCAGTGTGATACATCGACTGAAGGGACGATCTGTGGTGATGGTGTTGATTGTCGACGAAGAGAGCGGCGCTGCTGGGCTGTGGTCAGAACCGATGATCGCGGCAGTCGGTGCGGCAAAAGATCATCGACGGATTGGGATGTCCATCAGAGGTGGATGAAGTCCCGTTGCCGATCGTAGGTGGTGCTATGGGTGCCAATGTCCGAATTGTCGATGTTGTGGGGGTCGCCGGAGATCCAATCCTCGAGCAAGCCATGGAGACGAAGAACATCGTGCCGGCATGGAGAAGAAGATGAGGCGTGAAGAATAAAATCATGGACCTGCGCTTTAAATAGCTGATAGACGGAGGTCGTGAAAAGAGTTTAATGCCACGTTAAAGCATTAATGCATGTGGGTAATTGTTCGAACGGATCACGGGTCAAGGGGTGCGGGTTACGAGGCATTATGTGTTTTCCAGATGCACAACGCGTGTCCCGATCTAGGTGTAAAGGTTCAAACCAATGACGAGATGCCACATGGTCATTTGAGGAGTGCCCACTTTCTTACGGTCCATGAAACAAATCTAACAATTCGTATAAAACCTGCGCCCGTAATGAGTTAAACCCTGTGAGACCCGTGAAATTGGTCTAACGACCCGTGAAAGCTGGTCGCGACTCGTGAGAAAAATGGCAGTGCCTTGACTCGGGAAGAACAGAACATGAAGGACATATAACGACCCATGAAATTATGCCCACAACAGTCTAGCCTTACTGTGAAACCCATGAGTCTGTGATGACGACCCATGAACTGGGAAGCATAAGATATTAGCATTCTGGAATACCCATGAATGCACTTTAACGGGTTGTGAGGAAGTCGGACATTGTATAGAGGATTCTGGAAGACTCGTGAAATTGCTATCACGCCCCGTGATACACGGTGAAAGTCGTGTTTACACTCTATGAGACCCGTGAGACTTGTATGATGGCTCGTAGCTAGGTTAGGCAGTGGCAGAACATTTATTTCAAGGGCTAGGAAGAGAGGTTCACGCCCCGTGAAAGGTCCATGAAGTGTGCACCACGGCCTGTGAAGATCCAAATTTTTTCTAGCTTCAAATATAGTGTGCCTGCTATCGATTGGCGAGAAAACCAGTATGGAACGAAACTTAAAAATTCTCTAAGAAAATGAAATATTAACTACGGATCAAATATAAGGAAACTAATGCTAAAAGTAAAACGTGTAAGCAAACGATTAACTACAAATTAAAAGACTATAAACAGAGTTGAGGCAGTATAGTTTTAGAGTTATAATCGCTAGCTTGACTGTCCCCTTAGCATGCACTAAGGTTTATGTAGGTCTAGAAATTCAACAATGGATGGAACATTGTCCCCAAAGTAAGGCTTAACGCGATTTCCATTAACTTTAAAACTTTTGTGGCCGTCGTGTGTTATCAGTTCAACTACTTCAAAGGGGGATGCACTAATTATCGTAAAAGGACCAGTCTATCTAGATTTAAGCTTGCCTAGAAACAATCGCAGTCGACTATTATAAAGAAGAACCTTTTGTCCTGGTAAGAATTCTTTTTGCTTAATGTGTTTGTCATGAAGTCGTTTGGTTCGTTCTTTATAAAGTTTGCTATTTTCATAGGCATGTTGTCTAAATTCATCTAGTTCGTTCAAGTTTAACAATCTTTCGTTCCCAGCAGTATATAAGTTATAATTTAGAAATTTTGTGGCCCAATATTCTTTAAGTTCTAACTTGACAAGAAGATGATAGGCTTTGCCAAAGACTAGTCGATAAGGTGATGTACCAATAGGAGTTTTGAAAGCTGTTATGTAGGCCCAAAGGGCATCATTGAGCTTGAGTGACCAATCCTTCCTAGAGGCATTAACCATTTTTTTCCAGAATTCTCGTAAGTTCTCTATTGGACACTTCTATTTGACCACAAGTTTGTCCATTATAAGGTGTACTAAGCCTATGGAGAATCTTAAATCGGTGCATAAGACTAGCTACGGTATTGTTGCAAAAATGTGTGCCATTGTCGCTAATGATGACTCTAGGTGTACCATACCTTGTGAAGATATTAGTCCGTAAAAACTGAACCACCACCTTAGCATTGTTGGTGCATGAGGCAATGACTTCTACCCACTTGGAAACATAATCGACAACAACTAATATGTACTCATGATCGAAAGATTTAGGAAACGGACCCACGAAATCGATGCCCCAAACATCAAATAAATCGCATTGCAGGATACTATTTAAAGGAATTTCATTTTGGTATGAGATGTTACATGCCCGTTGACAATGATTGCAAGACATACAGTATTCTTGGGCATCCTCGTAGAGTGTGGGCCAGTAAAATCCGCATTCCAAAACTTTAGCACCGGTTCAGTTAGGCCCAAAGTGTCCACATGCAACGCCATCGTGACAATGTTGTAATGTTGGGCATCTCATCTTCGGATCACCTCATCTGCACGTACTTTGAACAAATATGGATCTTCCCAATGATAATGTTTAACATCAGAGAAAAACTTATTTCATTGATGCGTAGTCCATCCTTTGGGGATCCACTTGTTGGCAAGATAGTTGGCGAAATCTGCAAACCAAGGTGTTAGTTCAGACTTATGATTAACAACAAATATGTCTAGAATCTTTTCATCGAGGAAGTCTTCCCAGATGTCAACGTCTTCTTTAGGGGCTGGGTCCAGACGAGAGAGGTGATCAGCAACTAAATTCTCTATCCCCTTTTTGTCCTTGACTTCGATGTCAAATTCCTGTAATAATAGTATCCGACGAATTAATCTAGGCTTGGCATCTGTCTTCAACATCAAATGTCAGATGGCTGCATGGTTGGTGTAGACAATAACTTTAGAACAAATCTGATAAGGTCTAAATTTGTCAAATGTGCAAAATCACAGCAAGAAATTCTTTTTTCGTGGTAGCATAATTGATTTGAGTAGACGTGAGTGTGCAGCTAGCGTAATAGATGACACGAAAGATCTTATCGTGTCTTTGTCCCAATACTGCTCCAATTGCTCCATCACTTGTGTCACACATAAGTTCAAAAGGGAGACTCCAATCTAGGTCAACAACAATAGAAGCAGAAATTAATTTCCCTTCTAACAGATTATATGCCTCCAAACAATCTGAATTGAAATCAAATTTGGCATCTTTAATAAGGAGAGAAGTGAGTGGCTTTGAGATCTTAGATCCGAGGAAACTTCTGATAGCTTTGACATTTGTGGGAGGAGGAAGGTTGGTGATGACATCAATCTTGGCCCTATCGACTTTGATGCATTTCTCAGAAATTTTGTTACCAATAACTATGCCTTCCTTCACCATGAATGACATTTTTCCCAATTCAAGACGAGATTAGTCTCCTCACATCTCTGCAAGACTAAGGATAGGTTATATAAACAATTATCAAAAGAGATTCCAAAGATAGTGAAGTCATCCATGAAAATTTCAAGGATTTGCTCGTTTATAGGAAAATGATAAAGCAATAGACGCCAATAAAAAGCAATAGAAGCTGTGACCTAAATAAAGCAATAGAAGCAGTGACCTAAATAAATGGTAAAGGAAAATGATCCTTGCATGTGGCATCATTCAACTTGCGATAATCTATGCATACACGCCAACCGGTCACAGTTCTCTGTGGGATAAGTTCATTGTTTTTATTTTTCACTACCGAAATACCTCATTTCTTCGGTACTACTCGAACTGGACTCACCCAACGGCTGTCTGAGATAGCGTAGATGATCCCGACATCAAAGAGCTTGATAATTTTCTTTCTAACGACCTCCTTTAATGTGGGATTAAGCCTTCGTTGAAACTGAGCAAGTGGATGTCCATATTCCTCTGTCAAGATTTCATGCTGACAAATGGTAGGAGAGATACCTTTAATGTCCGAGATAGACCATGCTATGGCTTTCTTGTGGGTTCGTAGCACCTCTAGAAGTTGTCGTTCCATATCCTCTATAAGAGTAGAGGAGATAATAACAAGATATGCATCTTTCTCAAGAAAAGCATATTTCAAATGTGAAGGTAAATCTTTAAGTTCAAGTTTTGGTGATGAAAGTATAGTCTCTTCTAATTGTATTGTGAGCTCTTCCTTATCTGAATTTCATATCTCGGTTGTTGTGTCTTCAACATCAGTATCCTCGATACCTATATAAGGATCATTAACAACGTTAGAGGCCATATCATCAATTTCATCATGATTTCCATCTTCTAAACTCTTGATAGCAAAACATGAGGAACATGAGGCGTAGTCCATAGCGTTTTGAAGTGAGATTTTCATGTCAAAACTGAGGTCCTGATTATCAACTCGAAGTGTAAGTTTTTCTTGTTGGACATTGATTAGAGTATTGTCCGTAGCCAAGAATGGGCGACCTAATATGATAGGGGCCTCTGGTCTAGCCTTCATATCCAAGACAATGAAATCCGCTGGAAATATGAATTTGTCGACTTTTACCAAGACATCCTCCAGCAATCCCTTCGGTTTCTTCACCGATTGATCAGCCATATGAAGTAACACAGAAGTAGGAAAAAATTCTCCATAACCTAGTTTTAGAAAAACTGAATAAGGCATTAAATTTATGCTTGCTCCAAGATCACAGAGAGCCTTAGCACAATGATAATCACCAATCGTGCAAGGTATGGTAAAACTACCCAGATCACCCATCTTTGTCGAAAGGTCTTCTTTGCAAACTGCACAACACTGGGGCATCACCTTCACGATGCCTTCAATATCGATCTTCCATTTGCGAGACAAGACATCTTTCAGAAACTTTGTGTAGTTGGGCATCTGTTGTAATGCTTCAAAAAAAGGAATGTTAATGTGCAATTGTTTAAATATCTCAATGAAACGAGAGAATTGCTTGTCCAATTGTTCATTTCGCAGCTTTTGTGGGAACGGCAAGTTTCCTGATTTGCTCGGTATCTCGATGGTTGTTGGTTCTTTCCCTTTATAACTACGAATTGGAAGTACAGAGTTGTTTTCATTAATAGTAAGATCCTATGAAGCTTGAATTTTAGCATCCTTGTTGGCGTTTTCATTTGATATTTGCAATGTTGGTCCAGTTAGAGTTTTTTCCTCTGTAAAGAGATAGCTTTGGCTTTTTCTTTTGAATTTTTCTCGGTGTTGCTTGGAAGAGTGCCTGGCGTGCGTCCAGTGAGAACATTTGCTATCTGTCCCAATTGAATTTCCAGATTGTGGATAGAAGCATCTTGATTGGAAACCTTGGTTTTCATGGTGATCATAAACTTTGTCATCAACTCTTCGAAGTTCGATTTATTCTGAACTTGAGTTTGTGGATGGAGTGGTTGCTAAAATTGTTGTCATTGGAAGTTATTTTGTGGAGGTGGCTGTTGTCCTGGGTTTTGTCACCATGAAAATAAATGTTGATTTCGCCAGTTTGGATTATAAGAGTTTCCCAATGGTGGTGACCAGAAAGAAGAGTTGAAAATATAGTTAGAGTCTTCAATCTGATTAGAAGAATTACCACCTGGGCATTCGGTCACTAGATGTCCTCCTCCACAAAGATCACGGGGATTGTTATTGCTCAAAAGCATCTCAAACTTTTTATTTAGTGACTTCAGTTGAGACACTACTAATTCACTTTCAACTTTATTGCTCCTCGTTGTTGCTGATTGCGTTTAGATTGCCATGAATTTAGGGCCACATCATCGATAAGATTATATATTTCCTATGACTTCATCTTTCCCATGACTATTCCTCCGACTGAGGAGTCTAGCTTGTCTTTATCAGTTTGGCGCAGACCATTGTAGAATCCTTCAAGTTTTTCCCATAGTGAAATTCGATTGTATGGAACCCCGGCCAAAAGTTTCTTGAATCTATCCCATGCCTCATAAAGTGTTTCATCATCATCTTGTCGAAAAGATCGGAGTTCGTTTCTCAGCTTTGCTGCTTTTTGAGGTTATGAACTTGTCTACAAGTTGCGCCCAAGTCTTGATTGATCCTGCAGGAAGAGTCTTTAGCCAAGTAAATGCTTTGTCTCTCAGGGAAAAGGGAAATAAAGTTAGGCAAGATGCGTCCACAAAAACGTTAGGACGGTGTTGTAGATGCAAAGAAATTTATCAAGATGATCATGAGGGTTCTCATCGAAAGCTCCGCCGAACTGATGTGCTTCAACCATGCGAGTAATGGCGGGGTTTAATTCAAAGTTATTTGTTGTGATTGTTGGGATCACGATGCTGAAGTTAGTGTTCGAATATTTGGCTGAGACGTAATCCCTCATGCGGAGTTCTTCTTCTTCCTCCTCTTCTTGTTCAACTTGACGTCATTCTTGTTCAACTTGGCGGCATTCTTGTTGTTCAGCCATCGTGTTCCTTTGTAGTAGCCGCATTGTTCGTTCGATCTCAAGATCAAATTCCAGAGGGGCTTTGGAACTTCGAGTATTGTGTCGAGTGTCACGGTCCAAAGGCTCCAGATTAGATGGCTTGTCAAAGAATCGTGCGTGAAATCTGCACAGCCACAAAATGAAACAGAAAGTAAGGAGTCTCAAAGTACCATAAAATATGAATAAATAGTAAAGAATAGTTCCCCGGCAATGGCGCCAAAAACTTGATGCATAAATTGATAATAGTAAGTTAGCAAGTACACTAATCGCTCAAGTAATAAAGTGAAAAGTATAGGTTGTCGATCCCACGAGGAACTAGTTTACTCATCTATCAAATCTCATAGGCTAATAGAAGACGACATAAGATTCGGGGTAAAAGTTGTGTAGGAAGTAAAAATAACAGAAAAGTAAATTCTAAAACTAACGATGCGTAGGTCCTTCGGATGATCTATAATGACAAGAACAATCGGTAATTTTTGTAAAATCATAAGTAAATATAAAGCTTAGATTTAGTTTTAAGACGAATTAAGGACACTAAAGATAGGATCTCCCGCACGGGTAAATCAACTATCTTAAGACATTAATAATCTGAAAGTATTCCACATGGATATGCCTTTAGTTATTATGAACTCGAGATGCAATATGTTTGTAATCCCTAAACTACAAAATCGTCTGCACGGGTCAATTCAAGCAGACCGCATAATCTAATATGTCGCATGGTTTCTACTAGATTATGACACGAATTGCTTCAACATAAAGTTAAGAGTCAATTTGACAGAAAATGACGAATTAATGATGAATTAAGGAATCACACTACACAGTCAAAAACCATCCTAGAAATCATTAAATTATGAAGAAAAGCATTACGCACAACAATCATGTTCATAAAAACTAAACTAATTATTTGATTAATCAGAATTTGTTTTTACAGTAGAACTTTTGCAACTAAAACATAAAAGTAAAACTATAACTAATAATCTAATAAACTATAAGAGATAGATAAAAATATAGAAATCCAAAACATCATCACAACATAATGTAGAACGAGAAGTACTCTGCAGAAATGATGAGAAGCCGCTGCACAATCCTCGCACGAGTCTACTGCACAAAAGTCTTCTCGTTCATTCTTCAGAAGTGCTCCTTTGTTCCTGGCTTGAAGGATTCAGTTGCAGGCCCTAGCATGATCAACCCTGGGTGTCAGACGCCTCTTTCTATAGGGTCTCCGATTTCCAAGTGGCTTGGGAACAAACAGAAATATTTTTCATGTGAAATAAGGTAAATTCGGAGTCCCATTGGTTCTGAAACTTTTACCTTGTAAAATTCTGAGAATTCTAGTCTTATTAGTTTCCAATTGATCCTTAGGACATACGGTAGGAGTTGGAGTCCTTGTGTATTGAGAATACTTCCGAAAATATATTTCGGAGTCGATTTAAGTGTCTGTCACTCCCCCTGTAATAGATTTAATGGCCAAATCAGAGTTGGAGTCAGATTTTTCCTTGCCTTCATGGGGCGTGAGAAAGATGTCACGGCCGTGATACGAACAATTTTCACTTCCATCACGCAACTTATGTGCTTTCACGGCCCGTAACAAACTTCTAATGGCCGGTGAACCTTGAACTAGGTTGTCTGATCATTTTGTGATGTCCGTGAAAGACCTGTGGCGCCCCGTTAAATGTAAACCTTGAAGTTCCTTCTATGTGTAACGGCCCATGAAATTAAGCTCACGGCCCGTTAGTTGATGATTAATGATTCTGCACCTTCTGTGATGTCCGTGAAGCTTATGTAATGCCCGGTGATCTCTTTGTCCTGGAAAAGCTTGAATACATAACGGCCCATTCGTTCGTGAGAAGTTCTCATGGCCCGTAATAATTTTGTTGTGTCCGACTCATTGTAGGAGGTGAGATTGCGTGATCCGTGAGACATTCACTATAACGGCCATGATAAAGTTGTCACCGTCTGTAAGTTCTCTACGGGTAAAATAATTCACATTTTGATCCTTGAAATGCAGTAACTGGTGTGAGATTCGATTTTCCCATCCCATTATGAGTGCTTAATGGCCCGTGATATTACAATCCTTCATTTCTAGAGCCATGAACATGGGCAGTTGAGGCGTGAATTAGTTCCTTTCATTCCTCCGCCATTTTTGTTCATAATTCCTGCAAAATCACACCAACTGAAGGTAGATGGCTACTTCAAAGAATTCAAAGAAATAAATGTAAACATAGATGCATGCTATTAGCAAATTACATGAAATAATCCTAAATGTGAGTCCAATTATATATTGTAAAATGCATGCATCTCGTTCTTTTAGAAACTTCCACTGTTAATTACAAAGTTGGTAATCTTGTGATTAAATCCATGTATTTATAATTGTTAATTTGAGGTTGATATTTCGCTGCCTGAAATTCTTTTGATCTTGTTTCTCTTGATATATATTTTTCTGGTCACTCGAGGCATTATTCTTGACTATCATATCTCTATTATGCTTCTTTTTTTATGAAAAAATTATATAAGAGCAATCAATCATGGAAATTTAAATTATTCAAATTTATTTATGTAAAATAAAAATACATACAAATAACCGCTTCTTTCGAGCAAAACTTTGGGACCCTGTTGTGTGAGGAGCAACTTGATGTGCACAAGCTCTTTTACCTATTGCAGAAATATTCTAACAAATAACAAAAAATCAGTATCACAAGCACCATATTTATTTAATATTATATAAATATGAAATTATTACCTTTCCTTTTTCCGAGAACCAATAATGAACTAGATCAATCCATTGTTGAGAAGGAACTTCTTTCGGAGCTTCCCTCGCCACATCTACTTCTGACCTCCCATCCAACATATGTATGCCTCGAAGATATTCAGGATGTGTTCTTGACTTTTGTATCCAAGTTTTATCCATGAGTCCAAATATATATAAAAGATTATCTGAAACATTAAACTGAAGATATACCAAATTAATATATATTGTTCACTGCCATATTTAAAAAATTATCATATTTAACATGTCTACCAAAATAAAGAGAGGACGTCTCTTTTGAAAGAGGGGTGCCAAAACATTCTCTCTCTAGTCGAACGAAAGAGAACTCTCTTTACAGAGAGAGCTCGACGCAAAGAGAGAGTGTGCCCCTCTTTTTGAGATCAGAGAGGGGGCGCCTCTATCTCTCTCTGCGAGAGAGGGGCGCGCACCCCTCTGCACGCCTCTCTCTCTGTAGAGAGCGGCGCTCTCTCTGTAGAGAGCGGCGCTCTCTCTGAGAGAGAGAGGGCTCTGAGGGCGCCTCTCTCGCTCTCTGAGGGGGCGCGCACCCTCTCTCTCTGCAGAGAGAGAGGCACGCAGAGAGACGCTTCTCTCTCTATAGAGAGAGATGGCGCACACCCCTCTCGCGTAAGAGAGCGTGCCCCTCTACAGAGAGAGTGGCGTGCGCTCTCTCTCTGTCTGCACGCCCCTCTCTCTGCAGGCGCGCAGAGAGAGAGGCCCCTCTCTCTCTCTCTCTCTCTCTGCGCGCCGAGAGAGGCCCCTCTCTCTCTCTACGGCCCCTCTCTCTGGCGCGCAGAGAGAGAGGGGCGCTCGCGCTCGCTCTCTACAGAGAGAGAGCTCGGGGCGCTGTAGAGAGAGGGGCGCTCGCGCTCGCTGTCTACAGAGAGAGAGCTCGGGGCGCTGTAGAGAGAGGGGCGCTCTCTCTCCTGAATGTTAGAGGCGTGCGATGTTTTCAAATAAAAAAAATAATGACAAAAAAGAAAAGAACTTACCGAAAAAATTCGTCTTGATCTTCAAAAAAAGGATCACAATTGCAGAAATTGATCTTGATCTTCGAAGAAAGATTCACAATTGAGGAGGAAGAAGAAGAATTAAAAAGTTTTCAACAAAATAAACCATAACTCTAATCATTATTTAGTTTGTTATCATAGTGTTAGTTATATTTAAGAGGCAAATAAGATAAGTTAACAATATATATATATATATATGAATGTTTTTATTGTTGGTTAAATTAGATAAAAATAATAATCTATTAATTATTATATAATTTATTGTTAAGTGTTCGATATATAAAATCACAAATAAGATCAACATTACTTCTAAATATATAACTATAAATTTCGAAATTATTTAGATATATATTAACTTTTACTCTTGCTTAAATTAGATAAATAATATCTAAAAGTCATAATTAAATAACCTAACAATATATTTATTTTACATAAATTATTTGTAAAATCTTTTTTTTTAATTTAAACCCCATAAAACTTGGTGTCAACTAAAAATTTTAAACTTAATCACGAGTTTTAATTAGGTTTGAAGTTATAAGTAATATTATAAAGCCAATAAAATTATGCTACCATTAGAACCTAAAAAATTGTTCTACTAATGGAATTCAACCAAACACTTATCTGAAATTTCAATATTTTAATATGACATCATATTTGAAATCCAATTTTAAAAATACTATTGAATGAACTTCAAATTATTTATGATCGTAAATGGATACTTCATCATCCTCAATCATTAATTATATCAAAGAGCTTCAAATCATTGATAATCTAGACATTGTTCAAAGTTTAAATTTGGCCGATTTGAGTTCTTGGTTAAGTTAGATTCTATCAAACTTTAATAATAAACGAGTCTAGTACAAAGTATTTCAAAAACTGAATTAATTTGACTTATATTTAAGTATATTTAGCTTTAAAATTAAAATACATATTACGGTTAATAAAAATGATTTTAATTGGATGTCCAAAACATAAAATCTTGCATTGAAAGTTAAATGTATGAGTTATAAAAAGGATTATGAAAGCAAAAATTGAGATCGGCCTCATTTAACTTTTGACCCAATGAGATTCAATTAAGTTCAATCATATTATTTTGTTAATTCCTTTGTTATCAACTTAACCCAATCAGAGTGATTGGATTTGTGTCATCCGAATCCATGAATATCCCTAAAGAAAAGAATCAATGTAGAACAAAAAACAATTCATGTACACACCTTTGTCAAAGAAATTAAGGATCCCTCCTAATTGTTTTTAATAATAAATAGAATATATACTAGCTAGCTACCTATTAATTAAAAATATTTTTGCTTTTTTTACCAAAATTTTAAAAAGTTTAACTTAGTTTATATTACAATTGTAAAGACATAAATAGCTACGTCCTTATATTCTTAATTTATTAGAGGAGTAACGGCGTCCCCATTATCAAATATTTTAGTGACGCATAATATATATCATCCCTATTATTGAATATTTTCGAGACATGTAGTAAAGTGTGTCCTTATTATCGAATATTTTAAGGTAAAGTAGTGTCCCTAATATCGAATAATATGGGGACGCATAATAAGTGATGTCCCTATTATCGAATATTATTGGGACGCATAATAAGAGACGTTCCTATTATCAAATATTATTGGGACATAAGATAAGTGGCGTCTTTATTATTGAATATTTTTAAGACGCATAACAAGCAGTGTCCCTATTGTCGAATATTATTGGAATGCATAAAATGTGATGTCCCTATTTATTGAGACACGTTACAAGCAAGTCCTTATTATCTAATATTATTGGGATGCATAAAAAGCGACGTCCCTATTTATTGGGACACATAAAAAGCGACGTCCCTATTTATTGGGATGCATAATAAGCAACGTCTCTATCATTGGATATTATTGGGATGCATAATTAACGATATCCCTATTATCAAATATTATTGGGACGCATAATAAAAGATGTCTTTATTATCAGATATTGTTGTGACACATAATAAGCGACGCCTTTATTATCTAATATTTTTAAGACGCATAATAAGCGGCGTCCCTATTATCTAATATTATTAGGACGCATGATAAGTGGCGTCCCTATTATGGAATATTATTATGACGTATAATATGTGACGTCCTTATTATCGAATATTATCGGGACACATAATCAGTGACATCTTTATTATCGAATTTTATTAGGATGCATAATAAGAAGTGTCCCTATTATTAAATACCATTGGGACACAATTAAATTTGCGTCACTAGGTTATCCAAATTATGAGATTTAAAATAAAAATATATTTATATTCTAAATTAAAATACGGACACAAAATTAATGTCTTGAAATTTTAAAATCAGGACGCTAAATATATTTGTGTCCTTATTATTTTATAATAATACCAATGCTATATAAAACGTCCTTATAAATGAACACTTTGTGTAAAATAAAGACGCTTCAATTTGTGTCTTTAATTATGTGTCCTTAAATGACTATTTTATTGTAGTGAGGATGAGCAAGGCTTTGGCCTTCACATCTTACTGGTCATTCTTGTGGTCTTTTTCCATTTTGGTCGTCAGTCGTACCACTTCCTCAAGGATCTTGCTAACTCCTATGAGGTTCGTCATGTAGAGGGCCACTATCAATGAAATGCTCGGCTCTCGTCCCTATCTTGGTCATACAACTGCTCAATGCTATATATCTCCAACTAGATGAATTTGGTGTGAAACTCCACCAATATCATGCTGCTTTGTTGGAGGTTTTGTAACTTATTCCTTTTTTATTTCTCTTATAGGTCGAAGAATAGAAGGCCTGGAACACCTCATTGAAGCTGGCCCATGGGATGTCCTTTTAACCCATGAATTTGGCAGCTTGCATCTAGCAATCCATGGTCATCTTAAACAAGTTCATGGCATAAGGACCCTTCTGCCCATAGAACACTGCAGAAGTTAGAAAGTTTGCTCCATTGAGCTAATCCATCGTTCCTCCTTATCGAAATTGTCTACCCCATGAAACTTGCAAATTTAGGAAGCCCTAAATAGTATCCCTACTGGTAATGATTCATGGTTGTTCCGATGTGGTGAGCTGCTAGTTGTTTGATGATGGTTATTATTATTGTTGGTCGCCTCCGTTGTGGTGCACATTAGTCGAGGCTCCACCTTTGTTCGCTTCGAGTTTTGGTGCACAGTGGCCTTGTCCTTGCCCACATCCATATTCATGGCCTTGGTCACCTTGTGTTTCTTTGAGCATTATCAGAGCCATCTACCTACATCATAATATTTAGTGAACACTACAACATAAATCATAAAATATTATTACTAAGAAAGCCCTAATGTTTGCCCTTTGACACCATATTGCAACATCCTGAAATCCAACCCTCTGCTCATATGTATTACATATACTTATGTCTTGACATTTAAAGTCAATTCTTCAAAGCATGAAATCTTTAAGTAATTAATAATAAAAAAAGTGGAAGTTCCACAATCACGTAATAAACATTACAACATATCGCAAGGCATAATACAACACATCTTAGCCTTCGAAACCTTAGGCGTAATACAACATATGACACAAACATAATAACACAAGCTAGAAGATGATATGAAACTATCCATGTGAACATTGTGACCCCTTCTATAACCAGTCAAGCAAGTCAGCATGTAACTGTGGGGATCAACACAAGGGAAATAACCCTCCCTTAAGAAGAAGGCCTAATTTGAAGCTATGAAATATTTCCTTTATGTATGTGCATCTTTAAACATGCATATAACCTTTAAAAATTAGTAGCATGTAACTATGGGGATCAACACAAGGGAAGTAACCCTCCCTTAAGAAGAAGGCCTAATTTGAAGCTATGAAATATTTCCTTTATGTATGTGCATCTTTAAACATGCATATAACCTTTAAAAATTAGTAGCGTAAACCTTAGTAGTCATGAATCAATTAACAAGTCTCTTAAATAACAAGTAACTCATAAACATGATGTAGAACATGAGGAAGCTTCTTAATCCATCCTTTGTGTATTAATAGACATAAAAGAAGGATCATAGGGTCATACTTTTGATTAGAATGAAAATCACATATTATTTTAATTGATTGGTAGTTCATTGCCCATTTTAGAAGTATCATAATGATTTATGAATCATGATGATTTCTCACAATGATTTATATTATTTTCATGAATCATGATGATTTCTCAAAAGGCTTAAATGACCCTTAGATCTACAACATAAAAGACATGAAATCTCTTAATCATAATCCTTACAAGAACTCAGGTGTTCTTGAATCTCTTAATCCAATACATATTAATCCATTGAGAGGGAAAATAGAGGTTGGATCCCTTTTGCATACCTGAGGTCTTGTTCTTCCTTATTGATGTTGATTTCATTTCCTTTGTCCATATCCTTTTTTGTCTTCTTTTCCCCTTTGTTCTCCCTCAAGATTTAGGATCGTCCTGTCATGACCCCAATTTAAACTTTACATGTAATCATGTATAGTTTGAAAAAATGTGCTATCATTAACTTTAAAATATAGCAATTGATATTGTTACATCATTGAGTGTATGTACACACTAGATACTCTTTACTTATACAGAAGTAGTATTACATATTAACATACATTCAAGATACTTCTCTTTAGTACTCTCAAAGGGACTTAAAAGACCTATGATACATACAAGCCTCACACCAAAAGTACTTCTGATCACCAAACACGGCCATAAAGTGGTCTACTAATTCGAAAAATATCAAAAGTAACATATGAGCAAACAATAATTCAGTGAGTTAAAAACTCAACCTATGTATTATCACATATTCTATTGGAGTGAGTTAATAATTCAGTGGTCTACTAACTCAAACTATAAGCAATAATTCAGTGAGTTAATAATTCAGTGGTCTACTAACTCAAACTATAAGCAATAAATACTTTCATCATTTTATATGATCTGAAACAAATCTATATAGTTATATGTCCTGTCAAAGATACCACATCATGTCACACATAAGAAAAACATATTAATACACCAATCATATATGTATGAATTCATGAATCTTGTTTGCATGTACATGTCATATAACCATCTGGTCAGAGGTATTCTTTTTTGAAATATTTGTCAATGCTACTAGGGAGGTTGTTGGATTTTAGATGTGGCATTATGAATTCAATGATGGATCACATTATGATTCCACAATTTTGTTCACATAACACATAGCTCCAAAAAATATAAATTTTTTTTTTGATATCTATCATCCCTATGACGTCTTTCAACGATATAGGGGCAAGTTGTCAGCCTACAAGATTTTTCAACCATACAAAGGTAAACTATTGCAAGTCTTTCAACTATGCAAAAATAAATTATCGTCCGACAAGTGTAATGCAAATGCATAATAATGAGATGCAAATGAATGAGCCAATCATAACATATTATATTATCTTTTTAAATGTTCTATCACATCATATCATATCATATCATATCTTCTTATGTCATATCGTATTATCTCTTATGAAAGATAATTACACACATAACCATTAAATCACTTTATGAGTGCACATAGCATATATTCATATAACATATACTTGTATGTAATCACACGAAAATCATTAATCAACTTCTCAATTCACACAGCATATGTTCATATAAGTATAAAGACTTATTTATGTGTTGAATATAATAAATTGCATGATGTAAAATATAAATTACATAATAATTAGTGTATAACTCCTATGCATGTGAAATAAGTTTTTGGTGATTGAAAACTTCATCAATTATAATCAACATAAAACTCATAGTTAGATAATTATTAAATTGCTCAAGAAATTATTCATAATTATTCAAATAGACGTCCTATCACATGGATTTAGATTTCTATTAAAACTAGACTTACTTAGCTTGAAATCATGCTGACTTTATAGTTTTTTTCATTCTATATTAATGTAGGAAAATTTCTAGATTTTTATTATAATTTTGGAACGTCCAGACTTTGTTATGCATTAGAAAAGTTATATTATCAATATACATACCCACTATTTTCACAAAATTCCAGTTTCTTCGTAACATTTATAGCTATGGATTTCTATCCCTTAAATTATAACACAAAACCATAACTATTTAAATTATGATCGAATTATCATTTTAGCCTATCTACTTTAGGGATAGCTCGGGTGACCCCTAGGGTTTATACATATTTGTTTTGTATAAGTATCCAATCACTACAATCCAATTCCATATGGATAATTTTTTGAGGCCCAGAAGATATAAGAACATAATTTAAAAGTAGCAACTTCAAATTTCAGCCTAGTTAGTGTTCAATCCTTCATCATATCAAATAAGATGAGGGAAAACTATCATAGATCAGGCAAGACATGTTTTAATCCAATTTCATAAGGATAATTCACAAGAGATGAGCTTTCAACTCACCTAGATGAAACCCTAAGGATTTGATGTTGATTTGTTGTTGAATTCCCTCTTTTTCCTTTCATTTTACCTTCTTCTCTTGTTGTCTTCTTGGGTTCAAATGGAGATGACAGGTTACATCAACATGTGATAAGTCAATAAGGATTGAGGCTTTATATATGATGGCTACCCGTGGTGACTCCAAAATGCCCTTGTAGTTCCCCTTATTCACATGCAATATCATTTACGTAAATAGCTGTAATATTTTTCGTGATATTTATTTTATTTATTCATTTATTTAAGATATTACATGTAGATAAGAAAGTATCTCTCATTTATATTCAAATAAAATAGTTAGAAAATTAAATTTTCAAGAAATCAAAATCTAATTTTTTGTACGAAAAACAAAATCGATCATTTTTCTTATTTTTCTACTTTGCACTATCATTTAACCTAACTAAGACTTTACCTAAAAATTATTAAAAAAATCATATTTAACATACATTAACATAAGAAAATAATTATCGAAACTTTAGTTTTCTTCATTTTAACATTTTCAAAAATGGCTTTTTCATTACTTGAATATTTTTCGTCTCTTTTTGTACACCACCGATTTGACTAAGACATTCCAATTTGACATATATATGTCATGACATAAAATACACATTTAATCATATATTGCTTGAAGTAGTGAAGTAGGGATATTAGATGTCATGTGGGAGAAGAGAGGAAAGAGAGATGGTTTTTTTATAAAGTCTAGCTTAAGATTTTTGGCAAATGACTTAAATGTTAAATAAATTGAGGTTCTTAAATTACTGAACTCTACTCCCAAAACAAACACTTATTTCTGCAACATACATTTAACACGACGAATAAAACAAGAATCATAAGCTGCCATAACTTATTAGTAATGAAATCTTTGTTGTCTTCCGTCTCCTCCAATGTTTTCTTCTCAAGGTCAACGACGTTGTCATCCTGCGAGGAGGCCGATCTGAAAGAACAGAGAAAAGCCACCAGTTGATCAGATATTTCAGCTACGCCTTTAATTGTTGCAGGAAACAATTTGGTAATTTTAAGAGAGTGATCTCTGAACAGAAAGTTTGGTTTTTTCGTTTTTCTGTGAAGCAAAAACAGAAAAAAAAAATACAAAACTGTTCACATTACTGTCTCATTAACAAAAGTCAGAAAGCATAAGTTTTGTGGCATCACAATGACTCGTTGAGAGAAAGAAAGATAAAGCGACACAGTAAACATATAACATATTTGATACCATGGACTTGAACAAAAATATGAAGTTAGGAAGGTTGGGAGATTACAGAGGAAACGTCTTGAAGCAACATGCTCAAAGTAGCATTTGAAGAAACTTCTGTTTTCTTTCATGAGCTCTCCCCACACTGTACAAAATTCACATCGTTCGTCTCTTTGTCGATGCAATTTGTAGCAACAAATTTTTTGACGTAAAGCAATAAGTAGAAAAGAAACCTATCAGCGTAACAACGGGAGGAATGTTGGCATGCTGAGCAAGTGCCCCGGCGCAAGCATCCCTGGTCATGTGCAGGAGCAGACACCTCTCTATCAAGTGTTGGACCTGAAAATACACGAGATTGCCATAGCTTTCCATCAATTCACGTCAAGAGAACAGTGAGAGGAGAAGAGCAAAGCTTGCATCTGAGTTTTGACAGCAATCAGCTAGCAAGCCACCAGTGCTTACCATTCCAATGTAGCTGCTAGGATGGCAGTGCAAGCAGGGGATAGAGTCATTGTGGACACGGTTGCCATTAGGATACATCTCTCTCTCTCTCTCTCTCTCTCTCTCTCTCTCTCTCTCTCTCTCTCTCTCTCTCTCTCTCTCTCTCTCTCTCTCTCTCTCTCTCTCTCTCTCTCTCTCTCTCTCTCTCTCTCTCTCTCTCTCTCTGTATGTGTGTTGGTATAAGATGACAACGTAGGGGATCGCAAGTGGAGAAGTGGAAAAATATCTCAACAGCTAGTAGCTAAACTAAAAAGTGCATGAAGATATTTGGGAGAAGGGGAGAGAGATATATGAAGAGGGAGGTAGAGATGGGAGAGAGGATTGTTATCCACAAATATCTCCCGTGAAGGGCCACAGTGCGTGCATGGATATCCCACCCAATCTTGCCAACTATGTGATAAATGAGGAAGGACATTGGACTTTGGGGCCAGGGATGGGTCATCTGCTGGCTAGTTTTAATTTTTTAAGTTGTAAGAGATCTGCTACCTCAAAATGATTCATGGCATAGTAATCATATGTAATAATACAGCACATATATAATTACTATAATAATACAGCTATTTCTTTTTACAATGTTAAAGAAAACAGAGCATAAGTAATTAAAGTTTTTTCAATCAATAACCTGAATTCTGCAGCCATTTTCAAGAGCATACTTTATCAGATGCCAATCAGTAATATTTGGATGATGGAGAACCATAAAAAGCTGATGTTGGTGACGTTTTTTTAAAAGGCCCTCTTCATCCCTTCTTTGTGTCCATCATAAGATCTCAGGTTTATGCATGTTTTGTGTATCTTTAGCAGGCATGAATTGTCGTAATGAATTCATGCTAAAAGTTCTTGTAACCTATTAATGCATGCTTAAGGTTGTTGTGGGAATTTTTAACATATATAAATTTACCTCTTGCAGCGGAAGCGGATCGTCGGGGATTTTCTATGAACTCTTGATGAACATACTTGCACATCGGGATCGGAAACCGAATCTCTGGCGAACGGAACTTTTTGCCACAGCACAAGTACTTCTGGAAGAACCTCTGCGAAAGCGTGTTTGGGACCTATGATATGGATTCCCTTTTATAGGATAGGGAGACTTGGACGATAAGTTAGGCAGAACGCATCACGCGCGTCCATCGCATGTGATGTGCAGCCCGCAAATCTCGCGGCGCGAGATAAGTTTGTCATCCGTGCAAATCTCACGCACTATGCGGTCTGTGCGCCCTGCGCGGGGTCCGCATCCTGCGCTGTGCATGCGCACCCCGCGCTGCTCTAGCGCGTTCTGCTCTGTGCACGCGCGCCCCGTGCTCATGCGCATGCAATGTCCATCAAGGCATATCTCCAACAATCTCCCACTTGCCCGCATTGGGCATTGTACTTTCGTTTGTCCAGAATTGGTAAATGTGCTATGTACCCCACGAGTACAAGCATGTTTCTTTATAAAAGCTAGAAAGATACCGATTAAGGTTCAATCACTCTACTATCTTTAGAGCGTATGTCATGCCCGTTAGGGATTCATGATAGCTCACACATGAGTCAACAAATGCTCAAATAATGTAAGTCGTTATGCCCTAGATCTGTCTTGCAGCATAGGCAAGACAATGTATGTCTTGCTTCGTGGTAACTGTCTTTCACATACACTATTTTCACAAAAATAATTGGTCAATTATATGTTAAAGCTTAATGCAGCTCATAACAGTTATTTCTCTCGCCCTCATGTCTCTTAATAGTAAATTAGCTACTTTTCTAGATGTGACTCGACATGCTACTTTACTTTTCACCTTTGAATACCCCGCTAAAGTAGTAAGCACTAATTCTTTTCCTTAAGACATAATCAAGAATCTAAAGGCACATGCAGTGAATCATCTGTCAAAGACTCACACCATGATGATAATCGAACTAATCAATTCATCATGTCTCTTTAGGTCAACTTTGCATACTTGGTCCTAAACACATGTAGTGCGGTGGAGAGTCACACTAAAGGAGCGTATGTCTAACTCTGTTTAATTATACACCGCACAGACTTAAGTCCAGTCACTACCTTTTAGCGCCTGACTTGAGTTTTCAAGTTGCTCGCTATCCAATAGCGCCAAATTTGAATCTCGTATCTTGTCTCTCTCTAAATCAGGCGACATTGAGTTACTAAAACTCATGTTTTAATAATCATACTATGACTCACATAGTTCATTCTGCTCGCGATCTTCGTGAGCGCCGGAAATATTTGTTCGTGTGAGTGAACAAATCTAGATTCACATGCATAACAAGAATTCACAACAATGAATTTATGAAAGAAAAATAATCTTTTATTCATTGAAAATTTGAGTACATTATTGTGTTTATAATCTACACAGTCCTAAGGCATTTACTTGTCTCAATAATGCCTCTCTTGGCAATGATTTGGTGAATGGATCAGCAACCATATTATGCGTTGATATGTACTCAACTGAGATCTCCTCTTTGGCTTCTTGATTTCGTACAAATTTGTACTTCGTGTCGGTGTGCTTTCCTTTGCAATGGTATTTCTCGTCCTTCACATAAGTTATGGCTGCTTGATTGTCATAGCGAAGGATCATTTTCTGCATTGCATTCTAAAAAATCCTTAGGTTTTGAAGGAACCTTCTAAGCCATAAGGCCTCTTGTACTGTCACTGAACAAGCTATGAACTCTTCCTCCATAGTTGATAGTGCCACACAATCTTGTTTCTTGCTACTCCAATTAACAGCACCATTGTTGAGCAAGAAAGTGTATCCGAAGGTGAATTTCCGTTCATCAACGTCACCAGCCCAAACGACATCGATGAATCCAGCAAGTCGTAGACTTCCTCCATGATAGCACAGTGCAAGATCTATAGTACCCTTGAGATATTTCATGATTCTCCTCACCACCTTCCAGTGTTGGCGTCCCGGATTAGCCTCATATCGACTAACTAGACCCATGGCAAAATATATATCCGACCGAGTACACATCATAGCGTACATTAGGTTGATGACCACACTCGCATAGGGAATATTGGACATTGCCTTTTGTTCCTCTAGAGTTTAGGTCACATGTCCAAGCTTAAAACCTTGTCTTTCATAATAGGAGTGTCAATGGGTTTGCAGTCATCCATGCGGAATCGTTCCAAAACCTTCTTTATATATGATTCCTACGACAAGACAAGGAGTCATTTGGAACGGTCGCGTTGGATTTTCACACCCAGTATGTATGTTGCTTCACCCATGTCCTTCATCTCAAACATGGAGGACAACCATTGCTTAATGGTAATGACATAACCTCTATTATTTCCAGCTACTAGAATGTCATCCACATATAACGTCAGGATAGCAAAATTATCCTCGGACTTATAAACATACACATAGTGATCTTCATCAATCATGTTAAAACCGTACGAAACAATTGACGGATGAAATTTTAGGTACCACTATCTAGATGATTGTTTGAGTCCATAAATGAACCGGTGCAGCTTGCAAACTTTGCGCTATTCTCCTTTTATAACGAAGTCTTGAGGTTTCTCTATGTAAATTTCCTCATCTAGTTCTCCATTGAGAAATGTGATTTTTACATTCATTTGATGTAATTCTAAGTCCATATGTGCGACTATAGCTAATATTAGGCGAATTGAAGCAAACCTTACAATAGGTGCAAAAGTTTCTTCATAGTCAACACCCGTTGTTTGAGTAAAACCTTTCGCCACTAGGCGGGCTTTATATCTCTCAATTGATCCATCCATGCCACGTTTAATTTTGAGAACTCATTTGTTTCCAATTGCTTTATAACCTGGCGGGAGATCAACCAAGTCCCAGACTTGATTTTTCTGCATGGACCCTAACTCTTCCTCCAATTGCCTTAATTCATTCTTCCTTAGAAGGGGAAGAGAGAGCCTCTTTGATAGATTTTGGCTCAAATTCATCTTTCAGATTTACTATGTTGACCTCATGTGGTCCATGTTCATGCAAACCTTCGATTTCAAATCGTCGGCGTGGAATACATTTTCTAGTAGTCCGTCGAAGAGAACTTTTAGGTTGGTCAATTGGTGGTTGTAAATCTCTCCCACTCAGATCAAACTGTGGGATGGAGGAGACTAATTCCTCAATGGATTGATCCTCTTGTGCCATCAACTCGGGATCTTCTTCTTCATCTAGGAGAAGTCCCTTCTCAACCTCCTCTTGCTTAGAAAACTCATTTTCTATGAATGTCACATATCTACTTTCGATTTCTGTTACCATACCATCTTCTCTTTCTCCTTAAAATACATATTCCTTGGAGGTTTCACAATATCTTATAAAGATACATTTCTGCCCTCTATGACCCAACCTCCCATACTTATGGGAGTTGTTTAGAACATAGGCTGCGCAACCCTAAGGGTGCAAATAACTAAGGTTAGGCTTTCGACCTATCCAAAGTTCATAAGGCGTGGTAGGAACGGATTTCAATGGTACATAGTTTAAAATGTAAGCAGCAGTCAATAAAGCATCTCCCCAATACGAAATTGGAAGATTAGCTTGCGCAACACCATTTTGTTGCGGAGTTCTTGGTACTATTAGTTGTCTAACTATACCCTTTTCATCACATAACTTTTTGAATAAGTCAGAGAGTTATTCGCGTCCACGGTCGGTTCGCAAGGCTTTAATCTTGCGATCCAATTTATTATCTGTCATGTTCATGAATCGTACAAAATAATCTAAGGCTTCAGACTTATGAGAAATCAAGTATACGACACCATAACGTGAATAATCATTTATAAATATGATGAAATAAGAAAAACCGTGTCTTACGTGGATATTCATCAGACCACATATATTCGAATGGATTAATTATAATGGGTACTCGACGTGTTTTCCCATCCCAAATGGTGTTCTTATTTTCTTGCCAGCTAAACATTCCTCACAAGTTGGAAGATCAACTTTTGCGAGAGATCCCAAGAGGCCTTCTCTACCAAGTCTATTTATTCGATCTTTTAAAACATAGAAACCATTATTGAGAAAACCATTGCATACAAGAACATTGTCAAGACATATTGTCATTTGTTTCCTCTGGATACTTATTACATAACCAAGTTTGTCTAATGTTGACAGAGAAAGTAAATTTCATCTAAAAGCTAGAGCATATAGAATATCGTGAACGTAAAGTATTTGGCCGTTGCGAAGTCCTAACTTGCACGATCCAATGCCTTTAACTTTAACTCTTTCTTTATTTCCAACATAAATCCATTTGCTCCCCACACTTATTCGACAAAATTCCACGAAGGCCCCGCGATATCTTGCTAAATGGTCGGTGGCTCCTGAATCTGCAATTCACAAAAGATGAGTTTCAGCAATTAAGGCACAACTTGAGACATAAGAAAAGTAATTGTGGTTAGGACAAATCTTCTTTGGCTCAGTGCAATCACGAGAAAAGTGACCACGTATGCTACGATTCTAGCACTTTACTTTATTCATGTCTACCTTTCCGCAATGTTTTCCACGTTTGCGCTGGTGGCCTTGGGCTTTCTTCTGTCTAGCAACTCCGTTCCTTTTATTTGGTTACGACTTATGCAACATTTTTCTCTTGGATTGAAAACCAGTTCTTTGTCCACTATTGTCAGCAACTAATACTTCAGAGGATTAATTCATGACTTGAAGAGCTCATCCTCCATTTCAATGTGGCGAGCAGCTTGGTCAAAAGTTTTGACACCTTCATTGTGCATCAAATTACAACACATGTGTTCCAACTTTTTGGAAGAGAGCGGATCAGAACTTGCACCTGTTGCTCGTCATCGAGCACTTGTCCCGCACTTTTGAGTTCACGGATCATGTTGGACATCTCCTTAATATGCTCCCTCATCGTATGATTTGGTCGCTTCCGATAAGAGTCAAACTTGACCGTGAGCATCCGGCGCTTGGTGGTCGTGGTGACCCATACTTATTGCGGAGCGCCGCCCACATTTCGAATTTTGTCTTATAGCATGGAGTTATTCATCGTGCTCAGCAACGTAATGCAAGCAATGCGATTCTTTTTAGTCCAGGCTTGATAGACCTCCATGTCCCTCTAACTGTCACGGACGTGCCCTAGAAACATCATTTGTGCATAATCATGCATTTAATTAACATACTAAGTTAGTTTGGATGTCCATTTAGTGATATTTGTATATAGTAATTAATATTTTGATTAGTGCATAATGATTACTTAATTATCGATAAACTTTACAAAGTAATTATATAGGATTATTAGGAATAAATCATAAAATTTCTAAATAATATGATATATATGTTTAAATAGGATTAAGTAAGCTTAATTAGGATTAAAATACTTAGTTATGACAAAACAATGTGATTGGTCATCACTTAAGTTCCAAGCAGCTGAAGCAGACAGGTGAGAGCTGCTCAAATAGATATTTTTCCAAACCTCCATAAGACCTCAGATAATTCTGAAAAAATTATATAAGCCACTTAACATTATATTTTCACCATAGAAAAATTACCAGAGGACGAACTCGAGCAAACCGCCCTGGAGAAAATCGGGAACGTCGGCTGTTCCAGGTGAGTTTTGATCCGAAAATTTTTCGTCTGATTGAGAGAATCATTACTTGGTGATAAACCAACCATAAATTATGAAATTTTGTATGGTTCATCTATTAGAAGCTATATTTCCATGGCCTCTGGAATCACCTAAAAAGGAGTTTTATAGAGGAAGTTATGAACTTATCTTCGCAAGTCACTCAGCATGTCCCGAGTCTGATACAATTTCCATTTGTAAATTAGGGCACGGCTAGAATAGAGTGAATTAGGGTTTGAAATTTGCTTAAATAGATATTATAAGGGTTCAGTGAGAGGTGGAATCATCCTAGTTGAACTTGTATTTTGGGAGAAATGAATTTTTCATTTCATAGTGATGCTTCTGTCAGATTCCAGGACATTGACAGATTGCGACCCGAATTAACTATTTTTGTTTTAAGTCTATATAGAGAGTTAAATTCTCTAATTTTTATGAAAAAACACTAATGAAGTCTAGTTTTCAGGAAAATTATGCCCTAGTTAAATGGACAAGTATGAAGAAACATATAAATCAATATTTGAGTGACACACAGTCTGCCAGAGCACAAACCCTAGGTCAGATTGCTTGGGATGTTCTGACTTACTCACTTGGATTTAGATAATGATAATTGGAGGTTGAAAACCTTAGAATGTCTAGTTTCTAATTAATCCAGAATTATAAGATTTCCCCATGTGGTTAAGAAGTTATGAATTATTGATTGACAGACACTCAGTTTGAAATCTTGAAACAACACTTAGTTAAGCTTTGGAGAATTGAAAAGTTTCAAGTATGGAATAGCTTATGAATATGAATACCTGAAGCTAGAAATTGGTATTAGAGAGGATTACATGCATTTTAGGGTGCATAATCATTCATGCATCATAAGCATGCATTGCATATTACCTTATTAGTGATTGAGAAGTAAAAAGGCATTATTGCTTGTAGAAAAACACCAAGTTGCAAGTTAAAAGGAGGAAATCTAATAAACCTCCTTGAAATGATAAAGTACAAGGTGAGTGGGTAAATTTACAACATAGCAAAATATTATATGTTAATTCTTTTATTTATGGTATTACCTCATGCAAAGCTTATTATTGTTATTATTGAAACATATCTTGAGATATGAAAAGTATTTATGATATGTTTCAAGGATTTCATATGAGATGGAGTAACATCTTATACAAAAATATTTTCAGGGAACAATGCTTGTGAAGTGAAAATAAGTTTTACTTTATAAGGATATGAGATTATGACATTTGTATTTTGATTTTGTTAAACTCCATGTGTTCATTAGCCATACTGTTTGAAAAAGGTCTTTGGGACCGCATTCGATATACATGAAGCCTTTGGGGCGTATATCGGGTGTCTTTGCCCTTTGGTGCTGCTCTGCGTGCACGTATTGATCCATGATCGCTCTATGTATCTGAGAATCATGATTGGGTGGCACACAATCATGATTGGGATACGTATTGACCCATGATTTGCTCTGCTTAACTGTATGACACACAATCATAGAGGGATACATATTGACACATGATTTGCTCTGCGTATCCGTGACTCTTGATTATGAAGCTCTGCTTAACTGTATGACACATGATCATAGAGGGATACGTAAAGACCCATGATGAGTATGCGCAATGATACATGTGTGGAGTTTAATTATGAAAATAATGATATTTTGAGTTACTTTTACTTATAGACAAGTTCATATAAATTGACAAGTTATGTTATATGTGCTATGCTTTAAATGTCTTCTCATATGAAAGAAAATTGATTATTTAAATGTTATATGCTATATGCACTCGTATTGTTCCCCTATGTTGTACTTTTTTTCACTCACTGAGCAAATGATCGTTGCTCACAATACCCATCTTAAATTTTTTTTCAGATACTCATAAGTTCTCGAGTTGAGTCGACTCGGAGCTTGATTTTGGTGCATATAGAAGAGGTCGAACCGTTGGAGCACTCTAATCCCCCTTCACTATTGTTTTTTTGAAGCATGCATATGTAATAGATAGTCTTAGATGTTGTAATTAAGTTTGTGAGAAACTTTTTGTAAGATTTTATAAGAATTGATTCTGTGGGGTTATATGTGAGATGGTTTGTGAAAAAAAAAATATGATGACAATATGTGAATGTCATATCTTATAGTTCTTTTTAAACTTGGATGATATATATCCATCTTGTGTATGTGTGGGCTAATAACACAAGAAAGTAAGGGAGGGAGGTTTTGCCGATTTTATTTTTGGAATTGCTAAACATAGCTAAGAGTATGATAATTGGGATTAGAACTTAGTCACGAATTTGGGTGTGACACTAACAGTGGGCATCGTTTCCAGGTGCATGTTCATTGACAACATGGTTAGTGGTCTTCAAGACATCTTGTTCTTCTAGAAGATATTGGACCTTGCGGTGCCAAATATCATAATCGTCGTCATTGAGTTTTTCATTCTTGTTCATGTCAGCAATTATTATTTTGGAACCCATGGTTTAGTTTGGTCACAAAAAATAGGAGAAATCAGTGTTATGCATGTTTTAATTTTGTCCGTAAACAATCATAAAAAAATGAAAATAACAATATTTTTGAAGTAGTGGCATTGAGAGGTTGTTAGACTCCCACTCATCTCCCACTATCTCCAAGAAATATTATCGTTCATTTTTTTAACAATGTGACTAAATTGATCTAAATGTTTGAATTTTGAATCAACACAATTCAAAATTTTCTACTCTATATATTTTGAATCAATTATAATTCAAAATCACTGAAATTCATTTCGTGTGGTGCACCAAATTATTTCTAATATGACCAGGACAATCAGGACTAGTGCAACGGGAGCTCTTCCCCGAGGGGTGCCAATTAAATAACCGCGTACTATCCTTCACCTCAACATCACATTAGAAAAAATTATGCTCTCACTGTCACACATCAACCTTATTTCTAGAGAGTACGTTGACCATGCACTAGGCCAGTTCCTCAAAACCTTTCTAGACATGTATTTTGGGTCACGCACCACTCAACAGAAAGACGTTGGTTATTGTGACAATATTTGAATAAAGGTGCCTTAGTCCTACAAAAGAACTACCTATGTTTCATGTATTCTTTAATTACCTATAGTTTGTATAATTAGACCAACTAATTATTTTTCATTATAGGCTTGCATGAAACATGTATTTCATCACATAGCCAAAAAAAATATTGCCATCTTAATTAATTCTCACAAAAGGAATTAATTTTAATTTAATCAATTTCAAATCAATTTGAAATTATATGCAAATTATCATGCTTAACAAGATTGGACATACCAATTTTAATTTTATCACATAGTCAAAATTTTAATCACAGAAATAAATATCATTATGACATACATAATGAAAATATTTATTTCATGCATGATAACATATTTATTAGGCAATATTTGTTATTGACATGTAAATCTAATCATTTAATTTAATGTACTAAATCAACAAATGATTTTATCTTAATAACAATAAATTGCATGCAATATTACAAAAAAATTTCAAACGAAAAATTTTTTTCCTAATTTTTGGATATTTTATAATAGATATTTTCTTTTTTTGGATTATTTTAAAATTTTGGCAAAAATCAGAAAAAAAACTAATTATTAGGCCTCTTAGCCAGCCCAATTGACAATCATTTTGTGTGCAACTCTTTTGCACCCAAAACTGGGCCTTCCAGCGGGTCGTGTGCTTGCTAGAATAGTTTTATCTTTTTTATTATTTTTTTGCTGCAACATATGCAGAAAAAAATCGAAAAATTCACCAAAAATATTAAAATAAATCTGAAAAATATATTACGGTCTATGTTCATCCATAATATATTTGTGATGACAAACTCTACTTTGTCCCTCGATTGTAGTCATACAACCGAGGTGCACAGATCACAAAAATAATAACAAATTTTTTTCGGCGCAATCACGAGTTCGAGAAAAACCTAAAAAAAGCTCTGATAACAATGTTGAAATTTATAATAGATATAAATTCTAGAGGTTGCGGAATATCTCTTGCAATGGAAGCGGATCGTCGGGGCTTTTTCACGAACTCTTGACGAACGCACTTGCATCTCGAGATCGGGAACCGAACCTCTAGGGAACGAAACTCTTTGCCATAACACAAGTACTTCTGGATGAACCTCTGCGAAAGTGTTTTTGGGACTTATGGTATGGGTCCCCTTTTATAGGGTAGGGAGACTTGGACGATAAGTTAGGCAGAACGCATTACGCGTGTCCATCGCGAATGATGTGCAGCCCACAAATCTCGCGGCGCGAGATAAGTTTGTCATCCGCACAAATCACGCGCAGTGCGCGCTCTACGCGCTCTGTGCGCCCTGCATGCGGTCTGCGTCCTGCGAGCGTGGTCCGCGCGCCGCGCGCGCGCCCTGTCTTGCACCAGCGCGCTCCGTGCTATGCGTGCCCGCCCCGCGCTACGCCAGTGTGGTCCGTGTTGTGCGCGTGCCCCCCGTGCGCAGCGCATGCAATGCCCATCAGGGCATATCTCCAACAGTTGTCATACATTTGCTACAACTGGATCTTTTAAATCTGCCACATGAGTCTCTTATAGCAGACAAAACTACGAGGTTAGCATGGATTTAGAACAGGATGCATATGTATCCATTAAGCATGAAACCATTATCATCTTATAAATGATGGAATCTAGTTATGGTTTGTTGGACCAGTGACCCTAATGGGTCACTTTCCCCTTTAAGTTGGGCACATCTACAGTAACAGCATGGAGTTACTCCATGTTGATGTGACTTCAGATGAAGAGCATATATGTTCAGTTATGTAAACTGCACTTGCAACTGCATACTATTATATAATGAAGTCCTCTACTTCCATGAGGGTAATGATGATGTTGTAGATGTTCATGTTCGAATCAATCTCAACACTATCACATGTTCTTTCCAACTCTGAAATACTTGAATTGTGAGTCGACATTCCATACGCGATAGTCATCCTGATCCCGAGAACAATACAATGTAAAAGAATTAATACTAATTCCGTTGCATGGTTCATTTTCTATTTCTTTCAGTGTGTTCAACACATATGATAGAATAACATTTGTGTGTGATGACAAATATGAAGACTGAGTTAGAGAATTTTGGTCATATTTTTTTAGATGATCAAATGATAATGTTTCAAAGTTACTGACTTCCAATGATTATGGTGAGCTTGCGCACATATTTAATGTATAATAAAAAATATCAACTCTTTTGATGAAGTTTTCCTTTATTTGCAAAATAATGCAATAATACTAACCCTTGATCTTGGAGGCTAAGCTAATACAAAAACACTGAAATAAAAGGGTTGAAAGGCCCTTGTGTCGCTCAGAGATGACGTGTTCAACATATAGAATGGGCCCTTCTAGCATTCTAAACATTAGAAAGCTTTCTATTGTTTAAACAAGGTTGAGGTTAGGATGTAAATATCATGTTGATGAATACTTAGTGTTTTAAATATCTGAGTAATGTATAAACCCAACATGGAGAAGTATATTGTGAGATCAATTAAAGAAAAATGGATATGTACAATGTTTAAATCATACCATTGTTTCACCGGTTGTCATTTAACTTATCGTGTTAATTAAATAGTTGATCTAATTGTCATCGTTACCAGTAGAGACAATCAATTATTTAGCATTGTAATAACTCAAAATTTTGAGCCAAGGGCATTTGGGCCTTTTGACTAAAACCCTAATGTAAATTCTATAAAAATCCTATTAATTTCTTAAAAATCTAGTCGTCAACTCCTCTTCTCTCTTTTTCTTCTCCACGAAGAAAAGCCTAAAGGCTAGGAGATCTAAAGCCCTATTTTTCATGATGGCTATGTTTTAAGATCAAGAAAGAGAAGATCAAAGTTTATAGGAAAAGAATAAGAAGACCTAGAGGTTTCTATATGATGAAGAATGATACAAGATGATTAAGAAAAGGGATTTTAAATCTAAACCTAAAGGTATGTAAAGGGGATTCAACCCCTCTTTCCTCTCAATGGTTTGCATGTGATGGATTGAGAGTTTGAGGGCACCTTGTCTTTCATAATGGATTGTGATTGAGATTAGATCTAGATTTTTAGATGATGATTTATTGTTTTATTATGTTTCATGACCCAGATCTATAGTTTCATATGATTTTAAGGAAAACCCTAAAAGATGTATTTTCATGATTAATATGATGTTTTTAGCATATTTTTATGCCTATTATTTATGCCCTAGAATTGTTTTGATCTATATATTTTCCCCTTGATTCTATCTCAAAAACATATATTTTCGGGTTAGAACTCGGGACTCCAAGCCGCCGGCATGGCCGTGCTAACTCTAGTAACGGTCGTGACCGAGCGGACGAAAGCGAGACATTAAAAAAGGTTCGGTCATGCCCATGACACCTTTGTCACGTTCGTAACAAGGCCAAGCACGACTGTGATAGGATTGGTCACAATTGTGAATGAGAGCGACGAAGTGGGAATGGCTGTGAAAAGGTAGGCACAACCATGAATGTTATGGGCATGGCCGTAACAGTGCTGAGCACGGCCATGACACTTTTGGACACGGTTGTGACGTTGAAAAATACCTTGTAAGATGTATTGAACCTATTTTTTAATGTATATAGGTTATGTATAGATATGTATTGATTGTATATGACACATAATGCATGCTCAGTGTAATTAGGCTAAAAGATGAAAGATTATATGCATAAAATACTTAGATTAAATAAAAATTATGGAATCATCAGGTCTAATCAATTTGACTTCAGTAAAAAAGTTCAATCCATACACCTTTGTTTAGACCAGAGTCGGGGTGAACACCCTTACTCGGCGCATTTGGAAACCATAGCTAAGGAAAGCATTAGTCATATCAATTAATTATGTAATTAGCTTAGGGTCGCATTGAACTAGAATATAATGATTACAAGAACCAAGTTCTAGTAACAAATTTGCATTTTGAGTTTGATTCTACATGAAGGAGAAACCAATTTTCTTATGTTTTATATTATTTTATTTCTAATCAAAAAATTTTAATAGTAATATTAATTTAATAATACATTAATAAATTAATTAAATTTAAGAAATTTACTAACTAAGTTAATTCATAGTAATTTATTTTTGGCTTTATTAATTTTATGCACATTTTTTTATAGATACTAACTAAAATAATTGTGAGATATATTTTTTAAAGCAAAAGTGGAGAATTTAAATTCTATTTTTTATTTAACAAAAGTAAAACTTATAAGTATTCATTAGATATTAACTCATTAAAATATTATTTTTTTAACTACTACTCTTTGGGACGAATAATAAAAATATAAATCCACTAAAATTTTATCCGTAATTAAGTTTTTAGTTCTCTGACAAAAATAAATTATCACCAATAAGTTTTTATTTAATATAATAAATTTTATACTCGTAAGAAGAATTATAATTTTAGTTCTTGCAAGCAAACACATAACTAAGCCTAATCAACCATTCAGTTGTTCTTCGTCATCATTTTATTTTTCAAAATCAATTTAAATTCTTCCGTCTAAACCCTACCCTACCTTTAGGTCTTCATGGTTATTTCTTCTTTTCTTGTGTAGCAATCTCTTCTCAGTAACAACAATTATGCCATTTTTTAAGGCAACGATTTCTCCTACCTATTTGCAAAATATTCTTCCATATTGCCACGTATCTATATCAATATGACAATATCTATGGGTAAATTTTACTAATTTCCTTCAACTTTGCCTACTTTCCTGACTCTATCCTCCAACTTCGCCAACTATCTTTTTTACTTGTAATCGTTTGTTTTCTGATTGCATGATCTACGTGTCATGTTTCTTTCTCCTCCACGCGTACAAATATCCAACGTGGCATGTTATTAAAAATAAACTAAATATAAAATATTAAAATAATAATATGAAATATAAAAAATTCTAAAAAAATGAGGGGGCATGTCCCCACCCATTGGCACCGGAGAAGTGATGGAGAGGGGGCGACCACCCCCTCCTCTATATCTGTCTCCTTCCCCCCACCGCAATCGCCATCGCCGATGGATCTGCTGAATTGCGAGCTCGAGAAGAAGCCCCAGTCCGACTTCGATGGATGAAAGTTCTTCAAGAGCTTTGAGATCAAGCAGAAGAATCTCTAGAAGCTCCTTCAAAAAGAGCAATGCAGCCTCCTCTCCAAGTCCAAATCCAAAACTCCTCTTCTCTTCCTCCTCGTCTATCGCCACTTCTTCTTCCTCCTCATCCACCATTCCCTCATTTGCCTCCTCTGATTCATTGTTCACCCTCCCTCTCCTCCTTCTCATCGTCCAATAAGCCTCCTCTGACATCGACGCCGTAATGCGTGGCAATTTTTGGAAACAAAAAAGAGAGAACCGATGCTCTCTTCCCCTTCCTCTCCCCTCTCACTGCACTGGCAGTTCACGATATGGATAGGCAGGGGAGACCAAGGAACACCTCCACCCCTTTAAAACCTTCACCCCCATCCTCCCTCTCCCATTTTCCTTCTTCAATTCCTCTCATCTTGTTCGTGCTCTTGCTGTCGATTTCTGCCAAGGGACGAGAGGGCGACGCCGGCGGTTCCACTCGACGCCGGAGATGACGGAGGACAGGAGCAAAGGAGTTGAGCACTCACCATCGCGTGGTGAACCAAAAAATCGTAGGCTCCAGATGTGTTTTCGGGATCTAGGTCATGGGGTAAATTCCTAAAAATTTTGCATGCTTTTAGGAGCTTAATATAGAATCCATACTATAAGGGGTAGTAATCTTTATGAGGCTATGATCTGATTTCATTCAATATATGTCACGGCCGAATGGTATTGTTTGAGAGCATGACATGTTTTTCTTTTATGAACGACAAGATCAGTTGATTTATGATTTAGATAATTGTTTGAGTGATCATTACATGTACTGGATTGATATTTTCCCTGTTGTTCGAGTTGAAGATGATTGAAATCTATCTACGATAAATGACAAGTGTTTTGGTGAATTGTTTCATTGCAAGATATTGATAGAAATGACAGTGTCAAGATGAGATCTATGTTTCATTATGTTTTCATAGCATGATATATGTTAGAAATCATGTTAGAATAAGATTAGGATTGTTTTGCACTGAAAACTGATTGAAAATATAAGGATTCTACAATAACATGCGGTTTTGTCGAATTGAAGCGTACGACCAAAATCTTTTCAAGGGTCCGATTCAGTTCGGCAAGAGTATAGTGACAACTATATTGGACAGTCAAAACTCGATCGGTCGATTGATATAGACTAGAACGGAAGTCCAAAATCCTTTCTGACAACTGAACTGGAAAATGTCGAGAATCATTAATGGCGACGATAATCAATCAGTCGATCAAAAACTTTTTGGGTGACCGGTCTGGATTACACGTCGGAAGAACTTTCGATAGTCGATGGGGAAGTCCGAATGACCAAGGAGGAAGACGACACTATTCATAACATGTGAAAATGGACGACCAAACCTCCCTCAGTCGACCGAAAGAATATGATCTTAAAATGAATAAAGAATGAACACAGAATGGTCGACCACTCCCTTTTCGGTCGACTGAAAAACACTGATAAATGAGCATCCGCTCCCTTTTTGGATGATTGCTCGACTTTCGAGCGTCCGTTATTTTTAATTAAACACCTCTAATTTGATAAACTTTTGTCCACTTGATTAAAGATGAATGATATAAACTTAAAGATGGAAAGAAACTATGCTCCATACGGCCTTGATCAATCCACGCATTAAAAGAGAGGTCCATAAACAATGGAGGATTACAAGTTTGCCCTATCTATATGGGAGTTTTCTCCCTACGCTCATGGGCCTGGCCGTGGTACTGATCCCCACTAGCCCACTATAGTCTAGATAGCTACACCGTTGTGTATCTGCAATGGTATTCCCTAAAAGTGAAAAATTCTTCCAAGTTATGAACAAGGTGAGAGAACATGAATGGCCAAAGATGAATGGACGGACTTTGTCCTTATGAATATGAATGATGAACATGAATGATAAACACAAACCATTAACATTATTATAAAAAGGAAATGAAATGAATGAACATGTACTCATGACCCTCTTACTGATTTCTTCATCATGACTTATTCTTATGATTTATATGCTTTCTTCACGCACTTTTCTATGGAATTATCTTATGCTATATGAACCTACACTTAACTTTATGCTATTGAGCTTGCTCCCCTGTATGATCCCCACATGTACATGATAATGATGTGTGATGTGTTGACGTGTGTGCGGCGACTGTAGTTCGGATGGTGTGTGCACATGGTTATCATAGAGTCCAGTAGGAGTCATATGTTTTTATGCTATATTAAGTTGTACTTTTATTTGGATGGGTCTTATCAAGTTGTAGTCGACCGTAGGCTTTTCTATGTCTAGCACTACTACTTTTACTTTTGTTTACCTCATAATGAGACTGTTGGATGTATCTTTAGCTTCCACGTTTTGCTTCATACCAAGACAATTTGATGTATATTTATTTATTTTGCTTTTGCATATTTCTTCAATTATTGTATTATTTTATTTTTTAGGTCCTCTATGTGTCACTTTTCTTGACCATTTGGGTCAATGAAAGAGTCAAAGAAAGACCGAAGAAAGTAATGACCGAGAAGAGATTTTTCCACGTGGTGTGGTCGAATTTTGGGAAGTTACATTTACAATATCAGATCCTAACGTTATGACTCTTGACATCCTAGTATAGAGTATAGTTAAGTATGGTCCATGTGCACCCACCGGAGCTACTACCACACTTAACTGCTGCAAAGTGAAGATATGTTTTGATTTTAAAAGTATGATTGCTTATTGAAAATGTATTGTTATGTCTTATAGATAACTCCCACGACACATTCAGCGGCCCGACGCGGTAGAGGTCGTGGGTGCGACATGATGGTGACCGTGTAGCAGCCACCCGGGAGATGGTTACGAATGTACTTGACTCTGCTCATGAGAGTCAAGTAGGGGAGGATTCGCAGCAGGAGCTTCCTCCTATGCAGCCACAGGAGCTCTAACTGCCTTCACAGCAATTGACATATTCAATGCGACTGGTGGGAAATGGCGCAGGAGACTAAGTTCACGAGACCGGAGGTGATTCTCTGGTCGAGCTTTAGGGAACTGTTTGAGGCCCAGTACACCCCGGCCTATCGAAGGAAGGAGAAGTCCAAGGAGTTCAAGGATATGCGCCAAGGCGACATGACAATAGCAGAGTATCATGCGCATTTCATCCAACTGGAATGCTATAGTGAAGACCGCATGGACGAGGATGACTGCGCTGAGCAGTTCCTCGACGGGCTCCACCACACCATCCGAGAGAGAGCCATCTACGGAGCAGAGATCTACCAACATGGAGCTATTCGCATGGCGAACAGGATAAAGCGCGAGATCTAGATACAGCATGAGGAGCTAAAGAAGGAGCCGGCTAAGCCGAGATGGGAGGATCGTAACCCTGCTCACAAGGACGCACATCGTGATCATCGCCATCAACCCTACCAACACACTACAAGAAAATTGTGGGTTAGCGACGCAATATAGCGTCTCAAATGCTAGTGACGCTAGGTCAATGCCATTAGCAACGGTATAGCGTCAAGTTGAGTCACAATACGGTGATGCTACTGGCCTCTCAATAGCGCCACATTAGCATTTACATAGCATTTTCAAAAATAAACGCTAAAGCCGGAGCCATAAAGACGTCAATTAGACGTTATTATTGCGCGCGATGCAGCAAAAATGCGCGACAGAACTTAACATTGTTGTAGCGTCGACACTTTTTGACGCACACATAGCGTCTCAAGCTTCGTGACGCCCTGTCGACGCTAGCTTGGAAATGATATGGGCACCAAAATTTTGTGCGGTTTTGGCGTCGTGATGTGCGACGCTACGTGGCGTCACAAGTAGTGCGATGCTGTCTAAATGTCAATATAAAAATATATTTGCTCACCTAACACAAGAGTAAATTTCAGTGATGGTCATCCAATTTAGGGGGCATTCCCAGTAAGGCCATCCAACTTCATTTTATAACACGACAGTCATCCAACTTTAGAATCATTTCAGTCAAGTTCATCGCGACCGGTTATAGCCAGTAAATCGCTGATGTGGATGCTTATGTGGCACCATGTCAACATTTTCTCTCTTCTCCACATCATATTAAAAAAATTAAAATTGCCAGTCAACATTTTTCTCTCCGCTCCATCCAAACTTTCTTTTGTATCTTAATGCGAAAATGGCTGAAAAGTACAGAGATGATCTGAGTATTCAGCCACCAGGTAATGTTTCTTCAATGGTATTCGTGTTTTTAATTCATGTGTTTTTTTAATATATGATTCATATATTATATGATTGTATAATTTTTCTATTTCGTAGAGGATCCTATTGTTTGGGAGGAGGTGGACGACACGACACGATGAGGATACTTGCGTAGCCTCGGCACAGCCGCTCAGGTACCTAGGAGGAGCGGAGGATATGCAGGTGGTCCATCTGCTCCGAGCTCATCCGCTGCACCTGATATGACGCAGCTATCGCAGCAATTATCGCAGCAGCTATCGCAGCAGGTGTCTGCAATTGTATTCCCTAAACGTGAAGAGCTCTTCCAAGTTATGAACAAGGTGAAAGAATATGAATGGCCAAAGATGAATGGAAGAACTTTGCCCTTATGAATATGAACGATGAACATGAATGATATGAATGATGAATATGAACCATTAATATGATTATAAAAGGGAAATGAAATGAATGAACATGTACGCATGACCCTCTTACTGATTTCTTCATCATGACTTCTTCTCCTATATGATTTATATGCTTTCTTCATGCACTCTTCTATGAAATTATCTTATGACCTAAACGAACTCACGCTTGAGCTTGCTCCCCTGTGTAATTTCCATAGGTACATGATGATGCGTGATGTGTTGATGTGTCAGGTGGCGTGTGTGTATGGTTATCGTAGAGTCCAGTAGGAGTCGTATGTTTTTATGCTATATTAAGTTGTACCTTTGTTTGGATGGGTCTTATCAGGTTGTGACCGACAGTAGGCTTTTCTATGTCTAGCACTAGTAATTTTACTTTTGTTTACTTCATACTGAAACAATTGGATGTATGTTTAGCTTCGCATTTTGCTTCATACCGAGATAGTTTGATGTATCTTTACCTATTTTGCTTCCGCATTTTTCTTCTATTGTTGTATTATTTTATTTTCTAAGTCTTTCGCTTACATGTCACTTTTCTTGACCATTTGAGTCGACGAAAGAGTCAAAGAAAGTCCAAAGAAAGTAACACTGACAGGATATTTCGCCATTTGGTAGGGCAAATTTTGAGGCATTACAGGTGCTCTTCGAGGAGCAGCGCATAAATGACCTCGTCCTCCCCTGCCAGGAGGTCATCTACCGCCTCTAAATCCTCAAACAGCCCATCACCCTCTCCAGTGAGGATGGCGATACCCACCTCGACCGCTTCAAGCTCACCCTCAATTCTGGCATCCTCGAGATCGACAATGACATGACCGAGGGGCTGACCAATGACTTCCTCTGTGACATATACGAGCTCTGGAAGCACAAGAAGGTGGGAGGATCCTCTTTCTCCCACAAGAAAAGCAAGCAGGAGGATGTTGGCGTTGATGGTCGGAGGGCCGCTCCCTCCACCTCTCCCTCTGGCCTGAGCATCAATCAATAAATGGTGAGCATCCCATCGATAGAGCCAGTGGACTTCATTGGGCTGACGGCAGAGGTTTCGATCGGTGCTGACGAGAAAGAGAGCATGCCCTCGTCGTTGTTGCTCAGCTTTGATGTCGTGCCGTGGACTTCTTGCTGTTCTTATCCTTGGAGTTGAGGGAAGCTATCTGGTGGGGATGGGATGTGAACAGGTCAGCAACAGCGGGAGGGGAGGAATTCCTCTTATTCTCGCCAAAGTTTAGGATCTCACCAGAATCTAGCTTCAACAATGGAAGGCCGCCGGATTCATTGGAGATGAAGTTCAAGAAATGAGGTTGTGGTTATTGCTATTAACATTGTTGTTGCCACCGCCCACAATGTTCTGGTTTTTACTATTGTTGCCGTTATTGTTGAAGAAGGTTTGGCTATGGATGTTGTTGCTGCTGCTCTAGTGGGGTTGCTGAATTTGGAACAAAGAATTGGGAAACCTCCTCTCCCTCTCGATCGCGATGAGGCCACAGAGACGAGAGAGGAGAATGCAAGGGGAGGAGACCACCCCTACCCCTCTCTTCTTCGGCATCGGAGAAGGGAGGGGGAGGAGGGTCGCCCCTTCCTCCTCTCCCTTCGGCCTCATGAGCACTAGCCGAAGGGATGGGGCATGTCCCCTCATTTTTTTATTTTTTAAAATTGTATATTAATATTTTATATTTAGTTTACTTTTACATGCACGTCGATCGCACAATCGATAAATTGACGATTAAATAAGTTGATGAAATAAATTGATAGTTGAACGATAATCTAATTATAAAAGTGAAATTAGAGAATAAAATTGAGAAAGCGGATTTAATGAAATTTACCTTGATATCTATACATACAAAGCATTATGGTGATAATCAAATCTTAGTTGCTCTTCGATTTTATTTTCTTTTTGTCATCTGCTCCTTTTAAGGTTTGAATGTGATGGTGATATACATTGTAATATTCTAAGAAAAAGAAATTAAAAAAAAAAGAACTGCAGCCCAGCCGCCCAAGGCCCAAAAGCCCAATAGCCAAAAGAAAAGTGATTAACCTAAGTGCTACAGTACCCAAAGGATCCATCCACCTCCCCCATTCGGCCGCTCCCCTCATCTTCACTACTTGTAGCTACAGTAAATACGCCCCAAACCCCACACACTCCTCTCCTTCTCCCTGTCGAACACCTCTCAATAGCTCCATTTCAACACTGATTTCAGCTGGACAAGAGAGAGGAGAGCAAGAGCAAGAGCAAGGAGGCCAAGGTGAAGGAAGAGGAAGAAGGGAAAAAGAGAGGAAGAAGCTAGATATTTAGGACATTGCTAAGTAAGGTATGTTCAGGGAATTCAAACTTTTTAATCTCCTCTTAATGATGATTCTTTGTACGGATTAAGGCATGAAAGAAAAAGTCAGTTGTTCTTAAAAAGGAAGAGTAGAGAATGTGCATTAGAGCATAGATTTATGTCATTTTTCTTATGACTATTTGTTTCATTGTTAAGCATGATTAGTAATATAATGATTCTAGCCATGTATGCTTAGTTTATGATTAGTGTTGTTTATTGTTCATATGGATGTAATTTGTAGGCATATTGATCTTGTGCAAACCCTATCCATATTCATGATAATTGTGCTAAAAATGTTCTTATAAGAATCTTATGATGTTTAGAGTAACATGTGTACTCAATGTGTGGATGAATGCATGATCATAAATGTGTTGCATATATGTGTAAAAATGGGGGAAAATGGGTAAAAATAGGAGAAACTCTGTCTGGAGTTCGGGAACGGCCCTGACGAATTATGGCACAGCCGTGACGCATGTAGCGATTACATGCCTTAGTGGAAAAATAAGCAAATGCAGAAAAAGGGCCTTCTGTCACGACTGTGACCTTGTGGTCGCATGGCCGTGACAACCCCAAAGGTTCTTGCCTTAAGAGAAATTTTTAGAATGGACGAAAAATGATCATTCTATCACAGACGTACAAGTACGGACAGAAACAAATCAGCCGTGCCAGCAAAATTGCCCACCCGTGACGTTCGGGAGCACAACCATGACTTATACTATCATCTGAAAGTCAGTAAGTATTCGGCCGTGCCGAACAGTGGCACGCATGTGCCCATGTGTGGGCACGGCCGTGATCAATCTAGGACTCATGCATATGTTTGAAATGTCCACACTTAACATGATTTGAAGTATGTATGACCTTAAATATGATTAAAACATGCAACATGTATTGAATTATTGTATGTATTGATGAATGTAACTAAAAGACGGATTGACATGAAGGTATCTTGTTGCAATTGTGGAGAGGAACAAAGTCTTCACTAACTAACTTAAGTGATGTGTTTTCGGTGGAAGTAATGTCAACCCATCGTGGTTTGTACTTCCAATGAGACAAAAATGATCCTGACTTAGCTAATCAAGTCACGTGGTCTTCCCAATCACCAAGTAAGAAACTATCTAATTAAAGATAGAAGATAAAAAATGAAATCACTTAAAGTGACTAAGATGAATGATTTGGAGCATAAAGATGAAGATGATGTTAATGAAAACACCTAATGTATGTCACATTGTCATATGATGTTATGTAAGAAGATGTTAAAGTAAAGCAATATAAATGATTATATGCTTTAGTATAATGATAAGTTATTATATGTGTCGGTATAATATTAATGATGTTATATGCTTATGTTATATTGTCACGATAATTTGTTCATATATCATGTAGAGCGCATATGTAGCACTTAGCATGCATATGTTTTATATTTTGTTTAATGCAATGCATATGCTATGTAGAGATTATGTTATAGGATCATAACATGCATGAATCTCAACATAATCTAATGAGAGAAATCCCCTTAGATCCATGCAAGTATGAATGAGGCATAGGTTTGGGGACGATGGCCTCATGACGGTGATATTCCACATGGGTTGGTCAGGTTACGACCTAAGTATGACATGGATTTTGAGTCATTTACTTTGTATGAACTCATTTATGTATAACCCTATGTTGAGTATTATGTTATAGCCTATTTGACCCATAAGTTAGATATGAATCTTGGAACTTTATTAATTTATGAAGTTTTTTGTTATGTTTTATTTTATATTATTAGATTTTATTATTACTATATTTTTTGCTGTAATATTTTATAAAATTAGATTATATAAATAATACCGCCTAGGATTCCACAACAAATTGAAAGTTGGAACCTAATTTTGAGAACGTTGAAATCACTCCTCCCTGCGCTCGCATTTATGTCCAAAGTATTCCTACTGAAATAGCCAAAAGATGGTACAAAAATTGGAAGACAGCCGTAATGGAACAGTGCGTGCCCATCAGCTTAGAAGGTCTTGGTCAAGTTATAAAGATCAGCATTCTGATCACGGGCCCTAGTCCAACTCTTCTGAAGTGTGTTCCGACCATCTCGCATAACTGAAAGACGTGGTCAAACTGACAACGCCTTGATGTGTTTCTACCATCGTCAGGATAACATTAATCACGAAATTATTTGGCATTTCATTAAAAAAAAAAGAGTGATAGTCCCTGCCTCAATAAATTCTGGTTGCAGTCAGATCTAAAAGGACAAATACAACATAGAAACAAGCCTCAAAGTAACCACTTTCCATCGGCAATTATGTTTTCGTCATCAGCCTTGCAAGCAACATTACAAAGCAGACTTTTTTCGGCGGAACATGTCAGACATGCACGGATACAGCTGACATATTTTTGTGCGAATCATCCTGATGGGCTACACCGCCATCATCCTCATCCGCAGGAATCATGCCTTCCTCTTCCTCCTCGCCACTTCTAGCTTGATGCACTGCTGGCGATGGGGCAGAAAGTTCGGGATCATTCTTGCCAACACCATTTTCAACCAGTCCATGCTGGTGACCTGGGTTACTTGATAATGCGGGTGCCTCATTGTCCATGGGGCTATATGGTCCAGATTCTTTGATCTCCGGATTAGGTAAGTCGTCAGGTTTACTAACATCAGACATTACAAGGTTGTCATTGGGCGGTGTTCTTTCCTCGTCATGATATGACCCTTGCCCCGGCGAACGCCTCTGTGGCAATGGAGATACTGCTCGTGCTGCCTGAGCAGTTCCAGAATTGTAGCCATAGCCTCGGTCTGCGCTACGACTACGGCTCCTGCTTCGACTGCGGCCACGGTTCTGGCTCCGACTTCGGCTCCTATGCATGTGTCTCTGTTCAGTGTGCCCTCTCTTAGGGCTCACACTATACCTCCTACGATTGCGACTACGACTACGGCTGCGACTTCGACTACGGCTGCGACTTCGGCTATGTCCTCTACCTCTTGAACCATGTCCATGAACATCCACCTTATGATTGGCGTTGTAACCATGATCATACCTGGAAAGGCAATGAAATGTTGTAAGGCTCAAAATATTAGCATCCAAATAAAGGTATCTATTAAAATGTTTAGATTCATTTCAATAAAAATGTTGAGATTCTTATCAAGAGAGAATCGGGAAAAAAGTTCATCATGAAACAAAGATTGTTGTACGCCACCTGTCACGAGAAAGGTCATGATCATTTGCCCCATGCTCGCTGTATTTGTTATCTGATCTATTAGATAAAGGTGGCAGATCATGTCCGCCTCTTCCACTATAACTGGAGTCACTGCGTCCACGTGAGCGACCTCCGTCACGAGTATCAGCCCTAGAACCCCATCTACGAGACTTCCCACCAAATCCACCACGTGATACCATATCCCTCAATTCTCTAGGTACACGCTGATTTGCACCGGAGAGAATTTTAACAAGATCTGAAGCATACTTTGAGTCCTGCTCACAGAAGAAGGTGTAAGACACCCCAGTTGCACCGGCTCTCCCAGTTCTTCCTATTCTATGAACATAATCCTCAATGCCGGTGGGGAAGTCATAGTTAATCACAACCCTGTAGCATGAGAAACCCCAAGATTAGCCACAGTTCCAGCAGAAACTTAGGTATCAAGTTTTTTGCACCAGTTAAATCATAGGATAATTGATATTATCTTAGTGTTGTGCAAAACAGAAAACAAATAGGACATGTAGATTAACCTGATGTCCTTGATATCTAAGCCTCTAGCAGCAACATCAGTTGCAACGAGTATGGGGGACCTCCCACTGCGAAATTGTCCTAAAACTCTATCCCTTTCAGCCTGAGATTTGTCACCATGAATAGCTGCAGCACCAAATTGACGAGCAAGGGTTCTGGCGAGTTGATCACACAATCTCTTCGTGGAACAAAAAATAATAATCTTAGAGCCTGGATCTTGGGATCGCAGTATCTGCTCTAATCTTCTTTGTTTCTCAATTGGTGTAATTACCTCCACATACTGCAGAGAACATAAATCACAAAGTTCAAGGATAGGAGGAATAATTTTCTCAGTATAAGAGGCTCACTTAAATCTAAACCATAAGATAAACAATAAATAAAAGGAGAGTCATGAATATAGTTTATTTTATTTTAAACTGAACCTTTCCTTTCGTTCATTAAGACCCTAAGATCCAAAAGATCAAGTTTATAAAAAAACTACTTCAGCTGATGAAATCAGAATTATAAAAACTAATCCCTTCTAGTCAGATTGGCCTAGATCAAGCCTTTCAATGCACAATCGCTCTGAGGTGAAGTGACAAGTTTTCCTTTTTTTTTTTTTTGAATGTGAAGATGGGGAAACTAGCATTTATGCAACCATCACACACAGTCATATATTAGCATATTGTACTAAAAAAATACCCCTAAACAGGCTACATAAATTTTGTTATTGAAATCCTTACAGCAGAAAGAAAAACAATTATGCTCTGCATTAGCAACATAAGGCTTGGTTGAATCAAGCACAATTTGATTATGTTTAACCACTTCAACTGACTTGTATGCTCAAGTGCTCAACTACACACACTCATGCACATGAAATAAAACAATGCATAAAGATTAGCTTGAGAACACTCTTACCCTAATGCATAAAGACTAGTATACTAAACATAATGTTTTTGAGAGGTATGCTAAGTGAACACCCAGCATTCAAATTCATCAAATACCCATGTCGGAACTAGTTTAGTTTGTACCTGGGTGATAGCACTATTTGCAACAAGCTCATCCATGCTACCAATGTTGACCTGAACAGGATTAACAAGTAGATCTGCAGCAATTTTCATAACTTCTTTAGGCCAGGTGGCAGTGAACATAAGTGTCTGCCGACGATGTGGTATCTCTTTAACAATTTTTCTTATCTGAGGTTCAAAACCCATATCCAGCATTCTGTCTGCCTCATCAAGAACCAAATACGAGACCTGGCGGAGGCTTATTCTTCTCATCTCTAAAATGTCATTCAGTCTCCCTGGAGTCGCAACAACAACATCTACGCCACGCTCCAAGTCTCTCAATTGGGGTCCTTTAGGGGCACCTCCATACAGACACTAAAAACAAGAGAAGAACAAGAATGTCAAAGACAAGAGGAGATATAGTTCTCGATATAATCTAGATGTGATATTGCAAGATCAAGAAACAACAACAACAACAACAAAGCCTTATCCCACTAGGTGGGGTCGGCTACATGGATCATACGACGCCATATTCGTTGATCCATGTTCATGAGATTCGACAGGGTTTTACGCTGGCTGTCGGGGCCTAACACAACCCTCCTCCTTATTGCAAGATCAAGAAAAATTGAGAAAATAGGTTTGGCCACATATCTATCTACTTTTTTGGGGGTCCAACTAGTAAAATATTTTTATTGAGAAACTGCTAACATATGAATGATGGAACAATCTTAAAAAAGAAACATATAATGTATTGATTCAGACGTGTCATTTTTTTCAAATAGTATGGCAGACAATTTATTGAAACATTGAGCAATAGATGAGGAGGATATCCAGACATCTCAATTATTTTCAAGAAGAGGGAAATGTCATTGAAATACAATTTTTTAGGCACAATGAAGTTTTTTTTAAAGAGTGCAAAATTACGTAAATATCATAATAATATACATTATCAGAAAACCCTTGAGATTTCGTCTGTTTTTTTTTTCTGAGGTAAAAAATTTGTCTATTGTGTTTGTAAAAGTTGTTTCAGGGTAAAAAAGAGTTCCTCCAACAAATGTTCGCAAAAAAGACTTGGATCAACTGAAAAAATTGATCAGAGAATCAGTAACTGGCAGGCGAACAAACCGTGGATGATACTCTTGATGATCTGCCAAACTTGACAGCTTCATCAAGTATCTGTGTTGCTAGCTCCCTTGTTGGTGCCAATACCAAAACCGTTGGACCAACCTTATTATTGTTCCGGAGGTTCTTAAGATGAATGAACCCAGGTATAAGATATCCCAAAGTTTTTCCTGATCCTGTCTTTGCAATAGCAACAATATCACGACTTTGCAATGCAATTGGCCAAGCCTGAGCCTGAATTGGAGTAGGGAAAGAAAATCCGGCATGATGTACCTGAAAAAGAAAAATCCGTAACCCCCATGATGAGGAAACCGGCAAAAACAATTTATTAGTCTTATAATTTTTAATGTTAACATTTTAGGGTTAAAGGAAGAAACTTAAGACAATGCCAGAAGAAATATGGCCTTGAATTGCATAGCACCACATTCAGGTGCAACCCGGTGCAGAAGATAGGCCATCCCTTTGTTTGGACCAAATGTAAGCTTCAACCAAGTCATAGAAGGACCACAGTCAGGTAGCAGAGAAGCCCCTTTCCAAATAAGAGGCTGCTTGCAAATGCAAGCCGGCACAGGATCAAGGGCATTTCGTCCTTTGGAGCCAAGTAGCCGCTTGAACCACATCATCAAAGGCAGCTCCTGCCGCGCAATGTCACTCAGGAAGCCCTGTCCCAGAGTGGTTGCTGATTGTGGTCGCAAGCTGGAGAAGAAAAGGACTCCAATTGTAGAAATCTGAATGGCAGCCTGAGCAAAACACCAAAGGCAGGCCACCCATGAAGTGCTCATGTCAGGAAGCCCTTCCCGGATTTGGCCCACTACAGTGGGTTCTCCAGCTATTTAAAGACCTCCCAACAGTGGGAAGCATGACTCAGCACAGCGTACGACATTAGCTCCGCCCTGGAGCAAATATCGCACCTACGCCAAAGAAGTACAAAATGGAGAGAAATAGAGCAGGCATAAGCATAAACATATAGCTGAACATCTAGGAAAAAAATCCAACACATAATCAACATTATAAGCAGTGAAGTAGAAAAACTTCCTCACAGGGTTACTCACAAGATAAGTACAATGGAAGAAAGCATACCTCTTTAAGAATCTCTGAAGGAAATCCTGTAGACTCAAATGTTGTGAATGGGACTGGTACGTTATCTCCCTGAGGGTAAGAAAATCAAATGCACTATTTATAATTACAGGAAACATCACAAGAATTGAGTACAAAAGGATTGCACGAGGAAACAAGAGATTGCCAACAGTAGATAATGTGCAAAGCGGCTGAGGCTGATACGCACAGATACAAGAGATAAAAGGAAGAAAAACTTATTAGAAGTTGAGAAATGTATAACTGAAAAACAATAGTGCATACAGGTCATTCCAAACCTGAGCACTGGCATCGTAACACGACAAACTTTTAACTAACAATGATTTCTTTTTCAGAGAAGCATACCTCAACTAACACAAAGAATTAATGCAATTGTGTACAACTTCCCATGACTACCTCCTTTCAAAAAAACTTCCCATGACAAACCCAACTTTGAATTCATCCTTTCCTTCTTCAAAGAAAAAAGTACAACAACTTCCATTCTTATTTCATGTGAGCAAACCCAATTTTATTAGAAACCAAGAAGTAGATGATAAAAACTATTAGACATATTAAGCATATTACATAGAACAAAAAAAGGTGGCTTTATAGATAACAAATAAAATAATATCAAGGATTTTTTTTTTTGAAATATCCTTGATTTCAAATATCAAGGATAACAAATAATATCAAGGATATAGGGTTCCATAAAACTTTGAAAGAGCTTCTGTACAGTATTATAGTCTCAAGAAACAGAAGTATAACTACACTTCATATTTTGAAACTGGCTCAATAAACACTTTTAGATCCTAGCATTTATCTTTTATTCAAGTCTCTTTTATCTACTATCAAGCCAACTAAGACGTAAGAATCTTCTAACAAACTAAAGCACTAAAAGTGTTATTTTATTCCATAAATAAAGTTGACATCTTCACCCAAGCAGAGAACAGTGTCAAACACCGATAACTAAGACAATCTTCAATCCAAATTTACGTATATATTTCTACCTCCAACTTTCCAACTTCCTTTACTTTATTAAGACAAAGATTCTTACTGTTGTTTCATGAGACATTCATAATACTTGGTAGTTGAAGGCATCGGAAGTTGCAATTTGTATGATCAAAAGAAAGCATGTTTCGAAACCTGAAGGCAGTCAATAATTGCTAGAAATGCTAAAAAACGTACTTCACACAAAATCATCTCAAAGCAGTTAGATAAAAAAAAATGTAAACACTCACTTTCACATATATTTCATGATGGCGACGATAAGATTCTGCAGATGATGCTCCGACAACTTCAGTTGACCCATGCCCTTTGGAAGATGGCACCCTCGCCTCCCTTGAATCCTTGGCATTAAGCTCATGAACATGGTTATTGTTACCTCGACTGCTTCCTTCCTGAAAAGTGGGCAAACTTTACCATTACTACATCAAACCGTCTAACTCTTGCATGCATTGCCCTGTCATGTTAACTTTCAAAATACAAAAAGAAAACAGAAAGGAAGGCATACATTATAATGATTGTATATCACCAGAAATTTCGCAACCTAAACAAACACCAGATTTATTTTCCTTGTCGGGACGGCAAGTCAGCGTCCATTTAGGTGGCAATCAGAAAAGCCCACCAGCAACAAGTCAAGATATGGACATTTATATCCCAACAGAAAGAGATCACAATTACATGAGAAACTTAAAGAATGAGACAAACAAAAAGGGAGAGAACTCAACCGACCTGGTGAGCGCGAGAGCTCCTATAATGATCTTCGTCGGCATCATCATCAACCCCATGAGAGTGACTGCCACGGCGACGGTCATGGTCCCGCTCAGAGCTCCGAGACGCGGCGGCAGAGGAGATGGAAGAGCGTGCGTGGGGAGCGGAGGCAGCGAGGGACTTGGGGGGCGGGTTGGGGGGCGGCGGGGGCAGGAGGGGTGGGGGCGGGGGGAGGTCGGGCTCGGGGCGCTCGTACTGGGTGACGTTGGTATCCTGGTTCCAGTAGTACAGGTATCCGGTGCTCCCGTCCACCAGCGCCTTCCACGGCTTCGGCAGAGTCGGGTCATCCGGCGCGTAACGCGGCCGGCTGCCGCCGCCGCCGCTCGTCGTAGGCGTGGCTGCCGCGGCCGAGGATCTCCGGCTGCTGATGCCGCTGGTCATGCTCCTAACTTCTAGATCTGATGGATCGATGCAAATTTAACCCAAAACAGATGAGGAAATGGAGAGAGTGATCGAATAAAGGGCGTTACCTCGATGGACTTGGAGATCTGAGAAGTGGATTTGAGGAAGGAGAAGGAGGCGGAGGTGGAACCCTAGAACAAATAGGGGAAGGAGGGATTGGGGAAAATTGGAACCCCACCAAACCACTGCCTTGGTCGACCGGCCGCCTCAGAAGCAGCGATACAAAGCGAGACTTATTTCATTTATTTACTGACTTGTTTATTTATTTATTTATTTTTATAGACAACAGATAAAAATGTTTTTTTCTTAACAAGTGAAATAGTTTTAAGCTTCAAAAGGGGGCATCAAGTTAAACTGACAACAGAAGCAGCTAATATAATAATTCACTTTTGTAAAGACTAAAAAATCAGATGAGATATATTTTTAATTTTTCGTAGTTTAAGAATTATATGAAATTTATGTAATTAAATTGCTAATATGTTTGATACTAGTGTATAAAGAGTACAAAGATTTGGCACACGTTCATGTAATTTTCTAAATATGATGAGGTAATTTTATTTCAATATTTCATGTTTTTAATTTTACTTGTCACTATAAATAAATTTTATTTTAGTTTTTAAAAAATAATCAATTTGTTTATTGTAAAATGTTTTAAAAATAATAATATTAAGAAAATATAATGTATAGTTCAATCGTACTTGTCAAATATTTTTTACAAATTATGAATCGTCTAAGGTATCATCTAATCAAATTATTATATTGTAATCAAATTATTATTTGATAATTAAGACACTAACTTCCCCAAATAAAGAGAAATAAATAAATATCATATTCAAATTTCACCAGTGGTAGTTACATGTAATTTATTTTAAGAGTTCACCAAATATAGTTCAGATTTCATTAGTTATTTATTTTATGACGATAACAGGTGGAAAAGAAGAAAAGGACTTGGGAATTGCGATGATCCATTGCCTTCAATTTAGCACACCATTTTAGGAAAAACGCATCCTCTCGGTCCCGTAACATATTCACCGCTTACTGATCACTGTATTTTAATGCTCCAAATGAAATGAGTTTACATCATTTTGAAGCAAAAAAGTTGCTAGGTGCACATCATTTAAGATAAGAATTTGATACATGGAAAGTAAATCCCAAACACAACGACAAAATAAAGTTTGTTACTGATACTTTAAATATATTTTTGTAATATTTAACAAAAAGAAAGAAAACTACTCTCGATGTTGGAAAAATAATATTCAACAGAGCTACTTGGGTGGCAAAACAACTATATATCAGCTGAAGAGAGGAAAACAAGAACTTGTTCTGAAATGCAAGTCGGCAAAGAGTGTTAACCTCATATTTTCCACCGCCTAAGGGGAACAAGATGTGAGGGGAAGACTACCACAAGTTGAAGGAGCTATAAAGGAATAAGTAGATCAAAACTAAGGCATCCACGAGGGTGTGCACCAACTCAAGACATGTTTGTGGAGTAAAATTTATTCTGGGACTTTTTTGAACCCAACAGATTAAATGTTTCACTGGCAAGATCGGCCATCAAGGCTGTAAAGCAAGAGCCAAACCGAACCTAGGAGCCTTCTCCAAGGCCTTGGAGTCGACCTCGGTGGAGATTGTAAGAAATGACTTTGGCTTCAGCTCATGCTGGACGAGAGCAGCAAGCTTCCCGGTGTTGTTGAACCTTGCTTTCACGGTTGTTTCAGGATCTACTGCATACTGGCCTCCAACTGTCACCGTATTCTCATTGGTAGAGAATTTTCTAACAACCTCACCCACGACAGAACTCTTCTGTTTCTCGTCCAAATGTTTAACGCACGAAGCCTTGAGAGTATCTCCCTTGTCCGCCCTGATAGAACAACGTAATCATGATTGCCATTTTTAAAGGATGTCAAAAACAGCTAGCCTAGCTTAACGAGTTATCTCACTTACAGGATTACAGAAAAAATATAATCAGGCTTTATCACGCCGATTCCTGCACTGTATTTAGTAAAAGCTCCTGAAGCGGTATCAAAGCCGGCTTCTGCCCCAAATGCTATGCCATTAGCACCTATTGTCCCAGAAAGCTCGACAACTGGATTCTGCTTCAGTGCTACTACCGAGGCAAGAGTTGCATGATGGTGGAAATATTGTACCTCCAACTAGAAAAATATATAAACAAGTATATCAAAAATATTTCTTGAAGGTCACTCAAATCATTGGACAACCAAACCAGCATACCTTTCCAGAGTTATAATCAGGCAGCTTTGCAGAAACAATAGCTTTGGTAGATGGCAGAATGTCAGATATGGTAACTGTCGTTGACGCCTGCCAAAGAAAGAAACACCTACTCAAAACTGTTACATTTTACTCATTTACAATACATAAAAGGGTAAAAGAAACTCACATTAGAATCAGCATCAATTTTGACATCAAAAACAGTATTCTTATATTTGTACACTGGCCCAACATCAAAGGAATAAAGCCCTCCTTTCTTGACAGCAGTAGTATTAATCACCTGAAGAAAAACAATGAACAGTTAGTTTGTACAAGTAAAATCTTAATGAGCAAAGATATTGCACAAGCCAACTTGGCCAAATGATGTTAGTAAGTTGCAAGAAATATGACTGTTTTGATGAAAAACAAAGAGATTGAAAGTAATTCAAAATCAGAATAACTCATAAAATCGTGCAATTAATTTATGCAAGGTTTCCAAGGCACATATAATAGTTACTACCAAAGATGCTTCGAGCAATTAAATCTTCTTACATCAACATAGATGTAGAAAAAGTGCCATACACTACGATGAAGATCATCTTTTCAACATTAAATTGATGAAATTTTGCATCCCCTAGCAGCTGAAAGATCAAGATAGGAAAACTAATTGTAAAATCGTGTGGCAGAGAAACATGCGGTGTGAAAAGTCAACCATGACCGAGCTCGGCAGCTCCATATGCATCACCAAAAAAAGTTGTGTGATCCTTCAAGCGTGACCAGAGGCTGGACAACACGAGCTGCACAGCTTGTCCCATGCGTCACACATGGGTGTGGCACTGTGGATGGTCTGCAGGCACAGATCATCAAGACTGTGGATCCCTAGGACCCATGGGCCGGGCAATTCGCACATGGTGCAGACCTGGTCTTTTTTTTTGAGAAGGAAAAACGATGATTAACCATTTGTGAACCATCCAGCTCACTTTAATTAAAACATTTAAAGGTATAAGGGATACAATTCTTGCCAAAAGGGATGTCAGCTAGTCCCGGGTACACAAGATACCAGTATTTCAAGGAAAATTATCACCACCCAAAATCTAACCCAAGAGGCGCCAATCCCTGGTCACCTGATGTGAGAAATAATATTTTCTGCATAACTGAGGCCACCATGAAACACCACCCTATTCCTTTGTAGCCAAATGGCCCACAATGTCGCACAAATTATTTTTACCTCCCTTCTGGATCTGTATCTGATCATGTCATTTTGCAGTCCCCCTCTTCTAAATGAAATCCAGAAATCACCCTCCGAAGATGATGAGATATTGGCAATATTCAGCATGGAACATACTAGACGTGATCTTGTACACTGGAAAAACAGGTGCTCGATGTTCTCATCCACATCATGACAGATGCCGCACGTCAAGGACATCCGACCAGCCCAGCCAGGTATTTTACTGTGAGAATTCTGCCCCTCCTAAGTTGCCATAAGAAAATCCTGATCTTTAAAGGAACCCTCGCCTGCCATATCCTCCGACCAAGGTTGTCAAAAATGCGAGTCGACTCGTAGAATCGTACGATTCTACGAGTCTACCCCAGCCAAACGTGTTCGATTCTATCCAGAATCGCGTTTCGTCAACACGCGGTGGAATCGCGTTTCAGTGCGTAGAAACGGTGGAATCGCGTGTTGACTCCGTGTCCGCCGATCCCTTTTTTTACCTGCTCGTTCACCCACGTGACTCATCTTTTTCTTCCAAATCGCAGAATCCCTAATCCTTTTTCCCTTTTGTTCGCGCCACGACATTGTGCTCCAGCTCTCGGCGTTGGTCCACTACTCCCAGCGTTGGCTTCCACAGCCACCCCTTGCTTACCATGTTCGCCGCCTACAGCCGCCCCTGCTCGTGCTGGCATCACTCATGTTGTTCGCCCCTGCAGCCGCCATTAACTGCATGTCGTCGTTCGGTCGTGTTATCTTCCACTACTGGTACCTCTCTCTCTCTCTCTCTCTCTCTCTCTCTCTCTCTCTCTCTCTCTCTCTCTCTGCATGTGGCTGTTCACTGCGCCCTCTCTCTCCTGCCTATGTGATCCTGTCTGCGATTATTCGTGACCTCACTGTTCGCCGCCTACAGCCCTAGCTCGTGCTATTCATTCCTGCAACCGCCGCTCGCGTCATTCGCCCTTACAACCATTGCTGACCTCCTGCTGCCGTCTGCCCTTCCTTTCTACTGCTGCCGGTATGCCCTCCCTTGCTCCCTCTTTCTCTACATCTTTATGACTGTTTGTGCCGTATTCGTCCTCTCTGTTGACGACTCTTTGCATCGCCCTCCCTCCCTCTTTTTTTCCTGTGTTTGCAAACAGGGGAAGCTCCCATGGTCCCTCCCTCGTACTTTGTTTGCGGCTCCATCTGGTTGTTATTTGTTCATTAATTAGTGATTTAGTGTGTTAAAACTTACAATATAATGGTTAGATATGTTATTTTGTATGAACTTGGTTGATGGTTTGATGATTTTAAGTTGAAAATTCTTCTTCATCTTTAAAAAATGCTGGTCTGTGCTAATTAATATATAAAATATTTTTCTGGTAGAATCGGCCGTGTCGTGTTACGTGTATACGATTTCGTGTTTTCCCGGCTGCTCCGTGTCGTGTCCGTTTTACGTGTTTGACAACACTGCCTCCGACAGTCAGCCAGGAAGTTTTCATCACTGCAATGTGATTGACCCAGCAGCATTCTACAGCCAGGAAGGTTTAAAATAATTCATTTATGAAAGAGAAGAACTATTTGGCTCTGCTTTATTTTATACAATGGACCATCGCTGGACACCAGCTCAAGCCATGACTAGTGCCTCCTACCTTCCATTACGTAAATCCCATATGAGAAACGGATTTGAATTTCTATATGGTCATGGCACTCCGCCTATGTTTTATAGCCGGTCCCAAGCCCGAATAAAGGAGGAGGGTTGTGTTAGGCCCCGACAGCCAGCGTAAAACCCTGTCGAATCTCATGAACATGGATCAACGAATATAGCGTCGTATGATCCATGTAGCCGACCGCACCTAGTGGGATAAGGCTTTGTTGTTGTTGTTGTTGTTGTTGTTGTTGTACGGCACTCCATCTCCATATGGATGGCTACATGGTTATGGTACTCCATCTCCATTGTTCAAATAATGATAGCAATCTTTTTAAAATTATTGAATTCAAAGATATTGAACATCTGCATAATGGTTTGCAAATTGCAAACCATATAAAATACCTAATGAATATAAAGAAAAAAATTTATATCTTTTTTTTAGGGGAAAAAGGTTGATTAACCAGAATGTTAATCATCCATAAAAATTATATCTTCCAGTTGATAATGCAGCTAATAATTGTGCTGCACAATTTGTAATCGAAAGATTGAATCTTCCATTACATGAACATCTTTTTCATCAAAGATGTGCATGTCATATCATTTACTCATGTGTTAAAAAAGGTTAAGTGATTGTTCGCGTACTCATAGTTTCAACTTCAAATATACGTCTTTCTAGACCTAAGGGGCAACAATATAAAAAGATTTCATTTGTTATAATCTTACACGTAAAAAATCAAACTTGGATGTACCTACAAGAAGGAATAGTACATATGATATGCTCAAAGGATTCATTACCCTTAGAGGAGTAATATCAAATATACATCATTATGGACCTAAGGGCAACAATATGAAAAGATTTGTCATCATTGTAATTTTATATATAGAAAATTAAACATTAATGTAAGCACAAGATGGAATGCTACATATGATATGCTTAAAGCATGTGTTCCATTTAGACAAGAAATTGATAACTATAACTTGACACATGCAGTTTCAAAATTGTTGCAAGTTCTGTATAATGCCACAATAGAATTATCTAGCATTTACTTATCCACTGCACATGTATTAAATTAAACAACTTAATGAAATGACAATTTCTTTTAATGACAAACGTGAATTATCACGAGTTTTCTAAAATTATTTAATGGACATTAAAATTTTAGAATCTTGAGGTGAATTGCCTCTCATTGGAGTTTTCGCAATGATGTGGGGTCCTAGATCGAATGGGATCTAGTCCTAATTCGTATATGGTATATGAAGGTAACTTAAATTGTTTTCCTAATAATTATATTAGAAGTCATCCTGAACTAAATACTAATGGTTTCCTTAATCTGGATTATGATTATGAAAACGTAATGATTGAATTATATGATATTTATGAAACAAAGTTTGGTGTAGATAGATCAGAAGGACATTCTTCATCACATCCACCAATAGTTTCTAGACATTTTGACAATAAATCAATTTTTTTATTCATGCCTTCTATTAGAGGGGGCAGTTGAGCAAGAGTCGGTGTGAAGGAGGATCCTCTTCAGCAAGCACTTCTTATACCTTTTAGAGCGAAATAGGAGTATTAACCAAAATTGTGTTAACCATTTAAAACCAGAAGCCCCTTCTTATAATGAACTACAAGACTATATATCACACCCAAATGAATGTGAAATTGATATTGATGTTTTGACCTGGTGAATATCAAATAGTCATGTGTATCTTGTACTTTCTACCTTAGCTCTGGATTTTTTTTTTTTTGAAACGATAGCTCTGGATATTTTAGTTGATCAAATGTTTATGGTTGCGTCGGAACAATGTTTTTCTGCATGCTCAACTATCTTAAACAAAAGAAGGAATAAAATGAGCTCTAGATTGTGCCGTTTGTATTATCCTATTAAAAGATTGGTATGATGCTAATGATAGAACACAAGGTCAAGAATCCTTATTGTCATTAATGAATCATGATGACGATGAAAATGAAATATCCCCTACCTCCGCATATAGTTTCAACAATTTTTTTATTATAATTTAATTAGTTGCAATTTTGTAATTCATTTATTTTATGAACATATAGGACTCTCATGGATGTAGGCAAAAACCGAACAATGTAAATCTTGGCATCTTTTACTATCTTTACTATATTTTATATTACATAGTATGCATATTTTTATTGTCACTGAAAAAACTTATTAACTAATTAAATAATGATTGCAATATAGAAATATTGGTTACTTAGTACTTACTAGTTACTACAGTAGTACTTAGTTACTAGATATCTATAATCTATGTATTAAAAACTATTAAGACATAAACATATGTATAAAACTTATACATTTACGCTATATAGACTTATACTCTTATAGTGACATACTGACATTATATCAAAAATGTTATACTATTAATTTTTTTTCTTATAGACTACTCCTATTTATATATCTTTTGTATATGATGGCAGTGTCAGGGGAAGCAATTTTATAAATTTCTTTCTTTATAGATTAGCATATGGATGAATGTAAGCCTTTAACAGTTATCCTTTCCATTCTCAAAGAACTTAAAATGAGATAATAAAGGATAAGAACATTATTAAAAATTATTGTAAACCATCAAAATCCCTAATCATGCTTTCTTAAATATGTATGAGCTGTCCTCTTTTATGCTTTGTAGGGTTAAACATCTTCATTTCATGTTCTCAACATTAAATAGCAACCAAAAAAATTGGAAGGCCAAATATTCTTTTCCTCTCCCCTTTTTTTCATTTACGATGCTCCAAATGCAGCATGCAGAGGATTGCTTCTCTTCTCATACTCGCATTCTAAGAGTATTCTCAACAAAGGCATTTACCATTGTGTTAAGATCCACAAGCTACAATTATTCTGGAGATATAACACATGGTGACCTATGCCTCATCTCAGCGACCTGCAGTCCTCCTGTGTACAATCAAAATTTGCCCTACCCGTGGAACTGAAAACTGATTGAGCAGTTGCCCGTGTAGGAATCAGACCTCATAGTTGTTCAATTAAAGAAGCAAACATAGATTATAGTGAACTCAATTTTAGTAAGGTTGAGGGGCTCCCAACAGGTGAAGAATTCTGCTCAATCTTGAGCTATTCTTATAGCATGCCTTCACGCCCCTCCCATGGGTCCACTCGACGAGCCCTTTGTTAAGCCTCGTCCAGCCCCAGGCTCGTGATGACCATGGTGGTCATCTACGATCCATAAAACTAAATGCATTGTGCAGGCAGAACGCTGAATCCATCGATCTATGCAAGTAATCCGTAGTGGCAATGTTTTATAATTGAAAGACAAAAAGATCAATCATCTGAAGCAAACCAAAACGGCAACACGGCAACGTTTCCACTAACGGAGATTCCTCACTTCTGGACAAGCACAAGTTACCCATGATAGGATCGATGAAAAAGACAAAAACAAAAAAGGAACGCAAAGGAAACGAGCGCTTGGAAACCAGATCAGCGGAGACAGAGAACCAAACCTCCGAAAACGATCAAGTACATAACCAGGAACGAAAGTAACACAGAGTGATGCATATATAGAGAGAGAGAAGGAAAAAGGAGGCGCATACCACGCCAGAGGCGCTGGTGGTGGTAAAGGTGAGCTTCTGGTCACTGGTGTAGCCCTTCGTCAACAGATCTATCCGTTTCCCCAGCCGCCAAATCGGACAACGACAACAACAACGAGAAGGAGAAGAAGAATAAGATGAAGAACGGCAACATCATGAAACATAGGAATCTCAGAAATGCGCACAGATTACAACAAAGAGGATGCAGAAAGGTCGGCATCGGGAGATTAGGAGAAGGAAGGAGGAAGAAACCTTTGGCCTTGCCGCCGATCCCGGTGAAGAGCCCTGGTCCGTTCATGGCTGCTGCTCCGCTCCTCCTGCCGCTGCCTTGAGAAAGAAGAAGAGGTGGGAATGGAGAGAGGACAAGGGACAGTGTGGTTTTGATCCGAGGGTTTATGTAGGAAACAAAATGGGGTGGGAATAAAAGGAAAGTAAATACTTGACATATTTTTTCATACAAAAAAAAAGAAAATATTATAAACTCCCTTTTATCGTATATATTCTGCTAATCCATAATTAAAATAATATGTGGGAATTTTATAATAAATATAAGCCAAATATCTCATGATATATATACTATATTACTATATACTTGGTAACCTATACATTTTCCCATCTTATAAAGAGATTAAAGGGGATTGATCGCTTCCAAAAGTTACAAAATAGTATAAATGTTTATATATGTATATACGAACTTATGAGAAACATATGTAAATATTTCATGGTGTATATAACTATACTGTTTATATATAAAAACCAGTTTTATTCTTTTTTTTTTCATCTTATATACAAATTAGACGGGGATTGGTGTTGGTGAGTTCGAAAGGTTGCGTGGGCCGTTGGGCGAGGGTTCAGAAAAGAGTACCGGGTGGTGCGAAATCAAATCAACGGACGGATGGAGGAAACGAGAGATCGGACGGATGAGGTAAGAGGATCGGGAGTAAAAGGTAGCGTTTCGGTGCGGGCGATGCTAATTTGACTTTGGGCAATAATAATAGGGAAGAATCAGGTATACATGATTTCACAAAAAAAAATGTATCTGGCGAATAATGCAATTGAAAAATAAAAAATATACAAAATAGAGTAAAAAAAAAAGATGTCGTGGAATCGAATGCGTTGATTGTATTGGTAGAATGGGCCGCTTCGTGCATTAAAATTGGAATGGGCCCACAAAAACCCGATGACTGCTTTGTTTTCAATATAAAAATATAACTCTTTTCTTCTGTCATTATGAAATTATTATAATTAGGGAGAAATGTGTTAGCGCAAGCTAAGATTTGTTCATCCTAAAATTGAAAAGCTAGATGACGTTAAGTTCTTATAACAAAAGAAGCTGATCTTTAAATACATTTTAATAACTGCATAACATGTATGTTAAAGACCAATCGTGTGAAGTAGTTGTATGGTATCCATGTAGTTGCATGGGTTTTCGAAATATATAAATCATAATAGAAATGTCTATCATAAAATATAAAACAAAAACAGAATTAAGCTTACATGCCTAGAATGATTGCTCTATTTATAAACAATTTTATTATCAAAAGGTTTTTTTAGAGAAAATATTATGACCATCATAATTTGTGATTATCATCCCTATATTATTATTATTATTATTATTATTATTATTATTATTATTATTATTATTATTATTATTATTATTATTATTATTATTATTATTATTATTATTATTATTATTAAATAATGAACATGTACAAGTGTACAGTCTTGATCAGCAAAAGAAAATGTAATAATGTCTTATTTGCTTATCAAAAGTTTGCTTAATCCCCTAATACTAATCCTTCGACTAATTTATCATTAAAGATTCAGTGTGGGAATAAGGATGCGCATCATCACTTGAAGATCGAGAGGTCATGAGTATTTATTTTTAATCTTTAATTTTCTTGCATTAGGTCGAGACTTCCTTCGTAATAAAACAAATTCAATATTGTAACCATCAGCGATTTGGTTCTCCTCAACTATTCGTGGAATATCTATACTATATTAAAAGTAAAGAAGTTTTCAATGAGAGGATGACATTTGACATGACAATATGATGCCGTGTGTCCTTAAGAAAATATATCATATCTTATAATGTAAAATAATGTGTAAAGTAATTAAAATATGATTAAAACGTGGTAAGAGTATAAATAACTAACAATTATAGTTATAATATGAAATAAATATGTGGATAATAGTTGTATAGTAATAAAAAATTTAAATTAAATTAAATATTAATATATATGTTATCAATTATGTTATATTGTTCAATCACTTATACTCATTAAAAAAAATCTATATCAAAATATTATTAAATCTATCTATCTATCTATATATCTATATCTATATATTATTAAAATCTATATATTATTAAAGGGGAGAGTGACACTTGGCATAGCCATGTGTTGACAAGTGTCCAAGTAAGAAAACTTTGTTATAATTATCTTGATTATTTTATTTCTAAATAAACATATACAAAGATAATATTAATTCATTAAAATAATAAGTTCAAAGATTCATTAACTATATAATTTATAATTTTATTTGTAAAAGTGGATAATAACTATCCCTAACCGTCCAATAGACATAATGGTGTTTGATTATAAATAAGCTTTAGTATTATGGAAGCATGAAGAAAAAGATATTTCGTAAATACATTAATTTGTTACCTACCCCTCAAGCAACCATTGATTAAAATTAAATATTTATCCATTTTTTGATAGATTGTTAGTATTCTGGAATCTATTAAATAAATAATATTTTAATAATAGTATATAGTCTTACTTTATTTCTATATACTATAATGAGGGGATAGTAAGCATGAAGAAAATGAAATTTGGTATATACATTAGTTCGTTACATACTCTCAAACAATGATTGAATAAAATTAAATATTAATCCATTTTTTATGAATTGTTAGTAAGCATGGAGAAAATACTATTAGGCAAATATATAAATCAATCACATGTCCTTAAACAATAATTAATTAAAATTATAATACTAATCTATAATTTTAGTAGATAGTTAGTAACTATATATTAGGTGGTTATTTAGCAACCGTCTCCTTCATCCTTCTTAAATATGTAGTGCCTTTCTTATAAATACCATGATGAAATCAACTTAAATTTATGTTCCTCCATATTCTTTCTTCCTGCAGGTGAGATTATTTCTTCTGGTGCATTTTTTTAGTTTGCTATGTAATTATTTCTTTTTTTATCTTTAGAAATTAATTAGCCAATATGTATTCATTTATTATTTACCTAATTAATTCAATTTTTATCTCATTAATATATAATCATATTTTAGATGTTTCATGCTTATTATATGGCTCATTTTCATAATTACGTTATATGGCTTATTTTTTTAACAGGATCCCACTAATCGAAAGGTACATAATCTTCACATTATTTCTTTTTTTGTTGAGTTTTTTATGCCTATTTTCTTAGTAATTTTATGTACATATATTCGGGTTTGAGTTTTTATGCCTATTTGGTATAGTCTACGCATTCTTTATTTTCTTTCTATGGGATTTTTTGGGGTAATATGAAGGTTAAGATCTAAATATTTTATGATACGAAGGATGTGTTTGGGGAAAACGCTAAGATCACATAATGATGTGCTTTAAATGTTTTATGATCTTCTCATGTTCCAAAGGCTTATAGATCAACACATGGTACTTTATGATTTGATTGTACATTTTAGGTAAAGATTTTATCTCAAAAATCTAAAATATTGAGTCAAAAATGGAGATTTTTGGATATTGTCACGACCGTGATCATTTTCGGTCACAATCATGACCAAGAGAATGTGGAAAGAAAGAAATAATGGTTTTGCGTCATGCCAATGAAACCGTGTTTCACGATCATGACAGGAGCTCTCATGATTTGATGTCTCATGTTACAACCATAAATGGAAATGTCACTCATAAATTTGAGTTTTATGGTCGTGATACAAAAGTTACGAGTGTGAAATCAATGTCACCACCCATTTGATTGTTAGGGGCGTGACTTTCCAAGCACGACCTATTACCTTTAAAATCATGATCCATTACTTTCAAATCAGGGGTGTAATATCCTTGCACTTGCGTAGGATATCATCCGCTTTAAACTTTGGCCCGCACGATTTTACCAAAACGCACCCTACCAAATCAAGATCATGCTACTATATATATCCAACATCTCTCCTATAACTTGTGCATGTGGGACTAATCTAAGGCATGCCTCATGCATCCTTCACCCTAGAGGACTTTACGTCCTCGTCGAGTGATTGCACCCTACTAGGTTCACGTGAAGTGACTCTGATATCATATATAACATTCTCGACCAATATGTGATATTATCCACTCTAGGCTTTAGCCCACACGATTTACTCAAAACATGTCCTACCAAATTAAGGTCATGTCAACATATCCTCTTCGTAGGCTTCAAATCTATGCTCTAGGGATACTTTTTCAGGTATGTTTCTGTTCCCTTTTATAAATATTCTCATCCTCCAAAGGAAGAAACTGAAAATCTATTCGTGAAATGGATAAAATTTGCCTTCAAATCTCCTAATTGCTCGTTGTCACGGCCGTGATAGTATCTGTTACCTTTAAGATATGTTCGGCTTTGAACTTACTCTCATGACCGTGATAAGAGACATCATGGCTGTGATCGAGACGTTTCAGAATTTCCAAAGATTTACACGCGCTCGTGGCCATGAACACGGTGGAACAACCATGGATAGAAGCACGATCATGACACCTAGAGTCACGACCGTGACCGTGCATCAAGTGGGATGCTTGAGTGGAACGATCGTGACAAAATGTGAAACGACTGACGCAGAATATTTGCCGTAGTTGCGTTTTGATTTTTTGCAATGAAATTATCCAAACTTAGGTAGAAATCAAATATTAAAAAACTTTTATAAAAATAATTCAATTCTCTCCTTTCTTAACCACAAACTAATGCATGATTTTTTGTGCATCACTTTCTTTCCTCCTTGTTGGCGATTGTAAAGGGGCCTTGATGAGCTCCCTGTTGCTGCCCTGTGAGCTAGGGTTAAAGGAAGTGAGAGAGTGAGTTGAGTGGAAGCCTCCTCTTGTTGTTGTCGTGAGTTCCCTTGGTGAGCTGAGAGGGAGTGAGTTGGGGAAAGGAGAGAGGGAAGTTGCGGTGCTATGGGCTGGGGAGTGGGGTAGCAAGGTCAGAGTGGTGAGGGAAGAGAAACGGGAGGAGGATTTATGGTTTTCTATGTTGTCTTATTCCAATGGACAAAATGGCCCTCCAACTATCCTCACTTTTTGGGGTATTATGGTCTAAGATTTGACCTTTTTGCTAAAGGACATTTATAACCATAAGATGCCTTTACATTTAAGGATATTTTAGTACATTTATCAATAAGAGTTTTTGCTCTTTTGTATTCTTTTTCTCTTTTTCTAAAAGACTTAATTTTTCATTCAACGTAAGGGTATTTTCATCCATTTTAATTTTATGGATTTTACATCCTTCCTCGAATTTTCTTATTTAGGTTATGAACATAACCCCAATGTCACTCTAATCTTTGACATTTAACACACTTCAGTTGCGCACTCTAACCTCGGTGAGGTTAATAAGTTTGATGAATTGAGTCATGTCTTACCTTTGGTTCTATGGACCTATGCCCAATGCTTCTAACTTCTCACCACATGCTTGTTTAGTTATTAAGTTTACTATATTAACTTTCTTTAACTAATTTTCACTCTCTTGGATAATCTCCTTATGTCTATTGTTGTAATCTTCTTTTTAACTATTTCATTTTACTCTACCACCATCTTTCCCATGCACTATAACTAACTTATAAGGTTAACTAAATGGTAACAATGGATACCTTGAAGTTCATCATATGCTTAGCGAGTTCCTTCAACTTGTGTAGTAAAAGTTTGCTCCGATGTGCTTGGAGGATTGGTATCTCGATTGCTTCCACCTCGGAGGCTCTTATGCTTTTCCGAACAATCTCTCGCATAGTGATCCGCCTTTTCGTGTTGTAAATATGTCCCGAGCTTCCAGCAACAATCACCTTGATGAAACTTTCCACAATAATGACATTGTCTCATATCCCTATGTGATACATCTCTCATGAGAGACTTGTAGGGTTTGTTCCTTTGACCTTTTCCGTTCCCTTGTTTTTCCATCTTCTTTAGCATACATTGCATTTTTCGGGGCATTCCTTGACGTGATATCCTTCCCTTCCACAATGGAGACATGCTCCCGCCTTCCAATAGCATTCTCCTCCATGATGTTTACTGCAATGTGATCACTTGCTGATCACTATATGATTCTAACTCATTTTAGATGAAATTCATACATATCGAGTCCCACTTTTGCCTATTTTTGGACCAATTATACTTGGAATGCAAACATTGTGATAACTAGTTGATATTCCTCATTTCATACTTAATTCCATGTGCATAGAGGTTCTGAAATGCCAAAATCCATTAATATTTAAATTCTATGCCAAGTTATCATTTTGAAGACAAGTTATCATTCCTAAGTGCCAAGTTATCATTATTTTGAATGAACTTATTTTCAATGGTTTCCTTGCCCTAAATCCATCATTATCATGTATAAATCATATTTGGATAGTCACATCTCAACTTGTGCAAAGTTTTAAGTCCATTTGGACAAGTTATCATTTTTCAAGTGCCAAGTTATCGTTAAAGGACAATTCTATCATTTCGACATGCAAAACCATTAATTCTGCACAAGGACCTTAAGCAATCATCTTATTATTGTTCTAACTCATTGCTGGTCAAATTTCATCACATTTGGATAATCAAAACTCAAGTTATCACAAGTTATCACTTTTAAGTCATATAAGTTATCGTTTTTGGGGCACTCAAGTTATCACTCCTTAGGAATCTCATTCATATTTGATTTCTGACCTCACTCACTTGTCACTCTAATCAATTTGATGCCTGAAATCCTTTGAACCACCCATATTAGGACATTTTCCAAGATTTCCATAAAGTTATCATTCCGGGCCCTTGAATTCATTCATATCGATATAAGTTTTCATTCTTGCACAACACATAATCCCATCTGATATTTGAACTAGTTACCAACATTATCCTAATCCTTATTTATCAAAATACTACTCAAGAGCTTTGATGCTTGCTGTTTGAGTTTTTGTAGCAAGAAGAAAAGGTGGCCAAAAGGTGAAAAAAGTAGGGGGGACCATCTACTTTTCCTGCACAAAGGTACTACCAGCAGCTAGAATTTCTGCAGGTGGACAGGTGGCTTAATCAGGAGGATTAGAACATTCAGATGCTGATCAAAGGGTGGAAAGGAGTGATATAAAAGTTGATTTTTTCTGGAGGAGAAAAGAGGCTGGTCATTGAGGGTTTTGGAGCAAGGAAGGAGGTTGCTGCTGCTGGATTTACTGCTACTGGCCGAGAAGCTTCAAAGAACTATGATTTGTATTTGTTTCTTATCCCATTTGATGTCAAATCTTGTAAATATGAGGAGCTAAACTCCATTTCTTCTAGGATAGGATAGTAGTTTAGATTAGTTTTGGATGGATATGGACTATTTTATAATTCCTGCACTGAATCATTTGCTGATTTTTAGATTTTAGAATTATTTAGAGTTAGTTCTTGCCATTGTTGGATCCTATTGTAATCTATAGCTGAGAAGTTATCATTTGATCTATCCCTAGTTCAGAAATGGATTAGAAATCAATGTCAAGTTCTGAATTCCAATTTAATTGAAGTTCTGATTTCTGAAATTTAGATTTTCTGGTTTCTATTTTCCTGAATTTCCTGAACCTTTGAATCTGTTTGCCATTGTGGATCTGATTAATAGAGCAACTGGAAGGTTGATATTGTCCCAAATCTTGATCAGAAATGAATCAAGATGTTTGGCATTCTTTATGATTTAAATCTGTTCATTGTTCCTAATCTGATTTTAAAAACTGAATTCTGATTTCTTGATTCCTGAATTTTCTAATTTCTGTGGATATCAGAATCTGTTCTTCATTTCTAATCTAGTTAATTGAGTCATTAGAATGTTGTTATTGCTCCTATCTTATTCAGGAATGAATCAAGATTGTTTGGGCAATCATTTGACTCAAACCAGATTTTTCCACTGATTTCTGAATAGAAATCAGAATTCTGATTTCTCATTGGAATCTATTTTTACCAATTGAGTCCCCTGAATTATTCCATTCACTGATAAGTGAACTTTAGGGATGTCTTGTAGTCCAGAGATGAGTCAAGAATCAGTTGGTAAGTCAGATTTTCATTGGTTTAAAATTCTAATTTCTAAAATACTGATTTCATGGTTTTTGGTTTCCTGAATTCCAAAATCTGATTTCCTGGGCTTTTGGATCTGATTGTCATCAAGGATTAGATTAATTGAACAGCTGAGAGGCTAATATTTGTCCTGATCTTATTCAGAAATGAATCAAGATGTTTGACAATTTAGAATTCAAATCTGATTTTTCCAAAATCTGATTTCTTAGTTTGATTCTAAATTCTATTTTCTGATTGTTTGGAATCTGATTTGCCAATTGTTAATCCCTATTTTATTCAAATCACTGAGAGGTGTACTCTAGGAATCCCTTGCAGTCTAGAGATGGGTCAAGGGGCATTTGGCAAACTTGAATTCCATCAATCCACATTGCTGATTTTTCTGAAATGCTGATTTCTATTTTCTCATTTAATTAACTTCTAATTTTCATTGTTAAGCCTCATTTTAATCCACTACTGAGAGGTAGTTTTAAGGACATTCTTGAGAGTCAGAGATGACCCAAGGAGCAATGGAAATTGTGAATTCATGTGGCCATATGTTTTGCATTTCCAATTGAGTATGTTTGTGTGGATTTCAATTTACTTTGCAACCGAGAGGTTGATTTTAAATCCTTCTGGAATTCAGAGATGAATCAAGGATCACAAGCACCATTATTGAGTAGATTTCATTCTGGTTTAATTGATTGGAGTGATTCTATCTTTTTATGATTGCAATTGCAAGTTATCATTCCGAACTTCCTTGAATTGCAAAAATCAGCATTCAACTTTCTTTTGAGCCCAATGATAACTTGATTTTCAGTGAGGACCCTCTTTTGATTCAACCTAGCTAACAACTATATAATCATATATTATTTAGTTAGAGGCCAATTGAGCTGTGGGAACAACCATTTTCAAGTTGAATCAAAAGTTGAACATTTAATGATAACTTGTTCCATTACATCCTTAATTAATTTAGATGAACCCCAAATCCTAGAAGAACTTTCCTCATTGATAGTTGAACCTTTTTAGACTTCATTCTAGCATTTATAATTCAGTTTTGATAAATTTCCAAAACCCAAAAATCTGTTATCATTTCACTTTCCATAAAAAATCTGTTTTCACTTCCCTTTGAAAATCTGTTTTTAGCCATTAAAGTAGAACTAATTTAGATTGTTTTAGGGTGCCTTAGACTTCAAATTCTTGTGGATATGACAACTTGAGTCTACTACAACTTACCTGTGCACTTGCAGCTAGTGAGTTGGGAGACCAAAAATTTAAAAATTGACCCTTTTTCTTAAATTTCAGCAAGTTATCACTACTCAATCCCAAATATCACTATCAAGTTTTTGGCGCCGTTGCCGGGGATTTGAGGTCAATTAGGCTAACTTAGATAGTTTAGATTAGTTTTATATTAATTTTTAGTTTATTTGTTAGGCTAATTTTCAGTTTTTGCAAGTTATCATTTCTTACTTTTCATTTTTGTCTAGTTTTCATTTCTTTCTTGAATTTGATACTTCTGAATTGAATTTATGCAGGACTTGGACCATCAAGAGGATCTATACCTATCAGAACCTGAACCAGAAAGAGCCTTTAACAGAAGAAGAAGAATCCAAAGAGAAGAGGCTAGAAGAAGAATTTTTGAGGAAGAGGCATACAACCCTGAAATGAAAAGAGGTGTGAATCAAAATATGGCAGCTCCTAGGACTCTTAGGGACTGTTATTCACCAAGCAATGCGAGGAATCAACAAGGGGGAGGAGCCTTAGCACCTGTGGCAAATTTTGAAGTTAATCCAGCCTTGATTTCTATGATTAGGCAAAGTCAGTTTTCTGGACTTGGGATTGAAGATCCAGCATCTCATTTGGACAATTTCAAGGAGATATGCAGCACTGTGAACTTCAATAATATCTCCATGAATGCAGTATATATGAGATTATTTCCCTTCTCACTCAAGGACAAAGCCAAGACATGGTTCAAAGGATTGAATCCTAAAGAGGTGGCCACTTGGGAATCAATTGTTCAATTGTTTCTTTCAGAATTCTTTCCTCCTTCAAAAACTGATAACTTCAGGGATCAAATAGTGAGGTTTTATCAGTTGGACCAAGAAAACATTTGTGAGGCTTGGCAAAGGCTTCAAGGATTATTAAGGGCATGTCCCCATCATGATTTTGAGAAGTGGCAGCTAGTCAACTATTTTCATAAGGGATTGAACTACCCTAGCAAGGTGGCATTGGACACTGCAGCAGAAGGCATCTTTGCATCTAAAAACATTGATGAAGCTTATCAACTCATTGAAAACATAGCCAAGAATCACCACTTCCTTACCCATGATAGAACCAGAAGGCCACCCATGGACAATTCAGTGAATCAATTGTCAACTCAACTTGAAGAGGTGATGTACAAGACTTTGGAGAGGTTGAACTTGACTCCCAATGGCAATAGGGTTTCCAATTCTGAAACAAGGTGTTGTGTATGTGGGAATCAAGGCCATGTGTCAGAGAATTGCAACTTAATTATGCAGCAAGTGGACCAAACTGTGGATCAAATCAATGCTGTGGGCAATTATGGAATCAAACCTCCTGTTGAATTTTATACTCCAGAAAATAGGAATCATCCATACTTTTCTTACAAGGACAATAATTATCAAGGGGCTCCTATGCAAAATTCAAATTGGCAGCCCAAAATCCTGCCAAGGTATCAGCCACCACCTTATGGAAATCAAGGCCAAAGTGCATCAATTCAAAGGAATCTGTATGAACCACCACCTCAAGTCCAAGCACCACAATTCCAAAATGAAATGAAGGAGATGCTCCAACAGATTCTGAAGAAGCAAGACAGCCAATGAGAGGAGATATTGAAGATAAATTCAAGATTGGATGCCATGAATGCAAATCAGAAATTGTTGGAAAGCCAAATTACTCAACAGGCCATAGGGTAATTCCCATCCATCTACAATAGCATTATAACTATATGTCAATTATCAACGCTATTCGACTATAATAAGGAAGTACATACCATTAGGCTCGGTGGTTGCTGATGACAATTGCACATGAACTTCACACTTAACCAATATCAATATAACATTATGGCATAAGACATAGACTTAGACTCAACCAAATAATCCTACCTAAAGGCAAGAACTTTAGGGAAATATTAATCCTGGATCCAAGAACTTTAGGAAGACAATACCTAACTATAATGCTTCCAAAATCAGCGCCACAACATGTGTCGCGAGAGGCCCCGAAGTGCATTACATGATAGACAATGCAATAGTTGACACCATGTCAACGAAACATAACAAGATTAAATAGTGGAAGACAATAAACGTTTAAAACTAATCTACTTGAAAACATAGCGAAAGCGATAAAACATAATGGACCATATGATACTAAGCCCAATAACATCAAAGTATACTATAGCAAATAGTCCCGACACAAAGTCCATCATGTAACGACCCCATAATATTTCCTCACATGCGTCCATATAACATAATCCATAATAAAGGCCCGTAGGATGACTAAGACATGACCCATAAACAAAATAACGTACTAATTACTAAGGCTCCACACAAGGCCGACTTCATGTGCTAACCACCGTCATGAGCTCGTCACCGACATCAATCGACTTTTTCACACTTGCACGAACCCGGATGTATGGGAGGTCCACCTCCCATTAGTTCTATGTAAGGGCCATAAAAACAAGCAATCCAATAATCCATAAAAATGATTCAATTAAAATGATATATCCATTACATTAACATCTTTTAATGCATAATTAAGTTGCATTCATCCATTTAATGCACAATATTTCACAATAACCATATATTCTTACCACTTAATATTTAGTGAGCCATTGTCTCAACATTGAGGGTACTTGGTGTTCCCTCAATGTTAGAGACAATGGTTCACTAAATAACAACCCTACTAGTATGTCATTCCCATTATTCTTTTCACATGGGTACACATAATGATACATGTAATGACCCGGACCCTCGAGCTAGCAGAAGCATTTTTCTCTATTTTACTCGAACGTCCGAAGCTACTTCTATCATCTTGACATAAATTTACACTCATATGAAATAAAATCTTTTCTTTGTAACATGCATATATAGAAGCACTAATATACATACATTAAATATGGATACCTTTAAATATTATTACAAAGTAATGTACTTAAAGAAAAACTCTCAAACACTCAGTTCCATATGTCATCACTTGTCATGAGCATCGACCACCCGTGTCTTTGACTTGCAGGATCCAAGTACAGAGAAATATATGCATATATATATATATATGCATAATCTCCATGAGAAAAGGATCGTATGTAGGGCCAAAACAATGTTTACTAAAATGCACTAACTTATAACTTACCCAAAACATTAAGCATTCATTTGATCAAGAATGATAATATCATGTAAAGATTTATAAAGATCAATACATATTTATCACTACTCTAAAAACATGGATCGTCATACCTACCTTATCAAAACATATGTTCATGCACTTAAGCATTTTTATATAAGCATGAGCTACCATTACACATCATAGTAAAATCATATCATTTCACAAAATCTTTATTCGTGTATCTAATCATTATCATATCAACATTGTTACCACGTCATTCATATCAAAGTGTTCTGTACAATTATAAAGCAACACAATCAATAATACATTAGATGCCATGCTCTTTTAAGTGGATGTATGCAAAAGAATGATGCATGCATATGTCATATCGCCAACTGGCCAGAGGCATCCCTTTCAGGATATCTGTTGACCTTGCCAGAGAGGCTGATGGATTTTAGAGGTGGCCCCTGTGAATTCAAATGTGGCTCACACTAATTCCACAATCTGGTTCACATGACACTTAGCTCGAAACAACCTAAAATCCCATTCGAGATATCTGTCATTCCAATAAGGTCTTTCAATCATATAGGGTTAAGCTGTCAGCCTTACAAGATTTTTCAACCATGCAGAGTAAACTGTCGGCCTTATAAGGTTTTCAATCATGCAAGGGTAAACTGTCGGTCTTGCAAGTCTTTCAACTATGCAAGGGTAAATTGTCGGCCTTGCAAGTCTTTCAACTATACAAGGGTAAATTGTCGCCCGACAGGGGTAATGCACATGCATGTGCATAACCCAGCATATCATGTCATGTCGTATCATATTGTGCCATCTTATAACATGTCATGTCATATCCTTTTCTATCATATTTTGTCATGTCATGGCATATTATGTCATATCATATCATATCATATTATGGCATGACATATAATATAAGCTCTTGTAATAAATAATTACACACGTAACAATTAATAAACTTTTACGAGTGCACATAGCACCTATTCACATAACATATAGTTTGATATCATATAATCAAAGAAAATCATTAATCAATTTCTAAATTCACATATCATATGGTCATTTAAGCACAAACACTTTGTTACTATTTACGTATAACATATTGCACACTGTACAATATAGAATATCTAACAATTAGTGTATAACTCCTATCAATGTGAAATCAATTTTCAGTGACAGAAGACATCATCAACTGTGATCATCATAAAACTCATAATCTAACTCATTATTAAATGTCCTTAGAAAATTTTATAATTAAACTATATTCTACTTCACATAAGAACCCTCACAGACTGCACAATGCATAGTCTAAAATTCATAACTTTTAGAATCTACATCCTATAAATGGAATGAAATTTCCAATGAAACTAAAATTCCTGAGATTGAAATAATAACGACCTTATAATTTTCCTCATTAAATATTAATCTACAAAATTTCTAAATCTGGAGATGTTTTGTCATGATTATGAAACTGGCAGACTGTGGGTTGTGACTTATGAAATTTATAATTCCTAGTGCACATATTATTTTCCCGAACTTCCAATTGTTATAGAAATATTATATACATATATTTCTATACTTAAATTACAATATGAAACTCTAAGTGTGAAGTTTATGACCGAATTAACATTTTAGCCTAACCACTTTCTGGAACAATATGAGTGACCCTTAGGGTTTCATACATAACTTTCTATTAGGCATCCAATCAATGCAATTCTAAAGGCCATGAATAGTAGACTTCCACAAGTATTTACATATGCAATTTCATAATTTTATATAATATGTAGTGATAAGGGTATAATTTACAAGCTAACTATATTATTTCCAAGAACAACATGCGAAGCACTCATATTTTGCAGATAACTTACTATATAGATATGATTTTGTGATGCTATGGAAACTAGATTTTCTGATGATCATGTCATACAAATTTCAGATTTTTCCAATCACTTTTTGATATTTATTTACTAATTATAATTTTCGGCCATGTGAGAAAACAGGAAGCACATGTTCATAATCTTATTAGATTCCATTGGATAAATCATTTAATTGAATTACTAGAGTGAATTCAATCATCAAAAGATTAGAAAGGATCACCCTACATACCTTATTAGTTTCTCTTTGATTTTCCCATGGTTTGCTTCATGCTTTGTTTTGGTCATCTTCAAACGAGTTAAAATCTCTCTTTTTTTTATTGTTTCTACTCCCCTTTTCCATTCTTCTTTCCTATCCTTGTTTCTTATTTAACCCCTCTTCCTTCCGCCATCCAGACAAGCTTTCCTTCTTTATTTTTATTTATCTTCTTTTCTTTCTTTTTATTTATGGAGGTAAGCCACAGTCAAGTGAGTAAGATGGCAGTTTTTGCTATTTGGCCATGGAATGTTAAGGATTAAAATATAAGGTCAAACATGTAAGGAGTTACCAGGATAAGGTCAAAGTATGGTGAGTTAAATGGATTGGAGGAATGAGTCGGTTACATAGGGTATGATAGATATCATTTAATTAACTAAGTAGATCTATTCACAACTAACCAAATTTGTTGACCAATTAACCTTAGTTAATTTAATAAATGCAACTATACTATTTCAATTGAATCATAACCCACCATGCCCGAATTTCACCCCCCAATTGTCAAGGACAATTAGATCATTCGGTTGTGTTAGCCCGTTCGTCATCACATAATCATAATAAAATATAATTTTCTATAAACTCAGCGGAAGCATAAATCCATTAAATAAGCTAAAATAATTCTTTTGAAAACATAGCTGAAGACTTCGATAAAACATCAAAAGTAATGCTATAGAATTGAAACACATCTAAACATCATCTCTACTAGCAAGTAAAACATCTTTAAGCCATAATCAAAACATCTTTTGAAAACATAGTCAAAAGACTCTAAACATAAAGACTCTAAGACTCCTAAATCAGTGTGCAATCTTTATTTTCATGAGCTTAATCATCCACTACAACAAAAATGTCATTTTCCAACGGTCAATTTCCGATGGATAGAAATCCATCGCAATTTGCAACGAAAATGTTTTCGACAGAATTTTCGACAGTTAAAACCGTCTGAAATGAAAATAATAAATTATATTTATATTATTATTTTATTTTTCAACGATTAGGAACGTCGATATTTCCGATGGATATCTATATGTCGCAATTTCCGACGGTTACATCCGTCTGAAATGAAAATAATAAATTATGTAATTTATTATATTATTATTTTATTTTTTGACGATTAGGAACGTCGATATTTTTAACGGATATCGATCCGTCGCAATTTCCGACAGAATTTTCGATGGTTACAACTGTCAAAAATGAAAATAATAAATTATCTAATTTATTATATTATTATTTTATTTTTCAACGATCAGAAACGTCGATACTTTTTACGGATATCTATCCGCCGCAATTACCGACGGTCGTGATCGTCGATAAATATATAATAATATAATATAAGGAGTATTTTATTAATATAATTAGCGACAGTCGAACCGTCGCAATTTTCGACGGTTCCGACTGTCAGTAATAATTAGTGACAGTTCAAATCGTCGGTAAAATAAAAAATAAATATTATATATAACTATATAGTTTTTTATATTTATAATTAAATAATTTATGACGGTCAGGACTTTCAGTAACTTTAAAAATAATTAATATCATATTCGTACATATCATGATAATATATATTATTAATATTTGCTAAGTTTTCGACGGTCAGAGCCATCGGTAATTAAAATTTCACTATTCCGCTTTTTTTCTTTTTCCCGCTTTCTCATTTTTCCACATATATATATATATATATTATATATGTAATCTTCTCCACTATTTATTTCCCCTCTCCTCTCTCTCTCCCTCTCGGCGAGCCTTTCCCGATTGGATGATAGGCATCCACGGCCGACGACGTCCCTCTCGCGCCGGCGTCCCTCTCCCCTTCTCTCTCTTTCTCTCTCTCTCTCTAGCCCAGATCGCCAGGCGGCCGGATTCCACCGCCTACGGCCGGATCCAGCCGCGGGCAGCCAGGTTTGGCCGCTGGCTGCCGGATTCGGCCACCAGGCGCCTGATCCGGTGGCCGGATCGGCCGCAGGCGCCGAATCGGTCACCTGGTGGCCGAATCTGGCCGCGGGCGTCGGATCTGCCGCTTGGCGGTCGGAATACCGTCGTGACTGTCGGAGTTTTGTTGAAACTTACGACATTTTTTTTCAACAATCACAAATCAAATTGCGACTACCATTTTTCGAACGAATCGATTTCATCAAAAAACCGTTGGAAATGCGATTACCGACGGTTTTCGAGAAATTACAGACAGTCGAAACCGTCTGTACTTTTCACTTTTCTTGTAGTGATCATCCATCCAATCATTATGTACCTGCATGGATCCAGAGTGCAGAGGTTTCCCTGTTAGAGTATGTAAAGGTCATGCATGCAATGCTATGATCCTATACATGATATGCATCATCATCTTCATAAATAAGAAGGAAACAATAAGCATGACATGCACTTATCATGAGATATACATGTCATTCATTAACATTAGTCTATCATCATACATCAATAACAATAGCATGGAAACATGTAGTCAAATCATCATACAAAAGGTATGGGATTCATAACAATCATTCATTCAATCCATAGACATATAAGTGAAATTCACTTACCATAACTGTTGCCTCCATAACTTTTCTCGAAGTTGCTTTATAACCCTTTGGACTTCCATTTGGGTGGGACATCATTCCATTCCATCGATGGGCCTTTCATTTAAGTTATATCTTTCGATAGTTGATATTTATGTCGTTGCCCTCTCAATAAGCTAGCTAAGCCATGGAAACAATCCTTCTCCGTAACATCAGAATGCACACACCGTTGTCGATGTATGTATTTATCATTCTGGACTCTCGTTCGAGGGCGACATTAGAATGACACACCGTTGGCGATGTGCATAACGATCCGATAAAGGGCTATAGAGAGTCGACATGTAACATCATCCACAACTAGGTTCATTATGCTATACAATCAACAAATATTTATGTCGCTCAATTTTCAAATTTTAATCTAGTTACGTGGGGAACATGCATATACGTGTATCTAGGTTTTTATACAATCAGCAAACATCAATACACGGTATTAATATTTTGAAAATAACATTTAAAACACTATATAAGGTTTTAATAATGGTCATGACTGTGAAACATATCGTCACGACCGTGATAGAAGCCCTGTGAAAAATGTCGATCTGTCATGGTCGTGACAATAGTGTCATGACCGTAATAGGCCCTGTCACGACTGACAGTAGTGACATGCGCCGCGTCACGGCCATGACAGAGCCCTACAACTCCGCCGATTTTTACATGAATTTCAATCCAAAACTTTAGAAAAAAGATATATAATTAAATGAATCATTGCAGGCATATTTTACATACATTATAGGATCAAAAGAACATGAAAAATCATGCAAAAACATCGAATTTCTAGATCTAGGATTCATCCCCAAATTATGAATTATAAGAACATATGAACCATAACTATTGAATCTAATCATAAAAACTTGTACATGCATAGATCTAATCACGAAAAGTCTATTCATGCATAGATCTAATGATTTTCATGATTAAGAACCCCCAATTACAATCCAATAAGAGAACAGGGTGTTCTCTTCCTTTCAATCCATTACAGGAAGAACATGGAGGAGAGAGAGTTTTGAATCCCCTTTACATACCTTGATATTAGATCTTCCTCCTCTTTCTTCCTTTTTCCTGGTCTTTTCTTTCTCCCTCAAGCCCTAGCTGCGAAGATGTGAAAATAAGAAGTAAAGAGAGAGAATACGAGGCTTTATATAGAGGAGATTACGAGGGTTTGGACAAAAGTTCAAATTACCCTTAATGAAAAATCTGCGGTATTACACGCCAAGACAATCATAAAATTACTGATTAATAATTAAATAGTATACAAATAATAACACACAATAATTAAACTAAATAAAAGAGCATGATTACTTAATAAAACCAAACATTTCACTTTCGTTATATTCATTAGATTAAGGCTATTCAGAATATTGCCTTTGCATCGAATTTGCAAAAATAAAATAATTGACCTAAATTATGTTATGAAACCATCTCAATTTATTATCTCCTCCTTTTTTCATATTATATATTTATTATCAGAATATTACTTTAACACATTTCAGCCATCATTAATATTAATCAACATGTAGATAATGAGTTTAATAGATAATTAATATTTCATTCCTTATTAGTAAATTCTTTGTGGTAATCATTATGTTAATTAATCACATATAACTGATTATCAATCCTAGCAAATATCTAATTATTACAATACATATCCATTCAACAAGAGCCAAGTACTTAACCTCATGCCTTTGAAATTACCGATGAATTTAGCATCCGTCGATAATTTTGAAGGATTAAACATAGGTAATATATTATTTATTATCAATGTTTATATATGTAATATTGTTATTAAACATTAATAATATTACATGTATTTATATTAATTATATGTATTAATATATATGATTATAAACATTATTACTATAATATTATATTATACATAATTTAAATAAATGGAAGAGAGATATGTATTATATTATAGACATTAATAATATATTATTATTTTATTTGCCGAAGGATAATGCCTTCGAAATTATCAAAGGATTTCGAAGAAATTATCCGTCGGTAATTAAAATAATATAATTTATTATCAATGTTTATATTTCGTCGGTAATTTCGAAGGAATTACCCGTCGGTAATTAAAATAATATAATTTATTATCAATGTTAATATGTATAATATCATTATTAAACATTAGTAATATTATATGTATTGATATTAATTATATGTATTAATATATATGGATTGCAAACATTAGTAATATAATATAATATAATATTTTAAATATTTTAAGTAAATGGAAGAGAGATATGTACTATATTATAGACATTAATAATATATTATCATTTTATTTACCGAAGGATAATGCCTTCGAAATTATCGAAGGATTTCGCATCCGTCGATAATTAAAATAATATCATTCATTAATCAATGTTAATATATATAATAATATTATTAAACATTAATAATATTATATGTATTGATATGAATTATATGTATTAATATATATGGATTACAAATATTAGTAATATAATATTTTATCATAAATATTTTAAGTAAGTGGAAGAGAAATATGTATTATATTATAGACATTAATAATATATTATTATTTTATTTACCGTAGGATAATGCCTTCGAAATTACCGAAGGATTTCTCATCCGTAATTTCAAAGGAATTACCCGTTGGTATGTAAAACAATATAATGTATTATCAATGTTTATATATATATTAATATTATTAAACATTAATAATATTATATGTATTGATACTAATTATATGTATTAATATATATGATTACAAACATTATAATATAAACATTAGTATTAAGATACATATGTCTTTTATAATATTTCATTTTGTACACTTTTAAAGTGTCATTTGTGACTTATAAAAAAGTTTAACATTATTTATAAAATTAGTTAGTAAAAAATTAAAGACATTTATGAGAAAATAAATAAATATAATATTATTAATGTTAATAATAAAATTTTATATCATAAACATTAATAATAATTATTATTTTAATTACCGAGAGGTCTAGCGATTTTTAGCGGGACAATTTCTCGAGTGAACATCAACTTTTTTATAAAGAAATTAACAGTCATCCAACTTTAACTTCAAAATGTTGCATTGTCAAACTTAAATTATTATAACAATAAGGTCATCCAACTTAAGCTTTTGAAGTCCGCGGTCATCTAGATTGTCGTAACTCTAAGATTCAAAATTGAGACAGTTATCCAACTCGACTCTTATAACTACAAGGTCATCTAATTTTATTTTAAAAAGAATACAATCATCCATTTACATTGTTCAATTGACAAGAGGTCATCTAACTGAGAGGTCATCGTATTTTATTCATCGACATTGTACTTTTGCTTATGTTTTGTGATGGTCACCTATTTTATTCCGAAGATTAGACCCGTCGGTAATTAAATTTAATATTTTATTATTAATATTTATAATATAACACATATTTATGATATAATATTTATATTATTTTAAATTTAATCTTTATTATCTTATTACAAGAAATATGTTGTAAAATAAAAAAATGAGGATAAAATTATTTATAAAAATCATATTAGGTCTTTTAAATTATGCCCTTTTATATATTTTTAAAGAGTCATATTGTGATATATATTAAAATTAATCATTATGTTAAAATTTTAGTGCATATTAAAATTTATCTATTTTATATTCTAAATTTATTTATATCTATATTCTATATATACAAATATATTAAAAGAAAAATGAGTAAAAGATAAAAAATAAAGATAATTATGAGAAAATAAAAATTAATGATAACTAATTTTATTCATGTCTTCAACACATTTTATACACATATTGATTGACATTAGTATTATATGTACATTAACATTATACATATATATATCGTCCATTTATTTATAATATTATATTATATTATTAATGTTTTTGAGTGATATATGATAAAAATATTATTATTTTAATTACCGACGGGTACTGCCTTTAGAATTATCGATGGATCTAATATCTTTCGGCAATTTCGAAGGATATACCCATTGCTAACTCTAATATTTTTCCGCCCAGTGTTCTCTCCCTCTCCCTCCTCATTCCGCTCTCCTCTCTCCCTATATTTCTCTCCGACGCGCTAGCCAGATCGGGGGCGCCTGACCTTCGTTCATGACTGTGGCGGCCGGATCGGGGCGCCCGATGTATGTGTCGGTAGGATTTGGCAGTCGTTTGTTCATGGCCGTGATCCTGGGTCGGACGGCCGCCTCCCCGTCCCCATCCCCCTCTCCCTCTCCCTCTCCCTCTCTTTCTCTATCTCAATTCCAGCCGCCTGCTCCTATTTTTTTAATATTTTAATTTTTTTACGGATGTATCCGTTGCTAAGTGTATGTCAAACTCGTCGGTGCCTGCGACGGGTGTCACCCGTCAAAGGCTTCGATGAGAGAACGCCCATCGGAACTATCGGCGGGTTCTCCCATCGAAACATGCAAAGGGGCCAACACTCCCTCTTCCGATTCTCGCAGGGTGATTAGAGCTTCCGACGGAAGTTTCGAAGGACAACCTTTCCTTCGGAACTTTCCACAGATTCTTCCCGTTGAAAATTTTGAAGGCATAGTAACCGTTGCAGACATCTGTCGAAACTTTCGAAGGGACATTTGAGGACCATCGGTAACTCTTTCCAACGGCTTTGTTTCCAATTGACTATTATCCATCGGAAAATTCATCGCAAATGAATATTTGCAACGGATTTTAAAATGTTTTGCGATGGATATATCCGTCACAAAATTGCAAAATTCTTGTAGCGTATGTTTAATTCTCAGATTAGGTAAATACTAATTTTGGTGAATTTTTCAAATCCATCGCACTATTACATGAGGCAGTTTGACAGTGAGCCACTCTTTCGATTATAACTTTGAGTATACAGATCCAAATGAGATGAAACAAAAACCTCTAGAAATTAGACTTCGAGACCTTTCCGTCCATGTATTATACATGATTTTTGGATACCAATAATTTATTCATAAACATATTGGAACAAATACATCAAATTTGGACAGATTATGGGTGAACATACTTCTAATTCTTAGAACACATAACTATCATCATACATCAACTTAATACTAAGAATCCACATGCTCAATGACATTTAGGGTGGAAAAGTTAATGAGGACTATGGATCTAATAAACATTTCATTTATACAATATCAATTAAATCCATAAGTTAAGACTTCTAATCCATGTGTTAGATGATTTAAAAAGGATTCACCCTTACATACCTTTAGAGTTTAAGCTAAAATCCTAATCTTAATTACTCTTTCTCTACTTTCTTCTTCTTCCTTGTATGGCAACCCCCTCTTTCTTTTCCTTTGTTTCCAAGTGCCGGTGCCACCTTTCTTTCCTCCTTGCTTCCAACTGTAAAGGGCCTTGATGAGCTCCCTACTGTTGCCCTGTGAGCTGAGAGTGAGAGGAAGTGAGGGAGTGAGTTGAGTGGAAGCCTCGCTTTGTTGCTGTCATGAACTCCTTTGGTGAGCTGAGAGGGAGTGAGTTAAGGGAGAGTGAGTTGGGGAAAGGAGAGAGGGAGGTTGTTTAGTGCTGCCGGCTTGGGAGTGGGGAAGCAAGGTGAGAGAAGCGAGGGAAGAGATGCAAGGTGAGTTTTGAAGGGGAGGACGGTTTATGCTTTGCTATCTTGTCTTATTTCAATGGACAAAATGGCTCTTCACCTACCTCATTTTAAGAGTATTATGATCTCATTTTTTACCTTTTTGTCAAAGGATATTTATAATCATAAAATGTCTTTACTTTTAAAGATATTTTAGTCCACTTATTAATTAGAGTTTTTCTCTTTTGTATTTTTTTTCTTTTGCTAAAAAAGTATTTTCGTCTATTTCAATTTTAAGGGTTTTTACAGTCGGACCCGGAGAACTTCACTGCCCTCCATGCCTTCCGTCATCCGCTGCCGACGGCCTACTTTTGAACCCCTATCCTCCATCGCTTCTTTCTCCCTCCGTCGCTCCCTTCTCCGCAACCGTGCCACCTTCCTCATCCCACTACTCCTCGTCAACTCAGTCTTCGTCCTCCCTGGCTCCGTTCTGAGTTCGCTCGCTGTCGGGCCTCCAATCGACTTCCTACTGCACTGGTGGTTCATGACTGTGTGTGTGAGAGAGAGAAAGTGTAACGATCACAATTTTTTAGAGTTGGAAAAATAATATTTTATTGTTTATTTTGAGAAAAATGACCATTAATATTATTATAATAAATAATTCCGAAAATAAAGGAAAATAGGGGAGGAGTTTAATTAAGGATAAAATGTATTATGGGATATTTATTTAAATTCGGAATTATTTAATTACTAAAATAAATCAAAATTATTAAAAGGGATTAATTAAAAGATTAAATTTGATTAGGATTGTAAGTTATAGATGGATTGGAGATAAAGATTTAAGAGCCCTATAAATAAATCCTTAGAGTCGATCGTCAAAAGAGTTTTCTTCTCTATGGGTTCTTGGTGTCCGACGGCAGAGGCATGGCAAGGCATGATTCAACGTCGAACGGCTACGAGGTACGCAGGGGGGATCCGTAGGTTCTTTGATTATTTTTTATTGGGATTACTATTGCTACATGATAGTTAAGAAAAAAAAATAAATTACTTAATGGCCGAAGAAAAAAAAAGAATTGTTCCAAAAAAAGGGGTTCGGCCAACGAAAAAAATAGTGAAAACAAAAAGGATGAGAAGCGTGGCCGTGGCGTTAACTAATCTGGAGAGAAAGGAAAGGAATTAATAGAGAGAGAGGGGATTATGGCAAAAAGGAAAAAAAACATGCGTGCAGGGAGATGTGGAGAGAGAGAAAAGTGAAAAAAAAACGAGATTAATTGCCATGGGGGAAGGAAGGAAACATCACTTTAATTCATTTATGATTTTTCCGATAAGGAAAATTATTTGTTGAGTTCCTCAACCAGCAAGGAAAAAAAAAGATTTTTGCCGAAGACATGGAGAGAGAAAGCGATAGGCAAAAGGAAAAGAAAATGGGGAAAGCGTCAGATGTATAGGAGAGAGGAAAATAAAAATGAGAGGAAGAATTGGATTCCTCTCTCAGCCGAGAAAGGAAGTAGAAATAAAAATATGGGAAAAATAAAGTTAGGCGGCACGAAGTTATTGTTTCATTTTCTGGGCTTCGAAATTTAGAAAGAAAATTATTTTATTATTTTTTTCAAGAAATTAAATATAAGAGGAATAATGGAGACGTCGAGAGTTATTCTTTTAGCAATTTTAGTATTAGTATATTTTGATTATCTTGCTCTTATTATTATTTGAATATGATATATTGATTTCGTTATTATTGATTGTCATGATAATATGGTTATCATTTCTGATTATATATTATCATACCTGATCATACATATCATCATTATAGTTGATTATATTTTATTACCATATCAAATCTTATCATGGATTATGATACTGATCCAGTAGTCTTTCTGATTGGGTCTTGTTTTATCTAAATTAAATTGCTGAAAGATAGACGTCTTAGGTAAACAAGATAAAAGCTGAAAGCTGCTGGATCTCCATGTTCTCCGATTGTCTCTAAGCCCCCGGGCCATATTGTTATTGAATTGAATTGAATGGAGCAGATAGCGGACCTAAAGGTTTGAGACGTTATCATCCTTTAGAGAAGCTATGGTTGTCCTGTGTTTGGTCATGGTCCCCCGCCATTCACGAATAATTGTTAGCGCTATATTATTGGGTGGCTTGCCGTGGCACTGATCCCCACTGACCTACATGAAAGAGACATGAAGTTTTCCTTAATTGACTGAGCGCTCCCATTGAATTGGATAACTCCGAACATTATAAATTGAATTGAATTAAATTAAAATCGAATCGAATTGAATTGGATTGAAATCGAATTGAATTGAATAGATCATGGTCATTTGTATACTGGCGTTGATTGGCATTGCCTCCGTCTATTAAATCGAATGGAATTGTTATTGACCAATGACCATTGATATTGAATTGAAAATTGTTAAATTGAATAGTGTAATAGTGATCAGACATTTAATTGCTAAATCAATATTGATCGATCATCTGATCTTTTTCTGATCATTCCTATTGATTTATGACTTTATTGTCCTATTGTTATATTGAATCATCGATCCAATTGATTAGGCAATTATTAATTGCTATCTCTATTGATTGGTCTTTTGACCATAACTTGATATAGTTGCTCATATTGATAAATCGTTATATTGTAAATTGATTATTGTATTAATTGCTCAATTGACTCATCATTGATTATATCTTATTTTCGATTGAGCATATTGATTATTTAGTAGACCCTACGTACTGAGTATCTTTATACTCATGGATATTTCTCTGTACCTGGATCCGTGCAGGTGAGAGTACTTTGATAGAGGATGATCCTGCAGGTGGCTATGCTTAGTGATAGACAGATGTTACACAAGTTCTAGATTGAGTTGTCTAGTTTTTATTATTTCCGCATTTATTAGAATTGTGAACTTATTAATGTTTTAATTATTTTGAATATAATGGATTATTAGCTGTTATTATTAAAAAAGTTTTCCGTATTTATTATTTATATTCCGCAAAAAATGTATTATAAAAAATTAAGTTGTGTCTTTGGGACGACTCTGAGCACGTAAAAATCACATGAGTCTCGGGGCGTTACAGAGAGAGAGAGGACGAACCATCCGAATGAAAGAGGAAAGAATACCTAAACTTTACAGCGCCTCGATCTTCTCATCCGTCCTGCAATCCATCTCTCGTTGTATTGGGTCGCCCGCCTTTCAGTGAGATATGGAAAGAGGAGGGGTTGGGTTGGGTTCAGCAGTGAACCCTGTACAGTGATTGATGAACAACAACTCATAATATTGCTTACATATATCATTCATAATTTCATATGCATACGCGAAATGAAACCCTTTTATACAATTAGGTTTTGCTGAACAAAACCAGAAACAACTACGGACGTATGATCGATATACCCCATACGTTCTGGAGAAATTTAACATCCAATCTACATGCATCTAGAAAAAACGAGAACAAAACGGAGCACACACAGGAGAGTTGCTGATGGCTTAATTCTCCAGCTCTCCCTACTATATAATTGCTTCACTAATTCGTGCTCCCCGACGGCGTCACGCGGCGGTGACACAAGGAACCGGGTGCCGCGAAGGAGGATCGGTAGCAGTCGGATGACGATCCGAAGGACGTAGGGATCTCGGAGTTGGTCCGCCGGGGATGCGACGACGACCTCGGCGATCCTTCCAGCCGCTGCTGCAGCTCCATGAGCGGCGCGCTCTCGCCGCGGCGGCTGGATACTTCCGGCATGCTCAGGCTACGGCAGGTCGTCTTCTGCACCGGCGGGCTTCCCTTGATCGCATGGATCACGTACGGTATCAGCCCTTCCATTCTCTCCATCGATCGCTTCTTTCTGCTCTGTCTGTTCTTGTTCCCGTTCGCTATTTTGTTTTTTTTTCTTAATTTCTTGTGATAAATGGAGGAAGTTGGTATTTATAGTGAGGGAGCATTCAATCACATCGTTTCTTGTAAAAATCGAGTTCTTAGCTTTTTTTTTTATTTCTCAAAGAAAAATGGGATCGAAATAAAAGTGGGATAAGGATGAATTCGTCATTGAGCAATTAATTATGTCTGCTTTCGTTATTCAATTATCAGACATATATGTAGTTAACTCAATTAATTATGCCTGCTTTGCATAAAATATTTAAAGAGGGCACAACATGAGAGAATCAACTATTTATTAACTCAACTTAAATTATAATTATTCATATAAGAAATTCTACTGTTTTACGATGAAACAAAACTGACGTATTCGAAATTTGATGACTAAAATTATGTTTCATTGGCCCACAATTAAACTAAGACGACCTATCCCGATTTTATCAATTTTTTATATTAAGATATTTTAGATAGTTTATCATATTACTTATAATTAATTTTAATCCCTTATTTTTTTATTATGTAGTACAATATTATTTTATATAACATATATTTTAGAAAATACATTACAAATATAGATAATACACATTTAATATATTATTATATGATATTAAATAATGGGGTAAAAAACAAATTCATATTTATGAAAAATCGAATAGTTTCGATCGGCAATCCCATCCGGATATATCTCCAATGCATAAGATTCATATGTTCAGGTAAGGTAGCAGCCTTAGCTTTGCTCATTTACAAATATACAATAAGTCAGCAGTCATATCAGCAGACGTGCTATTGCTTAAGAACCTTGTCGAGCAACTACTAATAATAATAAAATAAAAGCCACTAATATTTTGGAGTCTATTCTTTAATGATATTATTTTCTCTCTCCTGTTTTGTGCGAGACGAGAAAACCTGCACAAGGTAGTATTTTGGAGTTAATTTTATTAAATATTCTTATGCCAAACAAGGGGCTTTGTAGTCCTGTGACTAGTTCTGTGGATTACTGGTACAAGAATAGAGATAAACAATTTATTTGTGTATGAGAGAGATAGAATGTTTTTTTTTGCGTGACCAATATAAAGTAGGAAATTTGATATATAATATAATTCTCAATATCTCCAGTTGGCCAGTCCAAAATAAAGATATTGATTGAGTCGAATCGGATCGATACGGTGAACTAAATGATTCGATCTAATCCGAAGATGTGATCTAATTCGAGTCGAGTCAAATTGGCGGACTCGACCCGACTTGATTTGAGTCGGATCGAATTGGTGGTTGGTCCTCAACCGACCCTAATTAAATCGGGTACGAATTAAAATTTTTCAACGCAAGTGACTCAAAGTGATGATTCGATATTTTTTAATTTTTTATTTAGTTTTAATTCTATACTTGATTTAAAATATTAAAAATCAAAATAAATTATTTTAATTATAAAAATAATATTTTAATATTGAAAAAACTTATTTTAAATTTAAAAATTTGTAAAAAGAAGTCAAATGACTAAATCCAATCAGGTCAGTCAAATTTATTGCCTATATGGACTGTGACCTAACCTGACCAAATGGATCAAAGTTGTTCACAGATGGATTAAGATCCCACCGGTGAAGAGCCCTGGTCCCAAATAATTTAAGAAGACAAATATATACGGCGAAATCTTAGAACATACTGCCAGCCCTAAGGGTTTGCGTTTTTATCTGGACAGCTCATATGATGGATCATGTCACTACTTTCTTCCTGTTATATAAATTTCAATGGGGAAAAAAAAACATATCATCATACAAAGATTATAAAACATACATTGTCAACTGATGATGAACTAGCTAGGACTCCCCCCTCATCCCCTTGTTTTTTTGCTATTACAAGAAAAATCACACATTCAATTATAATTAATGGATAGAGCTCAGAATAAAGTTTTTCGCATTCATAGAAAAGCTGAGTTGAAAGTGATCTCATACATTATTTTAAGTAAAAATCTGCTGTTAATTTATCATCTGAATTAACCACTTGACAAATGATGTATTATTATATATATTAGATATAATGCATGATTTGTGACATACTACTTGATGCACTGACTCACTAGCAGTAACTTTGATCTGTTAACAGATGGAGGACCTTTTATTCCATCATCTTAATGAAATGGTTCGATTCGGTCAAGGATCTATGAATAAATAATCATTTATTTTATTTTTCTATGAACACTGTTACTTAATTTCATTATGCAATAAATTTGCCCCTTAACCTGTGTTGAAATTTTTTATCTAATAATGTTTTACTTTTATATTGAGCATGCATTTTCTTTTCGTTGAACAAATTTCATTTTTAAAAAGTTAAATACTATTAATTTAGATTGGCCAAAACTTTTTAACCAAAACCTTTTGGTCGGGATAGCAGATAAATTATATCATAGTTATATTTGGTTAGCCACATTAAATTGATGATTTGAAATATTAAATTGTGAGAAAGACATGAAATTAATATAATATATAGCTACGCATATTTTATCCATAAATAAGGCATTGTGGGTAAGCTTGACTGACATCACATGTTAAATTATCATTTTAATTTGAATATCAAACTTTTCTACAATGTCCCAACCCAAAGCGAAGTTTTCAAAAGTGCTGGTCTCAAACCGCAGTGATGTCATTTGGCATGCAATAATAATAATAATAATAATAATAATAATAATAATAATAATAATAATAATAATAATAATAATAATAATAATAATAATAATAATAATAATAATAATAATAATAATAATAATAATAATAATAATAATAATAATAATAATAATAATAATAATAATAATAATAATAATAATAATAATTATTATTATTATTATTATTATTATTATTATTATTATTGTGGTGGACTTCTTCAATAATACCTTCCCCAACTTGATTGACTAGACAATTGATGACCATTTCTTTGAGTTGGACCTCCCTAAGATCCTTATAATTCAGTGGGCATAACCTTCTCCGGACACACGGTTTTTAGTTTCGCGAACAACAACTCGGGCCCACTAGTTAGAAGAATCGTGATTCGCGACAAATTAATTATTTTCCGGCAACAGTTGGAAATAACATTATAAATAAATAAGAATGACAAATAGATAGATCATAGATAGATAAATAGATATCTCATTTGGTCTTCCAAGTGGTAGATATTAATAGTTGGGAGACGGAAAAGTGAGGTCACCATTAAACATTATATACAATGAGAAGGGATGTCAATAAAGTTAGCTTGTTTCTGTGTCCTAGAAGAGAATTTTTTTTTAGTGTTTGTATAGTCAAATGGCAGGAATCTTTTTCTTTTTAATTCCAAGATTCACTTGTCCTTTAAAGTCCCCTGTTTAAAAAGAGATACTACGCTCTCTTTTTAGTCTATCTAATTTATCTCATTAGGTTTTTTTTTTCTTTTTACCTTGTCGAAATCAGTATCTAGGTATATTATTAGTGCGCGTGACCTTGAAGTAAAAGAAAACATTGACCATTAAGTTATGATTATTTAGGAGAATTTTCCATCGTTAACTGGTTTATGGAAGATTTTCTTTTTTATCATTACTTTACATTTTTTAGAATTTGCTTTATTACCATTAAGTTATAGAATTACTTTACCATTAAGTTTGGACTTTCTTTTTTTTTTCTTTCTTTTTTTTAAATTTTAAAATAGTATTCTTCATCTTTTATTTTCATCAGTGACAACATTATCTCTTTACCTTAAGAACCATGTCAACTTCATCGTCTTGGTTAGCTAAGTCATATTTTAAGGAACACATTCATCAAAATGGTGAGAGACTATATTTTTAATCATTTTAGAAATACACTTTATAATGAGTGATTTTATTTCTTGAGAAGTACATACACAGACGTAAAATTTTACTTCATGAGACTTTGTGCACTTAAAACACATGTGTAGATCTTTACTTTCCATATTTAATTTGATGAATGATAATGATAAAAACTTATTTGTCAACTTTATAATGCATTATGCTTCTTCATTATATCAAACATTTACATCAAATAATCTTCATCTTTTACCCTAATTATGATTGTGCATACATTTACATATGTCTATATGATCACATCCACTCATAGCCCTAAAACACATAAACATACTCCATGAACAACAAATAATATCAATGATATATATTTCGATGATTCAAGTCATGTAAACATAATTTATAATTTTTCATTCATTTAGATTCAATTTTTTTGTAAAAAATAATTTATAAATTATAAAATTTTTCATGGTCCTTCAATAAAGTCATGGATCATTACATTAATGGTCATTATTGTGAAATTAAATTTCACGATTACATTCTTCTTCCTAACACCTTGAAATAATGTAATGGTTGTGATTTTAAACGTAACACCCTGACTTGAAAGTAGTGGGTTGTGAAATTTAAATCACACTCTAGATTTGAAAGTAATGGGTGGTGGAATTCCATGTAAAATCCTGATTAGGAAATATGACTTGAAATTTTACTCATTTTTTATATGATATTGCTATGTGATGAATTTTTTCTCATCTTACAAAATTTTAGAAAATTGATATAATCTAGTTTAGATTTGACATAATATTGTTGTCTCACTCTCTCAAGGTAAATTTTTGTAAGTGTCTTCGAACTTTACCATGTTTTCGAACTCTTTCATTAAACTTTACTTTGTAACGAAATTGTTTTTCAACAATTAACTTATTGTTGAATCCTATGTTTTGATAATAACAAATTAAATTGGAGATCAAAGTTAGTAATCTATGCTCAAGTGATGACAATACATGTGTAAGATTGACATGACTTCATTTGTATAAAAACCCACAAAGTTAAACGATGAAAAAAAAAGAATTTTGTACATGACTGATCGGCCTACCGGTCGACCGGCCATGCCGATCGGTCGATGGACATCACACAAAAAATGTCAAGAAGATGATGATCGATGGATTAGTTGTTACATCGATCGACCTACCAACAGAAAGATGAAATAAAAAATGCCGAGACCATGACGATCGATGGTCCGATCGTAACACCGGTCGACCAATCAACTCAAAGATAAATTGCAAAAATATCGTGACCATGATGGTCGAGGAATCGGTCGATGGACATTAGCCACTACAACAAAGAAAAATGCACAATGATCAATATGACCGATCCATCCGCCCATTAATGCGGTCGATCGGTCACTAGCTATAATGAACTGTAACGACTATTTTTTGAGAAGAATATTATGTAATATTTCTTGGACGCAATAAACACATGTAAAAACCTATAAAAGAAGTGCCAAAACCTGAAGGAAGATAATCCAAGCAAGCAAAATCACTCCAAAAGTCCTTTCAATTTCTTAAGTCCAAAGTTGGAAATTCATCCATTTCTCTTCTAAAATTTTGAGTGTGAGCATATTTTGTAAAAGAAGAGAGTTGGAGGGAATCATTGTATTCTGATCTAGTGAAGTTGATAGCTCTTTGTAAGAAGAGGTATGCCTTGCTCTTGAGCGGAGAAGAAGACGTGTGATGTAAAAATGGTTGTTATATCCCTACAAGAAAAGAGAAAGCTAGTGGATCTCTGACGGTCTCGAGGATGAGAGGTCAGAGCGGGGACGTAGGCCAAGGAGTTGGGTAGAACCTCATCAACACATCGTGCTTCCTTGCGTTTTCTCCTTATCACTTATTCGCTTCTTATCATTATTTATTTGTGATCAGTTTTATCGACTCTTCAAAATTGATTTCACAAAAAGATTTTTTATACACCAATTCACCCCCTCTTGGTGTATTCGATCCTACACTTATTTCATCAACCACTCTTTGATCCAATATTAATAAACTCTCGAGTCAAACTCTTAAAGTTGTGTAAGTTTAAAAGTTTAGATAAGTAAAATAAATCAAATCGGCATAAACTCTTAAATAATCCAGACTCTTAAATTTTATATATTATCTTTTCTAAAAAAGTATAGATTCCTATAAACTCTTATAAAGTCTATATGATTTTATACGAGTTTATACGATTCTATATGATTACATACAATTATTTATTTTCTACAATAAAAAAGTTTGTAAAATATTAAATATTTTATTTGATTTATGTATTTGTGGTTGAGAATGAAATTAGTATCATGAATAAAAGTTTTAGTGCAATCATTTTACTTTTTTATCCTAATTTATCCTAATAAACTTAATCATTGATCGTTAATTAGTATTTATTAGTCGTAAGTGGTGGTACTTATTTTGATTATTTTCATGTTTATTTCATATGAGTAAAATATATTAGTTATTTGTAATTTATGGATCATAAATGTGTTTGTAAGTACATGAAAATTGTTTAAATAATTAAACTTGTTTGGTACATAGACTCTACGGACATACAAATTGATTCTACGATACGGGTTTATCGGACAAAAAATGAATTTGCTTTCAAAGTTGATAATATTGCTTTGATCAAATGTAACACCCGACTTTAAAATAATCATATCACAATCATGACATGAAAGACATGCCCCGTGATAGGCCCGTCATGAACGTGAAACTCAATTTCATGAGTACGATAGAGAATTATTCCTTTGGCCATTTCCACTCATTCGATCATGCTTGTGATATGGGCATCACAGTCATAATTTTTCCTTGTCACGGCCATGAAATCCAATTTCATGGTCGCGATATACATAAGCTTTATTTTTTCGCCTTTGCTATCCTTTGGTCATGGTCATAATCATCCTTGGCAAACCTGAGACTCATACCAATTCTAGCAATTTTTTATCCAAAAAATAAAGTTTTTGTTGCATTATCTTATGCAAAATATCCTAGAGAAAAATAAATTCTTTTAGGGATGATCTACATTGATTCATACATAAAAAGAACCCAACATGGAATGGGTCAAATCATCACATTTAATGCATCTTCAATCATTGAGGGGGGTGGGGGGAGGGGGGAGAGAGAGAGGATTGAATCTCTTTTTACCTCTTTTTCTAATCATCTCTTAGTCTCCTTCTTTTCATCTAGAAGTCTCTACGTCTTTTTGTCCTTATTAATCTTCTCCTTCATATGCATCTTGAAATATCTCTAAAAATGAGTACCCTAATGCATGGTTGTTGGACTTTTATACAAGTTTTACATTGGCGATTTGGTCAAAAGAACCAAATGCCTTTGACCAAAATTTTAAGTTGTTACAAATGATTTTCTATTCGAAGAAAGAAAAATATTTTGATTCATGAAATATATAGGTTTTCACTAGTGCACATAAGAAGATCATGATCAAATTTTCGTACATGTCCTCGAATTTTACTTTTTGTTTTAACTTTGTCCTCAAACTTTAATTTGTAATAGGTATATCCTACAATTTTTAACTTATTTCACTAAAGATCTTTTTGATCAAGTCTCGTGTGTTTACTGGTATTATTGCCTATGTGGCATATCATTAAAACATAAAAATAATAGAAAATAATAAAATATTGTTATAATAATATAATATAAAACTAATAAAATTACTTTTAAAAAGTGGGGGCATTGCCCCACTCTTCCAGACCCTTTGACCTCACTAGCGACACAAGAGGGGGATGACACCCTCCTCTTTTTTAAAATATTTTTTATTAGTTTTATATTTTTTTATTAATTCTATTACTTTTTTATTTTAATGATGTTCTAGGTAGGTTACTGGTAGACTGGCAACACTTAATTAAAAGGATTTTTAGTGAAATAAGTTAAAAGTTGGAGAATAATTTTGTTGCAAAGTAAAGTTTGATGACATAGTTAGAAAAGAGGATAAAGTTCATGGGCAATTACATAAATTTATTCAAAATAACATAAATATATACACAAATATAATTTATATAATTTATTTCTTAATGCATTATATATTTTTTATAAGATAATAATTAGTAATTCTATTCTATTTTAAATTTATTCATTTTTACAAAGATAAGATTTCCAAGTATGCATGTTAATCAAAGTAAAATAAATTTCAGATCTCATTTGCTTTGATAAAAATATAGAGATGTATTTTTTAAGAGAAAGAAATGATGGTTACCGAATTATGGATGCCATCCAAGTATGCACTACTAATATATGATTAAAAAGTTGTACAAGTGTATTCTCGACAAATGGTAAATGCAAGGGTATCATCAAACCTCCACTCCAGATTGAGAACAAAAATATGATGAACAATGTTCTCAACATGACATTTGTCACCACAAAATATAACTCGATTATATTGGAGCCAAATAGTTTAGGTGACCACCAAAAAGATCATCAATGAGACTTTCCACCTCTAATTGCCCTAATCAACAAGAACTCTGAATGACTACGAAAATGCCTCAATCATTGAAAGAGAGACCCCTATAAGGCACATTCGGCTTGATACCTCTTGACCCATCTTGCACTCGAAGAACAGATGCATGACATCCTCATCAACCTCACCAAAAAGTGCATGGGATGAGTAAGAGCTAGGCACCATCTCACTCTAAAAACGTTGGTGAGGATCGTGCTACACTGTAGAAGTCAAGTAAAAATCTCCTCAGATGGAATATATAAATCAATCTCTGATAAGTCATGAGTGTGGCCATCATCGTATAGAGTGGAAGTGAAGGTTTTACAATAGAAACCAACCTTATTGCAGCGAAAATATTCAGAGGTTCTTTTACGTTGTTCTTATAACGAGATCGAGACGACGATCACGCACGGAACGTTGACGCAAGTTCACAATTCAAAGTACCTGCACAGATTTCAACAGAGTCTCGACAAAGATGATAGCACATCTACATACATTTACCATGCAGACTTCGAACTCTATTTATAGAGTTAAGGCATCAGTTCACGTAACCACATGTTACGTAGTTGCGTAACTACATTATGCACATGTGGGTGTTTGGGCCAAGCTACGACAATTGCCCTACCATGGCCCATTAAGGGCGTACGTCTAACAATCTCCCACTCGCACATAATGGGTCATTCGTCGTATCTTATTTATGCAAATATCTGTGAATGGTAAATAAATCATGCGAACCACGAGTACATTGACAACACAATACGAGAGAATTGTGATCTGTTAGAGATACACAATTACTCAACCACTTTAGAGCATATACCATGACCTGTTAGGGATACATAATGCTCAATCAACTTGAGAGCCAAGACTATAAAAGTCGCTCAATCAATATGCGAACCAGAACCATATTCTCATATAGTCGCTCAAGCAATCATATTACTCGCTTTGCCTTAGAATCACCTTGCTTGCACAGCTTAGACGACTTACGTCTAACTTCGCGGTTACTCAATTTTATATGCATACTTTATAGTTGGCCAACAATATATAAAATTTATGCAGCACTAGTGAATCTTTCTCTCGCCCTCATATTTCTCGATTCTAAGTCAGCTGCTTTTCTAGACGTGGCTCGACGGGCCGCATACAATTTTAACCTTTGAGTACCTCGTTAAAGTAGCAACACTAACATATCATTTTGAAATATAGTCAAGAGTCTAAGGGCAATCTCCGGACTTGTTCAGTCCTTAAAGACTCACACATGTGATGAAGACTCGACTATTCGTCACATCTTAGGGTCGACTTAGCATACTCGATGATACACTCAAGTACGGTGAAGACTCTCACTGAAGGAGTGTATGTGATTGCTCAATAACACCGCACCGACTTAAGTCCAGTCGCATATCTATAGCGCCTGACCTGAGTCCTCCCACTAGTCGCCTGAAATTTTGGCGCCTTTAAATGAGGTCTCATATCTGGCTCCCCTTGTCAGGTCACACAGAGTTGAAGTAAACTCGTGTTCAAATCCTCCTGAACAAATCAGGGCGGTTTTAGATAATATTATTATTCTAAACCATTTCTTCTCCGCTCGCTATATTCTAAGCGCCGGAGGCGATTATTCGTGTGACTTGATAATCTCGTGCCTGACTGACATACTCTACTTGTGTATAACAACTCATAATAACTTAAACAAAGGAAATGAATACTTTCATTAAAAAACAAGCATTTAAGTACAATTAGGATTACATAATCTTATAACTTTTATATGTCTAATAAATACATCTCTCGGAATAGGCTTCATAAATGGGTCAGCCACATTCTGATGTGTAGACACACATTGAATCATGATCCTTTTCTGAACATTTTCATTTCGTACAAATTTGTACTTAGTGTCGATATGCTTCCCTTTACAATGATATTTCTCATATTTGACATATGCAATGGCAGCTTGATTGTCACAGTATAGGTTAGTCTTTGAAGCATCATCAGCTACTCTCAGATGGTGAAGGAATTTGCCTAACCAAAGGCCTTTTGCAGCTTTGGTACACGCCACGAATTCAGCTTCCATTGTTGACAATGCTATGCAATCTTGCTTCTTGCTGCTCCATGTCACAACGCCATTACTAAGTAGGAAGACGTAATCGGAGGTGGACTTGCGTTCATCAACATCTCCAGCCCAATCAGCATCCGTATATCCAACTAATTTTAGGCTTCCTCCTTGATTGCATAGTGCGTAGTCAATGGTTCCTTTCAAGTATTTGAGAATCATTTTGACAGCCTTCCAATGTTGGTATCCTAGATTAGACTGATATTGACTGACTAGACCAATGGCATGACATATGTCGGGTCGAGTACACAACATACTTCCTATTGCATTGGCATAAGAACAGAGGTCACAACACTCTTTTCTTCTGAAGTCTTTGGACACATATTAAGACTTAAAGCTTCACCTTTCGCTATAGGAGTATCAATGGATTTGTAGTTATTCATTCGAAAACGTTCGAGAACCTTTTTGATGTAGGTTTCTTGCGAAAGAGCAATGAATCTCTTTGAACGACCTCGATGAATTGTTACTCCAAGTTTACATGCTGCTTCACCCATGTACTTCATCTCAAAGATAGAGGACAACCATTGCTTAATGGTATTTATATACTCCTTATTATTCCCAGCTAGCAAGATATCGTCGACATATAGAGTTAGAAATGCAAACTTATATTTGGAGCCAAATATATACACACAGTGGTTTTCATCAATCATAAAAAAATCCGAAGGAAATTATTGATCGATGAAACTTCAAATATCACTGCCTAGATGATTGTTTTAGTCCGTGTATAGACCGTCGTAATTTACATACTTTGCGCTCTTGACCTTTTACAATGAAGTCTTTAGGTTGCTTCATATAAATTTTTTCATCTAGTTTTCCATTTAAAAAAGTTGTCTTTACATCCATTTGATGTAGTTCTAAATCCATATGAGCAACTATAACTAGGATTAAGCGAATTGAAAAAAATTTTGCAACTGGTGCAAAAGTTTCATCATAATTTATACCTTCTTTTTGGTATATCCTTATGCAACAATGCAAGCTTTATATCTTTCTATGGATCCATCCACACCACATTTGACCTTCAGAACCCATTTACTCCCTATTGGTCTTCTATCGGGTGGGAGATCAACCAAATCCCAAACTTGGTTATCTTTCATTGACTTCATTTCTTCTTTCATCGCTTTCATCCATTCTTCCTTCACAGGACACGAGAGAGCCTCCTCAATTTTTTTAGGCTCATGTTCATCTTCCGGACCAACTATAAAAGCTTCCCCCTCAATCTCAAAACGACAACGTGGGATACTTTTCCGATTAGTCCAACGTATTGAACACTCTGGTATATCTCGTTCTTGAGTTGGCGATGATTCTCTCCCACTCTGTTCAGGATTCTGAGGTAAGGAGATATACTCCTCAGTAGATTGATCCATTGGATAAGCCAACTCATGATCTTCTTCCACCTCGAGGTGAAGATCTTTATCTATTTCGCCTTGCTTAGGAAAATCATCTTCTAGGAATGTAGCATCTCTATTTTCTATCTATGTAACAGTTCCATCATCCTTTTCACCTATGAAAACATATCCTTTGGAAATCTCAGAATATTTATAAAGATACACTTTTTCCCTCGAGGACCCAACTTTCCATACATATGAGAAGTATGAAGTACATAGGCTATGCACTCCAGGGGCGCAAATAACTAAGTTCAGGCTTTCGGCCTGTCCAGAGTTCGTAAGGAGTAGAATCTACAGACTTTGATGGAACACGATTCAATATATTGGCCGCAATCAATAAGGAATCACCCCAGAAAGAAATAGGGAGATTTGCTTGCGCTATCATTGATCAGACCATATCAAGTAAAGTCCGATTTCATCTTTCTGCAATACAATTTTGTTGTGGAGTTCTAGGAATTGTTAGTTGCCTAACAATACTTTTTTCATGACATAATTCTCTAAAGAGATCATATAAATATTCACGACCATGATCTGTACGCAATACTTTAACCTTGTGATCCAATTGATTCTCAGCCATATGCAAGAATCGTTTGAAACACTCTAATGCCTCAGATTTATCTGTGATTAAATAGACCACACCATATTGTGAATAATCATCGATAAAAGTGATGAAATAAGAGAAACCGTATCTAGCCTTAACATTCATAGGACCACAGATATCAGAATGGATTATTTCTAAGGAAGAATCAACACGTTTGCCTACTCCAAATGATTTTCTAGTTGCTTTACCAGCAAGGCAATCTTCACATGTGGGCAAAATTACTTTAGCGAGATTTCCCAAAAGGCCTTCTCGAGCTAGTCATTCATACGATCTTGCCCAATATGCCCAAGTCTGGCATGCCAAGTTTTGACATCAACATTTTTATTAGAAAATAATATAAATGGGCAACTAGATTTTTGAAAATCTTTAGAGATTTCAAGAACATAAAAACCATTATACTTGTAAGCAGTAAAATACAAATATTATTTAACATCACATCAACATAACTTGAACCAAATGTCATTACATAACCAAGTTCATCTAAACGAGATACTGAAATTAAATTCCATCGAAAATCCAGAGCGTAGAGGACATCATGGAGGTATAGGACATGCCCTTCGTAAAGGTCCAATTTACATGTACCAATGCCTTTGACCTCCACACTTGCGTTATTGCCAACGTAAATCCACTTGGTTCCGACACTAAATCGATGAAAATCCACAAAGGCATCACATTCCTTTGCTATGTGGTCGGTGGCTCCTGAGTCTACAATCCATGAAGGATGAGAGTCAGTGACTAATGCACAGCTAGAAACATAAATGAAAGTTTGTTCAGAAAAGTATACCTGTGTTTGCTTCTTCGACTCAGTGCACTTACGAGAGAAGTGTCCACACTTGTGGCAATTGTAACACTTAACTTTATTTTTATCAAACTTTCCACCGTGCTTACCACGTTTGCACTGGTTTTTATATTTGTTTTCAGTCTTATTTTTACCTTTCTGATTGTGCGGCCTTTTACGTTTTAAACTTTTACTCGCACCTTTCGTACTGGATTCAACAACATATGCTTGACCGGAAGGCTTAGATGCCTCAAGGCGCTCTTCTTCCAGTTCCAAATGACGTGCAACATCAGTAAAGGTTTTGATGTTATCGTTATAATCTAAGTTCAAAACTATTTGTTCCCAACGTGCTGGAAGGGAACAAATGAGAACATGCACTTGTTGTTCATCAATAAGAGGAATACCAGCACTTTTCAACTCACGAATCATGTTCGATAATTCACGTAAATGCTGCCGCATGGTGTGATTTGGACGCATACGGTATGAATCGAACTTAAGATTAAGTAATCTTAATTTCGTGGTTGATACACTGGCAAACTTCTCATGAAGGGCATCCCACATGGTTTTGACAGTTTTATGCACCTTGTACTCACACATTAAGGAATTGTCCATGCTGCTCAGCAACACAATGCGAGCTTTTTTGTCTTTCTTTTTTCATGCATTGTAAGCGTCCAAATTTCTTCTGTGTTGAGGTGTAATGCCAAATTCTGGTTCAGGCATGGGGTTTTTTATGCATTCAATAACTTCCTCTTCTTCGAGAATATATTGTACTTTCCTATGTCATATGTCATAATTGTCACCAGTCAACTTGTCAGTTCAGTTCAGCAATTATTTGCTCGGTTGCCATTTAGTCTTAGATCATGTTAAAAAATAAATGATTGTTAGAACATTATACACAAGTCTTCTCATTGCATATATTTCAAAAATAATAAAATGATAATATTTGAGGGTAGTGACATCGAGATGGTAGCAATGCTCCCACTCATCTCCCACTATTCCAAAATCATTACCAAGTTATCAAAAATAATACAATTGCGCCAATGTACTATTCTAGTAATTTTGGAAACATCCAAAATTATTTAAAATATATAATGTGATTAACATATCATTTTCAAAAATTTCGATTAGAGTTATGTGATGGGGGCGCTTCCTTGTCTATGTAAGGTGCTAATTAAGGAACCATCACCCCTTTGCCTCGACACCAAAATAATTGAAAAAAATGTTTATCGTGCCACGTGAACATAGTAATATTTAGAGACTGCATTAACTGTACACCAGGTAAGTCCATAGAGAAAGAGGGTGCTAAATTTTCCACTTACAATCTCTGTTTGGTACTTTCTTAGACATGCACATGCCACGCACCACTCAATAAAAAATTACTACCGTGACCATCATATATTTTAAATGCCTTAGTCCTATTTGGACTACCTATGTTTCATTATGAAAATAATTAACTTAGGTCCAATTTATTAAAGTCCTAAGTTAATGAAACATGTCACATTCATAATTGTCATATTTATGCATAACACAAACATAGCATAACAAAATTATGAATTACAAAGCGGACAAATAATTATACAATTCACTTATCACATAATGTAATTATTTGTCACATGCTTTTAAAATAACATATGCATATTAATAAGCATGGTTATTATTAATTCAAACATTTACATAAAATGTAAAAAATAAAGTCACATACTTATAAGACATATATGTATAACATAAGGCATTGAAATAATTAATATCAATTTTTTCATACAAATTGAAAATTATTTGTCACACATGCCTTAATTACATATATGTGGTGAAAATATTCATACAACAAAAAATAATGTTGTCATATCATACATATATTATTAATTGCACAATTTTAACACAAAAAATGCAATATCATGTGAAAATACATTTGTTACATAAAAAACTAATTTTGGTAACAAACAAAAAAAAATATATGAAATTCAAAAATTTTCTTACAAAAGAAAAAAAAAATTTATAAGCTCCATATCATAAAATGAAACTTAAAAAATAATATTGTGCACGAAATATTTCATTTTCATATGTAACATAATATAATTATGTTCATAACATAATATCAAAACATATTACAATATATACATGACACATTTAAATTTTGTACACATGACAGATCAAGAAATGTTCAGAATCATGTTATTTAGATTTCAAGAAAATTTCTGTAATTTTCAAATTATCATAACTTAATTACATGCAAGAGATTTCATATATATATATATATATAATGTCATATTATGCCACAAAATTTCTAATATGCATAATAATTACGAAAAATTAACTAAAAATGCATAATATATGTCATGGATCAGCAATACAATTTCAGAGAATTTTTTAAAATTTTCTGGATCATAAAACAAGTAATTTTTAATTTTAATATAATCTTCCCGAAATTTCCCTAATACACTATATTGTTTTTTAAAAAAAGATAGAAACTGTTCAGAATGGGCTGCAATGCAGCCCAAGTCGCTAGCCGCCCTCGAACGATAGCGCAGTGCGATGCGGGCCTCAAGCCCGCGCGCAGTGCAACAGTGCCTCATGACACTGTTTACGCTACAGTGCCATGCGGCACTATTCACGTGGAACAGTGTGTGCCGCGGCCTAAAGCCTGCGCGTGCGTGCAACAATGGCACTGTTCACGCTATAGTGCCATGCAACACTGTTCACATAGAATAGTATTTTTTTAAAAAATTTTACGGAAAGAAACATATTAAAATTTGTACTAAAAATTCTGTTGAATTCAGTATATATGGATAACAAAAAAGTTTGATTTTTTGTCCTTTGGTTATGGTCATATAACCAAAGGTGCAAAAAACATAATTTTTGCACAATTCCATAAATAAAAAAAATTAATGAAAAGAACTATTTTGACTCTGATACCAATTGAAGGTTTTATAATAGAAAACCAACATTATTGCAGCGGAAATATTCAGAGGTTCTTTTACGTTGTTCTTGTAACGATGTCAAGACGACGATCATGCACAGAACGTCGACTCAAGTTCACAATTCAAAGTACTTGCACAGATTTCAACAGAGTCTCGACAAAGATGATAGCACATCTACATACATCTACCATGCAAACTTCGAACTCTATTTATAGAGTTAAGGCATCAGTTCACGTAACCACATGTTATGTAGTTGCGTAATTGCATTATGCACATGTGGGTGTTTGGGCCAAGCTTCGACGATTGCCCTGCCATGGCCCATTAAGGGCGTACCTCTAACAGGAAGAAAACATAGGAAGATGCTTCAGGCTGAAAAAGCATATAAAAACCGATCATAATCATATGCTCGAGACGTGTCTAGAAAAAAAGGTGTGATCCGCTCTTGGATAGTCAAGAGATCAAATATGCACCTACCGGAGGAGGACCTAAAGAGAGGAGTTCATAAGCCACTGCTTAACCCACCTAGATTCGAGCACATTGTTTCAACGGATATATCTGGGACCCAGCTAAGACCCATAATAATGTGGGAGCGCAACTGCTAGTGAGCCCTTAGGTAGTCATTCGTGTTATCAGAATGAAAAGTCCCTACCCGAGCCGAACGAAGCCATCATGAAATAGCGTACATAAGGGAGCAACGCTACCACACGCCAAAATGATGATGCCCCTTGAGGTAGAATGGCATGAGACTCCCAGGATAAGTTTGCACAATAGCATGTGAAAAAGATGATGCACCAAAGACTATCATTTGGACTAATCATTCATGATGCGAACTTAGAAAACACTAGTAAGTTCATTAATCGTTCAAGTAATAAAGTGAATGATTAGAGTTATCGTTCCCACGAGGACGATTAATAACTTAGATTTTATTTTAACCTTGTTAATTGAGAAATTAAGAAAATAGTTGATTTCAGATGTGAATAAGAAGAAAATAATAAAAAAAGGAAATGATCACTTGGAGAAATAATGATTTGATGATTAAGACACCTAATTATCACCACTAAAATGTAATGAATTTTCTCAACTTAGAATTAATTGAATCAATAACAATGTGAATTTCCAAAATTAGTTAACCAATATTTCAGGCTTTAACTACTATCTTATGAACAATTAGAATAATTTAATCATTTCAATTTTTAACTTATCTAATTAATCATAAGTTCGGAATTAATACTAAGGGCTTTCTCAAGTCACCTTAATAATTACACAAATTAGGTATCTTTCGATTTTCCTAATTGTGGCATGCAATAAATTAAGATTAATCATAGAAACTATTATGAAAATAATTACTTCTTCTCAGATAGCAATCAAATCATAAATCATGGAATCAAAAGAAAACATTAAACATGAAATTGCAATGCTATATAAGATTCAAATTATACTAATATTAAGAAAGATTTCAAAACATAAATAGGGTTCACCCTAATAAAGGAATAAATCTGTGAATAATAAGATTAGTCTAATGGAAAAGTTCAGTAAAAGAAAACGAAGAACTCTTGCAGCCGCATTAGATTTGATGCTATTATTCTCAGATTTATTCTTTTATGAGAGTCATCTTAGATGAACCCTATTTATGTTTTTGAAATCTTTCATTTGAATCTTAATAGCATTGCAATTTTATGTTTAATGCTTTTCTTTGATTCCATGATTTATGATTTGATTGCTATTTGAGAAAAGTGATTATTTTCATAATAGTTTCTAGGATTGATCTTAATTTATTGCATGCCATAATTAGGGAGATCGAAAGAGTCCTAATTTGTGTAGTTATTAAGGTGACTTGAGAAAGCCCTTAATATTAATTCCGATTTAATGCATCTTATGATTAATTAGATAAGTTAAAAACCAAAATGTTTAATTTATTCTAATTGTTCATAAGATAGTAGTTAAAGTCTGAAATATTGGTTAACTAATTTTGGGAATTCACTTTGTTATTGATTCAATTAATTCTAAGTTGAGAAAATTCGTTACATTTTAGTGGTTGATAATTAGGTGCCTTAATCATCAAATTATTATTTCTCCATGTGATCATTTCCTTTATTTTTATTATTTTCTTCTTATTCACATTTGAAAATAGCTATTTTATTAATTTCTCAATTAACAAGGTTAAAATAAAATCTAAGTTATTAATCATCCTCGTGGGAATGATGGCTCTACTCGTTCACTTTATTACTTGAACGATTAGTGCACTTGCTAGTGTTTCTATGTTTGCATCAAGTTTTTGCAGTCGCTGTGCACGTGTCTCTCTCAAGTTTCTAGCAGAGCTTTACTATTGTTCTCGCCCTTCTCCTTTTCTACGCTTCAAATCTATGCTCCAGGGATCCTTTCCAGGCCTTCTTCTGCCTCTTTTTATAGGGTTTTTCGTCCCCCAAAGGAAGAAACCAAAATTTCATCCGAAAAGTGGATAAAATTTGCTTCCAAAATGCCCAACCGTCCATCGTCACGACCGTGAAAGAAGGCTGTCAAAGCTGAAAAGGACTTAGACATATTTTCGTTGGAAAATCTTTTTATCACGAATATGAAAGACACTGTCACGACCGTGATAGTCTTTTGAGGTATTTTACTTGCTTTGATTTCGACGTTTTCTCATATCCTATGATGAATAATTTCCAGACTTAGGTAGAAATCAAATGTAAAAGAAACTGTGTAAAAATAAATCAAAACTCTCATTTTCTAAACATAAAAATATTCTAAAGCGCTAATCAAATGGCCTAAATTAATGCATGATTTTTCATGCATCAAATACCCCCAAGCTTAATATTTGCTTGTCCTCAAGAAAATTTCAGATAAGGCATATGGCTCCATTAATAAAATCAATACTTTTCTCCCAGTGTTCTTTTACACGATCATCACCAGAGTATCTATTCTCAACCAGTACCCAGCCTTGCAGAATTATTAGCATTTAAACATGTCCTTCTTGAATAAATACAAATAATATTAGTCAATCTCATAAGAGTATCCATATTGAACCACAAGTCTTTAAGGAGTTTATTTTCATACTATTATCATTTCACTTTTTAGCATTAAGATTTTTTTTCACTTAAAAACTTAGTAATCCTCCATATTGCACAAAGTGGTCCATGTACCGGGCTTTCGACTAACGGATTCCAGAGTAGATGTCCTTAGGTCGCCAGGCAAGAATCTCCTACGGATCTAATAACCCGGACACACCAAGGTTCCATAGGATACTTTATACTTTTCACTTAACTGTTGGGGCTCAACTAGCCCTCCTTTTTTATTTCCATGTTAACATTAAAATTATATAGCATAATTATAAGATCCAAAAAGACTTAATTCTTTCAATAAAGATGCAATTATAATCATTACTAATATCATAGTAAATAATAGAGAAATTCATCATTTAAAAGCTAGTCCTTTTACTTAGCAACAAACTCAATCCAAATTCCAATGCTCTGGTGATACCTGACAAAAAGAAACAGTGATTGAATTTCATAAATTAAGCGATGTTATGAAAATAAACTTAAAGGCAATAAAATAGTAAACAAGAAGAAATGAGATGATACTTTTTCTTAATATTTTTTTGAAATTTTCATAATTAGATGCATGCCAAACAAAATAAGATGAATTCAAAATGCTAAAAGTAGATATGCCATGCAAATGCAACAAGACTAAGACCCTCCCTCCCCCAAGCTTGAACCTGGCACTATCCTAGTGTTGGGCCCATACACATGAAAACTACGAAATACTAAAATGCAAAAGGAGTAGAGACAACATGATGATTTCTACGCCGGTCATGTTGCTTCAAAAGGTGGTTCAAAGGTTTCTTTTGGCCATGATTATGCAGCCTCAGGGGACTATCACAGACGTTCCGACGTATGTCACGATCATTCCAGAGTGAGTAGGTGATTCGCGATCGTTCCCTCCTCCTTCACGGTCATTCTTGTACAATCGATCAGTTCCAAATGAATCGGCGAGCTAGGAGGAAGAGGTGGCCAACGGCGATGTCGCACGTGAATTGCTAAGGTCGCCGGAAGCTCGTTGAATATAAGGTGCCGGCGGATAAGATGAAGAGAAGATGGTCGGCGATTGATTCGCAGAGATCGTGAACTAGGCAGCAATGGATCGAGATGATGTCAGCGGCGAGATCAGGACGGAGGTGTCAGCGATAGAACAATCATGGCCAGCGAGATCTGGAGCAGCCGACGGTGACGATCGACGATGGTGGCAAGATCCGCGATCTGAAGGTCTGCCAGCATCGGAGAAGGTCGACGGCGGCGGCTTGGACTCTACGGCATCAGTAAGCGGTAGGGGTGAGGTAGCCAGGGATCACGCCCGTACCCCTCTTGAGATGAGTATTGGACGGTCCGATTTGCGCCATGTGAGTTTTTGGATTAACGCCACATGTCCTGAAAAATAAAATAATGAACATGATAAATAGGTGCCCGATATATCTGTCGTAATGGTCGTGCGCGTTCGGAATGGCCATGCTCCAAATGTGTAGTTCTAAGTTATAGTCATTAGCTTGACTTTTACCTTTTGATTACCTCAAGTATCTGGAAGGAATTTGAAGTGACATTTTTCCATCTTACCTTTGATATATTGTTCAAGGCATTGTCCCCCCACTTCGAAAGAATTACTTTGATCATCTTGTGGAGCTTTGTCCTTGGGCTTCCAATGTATAAAATTTTGTGATGTCTGAGGTGATGGTGTGTTCCCTTCTATTAGTGAATGATTTGGAGGTAACTTTGGAATGCTTGAACTTTCTGAAGATGGACTTCTTTTGCGCACTTGTCCATTTTCTATAATATATTCACTTGTTTCATTGACCCTCCATTGAGTAGTCCATGTCTTCTCACAATAATTCTTCCTCAGTCATCTTCTTCTTGGATTAAAATATTGCAAGTGACATGGGCATATATTGGGTACAGATTTATCCATAATATTATCCCCCGAGACATAAGCAATCTGGGAAGCCAACTCCACTTTCTTCTCTAATGCTTGAAATTTTGCTTGCAAGATATCAAACTTGACATTAAAATTTGGGGATTGAGGAGGAGAAGAATTAACAACTAGTTGTTGATCCTTCAATTGTACCAACTGTGATTGTAGATTGCTGGTAATTTAATCTTGTAGGATGAATCTTTTCTCTATAACTTCAATCAATTGGCATAACTTTTCTTCGATGTTGGAATTTGACTCTACATGGGTGGATGAAGGAACATCAATTTTCATTTGGATCTTAGCCTCAAATTGCTCTATTTGTCCCAACAACTTCATAAAGGCTTTTTCTTGAAGTTGAATTTTTCTTCTGCCATTATCATAAACTTTAACATCATGTCTTCAATTGTAGACTTTCCTTATACCATGGGAATGAGTGGGATACTGTTATTTGTAATTTGTGATATTCGTGCTTCATGATCCTCAAGCATCTTTCTTTATTCTTCCAAATAATAATCTTCCATATTTTTTGGTTTTGTTGTCATTCTAATTATCTCTTAAAGATATCTCCTGATCACACAAAATAAAGAAATGTGAAAGTATGTGAATTAATAAGAATCTGCGTGGAATTTAACAAAAAAAATCTCTCGAATAACAAGTAAAATAAAAATAAAAGTTATTAAACGCCATCCCCAGCAACGGCGCAAAAAACTTGATGCGAAGTTAGAAACACTAGCAAGCGCACTAATCGTTCAAGTAATAAAATAATGAATATAAAGTATCGTTCCCACGAGGACAAGAAATAAATAATAGCTTCTCTTACTTGTAAACTGAGAAAAGATAAAAAATTTGTGTTTTGTGAAAATAAGAGGAATACATAATATAAATATAGAGCTATGGTTTAAAAGTATAGAATTGATTAATAGGATCTCTCTTCATTAATACTACTACTCATGTATGAATACTTAACAAAAGATGTGATTTAATAAAGTAAAATTCCCAAATTGATTTAACCAATATTTCAGGCTTTAAATCCTATTTTGAAATTAAAAAAAATAGATTAATCCTTTCGATTTTTAATCTAATTTATTAAATCTCAAAATTCATTCAACTGGAATATTCTTTTTCAAGTCACCTTAACGACAACACAATTAGGTCTCTTGCGATCTCTCCAAAAGTGGCATGCAAGAGAAAAATCAGAGCAAAATTCTAAAGAATCATGAAACTTCTTTTGAGATAACAAAAAGATTCAAAGGAACCAATCTCAAGCAGCAATTAATAAAATCATCAAACATGATATTGATCCATCAACTAATTGTACGAAGAATTCACACAAAATAGGTTTTAATCAAGAAAATCCTAATGAACTACTCCATAAAACTAAAGTACATCAATCTAAATAATGTTTCAAGAAAAGGATAGAGAATAAAAAGAACTACTCCTAATTCTATCGTCCTTTCTCGAGTTTTCAACAGAGCTTCACTACTATTCTCGCTCTTCTCCTCTTTCTACGCTTCAAATCTATGCTCCAAGAATGCCTTTCCAAATCCTCTTCTGCCTCATTTTATAGGTTTTCTCGTCCCCAAAGGAAGAAACCAAAATTTTATCCAAAAAGTCGATAAAATTTACTTTCAAACTGCCCAATCGTCCGCCATCACGACTGTGAAAGGCTACAAAGGACTGTGAAGGCTGAAAAGGACTTAGAAATATTTTTGCTGGAAAATCTTTTTGTTACGATTGTGAAATTCGTGATAGTGTCTTCTGAGCTATTTTAGGGCTTTTCTTGCTTTGATTTCGACATTTTTCTCATATTCTGCCATGAATAATTTCCAAACTTAGGTAAAAATTAAATCTAAAAGAAATTGTGTAAAAACAAATCAAAGCTCCCATTTTCTAAACATAAAAATATTTTAAAGTGCTAATCAAATGACCTAAATTAATGCATAATTTTTCGTGCATCAATTCACCTTAACAATTGAGCGAGATTGGCTCAATATGTGCAACAAAGATTGTGAATGCTTAGGCCCCCTTGCATAGTCTACCAAGCTACTAAGTGAATGTCTTATCTATATGAAACAACCCCTCCCTCCATCAAAAGAATATGCTCCTTAGGGAGTCCAATCGCCTCTCCACTTGGGCTGGCAATCAGAGAATTATCATGTAGTAGATTGAGAGAATTGAGAGGATGGCTTGGATCAAGGCAAGATGGCCACCATCTCTCCAAACTCCAACCAAGTAGATTGTGCTCCATCCACTCAATAACTAAGATCCATATGAGCTAGCCAATGTGGCAATCAGAGAGAAAGAACTGAGTTAGCATGATTCATTCGAAGGCTGGAGGTTGCCTCCAATAATTCCACTAGAATGGTCATCCGTCTAGCCTCTTTTTTGACGTCCTCAATGAAAAAGTTTTAACGGATGATAGTATCCCCGGGTTCAAGTATTGGAGCCATCATGTTCAAATGAATAATCATTACTGCTCTAGCTTTCTGACTCTAGATTAGTCGGACGCTAGTAACCTCGGACATCAAAGACCTTTTGTAGAACTAGGCTGGTACCAAAAAATGAAAGAGTGTCATCCGCATTGAAGAAGAGAAACAAGGCTCCTAAAAAATCTGGTAAGAAGAACGACCTCGTAGGTAGCCTAGATGCATTTACCGAGAGCATCGACTACCATCACGAACAACATGGGTACTAAAGGCCCTCTACAACTGCACCCATTTGCCAATTATTGCCCCCATTAACCAAGATCAATAATGAAGTAGTGATGATATAGTGCGTCATTTGAGAAATACAAGTTAGTGGGAAACCACTAACTTATAAGGAGCGTTAGAGAAACAACCATAAGACAGTGTCAGATATATTTTAAAGAAATTATCTTAACAAGAATCGCCCTTGCCATTGACATGGATAGAAACATCTGCACCCATTGAGACAAAGAGGAATAAAAAGGGAAATATAAGATTTGCTAAAATAGAATAAACAAATATTTTTTAAAATAAATGAAGAAGTGCGCATTTAAAAATAAATACTCATCCGTTAATTTTTAAACACTATAAATTAGTGAGAGTAGAGTATTATATTTTATATTTTAATCTTTATACTCTACTCAAAATAGAAATTTATCAAACACTTCAAGTAAAATTTAATTTGGTCAAAAGACTATACTTTACTAAATAGTCATTACTGTAGATTTTTTAGTATTTACTTTTTAATGTTTTTCTATACCAATTTCCATTTGGTTTACTGATTGGTTGAAAAAAAAAATGGAATTATGTTTTCGTCACTTCAGAAATCAATCAAGTGTTTTCACCCATGACTAGGACTTTCTACCCATTTGTGATACTATACATAAGAACGATGCCTTGTGAGTTTGGAACAATATGTGATAATTAAAAGGAACTAGATCAAATTGAATTTCAAGTAATTAAATATCAACCTCAAGATTATCAATGAATCAAGCACAAATTAATGAATTTAATCACAATTTAGCTTATAATTAATAGTGAAAGTTCACGAAGAAATATTAAAGTAATTCCCTCACGACACAAACAATTAAGCCACAAAATTCAATAATATCAAGTAATGATAAGTACTAATATTTTTAGGCCTTAGAACTCAGACTATATATATATATATATATATATAATATATATATATATATATACACCTTTGACGTGAAGAAAAGATCTTAAAATTTAGACTACAAGTAAATAGCCTATTTTCTAAAATAAGCAAATCAATTTTATTGCGATTCTGAGCAACATATTTCATAATAAATTAATTCTGAAACATTTTAAATAAATCATAATTTGTTTAAGCTCAATTACATTGAATCTTCGTGTGATCCAATTTTATAATACATTTAGAAGTTGGATCTGATCCGCTAATCGTATGCCTAATTTGTAAATAATTTTCTATTGCACCATAGAGTTATTTTTGCTTGCAATCTTGTAGTAAAGCACAAGAACTCTCGATCATTTTGATAATCTTTATCCTTAGTATTAAACTTTTTGAAAATTCTTCTTTACATCATTTGTATAAAAATTTTCAAATTCATATCAATTTGAGCCAACTGAATTTAATTTATTATAATTAAATTAAAATAACTATAATTTTACATTTTTACATTTTACCTTAGAGCCCTTTTCCTGGATAGTAAATAATGCAATTACTCATAATAAACTTATATACTAGAATTTGGAATTAGGGGGATCCAAATTCTTGATAAAAGAATATTCGTATTCCACCTAACCCAAAAAATTAATTGAACTTTTTTTTTTTTTATATTTGAACCTTCTTCCTACTTCCTAGGATTAAGAAGGATGGACATAGGACTGAATAAGGCCCAACACATTCTCGGACCTGGACTCTATAAATTTGAACTTATATATTTTTATGTTTTATTTTTTTATTCTCTGAGGCCCTGTTTGAATCGGTAATAAGGGCAGCTTCTTGAGTTTTTTTTTTTTTTTTTGTCGAAAGACTTATTTCTTTAGCTGTGGGGCCCATAGATATGATGGCAGAGTTAGCAATTTTTGTGGGTTGCTGGTGACACTTGCAACCAATGTTTTTCGAAACTGACCGGCTATCTCTTCACTCAGCGGTCCGATCGAGTTCGATCGAATTGAATTGGATTTTATTAAAATAATATTATTTATAATAATTATAAAGATTATAAGTTATATGATATAGTATTTGGATATTGTACTAATAACTTGTTAAAAATAATATAACATAATTTTTATTCATTAAAAGTTTTATAATGATAATATAAATAGACTAATAATAATTTAATATCTATTATTTAATGATGATAGATGTTGTATTAATAAATTTTATCTTAAATTATTCTTATTTCTTTTTTTAACACTTTTATTTTTATTTCCTTTATTTTATGCCTTATGATAAGTTTCCATTTTAATCTTATTCAATTTTTTTTTATTTTAATTCCTATTTAATTGTATACATATGATATTCCCTCCTCTTAACTTCCTTATATTTCTTTTCTTTTTTTCTCATTTAACTTTCCTATTTTTATCATTTTTAACTTTTTTTTCAAAATATGCATTGAACTGGGTTGAACCGGTTCAACAAACTCAGTTCAACCGGTCGATTCAACCGATTTTGCCCGGTTCAATGATAAAACCATTTTTGACACCTAACAGGACTGAATCACCGATCGGTTCGCAATTGAACCAATTGAACCGATCGGTCCGGTCCGGTTTTAACAACATTGCTTGAAACTCTATAGATATGATGGCAAATGGGGTATGAAATGGAATGTAATGAATGTTTACAAATCTGTCAAAAAGAACTTATCGTGTACATTTCTATGAAACACAACTTTTTAAGTTAAGGAAAAGAAAGCAAGATCATCTCCTACCTTTTGTGTGTAGCTGTATGCTATTAACTCAACATAGAATACGACGAATATATCTTTGTACAATCTATATATATATATATAATTCTAAGGATTGATGATAGTTTTGTAATTATTTATCATGTCTTCTCCTTTCTCCATTGGTATTTATCTTTTTTCTTAGAATTTTCAATTTTATCATCAATTTCTTAATTTTTAATACATCATGGCAGTTTCAAATACTTATAAGTGGATCTATTCAATTACAACCTCAATCATTCTTTTTTCAGTTACAGAACTTCTCATATAAATAATCATATTATTCTTTTTTCAGTTACATAACTTCTCATATAAATAGTCACATTATATATTTTTGGCATGGGATAACCTCCTTTTTTCATCCATAAGAATGGTTTGTTTTTCAACGATAAAAAAATGTTATAATAATAATAATAATAATAATAATAATAATAATAATAATAATAATAATAATAATAATGATGATGATGATGATGATGATGATGGATTGGTGGAGAAGTTTTTTTAGATGAAGATGAAGAATATAGAGCAGAGTTTAAAAGGAGGAAGAGTCACCACTCGGCCAAATCCATCTTATTTCGTCTTCCTCTATGGCTGTTGTCCGTCTTCCTCCACGTCTCTTCATTGTAGATGGCGAGTTTCTTCTTCGGCCATGGCCATGAGCATCAGGAATGCACTTCTATCGTTGAAGATGTAGAGGGCGAGCTTCTTAGTGTCCGTGGTGAATATGAAGACGTCAAGGCCTAGGAGGTCGGAGCTGCCATGGGATTCTTTGGGATGGGACTTTAGCTTCTCGCGCAGCGCGCGATGAGGTCGATGGCGCTGTCCATCTTCATCACCGACATGTGTCTCTCCATATTCGCTTGCCGCTGACTCACCACCCCCTCCTCCTTGCACCCTCCGCTTGGAAGGTTCAAATGGTTCCAATGTCAATGCAATGGTGAGGAAAGAAATGTGAAAGCTCAGCACTTGGTTGGTTACATGCGATGCCACAGTGGCTTCACAATAGGGACAGATGCGTTCGTCGTCTCAGGCCCATCCTGTGACAGACCATCAATGACTGTCATATATGTATGAGATGCTTTGACACCATTGCTATTCATTCCTATCAAATATATGTGAAAGATAGTTTTTCAGTGGGACCATCAAAATGTTTACTATGCCTATCTTCCTTAAACCCCACCATTAACGTGGAAGAACAAGATCTCCAAAATAATATATCGCCTTAGATGATCGACGCCGTTCCATGACGAACAGTAAAATGCATGGTTTTCAGAACCGGACCGGATCGGCCAGTCCGACTGGTTCAACCGCGAACCGGTTGTCGGTCCGGTCCGGATTTATATATAAAATTAGTTTTGGCAAAAAACCGGTATGAACCGGAAAAACCAATAAAATCGGGTGAACCGGCCATTGTGGTTCAACCCGGTTTTTTTTATTTTTTTATTAAAGAAGGAAACCAATGATATAAAATGGAAACTTTCAAATAGAATTTTGAAAGATAAAAAGGAAACAAAAAAATCTGATGAAATGAAGTCTAAAATCATGGAAGATATGAAAAATAAATGGGAAAAAAGGAAAGCAAAATTGAATAATAAGAAAGTTATCTTTCATAATAATAATGATGATAATTAGCAATCTATTAGTCATCTTAATTTTGGGTAGCATTAACTTTTTGAAGCTTAAGAGGAAATTTTAAAACTAAAACAATTCATCTCTAATTTTTTAAAAAAATATATAACAAATTAAGTGAAAACGTTATGCACAATGCAGTAATTTTATTTATAGCAAAAATTAGCTGTAAGAAATAATTAGGGAAGAAGAATTAAGAATAGGTTAATTGAAAATTCACAAATAAACTGAAATATAATTAATTAATATTGCATCAGTAGTATCATATAATTAATAAAACATAATGATAATATATTTGGAATTATGATTTTGAATAAGTCTTAATTTTTCATATATAATTAATGATATTTTCACATAACTTTATTATTACTAATGGTTTATTATTATTTATATAGTACATTATATTACTTATGAATTCTCTATTCAAATTTATTAGAAAAATTATTCTTTTAATATAATCCGATTCAATCCGGTTGAATCCGATCGAACCGATCGGACCGTGACCCAGTTAGCCATCCGATTCGATCTCCGATCCGGTTATGAAAATATTGGTAAAATGCAGGACATCATTATCTATGGCAAGGGCTTAAAATTCTCTTTTTATCAATTTCCTTATTCTTTCTATGTGTTCCTTTTTAATGTATTTTCTTTAATATTATCTCTAAGTCTTAGTAATTAAATCATGTATTCTAATGATTAATTTGGGTACTAAAATCTTAACAAGATAATTAAATTTCCATAAATTATATTTTGATTCTTTTGTACTCATAATAATTAATTATATATAAAGGCATCCTTAATAAGTGCATATTGAATTTTGAACTTCATGGATCAAAATTTAATATAACTCTTTAAATTCAACAATATTTGTCTAATAGCAAAAAAATATTTCAAACTTAATTTAAAAATTGAACTATTGGGCGTCAAGGACTTCATATTTATACCAATTTTGATTTTAAAATAGCGATCAATAAATTTAATATGATTCAAGAATAATTGAATCAATATAAACTCAGCAATGAACTTCAAAATAGTGTATATATGATTAGCATTACACGTTAGAGATCGATTGTAATTGCATCGGTGAAGTGGAAATTAGTTGTGACTTGACACATTCACGAGGTTGTTCAGGGATGCAGCTTTTGGGAGGAGGGACAACATACTAAGGGAAGATAGACACATGATCAAACACATAGAACTCTATTTCACCTTTGAGCAAAATTTAGCATCCGGGTAATCAGATTGTGATTATACTTTTGTACTTCATATTTTAGATCATCATGAAATAGTATACACCTTTATTTTATATATAAGAAAAAATAATGAAAGAAATTTGGTAAGATGAATTATCCACGAACATAGGACGAGTGAAAATTTTGGTAAGATGAATTATCCACGAACATAGGACGAGTGAAACTGTCTGAACTTGATTACTGCTTCAATCTCAATTCTTTTTTTTCTTTGTATTTCAGCATGATCTAAATCATCTTCAAACAAAGTTCAAAATGTTGTTCCTCAAAACATGTATTTTGTCATAAACTATGGCTTGCATATACATATTGTAATCTTAATACGGATCACATACGTATTATGTAATACTAAATGTTACATACAATATTAATAAATAATTGATCCACAAATTAAAATATTGAATTCAAGGCATATATACTATGTTAATTCATATATCTTCTTATTTGGAATGTGGCTAAATCACCTCTCTAATTTTCTAGCTAATATAAGTTATCTTTTAAGATAATGATTAAATCTTATATTTACTAAAATACATGACATTTGATATATATGTAATGGTGAGTTATATACTAAAATATAAACTTAATTGAGGTCTTTGTAAATTATCTTTTAAATATATTATATATTACAATGTTATAAATTATAATAAAAATATATAGTTATTTTTTAAAATATATTCAAATTGCGCGAAGCTCAAATATATTACCTAGTTAATTACAAAAGTGAAAGTTTGCATTTAATAATAATAATTCTCGTGCAATTTCATTTTGTAGAATAGAATGTGTTCGGTTTGGTTTGCTTCATCAAAATAGTGTTCGGTTAAATAGAAATAGAATAAAAGGAAGTAACATTAATAAAATTTATTTAAACGACAATGATTTAATCCAATGCATCAAAATTATTTTTTTACAATAATTGAGATTAATCAATCAGTGTTTGAACAAAAATGAAACAACTAATTTATAACTATAGCGAATATACAAATTAACAAAAAAACTTTACCTTTGATAACTATTTATTTTTTATTCTTATAAGCAACCAATTCTTTCTTTCGAATTTAATATTCATACTTTTTCAAATCCCAAGGTCCTGATAAATAATAGAAATACAATGACACCATTTGATAAAGGAATTCTGATTCTTGGTTTGTTTGATTCATTTCATACAAAACGAACCAAGGGTATGTGTGATCTAGGTTAAATGAAAGTTTAACATGGAGAAGATGAAGGGTAATCTTCATTCCAAGCAAAGTTAATTCTTTATCTTCATTCACTTTATTTTTCCTTTCCGTTTGTTAGATTACTTTTTTCTAAAAAATCCCCAACTCTCGTTATCTTTCTCTATCTTTTTCTTGTTCATTGAGTTTCCTTAATAAATTCTCAACCATACATATCCTTAGCATATGAGCTTTTCTTTTAGTGTGATAGGAGGTAATACTATTATTTCCGATAACATCATTGTTTTGTTATAAGAATGAATTATGATGCTAGTTCAAGGAAAGGAAATACGGATTTATCCAATCATAGTTTATTTGTATCTATAACACTATGGTAAACAAGGAATTAGAGTCAAATTAACTTAAAAAAGGTGTATGATATTTGAGTCAACCCTCATCAATATACCAAACAAAAAGTGATTATAGGAATTGAAATTTTGTCCCCAAATCTTCAATTCTGATCCATATTCCTTTTTGGGCCTAGTTTTTTTTATTTTCATCGGTCCATACAAACTGGTCTTCAGAAGCATCTTTTGCATTGGTCGTCAAAAGATAAGACTTTTATACACTAATGCATTGATATCTATAAGCTTACAAGATGGTCCATAATAAACATCTTTGATCCTAAATCAAAAAGTTTTGGTCACCAAAATGAAATAATTGAAACCAAACAATTTGATCCCTGATGAAGTGATGATATATTTTTAGGAACAAATATTTTTGGTCACTAATAACATACTTTTAGGGATCAATACGTATGGTCCCTAAAATTGTTACTAGGGGAATTGTATATTTGGTTTCAAAATGTACTAATTGTAATTGTAGGCACAAAATGTCCCTATGCATTCACAAATAATTACAAAAACAAACCTTTGTATGAATAAATTTTGATTTTGTTCTCTATTTACAGTACCCCCTCTCCTTCATATTTGAAATTATAAAACAAATATCAAGCACATCAACATAAGAAGTAAATTCAAGATACACAATATCAAGATCATCCCCAGATGAACATATGTTGAATCCCAGGTAACATTCCCATATTTTGATGATAACAAATTCAATTCACCAAAAAATGGTACTAATAAACTTTTCAAGCGATGTACATATGGGTATAAGATTAACAAGAATGAAGTTGATGAAGAACCGGTGAAGTTCACGCAATCGGATGAAGATCGATCGAAGGACCAGTCGAGCGGACACATGATCAAAAGAGAGAGCGATTGACCGAATGCACTACTGAAATGTCTAAAAAGTTAAAATAGTCCAAGACAAGAGACTAATCGAAGGATCGATCATTCGAACACATGACCGAAATATTCAGAGAGTTCAAACAGTTGAAGACAAGAGACCGATCGAGGATCGGTTGACTGGAAGCACGACCAAAATGACCAGAGAATTGAAATAACTTGAAAATCACAAACCGGTCGATTGCCTTGCTGAATCGGTTAACCGGCTCCATGTTAATTGCTATAATAACGGCTAGTTTTCAAATAAAATCTGTAGAAAGATTTTTTCAACCACCATATATCATCAAGAATCCTATAAAAAACATTCAAAAGGCTAAAAAAAAAGAACAAGCAAACACAAACATCCAAGAAGCCTCAAAGAGTTGAAGATCAATTTTTTTATCATTTATTTGAAAAACCTAGTTCTTTTCTCCCTATTTGTTTCAAAAATTGTCAGCATTCGTAAAAGAGAGATCAAGAGAGATTTCAAATTTGTAATCTTGACAGCTCCCGTGTGACAAGAAGTTTGTCTTGCCTTTCAAGCGAAGAAGAAAGTGTTTTTTGGTGTGACAAGGGTTTGCCTCTTTGTTTTTTGATGTTAGGGTTTGCCTCTCCCTAACTTCAATGGTCTCGAGTTCGAGGAGTCGGAGAGGAGACGTATGATAAGGAGTTGCGCCGAACATCGTCAACAAATCTTGTGTTTGCTCTTTCTACTATTTTCTTACTTTTTATGCTTTAATTGCATTTACGTGCTCACGAAGTGTTTTTGAAAAACTATTCGAAAAGGAACCTGATATTGTTATTTAATCTTTTACACAAATTCACCCCTCTTGGTGCCTTTTGATCCTACATCATACACTACCCATATTTTTATATGATGCTAATGAAGGCGGGCCTTATTTCCATCAAAATATATGGGAGGTGGGCCTTATGATGCTATTTTGGGCCTACCTTTCTTCAATGACAAATTTCCTATAAAGTTGTATCATTATTTTTCTATCGTTTATAGTCTTCAAGTGTCCTGAGGGTTTTAAGCTGATTGAAAGTCTTTCCATGTTAATATAAGGTACTATTAGACTTTAATTTGGTTTTAAAATCATCCAAAACTTCTTCAATTCTAAACAAATATATTGAAGTTTCAAATATAATATCCTAAGTTTATTTTATGTGCTAAACTTGCACTTAATAATTGAGTGTTCTATCATGAGACTTGAATCAAGAGAGTGATATAAAAGTTATAGATAATATTTTTAGCTTTTCATATCAAATATCATATCATTTATATACTGGTATGAAAAGTTATGTATAAAAGAGTAAGGTCTAAAATATTTTATTTGAAATGGACAATTTTGTATACTGAACTTTGATCAATATTTGACTATGATCTGATTGGATTTTGGATGAATATCAAAATTGTAGAGAATTTTGTTAGCTTTTCATATAACGTGTATCGGTCGATCGATGGGATAGAACGATTGACTGGTCAACGCAGAATGCATTATAACAGTCATATTTTGGCTCAAAATTAGGAAGAAAGCCCCAATGTCTAAATAGGGTTGAGAAGGCTATAAATACCCAAAGGTATAGGAATGATTAAGACTTTCGAGGAAAAATGAGAAGAACATTTGAGAAGTCCATTTGAGCTCCAAGTTACAAATATTTTATTTCTTTCTCTCTTCTTTTATTGTGAGTTTTATATTATAAAAGAGAGAAATTACATTTGCTCAGAGATTTGGGTGTGAGCTCCTGTGTAGTAGAGGTTTTATCTTACCTCTCACGCTAGAGAAAAGATAAGCTTCCTAGGAGGAGCGGTGTACCTTACCTCTCGAAGTGGATAAAATGTGATGTGTTGTAAAGGGTTTCTTCCTTGCTCCATTTGGAACGAAGGAAGAATATTAAATGAAATCTTCGGTGGTCTCGAGGTCGAGAAGTCGGAGCGGAGACGTAGGCCAAGGTATGGCCGAACTTCGTCAACAAACCACCCTGCACCTTGTGTTTGTCTTTCTCTCTCTCCTTCCTGCCTTATTATGCATGTGATATGATCGCTTTTGTGTTGACTTAAATATTAACAAAACAATTTTACTTCTTGATGATTTTTGTAGAATCGGTATTTGTGATTTAACACCAATTTAGCCCTCCTCCTGGTGCCTTGTGTTTTTATAATTGGTATCAGAGCAAGGTTGCTCTCATTTTTTTTTAAATTTAACCATCTTTTAGGGCATGACACCATTTTTTGGAGAAGGATCTACCATTTTTTATCCACCGAGTTTTCCAGACTATTCTTTTGTTTCTTGAAAAATTAAATGCAAGCATATTTATATTCCATTGATTTTGATATGTGGGAAGTTATAGAAAATGATTTTGAAAAGCCAAATAAGATTTTTAATGGTGTTTTCAATCTTTCTTTCTTTGAATATGATGATTTTCAAATGTCGATTGAAAAACTTGACTATAATGCCAAAAATGTCTTTTATTCCTCTAAACCCTCCATCCCTCCCTCCTCTTCCCCCCTGTCCATCTCATCACCATCACCGGGACGAACCTCATCTCTCTCGGCTGGCTATAGAGATCCTGTTATCATGCCTGGAGACCCCCTTTATACTGCTCCATGCCCCCAAATCACTTCGCAAACTCTCGATCAACAGCCCAAGTCCTCATGGGCAAATGTAGTAAGAAGAAACTCATGTGGTTATATTCCCTTGGCAATGTCCCCAAATCAATTGTGCAACGTTAAAGAGGCAGTCACAGATGAAGTGGAAATCCCAATCGGTGATGTCAAAAGCAGATCTGAGGAATTGCAACATTGTTTGATAGCACAATTCTCTAGGGATCATGCTTTCGTGGAGGCCCTCCGACAAGATCTACCGAGCATATGAAAGACTTCTGCTCCTCTCTGCATCATTCAGGTAGGTAATTTTCACCTCATGTTCCAATTTTCGTCTAACATAGACCGTATGCATGTGCTAATTGGAGGCCCATGGACGGCCGCCAGTCACATACTCAATGTATCAAGTTTGTGCCCGTTCTTTTGACTAAAGGAAGAGCTTATCTCCTCTTCGCCTTACTGGATCCAAGAGCTACGTAGCACTACTACAATTGTTCGTATTTCCAAGCAATTCGGCACACCATTGCATGTTGATGACTGTGAGTACCCAGAATATGTATCGACCTAGATCGATCGCCTCCAGTGAAGCAAGTGCACATGGGTGCCCAACCCGGATGACAGAAGATACTTTCAGCAGGTCATGTATAAGGCGTGACGGTCGTATGTTATCAGTGCGGCATCCCGGTCACCGGCTGGAATTCAGTGGAATGACAACTCACTTCATAAACAATTTAGTTTAAATGGTGAACTGCCACATCACAGCAAATCATGCAAAACTAAAATGGAAACTTGATTACCAATTTACCTTGCATGACCTAATAGGAAAAAAAAGAAAAAAAAGGAAATTACTTCCTTTCGTGTGGTCGGCCAGAAACAGGAAAAAAAGGGAAAAAAGGTTAAAAATAAAATAGTCTCGTTCTCTAAAGTTGGCCGAACCAAATAAGGGAAGGAAGACAACACGACACCAAAGAAATAGGAAAGAGAAAAATTGAAATTTTATAAGGTATGTTTGATGTGGATTTGAACAATTGTTTTCCTGATTTTATAGCAGTTTAAATGTAAAGTCATGCATTTTCTATTGATTGGATTAATAAGAAATTTGACCAACCACTTGAATATCTGAAAAAAAATAGAAGAAACAAAATCTATATGGTAGGTAAGTGGTGGTTTGAACGATTGATTTTAGTAATTTTTTATTATGTTAGACTTTTAAAAAAATAATTATGTATCTGTCCGTGTTTATTATATTGATCGAAATAATAAGGAAAGTAGACAAGTTGTTTAGAGACATGAAGAACAACAAGGGAAAATACTTTTCTTATTAGATTAATATCTTGTGGTTAAAATGCTTTATAAATGAATACAAATACCTGAAAAATTAGAATTCATGAGTCTCCAAAGGTCTAGCTCTCGGACAACAAAGAATTATTCAAAAATCACTTGTACTTAGAAAGTTATGTTTAAGTAAATGAGTACATATCTAGCTGTCCTGCAGAAGTAGCATACCGATTAGAAATTGTGTTATGAATTTAAAGATAAAATTTTAGTTTTATGAGTCTTGAACCGTAAAATCCCAAATTTTCATTAAAGGGTAATTTGGACTTTTTGTCCAAACCCTCTTGTTCTCCCCAATATAAAGCCCCCTATTCTTATTTTCACCTCTTCTCTACACATCTTGGCGGCTAGAGCTTGAGGAAGGAGATCAGGGAGAAGAAAGAAGAGGAAGAGGAATAGGAAGAAAGAGAAGGGAAAATTAGGATTGAAAGGTATGTAAAGGGAATCCAACCCTCTCTCCCCTCTTAACGTTTTATTGATTGGATTGAGAGCAATAGGGCACCTTGTTCCTATTGAGGGATTTGATGAGGACTTTTACATATTTGAGATTATTCTTATAATTCATGGTTAGATCTATATGCCAGGATTCATTATTAGGAATTTTTTATGCTTTCAAGGAAGAATCCTAAATCTTGAGAAATGCATGATTTTAAATGTTTTGATCTGATTTATGTCTGTAAAACGTGTATAAATCGTTCATAATGTTGAAGATGATTTTTCTCAAAGTTTTGAATCAAATCTGGGCAAAAATCGGGTGAAAATTGGGCTGAAAAGGGGCGGCGTCGGCCTTAGTCTCGGCCGTGACGAATCACGTCATGCCCATGATGGAGCGGCGCACAGACTGTGAAATACCGGCTTTTGTCACGACTGATGGTCAATGTCACGCCCATGACAGAAGGACGGGGCGAAATCTGGTGTTGTCATGCCCGTGACAATTGCAATCACGGCCATGACAAGTCATCACGACAGTGACCATATCTGTTAGGGTCGTGACATGGGGACATAACGGTTAGGTTTTCGTCATGGCCGTGACGAGCCATATCACAGCCATGACAGATCAAAAAACCTAATTATTCTATATTTAAGTTATTTTTAAGGTATTAACTATTATGCATTGTTGTTTGATGATTGCATATGAACTTAGATATACGAAATGCATGGACAGTCGTAACTAGATTAAAAATTTGAAGATTGAGCGACGTAAATTGTTTAATGATTGTGATAATATGAACCCAATTGAAGAATATTGTTACTTGTCGCCCCTCAAACTGATGACAGGAAATACTGTGCCCTGCTCCATTATGTTAGAATTTTCCTCGGAAAATTATTGTGCCATGCACGTTGAAGTTAGCATTTCGTGGGGGAATAATTGTATCTTACCGACAACGGTATGTATATTCCCATTCACCTTCGGGTGACGGAGCCTCGATTCCAAGACCTAGCTAGCCTATTGGAGGGCAACGACTTGATTCTTCAATTACTGATAAGATCAAAGACCATTACAAAGTGGGAGTTCATAGGGTTATGAAGCAACCCCGAGGATATTACTAAGGCAAGATAAGGACAAGTGCTAATCACTGGATATGCCTATTATATTGACTGACTGACTGATGGGCTGATAATGATATTTACATGTCAAGTATTTTACTGATGATCTTATGTTATGAACCAATGACATGTACATTTTTATGACTGTGGCATGGCATGCATATATGTTCCTTGTTATTATGAAATTGTCATATATATATATATATATATATATGTCATGTAGTATCCTGCATAGGATGCATCACATACACTGCATGACCTTTACATACTCTAACTAGGAAACCCTGCATCCTGGATCCGTGCAGGTACCTGGTCTGTTTGGATGGATGGCTGGCTCAACTCATGATGGTGAAGTTGCAAATGGTTTATGCTAAGAATAATGTCATGAGTCTATTAGACTATTGTTTTAGAGATATTTTCCTGATTAATGAACTATTAGTTTTTTCTATGACATTAATTGCAAATGTCTTAAATTAAGACTTCCGTTGAAAAGATAAATTTTATTTTGTTCTTATGATTAATGATATTTCCGTAATAGTTATGTCTATCATTCTATTATGATGATGTTATGGCGAGCGGGCTAGCACTGCCAAAATAACCTAATTGCCCTTAGCATTTGGGGTGAAATTTCGGGGTGTTACAGTTCGTATCAGAGCGTATGTTAGGACCTATGTTAAGTGTGACCTAGAACCGTTAAGGGTCTAAGTCCATGTGCAACTGTCATGTAAAGCCATCAAAAGTAAAGAGTATGTATGTTTTGTGTCATACGATAAACTATTTAAATTAACCATTTAATGTTAATTGGTTAATGTTTATGAAGGATGGAGCTAGGAGGTCCTTCAAACACTTCAGGGACCAAGGGAACTGATTGAGAACATGACCCACATGGCTCGTGCTATGGAGAGGAATGTGGACTTGAGCCACTTTGGCCACTCGAGTACAAGAATTGAGAGATTTCTGAAATTGCATCCCCTTACCTTCAATGGAGAGAGGAATCCAAATAAGGCTGAGGCTTGGCTTATTATCACTGAGAAGTTCCAAACCATGGACTGCTCCGACCGACATAGAGTCAACCTGGACACTCATCAACTGGTTGACCAGGCTCGTCACTGGTGAAAATCGATGATAAGGACTCAGTTTGACGAAGATGATGAGATCACCTTGAGGAATTTCAAGAAGGCCTTCAGGAACCACTACCTTCCTCCACATGTGAGGGGGGGGGGACGAGCTAAGTTCATGAATCTACAATAGGACAACTTGACTGTACAGAAATACCTCAACAATTTCCTTGAGCTTGAGAGGTATAGTCCTCTAAAGGACGATGAATAGGTGAGGGTGAACCACTTTATCAAAGGACTGAATCCTCGCCTGAGGATGAATGTCAAATGTGGTGACCCTGAAACCATGGCCAAGGCGATCTCTCTAGCATCCAAACTAGCTAGAGAAATTGAGACACAAAAGAGGTATGAACAGAACAAGGAGTTCAGGAAAGACCAGAAGAAAAGCAAAGACAGTAAGAACAAGGACTCCAAATCCTACTCCAAGATTGAAGGAGGACGAAAAGACAAATTTGCCCTCACTGCCACAGATTCCATCATGGAGAATGTAGGTTCAAAACTGGAGTGTGCATGCGTTGTGACAAGACTGACCATTTTGTCAGGGATTGTCCTGAGAAGAAGCCTGAGTACCAAGATAAGGGCAAAGGAAAGCAAGCTGAGAACCAGCAGAGGGCACCAGGCAGATCTACACCATGCAGGTGGATGAGGCTCAGAAGTCTACTGAAGTGATACAAGGTAACCTCCTTGTTGCTGATCACTATGCAAATGTTCTATTAGATTCTAGTGCTACTCATTTCTTTATATCGTCAGCTTTTGCTGAATTATTAATCGTTGGGAGAGAAAACATGAAGTGGCAGCTAGAAATATCAACACCATTAGGGAGGGTCTCCACTAAGCTATCCCTCCCAGAGACATTAGTGATGATAGAAGAAAATAATTATTCGGCTGACCTCATAGTACTACCCATAGTGTACTACGACGTCACATTGGGCATGGATTGGTTGTCATACCATGATGCCTACATGATGTGCTGGCAAAGAAAGGTCATGATCAACAAGAAGGATGACAGTTTTGTAACCTTCCATGGAGTTCCATCCAAGGAAAGGAAGATGATGGTTTCTTCAGCTAAAGCAACCAAGATGCTGAACAAGGGTTGCCGAGGATTCTTGGCGAGTGTGATCAAGAGTGACTTCCAACCTAAACCACTACAAGAACTTGAAGTGGTGAAGAACTTTCCAAATGTGTTTTCCGGTGAGCTCCCGGGATTATCTACAGAAAGGGAAATCAATTTTCATATTGAACTGATGCCAAGGACGACCTCAATTTCCAAACCTCCTTATAGGATGGCACCAACTGAGATGAAGGAACTGAAGGCACAATTGCAAGAATTACTGGATAGAGACTTTATCAGGCCAAATGTGTCTCCGTGCAGTGCACCTGTCCTATTTGTGAAGAAGAAGGATGGATCAATGAAGCTATGTATAGATTATAGGATGCTCAACAAGGTGACCATCAAGAACAAGTATCCACTGCCCAGGATAGATGATCTTTTTTATCAGTTATCTTATGTATTAGTCTTCTTAAAGATTGATTTGAGAAGTGGATACCATCAACTCATAGTAGCTGATGAGGACATAGCAAAAACAACTTTTAGATCAAGGTATGACCATTATGAATTTTTGGTTATGCCTTTTGGACTGACAAATGCTCCTGTGGCATTTATGGATTTGATGAACATGATATTCAAGCCTCACTTGGAGGTTTGTGATAGTATTTGTGGATGACATTCTGGTTTATTCATCAAGTCCCGAAGAACACCAGAACAATCGCGGGAACATCAATTTTATGCAAAATTCTCTCAGTGTGAGTTCTAGTTGGAGCAAGTTATGTTTCTGGGTCACATTGTTTTAAAGGAAGGCATTTCTGTAGACCTAGCAAAAGTTGAAGTAGTCATGAACTGGGAAAGACCAAAGACTGTGATAGAAATCAGGAATTTTCTGGGATTGGTCAGCTACTACAGGAGGTTCATTTAGGATTTCTCCAAGATTGCCTCTCCAATGACCAAACTGAACAGGAAAGGATAAAAGTTCAACTGGAACTAGAAGTGTGAAGAAAGTTTTCTGGAACTGAAAAAGAGACTAACCCTGCACCAGTACTAATAATTCTCATAGGAATTGGAGGCTACACGATGTATAGCGATGCTAGTGGCACTGGACTGGGATGTGTGCTTATGCAACATGGAAGAGTAGTTGCTTATGCTTCAAGGTAACTTAAAATTCATGAGAGGAACTATCCCATTCATGATTTGGAATTGGTGACTGTGATATTTTCCTTAAAGATATGGCGCCACTATTTGTATGGAGAAGAATTCAAAGTGTATACTAACTAAAGAGTCTCAAGTACGTGTTCTCTCAAAAGGAACTCAACATGAGACAAAGAAGATGGCTGGAGTTTTTTAAGGATCATGAGTTTGGTATTCTCTACCACCCAGGAAAGGCCAACTCAGTGGAAGATGCTCTAAGCAGGAAGTATGAAGGGTCAGTGACTTATTTAAGGGTCTATAAGTGGACTCTAATTGAAGGAAGCACACAGAGAAAGCTGATGACACACTGTGTCATCCAGCTTGAATTAGTGACCAAAATTACACAAACTCAGAAGAAAGACCCAGAGTATAAGGATATGAAAGCTCTGTGTGAGAGGGGACACACCCAAACTATAAGACCGACGAAAATGGAACTATCAGGTTCAAAGGCAGACAATGGGTACCTAAAGATAAAGAGCTTAAGGAAGAAATTCTGACTGTGCCACAAGTCAAAATTTGTTATTCACCCAAGAACTACCAAGATGTTCAAGGACCTTCAGAGAACATTGTAATGGAATGATATGAAAAGTGAGGTGGCTAAATTTGTGTCTAAGTGTTTAGTCTGCCAACAAGTGAAGATTGAGCATATCCACTGCCTATACCTTAGTGGAAATGGGAGGAGATCACAATGGACTTCATCATAGGTCTCCTAAGAACACAGAAAGGGCATGATGCAATATGGATCATTGTGGATAGATTGACCAAGTCTGCTCATTTTTACCATAAAATGTTAGGCAATCAACCACAAGTATGGTACAATTATATGTAAATGAGATTATTCGCCTACATGGAATTCCTATTTCCATTGTATCCGATAGGGACCCAAGGTTCACAGCAAGGTTCTGAAGAGGATGTTGCAAAATACTTTTGGCACAAGGTTGCACTACAGTACTGCCTTTCACCCATGGGCAAAGTGAAAGGACAATCCAGACTCTGGAGGACATGTTGAGAGCATGTGCTATTGATTGACAAGGAAGTTGGGATGATCATCTAGCCTTAGTTGAGTTTGATTACAACAATAGCTATCATTCCTCCATAAAGATGACACCATTTGAAGCACTGTATGGAAGACCTTGTAGATCTCCCACATGTTGGAGTGCAGTTGGTGAAGAAAGACTACTAGGACTTGAGCTAGTAGTGAAATATGCGGTTAAAGTAGATCTGATAAAAGAAAGAATGATGGAAGCCCAAAGTCATCAGAAAAGTTATGCAGACAAAAAGAGAAGAGAGCATATCTATCGAATTGGAGACCATGTACTGTTAAAAGTGTGTCCTACCAAAGGAGTTATTAGATTCAGCAGAAAAGAAAAATTGACTCATAGGTATATTGGACCATTTGAGATTCTGGAAAAGGTTGGAGAAGGAGCATGCAAACTGGCATTACCTCCTTCATATCTCAGTATACATATGATAGCTCCCATGTGGTGTTGATCAAAGAACCAATCATTAAAGAAGACCTCACATATGAAGAGTATCCTACAGATATACTAGAGTATGGAGAGCGTCATTTAAGGAATAAAATGGTGAAGATGGTGAAGATTGCATGGAAGCACCACAATGGAATCGAAGTGACATGGGAATTAGAAGAAGAAATGAAAGAACAGTTTCCAAGATTATTTGGCAAGTGTTCTTTATTATGTTTAAAATTTGTGGACAAATTTTCTTTTAAGAGGGGGAGGATGTAAAACCCCAAATTCGTTAAAGGGCAATTTGGATTTTTTGTCCAAATCCTCATGATCTCCCCTATATAAAACCCCCTATTATTATTTTTCACCTATTCTCTACACATCTTGGCGCCAAGAGCTTGAGGAAGGAGAAAAAAGAAGATCAAGGAGAAGAAAGAAGAGGAAGAGGGATAAAGAGGAGAAGGGAAAACTAGGATTGAAAGGTATGTAAAGGGGATCCAACTCCTCTCTCCCCTCTCAATGTTTTATTGATTGGATTGATAGCAATAGGTCACCTTGCTCGTATTGAGTGATTTGATGAGAACTTTTACAAATATGAGGTTGTTCTTATACTTCATGGTTAGATTTATATGTTAGGATTCATGATTAGGGATTTTATATGCTTTGAGAGAAGAACCCTAAATCTTGAGAAATGCATGGTTTTACATGTTTTAATCTGATTTATGATGTTTTATTGTCTGTAAAACATGTATAAATCGTTCATAATGTTGAAGATGATTTTTCCCAAAGTTTTGAATCAAATACAAAAATTGAGCTGAAAAGGGGCGACGGCAGCCTCTGTCATGGCCGTGACGGATCACGTCACGTCCATGATGGAGCGGCTCGCAAACGGTGAAATACCAACTTCTGTCACGGCCGTGATGGTCAATGTCACTCTCATGACAAGATGGGGCGAAATCTGGCATTGTCACGCTTGTGACAACTGCAATCACGACTGTGACAAGTCATCACGATTTTGACCATATCTATTACGATCGTGACATAGGGCCGTAACGGTTGGGTTTCCGTCACAGCCGTGACGAGCCATATCACGGCCGTGATAGATCGAAAAACCTAATTATGCTATAGTTAAGTTATTTATAAGGTATTAACTATTATGTATTGTTGTTTGATGATTGCATATGAACCTAGATATATGAAATGCATGGACAGTCATAACTAGGTTAAAAATTTGAAGATTGAGCCACGTAAACTGTTTGATGATTGTGATAATAATGAACCAAATTGAAGAATACTATTACTTGTCGTCAAACTGATGATAGAAAATATTGTGCCCTGCTCTATTGTGTTAGAATTTCTCTTGGTAAATTACTGTGCCCTGCACGTTGAAGTTATCATTTCATGGGGGAATAACTGTATCTTACCGACAATGGTATGTATATTCCCATTCACCTTCGGGTGATGGAGCCTCGGCTCCAAAGCCTACCTAGTCTACTGGAGGGCAACAATTTGATTCTTCAATTACTGATAAGATCAAAGTTTGTTACTGAACTGACTAACTGAAATGACCGATGACCACGAAAGTGAGAGTCCAAAGGGTTATGAAGCAACCCCGAGGATATTACTGAGGCAAGGTAAGGACAAGTGCTAGTAAGTTGGTATGCCTATTATACTGACTGAATGATTGATGAATTGATAACGATATTTACATGTCAAGTATTATACTGACTGATGACCAATGACATGTACATTTTTATGACTATGGCATGGCATGCATATATGTTCCTTGTTATTATGAAATTGCCATGTAGTATCCTACATAGGATGTATCACATACACTGCATGACATTTACATACTCTAACTAGGAAATCCTGCACTCTGGATCCGTGCAGGTAATTGATCTGTTTGGATGGATGACTATCTCAATTCATGATGCTGAAGTTGCACATAGTGTAGGCTTAGAATAATGTCACGAGTATGTTAGACTACTATTTTAGAGATGTTTTCCTGATTAATGAACTATTAGTTTTTTTTTCTATGATATTAATTGCAAATGTTTTAATTTAAGACTTCCACTGAAAAGATAAATTTTATTTTATTCTTATGATCAATGATATTTCTGCAATAGTTATGTCTATCATTTTATTATGATGATGTTATGGCGAATGGACTAGCATTGCTGAAATGTCCTAATTGCCCTTAGCATTTGGGATGAAATTTTGGAGTGTTACATGAACTCGTCTAATGTATGTTTTTAATCAAATTGGAATAATCACAAAATAATATATGTGGAAGGAGTTATGAGAAGAATAACTGACACCTCTCAGATTTTAGAAATTGTACGAAACAATGAAATGTCTATAACCACATAAAAATTTTGTAGATACTTTATGATGAACGAAAATCTAAATTTAATATACGTTATATATTATGGAGTTTTCTTTCAAACAAAATTATTTTATTTTTATTTAGAAATCAGTACCAAATTTATAAATTTGTTAATGCACCTCGACCTATTTGTTAGGATGGAATCTTGGGGAGAACATGATATTATTTGATAAAATTATCATGCTCCGAATGATATAAATTCTAAAACATTTTATTGGATAATCCTCAAGAAGTCTAGTTTTGTATAAAATTGAAATTACAAAAAATAGGAGCTATTTATTAATTGATATAAATCATATAACCAATGGCAGTTAGTCTAGGCTGAATATTAAGTTTCTTGTGAACCAACTATAAGAAAATAAAGTTTAAAATGTTTTCTGTCTAATCTTGTTGAAGTCTATGCCTATATAAAATTAGATTCATGAGATTTGATTATGCATAAGGAAATATAGGAATTTTATTTTAGAAAATATGTAGTGTACCATGACTATATGACTCAACAATTACTTGAGCTATGGATTTGAATGCATGAATCATATATAACCTTGGTTATAATTATATCTACGTCTTGGCATCCATATTATGGTGTTGATAAGAATACATATTATTGTAATAGGATTAGAAGGTGAATAAGAAAATGAAAAGGAGAAAGTAAAATCGATCATATCAAGTAAGTTGGTTTCTCCTATTCTTGTATTCACCTCTTTTGAATTCAGTGTGACATTGATTATTATATGAATTGAATGCATATTTCGAGAAGTTAATACGAAAATTATGTTTTGAATGATGGATCAATTGATGGTGCAATTGAAAAGCATATGTGATATATTATGGATTGATTTTATAAAATGCAATCCTATTTCGTTTGAATGAGGGTTCGATATGATTCACTTTCTGATATTTGAGTTCAAGATATGATTCATCTTTTGATATTTGATATGAAATTGTTATGTGATGAACCATGCATCTGCATATATGATGGTTGGAGTTAAGTGCTATATCGCTGATCATGATGGAAGCCGCCTTTAGAATCCAATGCATCATTTTGTTCCCCAGAAATGTGATAAGATAGACTGGAGCTGAGTGCCATACGGAGCTAAGTGCTACATCGTGAGAAGTCACGATAGGAGCCACCTCTAGAATCCGTAGGAGTCATCTCTAGAATCCACCTATCGCTATATGTTCCCCGAAAGGGATGAGATAGAATGGAGCTAAGTGCTACATCGCTGATCACGATGGGAGCCATCTCTAGAATCCACCTATCGCTATATGATATATTCCCCAAAAGGGATGAGATAGAAAGGAGCTAAGTACTACATTGCTGTTCACGATGGGAGCCACCTCTAGAATACACCTACTGACCACTGGCCAGTTGGTGATCCGTGCATTCATATGAGAGTGTTACATTTGCATGCATATATTTGATATGATATGAATGATTTTGATTGCAATAAGAGTGTGATGATTTTGATTAGGAAATTGTATATATTATTTTCAAATATATGAAAACAATAATTGTGATATTATAATTATTTCATATCTCTGTATGTCTCTACAAATTAATTGGATGGTAACACATAGCTTATTAGATATCAACTTACTGAGCTATTTTTACTCATAATGTTGTTTCTAATATTTTCAGATTAATATAGCTATTTGGGGATTGTGCAAGTGATAGTCTGTGAAGGTTCTATAACATCTTTCGTGGTAAGACAAGAAGATTTGTGTCTCTCGTATCCTTCTATTAGGATGTCGAGAGAATTGGTCTAGTTTATTATTTTTGGTTAAATAAGTTGTATCAAAATCAAAGTCACTTTATGAAATATAAAACTTTAGTAAGGACGCGTTTTGGTAAAATTACATTTTCTTTAATAATATACTTTTATTATTTTATTAAAAAAATAAAATTACATCATGTTTCTGTCATTCCTTCATAATTTTGTTTGATCAACCGTAATGAGTCGCAAACTCTAGTTTATACCACTGTTTAAATCGGGGTTGTGATATCTGGTGCTTGGGGAAGGTCCGGCTCGCCGGCCTCTACCTCGGTAGCGCCCCACACAACAACCAGCGACGGTACAGTCTCCAATCCCTGACCTCAACGGGCCAGGGCCTCGTGCAAATTCGGTCGCTGGTTCATACGCCAACGGCTCTCCCCCTCTGATGACTCAATGGTTGGATCCGCCGCCTATTCACTCTGATACATCTTGCATCAACGTCCACATGGACGCCTCAGATGAAATCGCTTGGATCGATCGCACTTCACCCGTCCATGCATCTCGTGATTCGAAGGCTTCATTACCACTATCGGATGGCTTGGATGCTCCGTGCAGCGGGTTACCATCATAACCTAGGGATTGAGGCGGCAGCTCATTGTGAAAGCTCTCCTTCAAACCCTCTCGCTCTGTCTTCCTCTCGCAAGTCTCTGATGTTGACAACTTCACCAAATCAACACCAGGAGTTGGTAAATCAAGTGCTTTCACACTTCTCCATGCCAGATCATTATCTAGTGGAGGTCTCATTTGTGGTCTCCGATGATGAGGTGTCGGACACGGAACTCCTCTAGTGGATCGAACCACCTGCATTACCCTGTAGGCGTAGAGCGGTGATTGCACGACCTCTAGACTTGACGCATCATATAGTGTCGAGGAAACCACCTCGAGGTAAGAAGAATATCTCCTCACCATCGGTGGACTTACAAGGGTCTCTATCTGTGCAGGGTATGCTCTAGTGGCCCCGCTCGGAGCCAAATGAGAATCATAAGATGGAAATGTCGAGGGGCGGGTCGAAGCAAGGTCAGGGACCACCTCTTCGAGATACTGAAGTGCAATAAACTTGACGTCCTAGTCCTCTTGGAGATGCATACAAATCACTGTGAATCTATGAAGGTCATTCATCACTTGGGTTGTGCATGGGAGGGGCTTTGCCAAGCTGGTAGTGGTGCCTCTTGAGGCATCCTTGTTCCCTAGCGTAAGCACGACACTCAAGTGACACCACTTCTCATCTCTTCTCAAATCTTACATGTAATAGTTACACAGAATAAAATGTCCTTCCTTCTATCACGCAACTATGCTATCACTCTACCTCTAGTCCGTATGAATCTATGCTTGAACTTAGTAAACTCAGTATGTCTAACATTCCCATGGGCCCTCCTAGGCGATCTAGATTCTTTTATCTCCCCTAATGACAAACGGGGCAGGGCGGGAGGCACTCCACCTTTAAAATAACCAAATCCATTCAATCCCTTAGAACCCTCATGCATACTCAAGGGCTTATAGACATTAATCCACAAGGAACTAAATACACATAGTGTAATAATCGCTTTGGCAATGCCAGAATCTTATGTCAGCTCACCGTCTCATGGTCAACAATCAAAGGATGATGTCACGTCCTAAAACTACATTACACACTCTACCCCGTTCTGATTCTGATCACTCCCCTTTATTCATCACAACATATTTCCATACCAAGAGACCACGTTCTTTTAAGTATGAAGCTTTCTATTTTGAATATGATGAGCCTAGGGAAATTGTCAAATATTTGTGGTCTCACGATTCCTCAAACTACAATTTAAATAACACCTTAAATCATATCAAAATGGACACCATCCATTGGAACAAAAATGAACTCGGTAGGTTGGAGGAAAAATCTAGTGAGGCTCAGCAGCTCATTTCTTATCTTGAACACAAAGATGAAGTCATTGGTCTTACAAACAATGAAATACTCACCCTAAAGCCTACCAATAATAGACATCTGGCTTACTTACGACAAATAAGTATAAAATGGTGGACCAAATCTAGGATTAACTGGCTGAATCATGGGGACAAAAATACAAAGTTTTTTCACATGACTACAATTGTTAGATCAAGACATAATTATATCTCCTCCATTACCACTAATGAGGGTCATATCCTAACTGACGACAAATTGATAAGGGAGACTTTTGTCAAGTACTACCGAGAGCTATGCAGTCCTAAAACTATAAATTTAGATCTTATTATATAGCCTGCCTTGCCTAAACTCAACCCTAGTTGGAATGATAAGTTGATTGCCCACATCTCTAATGACAAAATCAAGGACTGATTGTGGGGCCTGGGCCTAGGTAAAGCCCCTATCCCGAATGGGTTTATCATGGAATTTTATAGAAATTACTGGGACCTAATTATCCTTGATTCTGTAACCGCATCGGGAACGCCATTATGTCAAACAATCTACCTATAGAGTGGACTAAAACCTCCTTGTTTTTCATCCCAAAGAAAGAACATCCCTCTAAGGTGTCAGATTTTAGGCTATTTCACTCTACAATGTACTATACAGAATTACTACAAAGCTTCTAGCTCAGAGACTCAAACCTACTTTAGACAGCCTAATTGATCAATGTCAATCTTCTTTCATCTCTCATAGATCAATCCAAGGCAACATCATGATTGCTCAAGAAATCACCCATTCCATTGCTAGAGACAAAAGGAAATTCCTGATGCTCAAAATTGATATGAAGAAGGCTTTTGACAGAATATCTTGGACTGTTGTGGAACTTATTCTTAGAAAGATGTGTTTTCCTCCTACCTTCATATCCTGGATTCTTACATGCATTAAATCACCTACTTTTACTTGTAACATTAATGGCACTGCCTCAAATCTTTTCACCAGTTATAGAGGTATCAGACAAGGGGATCCCATCTCCCCTTACCTATTCATCCAAGTCTCACAAGTGTTTACATCCTTGATAAACCAGTAGGTCAGAAATTGCTCTATTATTCCATATTCCATTAATAAGTTCACCCCTGAGCCACTTAATATATGTAGATGACCGCCTTATCTGCATTGCGACCATAAATCCAAACTGTATTGCCCTCAAGAAAGTCTTCAGGAACTATGAAATCCTAACAAATCAAAGAGTCAATCAGGCCAAATTCGAAATCTACTAGGCTCCCAAATTCAATCTTACTAGGAAGCACCACATTCAAGGTATTCTAAACTTCAGGGCTAGTTCCTATCCTTTCTCTTACTTGGGTGTACAAATCTCATATAAATATATTCCAGCTAAATCACAAAATGTGATAATGGATAAAATCTTAAAGAGAATCACAGGTTGGAAACAAATTTTGCTAAACTAGGCTGGTAAGTCCTTATCAACTCTATGTTAAACTCTATCCTTGTATGTGCACTCAGCTCCACTTTTATTGCCAATGGTATTTTGGAAGTCATTGAGAAACACAATAGATCAATTTTCGGGGACCATGGTGGGGGAAAGAGGCAATCTCACCTTATCAATTACGAAACTATTCAACTGCCCAAAGTTTGTGGTGGTCTCGGCATCAAGAATACTTGATCTGCTAAACAATAGGAACACTCCCTAGGTATAGTTGGTCACACAAAAATATGGAAAGGTCCACCCCTGGTCTATCCCAAATTCCCTGGGCTCATCGGCTTGGGGATGGAAAGCAATCATGAATATCCTAGATAGCATTAAACTGGGACTTTTAGTTCAGATTAGAAACGGATATAATACCTTGGTTCTTCAGGACCCCTAGATCTTCTCTACACCCCTTATTTGGATGCCTACTTATTTAAATGTCAATCTTCTATCAAATGACACAATGGTAAGTGATCTTATTTGTAATAACAGTTGGAACATTGACATGCTTACTGATATGTTTGGTCCTGATTTGATAAACTATATTATGTCAATTTATCTATCTTTTGATACCTGGCATTGGGTGAAGGATACCCATGATGTTGCTAAAGTAAATTCTATTTATAGGTTCATCATGGACAACTCTTTACCACCACCTTCGCTTGGAAGGCCATCTTGGTGCTCGCTCTGTCAAATTCCTGTTGCCCCAAAAATTAAAATCTTTTTTGTGTAAACTTTTACATAAGAGGCTTCCCACTTATGATATTATCCTATGTTTTGTTCCTTCATGTAATCCCTCTTGTAAGCTCTATGGTTATCCTCTAGAAAATATCGATCGTCACTTCTTTACATGTCCATTCTCCCTCCAATTTTGGTCCATAGTTCAGGCCAATCTCAATTTTAGTTTTGAATTCTGGTCTCATTGGCATAATGGTTCTTGGTTGAAGGAAGGCTCGTCTTTGACTCCCAGTTCAAGAGTAAAATTGAGATATTTTCTTGTTGTTTGCTTTTAGGGTATCTGGTTTGCCAGAAACGAAACTATTGTTAAATCCAAGATGGTAACCGCAAGGTCGGTCTGGCGGAGGGTATTGTCTAATGAATATGCTAACTGCCAGGTCCCTGAGACAATTCACCCCAAGGTCGTTCCCTGGCCCGGTGGGATCCCCCTCGTGTGGGGTTGACAAAGTTAAATACTGATGGTGCTTTCACTGACATGGGGAAGACTGGGGGGTTGGGTTTTGTTCTCCGCTCTCACGACCTTTCCTTTTTGGCTGTAGGGGCACTCTTGAGATGGAGCTGGTCGACACTGGAAAGTGAAGCTAGAGCTACGCTTGAAGGAATCAAATGTACTAGTTGCATTGGTATTCGGCTACTACACATTGAGTCTGATTCCGAGTTGCTCATAAACACCAACGATGATCCTCCTTGGGCAATCAAGTAGATCATCTGTGATCAAAATATTGCTTACCTCTTTTGATAACTACAAGATCACACATTACAACAGAAAGCAAAAAATGCAACTCACTTTTTTTGTGCAGCTTGCTCGTCGTTTGACATACGATGCTTTTTGGGAGGACCACCCTCCTTCGGAGGCCCTTTTCCTAATGTATTTTGATATCCCTCGTGCTATATCAATGGTTAGGTAACTTTTTCAAAAAAAAATATGATGCATCCAGGACTTGGGGAAGAAACTAGTGGAGAAGAAGCAACAAGAAGGGCACTTCAAGTTGATTCTTCTATTTTTATATTTCAGAATGATTTTTATTATGTTCCTCATATATTTTGTAATGAATTTGACATTTATGGGGAGCTAAATCTTAGTTATCTTAGCATATGTTAGCAGTCTAATTTTTGTTTATAGATGGATAATTAAACAACATTTTTGTCACTGATATTAGTATAACTTTTTTAATTCTTTTGGAACTTGTTTTGGTTAATGTGAATCTTATATTGAATGACAACTGAGAAGTTGATCTTTTATTCTTTTCCTTCATAGAAATGAGTCAAGAACATTGACATAGTTTTCGGTTCTAAGTTTATCTATGTTGAAGTTTGATACATCAATTTAACTTTTGTTAATGTGAATCTTGACAGCTAAGAGGTTGATTTTAAATTCTCTTATTGTTTAGAAATTAACCAAGGCATTAGCACTAGTTTATGGATATGATTTCATCTATGCAATAAGCTGAATTGCTTATCTAAATTATGTAGCTATTCTTGCTTATAATTTCTAACTTCTCTTGTTATGATTACATCTCAGAGGAATGTTAGCATACCATTAGAATTCCATAAGTTCTACAATCTTTTGATATCAGTTGAATCTCTTTTAAATCAATCTAATTAACATTCATATGAAAATATGATACTTAGTTCTAAGTCTAATGTACTCTAAGAGCAATTTTTATAAGTTGAATTTGTCATAATTATTATTGTTTTGTTTTAATCCATCCATAGCAGAATATTAGATGAACCTTATTCCTAAGAGAACCTATCATTAATTATTAATCCACTTTAAGACTTTCAGCTAAAATAGTTAGTTATCATTCTATATCACTGTTTTAGTTTGATTCTTCCTTTGTCTTTCCCCTTTTGCTTAGTTGTTGCTTTAGTCTTTTTAGTCTAGAATTAACTTAGAATTAGTTGGTGAATCTTAAGTTTCGAATCACTGTGTTTACAACATTCAAGTATACTACTCTGATATGTGCACTTGCATTTAAGTGAAGTGAGGAGTAGTACATAGACTACGCCTAAATCTTGTTTAGTTTTTAGACGTGTATAGTCTATGCCTAGACCTTAGTTTGCTTGAAAGTTCTATGCCTAGACTAAAGTCTTTTGCATTTTGTGCTTTGGGTATAATAAATTAAAACTGATTAGATTCAATCTAGCCCAAGTTATCAAGTAGTCCTAATTTTCAACATGAAGACCTTGAAGATAGGCAAATTAATCAGCTAATGGAACAAGTTTTTGTAGTAAGCCAAACTAAAGATCCTTTACAAAGATCTATGATATTTTATCATTTGAAGGAATTAGATAACCCTGAAGCTAAGTCTTGTCATTCTATTTTGAATACAACTAAATCAGTAGAGAAATCAGAAATTCAGAATGTGATGCAAGAAGCTTTTATTACTTAAATTAATGCAAGTGTTGTTAAAGAAGAGAATTTTCTCAAATTGGAGCTGAAGCTACTTCCTAATAATTTGAAGGATGAGTTTCTAGAAGATAACTCCACATATTCAGTGATAATCAATGTCAAGTTACACCAAAATCAAGTTAAAAAATTGTTGAAGAAACTGAAGCTATATAGAGAAGTGATTAGATATACAATTGATGATATCAAAGGAGTCAATCTCTTCATTTATATGCATAAGCCCTATGAAAGACAACTATAAGCTCACAATTGAAGGCCAAAGGAGATTGAATCCAATTATGAAAAAAGTTGTGAAGAAAGAAGTGATATAAAGCTCTTGAATGTTAGAATCATCTATTCAATCTCATATAATGAATGGGTTAGTCTAATTCAAGTTGTGGCAAACAAAGGTGGAATTACAATTATGAAATCTGATTCTAATGAGCTGATTTATACTAGAACAATAACTAGATGGAGAATTGTATTGATTTCAAAAACTAAACAAGGCAACAAAAGAAGGACCATTTTTTACTTCTTTTCATTGATCAAATGTTAGAAAGATTAGTCAAGCATTCTAATTTTTGTTATCTAGATGGCTATTTAGGATTCTTACAGATTCAAATTCATCCACAACATTAGGACAAGACAAGACAACTTTCACATGTTCATATGGGACATTTGCTTATAGAAGAATGTCATTTGGTTTATGCAATGTCCCAGCTATTGGATGCATTTATTTTCTCGACATATCACTTGCACATTTGTGTTATATAACATCATTTACCTCTTGTTTGTTTAAATTTCATTTGAAGAATTGATGCTTGTTATTCAAGTGACCACAGGATTCAAGTCAAGTTGAAAAGACAAACAATCCTGTTGGAAAAAAAAGAAGGGGATCACTCTTTGCAAGCTGCCATAAAGCAATGAAAAAGGAATTCTTTTGCAAATAGAGGAGACCAGAGGACAGGTGGCATTTGATGAAAGAATATAAGCTTCTGATGGAGATCAAAGGGTGATGGTGATGTCATATAAAAAGGGGATATTCTGGAGCAATATGATCATCTACTATCTGCTAGAGTCTACATCTAGAGCTTGGGAAAGAAACCAGTGGAGAAGAAGCAACACGAAGGGCACTTCAAGTTGATTCTTCTACTTTTATATTTTAGAATATTTTTTATTATGTTCTTACATCTATGAGGAATTAAATCTTAGCTCTCTTAGGATAGGTTAGTAGTCTAATTTTTGTCTATGGATGGATGATAGAATAATATTTTTGTCACTAATATTAGTATAACTTTTGAATGTTTTTTGAACCTATTTTTGTTAATGTGAATATTATATTATATGACACCTGAGAAGTTGATCATTGATTATTTTCTTACTTAGAAATGAGTCAAGATCATTAACATAGTTTCTGGTTTTGATTTTATCTATACTAAAGTTTGATGCATCTATTTAACTTTTGTTAATGTGGATCTTATATTGAAATGTCGGTCGAGAAGTTGATTTTAGATTCTCTTTTTGTTTAGAAATGAATCAAGGACATTAGCACTAGTTTATGGATCTAATTTTTTCTATGCAATGAATTGAATTGCTTATCTCATTTTTGCGGTTATTGTTGCTTATATTTCTGACTTCTCTTATTATGCTTACATATGAGAGGAATGTTAGCATAATATTAGAAGTCCATAAGTTATGTAATCTTCTGATATCAGTTGAACCCCTTTTAAATCAACCTAACTAGCATTCATATGAAAATGAGATACTTAGTTCTAAGTCTAATGTACTATGAAAGCAATTTTTATAAGATGAATTTGGCATAATTATTATTGTTAAGTTATTCTAATTCATTCGTAGAATATTAGACGAACCCCATTCCTAAGAGAACCTATTATTAACTGTTAATCTACTTAAAACCTAAAGTAGTTAGTTATTATTCTTTATAACTATTTTAGTTTGATTTTGCCTATGTCCTTCCCCTTTTGATTAGTTGTTATTTTAGTTGTTTTAGTCTAAAATTAACTTAGAATTAGTTAGTGAATCTTATATTTCAAATCACTGTGAATATGAAATCCGAGTCTACTACTTTGATTTGTGCACTTGCAGTTGAGTGAAGTAAGGAGTACATAGTCTACGCATAAATCTTGTTTAGTTTTTAGTTGTATATTGTCTATGCCTAGAACTTAGTCAGCGAAAAAGCGGATGCCGGGTACTGAAAGATCGTTGAAAGGAAAGTGCACAATGATTTTGACTGGCAGAATGTTCAAACCAGTAGGAAGTAGTGGTCGCTTTTGATTTTTATGCAACCGAAGATGTCAGGATCCTTTAGGAAAAAATGAAAAAAAAAGGGAACAGTCCGAAAGGGTAGCAACGTCAGGAAATAGTTTCAAAAAGTTGGGGTATAGAGCCGTAAGCGCGGTGGGGGGTGACACAACTCCTTTTGGGTGGAAGGGACGGAGCCCTACATTGAACTAGGCCTAAAATCTTTTGCATTTTGTGCTTTGGGTCAAATAAATTAGTTAGTGAATCACTATCACGACACCCATCGACAGGCAGTCGAATCTGTCGCCTGGCGGCCGATTCGACGACCCTCATCCGAATCGGCGGCCCTCGGCTTCTTGTTGGTCCATCTGTCTGCATGTCATTTGATTAGTCCCCCATCCCCAAGCAGCCCAATTTGGCATCCGAATGTCGGATTCGGCTGCCTGAGCCCTGATTCGGGTTGCCTCCCTCTCTCTTGCACGTCTTCTCTCCCTCTCGACCGCGACCAGTTTCGACCTCTCTCTCCATAACATTGGCCGCCAACGACCAGATCCAAATGCCAAGACATAACTCGGACACTGACGGCCAATTTTTTATATTTTAAAAATGATACCCAATGGGCAAACCTATCATAAACTTCGATGGGCATCCGACGAATGGATCCCATCGAAAGTTCTGAAGGTTGTTGTCCTTTGGAACTTCCGACGGAGATGTCCGTCTGAATTTGTAAAGGATGTTTTTGCGACGACACTTCTTATCAAAAATACCAACAATTTTTTGTGCTCATTGAGACATTTTTATCAACAAACGATATTTTCAAAGATCATTGTCCTGTCAAAAAATCTGTCGGAAACTCAAGTTTTAAATGGATTTCATGGGATTTGCATGGAAAAGAATTTGTGACGAATGTCATGGGATTTTTCCAATGAAAATTTGTAAAAATGTTGTAGTGACTCCTTTCCTTGGTTGATGAGCTCCTAGGCACAATGGCAAGAGATGAAAGAAAGAAGGTAAGGGCTACTGGTTCCATGGGGAAAGATGGAGAGACTCGAATACTGACGGACAATTTTTTATATTTTAAAAATGATTCCCAATGGGCAACCTTGTCATAAACTTCGATGGGCATCCGACAAATGGAGCTCATCGAAAGTTCTGAAGGTTGTAGTCCTTTGGAACTTCCGACGGAGATGTCCGTCTGAATTTGTAAAGGATGTTTTTGCGACGACAATTCCTGTCAAAAATACCGACAAATTTTTGCACCCGTTGAGACATTTTTACCGACAAATGATATTTTCAATGATCGTTGCCTTGTCAAAAAATCTGTCGAAAACTCAAGTTTTAGACGGATTTCATGGGATTTTTCATGGAAAAGAATTAGTGACGAATGTCATGGGATTTTTTTGATGAAAATTTGTAAAAATGTTGTAGCGACTCCTTTCCTTGGTTTCCTAGGGACAATGGCAAGAGATGAAAGAAAGAAGGTAAGGGCTACTGGTTCCATGGGGAAAGATGGAGAGAAATAAGGTTTTGGGGAGAGTTCTACTACCGAATGTAACACCCCAAATTTGCATCCTAAAAGCTAAGGGAATTTAGAGCACTCAGCTGTGTTAGCCCATTCGTGATCACATAATCATAATAAAAATATGATTTTCTACTATTGCAGCAGAAACTTAAACCAATAAAATAAAATGAAATAATCTTTCAAATATAGTGGAAGACTTAATCAAAACATTTAAACTAGTGTTGTAGATGAAAAATCATAAGTAATATCCACTCTTCAAAAAGATATCTAAAACCCATAGTATGGACTCCATGGCATCATGACATAAATTAAACCTAGACAATGTGCAATCTTCTCGTCATGAGCTAAGCCATCATCATCCATACATTGTTACATGCACGGGTCCAGGGTGTAGGTTTCCTAGTTAGAGTATGTAAAATCATGCAATGCGATGCCATGATCCTAAAAATGATACTATATGCTTTCCATATACATTTCCATATAATAGAAAAATAGACATATGCATGTTGTGTACTTAACATATGATTCTACATGTCGATTAATAACATTAATCTATCATCATGCATATAATATGAAAGCATTGTAAGATGTCTAAAATTACCCATAATCACACATTTAGTATGAGAACATTCATAACAATCATACAATTCCATAGGCACATTAAATGACTTACCTTACCATTGCCTCATTACTTTCCTCAGAGTTCTCAAACTTCCACTTTCATGGGAATCATTCCATTCACCCTTTTTAACATTTATATCTTCCGATAGTTGGGATTTATGTCGTTGCCCTTACAATAGGCTAGCTAAGCTTGGAGACAATGCTCACGACCGTGCATGAGGTGTCACGGCCATGCCATGTCCCTATCACGATCGTGCCTCCAAGCACATGGTCAAGCCATCAGACGTTGCAAACCCTCGCTCACGGTCGTGACCATGGTGGTCACGGCCGTGCTCTGCACAGTCATGGCCATGACATATTCTGTCATGGGCATGAAAGCGATGTTTCCTTCTCGCTCACAATCGTGACTAGATGGTCACAGTCATGCCTAGCATTTCACGGGCGTCAGGACAACTTTTCGTTGAAATGAATCTGCGGCTCGATCATGGCCATTCCGAGAGCCATCATGGTCGTGCCACGACCCAAAATCTCGGCGCCCAACTCAATTTTTACACGATTTTGATCCAAAACTCTTGAATAAATACTACAAATAATCAAGAATGATACATGCATATTTTCTAAGCATTAGAGGATCATAAGAACATAAAAATCATGGAAATTCATGAAATTTTTAGGATTTAGGGTTCGTCCCTTTCAACATGAAGAACATAATCATGAACATACAAAAACCTAACCATTAAATCTATACAATTCTAAGCATGATAACCAAATCAGATTTTAGAGAGGCATATGAAATCCCTCAATCACACCTACCAAGAACCCAATCCAGTCATGCAACCATTGAGAGGGAAGAGAGGGGTTTGGATCCCCTTTACATACCTTTCAATCCTTGTTTACTCTTCTCCTCTTTCATCCTCTTCTTCCTCCTTGTTCCTTGGTTCCTCCTCAAGCCCTAGCAGTCACGTGCACAATGAGGGAAAATGAGATTAACAAGGGAACTTAGAGTGTTTAAATAGGGGAAATCATGAGAGTTTTGGTAAAGACCAAATTTCCCTTGATTTAAAATTTTGAGGTATTACATCCCCCTCCTCTAAAGAAAATTTGTCTTTGAATTTAAACATGCATAGAACATCTACCAAACAATTTTGGAAATTGTTCTTTCATTTTGTCTTCTAATTCTCATGCACTTAACTTTCATTGTGGCGCTTCCATGCAATTTTCACCATTTTCTGTACTATGTACCTCATGACGACACTCACCATACTCTAGTATCTCTGTAGGATACTCTTCTTAAATGAGGTCTTCCTTGATGGTTGACTTTTCAATCACCACCGCATGAGAGTTATCATATGTGTACTTGCGAAACATTGATGCATGAAAACGTTATGGACAAGGTTGTCAAATTCGAGTTTCATTGTAGATTCATTTTATGGGGGGTAGAATCATATCGTAAAATTGGTTCGTAAATACGTAAAGTTTAAACATGATGCACATTAAACTAATAAATTCAATAACATATTAATTATGCAAATATATAATTATTATAAATATAAAATATAACTCATAAATAAAAGAATCTCACAAATCAAACATTATTCATGGCATTTAACAATTAAAACATTCAACGATGCATAACCCATCTCATCATTGCCAATTAAAAAAATATATAAATTCAATTGACATCCCAAAACTATATGAAATATATATATTAAACAAGTATCATATATATATATATATATATATATCATAATGTCATGAATAAATCATTTTCATAAAATTAGTGCATGACGCATGCCTTGGATTAGTCCCACATGCATAAGTTACGGGAGAGATGCTGGGTATGTACGGGAACATGGCCTTAGCCTAATATGATGCATTTTGAGAAAATCATGCAGGCTTAGGCCCAAAGCGGACAATATCCTATGCAAGTGCAAAGGTGTTACATATGGTATCAGAGTCACTCCGCATGAGCCTATGTGCATGATGGGGTACGATCGCTCAACGAGGATGTTTAGTCACTAAGGGGGGAAGTGTGCATGAAGCATGCCTTAGATTAGTCCCACATGCATAAGTCATGGAAGAAATGTTGTGTATATATGAAAAAATGCCTTAGCCTAATAGGACGCGTTTTGAGAAAATTGTGCGAGCTTAGGCCCAAAGAGAACAATATCCTCTACAAGTGCAAGGGTGACATAAAAATGCATTACTCTAATATATCTTTTTGTCACATTATTATTTTTCAATGTTTCAGTCCAAAAAATTTAAATAACAACGAAAGGAAATCTATTGAAAATTTAACATTATTATGACTATTCCCATTTTTGCACTAAAGTTATATCATAATAATATTTATTTTGAATTAATTGAATATGTCATAATTTTCATGTTTATATTTTCCTTAAGTCGGGATTAATGAAAATCAATTGAAAAAGGACAAAAAAGAAGCAAAAAAAGAATGAGAAACAAAAAAAGAGTATGTGATAGGCTTTGAACCAGCAACCAATCAAATTCCTATCATCATATCAGCCACCATGACAATATAGAGAATTTGTCATAAAGTTGACGAGTTTGGTACTTAGTTGCACGAGGTTAACAATTTTAATGGTTTGAATCGCAATTCGAAACGAGTTCAGTCCAAATTCCAATTTTAGCACGAGATGATTTAGGTTTTCCACCTAAACTCATAAACTCATCCGAGTTGAAGTATCAAGACGCGAGTTTGACAACTTTGGTTATGGATTCTGGCATATGAAGGAGGTAATACCAATTTGTATGCTCCTTCTCCCATCTTTTCCAAAATCCTAAATGGGCCTATGTATTTGGGAGTCAATTTGTCTTTCCTATTGAATCTCATGACTCCCTTGATAGGAAATACCTTTAATAACATGTGATCTCCAACTTGGTAAATTTGTTTCCTTCTCTTTTTATCAACATAGCTCTTCTAGCGGTTCTGAGCTGTCAACGTTCTTTTCTTTATCAAATCTATCTTCTTAGCATATTTCTCTTCTAGTTCTAGCCCTACTAGTCTTCTTTCACCAACTGCACTCCAACATGTGGGAAACCTACAAGGTCTTCCATACAATGCTTCAGATGGTGCCATCTTGATGAAGGAATGATAACTATTGTTAAAAGAAAACTCTGCTAGAGCGAGGTGATCATTCCATCTGCCTTGTCAATCTATAGCATATGCTCTCAGCATGTCTTCCAAGGTCTGAATAATCCTTTTGCTTTGCTCATCACTCTGAAGGTGGAAAGTAGTATTGTAGTGCAGTCTTGTGCCAAAAGCATGTTACAACCCTCTCTAGAATCTAATTGTAAATTTGGGATCTCTGTCCGATACAATGTAAACAGGAATCCCATGTAATCGGATTATCTCATCCACGTACAACTTCATCATGCTTGCAGCTGACTGCCTCACCTTGTAAGGTAAGAAGTGAGCTAACTTGGCCAGTCTATCCATAATAGTCCAGATGGCATCGTGACCCTACTATGTCTTAGGAAGACCCATAATAAAGTTCATTGTGATTTCCTCCCACTTTCACTATGGGATGGGTAACGGGTTTAACAATCTAGGTGGCTTGTGATGCTCAATCTTGACCTGTTGACAGACCAAGCACTTGGAGATAAATTCTGCCACTTATCTTCTCATGTCCTTCCACCAAAATGTCCTTTGCAGGTCCTTTAACATTTTAGTGATTTCAGGATAAATAGTAAACTCTGACTTGTGGCTCTTAGTCAGAATTTCTTCCTTGAGCTCTCTATTTTCATGTACCCATAACCTGTGTTGAAACTTGATGGTCCATCTTTATCAATCTTGTAATTTGGGTTCCCTTTCTCACACAGAGTATTCCAATTCCTCTTGTGCTTGTTCAATCCTTGCTATCAAATCAAGTTGAATAACATAATGCATTATTAACTTTTATTGATTACATCCTTCGATGAGAGTCCACTTGTAGACTCTTAGACATACCACTGCCCTTCCCATTTCCTGCTCAAAGCATCTGCTACTGAGTTGACCTTTCCTTAATGATAGAGAATACCGAACTCATAGTTTTTTAGGAATTCTAACCACCTTCTTTGTCATGTTAAGTTCCTTCTGAGTGAACACATACTTGTGACTTTTGTGGTCAGTAAAGACTTCAAACTCTTCTCCATACAGATAGTGGCGCAATCTTCAAAGCAAATACCACTACTGCCAATTCCAAGTCATGAGTGGAGTAGTTTCTCTCATGAGACTTGAGTTGTCTGGAGGCATAAGCCATCGCTCTTCCATGCTACATCAATACAAAGCTCAGTCCAGTTCTACTTGCATCATTATACACACCCTCCTGCTCCTATGAAAATTGTTAGCATTGATGTTGTGATCAATCTCTTCTTCAATTCCAGGTAACTGTCTTTACACTTATGTGTCCATTTGAACTTCTCTCCTTTCTTAGTCAATTTTGTCATAGGTGCAGCAATTTTGAAGAAGTATTGAATGAACCTTCTGTAGTAACCGGCTAATCCAAAGAAACTTCTAATCTCTGTCCCTTTCCCAATTGATGGAAGCTTCCACCTTTGTTAGGTTAAATCCCTTCTTTTGAAACTGTGGCCCAAGAACATCACTTGCTCCAATCAGAATTCATACTTGGAGAATTTGGCATATAGCTGATGTTGCCTCAATGTCTCCAAAATAATTTGTAGGTGTTTTTGGTGTTCTTTAGGACTTGATGAGTATACCAGGATATCATCCGCAAACACAACAACAAATCTGTTGAAACGGGGATTGAATATCATGCCCATCAAATTCATAAATATTGCAGGTTTATTTGTTAGTCCAAAAGACATAACCAAAAATTCATAATGGTCATATCTTGACCTAAATGTCGTCTTAGCAATGTCCTCATCAGCTACCTTGAGCTCATGGTATCAACTTCTCAAATCAATCTTTGAGAAGACCGATGTTGTGTTAGTCAAATAAATCATCAATACTGGGTACATGATATTTGTTCTTGATTGTCACTTTATTCAGCATCTTGTAATTTATGCACAGTCTTAGTGAGCCATCATTCTTCTTAAAAAATAGGATGGGACATACTTCGCTTAATGAATCCTTCATCTAGTAATTTTCTACAATTGAGTCTTCAACTCCTTCATTTCTGCTGGTGTCATTATGTAGGGAGGTTTTGAGATAGGAGTCATCCCTAGCATGAGTTTAATGTGGAAGTCGATCTCCCTTTCCAAAGGTAATCCCGAAAGTTCATCGGGAATACATTAGGAAAATCCCTAACCACTTGAAGTTCTTGTAGTGGCTTGTGTTGGAAATCACTCTTGATGATGCTTGTTAGAATTTTTTGACAATCCTTGTTCAACATTTTGGTTCTTTACACTGAGAAAATCATCATCTTCTTCCCTTGATAAAATTTTACGAAAAATCACAAAACTACCATATTTCTTGTCTATTTGGATCTTCTTTTCTCAGCACCTCAAGTAGGCATCATCTAAGATAATCAATCCATACCTAGTACAAGGTTAGCAAATGCAGATGATATGAAGGAGTGAGTAGCACCCGAGTTAATAATACATTTGCATAGTGATCGACAACAAGAAGGTTAATTTGGATCACATCGTTAGACTTTTGGGCCTCATCCACTTGTATGGTGTATACCCTTCCAGGTGGTTCTCTATTGGTTTTCATCTTCCTTTCCTTTGCCCTTGTCTTGGTAATCAGACTTCTTCTAAGTGCACTCGCTTGCAAAGTGGCCCATCTTGCTACAATTCAGACATGCTCATGACTTCATCATGCACTCACCAGGATGAAACTTATGGCATTAGCAATAGACTTTACAGCCCTGACCACCTTCACCTCTAAAGTATGGCTTTGAGTCCTTGTGCTTTTTCCCATATCTTTCTTTAGGTCATGTTCATACTTCTTTTGAGCACCAATCTCCCTTGCTAGACTGGATGCTAGGGATATCATCTTGGCCATGGTTTCAGGATCCCCACATTTAACATTCATCCTCAGGTGAGGATTCAACCCTTTTAGAAAGTGGTTGACCTTGATCTTCTCATTTTCTTTTAGAGGACTATACCTCTCAAGTTCCAAAAACTTATTGAGATATTCTTCCATAGTCATGTTGCCTTATTAGAGGTTCATAAACTCAATTGCTTTTTTCTCTTGTACATGTGGGGGAAGGCAATGATCCCTGAAAGCTTTCTTGAAATCTCTCTAGGCGATCTCATCCTTCTCGTCAAATTGAGTCTTAGTGATGGACTTCCATTAGTGGTGAGCTTGGTGAGTGACCAAGTTGACCCTGTGCCTTTTAGAGCAATCCATCACCTTGAACTTCTTGGTGATCACGTCCAACTAGGCTTTTGCCATGTCTGGATCTCTGTCCCCATTGAAGGTAGGGGGATGCAGCATTAGGAACTTCTCGATTTTAGAACTCGACCGGCTAGAGTGGTCCGAGTTCACATTCCTTTCCAAAGAACGAGCTAGGCGAGTCATGTTCTCGATAAATTCTCTCTGATCTCCTGAAGCATTGGAGGGACCACCTTATTCCATCTTTCACATAAAAAAATTAACCAAATGTTAGTTGGTTAATTTAAACAATATAATCATATGGAACAATACTTACATACTCTTAACTTTAAATGGCTGCTCATGACGACTGCACATAGACCTAGACCCTTAACAATTATGTAACACACTTATCATAACTCCTAAGCATGCTCTGATACCAAATTGTAACACCACGAAATTGACATCATAAAAGCTAAGGCAATTAGGGCATTCGGCTTTGTTAGTCCGTTCGCCATCATATAATCATAACAAAAATATGATTTTCTGATATTGCAGTGAAAACTTAAACCAATAAAATAAAATAAAATAATCTTTTAAATATAGTGGAAGACTTAATTAAAACATCTAAAGTAGTGTTATAGAATAAAAAATCATAACTAATATTCAATCTTCATAAAGATATCTAAAACCCATAGTCTAATGGACTCCATGACATCATGACATAAATTAAACCTAGACAGTGTACAATCTTCTCATCATGAGCTGAGCCGCCATCATCCATACATTAGTTACCTACACGGATCCAGGGTGTAGGGTTTCCTAGTTAAAGTATCATAATCCTAAATAGGATACTACATAATTTACATATTCATTTCCATATAATAGAAAAAAAATAGACATATGCATGCCATGTACTTAACATATTAGTATGCATGTCAACCAATAACAATAATCTATCATCATGCATAAAATATGAAAGCATGGTAAGACATGAAAAATTAACCATCATCATACATTTAGTATGGGAACATTCATAACAATCATACAATTCCATAGGCACATCTGACCTAAAAAGTTGCCTAATCCGGTTAGTCACGGTCGTGCCTGGGGTGTCACAGCCATGCCATGTCCCCTTTCACGGCCCTTCCTCTATATGCACGATCGAGCGGTTGCAAACCCTCGCTCATGGTCATGACCAGGGTGGTCATAGTCGTGCTCTGCATAGTTACGATCGTGACATATTCTGTCACGGACATGAAAGCAATGTTGGCGCGTTCCTTCTTGCTCACGGTTGGCCGTGCCTAGCGTTTCATGGTCGTGACAGTAATTGTCACAAGCGTGAGCGCAACTTTTCGTTAACACGAATCTGCGGCTCGATAACCACCATTCCGAGAGCCATCACGGTCGTGCCACGGCCCAAAATTTTGCCGCCCAACTTTATTTTTACATAATTTTGATCTAAAACTCTTGAATAAACACTATAAACCATCAAGAATGATGCATGCATGTTTTCTAGGCATTAGAGGATCATAAGAACATAAAAATCATAAAATATCATGAAATTTCTAAGATTTAGGATTCATCCCTTTCAATATGAAGAACATAGTCATAAACATACAAAACCCTAAGCATTAAATCTATACAATTCTAAGCATGATATCCAAATTAAATTTTAGAGAGGCATATGAAATCCCTCAATCACACACCCAGAACTAAAGTGTTCTTGGATCCCCCAATCCAATCATGCAATCATTGAGAGGGAAGAGAAGTGTTTACATCCCATTTACATATCTTTCAATCCTTGTTTACTTTTCTTGTAACAACCAAAAAAAAGAGAAGATAACAGCCGGCAAGAAGAAGTAAATGCCAAGATGTCATTATCCCTAACATTCAGGGAATTCAAAAGTGGACAGCTAAAAGCAAGGAAAGAAAATTAATTGGGGAGAATTCAAATCACAAGCAATTATGAGAGGAATCAAGAAATTATGGAGAAATAAAACTAGAGCTGGAGAAAAGATTTCAAACGTTTAGATCCCTGAATTGATGGAAGGACAAATGCCAAGCAATAATGGGGAATTAATGGGATTAATGCCCTTGATTATCTGAGAATTTCTTTCACTCTAACAACCCCAAAAAAAAACTTTTCTCTTACCATCATTCTCTCCCAAGCCGTGCCAATTCTGGAGGAATCTTCTGACCTGATACAACATCACATGTGAGATCACGTATTATGGAAATAATGGGGGACCAAAATATGAATCTGAAAATTAATGGAGGAATAACACAAAAGATCTTCTCTCATCTCCCCACCCAGAAGAAAGAATGGACCTTCCCATTTCTGACTGCCGATTCTGATTTTTTTTTCTCTCCTTCCCCTCACGCACTCACTCACATCTCCATTCCATCCTCACGCCTTTCTTCAATCTGGATGGCCCTGTAGGTGGAGATCAGCCAAGAGAAAGAGATCTCGCACCAGGACAGTAGAGGAGACAGAGAGGACATGACCGATAGGTTTTCTGACGAATCAAGACAGGGATCAAACACGAAAACCAGGTGAGTGAATCGAAATCACCCTGCATAACTATGAATAGGATTTGATTAGAATGCCATTATGATTGATTCTGCAAAATGACTCATGATCAAATAAATGAAGGCTAAGTATGAATTATTTTCCCTCTGATTCGAAAATTGTGTTGATTGTTTGTATAAAGGTGTTTTATTTACCATTGTCTTGTTTTGATGATTGCTTTGATGTAGTGATACTCTTAGAATTGAAGTCTATGAAATTTTGCATGTTCTGTACATTGTATGTTACTAAAAATCCGATCGACCAATCAAAAGGAATCGGTCGACCGATCTCTCATAGATCAATCAACCGACAGATGGAGACCGGTCGACCGACATCATGTTTGCATTTGCCCATGTAGTACACAAATCGGTCGACTGACGGATGGAGACCGGTCGCCTGACGTCTTGTTTGCATTCGTCACGTACACAAATCGGTCAATCAACAGATGGAGACCGGTCGACCAGCGTCTTACCCACCAATGAAATACACAGCTCGGTTGACCGACTTCCATAAATCGATTGACCGACCCTCGCACCTGAATTCGCCCATGCACAGATCGATCGACCGACCTATGGAGACCGGTCGACCGACCCTCGAGTCTGACTCTTAAATTATTTATTATTAAATCTAGGTGTTTGTTATAATTATTATTAGTTTCCCCTTCTGATTGATTATTTATATGACTAAATCTAAAGGCAAGTTATTGTTTTACCCTTCTATTGATCCAATCACCTCTATAATATGAAAGAACGACAAGATGATAAAGTGATTAATAAGGAAAGATAAAAAGATAAATGATGGGTGGCTAGCCCATGCTAGATGCTTAAAGATAAGGGCTGTCCTCTTAGTCATGACTTGATCAATCATTGATCTGTACAAGGTTGTATTATTTTGCTCGGCGTAAATCCCAAAAGTTAAAAGAACCTAAAGTCATCTTAGTTATAAACAAAATTCAAGGTAAAGAAGAGTGTACAAATGATACAAATATAATGGTAAGTCAAGCATTGTTATGATTTCTGTCTGATAATTGAGTCTCCTTATAATTCCAAGTTTACTATGTGTTACATGATATTACTGCTCTTCGTTATCCATGGATCTCTATCATTCTAATGATTTTATGTCCTGATTAAGATCAATTAATTAACGATTCTGATATATCATGTTTAATACTTATGCATTATATAAATATATTGATTCCGCACTAGGCTATAAAGCTTACGGGAGGACTTTCTCACCTTGTGTTTGATTTTCACAGGGCTAGGCCAGTGACGGTGCGAGATCGTGTGTCGCGACAGAGCTCAGGCGATGACAAAACACATAAACCAAAAGGCCTAGATATCTAATTTATTTCTTTTCGCAAACATGTTCCTTTTATTCCATTCTCCTTCTATTGCTGATGTGTACCGAGTCTTAGTCAAAGTGATGGTTAAAGTTGTAATGTTTGTAACTCCTTCAGATTGATCATCGTCATGTGGGCGATTTGAGGGCATTACATTTCTCCTCTTTCTTCCTCCTTATTCCCTTAGTTCCACCTCAAGCCCTAGCCGTCACGTGTACAATGAGGGAAACAAAAATTAATAAGGGGATTTGAAGTCTTTAAATAAGAGAGATCATGAAGATTTTGACCAAAATATCAAATTGCTCTTCATTTAAATCTTGAGGTATTACACAGGTTAATAAAAATATTAGTTCCACCTTTTAAGAGTAGCTTAGAACATTCAGTATCTTCACTAAAGAATAAAACTGTCATAAGATTCTTCTACTTTTTAGAATAATTTGGTCTTATTACATAATAATAATAATAATAATAATAATAATAATAATAATATATGTGTGTGTACACACGTATAAATTTTAAAAAATATAGATCTTAGATGTTGTTTAATTGGAAAGGCTACAACTGGACAAGGTGACCATTCTTTATTTATATTTGGCTCGTCCAACTAATAGTTGGCTCGTCACAAAGAATGCGACCGTACTGTCCGCTCCACTTCGCACGTGTCGCCGCCACGTCCCCACGTGCGCACGCCAATGGGATTCCCGCACTCGTACTACGTACCACTTTCTTGCACGTGTCAACTGCTCTTCCTTCTGTACTGCGGCCCGCCCACTTTTTATAGTCCGGCTGTCTTTTCGTCGTCCTCTGAAGCAAAGCATCGAACAGCTACGGCGGCAATTGGGATCTGGTCGAATTGGAAACACTCCAATCGAGCTCTGATGGAGACCGAGCATCTGAGCTATCGCTACATGGGCCGCACTTACAGCGACTGCGGCGAATCCTCAGGCGCCTTTAGCGACAGTAACCGCGATCGATCCGTCGAGTTCACTTCTCCTGCTCCATGCGCTGTCGCCGCCGGCATCCACCGTTATCTGCTCGCCTGCGCTGCGGCTGACAACTCGGACGACGTCGTGCGCGGCCTGATCGACGACCTGCAGTCCTCCTCCGTCGACGCCCAGCGCAGCGCCGCCATGGAGCTCCGCCTCCTGGCGAAGCACAGCCAGGAGAACCGTCTCCGAATCGCCCGCGCCGGCGCCATCCCGTCCCTCGTCGCCCTCCTATCCCATTCCGACGCGCAGCTCCTGGAGCACGGCGTCACTGCAATCCTCAACCTCTCCCTCTGCGACGAGAACAAGCCCCTCATCGCGGCCGCGGGCGCCGTCCGGCCACTCGTCCGCGCGCTCCGCATCGGCTCCCCGGCTGCGCGGGAGAACGCGGCCTGCGCTCTCTTCCGGCTCGCCCAGGTGGAGGAGTACAGGATCGCCATCGGCCGCGACGGCGCCATCCCGCCGCTGGTGGCGCTGCTGGAGGGCGGCGGGCAGAGGGGGAAGAAGGACGCGGCGACGGCGCTCTACGCGCTGCTGGCGTCGAGGGAGAACAAGACCCGCGCGGTGGAGGCCGGGGTGGTGCGGTTGCTACTGGACCTGATGGCGGAGCCGGAGTCGGATGGGGGCACGGCGGACAAGGCGGCGTACGTGCTCCATCGGGTCGTGGCGACGGCGGAGGGGCGGGCGGCGGCGGTGGAGGAAGGCGGGATACCCGTTCTGGTTGAGATGGTCGAGGCCGGGAGCCAGCGGCAGAAGGAGATCGCCGTGCTCTCGCTGCTGGAGATCTGCGAGGACAACGCCGTGTACCGCAAGATGGTCGCCCGCGAAGGCGCCATTCCTCCCCTCGTCGCCCTTTCCCAGTCAGCCCACCGGAAATCGTCCAAGGAAAAGGTTTGTCACAGTTATTTCAACGCCTCCGTTATTCCGACTCCGGCGGTGCTCCGGCCGGCGCCGACGGCCTTCGGAAGTCATCTCCCACTACTACTTTTTTTTTTTGTATCGCCAACTAAAATTTTGCTTATTTATTTTTTTCCTGAATTAATTTTTAAAAATAGGCGGAGACGCTGATCGAGTTGTTGAGGCAGCCGTGGACGGCCGGCACCGGCAGCAGGGAGAAGACGACAGCGGACACGAGCGAGTAAGATGGGAACAAAAGATGAGGACACGTGGAGCGTTCTCAGGGGACGTTGTGGTGTTAGAGATAAAACTAATCTTTGTACATAATAGTTGTTATTAACTACATCTGACTCGAGTTGAGCGTACACTATATGTTTTTTTCTCAGATAATTTAGAATGTTTTTTTTTTCTTCGTTGTTGGGTGGTTATTTTTACAATTTTTTCCTCCTATATATATTTTTTATTTATTCGTGATCAGATTAAAAGTATAATTTTAAAGAAAACAGTAAAATAAGGAGATTGTGGAGTGTGGTTGGTGTGCGTTTGGATGTAACATACGAATAATTATGGAAAAGAAGAAAAAAAGAAAAATTGTGGATTACGACATCACGGTAACCAAAAGTTCAAAGTCTTATGCTGTGGACTAAAGTTCTCTACTTTTGTCTATTTTCTTTTTCCAGTCCTAGGAAATGTCCTTTACGTTAACTTTTAAACAAAACGGGGACGTGATTTGCGTGATGACGTCCGCAAAGAATTTGGTTGATTGGTTGCGACTTGTGACGACGGAGTGACTGGTCCTGGTCATCTTTGGGTGCTCAAGTCGTTTCTGGGAAGGAGGTAAATTTAATAAAAAGAAATTATTCTTCCTCTTAAAATTTTAACATAATAATCCTCCTAATACTTAGGTATTTAAAATACTTTTATAAATTGATATATTTACCATATGTGTCATTATGAGATTTAGGAGAATATAGAAAAAATTACACCAAATATATCATCCAACATTAAGGTTTAACGATGTCCTCCATTTTTTAAATTATTTTACCCGATGTTCTTTTTATCTGGGATAGGCGGTCTTCCGATTTTTCGTCTATGTGACGTCCACTTGGCCATCCCCTCTCCTCCATATAACTAACCATTGGATGTGGTAGTATTAAAGAATTAAAAAAATAAAAAATGCCACTGTGGAACGTGGGAGGGGGCCCTCGTGCCCACCCTCTGAGGTCGCAGAGGGTGGGCGCGAGCCCTCCTCCCACGCGCCGCATTGGTATTTTTTATTTTATTAATTATTATTATTATTTTAATATTATCACGTTGGACGGTTAGTTATGTGGAGAAGAGATGAGACAGCCATGTGGATGCCACGTAGACGAAAAACTGGGAGATCGTCTATCCCAAGTAAAAAAAGGTGAAATGAGTTAAAAGATGAAGGACATCTATTATAAAGTGAAGTTGGAGGACATCGCTGAGCAAACCTTAAAGTTGAAGGACATTTAATATAATTTTTTCCGGAGAATATAGCAATGTCCAAATTGAGTAGCATGCGAATCATACAACAAATAATGATGATAGTAATTGTTAAATCAACTCAAACCTAGATCGATACAGATTTCAAAATCAAGTCTGTAATATGATTGAAATTAATATATATATATATATATATTGAATTAAATAAATATAAAATTAAGATACTTTTTATTATTATTAGAGTTGACATAGAAAAGAAAGTGTTAAATCACAGATGAGAGGTCATTGGTCTTTTATTTGACGAAAGTATTGATAATGCCAAAAATTTGATCACATCTACAAATTCACTTATTTTTTTAAAATTACATTTAAGACATTTTGCAATCAAATACGTCTTGGTATTATAAGGGTCTCGACGTTTAAACAACAAGCCTATGCACAGTTAAGAGGACATTTTCGGGGAAAATTTTTCAAGCCTTTTTCATTTGTGATTCAGAATAAATTTAATTTCATATGATTTTTTAAAAAAATTATTGCAATATCTAATCATAAATTATCGATTATTTATTTAAATTTTTTAAGACCCACCACATTATTTCATTTGATTGTGATTAATTATTGATAATTTTAATTATTCTAAGAATTTTAATTACCATCTCACGTAATCAAAATAGCAAGCATGAGAAGTGATTTTCTAAATTCTCAACAAACTGATATCAAAACCAGGTTTCATCATCGACCTTTCAACAGGCATCAAGATGGCATCACACAGCATGAAAATCAAAGAATTTACAATATAGATCTCGACTATTTGGTGACACAAGAAGAGGACATGCACTCCATGATCCTATTGCGTCTGGCAGATAAACTGATCATCGAAGTCCGAAGAAGAAATGACATCTGCTCTATAGTTGAAACTTGAGTCTCTACATGATAACGTTTATGACTAATAAGTTGTCAAAGCAACGTCTATTCGTCCTCCAAATGAAAGAAGGTACGCCTATGAAATATCATCTTGATAAGATAAATATTCTTAATAGAGTTAAGAAATATATATGTGAAAATGAAGGATGAAGATGTTGCCTTTTATGATTGATTTTTCTTCCTCTATAATGTGAAAATTTAGTTTGGTTCATCACCATCGGAAGTGAAGGAATTGGTAATAAATAAATAGGAGTATTATCGGAATACCTCGCAGCGGAAGACGGATCACCAAAGTCTTTTCTACGTTGTTTCTGTATCGTTGTCGGGAACTCGATCACGAACGGAAAGAGAACACTTATTCACAATCCAAGGATCTTAGGACGACATCGGAATCGCGATGAGAGTATGACAAACTCTTGTTGTTCATCGGATAGCACAACATACGAGAAGCCATTATCAAACACGCATGACACTTACATATTTATAGAGAGCCCAATAACTTCACTAATGTGTAGTTACTTCAACTGCCTACATATGCAATTAATGCACACGTGACAATGGGCCCAATATGGGCGTATGTCCAACAATCTCCCACTCGCATATAATGGGTCATTACCCATATATCATTCCAGTAAATGTCCGTTATGGTAAATGGATCGTGCGGCCCACGAGTACATCCACAACTAAAGGGAGAACTATGACCTGTTAGGGATACATAGTTGCTCGATCAATTTTAAGAGTCAAAAGTTATGTCCACATAACTGCTCAATCAATGTGTGAGCTCATGTTATAGCGTGTTATCGTCGTATAGCTACTCAACTATCATGTGAGCTAATACTATGATTTATCAATAATACATAGTCGCTCAAACATCCATGTTACTCGCTTTGCCTTAGAAATACCTTGCTTGCACATTCCAGACGACACACGTCTTATCATGCATGATTTTGATTTATTTGTATTTGTATGTTTACGTATTTGGCCAATTGCATCACAAATACCATGCAGCACTAGTGAATGTTCCTCTCGTCCTCGTATTTCTCAGTTATAAGTCAGCTGCTTTCCTAGTCGTGGTTCGACGGGACACATACAATTTTAGCCTTTGAGTACATCGCTAAAGTAGCAACACTAACACATTACTTTGAAATATAGTCAAGAGTCTAAGGGCAATCTCCGGACTTGTTCAGTCCTTAAAGACTCACACTCTGATGAAAAACTATAAAGTATTCATCAAGTCTTAGGGTCGACTTAGCATACTAGGTTCATAACCAAGTACTGCGGTGGAGACTCTCACTGAAGGAGCGTATGCCATAAACTCGTAACACCGCACAGACTGGAGTCTAGACGTCTACCCATGACGCCTGACTTGAGTCCTCCCACTAGTCGCCCAAGAATTGGCGTCATGAGGCATCACATTTGGCTTCTCTTATCAGGCTACACAGAGTTATATATATACTCGTGTCATCCTCCCGAACATATCAGGGCGATCTTAGATCATATATCTGGATCTAAATCATTTCATCTCCGCTCGTTATACACTAAGCGCCGAGGCGATTATCCGTGTGACTGATAATCTCATGTCTGATTGACATACTCTATATGCATTGTAAAAAATATTAACTAACTCTAGAATAAAATTTAACATAATTTTATTCATCACAAGAAGATATAGAATACATCATCGCGTAAGCTTTGCGCATGTTAATGCGTCAGTCAAACATACTTACACGTGTATTCATCAACTGTATCTTCTTAATACTATCAAGACATACTAGACATTAATGTATTTTCCCCTATAATGGTCCATCCTTTTATCAAGCAATAGTGACACATATTGCAACAAAGGGTATACTTGACCATTGTCAATACAGGAGTAAAAGAAATTTACTTAACCAAAGGGCATCCATACCATCATTGAGTATAACACAAACTCAATTTTCATAGTTGACTACTTTATATAGTTTTGCTTTAGCTAAACTTTGCAACAATGTCATTCTATAGCATGAAGACATAATTGGAGATAGATTTTTGCTTATTAATATCGCCATTTAAGAGGCATCTATTTAATAAGCTAATCTATAACTTGAGCTCCATTATAGTACAAAATGAGAGTCAACATGCCCATAAGGTGTCTCATTATTCCCTTAATCGCCATCCAACATAGGCGCCTTACATTCGTATGTAAATTTCTCATTTGACCAATGACACAAATATTAGACTGCTCAACTTATTGTGCATGTCTACCTCTGACCATGTTTACAAAAGGACATTTCCTTTTGTTACTTATAGAGTCATAGAGAAAAACATGAGATTCAAAGTTATCTCTTTTAATAAGGATACCGGTGAGTGTATAGTCTTTCGTAGAATATTCAATTGGTCTTTATAACAGACGACTCTTGCTGCAAAGCAATAAATTTACATGAATAATTCTTATGTAAATTTCACACTCAGTGTGAATAACTCTAACACCCATGTCATTCTATAGAAAGACATTAAATTCTTCATTAATAGAAGAAATTTCTTATTACTTCTAGCTATATATAATATTGTTTCACATATAATGTCATGATAACATTTTTATCCATAAAATTGGACATACACATAATGACACTTATATCATTATTTAGATGAATACTAAATCCATAATTGGACCGTCGCAAATTACATATTGCACTCAATACTTTTATATTTAATCATTCAAATAGCTTTATATAATTTTCATCTAATAGTGAAACAATAGCAAGACTTTTGACGAATAAGAGAAAAAACATAATAATTTCTCTAGTCAGCAATCATTTTGCGACTATTATTTTTCGTCATTTTTAAATCTCTTGTCATCTATATCAACTTATTTCGAACGCTTACCTCTTAGTAAGACGGATGATTTAACAAATCCTTGACTTGAGTTTCTTCTTTAGACTCTGACTCTTTGCATTAATCCATTTCTTCTCTAGGCCGAGAGAGCCTCCATCACTTATTTTAGGCTCATGTTCATTTCATATAATCAACAACGTGAAACACAATTCATATGTTTCAATAAATGAACATTAATCATGAGTTGACTGTGAATTGCTCCCACTCGGAGTGAGATGTGGTATGGACAAACCACAAATCAATCCGCATACATTGTCAACTCTTAATCATCTTCAACTTCTAAAATGAAGATGTTACTTAATCTCGTTCAACCAAGAAAATATATGCATGAATGTCACATCTCTACTTGATATTTCAGTAACATTTAAGCAGTATTAATAACAACATTCCAAATATAACATTGGAATTTTATTTGCGCCACACACATCACTAAACTATTTGAATAAGTCTCAACCATTTCGCATTATCAAATTAGTTAGCAAGGCATTAATCTTGTGATCATATTTGAATCTCCATCTAAGTTCATGAATTTGTATAAAATAATTCATGTTAGCAACTTAGATATATCATGTGTATGATTTACAATGCGAAAATGTGATGAAAGAAAACATATAGAATCTTAGACATTCAATACAAATGGGTTATTGTAATTTTCTATTCATAAATGATTTTTGTATACTAAGTCAATTAGACATTGTCACAAAATAGGCAAAATAATTTTAGCGAGAAAGTATATTTCTTGAGCTAGTCTGTATTTATATTGCCTAAAAAATGTCACAAATTGATTAGCCAAAACTTTTGGCATACTTATTTACGTCACATGTGACATAAATATTCAACTTGAATACTTAAAGTAATCAAGACATAGAAAATCATTTTCAAAAAATTCTCGTAAAGGAATTTTATTAAATACGAAATTTAATGATAAACATGAATACACAGCTACGTTTGTCCAAAAAACAAATGTAGATACTATACACATATCCACTTTTAAAAAAGTGGTATAGTAGGACAATGAGATAAAATGATTCATCTATTGCAAAAGAAAATTTTGCAAGTCATAATCTTTTTAACTTTCACTTTCAAGTTGTTTCCAACTTTGTCCTTGGGCTTGTAGGCTAAGTCATATAAAGAATTCATTATTCTTTAATTGCATGATAAGTTGTTCCAATAATCTCAGTCCACGAAAAGGACGAGGTTCAACAACGAATCAACATTATCATTTAAACAAAACTACTATACAATTATATCAACATTTTTCGACTCAATACAATCACGAGCGAAAAATTATCGTATTTGCCACAAGCGTAACACTTTGTTTTGTTTATATCAACTTTACCATCATGCTTCCCACATCGATGCGAGTAGCATTAGCCCTTCTTAGTATCTATACATTATTCACTGGACTACGATTTCTGTCGAAAACTCGCAGCAATTTTCTTATTTTGACATGGACAACATATGTCGTAGTTGAAGATGATAAACGTTCTTCAAATAAATGTAAAAAATATTTGATATTTTCACTAAACATCAAATATGTGTGCAAGCTTACTGTACTTATTAAAAAATAAGTAACTATCACGTAGTTAAAAAATATGACCAAGATTCTCTAACTCAGTCGTCAAGTTTATCATCACATACAGATATAAAACATATTGTTGAAGAAAAACTTATGTAAGAGTTATTATTTTCTTGATGATTTCGTTACATCAAGATCATGAGAATCATGATAGTGATCATGCTCGACAGATATCATATTTTGCTATGGGTCACTTCTTACATATTTCTTTTAACTTTGTCATATTGCAAAGATTCATTTTTTTGTGTCATTTATCTATGGTCAAAATTACATATGGGGAATGAGTTAGTTTTTGCATGTCTTCTTGTCGCATATATTCATAAATAATGACATAATAATATTTTTAAGGTAATGCAATCGAGATGGTCGCTATGCTCCCATTCATCTCTCACTATCCGAAAAAATAATTATCATTCATTAAAAATAATATGTTGCGCCAAGGTACTATCTATTTATTTTGGAAAACGAACATCCAAAATCATCTAAAACATATATGATGTGATTAACATATCATTTTTAAAAATGTCGGCCAGACAATCAGAGTTCTGTGATGGGGGCGCTTCCTTGTCTATGCAAGGTGCCAATTAGGGAACCATCACCCCTTCGTCTCGACACCAAAATAATTGAAAAAATATTTATCGTGTCACGTGAATATAGTAATATTTAGAGACTGTGTTAACTATACACCAGGTAAGTCCATAGAGAAAGAGGGTACTAAATTTTCCACTTACAATCTTTTTTCGGTACTTTCCTAGACATGCACATGTCACGCACCACTCAATAAAAATTACTACCGTGACCATCATATAAATTAGATGCCTTAGTCCTATTTGGACTACCTATGTTTCATAATGTCAAACTTATTTCACCCTAAGTTTTATGAAACATGTGACATTCATAATTCACAAATATTTATGCATTCAAAGTAAACATTACATAAATCACATATATGAATGTATATTATGCATGCAAATAATCATACAATTCATTTACATATAAATGAATATTATTTGTCACACTCATATAATTAACATAAGCATGATAGTAGACATACAAATAATCACACAAATATTATTACATGTCTAAATTTACATTTATGTCACATAAGGCTCAATCATGAACATAAATTCATATCATGCATGTCTTGTTAATTAAAAAATTATTGCATAAATTTCATCACATAGAATCATGCAATTCATTTCATGTGTAATAAAAAATATATATGCACATGTTTCTATTCATAAAGAAATATAATTTGTCATAATTAATGTGCATATTCACATGAAATATGTGACAAAAATAGTTTGTGCATAACTTTAATATAACTATGTGAATTAATGACTCACAAATTCATATAACACATATTATGCCTAATATGTAACATAATTTCATATTATGCTTAATTTGTCATATATGTGCAAGTTCTTTCGTAAAGAAAATAAATTCCTTATTACATAATTCAAATCACATAATGAACTAAGAATGTGCATATTTCAATTATCATGTCAATTTACATAAGTGACACACTTAAATACACTTTAAGTAAATATAACATAATTATGTGCATGAATAACTAATTCATATGGAATTTAATTTAAGTGAGACATACTACACTTAGAACATATCATGTAATAATATATATGAATGAATTCTTACTGAAATTCATAATCATATATATAATGTATGACAAAATAACATGACTATTTCATGTACTAATAATATGCATAATATAACTAATATGCATAAAACAAATGTCATACAATTTTCAAAAATTTATTCTAAAAATTTTCTTAGTAACATTACATGATCACTTCTTGTATAAAACAATTTCCATTTCATATTAATTCACCACATAATTATTCAAAAATACAAAAAATTCATAATCAAACATAATCTGATTATTTTGTATTAAAACTAACTAAGTACATATCACTCATGCTTAGAATTAATTGTGACATGATAATTTATAAGAATATCAGTTGCTATTAATGATACATAGTAACATGGCATAATATGCAAAATTCATATCACAAGTACAAAATATGCATATTAAACATTCTGAAATTTTCAGAAAATTATTCATAATTTTCTAACTCAATAATGTGCATAAATTAGGAATAATCTAATTTTCTCATATATATTTATCATGGACATAATAACATAGAAAATGCATCATAACGAAAAAAATGCATACAATTATGCCACAAAAATATATCACACATTTATCAGAAAAAATTTCAGAATTTTCTGAGGTGAAAAACACAATTTTCTCATTTTTCTATATTTTCTCAAGTTTTTTCTAAATCTAATTTTCAAAAAAAAACTGTTCAATTCGGCAACTATCGGCCTGAATCGCGCAGCGGGCCACTGGCCCATGCGTATCGTCCCGGCCTGCGCAGCGGTCCGTTGCCAGCGCGCGCCGCGCCAGACAACGCCGCATATTGGGCCACTGGCCTGCACGTGTTGCTCCGAAGTGCCGCGCAGCGGGTCGTGGCCCGCGCACAGAACCAGGCGACGTTGCGCAGCGGGCCGAAGCCCGCGCGCGCGTCCTGCTGTGTGGTGTCGCGCAGCGGGCCAAGGCCCCTGCGCGCTGCGTCAATCAGTCCCAAGCGGCGGGCCATTGGCCTGCACGCTCACTGTAGCGCTCTACAGTGCCGATGGCACTGTAGCATCATTTTTTTCATTTCTGAACCGTGACGTTTTTTTTTTTTGAAAATTTGGGAAAATAATCAAAATGAGTGTACAATAATTCAGGATGAATTTGTATGAAAAATGACAATAAAAAATATTTCGTTCTTCGATTATGGTCCTATAATCGAAGGCGCAAAAATTGCGTAGTCCAAAAATAAACTAGAAAAGTCATTTCGGCTCTGATACCAATTGAAGGAATTGGTAATAAATAAATAGGAGTATTATGGAATACCTCGCAGTGGAAGACGGATCACCAAAGTCTTTTCTATGTTGTTTCTGTATCGTTATCGGGAACTCGATCACGAATGGAAAGAGAACACTTATTCACAATCCAAGGACCTTAGGACGACATCGGAATCGCGATGAGAGTATGACAAACTCTTGCTGTTCATCGGACAGCACAACATACGAGAAGCCATTATCAAACACGCATGACACTTACATATTTATAGATAGCCCAATAACTGCACTAATGTGTAGTTACTTCAACTGCCTACATATGCAGTTAATGCGCAAGTGACAATGGGCTCAATATGGGCGTATGTCCAACAGGAAGAAATACTTTAACTCTTACGAAGTAAGATCGATTTTGCATACTCATAAACTTTGATATAAGGCATCCTGTAACTCTGTGAAAACTCGAGCTATAGAATTGGTGACAACCATGGAGAAGGGACATCACTTAAAATCCAAGAAGGGCAAGCTAAAAAAGAACATCAATAATAAGGGAAATACAATTATTACAAGGGACCTACAATTATTACAAGGAACCTATCCTTCGAAAGGACTATCTTAGGAGGAGGAGGCAATGATTTGTTGTAGTAGTACACGAGGTTAATGAATTTGAAGATGATGATTTAATTCTCATGGTGTCTGGTCAAATATATTTGAAGGAGAGTTGAGTTCTAGATTCAAGTTGCTCCTATCAAATGACTCTAAATAAACAATAGTTCACAAGTCATCAAAATATTGACGACATGGGCAATGCCGTGGTCTGAAAAATAGTTAGAATCAACTCAAATCACATCAAAACTTATGATTCCTTAATAGTTCTACCTAGGTGCAGATGAATCTGACACCCGTTTGATTCAGAGCTTGGACATTGGATGATGGGGGAGGGAGACAAAGAAAGATGTTTAGTGAGGGATGGAGGCAAAGATTTTGTCTGTACGGCGGTGGTAAGAGGAGTGAATTAAAAGATCCATCTATATGTTGAATCCATGTGGTCCAGGAGTGTTTGGGAGTTCAGTGTGTCCCCCCTAAGAGAGAAGAGATGTTCAAGTTGAAGTCTGCCTTCACATGTGCTGAGATCTTCTATAAGATTACAGAGGGTTGGATGGCATGGGTGGATCTGTTAGAGGGACATTTATTTGGATACTCTAGCGTTTGTGGCCTTGTTGGATTCTAGTCTTTCTTTCCAAAAGCAGCAGGGCATATTTCAAAATAAAAGGCACGGCGTGGAGATGACGATATACTACGCAACTTCTACATACACAGGAAAAAAAAATGATATCAATATCTTGATTTGGAGGGTATGTCGCCAAGATAATTTATTGTTGTTCAGTAAGAACTATCCTTGCTCCTTTCATGACATCAAAGTGAAGGAACGCGAGTACCCACGGCAGAGTTGTACAGCTTCTAACTTGAGGGCCAGTGCATTGTGATCGAGATATCACTCGGATAACATTTGTATTTATATGATGATTGATGAACATTAATTATCTAAGGGGAGAGAACTTTATTCTACACATCTAAAGTCATGCCTTAACTCGCGCTCACAAAGAAGAAGAAAAAATAAGATGGCGATATGTAAATTCATTATTGGATCAATATTTAAAAATAGATAATTATTTGAATTCTTTAATGATGTTAAAGTTATTCCAATTTTTTTAGATTAAAATTCACCATCAAAGTTAACAGATGATTTACATTGTAAGCCTTTTATAATTTAGACATTTATTTTAACTTTAAGGTTTCTTTAAAAGATTTAATGTGCCTCCAACACATAAAATGATTTGGAAAAGCGCATCTTGACATATTTAAGTGATGAGATCTAATCTCTCTCACTTTGGATAGTAGATAAACGAATCGACGACTAAAAAGAATACTCAGCATCTCTCCCAAACAAAGAGCACCCTGAGCATACATTAAACCCTTCGTTAAAATGCTTTGCCCTTTGAAAACATTCATGCTTATCTTTTATTCTTGTCATCTTCATTCCTACCAACTTGCGCATTATTCAGAATAGAAAAAGAGGAACAAAAATCTTGGTTCATATTAGCTCGTTCTATGCTCATCAAATATTGTCCTCTAGTTGCTACATCCTAATCACAAGGAAACAATGCATGGTGGAAGATATTCTCAGACAGAGATGTTGTTGTCTTTCATGAGACTTTTCCAAGTTCAAATTATTATCAGCGAAAGGAGAAGTAAGCAAATTGCAGACGCCACCTTTCCTACCTTCCTCAGCTCCATATTCTGTTTGTCTAGTTGCAAGAGCCACCAGACCTCCAAGTACAGTAAATTTGGCCTTTAGAATAGAAGTTCAGCTGTAGGAAGGTACAGTTGTAATGTCACGCCATATTAGATAAACAAATATAGATAAAAGTGAGCAAGAATTTATAGGCCCTCAAGTGTGGAATTTTGAATAGACAACTGGGCTGGGCCTAACAAATAACATACCCAATTTCAATAATTTCGGGTGGACCAAATCTTATTCCAGTATACTGTCAAACTTGACCAAACACATCCAACTGGGTGTGAGCTTATAAATTATCTCCATCCTCAAATAGTGACACACTTACATGCATGATTTCATCGAAGAACAAAATTGTTGTTAGTACAGAACATCCTGAAAACCATCTTCCTAAGACATTTCATAAATTGCAACTCAATAGACTTTTCAAAGGCAATTGGGGCAATTAGCTCCTGTAAAGACCCTACTGATGACATTTGTGAGAACATATCATGGATAAGTCTGCATTTACTGGAATCTCCATGGACAGAAGAAGAAACTGGAACGAAGGCTTTGCCTAGTAACAAAACATAAAAAAACTAGAGACTAGTGAAACATAAATGCAGTGCCTTTTCTGTATTAAAAGTCATAACTGAAGATCTTCAATGTCTGTCAAGAGACTTGCACCAGCTGATCTCTGTCCTGAAAGGTTCACCACTAGCTGTCCGCAAGCACCACTTATGTCTTGGCCCTTCTCTTGTCGAATTGTAGTTCGAATATTGTAGACACCTCTAAGGATCCTCTGAAATGTCTTCACGTTCTCTTCAGTACTAGCCCTGAAAGAACTTGAGTTTCCAATGGGATTAAAAGGTATCAAGTTCACAACCTGTTACCGAGTTGACAAAAGAGGGCAAGTTAAAAGGAACATCATTGTAGCAGATAAAGAAATGTTACAGCACCAACTACTGTAACCAAATAGTCAGTGCATTATTTTTCTTTTCGTTTCCATTGTGAATTACCAACTTAAAGATAAATGTGTTTCAAAATTGACTCACCACTTTAAGGGTTTCTAGCAATTTGCCAAGTTGATGAGCATGCTGCTCCTGGTCATTCACACCATCAAGCATGATGTACTCAATAAAAATTTTCTGCTGGCTGCATTCAGAATTCTACCAATAAGAGACATTAAAGCGAAACATGAAAATACAAACTGTTGAAGTGTTGGACAAAAGGTATTTGTTTGGAAGTTCTCACGTATTCTTTTGATAGGCTTCTAATGCATCCATGAGCTTCGAAAGAGAAAAAGCCCGTGCAGCAGGCATTATATGGCACCGAATATCTTGATCAGGTGCATGCAATGATACAGCAAGGTTCACATTTGGAATGTCGGCATAGAGCTTGTTGATGTTATGAGTGATACCCACCTGTCAGGCAACAGTAAAATATTTTCCGCATAAGAGGGTTTCATCAGAAAATTAACTTAATGCAACACTTTTTCTGACACTAAATAGATAAAAGTTGAGAGAAAGAAATGATTTGAAGAATTTTATGTGCTAATGTTGAATCTTCAGAATGAATGCGATGAAACAAGCATTTTGGTCATATTTGTTTCATGATGGTGATGATTGCAAACTTGAAGTTCACCAGATAATTGTCTGGAGATCAAACTTCCTCAAAAAACTTTATAACAAACATCTTTACAACTGGAATATGGTTATGGTTAGAGATGAACAACATTTATCCAATGAGATATATATCTAACATTGAATGTCTAAGAGCAGAAACATGTTCCCTTAATAGATCTTTGCAAACGGAATTTACAGAACTTCTGATAACTGCGTAGCAGAGATGAAAGATCCCTTAGGTGCTAAGTATTAATGTGACAACTAATTGGCTTGAACCAAAAAATAAGCTGAAACGGTAACCTTATATCATAACAGTAAAAATGCACAAATTTCAAAGAGACCAACTTCATTATAATAAATCAAGTGGTTTCAACTTGCACGAGCATAATACCTACAGTTGAGATTGTGATTCTCTTAGGAGAGAGTTGAAATGGAACTCCTGTAATGATATTGATAGCTTCAACAACAGCAGCATAGTTGTTAAGTGGTTCCCCCATACCCTGAAATTTAATATACTGTAATTAAGCATGGTCTATTCCCAAGAATAGCATCACATGGTAAAAACAATGGAAGTTTCAATGTCTACCTTTGTACATCTGGCATAAGAAAATATAAATGTGAATAATAACTATAAAGAAAAGCTAAAGCCAATTGCTTCTAGGGCATAGACATGGAAACATAACTTCAGCACTAAGGTTGTCAAGTTTGAGTTTTTACCTAAAATATTTTTAGGGAGGTAGATACGTATCGTAAATTCGATACGTAGAGTTTATATATAATATTAAGTTAATGATAATAATTTTTAAAATCATATCAAATGTAATAATAAATATCATAATTAACATGAATAATCAATAAATTGAAATTTATAAATTATAACTAATAAAAATTTAACTTATAAGTTTATGACATTGTATATGTGCCATAAATTTGTATATGAAGCTTGTCAAATTTTTGTAGTATATGCTTTATTAATTTGCTTGTGGCTGAACCTTCATATTTTCTAATATTTAAAGTATTATTATCTTTTTATCCTCACTCGTTATCACCATTCTAAATATTTGAGTATTCTAATATACATATTCAACATATTAATTAATTTTAAGTACTATGGTTCAAAGAATGAAATTTTAAAGAATTTTATCGGGAATAAATATTATTATACCACTTACTGTAATGTTATATTATTGAAATAGTTTATTCTAACATATTTTAGCTTATTATGTTATATACTTTAAAGAATAATATAATTACAAAAATTGTGAAAAAAGATAAATGAGACAATAAAAGATAAGAAACTGAAAAGTATAAGAAATAGCAAAGTAACAAAAAATAGTGGCAATAGGCTTCAAACCCATGACACGATGAAGCCCAACAACTCATTCGACCCACAGCACCATTATGAAAGTTGTGTACAAAATCGTCGATTTTGCTACTTGGCATGTGTGTATCTACGATTAAAAGAGGGAGAGGGAGGCCAAGGCGGACACTTGGCGAACTAATAGAGCAAGATCTATTGGTGAATAATATACCGAAAGGTTTGGTTACTAATAGAGCGGAATGGCGTCGTATGATCCATGTAGCCGACCCCACCTAGTGGGATAAGGCTTTGTTGTTGTTGTTGTTGTTGCATGTGTGTATCTACGACTTCAAACGATTCTACTGAACTAAAGTGTACCAGGTTCTGATTCTACATCAAATTGCGAGTTTAGAGTGACTTAACTTCTTTTCCTAGCTTAGATACGTAAAATCGGATGATTTAAGTACTAATATAGTAATACGCGATTTTAACAACCTTGTTCAGCACTAACGATATTCAAGATTAATGCCCTGTAAATAGACATAAAAATGTGTAACCAGAATATACATACTTGTGACTATGCTGTTGGTGGTCGTTTTACTGAGTTTGACTATATGTAAAAGAAATAAACTTTTTAGAGGGAAAAAGAAATAAGTTTTTTTTAGAAGGCAAAGGATGACAACCAGAATTTACTGTTGTCATCCAAGTATATATCGATATAACTGATCGACATGTACAAGGCACTCTCCAGAGGAGAGCAGCAAAAATGGAGGAGAAAATGCTATCCAGAACCCACTCCCGAATAAGAAAAGTGTGTGTACAATACTATCCACTTGACATCCCCTCCCCCCCACCCCCACCCCCCCCCCCCCCCCCCACAAAAAAAAAGACCCAATTGTGCTTGAGCCAAATGGCCTAGGCACTGGGGTAAGAAAACTGCCAAAGAGGGCCTCCAACACTGCCTCCGTGATGCAGTAAGGAGAGAAAATCAGCAAGAATAATGAGAAATCAGGCTAGAAGATGAGAAAGATTGATAGAGGAACAATTAGGGTTTATGAGAAAATCACAAAAATCTGTAATTTTGATAAAAGAGAGATTATGACGGCTGAAAACCCTATTGGCAGCCTTAAATACTAGGGTTACAAGAGATTATAAACTACTAATCAATCTCCACCCTTGATTAACCCACTTTTAATCAAGACTGTTATAACTAATCATGACCCTTATAACTAATTAAAAGGTTACATTGATGACTAATAAACTAAATCACCAGTTTTAATTAAAATAATTAATTTTAAAAAAAAGCTCCTGCGTCAATCTCCTCGGCTTAAAAATTTTGGCTCCTTGGAAAAAACTTGCTCCACATCAGCATACATTTCGGCATCGATCTTCTTGAGCTCATCTTCATTAATCCAAGTGCTTTCAGTAGTAGGTTTACCCAACCATTTAACCAAAAATCTTCTATATCTGTTACCTCTACGAGAATTGACCTCTTTGACATCCAACACATCTTCAATAACATCGGTAGAAACTTTGGGATGTTGTTCCAATTGATTTGAAACTTCAGTTGTTTCCATATCAAAGCCCTCGAAAGCATACAAATCTGAGACATTGAAGATAGAACTGATTTGCAAATTTGATGGAAGCTCAATGAAATAAACATTCGAACTTATTTTCTTTAGTATCTTGCATGGTCCAAACTTCCTTGACTTGAGTTTGTGATAAGTGCCCTTAGGAAACATCTCTTGCTTCAAGTGTACAAGGACCAAGTCGCCTTTCTCAAAATCTTTAAGACGCCGATGTTGATTGGCTGCATTGGCATAAGTTTCATTACTTGATTTCAGGGTAGCTTTTACCTCCTCATGCACTCTTTTAATGTGTTCAGCAAAGGCCTCTCCATCATCGCTAATTCTCGCATTTGGTGGCAAAGGAACTAGATCAAGCACATGTTGGTTTCAATCCATAAGCAGCTTCAAAAGATGTCTTCTTGATTGTTCTATTGACAGAATTATTATAAGCAAATTCTGCTTGCGGAAGAATCACATCCCAACTTTTCACATGATTTCCAACAAGACATCGTAATAGATTTCCCAAACTCCTATTAACAACTTCAGTTTGTCCATCTGTCTGGGGGTGACATGTGCTAGAAAATTGCAATTTGGTGCTCATTTTTCTCCACAAAGTTCTCCAGAAGTGTCCTACAAATTTGACATCTCGATCTGAAACAATAGAAGATGGAACTCCATGCAATCTCACAATCTCTTTAAAGAACTCAGCAATGTGTGAAGCATCTGAAGTCTTCGAACAAGGAATGAAATGTGCCATCTTTGAGAATCGATCCACCACAACAAAAATCGAATCATATCCCTTTGCTGTTTTTGGTAAACCCAAGACGAAGTCCATGCTTAAATGTATCCAGGGCGTCTCTGGTATTGGCAAAGGAGTGTATAACCCTGTATTTTGTAAGTTGCCTTTACCCAGTTGGCAAGCTGAACATCTTCTTATTATGTTATTCACATCTTGAAACATTTTTGGCCAAAAATAACGATCTGCCACCATCGTCATCGTCTTATCTTTTCCAAAATGACCTCCTAGTCCATTTCCATGAAGTTTCCTCACAATTTGCTCCCGCAAAGAACCTTGAGGAATGCAAAGTTGATTGCCCTTAAAAAGATATCCCTCGTGTAAGCGATAAGGCAACAATTCAGACCTTCTAGGCCCTTCTAGGTCAACAAATATTTTGCTGAAATATGGATCTGTTTTGTATTGATTTTTTATCTCTTCAAAACCAGTTACTTGAGTATTCATCACCAACAATAACGTGGATCGCCTACTAAGGGCATCTGCCACAACATTAGACTGCCCAGTTTTATATTTCACGGAAAAACTAAATTGCTCAAGATAAGCACTCCAGGCAGCATGTTTTTCATTCAACTTCTTTTTAGAGTTTAGGGACTTCAAAGCTTGATGATCAAAATAAGCAACAAACTCTCGGTAAGCCAAATAATGCTCCCAATGTTGAATAGCTCTAACTAAGGCATAAAATTCCAAATCATAAGTAGAGCATCGCCTCTTCGCATCAGATAATTTTTCACTGAAAAACTCCACAGGTTTACCCTCCTGGTTGAGAACTGCACCAATTCCAATATGAGATGCATCACATTCCACAACAAATAACTTCTCAAAATCAGGTAGAGCAAGAATAGGGGCTTCGGTCATCAATTTTTTTATGAGTTCAAAGGCCTTTTGTGCTGCATTTGACCATCTAAAACTATCTTGCTTCAAGCATTCTGTAATAGAACTCATAATAGAACTGAAATTCTTGATAAACCTCCTGTAAAATGACGCCAAGCCATGAAAACTTCGAACATCCTTCATGTTTTGTGGAATAGGCCATTCCAAAATTGCACGAACCTTCCCTGAATATGGTTTAATACCTTCAGCTGAAACAACAAAACCCAAAAACTCCACTTCGCGGAACATAAAAGAGCACTTTTTCAAGTTGATAAAAAGTTTTTCTCGCTGCAATACTTCGAGAACTTGTCGTAAATGCACTAAGTGCTCGTTCACATCTTTGCTGTAAATTAGAATATCATCGAAATAAACGACAACAAATTTGTTTAGGAAAGGTTTCAATACCTCAGTCATTACTCGCATGAATGTACTTGGTGCATTAGAAAGGCCAAAAGACATGACCAACCACTCAAATAACCCATCCGGTGTTTTGAACGTTGTCTTCCATTCATCTCCATCTTGTAGTCTGATTTGATGATACCCACTTTTCAAATCAATCTTCGTGTACAACTTAGAGCCAGCTAGTTGATCAAGCATATCACTCAAACGGGGTATTGGAAATCTGTATTTCACAGTAATTTTATTAGGGAGAGGGAGGCCAAGGCGGACACTTGGCGAACTAATAGAGCAAAATCTATTGGTGAATAATATACCGAAAGATTTGGTTACTAATAGAGCGGAATGGCGTCGTATGATCCATGTAGCCGACCCCACCTAGTGGGATAAGGCTTTGTTGTTGTTGTTGTTTATTAATGGCACGACTATCCACGCACATCCTCCACGAACCATCCTTCTTTGGTGCAAGCAAAGCTGGACAGGCACATGGACTTTTGCTTTCACGTATCAGACCCTTAGATAACAACTCTTCAACTTGTCTTTACACCTCAGCACGTTGTTTAGGTGGCATTCTATAAGCCGGCAAATTTGATAAAGAAGCTCCTGGAACCAAATCAATTGCATGTTGAATACTTCTCATCGGTGGCAGACCTTGCGGTAAGTCTCCAGCAATCAGATCTGAAAAATCCTCCAAAATTTTCTCAACTTCAGGTGGTTGGTGGGATATTCCTCCAAGTGGTTCGCCTCCAACTATCTTGTTTGCTAACACATAAACAATCCCAACTTCTTGGCATACTAATTCAAACTTCTCAGCACACAAACAACCATTAATCTTATTATTTTTAGATGAACTAGCATCTTGTGTCTCTTTCATTGGATACAAGGTGTACTTTTTGTTACCCCTATGAAAAGAATGTGTTTGGTTTAGTGTGATGCTCCATGTCATGATCATACAACCACGGTCTTCCCACAAGAATATGCCTAACATCCATAGACACATCACATAAAGCTTCATCTTGAAGATTACCTCCCATAGTAAATTGTGCCAAACATCGAGTAGTGACAGGAATTTCATTACCTTTCTTAAGCCAACGAATTTTGTAAGGAAGTGGATGTTTTTCAATAACCAATCCAACTTCTCTTGCATCTTTAGAAATGACATTTTCTATGCTACCACCATCTATAACTAGATCACACACCTTCCCGCCACAAAGAACACGTGTTCTGAAGATACTATGCCTTCTCCAATCTTTTTCTTCTTTAGTTGTGGTAGTTAAGACACTTCGAACCACCAATGATTCTCCTTGAATAGGAAGAACATCTATTTCTTCACTTTCATCCACATATTGATCATAAATAGGCTCTGACTCTTCATATTCTTCATCTTGCAACTCCACGAGATTAACTCTTCGCTGTGGACAAGCATAAGAATTATGACCCTTTTCACCACAAGTGAAACAACGAATTTGTGTGTTGTTTCCTTTAAAAGTCGTAGGTGCAAAATTATTTTGTCCACCGTAACGCATTACAGCTTTCCCCTTATCATCATTTTTATTTGCATGAGTTCCTTGACTGGTTCCTTGTGCAGATGTGTTATTTTTTGTATTTTCAACAGCACCAGTGCCCTTTTGCATAATGCCTCCTGAGCGCCCTATTAAAGATCTACGCGCTCCATATCGCCATACTCGTTTTTCAGCCAATAAAGCTTGTCGGGCATCTTCAAGAGTACACACACGAGCAATAGGCATCTCATCTCTAATAGATTGGTTAAGCCTAGCAAAATAACGAGCAGCTACTTGCTCATTTGTTTCATTCAACCCAACACGAATTGATAAGTTGTAAAACTCTAAAGTATACTCTTCAACATTCATACCTCGCTGTTTCAAAGAATGAAACTTTTCATATAAATCCATTGTATAATCAGCGGGTAAGAATTGTTTTTGCAACTTCGTCTTCATATGCTCCCAGGTGCCAATTTTCTGTTTACTTTGTCGTTCACGTTGCTCTTCAATTCTCTTTCACCATTAAAGTGCTGTCCCCTTTAATTACAGTTTCACAAATAACACTTTTCTATTTTTCTGCCATAGGTTTCCACTCAAAATAATTTTCCAGACTTGTTTCCCAATCTAAATAATCTTCAGTATGCATCTTTCTATGAAAATCAGCAACTTCAATCCTAATCCCACCATTGTTCAGATCTAGGGCATGAATCAACCTATCCTCCAATCGACCTCGCACCAGATTTGTATCGGCTCCAGCTTCATGAAAAGGATTATCAAAATACCCTTGATCAGTATCATCTTCCAGACTACCTTCCAGTATGTATGTTAGATCGTGGCCACCTTCCGGAATCTCCATATGGGCTGCCACACGTTCTTGTCGCTGTAAGGCTTGAACACTTCGCGACAAATCTTCAATCATTCGTCGAATCTCTGCCATCTCTGCTTGCTGTCCAGGGTTGCCACGTCCTCGGCCTCTACCACGTCCAACCATGGTTCAAAAACAAAGAAAACCCTAATATTTTGTAGGATCTTTTACTCTGATACCAATTTGATGCAGTAAGGAGAGAAAATTAGCAAGAATAATGAGAAATCAGGCTAGAAGATGAGAAAGATTGATAGAGGAATAATTAGGGTTTATGAGAAAACCGCAAAAATCTGTAATTTTGATAAAAGAGAGATTATGACGGCTGAAAACCATATTGGCAGTCTTAAATACTAGAGTTACAAGAGGTTATAAACTACTAATCAATCTCCACCCTTGATTAACCCACTTTTAATCAAGACCGTTATAACTAATCATGACCCTTATAACTAATTAAAAGGTCACATTGATGACTAATAAACTAAATCACCAGTTTTAATTAAAATAATTAATTTTAAAAAAAAAGCTCCTGCGTCACTCCGTCTCCCAGGAGTCCGAAAAGGCTGCCAAAATGTCGGGAAGAAGAAATTCGTCTGCGACCAAATCTAAGATACAAAGTTAAAGATATAAATTGTTTTTTTTATATATAGTATGAAAAGCAGTGTGAGAGGGAAAAATGTTTTTCCTGAAGTTGTATACAGGTTTTTGTTTTCTACATGAGAAATATATTTTGCAGAAAAAATATTTTTCCTGAAAAAAGTACCATAGAACTATTATATCAGAAGCACTTGAATTCTGATGCACATGTAGCAAATTGTGTTGAAGTAACATTTGAAATACATCCATAAGAAACTAAAGAAATTGTGTTGAAGTAACATTTGAAATACATCCATAAGAAACTAACAACTCATGCAGATTCATGCGAGAAAACTAGATATTTCTAGAGAATAACTGCAAATGACTTATGTTAAGAAGACACTATACAAGTGCAGCATAACTGCTAGACTATGGAAACAACTTATATGTACTACCATAACATTTGAAATACATCCATTATACAAGAAACTAACAATTCTCATGCAGTTTCATGAAAGAAAAAAAATATTTCTCAAGAACAATTGCAAATGACCTACGTTAAGACGACACTATATACAAGTGCAGCATAATTGCTAGACAGTCGAAACAACTTCTTATATGTATTACCATGAAAACGATATTCCTTATGTCGGTGAAGCGTGAAGCATGCACAAGTTGCTCCACAATCTCGCCAGAAGAGAGGTTGCTTTTAAAGCCCATAGTCCCTGTAGCACAGAATTTGCAGCCCATTTTGCAACCTACCTGCAAATGAAATGAGAAATAGGCATAAATATATGCCACCAATGCTGATTTCAAAATCTTTCCTAGAAATAGAAGCATTCAATGGCCAATGTAGACAACTTTACAGCATATGCAGCAATGTCATAGAGCATAAATTAATCATATACCTGGGATGACACACATAATGTTGACCTTAAACCACCAGACCGCGGCTTTCCATCATATTTTCCGAGCCGTGTATCATATCTCATGATTACAGCTTCTATAGAAGCACCATTCTGATAATACAAAAGGTATAGGTAATGCTACTTGTATTATTTTATTTAGCAACAAAAAAAGGACTGCAGAATCAATGAAATGACAACATCAAATTTCATATCTCTCTGATATTTTGATCTAGAACAGCACCGTAAGAACACAATGTATCAAATATTTGATAAAGTTTTGGTCTTAATTTAGGTTGGCTAGTCATTGCAAAAGACACAGATCAATGCCTAATGGAAGTATATGCTAAAACTTTTGCCATAATTTAGGTTGGCTAGCCACCGAAGAAGCCGCAGTTTTATTTTTGTCATTTCATTATTCATTATCCAGTACAATGCCTGAAGGAAATATTTGATAAAGCTTTGGCCAAAATTTAGTTTGGCTAGTCGTTGAAGAAGAAGCAGCTCTAGCTTAGACAATCCAATATCAGTTATCTGTCCCTGTAAAAATTCAACAACTTCTCTTTCTTGAAGAAGAATGCATTTTTGTCATCCTATTTCTTTCTAGAGGAACTGTGAGATGTTTGTTAATCCAAGTGCTTTCTGGCAACCCTGGCCCCTTTCCCAGACCCACACCCTTGGAGATCACAAGTGATATGGCTGTAACTCAAAACTCAGCTTTTTAGAGGAGGAAAATGGAATCAAACACCTGAGTCTTCAGAAGGCATTGAATATAAAATACATCCTCCATGCCCATAATTATGTCCACTGTACATTTAAACACGCAGAAAAAAAATGAACAAAGAAAATAAAGCAGTGAAATCTTGCAGACTATGACATCTTGACGTATGTTAATATTAACTTCAGAAACATAATTGTGAAACCATTAAGCACTTGTTGAAATATGTAACTAGCAACAACTGGGACAAACTGAATTCTGATGCAGATTATCTAATTGCTAGACAACAAGGTTCATGGCTGTCTACTTCTAGTCCAACTCATTGCACAAAATAATATAAACTGCCTATTAGAATATTTGCCCTGTACCGATCAGAATAGAGGAAAAACAAAACATCTTTTCCTACAAAATTAAATTAGGATTTAGACAAGGTTCAACATTTTGGCCAGCATCACTCAACTGGCACAGTTTCTTCTGATGAACTCCATATAACCAAGCAAGTTTCGGGCTCTTGTCCACTATTATGCCATCCATCTAATCAAATGGCACATGTAGCAGAAACAAAATCGAACAATTATGACTCTGAGTTGCAGCAGTATTATCACAATATTTGTTGGGTTTTCATTTATAGTGTGACCCCATATAACCTAAGTTTTATCGTTAATTGACAATAGTAAATTATTTGTTAACTAAAAAGAACCCTATACCAGGATCCATCGTTTCCTTTACCACTTCCATTGTTCTTCCTTTGCCCTTCTGTTGGAGTAATGGTAAGATTGAAGGGGATTACCTGGAGGCGGATAAGGAGCTTGGTGGTGAGGCCGTCCTTCGAGTGGAGTGCCGAGGATATGGAGGAGGTAAGGGGCCGGAACTTCCCGCGCAGGAGCTCGTAGGCGGAGGACGGCAACGATGGTACGTTGCCCAGCTCGAAGTTGGAATCATGGTGATGGTGAAGCACGTACCTTTCGCAAGGAGGAAAACCAAAAGAAAAAAAAAACTTAGAACTTTGAAGCGGCAGAAGAAGAATCAGGGGAACAATGGCACGAACCTTTCGCAAGGAGGAAAACCAAAAGAAAAAAAACTAAGAACTTTGATGCGGCAGAAGAAGAATCAGGGGAACAATGGCACGAACAACTACCTCCAGATGATGGGGATGAAATGAGGGCTGATTCTGGCGGCATCAAACTCCGACCGGAGAGCTCCGCCGTCGAAGATGGAGCGGAACGCCATGGCCATCGCAGTCGGGTTTGTAGGGTTAAAATTGCATCGAATTTGGGGAATTGGATGAAAAATTTGCACTAGGAAACAACACAAATAAGAAAAAAAGAGATCACAAAAAAATTTTATTGGCCGATGCAGGTCTCGAACCTGCGACCTTCGCATTATTAGCACGACGCTCTAACCAACTATTTACAATAATTGCTCATAATTGAACCTTATTTAATTAAGGTCCATGGCTTCAACCCTAAAATTTTGACACAATAAATAATAATGTCTAGAAGTTCATAAAATTTTAAAAATAAAAAATATAATTATTATTAATTATTTAAATCATATTTTTATTGTCATTCATGATCCTCTAAATTATTAATGAAAAAGTATATCGAAAAAATATAGAAAAGTATGACACACTCATTAAATATATATATATTTAAAAAAATATGAATATTAAATATTTCAATATATATATAATGAGATATTAAAAATATCAAGTTATATAAATGATGCCTAAATCATAAGTTTGCATCAATGTTTAACGAATTAACATTCATAAAAATAATAGGATGCGTGTGAGTAAAAGATAGAAAATGTCACTGGTCAACCTCTCATGAGGTCGATGTATAATAATACTATATATAATATATCATATATTTATATGCTATAATACTTATAATCATATATTATTTATGCTAACTATTTTAGTTTCGTATAGTTATGTTTTAATGTCATCAAGTTGTTATACTATCAAGGAAATCAAAGACTACCTATATAAATCATTATAGAATATCAAACAACTAGAAACAACATTATTAATTAATCATTATTAGATAATATATTCAATGTATGTAGCATAAAATAAAACATTATTAGTTCATCATTCTTTTAAAAGTTATTATTATTTTGAAAAAAAGATAATATATATCAACTAAAATAAAAGTGTATATGTTATTATCTACATTGTGTTATAAAAATCATTATCAGGATAAAAATCATCATTATAAAATAAAACATTATTAGGAATTCTTTAAAAAGACATCATTATTTTGATAAAGATAATATATATCAAATAAAATAACTTGTATCATTCTGTTATTAATAACAGTTCTTTATAAAACTTAATGTTGTCATTAACTCTAACAAAGAGGAGAGGCTGAGGCACTGTCTAGAGGTCAACACAATCCAACTTTGATCTCCTTTAATATATTTATATATATTGAAGTCAAATAATTTATTTAAAACATTATTTATTAGTATAATATAACTAAAAGTGGGTATTTAATACTTATAGCATAGAAATAAATATAAATAGGAGATAAAATATGTTTTAGTATTATGATCTAAATTGGTAGAACATTTAAGCTGATAAAAAAGTTAGTTAGGATCCAATTGCACATGATTCCTCTTTTGTAATCTCTCATTTTTGGATATTGAGTAATTTTTTATTTTGAAACTAATAATACATATGATAAATAGATACAAACTATTTGTTTTATTCATTTTTTTGTTATAGACAAAATTTCAAATTTCATTCATACTACCTCTTATCTTATATTTATATAAAGCTAATGGTTCAATGCCAGTTTCAAAGTGATGAAAGTTGAGGATTGCTCTTTATCTCTTTTGACATTTTTTTTTTTGACAGAAAAATAGAAGCCAAATTCTGTCTGCAGTCGTTTGAGGAGTTAACAATATATTTTGCTCTTCAAGTATAGTTTCAGAGTCTATCTCTACCCCCATCAGCCCATGAATGATCTCTCTCTCAGGCATTAGGCATACTTCTTCGTCTCCCGTAGGCAGCCGTTTCCAACTCTTCTCATCACAGCTTTGGACAAATAAATCTCATTTATTATTTGCTAAATGAATGCACCACTTTTTTTAACCTGCAACCTTTCATATTTGACCCCATACAATTCTCCACGCTGGTGTTTCTGTGAGGTACAAACCTTTCATTTTTTCATTTTCATTTTTTTTGTCGGCTACCTGGTCTTCTTCACCATCACATTTGCGCACCTCCGCCTACATCCTTGCAGTTGGACCTCGTCTCCATCAAGTCCCTGACGCTGCTTAAACCCGTCAGCTTCTTCCCCGACCTCGTCGATCTCGTCCTCGGCTTCCCCAGCGAAGCGGTCTTCACATTCGTTCCTCTACTCTCTGGGTTCGTAATGATCTAATATGCTTTCGGCAATGATCAAGCAATTCAAATTTAATCAATATATGAACTCATTTCTCTAAAACCATCTGCGTGCTGCATATGATGATGTCACAAGATCGTGATATTGTCGGGGAGGTGGACTTGACGATGGTGAATCACTGGCTGTCGCTGCTGGCGTTGGAACACCCATACCGGATCAAGTGGTTGAAGCAGGCGTGCGAATCCGTGTTGACCGCACGGCTGAGGGTGGAGAACTTGGTGGATGCGCTGAATATGGCGAAGCTGTGTGACGTGCCGAAGCTCTACCTGTGTTGCATGAGGTTCATGGCTAAGGATCTGCCCTACGTCCAGGCATCGAAAGGCTGGAGCTTCCTCCGAAAGCATGATCCCGCGTTGGAGCATGCGATTCTCCAGTTCCTACACGAAAATGAATAGGTACATAAGTTGTTCAATTATAGAATATAAATCATACATGTAAGTTGAATGAAAAATCTCAATATGATTTGTCATATGACTGCGGCATCAACGGAAGAGTTAGAAGGGGAAAGAGCAAAACGTGTACCAAGAGCTGAGCGAGGGCAATGAGTTGCCTGAAATGAATCTTCGACGCCGACGTTGGTTGCAGAGAGTTTGCAGCGGTGTTACATAGCGGAGTCCGAAGAACTATCGGCCCTTGTGATCAGGGCAGCGACTCTCGCACCTGCGACGGGCTGCTTCACCTCATTGGCCACTCGCGACATGCAACAAGAAGCTGCAGACGCCACATGGCTGCATGAACTGCAAGAGGCTCTCGCAGCTCTTTCGCCTGCATTCTTTCCTCTGTGACCATGCTAACACCTGCAAGGACCCTCTCCGCAAATAAGATCAAACTCCTCCTCTAACAAGATTAAAGTTCCTCCTTTTATATATCTTATAATTTAATTACTACATGTTTGATGCATCATGCATGCATGGTGCTGCAGGCAGTTCAAATATAGGATCTCTCTTATCTTATATTTATATAAAGCTAATGGTTCAATGTCAGTTTCAAAGTGATGAAAGTTGAGGATTGCTCTTTATCTCTTTTGACATTTTTTTGACAGAAAAATAGAAGCCAAATTCTGTCTGCAGTCGTTTGAGGAGTTAACAATATATTTTGCTCTTCAAGTATAGTTTCAGAGTCTATCTCTACCCCCATCAGCCCATGAATGATCTCTCTCTCAGGCATTAGGCATACTTCTTCGTCTCCCGTAGGCAGCCGTTTCCAACTCTTCTCATCACAGCTTTGGACAAATAAATCTCATTTATTATTTGCTAAATGAATGCACCACCTTTTTTAACCTGCAACCTTTCATATTTGACCCCTTACAATTCTCCACGCTGGTGTTTCTGTGAGGTACAAACCTTTCATTCTTTCATTTTCATTTTTTTTTGTCGGCTACCTGGTCTTCTTCACCATCACATTTGCGCACCTCCGCCTACATCCTTGCAGTTGGACCTCGTCTCCATCAAGTCCCTGACGCTGCTTAAACCTGTCAGCTTCTTCCCCGACCTCGTCGATCTCGTCCTCGGCTTCCCCAGCGAAGCGGTCTTCACATTCGTTCCTCTACTCTCTGGGTTCGTAATGATCTAATATGCTTTCGGCAATGATCAAGCAATTCAAATTTAATCAATATATGAACTCATTTCTCTAAAACCATCTGCGTGCTGCATATGATGACGTCACAAGATCGTGATATTGTCGCGGGAGGTGGACTTGACAATGGTGAATCACTGGCTGTCGCTGCTGGCGTTGGAACACCCATACCGGATCAAGTGGTTGAAGCAGGCGTGCGAATCCGTGTTGGCCGCACGGCTGAGGGTGGAGAACTTGGTGGATGCGCTGAATATGGCGAAGTTGTGTGACGTGCCGAAGCTCTACCTGTGTTGCATGAGGTTCATGGCTAAGGATCTGCCCTACGTCCAGGCATCGGAAGGCTGGAGCTTCCTCCGAAAGCATGATCCCGCGTTGGAGCATGCGATTCTCTAGTTCCTACATGAAAACGAATAGGTACATAAGTTGTTCAATTATAGAATATAAATCATACATGTAAGTTGAATGAAAAATCTCAATATGATTTGTCATATGACTGCGGCATCAACGGAAGAGTTGGAAGGGGAAATAGCAAAACGTGTACCAAGAGCTGAGCGAGGGCAATGAGTTGCCTGAAATGAATCTTCGACGCCGACGTTGGTTGCAGAGAGTTTGCAGCGGTGTTACATAGCGGAGTCCGAAGAACTACCGGCCCTTGTGATCAGGGCAGCGACTCTCGCACCTGCGACGGGCTGCTTCACCTCATTGGCCACTCGCGACATGCAACAAGAAGCTGCAGACGCCACATGGCTGCATGAACTGCAAGAGGCTCTCGCAGCTCTTTCGCCTGCATTCTTTCCTCTGTGACCATGCTAACACCTGCAAGGACCCTCTCCGCAAATAAGATCAAACTCCTCCTCTAACAAGATTAAAGTTCCTCCTTTTATATATCTTATAATTTAATTACTACATGTTTGATGCATCATGCATGCATGGTGCTGCAGGCAGTTCAAATATAGGATCTCTCTTATCTTATATTTATATAAAGCTAATGGTTCAATGTCAGTTTCAAAGTGATGAAAGTTGAGGATTGCTCTTTATCTCTTTTGACATTTTTTTGACAGAAAAATAGAAGTCAAATTCTGTCTGCAGTCGTTTGAGGAGTTAACAATATATTTTGCTCTTCAAGTATAGTTTCAGAGTCTATCTCTACCCCCATCAGCCCATGAATGATCTCTCTCTCTCAGGCATTAGGCATACTTCTTCGTCTCCCGTAGGCAGCCGTTTCCAACTCTTCTCATCACAGCTTTGGACAAATAAATCTCATTTATTATTTGCTAAATGAATGCACCACCTTTTTTAACCTGCAACCTTTCATATTTGACCCCTTACAATTCTCCACGCTGGTGTTTCTGTGAGGTACAAACCTTTCATTCTTTCATTTTCATTTTTTTTTGTCGGCTACCTGGTCTTCTTCACCATCACATTTGCGCACCTCCGCCTACATCCTTGCAGTTGGACCTCGTCTCCATCAAGTCCCTGACACTGCTTAAACCCGTCAGCTTCTTCCCCGACCTCGTCGATCTCGTCCTCGGCTTCCCCAGCGAAGCGGTCTTCACATTCGTTCCTCTACTCTCTGGGTTCGTAATGATCTAATATGCTTTCGGCAATGATCAAGCAATTCAAATTTAATCAATATATGAACTCATTTCTCTAAAACCATCTGCGTGCTGCATATGATGATGTCACAAGATCGTGATATTGTCGGGGAGGTGGACTTGACGATGGTGAATCACTGGCTGTCGCTGCTGGCGTTGGAACACCCATACCGGATCAAGTGGTTGAAGCAGGCGTGCGAATCCGTGTTGACCGCACGGCTGAGGGTGGAGAACTTGGTGGACGCGCTGAATATGGCGAAGCTGTGTGACGTGCCGAAGCTCTACCTATGTTGCATGAGGTTCATGGCTAAGGATCTGCCCTACGTCCAGGCATCGAAAGGCTGGAGCTTCCTCCGAAAGCATGATCCCGCGTTGGAGCATGCGATTCTCCAGTTCCTACACGAAAATGAATAGGTACATAAGTTGTTCAATTATAGAATATAAATCATACATGTAAGTTGAATGAAAAATCTCAATATGATTTGTCATATGACTGCGGCATCAACGGAAGAGTTAGAAGGGGAAAGAGCAAAACGTGTACCAAGAGCTGAGCGAGGGCAATGAGTTGCCTGAAATGAATCTTCGACGCCGACGTTGGTTGCAGAGAGTTTGCAGCGGTGTTACATAGCGGAGTCCGAAGAACTACCGGCCCTTGTGATCAGGGCAGCGACTCTCGCACCTGCGACGGGCTGCTTCACCTCATTGGCCACTCGCGACATGCAACAAGAAGCTGCAGACGCCACATGGCTGCATGAACTGCAAGAGGCTCTCGCAGCTCTTTCGCCTGCATTCTTTCCTCTGTGACCATGCTAACACCTGCAAGGACCCTCTCCGCAAATAAGATCAAACTCCTCCTCTAACAAGATTAAAGTTCCTCCTTTTATATATCTTATAATTTAATTATTACATGTTTGATGCATCATGCATGCATGGTGCTGCAGGCAGTTCAAATATAGGATCTCTCTTATCTTATATTTATATAAAGCTAATGGTTCAATGTCAGTTTCAAAGTGATGAAAGTTGAGGATTGCTCTTTATCTCTTTTGACATTTTTTTTGACAGAAAAATAGAAGTCAAATTCTGTCTGCAGTCGTTTGAGGAGTTAACAATATATTTTGCTCTTCAAGCCAAGCGATTCCGAGGGCGTCGACGACGGTGGTCCTGATGCAGTGGCAGACCGCGGTGATGGCATGCAGAGGACATTCGACTTCGATGGCACATGACGACACAAGGGCGACATGCATGTGCCCTCGTTCGCCAGGTGGCGGTGTCGATGAGAGATCATCGGAGAAGATCGGACTCCAGGTGCTCATCGACGTTGGCGAGGATCTTGGCCAGTGAAGTTTGACGCGAGCTCGGTGGATGCCACGATCGTGGATGGCGAGGACAAGGGAAACGAACAGAGGTCACCGGGAGTTGTCCTTTCCACTCATCTGCAGCTTTGGTACCAATGCAGTAACAAAAAAAACAACGAGAATAATTTGGGGACTTCCGACAAGTTGCCCTTTCCACTCATATGAGACTTTTATAGAGCGATGGCTGCACCATCGTTCGTCCTCATTTATTCTGCGCGTTACGCCCGCTGAAATATCGGGTTACTTCCGTAACGTTCAGCGTCGTGTCATATTAGCTATCTGCCAATGTCGCATCTCGCGACATTCCGTGACCTGTAACGGTCACTACTAACATGAACAGGGTCATGACAAGTTCAAAGAGGCATTTCGTGTGGCATGTAGTTCTTTTTTTCATATGACATAATAATGCGATTCATATGACATGTCTTAATGTTGTGGCATATGTCTTAATGCTATCCATATGTAAGAAGAGTAATTATGTTGTCCATATGCAAGAAGATTAATTATGTTGTCCACATGGCATATGCCTTAATGCTACCCATGTACAAGAAGATTAATTATGTTATCCATTAGAGAAATGATAGATTGATAGTAGTTGGGTTCGTCATTGGAGGGATAAACGTAATGTTATAACAGAAAAATATAAGGGTAGTGTTAATGAATTTATTCAGGTAGCATATGGAAAGGAAGACGTTGCTACTGCATGTGGCAAAATCTTATGTCCATGTTAGAAATGAAAATCTTATCAGTGAAACATACAAGAAAATCGACGAATAGCGACCCAAAGAAGGAAACGCTATTGCAACGTTATTGAGTCTCTAGAATATATAACGACTCTTTAGCGTCTAAGTAGCGCCGATAACTTGCGACGCCAGTAATCGGTAACTAATAGAGCCACAATAGAGCCAAAGAAAAGGGAGACGCTACTAGCGTCAAGAGTAGATGCTATCTCGACGCTAAGGTGACGTGCAATGTCTCGTTACGAGAAGTTGACGAGCGTCACTAAGTCGTTGCTAAGTCAACTCGAAGAACGATATATTTAATGTTATGTCAACTATGCATGCGACACTAGTGTGACGCTACGAAGGCGCTAATGTCAGATTTTTTTGCTCCATTACATCCATATTTTCTTCCCTTCTCACACCATACAATTATAAAATGCATATAATTTAAATGCATTGATATCCATCATAGGCATGAGTAATCATCACAAGCACAATATCTAAGATAAGATTATGAAAAGTAATAAACTGAACTGACAAAAGTATAACTACTATACGTATATCTAATAAAAAGTCTATTAAGTAATAAAAGTATAGTTGTAAAAGTTTCTATTCTAAGTTTGGGAGTTGTTGTTATTGTTTTGGACGTTTGATCCCGACGTGCTCGGTCCTTGGCCTAGCAGGCATTGATTTTGCAGCGGGATCAATTCCTAAATTGTCTACAATAATGGTGCCAACTGTTGTGATAGTTGCTACGACACCTGCTGTGATATCTGTTGCGACATTTGCTGCGATATCTATTGCGACATTTGCTGTGATAACTGCATTACATCAGGTGCAGCAAATGAGCTTGGAGCAGATGAACCGTCGGCATATTCTCCGCTCCTCCTAGGTACCTGAGTTGTTGTGCCGAGGCCACGCAGGTATCATTCTCATGTCGTGCTGATCACCTCCTCCCAAACAATAGAGTCCTCTATGAAATAAAAAAAATTATACAATCATATAAACATTATAGATTATAAAATTATATAATATAAAAAATAGATAAATTAAAAATGTGAATCGCCTTCAAGAAACGTTACCTGATGGCTGAGTACTCGGATCATCTCCGTACTTTTTAAGCCATCTTCGCATTATACTCATCCTAAAAAATTTAAACATTACGCATTTAAAAAATAGTTTACACTAACGTCAACAACTAAGTGAACATATGATGAGACTTACCAGAAGCCTACGAGCAGTGGACGTGACCATCTTCCGTCTCTTATTTGTGGCCTCGTAGATCACGCGAAAGTCCACAGAATTGCCTTGTTTCTCCTCCCACAATAAAGTTTCAAATTTTATAAAATAAGTATAAGTTAAAAGTTCCAAATGTAAGTTACCATGCTCGTCGATGCTCGTCAAACCGCATTGACTCGCCTGTGTGGATGTGGACCGCGGGCTTCGAAAATCGGTTAACTCTTGTCTTTTTCGACTTTCATTGCCATTGTCCATCCGTCCCTTATGAACATCAAATACTTAGACTTTGAAAGATTATAGATTTAATAAAGATAATTTAAATGTAAACATACTTACCATTTCCTACATAAGGACTCTCAAACTGAGCACCTAATATAAACCCGCACCAAAGTGAGGTTGGCGGACGTGACGACCTTACGAAACTTATACAATCGATTTCGGAAGCGTTTCACAGCCACCTCCTTAAAAACTCTCCGGATCGTCCCCAAACTAATATCCGAATAAAACTGATTTGCCTCCTAAATAATACTTTAAAACTTAATAATTTAAAATAATATAAAATAAATTATGTAACCCAAAAATAAGTTCGTATCGTAAAGGCCCGAAAGATGTCATTCCGCACTTAAATTGGGACATCTTTCCACAATCCTGCTCCTTCTGGCAAGTGGGAAATAAAAGAGCACTAACATCCCACACGATACTAGCAGGTATGAAAGTGGTCCTGCAAATTACAAAGAAAAATTAATTTTTAATGATAAGCAAAACTATAATAAATTTTTTACAACTTTTTTAACTTACGGTCGAGCAATATTATTTACGGTGACCACCCCGTTATCGTGTAATTCCTCTTCACTTGTCGAAAAGGAATCATCGTCCGGTACAACTACAGTAAGATGATAAGGTCCGACGTCATCTACGGGCCATAGTACAAAATAAATCATTAGTATCATACCAAATTAAACTAGTGATAATTGATATATGTATAGTAAAATTTGTCTATCGCTGCATGATATGTGGCAGTTCGCTCATCGGAATGTGACAAGCCAGGTGCTTGTGCTATCGGCGGCGTAGAAACTGACATTATTAAAAAAAAGATTAATGTAATTAATTGAGAAATATAATTTTAATAATAATAATAATATATCACCTGGGGTAATATGTGGCTCGCCAATGCTAGAATGTGGTGAAGCGTCCGGTAATCTCGGCAGTGGCATAGCAACTGTCATCATAAAAAAAATACTTAAAATACTTGCAAGTATTTAAATTTATGTAATATACGAAAAATAACTTGGTGTCACATGCTGATCATCATCGTGCGATTGAGACGTCCCGACTATGTGCCCCATCGACAATGGAGCAATTGTCACAAAAATAAAATAATTAGCAAAATGTATACTATGTGACACGTACATGTAGTGATACGTGGAGACGACCCACCAATGGATCACCTAGCGATCCGGCTATGTGCCTCGTCGGCGGCGGAGCAACTGACATTATTAAAAAGTATATATGAATGTAATTAATATAAGCAACTATAAATAAACAACTGACAATAAATATAATACCTGGTGGTCATGATGGCTCACTCATATGGAATGAACACCTAGAAGAGCGAAATGACATAGAAGCTCAATCCCTAGTAACCATGACTGAAAAAAAGGTAACAAACTTGTGTTATCCAGGACTATTTCCCCCTGGGCTTCCATCTCCACCATCTTAGGATAATATATTAAAAATGTATCAAGTCCATATTACAGAAAACAAAAGTTGTAATATACTCTAACTAACAAAATACCTGCCGGAAGACACTTCCTCCAGCACCACAACAAACTCATTGTTTACTTGAGGAAGAGCACCTAGTGTGAATAAACACTTCTCACCATCGTACACAAAATTCTTGTTCCCTATTTCACTGTCATATGTTTGTTTTAGCTTATTTATTACTTTTCTACCGATGCCTTTACCTTCAACAAGCCGATCATCTTCATATTTGAGTGAAACCTAGGGGACCGTACACAATAAATAAGATTATTTTCCACTGATAACATTTACACTTTTGGCGTTTCTTGTAGTGAAAAGTTAGATATGATGTGGAGAAGGATTTCTATTCTAATGGTTTCCTAACAAAGTACATAAATTTATTTGTTCATGGTGAAGAAAGATAGGCTAAAGAAATTAACAACCGTTGATGCTAACACAAATATCAATGTGGATGAGTCGAGAAATTCGTACATGGGCATGATAAAAGATACAATGTTAGCAAAAAATATTGGCAAAATATTTGTTGAAGAAGACCAAATTAAAATTCTTCAGCTTATAAGTCTTATAACACTCTAAAAAAAAGTTGACGAACTTTTGTGGGATAGATGTGTGAAGTAAAGTACTCTTTATGCAGTGATACAGGGGTAAATTACACGAATGGTCCCCTAACTTTGAGTCAATTTTCAATTTGTCCCCCAACTTCAATTTATAACCAGAACGTTCCTCATCTTTTATTTTTTTGCACGATTAGTCCTCTTGACCGGTGATAGTAGGTTTCCCGGTTGTCTTACATACGTGACCAACACGTCAGCCGTTTCTCTCTCATCCATGTCATTTAAGTCATCCACGTCATTTAACGCTCCAAACCAGGTAAATTACACGGATCGTCCCCCAACTTTGAATCGATTTCTAAATAGTCCCCCAACTTTGATATTATTACAAGATTCATCCACTTGACCAGTAAAAAATAGTCTTCCGATTATCTTACGACGTGGCATAATAAAATATAATAAAAATTATAACTAGCTGACATCACATAATAAAAAAATATTATAAAAATTTCAGGACACGGACGAGCTAACAGATGAGGGGTGTCGGCCCCCCTCTCCAAGTTCGCCCTTTGGCGAGCTGGCATAGGGGGCGCTGGCCCCCCTCTCCAAGCTCGCCCACTAGCGAGCTTCGCACAAAGAGCGCTAACGCTGCTTTGCTAGTTCGTCGGCGCTCCTATCATTTATTTTTTATAGTCTCTCAACTTTGAGTCGTTTAGGATCGTCGACGAGCTCGCGAGGGGGCGTTGATGGCCTTTGTACGAAGTTCGCTAGTGGACGAGCTTGGAGAGGGGGTCGGCGCCCCCTATGCCAACTCGCCAAAGGGCGAGCTTAGAGAGGGGGGTCGACACTCCCCCTCTGCCAGCTCGTCCCGTCCTTAAATTTTTATAATAATTTTTATTATGTGATGTTAGCTAGTTAATTTTTTTTATTATATTTTATTATGCCACATCGCAAGATAATCGGGAGACTATTTTTTACAGATCAAGTGGATGAATCGTGTAATAATATCAAAGTTGGGGGACTATTTAGAAATCAATTCAAAGTTGGGGGACGATCCGTGTAATTTACCTGGTTTGGAGCGTTAAATGACGTGAATGACTTAAATGACATGAATGAGAGAGAAAGGGCTGATGTGTCGATCACGTATGCAAGGTAACCGGAAAACTCACTATCATCGGTCAAGAGGACTAATCGTGCAAGAAAATAAAAGATGAGAGACATTCTGATTATAAATTGAAGTTGGGGGACCAATTGGAAATCGACTCAAAGTTGGGGGACCATTCGTATAATCGACTCAGTGATGAACTTGAAATTAGAATTTAATATGAGAAAAAGTTATTTTGACTTAATGATTGCCATTCCATCAGCAATGAAGTTTGACAATTTTTTTGCAAGTGCAAAAAATTAACAAGAGATTTAAATATGGGATATCAAAATATTAATGCATGTTGCAATCATTATATATTGTGTTATAAGAAAAATAACTCACTTATCAGTTGTTCTATTTGTAGCGAGCTAAGATACAAACCGAGAAAATATTCTCAAATTTCAAAGAAGAATGTTATAAATATAGTGTTCATATATTTCTCATAGTTCCAAGACTGCAATGACTATTTCCTTTTGAGAAAATTACATCATTCATAGGTGACACAAAGAAGGGGTACATGATGATCTGACTTTGATTACACATTCTTCATATGCTGAGGTCATGGAAACATTTTGATGCACTCCATTTGACTTTTTCAGAAGAATCACGCAATGTTAAATTAGGCCTTTGCACTAATAGGTTCAACCCATTTGGCTCATCAAGCACGACATATTCATGTTGGCCATTTTTAACACACCTTATAATAATTTACCTCCAAGCATGTGTGTCACGACCCCGATTTAAATGGCGGTGATTTAAATCAAAGCTCGCAACTGATTACAGATGATCAAATAATTTTTTTAAAAGAAAAATTGTGTATAACTCCTCTAGATAATACAAGAAAATGATAACACATATAAGCAAATCACACAATTTATATTGATCATTTAGAGCATATAACAACCCTAATGTTTACACTACCATATAGTCATAAAAGATTTATATTTTACAAGATACAAAATTACTTTTCATACATAGCACATATCAAACTCTCTCCATATCCCAACAGAGAAATATGAGAGCTACAAGTCTTCTATCTAACAGACGCAGTGGGGCACATGACTTCTCAATACCTTAGCAGCAAAAAGGATCCACACCCTTCTAAGGATGTCTCTCGCGACCCCAAAAGTTCTACTGATCTGAAAAAGTGTACAACAACACTGTGAACAAATAATAGCTCAGTAAACTAATAACTAATAAGCTATGTGTTACATCTAATAAATTCGGAGAAATATAAAAATACATGCATTAATCATAATATCAAAGTCAATATCATCACACATATAATAAATACATATATAACATTCTAATCAAAATCATTACACTCAATTTACATTCATTGTCACTTAAACATATCAAACATGAGTATGCAATGCAACACTCTTATATATATGCACGAATCACCAACTGGCCAGTGGTCAGTAGGTGGACTCTAGAGATGGCCTCCATCGCGACTACTCACAATGTAGAGATCCATTCTACCTCATCCCTTTCGGTGAACAAATCATATAACGGTACGTGGACTCTAGAGATGGCCCCTACGGATTTTAGAGGTGGCCCCCATCGTGACTACTCACGATGTGGCACTTAGCTCTGCATGGCACTTAGCTCCAACCTATCTCATCCCATTATTGAGGAACAAAATGATGGATTGGACTCTAGAGGTGGCTTCCATCGTGATCAGTGATGTAGCACTTAGCTCCAACCATCATATATGCAAATGCAAATACGATACATGATTCATCACATAACAAACATCTCCTGAATATCAGAAGATGAATAATATCCAATATCATTTCAAAATAAACAAGATTGCACTCATTGCAATCCATTCAGATCATATTACATATACTTTTCATAATTGGATTTCTCGAAATCAATTCATAGCATTCCAAAACATATTCAATACATATAATAATAGATGTCACACCGAATTCAAAAGAAGTGAATACATAGATTAGGAGAAACCAACTTACCTATAAGGACTAACAAAATGTTTTCCTTTCCCTTTTCACTATTTTACTCTTCTACTCCTATAACAATAATAAACACATTACTACTATGATATAATCACAAACCTAACACATTTACTATGATATGAGCACAAGCCTAACACATATGAAACATAATTAATTGCAATGGTATATGAACCTTAAATATTTAGTCTTATAACTTAAGTAACTATTAAACATAAGGATTGACCTAATATTATGACAGATTGCACACATAGTAAAGAAAAATCCATATCTTTCGATATACATAATCAAATGACATCATTTAAATTTTCTTTAGTTTCATATTACAGAGACATTAATCTGTAAAAGTTTCATTTCCTATTTCATTATGGTTTGCTCTCATGAAAATCAACATTCAATCTAATTTTTATGTTATTTCTATGTCCTGACAGATTGAGTAATCTTACTTTTATGATTTATATAAAATAATAAATATTCCCTGTTTAGTACTTTTAATTTTCCCAAATAGTAGACATCCTAGGGTGAAAGTCATAAAATTACTTGAATTTATATATATTTGTACTGAGCACAATAAAATTAACCAATACTAGCATAATCTACCCTAAGCTCCATTCTGACAGACTGAGTAAGGCTCGGTAAAATATTTATAACTTTCGCTACACATATCATTTTCTAATGATTCCAATTCTCCATGAAACCTAACATCAGTGTCTATAACACCAATTATCAAATAATTTCACGACATATTGAATTTAATACATAATTTACAAATTAGGATAGCAATTTCGGCGGACAGAGTGATAGTACCTTAACGATAAGAGCATAATTTTATCTACAGAAATCATATTAACTTGATTCCAAAGCTCAATGAATATAGGATCAACCAGAATAAATTTCATAATTTTTTAATCACTCGAAGATATGGAATTATGTAGCTAAAGATTCGTGAATCAATTGAACATGGCTAGGGTTAATCTTACCCATGAACAACATGAGTTTTGCCCCATGTTCAAGTAAAATCCGAAAATGAATAGATGAGACAGGTTCAAAGAAACCATAATTAGGAACTATGTAGTTAAAATCCAAAGAAAATTAAGTAGGAAATTACCAAAATCTAAAATCCTACTTGCCCCTTCCCTTCCTCCAATTCCTTCAACAATTATTGATGTTTTTGCTCTTGCCTTAGGTGTTCGGCCAAAGTGGTGAAAATGGTAGAGAAAGGTAGTAAAATGTAAAAGGATAAGTATTAAAAGGGAGGGAGATACCGACTTCAGTTGGTGTATGTGGTTCTTCCCAAAATGCCCTTGAAGTAAATGTCTTTTGCACTTCTCCATTTGTTTATTTATTTATTCATTTACTTAAGACATTACATGTAAATAAGAAACTACCCCCATTTGGATTCAAATAAAATATTTAGAAAAATAAATAATCAAGGAATTAAAATCTAATTTTTTGTCCGAAGAACAAAAATCGCGATTTCACAGATTTTTCGATTTTATGTCTATGTTTTACCTAATTCACACACCTCCTAAAAATTTTTAAAAATCAATTTTAGAATCCTTTCATATATAGGAACAATTATAGGAACTTTAATTTTTCAAATTTTCACTTTTCCGAAAATCACATTTTCATGTCTTAAGTAAATTTCCATCACTTTCGCACTTTAGTTGATATTAAAGTGTAAGTCTTAACATCCCGTTCATAGAGATTATCAATAAGATAATATAACATAACATTCATACAACTAATCATGCATGGTTAACTTAGGGATATTACAAATGTGTATGAGACAAGAGAACATGTTGCTTACTTGCATGTTCCCAAGTTCGCGATTGCCTAGCAAAAGCTTAGATATTTATTTAAGACTTTTGATCGATGAAAACAATATGTTATGGGAGGACGGTGTTGTCATTTATGACAAATCTTTGAAGTAAAACTAATGAGGGCTACATTAATATGGACCATTAGTGATTTTTCAACATATGAAATACTGAGTGGTTGGAGTACGAAAGGTAAATTTGCTTGTCCCATATGCGAAAAAAGATACAAAATCATTTTATTTGAAGTAGGAAATTATACTAGTTTGACTGTCGTAGGATGTTTTTATCTATAGATAATTTGATGCGTCATGATCAAAATTCATTTAAAAAGAATACAATTGAGTATACATTGCCTTCAAGTCGTTTGACGGGACAAGAAGTACTAGAGTACGTAAACAAACTTAATCAAGTCTCATTCGGTTTGAACAATGATTCTTACAAGGAAATTAGTTTGGGAGTGAACATAGTTGAGAAGAAAAGAAGTATCTTTTGGGACTTACCTTATTTGTCTTCAAACTTACTTCGAGATAATTTAAACGTCATGCATGTGGAGAAGAACGTAATTTAAATATGGGATATCAAAATATTGATGCATGTTGCAATCATTATATATTGTGTTATAAGGAAAATAACTCACTTATCAGTTATTTTATTTGTAACGAGCTAAGATACAAACCGAGAAAATATTCTCAAATTTCAAAGAAGAATGTTATAAATATAGTATTCAGATATTTCTCATAGTTCCAATACTACAACGAATATTTCCTTTTGAGAAAATTACATCATTCATAGGTGACACAAAGAGAGGGTACATGATAATCCGACTTTGATTACACATTCTTCATATGTTGAGGCCATGGAAACATTTTGATGCACTTCATTTGACTTTTTCAAAAGAATCACACAATGTTAGATTAGGCCTTTGCACTAATATGTTCAACCCATTTGGCTCAACAAGCACGACATATTCATGTTGGCCATTTTTATCACACCTTATAATAATTTACCTCCAAGCATGTGTATGAGACAAGAGAACATGTTGCTTACTTGCATGTTCCTAGGTTTGCGATTGCCTAGCAAAAGCTTAGATATTTATTTAAGACTTTTGATCGATGAAAACAATATGTTATGGGAGGACGGTGTTGTCATTTATGACAAATCTTTGAAGTAAAACTAATGAGGGCTACATTAATATGGATCATTAGTGATTTTTCAACATACGAAATACTGAGAGGTTGGAGTACGAAAGGTAAACTTGCTTGTCCCATATGCGAAAAAAGATACAAAATCATTTTATTTGAAAAATAGTAGGAAAGTATGCTAGTTTGATTGTCGTAGGTGTTTTTATCTATAGAGAATTCGATGCATCATGATCAAATTTCGTTTAAAAAGAATACAATTGAGTACACATTGCCTTCAAGTCGTATGATGGGACAAGAAGTAGTAGAGTACGTAAACAAACTTAATCAAGTCTCATTCGGATTGAACAATGATTCTTACAAGGAAATTAGTTTTGGGAGTGAACATAGTTGAGAAGAAAAGAAGTATCTTTGGGGACTTATCTTATTTGTCTTCAAACTTACTTCAAGTTAATTTAAATGTCATGCATGTGGAGAAGAACGTATTTGACAACATCTTTAACATTGTTATGGCTTTCAGAGGAAGAACTAAATATAGCATACAAGCATGCACATAAAAATTATATGGGGATATTATTTATTTTCAAAATGGTAAATGCAAGAAGCCAAAAGCTACTTGCATCTTGGACAATGATCAACGAAAAGTGATTTTCGAATGGATGAAATGATTAAAATTTCTAGACGGATATGTATCAAACATATCTCGTCGTTTTAACATGAAAAATGAAAAGATACATAGTATGAAAAGTCATGACTATCATATTTTCATGCAACGATCACTTCCAATTGACTTTAAAAAAGTTTTGCCAAAGTCCATCAAAGAAACTTTAACAAAATTATCTATGTTATTTTAAGAGATTTGTACATCCACCATTTGTGAAGAAGACATGTACGTATCCATTAGAGTCTTCTATTGTGATAATAGTGTGCAATGTTGAGAAAATACTTTCACCTTCCTTATTTGATGTGAAACAGAAGTTGCAGGCACGACTCAATATATGTGGATGTATCTGTTCAAAAAATGCATATTATATTTAAACGAAAGACGAAGATCGAGGATTCTATATGTGAAATATATTTCATTGAGGAAGTTTCCAACTTTACTCCAATGTACTTTGAGCCACACATACAATCATGATATACACAAGTTTCAAGAAACAATGACGACGGTGAAGGAGAAGTTAATAGAAATACTTTTATTCATCTTCACGTACCCATGGTGTTTTCTTGGTAAAGGGCATAAAGTTATGTTGAGCGACAAAAATTTTACCTCAGTTGAGAATTATGTGCTTGCAAATTATAGCGAGACGACACCGTTTCTCAAGTAAGAATATTTATTTTGGATCTTATAAGTGCTAAATTATATTTATATAAAAACATATCTAATGAGACCTATAACAGTACAATAGCTAATATATCATAAAGTTTGAAATTAATTATTACTATGTGATTCCATTAATTGGCAACTATGAATTCAAGAAATTTGAAGAATTGCAAAAAGAAAGCAATCTTCTAGTTTCAAACGATAAATTGTTGAAACTAAGAGATGATCATTTTGTCGAATGATTGAGAAGTGAAGTGATAAATCTTTTTGGCTATTCATAAATATTATTTTTTTTAACTTTTAATTAACTTTGTCTTTCAATATATTATAAGTTATTAGCGTCTCAATGATAGATTTGAGAATTTGAGATTTAGGTTATGGACCATAGAAACAAGTTTAAAGTTATTGTGGCGTCATAATTAATAGATACATATTCCATACAGAATAATATAATTGCCAACGTTCAATTATTAATAGTGGCATATGTGTTCTAGGAAGCATGTATGAGGACAACGAGTTGGATTACTATGACATTATAGAAGAAATCATAGAGTTGTCCTATTTGAAAAAAAAATGCATAAAATCGTAGTGCTAAAATGTCATTGATTCGATCCAAAAAAAGGAGTTATTGTCGATCAAAAGTTTATATTTATGGATATTAAGTCTCAATCGAGACTTTAGTCATACGATTCATTCATATTGACAGAATAAGCACAACAAGTATATTATACTAAGTATCCATCGAATAGAATCAAGAATGAATGATGGATGCTATGCAAAATGAGAAGTAGACTATTCTTAGTAGAAACAATAATAGATGATTGTGAAATATCATTCATACTGAATGATATCCTAGTAGATCATTACTATCGAGAAGATCGACTAAATTGAGAATATTCAATTAGCGGATGACACTAAACTAATGGAAGTGTTTAATTCAAATTATCCTTTGGAAGTGAACGTTGTCGATTTTATTGATGATGACTCGAATGAATATTATAGTGATGATGATGAAGATGATGAAAATGAATATGAATATGAGGTAAGAGATTGGATGACATAGTTCTTTTAATAATTTACACAATCATATGTTTTATAAATTAAATATAATCATGACATGAGCTTCATAATTTTTTTCAAATATGGTTACCGGAGGTCAAGCTTCTATATCATCCCATTCTTCTAGGCGGATGAACCATCTCGACCACCACGTGATATATTTTTTGTGTATTTGATTTATATCGATAATAATCGTTAATTGTTAATGGTGCCAGTTGCTACACCGTCGATGAGACATATAGCTAGATCGTCTCATAGCAGACACTCCCTTGATGAGTCATCTCGATCACACAACGGCGATCTAGATACACCTCATATCACATCAGGTTATTTCTTATGTCTTTAATTTCTATTTTACATGCAATTGTTTTAACTATTTTTTGTGATGACAATTTCTACACTGTTGCTAAGACATGAAAACACATCACCACATTCTAGCGTCCGATCATCACGACCACGTGATAGTAATTGGAATATTACATCAGATGATATATTTATTATTATTTAATATATATTTGACATATAATTGCATTAATCATTTCTTGTTTTATTGGTGACAATTGTTATGCCACCAATGGGACAAATAGTGAGATAGTCGCATTTTGACGTTCGCTCGATCGGTGAACTATTACCACCACATGGCAGCGATCGACTTGTCATGGACAGCTACTACGCGAGGTGAGAATTTTAGTGCATATGTCATTTAATGCATATATTATTTATTTAGTTTAAGTTGGTATTACACTAATGATAATTCGTCAACAATGTCCGTCCATCATCCTAGACCTTCTTAGCCCACCCCCGCTGCAGTGGATGAAGATTCCTCTTCAACTGAAGGAGAATAATTCATGACAATAAGGTGGTCACCATCAACAGCCGTACATTGAATAAGTTTTACAATTTTATTATAGTTCACCTTATAATTTGAAATCTTTTTTTTTTTAAAAATTTGCATGACTACTTTTATACCCGCTTCTATTGTGCAGGATGTTAGTACTCTTTTCCTCACCCACTTGCAATAAGGGACATGATCATGGAAGCATGTCCAGATTGAAGTGAAGGATGATACTTTCACATGTTTATCATATGATTTTGGTTTTTTTGTATTATATAATTTATTTTATATTAAAATTACTAATTTTCATAATTTTTTTAGGAATCAAATTAGTTTCATCTGATATCATTTTGGGGACGATACGGAGAGCTTTCAAGGAGGTGGTTGCGAAATGCCTCCTAAATTATTTGTACAAATTTCATAAGGTCATCATGTCCATCGGCCTTTCTATTGAATATGGCATGCAGAGATGTCTGAGGCATATTAAGCTTTCAGTTTCGGAGTCCTATGTAGAAAATGATAAATATGTTTATATTTTAATTATTTTTACTTAATTTATCATTTTACAAATTTTATTTATTTGGTGTTGATGCAAGATGAATGAAGATTGGCAAAGAAAGTCTCTAAAAGCTAAAGTTAACACACTTTTCAAGCTGAAAGTTCACTTACACTCAAGAGGGTTGATCCAATTTGACGAGTATCGTCGGTGCATGGTAAAACTTCTATCTTTAATTTAAAACTTTTATATTTCAATTAGTTATTTGTGGAATATTTAAAATTTAGTTGTAGGAGGAGAAAGAATGGGGCACTATTAATTTTCTCACAGTCTACGAGGTTACAAATAAGAGTAGGAAGACCAATGATATGGTCACGTCCAGTTCTTGTAGAGCCTTGATAAGTCTAATTATTTGTTTATTTTATTTTTGAATTAGTTTAAATGATATCTCAAAATTGTAATGTTTAATATTTTATGATGCATATAATGAAAAAATAACAGAGAAGTATAGGGATGGTTCTAATACTTAGCCACTTGAAAGTAATGTATCTAAAAAATTATTAATATTTTTAATGTTATGTAAAGTAAACTTTATATGGTTATAAAACTTATTTATTTTGTAGGGGATACTGCTATTAAAATAAGTTTATATAACATAGAGCTTTGAACATTATTCTAAGATTCTAATCCATAAGAGATTTATCATTGTTTATAACGGTTAAATTAAATTTTGGTATAAATTTAAAGTTCTAAATATCATCAACATCTTATGACACTGAAAAGTAAAAACAAGTTTCTATAACTTAGAGGCACGTGAACTCAACAACGTCCTTAGCATCTTTCTCAAAGTATAAAAAATTAATTGATAATTTTTTATCGTACAACACTCAGATAAATATTATGCATGTTCAACCATAAATTAGGTTAAAAGTTCAAAACGTGGAGATGTAAATGAATATTGATTGAAAAGTATAATGAACCAATTGAAGAATAAGTTTCTGTCATCCATCAAAGTAAAGTTGTAAAATAAAGTTCTTACACTATATGTGCATGTATTTTCTAGAAACAAAGTTCTCATGTCGACAATAGCATGTGTATTCCTAAGTTGCCTACAGGTGAAGGGAGAATTGTGTCTACAAGACCTAGTTAACTTTTGTAATGATAGTGATATTTAACTAAGTTAAGATCAAATACTATCACAAGATGAAATGTGAAGTTTAACCTCAAAGTGCCTTATAAAAAAGAAAGAAATTCAAAATGATGACAAATAAAGTCTAAAGGGTTATAAGGTAACATTGAGAAAAGTCATAATTCAAAGGCAAAGTATGATAAGTATGTATGATGTATGATGAATGATGATGTATGTTCCATATGGTCACAGTGTGATTTAAGATGTATATATGTTTATGCTCATAATATTCATGATGAACTATATGATATAAGTTATGAATAGCATATAGCGATTCATGTTTAGCTTATGTCATTCATATTATATATATATATGTGTGTGTGTGTGTGTGTGTTTTCACTCTAAAAAAAGGGAGATTGCATTTAACCCCCCAAAAGATAGAAGATTGAATTTGATAAATAATCTTCTAATCATTGAATTGCATGATAATATTTAATATAACTGCTTGATCCTAAAAAAAGAGAGGGAATTGAAGAGGAGCCACGTGAAGATAATCTTCTAATCATTGAATTGCATGATAATATTTAATATAACTGTTTGATCCTAAAAAAAGAGAGAGAATTGAAGAGGAGCCACGTGAAGAAAAGAGGGGAGAGGTGGTTGTGTCCCTCCACACCCACCGGAGGAATGAAGCAAAACAATAGAAGGGGAACTCAATGAGGAAGATGATGGCAATGAGACTAAGGAAGATAGGAAAGGAACTCGAAGATTGATCTCGAAGGTATATTTTTGTGTGGATGGTACTCACAATGATGATGGATTTTTTTTGCTATCTATGAATAAACAGAGAGTAATGATGTTAAGACTCCATGTAACAATGATTATGCTATGTCTTCCTATTGATCATGTTGAGTTCCTTTGTGGGGATTTCTAATGGATTCCTCCATCAATGTTTATGGCAATTTGTATCTATTTTAATATTATGATTACTTTGAAGCCCTCATTATACTTTTTATTATCAGTATAATAATTTTATACACCTTATGAAAAAGTTATAATATAATATATACTTAACATATTATTATAAATTAAATAACCAATGAATTCAAAATTTTTGAACTAGAACTTTAAACACCTAGGAAAAAAATAAATTGAAGAGATTAAGTGAATGACCTTTGAGAGTATGTCAAGTCAACACCCAAATAAATAAACTACCCTTGGACTTTTACAAACATATTTAAATTAAGCACACTACCCATAATTATGGAGGCTTCATCAGTGTCAACTATTTAAACTAAATAAATCAAAGGGGTTCAACCTTAAAAATTTGGCACCACGGCCTTGGAAAATGGAAGCCTCATTCGACGTGGCAACCACTATTAATTCTCATTTCTCATCAATCATGCATCATGAATGCATAATGTTACACTAAACGTGCCACCAATTAAGAGGACAAAAACACATGGGAAGACTATATTAATGAGTGTACTGATTTCATCAATGGAAAGTGTAAATGAATATGCATGAAGCTTTTGTTTTTTGTTTTTGTTACACTCCATGCATTTAAAGAACAATTTAATCTCAAAACTAAATGTTTGCATGTGTTGGGAAAATAAGTTAGGTCTTATAATTCTGATAGTAAGATGAATGGCGATTTTCTCATGAGTGGGTAACAGAAAACACTCCACACAATTATTAACCCCAAACGAAAATTAAGTCTACCAAATATTGAAATAAATACAGGTGCACATATCTGACATTATTGGACATTAGTGTTCAACAAATCCAGTTATAGGTATTTATTAGCATATCTCTCACATATATAGAAATAAGGTATGAAACATTAATATATGAACCGCGGTCCGCGGTGGAACGCAACATTCATGTTTCGGATCAATTAGATCGGCGATGATATGAAAGAAATTAATATGGTTCATTTTTTTTCGAATTATTAACACAAATAAGCCCCAGTCAAATTGCGTGATTTAAATTCGAATTATTAACCATGTAAACTTTTATTTTAATTAAAATATTTTGGAGCTCTGACATTTTCTTCGTCGTTCATCTTCGGACGCTTTTCTCCGACGAAGCTCCCAAGCAAAGGATCGGAGAAAATGTCAGCTCCGACATCAAAACACAAATTATGAAATTTAGGTTTTGATGTTTTTCAATCAAGGCCGAGAAGGGGATTCTCGGATTCACTATGAATGAAGAAAAAAAGATAAGTATTTGATGTGTTTTGAATGGAGAGGTAATTTGATCTTTTCATAGATGAAAAAAAAGTAGAAATATAGAAAAAACTTAACTGAAGTATATGGAAGAATTAAAATGAAAAAGTCACGATAATTTATGAATAAAAAAATTAAGTTCATATTTTAAAATTAGATACGAAAAATTATGATAATTTATGTATAAGAAAGTAATTCTATTTTTTATATTTATAAAAGAAAATTGAATTCTGGACTTTGGTTAAACAAATAACTTACCATTCAGGATATGTCCAACCACCACGTGCTCGCTTTGCTAGGTTTCTTCTGCTTTTCGGAAGTTGTCACTTTTGCTTGTACCGAATAATACTGCCCCCATTCTTTTACTAGTGACAATAAAATTGGAAAAAACAAAATAATGTCAAAAAAGTTGTACATTTTGTTTTCTTCGGTGACCACGTCAAACACACAACCCCACACATCTTTGATAAATCATCTTTTTTTCTCTTCTTTTTACATCCCCATGCTTTTAATTTTTTTTTTCAGTTTTAAGGCTCAAGTCTGTTAACAAACAAAAATGTAAAAAAAAGGTGTAATAATCAATTATATATTTAATATTTTCATTTAGAAAATTTCTTTCACTGCGCGAAACACGTGCTTAATCCCAAATGATTAACACCATTATTTTTTTCCTATTAAAAAGATCAAAATATGCATTTCTTTTTTTGGATGCCGGTTCGGATTTACAGGAGGTCTCCGGTGTCCGAGGCTACTAGCACTCGACTAATTCGAAGGCGAGAAGATGAAACAATAACGATAATTCCCTGATCAAAGTGACGACTCCGAGACTCGAATATGAGACTACTAACATCCAGCGAACGTTCGGAAATAAACTCTGCTTCCAATTGAGCCAACCATCCTTGATTAAAATATGCATTTACTTTGAAATCGGCTAAAACAGAAAACATTGACGAATGAGTACGTGAAGAGAGGATGAATACCAAAATCATAAATAAACGCTCTCATTGTCAGCGGCACTTGAGGGATATCATTGCCCGACGTCTGGAGCATCTTGCCTAATTTTGTACTATATCTCATTATTCGCGCTCACACAATCAGCCAACTGATTGCGTGGCAAATTTAGGACGAACAATCTTTTTGTGACAAATTTTGGGAGAATGTATCACTAAAATTAGGATGGAACATCACATGACTGATTCCACTTTTACGGTGGAACCATGTCATTTTGCTTGTTTTTCAACCTTTTTTTTATTTGACATTTCTTTTTTTTTAAAAAAAACTCTCTCCTATCTTTCTTATATAAAATATTATATTTATTAAAATAATTAATTTAATATTATTTATTACTTATTATTTCATAAAAATCAATAATTTATTATATTTAGATTCTATATTTTTTAATAAAATATTTTTATACAAAAGGTTAATATGTACTTTATTTATATTAATGAACGAGATTATATTTTATAATTACAATACTTACTTTTTGTTCAAACATCCAATAAAATTACTCTATCACATCTATTTTTTTTATGTAATCAATTATCTGATTTGTCATCTTTACGTTTCATTACATTTCAAACTAATTTATGTAACGCCCCGAGACTCACGTGACTTTCACGTGCTCAGAGTCGTCCCAGAGGTGCTACTCAATTTTTTATAAAATATTTTTACGAAATATAAACAATAAATGCGAAAGACTTTTTCAATAATAACAACTAATAATCCATTATATTCAAAATAATTAAAATATCAATAAGTTCACAATTCTAATAAATGCGGAAATAATAAAAAAGTAGACAACTCAATCTAGAACATGTGCAACATCTGTCTGTCACTGAGCATAATCACCTATAGGATCATCCTCTATCAAAGTACTCTCACCTGCACGAATTCAAGTACAGAAAAATATTCATGAGTATAAAAATACTCAGTATGTAGAGTCTACTAAACAATCAATATGCTCAATCGAAAATAAGATATAATCAATGATGAGTCAATTGAGCAATCAATACAATAATCAATTTATCAATATAACAATTTATCAATATGAGCAACTATATCAAGTTATGGTCAAAAGACCAATCAATAGAGATAACAATTAATAATTGCCTAATCAATTGGATCGATGCTTTAATATAACAATAGGACAATAAAGTCATAAATCAATAGGAAGGATCAGAAAAAGATCAGATGATCGATCAATATTGATTTAATAATTTAACAATTAAATGTCTGATTACTATGACACTATTCAATTTAATAATTTTCAATTCAATATCAATGATCATTGGTCAATAACAATTCCATTCGATTCAATGGGCGGATGCAATGCCAGTCAACGCCAGTATCCAAATGACCATGAACTATTTAATTCAATTCGATTCAATCCAACTCAATTTGATTCAATTTTAATTTAATTCAATTTATAATGTTCGAAATTATCCAATTCAATGGGAGCACTCGGTCAATTAAGAAAACTTCATGTCTCTTTCATATAGGTTAGTGGGGGATCAGTGCCACAGCAAATCACCCAACAATACAGCGCTAACAATTATTCGTGAATGACGGGGGCCATGACCAAACACAGGACAACCATAGCTTCTCTAAAGGATGATGGCGCCTCAAACATTTAAGTCAACTATCTGTCCCATTCAATTCAATTCAATTCAACACTAATATGTCCCGGGAGCTTGAAGACAATCAGAAAATATGGAGATCCAACAGTTTTCAGCTTTTATCTTATTTACCTAAGACGTCTATTTTTTAATAATTTAATTTAGGTGAAATAAGACACAATCAGAATAAAATTAGATATGATAATAAAATTAATCAAATATGAAGACAATATGATTTGACAAAATAATACTATTATCAGATATGATAATAATATAATCAAGTATGATGACAATTTAATCAGGATCAATCAATAATAATACAATCAATAAATGACAGTAAGATAATTATTATAAAATTCATAATTAAAATTACTAATCTAAATAAAATAAATAATTAACTTTTGGCTCCATCTCTATATTTATTTATTTATTTTTCCGAAAGATTCAAGAAAGGAATTTCCTTAAAACAAAATTCCTTTTCTCTCTCTACGTGAAGGGTAAGGAAAGTAGCTTACTTTTCCTCTTTCTCCTAATTTTCTCTCTCCATGGCATTGGTAGAAAATCATATTTCGACGTCAAATAATTTTCTGTCCGAGAAAATTATTGTTCTATTTTTTTTACTTATCTTTCTCCCTCTATTCCTCTCAACTAACCGAAGGTCTTTTTGTTTTACTTTTTTTTCACAGGCGTTAACCATCTTATAAATTTTCTTCTTACATATCATATTCTCTCTCTTCCTCCTCTCTAATAGTGTTTGGCCGCGAACTTAATTTTTATTTTATTTTTCATTTTATTTTCTTCTCTCAATCTACACTACTTTTCTCTCTTCTTTGCTTAATTATCCTCGCTCTAAATTTGGCGCACCTATCTCCAACATATCAATTCTCCCTCATATTTTCTCTCTCCTATTTTTTTTTCTAATCTCGTGTTCGCATGTCTTTACGTCATCCGCGTTCCCTCCTCGTTATTTTTTTTTTGTGTTCCGACCATCCCGTCGATCCTTCTTTTGCTTTGGCAGGAAAGCGTTCTTTTTTTTTTCTCTATCTATCTCTATTGAAATAATAATTACCCGAGAAAGAAGAATTAATTATGAAATAATCCTACGAATCTCCCTTACGTACCTCGTTTCACGCCTAGCCGTTCGACATCGAATCACGTCTTGCCATCAATTGGACGTCACGCCTCTGCCGCTGAACATCGAGAACCCAAAGAGAAAGAAATTTCTTTGATGGCTGACTCTAAAATTTTATTTATAGAACTCTTAAATTCTTGATTTTCAATCTATCTCTAACTTTCAATCCCAATTAAAATTTATCTTTTAATTAATCTATTTTAACAAATTCTGATTTACTTTAATAATTAAATAATTCTGAATTTAATTAAATATCTCATAATACATTTTTATCCTTAATTAAACTACTTTTCCTATTTTCCTTTATTTTCGAAATTATTAATTATAATATTAATGACCATATTTTTTTTAAATGTATTTATTAAATCCTGAAAAATCAGAGTCGTTACAATTTATCAATTTAATTATTCACGTAATATTTAAAAAAATCATGATTTTTCTATCCAAATGCAACTTAAATGTTTCCTTCCGCGTAACACTATTAATGAACTTATCTTTAGACAGGATCAAGCAAAGATGTAGAGGCTCTTCTTTCTTCTTTTTTTTTCCTTTTTCCTTTTCCTTTTTCCTTTTCCTTTTTCATTTTCTTTTGGAAGAAGCTTTAGGAATCTTTCATCGACATAGTAAAAACTATTAAACAGCATAACAAATAATAGTAAAACTATTTCAAAAAAAGAAAGAGAAAAAAAAATCCATTACCCAATAAAACTTGCACGTCCAAAATGTCTCAAATTTTCAAACAAAAAAATTATATGATATTTCATATCAATTGTATGCAAAAATCAGCCTAACAACAATATTAATAATAATCTAAACATATATTTTTTTGGGTGCCAACTTGAATTTTCTGAGAAGCAATGCTCAACACGTCCAACGCTATATAACACACAATAAAATAGGATAAAAAGTCGATTTACCGTCGAGTCCAACTAATTCGGTATTGATCACATGCATAAGACCAATGAAACTCACATGAAAATTTTTTTAAATGCTTAAGCGAGAAGAATATGCTTTACATACTCATAAATTATTTTCTTGGAGGAGAGGACGATTACCACAAGGACACTGAGTCTCACTGAGGAAAACAAAAGGTGATCACCACCATCACTATCTTGATTCAGGGAATAAAAAGAAAAAGAGTGACAAATGGCCACCGAATTTTTTTTTGTCACACCGACTTGGCCAATCTTCTTCGTTTGTTCAACTTTTGAGGGCAGCTGGTAAGGAAAAAAAAAGGCACTGGAAACAAACAACACATCGATCAACTAGGGACACAAAAAGCCCTAGCTAATCTATCATTACTAGAAAGGTCAGTGATTATAAATAATTAATATTATACCAATAGCCATTTCACATTCTTTATGTTTATGCCTTTGAGGACCGAGATATATTTTTTTTTCTCTTCTTTTCATTATTTTTTTATTAAAACATTTACATTTGAGTTTGATTCCTGCCACAATCAAACGTTAATATAATAATTTACATTTTTTTACTCCTGGCAAATATTGGACATGCATACATACAGTACACTTATATATATACGCGTAGTGGTGGACAAAGTTGACACCGCCAAAAACGATTAGGTACGGGCGCACAACACAAAAATAACTCATTAATTAATGTTATCCACTTTTCTCGATTTCTTTTTATTAATAATTCATAAGAAGAATAATAAAGTTGCTTTTATTTTCTGACAATAATACATGATTACATCCCATGACTTGTCCACATTCTCCAGTTTTTTGTTCTTTATTTTGTTTGTAATTAGTTAATTTATTTAACAATAAATAATTTTTTTGGGGTACGACCGTGAGATGTTGACTTCCCCAATTTCCGGTCAGTTTCGTTGCGCTAAACCCAATTAAGATGGTGATTAGAGGCCCCCTGCCGTTTAATTAAATTCCCCTCCCCACATTTAATTTCGGATCCAGAGGAAAAAAAAGATGTCATCTTTTGCGCGTTCCGTCCATCTTCCCGTGCTTCTTCTTCCTCCCTTCCTTCGCCATTTCTGAGCTGCTTCTCTCCGAACAAACTCTTCTTCCCCTACATATACACGTCGCATTGTTTACTTATTTCCAGTCTTCCTTGCGCTGTCGCTGTCGTCGTATTTGACTGTACGAAGAGGAGGAAGAGGAAGAGGAGGAGGAAGGGGGAATCGGGGGGGAGATCGGGCTGAAGGGGAGGAAGGATGGAGAGCTACTTGTCACAGAACTTCGGGGGGGTGAAGGCCAAGCACTCGCCGGACGACGCGCTGCTGCGATGGCGAAAGGTCTGCGGCGTCGTCAAGAACCCCAAGCGCCGGTTCCGCTTCACTGCCAACCTCTCCAAGCGCTTCGAGGCCGCCGCCATGAAGCGCTCCAATCACGTAAATGCTCCATCTCCTTTTCCATCTTTTGTGTGCGCGTGTGCCTTTTAAACATCTCGGTTTGGTTACAATTTGTTCCTTTTCCAATAAAAGTTTTCTAGTCACTGTGGGTGCCGCATCAGCTCGATGGATCTGGGGAGCTATTGCCATCGTCGAATTGTTTGGTCGAGTCGTCAGATCTGTTTTTTGGAGAGAGCAAAGGGACGGATTAGGGGAAAAAAACCGAAGCTTGATCTGCTCAATTCAGACTACGATCTTAAATATGTCATTAGTTCTAGTTGGAAAGTAATGTGGAGTGAGATAGTGTAATTTGTGTTTATCTTGGGATCGCATTTCTGCGATGAGATGCTTACCATTTACGTCTTTTAACTGTGAGTTAATACTTTCCATTGATAGCTTTTAACTGGGGTTATTGGGCAGGAACTAAATATTAATGATTTCAAAGCGTTAAAACAACGTCTTTTTAAATGTCTTATAGCATTGATGTTCTTAAATATTTTTAGCATATGTTGCCTATGAGTGCATGTAATGAAGTCTTGTGAGCCACAGATCATGTAATATTACTTTTGGAATGTCTGCATTCCACATTTTCGTGAACAAGGTCTTTTATTTTTAACTCTGGACATGTGGGACATATGTATCCTTGATTTCAATGTTATAAAGATATATTTGATTGGTCTCTGTGTGTGTTCATATATATATATATATATATATATATATATATATATATATATGGATATGTATGTATGAACACACACAGATATATATATACCACGACTGCTGTAATTGTGCAGAATCTGGATATGTATTCTGTGTGTCTCGCATATTAGTCACTTTCTCCTAATATTCAACCTCATATCTAAATCCTTTTTTTACTTGTCTTTCCTCAAATTCTAAAGCCATTAAAGATGTAAGGATGAATTCTTCCAGTTACTGGCAGAAATAAAGTACCCAGTTCACATTAACTCAAGAACTGTTTTTTGTTTCAGGAGAAATTGCGAGTGGCTGTTTTGGTATCTAAAGCTGCATTGCAATTTATCCATGGTAATTTTAGTATTACTTCATGTTGTCTTTTACTGTCCAGACTAATTCTAGATAGCATGTTGTTTGGAAAAAGTCATTGACATATCTCTTGAAATTATTGTCTGCAAATTTCTTCAGGTATCTCATTGCATAGCGAATACACTGTACCCAGTGAAGTGAAGTCAGCAGGGTTTCAGATATGTGCTGATGAGTTGGGCTCTATAGTTGAAGGCCATGATGTGAAGAAATTGAAAACACATGATGGTGTTACTGGCATTGCTGAAAAATTATCTACCTCACTAACCGACGGATTAGCTACTAGTGAAGATAGATTGAAATGCAGGGAAAATATCTATGGAGTAAATAAGTTCACTGAAAGTCCACTGCGAAGCTTTTGGGTTTTTGTATGGGAAGCACTTCAGGACATGACTCTTATGATTCTTGCTGTTTGTGCATTTGTTTCTCTAGTTGTTGGCATTGCCACAGAAGGTTGGCCAAAGGGTGCACATGATGGACTTGGAATTGTTGCCAGCATCCTTCTTGTTGTTTTTGTTACTGCTACCAGTGATTACCGACAATGTTTACAATTTAAAGATTTGGATACAGAGAAGAAGAAGATAACTATACAAGTTACTCGAGATGGATTTAGACAGAGAATCTCGATATATGAACTTCTTCCAGGCGACTTAGTACATCTGGCAATTGGAGATCAAGTCCCTGCTGATGGATTGTTTGTATCTGGATTTTCCTTATTGATTAATGAATCAAGTCTAACAGGAGAGAGTGAACCTGTTGCTGTGAATGCTGATAATCCTTTCCTTTTATCTGGAACTAAGGTCCAAGATGGATCTTGTAAAATGTTGGTAACTACTGTAGGTATGAGAACACAATGGGGTAAGCTGATGGCAACACTTAGTGAAGGAGGAGATGATGAAACTCCACTGCAGGTCAAGTTAAATGGTGTTGCAACTATAATAGGAAAGATAGGTCTGTTTTTTGCAGTTATTACATTTGCCGTGCTTGCTCAAACATTAATTAGACACAAGTATGGAGAGGGTTTGCTTTTGAGCTGGTCAGCAGATGACGCAATGAAGTTGCTGGAGTACTTTGCTATTGCAGTTACTATAGTAGTGGTTGCAGTTCCTGAAGGATTGCCCTTAGCTGTAACTTTGAGCCTTGCTTTTGCCATGAAGAAGATGATGAATGATAAAGCACTGGTCCGCCATCTCGCTGCTTGTGAAACTATGGGCTCATCTACAACAATTTGCAGTGACAAAACCGGTACACTGACAACTAACCATATGACTGTTGTGAAAGCTTGCATTTGTGGAAACATTAAGGAGGTTGGCAGTCAAGAGGAGGTCAAAAGTCTATCTGGCCAAATTCCAGATGTTGCTACAAAAATGCTCTTGCAGTCCATTTTTAATAACACTGGCGGTGAAGTCGTTACCAACCAAGATGGGAAGCTTAACATCCTTGGAACACCAACTGAGACTGCATTGCTGGAATTTGGTTTGTCACTCGGAGGAGATTTCCAGGGGGTGCGTCAAGAGACCAAGCTTATTAAAATGGAACCATTCAATTCTACAAAGAAGAGAATGGGGGTGGTGATTCAGCTTCCAGCAGGAGGATTTCGAGCACATACCAAAGGTGCATCAGAAATTATATTGGCTGCCTGCAGTAAGGTACTAGATTCTGCAGGCAATGTTGTTCCTCTTGATGAAGCAACAGCTGCTCATCTTACGAGTACAATTGAAAGCTTTGCTAATGAAGCCCTTCGTACCCTATGCCTTGCCTATTTGGACATTGATAATGGTTTCTCTGCTGATGAACATATTCCATCTAGTGGATATACTTGCATTGGAATCGTAGGTATCAAGGATCCTGTGCGCCCAGGAGTTAAAGAATCTGTTGCAATTTGTAGGTCTGCTGGTATTACTGTGAGAATGGTTACAGGTGACAATATAAACACAGCAAAGGCAATTGCTAGGGAATGTGGTATTCTTACTGATGATGGGTTGGCTATAGAAGGCCCAGATTTCAGGAATAAGAGTTTAGAGGAAATGATGGATCTGATTCCGAAACTTCAGGTTCAACTTTAATTATCAAGAACATCTATAGTATATTGTTCGTGGGTGTTTGTTCTAACTGATTTGTTTTTGTATTAATTTTCAGGTGATGGCTAGATCTTCACCACTAGATAAGCATACCTTGGTGAAGCACCTACGCACCACGTTGAATGAAGTTGTTGCTGTGACTGGTGATGGCACAAATGATGCTCCTGCACTTCATGAAGCAGATATTGGACTTGCAATGGGAATTGCAGGAACAGAGGTATTTCTTTTTATGAACATGATATATACGAATCTTTTATTTTGGTGAAAAAAATACAAGAAACATTAGTCTAGTTGTAGAAATTGGGAAACTTTGTCATGCCCTAAATTGTTCTTACTGCCAAAAGCTTGCAAAAACTATTATTACACAAATATCCCCAGAAGTCACTTGTCATTTCCTTGCAATTAAATTGTGAGCTTGTGATATCATTTGAATAAATACACCATATGGAGACATGTTATACTAGATTTTAACTGTGCCTATGTGTGAAGCTGCTATGGCTTGTTATGATAATACAGTTATCATACTGTGTAGTGTACTAGTAAGTAGATTCTTGTTCTCTTTCGATGCAAATGTTTCAATATGAATTTTAATGCATTTACTTTGAAGATTCTGTTATCTATTATCATTAATGCGTTCTAATTACTATGAGGTGCAGGTGGCTAAAGAGAGTGCTGATGTTATCATTCTTGATGACAACTTCTCAACTATCGTCACAGTGGCAAAATGGGGCCGTTCTGTGTATATAAATATTCAAAAGTTTGTACAGTTTCAGCTTACTGTTAATGTTGTTGCCCTAATTGTAAACTTCTCTTCAGCCTGCTTTACAGGTAAGTGATATCCCTTTGCCATAAATTGTTTTGAGAAGATATCCCTTTGCCGTATTATATTCTTTTGAGAAGATTTGCCTAATTATATTGGATTTTTTTCCTGAAAAGACTTGAATTGAACCCTCATGGTACTTTCCTTTGACTTTTATTTATATAGGACAAGCTCCTCTAACTGCTGTTCAGCTTCTTTGGGTTAACATGATTATGGATACTCTGGGGGCACTTGCATTAGCTACCGAACCACCTAATGATGAATTAATGAAAAGATCTCCAGTTGGAAGAACAGGCAATTTTATTACCAACGTGATGTGGAGGAATATCTTTGGACAAGCCCTTTACCAGTTTATCATAATATGGTATCTCCAAGCAGAAGGGAAACATCTTTTTCAGCTTGAGGGCTCTAATTCGGATCTTGCACTGAATACACTTATTTTCAATTCTTTTGTCTTCTGTCAGGTATATACAAGTTTATGTCTCTTTGTGGAAATGCTTTTATTTCAGTTTTTATTTAAATGCAAAATTATCAACCTACATTGTTTCTTAGCAGTTATAAACATACTTTAGACATATAATTTTTATCCAATTAATGAAGTACTTAGAAAACAAATAAATATTATAGTAAGAGATGGGAAGGAATTGCACGTTTTCTAATTGAGTAGACTTGGAGATAGAATACGGAGAGATGATTACACGATCCTGCATGCCTAGTGAGCATGTCCATAATAATTTGCTCATCACACTTCCGTTTGAAGTCCCATCTGACATAGAGCTCCTTATGCAGGTCTTCAATGAGATTAGCTCCAGAGAAATGGATAAGATTAATGTGTTTCGAGGCATATTGGAGAACTACGTATTTGTGGCTGTCATCTTTTGCACTGTTATCTTCCAAATCATAATTGTGCAGTTCCTTGGAGAATTTGCCAACACAACTCCTCTAGCACTATCCCAGTGGTTCAGCTGTGTTTTATTTGGTTTCCTTGGTATGCCCATTGCTGCAGCCATCAAAATGATTCCTGCATGATCCAAGAGTTTATAGATCTATATGTCTATGAAATTGTTACAATTTCTGGTCTCGTGGCCTTTCTATGAGACTGGCATATGGACTTCTACGTGGATGGTGTTGATAAAGAGAATGAAGCCAGTTGCATGAAATTGCTGTAGTAACTGGGAAATAAGGGACCTTTTCTTTCCTTTCCCAAGTATTTTCTGAACTCATTTTTTTGTAGATCTTTGCAGTGCTAACAGCTCAATTTATTTATTAAAGAAGGGAGGCAGGAAGCTCTTGCAATTTTTTTCTCCTTTTTTTTTCCTTTGTATTGTGGATTAGGACCATATAAGTTTCCATGAAACTACTCGATTGGAAATGAGAAATATCTTTTTGCATCATAGAACGATTATTTTGTTCTTCCTCAAAATAATGTCTTAAGGGTATATTCTTTTAATTGCCCTCCAATCTATTTGTGTTACTTGAAGCAACTTAAGTTTTCAACTTGGAAATTTTACTGACAATTTTGAATGAACCACGGGGATGTCTTATTTTTTATTCATCTTATGAATTAGAACTTTTACCTTGGCAAGTTTTTTTTTTTCAAAAGAAATTGACTTATGCATTAAAGTAACATCCAAAGTTGTCAGCATACTTAAGTGGAGGAGTAGACACGGACGTGCTCCCAAAAAATGTTGTCCAGAAAACTACCAACATTTGCATTTCACCTTGGCTAAATTGAGAAAACGTTTTGTTCTATTAAATAATCACAAGCTGTCACGCTAAATATATAACTTTCCAATTTTTACTCTGCCAAATCTGCAAGATATCAGCAAGGACAGGAGGCCTGACGAGACGTTACCTGCTGAAGAAATCCTTGTATCGCCAGGTAAATCTACAAGAGGCAAAAGAACTGTTAGCAAAGAAGGGATGGTTCAATCCGGTGAAAGTTTCGCCGGAAGCAGCAAGAGAAGAATTTATCTCGCCATGGATGAGAGTGAGAGAGCAAAAAGGCATCCATGCCATAAAAGAAAAGATTGAACTAATCAGTTACAGCGTCATCCAAAGAAATATCACCAGCAAACAGCCCCCCCCCCCCCCCCCCCCCCCCCCCCCCCCCCCCCAAAAAAAAAAAAAAAAAAAAAAAAAAACTTGTGGGGGCTTAGGTATCCATAATTTTAGCTATGTGAAAACTTGCGTTCTTGCTAAAAAGGTTTTTAAGATATTGAAGCTTTTGAGAACTACGGCCTAAATTAGTTATTAATAAATATGGTGCAATGCATCCTTCATGCTCTAGTAGGCCCTTAGCTTACTGTTGGCGTGTGATTTCTCTGCTCACTAAATGCTATTAAGGGAGGTATTATGAAGCATGTTGGTAATGGAAAATTCACAAATGTTATTCTGGATCCATGGTTATTCTCTCTTCCACTGAATTTAATTAATGCCTACCTTTGTGAATGTAAACACCCATTTATCCTCTCTAAACGTTTCTGTTATCAAGCTTTAATTATTGTCAAATTACTTTGGCCCTTCAATTCATCCATTTGTTTTTCTTCTTCTTTTGATGAAAACAGGTGAATGTGGACCATGTATTCCCATAGTTGCGCCACCACTAAAACCATCTTTAACTACTTATGCAGCCAAACAACTCCATTGCCAGATTATCGAGAGCCAACTTGAACTAAGACCGAGAACCTCCTTTTCTTCACAAGATATTTTCCTTTTCTTTGGAAACTTAAGATAAACATTTTCCTACTTTGGACTATATTATGTGTTTTAATACCTCCATTAACCCCACTTGTGCTTTATGCGGAACATCTTTTGAAACTGATGCTCATTGGTTTTTTTTTTATTGCTCGATGGCAAATGCTTTATGGAACTTGTTCTCTTGTAAAATGAAATATCAATTTCTTGTTATTCCTGGCATTTGAGTAAATGGATCGAGAGGGAGCAGACTTAGTAGCAGCTCTAAGTCCATATCCTGAGATCGCTTCTCGCTTTCTCTTTATGGAGTATCTCAAATATGAGGAACGATGCATATTTGTTGCTATATTGGTTGTGTGAGAGAGGGCTGCAACGAATTTTTTAGAGTGCTAGTTACATTGTCAGATCTTTTAATGGAGCTCTATGTTATGACGCTAATTTGGTTTGGAATCTAAAGCTTGGGGATTCATGAATGGTGTTCTTTGATGTGCAGACTCGGTGGTATTGGAGTGGATCATGGCCAAGTCTACCACCCCTGTACGTCAAAATTCTGAATATCATGTCTAATGTCTAGCATGCTATTTCACTTTTATCGAGGATTTGGCTCAAATATTTTTTGAGAGGAAGGCTTTACCTCTGGAAGTCCTCAACATCAACTTTATTTCAATAAATAACTATGCCACTTAAAAAAAAAAAACGACTCACTCTCACGAAAGGATAAAATTTACTAGTTAATCTTCCAAAATTTATGTAAGCCATCGTGTACTTAATACTGCAATTTCTTTCAACTATTTTGAGGAGTCCAAATACAAGTATTGATGAAGCCCTCAAGAAGGGTCTTCACCCCAAAAAATATCGCAAGCAGTCGTGTGACTCATTTTTGCCAAAAAAATTGGCTGCCTGGTTACAAACCTGATTACAATGCTGAATATTCCATTGTTCAAACAAAAGTAATGCATCAAAGATATCATTTATGTAGTGCATGATCTTCCAAGGGCAAAAGGTCTTACACCGAATGATATGCACTAAGATTTGTTTGAACCCAATCTTCCTGAACCCAAGCTGAGAACCCACCCTCAATCCAGCGAGCAGCCCACAAGCCTCAATTGCCGGAACCGTACCCCCATCCCTCCTGACTGCATGCCAAAGAGAGCCATTATATGATCGGAGCAGCAAAAATCTTGCATCCCGCCCTATCAGCCCCGGAGAGAGAGCCATCAGAGTTCATCTTGACCCAACGTGGGACGGGGGCTTCCACCGAACCTGAACCTGAATCAGGTCTTGAGGGGTGTGCCTCAGGTGTGTGATATTTTTAGAACTCAATAAACCCGGCCTTTGCCCTTTCCTAAACAACTAGGACGGTAGCGCATCCGGAATTGTAGAAGAGGTCATTTCTCATGCCCCAAAACACCTAAAGGCAATAAAAAAAAAAAGAAGAGAGAGTAGTTGCTTCCTGGAATTGGAGTCCAACTGTTGCCCATCATTGATCCAGGATCCAGAGGGCCATGAGTGGAGGAAATCAAATTTAAAGTTTAGAGAGGACCGGAAGAGTTTCCAAATTTGCATGGCTACAAAACAGGTAAAGAAGAGGTGATTGTTGGTTTTAATTTCTCGTCCACAAAGCTTACATGGGGGGGGGGGCCTATTGATGGATTGAAGCATTGTATTATAACATCAAGAGTTGGAAGCCGATTATGAGTAAGCTTTCATAGGAAAATATGGATCTTGGAGGAAGTAGGGATAGTTGTAAACATGGCATTCGCCCAGCCACGAGCATCCGAGGACCAAACCCACATGTCATTGATTAGGAAGATGAATGGCTAAAACACGAGAGATCAATGCGCATTCCAACCTTACATGGAAGTAAGATAAAAAAAAAAAAAACGTTCAAGGATATCACTGAGCTATCGACATTTCACAAAGGTAGGCCACCATGCGATTGGAAGCCAGGAATCAAAATAGGCCATAGTGATCAGCCCAGATCCAATATTAATTTGGAGACCCATACGGATATCTTGCAAAGCCATAAGAACGACCTTCCAGCACCAAGCAAAGTTCTTGTTCAACCCGGTGGTGCTATCCCAAGGATGGGAATGTCATACTTTTCGATTATCAAGGTCCTTAAAGGGAAATTTTCCAATGTTAAAGGGCAAGGTATCCTTGATAATGCATTTCCTATGTTTGTTGATGCGAGGGGAAAAATATATTTCAGATTTGTGCCCATTCACCTTTTAATTTGTGAGGACCTCATATCCTGGGGGCAATACAAAATGTAATGACTCTAATGAATTCTCCAATTAAATTTAGATCATGGATCTCCTCTGCATCAGGTCGCCTCAATTCTCTCATTTTTTTGTCCTCAATGATAAACCAGCAGGTGTTCGAGGGTGCCATCAAGCCCTTCTCCACTGCGGATGACTTGCTAATATGTATCGCTGCCACTAAGAAATCATGTAAGAACCTCAAAAGAATACTTCAATTTTGATCGCCACTAGATGTCTGAGGAGGACCCTCACACTTCTGCACAATCCAAATGCTAAAATTAACAGATAGCATAAAAGATCCGTGGTTGCACTGTGTACTTCGTTCTAAATTTATGATTTCTGCTGGCTATCGCCCTCCCTGCCGTGATGGATTATTAAATCAATGACAGTGCACGATCATCCACAGAGCTCGGAGGAAGCAGTTTGTTGACCCAGTCAAAGGAATGAACAGTCTCTCTCTCTCTCTCTCTTCCCTCTCCTTGAGCTTTGGTAACATATATATATTATATACTTGTTTACTTGCTGCTCCGATGACAGGCCACGGCCACCCATTCCAAGCAACCTATTGTTTACAGCAGCAGTGCCCATGGAGATTGCCGAACTGCACAGGTAAAAAGCTACACTTTAGATTAGTTTATTCCATCACCACTTGCCCAGTTGCCCCTGCACTGCATCAGGACCAGGCAGTGGAGCAGGAGAGAGGGCGCCACTCACTGCCGAGGCAGTACTCAAAATCAAATGCAACATTTGTACCAAAAACATGTCTCAAGTCTGCATGCTTTGACTGCATGGGATCCCCTTTGTAGATTAAAAGAAGTCCCAGGCAGCTACGGCAATCTCACCTGAGGGCAGAGATAAAGCTACGAATTAACCAGCGCAGGGCGGAAGACTCAACTAAGTAGTCCTTCCCCGTTTGACAGCAAGAAAACAGCAGCACTGTCCACTGTATACAGTTCTTGATTAGATGAAGAGAAAACACATGGGCAAAGTGAACAGGACCTTCTTCTTGAGTGAACCATCAAATCAAGGACCTGAAAAAAGAAAATGTTGGTAACCCTTCCAAATTTGGCTCTTGATTAGCTGTGCAGTGTTTTCAAATTTGGATTCTAGCACAGAATTGCTTTTGAAATAATTAACATCTCCTTATTCATCTAATTGACACTGGCATGCATTAGCCCTAGGAATCAACCAAGGCAATCTTCAGCTTTATCACAGCAGTCGGTGCAAACACAAATATTCTTTTGTAACCCAATAGAAGCAAAAATATGTTTAACGTGTGGCCTTTTGTTCATCATCCACTCGGAAAGAGACACCATAACTTTGTCTATCACATCCATGAACAGATCTCTGATTTTAATATTTATTTGATTATTCCTTTCTGATTTTCTAATGACACAACAAAAGAGGAGCTGCAACGAGAAAGAAAGGGCAACATCTCATTCCAAAGAATCAAACATTTCACCCCCACCTTACAAACACTTCCAGCTGGCCAGCGCGCTGCACAGTAGTGCAATCAGGTCACAAATAGACAGAAAACTCTCTCCCCTCAAGCAACTTCTTCCACCCCCTTACAGTGAGCAGGTGTAGGATCTGCTTGAATAAAAGTAAACTTACAGACTCATTTTTTCCCTCCATCTTCTGAAGCATCCGCAGCTTCACCACTTCGAAACATTAATAAAAAGAAAAAAAGAACTAAAAACTGATGAACAATGAATCCATTTTGTGTTAAGTAATTGTGAATGGATGGCAAGAAGAGGGAGGCCATGGAGGACCAAAGTAGTATTTGCCACCATGACAGGGTCACTGGCTCCTGAGGCTTCATCTGTGGCTCTGATGGAGTGTGTTCTCCTTGAAGCTTCTTTTTTTTCACCTCAGTGGTCAGCCTTCTTGTTTGAGCTGTAACTTTTCACCTCTTCTTTCCACACTTTTCCATCAATCTTTTTTTTTTTTGTACAGGAAACAAGTGTGGAAAAGTTCATTCTGAATCACCACATTTTTTTTTCTTTTTTGGCAAACTAAGTGTATCAATCGACTAGCAAACTCACACTAAGGAAATCAAATCAAGCCCCATTGACAACAATAAAAAACGGTGCCTGGGTCTCTGTCTCTGTACTCCAACCTTCCCTTCCACTCCCAGGTCAATACAACCTTCTCCTCTTGCTCCTTGTGGACGCAAAGGAGATCGTACCATTAGCATCAACGGAGCTGTTGACGCTGCCACAGTTCGATGTGTGATGACGGGAGGAGGTCAAATCCTCTGCTTTGGTTGATGCCTGAACCATCAGATTATAGCAGGAAAACAAATGCTCCTGGATACAGTAGAAAACATAGCATTTGGATATCAGTTCTCAAATAATTTGATACGGATACAAACTCAGTTGAAGATGCTTACAGAATCAAATGATCCAGAAGATGAGATTTTGGTCATCTTAGACTCCACTAGCTTCTGATTCAATCCTTTATCTAATGCGGCAAGAACAGCTGCACCAGCTATCAATGATGGTCGATAGTCCACTAAGTTTATTGCTGCAGGTGTTACAGATAACAAAGGAGAATAAAAAGGTATGCATCATAAATCGTACAACTTTGAGCCCCATGAATCCGATCTAATCAGCATTAACCAATAAAAGATACAGCAAGAATCCAATCGACAGGACCAACCTTCAACTGCTGCAAAGATGATTTCAATAGCTCTGGAAGCCAAATCCTCCAATCCGACTTCTGCAAACTTGGACGCGAAATGGCTCAGATAAGAGAACGGGGTCACGGCGCTCATCCGCCAGCCCAATGTGCTCAGAACGAGTAGCTCCATCCGCTGCATCGATTCGCTGCTGAACTGGTAGCCATCCACGGTGAACTCAGGGAGCGCAGGCACCCTGTACTCCTCCATCTTCGCCGCCAGCGACAAGCAAGCAACGGACAGCAGTTTGACCGCCCAAACTTTGCCTTCCTAGCGCCACCAAAAGTATCCCAGTCAATCGTAGTTGAAGAAGAACACCGAAGAGCTACAAATCAAATCCGGAACGCAGTCTACTTACTTCTACGCCGATGCCTCTGTGCACAAAAAATTGATCGAAGTATGCCATCGCCATGTAGGCTGTCTTGAAGCTAAAACTGAATAATGCCTTCGTCTGTGGCAGGATAGCACGCAAACAAAAACAATCAAATACTACGGTAACACAAAGAAGAAAAGACATAGGGAACTGATGCATGTAAGTTGGATTAGATGCAGACTTTTAGGATCCATCTGATGGCATCAGAACGAATCGGCCTGAGCGCGTCCTCGATCGTCAAGTTGCGAGCTTTCCTTTCCGAGACGAATTCTTTGGTTAACAGCATCTCGATGTACTCCTCATCCGATTCAAAGATGGACGATTCATTGCAGATTAGAAGCATCCCGCTCTCTGTATTGCCGCAACCAGTTTCGTCACCCAACTCTTCCTTGCAGGTAAGAGTCGAGAGGGAGATGGAATGGCTTGGATCAGCCATGGAAGAAGCTCTTTTCTTTATTGCTTATGTCTCTATGTCGCCATTGCCGTTGATCATTCCTCTGAGAGTAGGAGAAGAGCGTCGCCGCAGATGTTACAGTTGTTTGAGTGGCCAGTGGCCACTGAATCAATGCATGATATTTTGGCAAAGATTGGTTTTTGAATAAATGATGCAGCAGAGGAGAGTGGTTGTGTTGTTTGTGTTTGGTTTATACCTCACTCTCTCACGCGCGCGCGCACACAGACAAAAGGCTCTAGTCCTCTAAATGCTCTCTCATGTGAGATGAGTTGGTCGCTCTGTTCCGGAGTCGTCTTTGATAGTGTAACGATTCGAATTTTTAGAAAAATAAATAAATAAGATTTTATTTAATGAATCTGAAAATCTTAATGTTAATATTTTGAAATTAATTAATTCTAAAATTAATAGAAATTATGAGATAAGATGGTTAAAGAGAAGAAATTTGAGAGGGATTGGATTTAATTGAGTTGTTATTAATTAAATTCGAATTTAATTAAATCTGACAAATCATGAATAGATTAATTAATGATGGATGGTCAAGATCGATTCTAAAAGAGTCTAAGGTCTAATAGAATTGATATTGCAAATCTGCACCTATAAATAGGCATTAAATGTGGCTGAAAATCCTTTTTTCTGCCAAACAGAATTCTGTCCACGAGCCCTCTTTTTTCCCTCATTTGCACGCGAATCGAGGCACCCCGATAACGTGTGGCTGCTAGTTTCGAAGCCTGCACATAGGAGAAGAAGTTTCAGATGGTGATCGCGAGTTTCGAAGCGATGACAGAGATCAATCGCCGGTCAAAGTTCGACGTTAGTATAGACTTTCAAAAAAAAATTCAGTTGATTTTTCAACCACCTTTAGGTACGTAGGGGAAATCACTATGTCATCGGTTTTCCACGACATGGAACCCTATCCCCTTCTCCTTCGTACTGTGATTTCATTGATATAGCATATGCATAGTTTGGACATAGTATGGCATGGTTATGATGGTCAAAACCCGGCCCGAATTTGGTTGAATCCGGACCGTATTGGACTCGAAACCGGATCGGGTTGTCCAACCCGGCCCGGGTTCCTGTTGACTCGACCTGGGTTCTGGCTTCGGCTCGACTCGAGTCGCTGCGTGAATTGATTGGGAGTGAACCGGCCAACTCGGCCCGGGTTCTCCACACATTCGGCCCGGGTTTACCCTGGCCGAGGTGATATCGGTCGTTTCCGAACACCGCACAGGTTTCACCCGACGCGGGTCGGGTTTTGGGGACATAAATTGTGATTTTAGATAAATTGTTATAGATAATTGTATGGTTATTATAGTTTATTATTCCTGATCGTCCCTGATCATATCACATACAGATCTGACCTCATCATATCTTTTAGATTTGATTTGAGATTTATATTATTGTTATCCTGCCATATCGTGTGATTTCTTATGACGTCGATCCAGTAGTTTTTTCCTGATTGGGTCCTTGTCTAACCTAAAGAGAATTGTTAAAGATAGGTCTTTAGATTAAACAAGATAAAAGATGAAAACTGTTGGGTCTCCATGTTCTTCGATTGTCTCTAAGCCCCCTGGTCCATTATTGTTATAGTATTGTATGGGGCAGATAATGTACCTAGAGGTTTGAGACGTCATCCTTTAGGGAATGGCTGTCCTGCGAATCTGTTGTTAGCCCTACTATTGGAGGGCAGCTTGCCGTGGCTTGATCTCCCACTAACCTACATGAAAGAGACATGGAGTTTTCCATAATTAGTTGAGCGTTCCCTAATTGAATTGAATCGAATTGAATTGAAATTGAAATTGAATTGAATTGAATGAAATTGAATTGAACATTGGTCATTCGAACTTCGGCGTGATTGGCTTTGCCTCCGCCTATTGAATATAATAGAAATTAGAAATTGACCGATGACTACAAATATTGACAATGGAAAATTATTAAATTGAATAGATGCCATAGTGATCAGGCATAATTGATAATTGATATTGATCAATCCCTTGATCTCTTTATTGATTCATGACTTTATTGATATATATTGTTATTATTGAGCTCTTCTTATATTGTCATATTCTCTGCTCTATTGATTATTGTTCATTATTGATTATTGATTTTTGAGCACTATTGATCTACTTATTGTTATGGTTAGATCCTACGTACTGAGTATTTTTATACTCATGGTTTTTTCTCTGCATCTGGATTCATACAGGTGAGATGATAGAAGATGACGACGCATGTAGTCTAGCTCAGTGACAGAGAGTTATTGCACATGGTGCAGGACTTAGTCCTAATAGATTATTGGATTAGTTTTATTTCCGCATATTTAGTATGGTGGAGTTGTGGTCATTTTTAGCTCCTTGATATTATATTGTTAGACGATCTTATTTTCGCATTAATAGAGTTTATTTTCTGTAAAAATTTATTTACATAGAATTGCGTAGTGCCTTTGGAAAGACTCTCAGCACGTGAGGGTCAAGTAAGTATTGTATTGTTATATGGATTATGAAGCTCACACCAATATAATTGTTATTGCTATCGTTATGTTGGAACAACTGCTATGGCTTTTTCGAGCCATATTCCACGAGCTCCCAAAAAGCGAATTATAGCAGGTCATTCAACATGCCATAGGCTCACATGTCAATGAGCGTAGGCTTATAGCCAATAGGAAATAGGCAGCAGACCCGATATCCCAATTGAGCGAGATTGAGGCGAGGATCTTTATGGATCCCACTTAGCTCACACTGAGCACACCCACCCATGAGTCTTGTATGGTAGTTGGGTATGATCGTAGAGACATTATCGAGGTTCTAAAGTTGCAGCCCCTCAACTCGACGGGAAGGGCGACTTCGAGGACGCAAATGATGAATTAAGGAGGTTGAGTAGATCTCCTTCGAGACAGATTGCGGCGAGGACCGCAAGTTGATCTATGTGAATTAGAAATCGGTTAGTGAAGCCATGGATAAAGTGAAAGATAACATAAATCCTTAAATAATGGAAATAGGATCGATGGTATAAGACAACGCCTAAGGAGGTTATTCCGAAAGGAATAACCAAAGTTCTAAGAAGGTTATTCTAAGGTTGAATAACCAAAGCCCTAAGGATGTTATTCCCACGTTATCCTTAAGACACCATAAATTAAGATAAAAAAATGAGGTCAACACAACAAATAAATCATGGCATCTATTATCAAATAGTGAATTAAAGAAGACCTCAATGGATTCCTAATCATAAGGTTAGGAATGATTATGGATTCAAATTGAAAAGTTGATCTCTAGGTTAGTTGAGAACGTTACCTAAGAGAATAGAAAGGAAACATAATGTTATGCCTTAATTATGATGATATAGAGATAGTCCAAAAGTCATGTTGTACCTATGACTTATAAGAAATTATTTAGGACTTCATTGAATGAGAAAAATTATCGTCATGTAATAAATAGTTATTGGATTGATAAAGGGTAAGGACTTTTCGGCAAACCTGATCGCCGTCCCGATCAGAGAGTACGGCGTAGCATTGGGTATGGACTGATTGTCCTATCACGATGCCTACCTACACTGCCGAGCAAAGAAGATCGTGATCGGAGCACTAGGAGGACCTCAGACCATTGTCGGAGGCACGTCACTAAAGCTGGGTAAGGTCCTGGTATCAGCTATCAAAGTCCAGAAGCTATTGAAGAAAGGATGTCGAAGATTCATGGCAAGCGTAGTTAAGACGGACCGGGCTGAAATAGACCGAGATAGCATAGAGGTGGTGAAGAAATTTCTGGACGTTTTTCCGGATGATGTTTCAGGACTACCACCATGACGGGAGATCGACTTCCGCATCGACTTGGTGTCGGGTACTGCACCTATCTCAAAGGCACCGTATAGAATGGCTCCAGTAGAAATGCTGAAATTGAAGACCCAAATCCAAGAGTTGTTGGATAAGGGATTCATCCAACCGAGTGTCTCCCCATGGGGCGCTCCGGTAGTGTTCGTGAAGAAGAAGGACAGATCTATGCGACTGTGCATAGACTATCGGATGTTGAACAAGGTCACCATAAAGAACAAGTACCCACTACCGAGAATTGATGACCTATTTGACCAATTGTCTTCGACAAAAGTATTTTCGAAGATCGACTTGAGGAGTGGTTACCATCAGCTTAGGATAGCTGATGACGATGTGCCGAAGACAGCATTCAGGACAAGATATGGCCACTATGAGTTCTTAGTGATGCCGTTCGGGCTGACCAATGTCCCGACAGCCTTTATGGATCTGATGAACCAAGTGTTCAGGTCATATCTGGACAAGTTCGTAATCGTATTCGTCGACGATATCTTGATTTATTCGTCGAGTCCGGAGGAACATGAGGAACATCTACGAGTTGTGCTACAGACTCTTCGAGAGCACAAGTTGTATGTCAAATTTCCAAAGTGCAAATTTTGGCTGGAAGAGATCATGTTCCTTGGACATATCATCAACAAGGATGGGATATCAGTGGATCCTGTCAAAGTAGAAGCAGTTGCCAACTGGGAGCAACCAAAGAACGTATCGGAAATTAGGAGCTTCCTCGGACTGGCAGGATACTACCGGAGATTCATACCAGATTTCTCTAAAATCGCATCGCCACTGACGAATCTCACAAAGAAAGGCGTCAAATATGAGTGGTCACGGAAGTGTGAAGACAGCTTTCAGGAATTGAAGAAAAGATTAACGACGGCGCCTATTCTGACCATACCTTCATGCCAAGAAGGTTATGTGATATACAGCGACGCATGTGGCACCGGCTTGGGGTGCATCTTGATGCAGCATGGGAAGGTCGTTGCTTACGCATCAAGACAATTAAAGAAACACGAGAAGAACTACCCGACGCATGATCTCGAATTAGCAGCGGTAGTCTTTGCCCTCAAGATTTGGAGACACTACCTCTACGGTGAAGAGTTCGAGATTTTCACAGATCACAAGAGTCTGAAGTATATCTTTTCTCAACGTGATCTGAACATGCATCAGAGGAGATGGATAGAATTTTTAAAGGATTACGAGTTTGTCATCAGCTATCACTCGGAAAAGGCAAACTCGGTCGCTGACGCACTGAGCAGGAAGTGGGTTGGGTCACTCGCATGCCTAAGAGTGAGTCACTGAAATATGATCGACTGTATCATACAGGTCAGTCCAGTGACCTGTGGTGATGGTGTATGGATTATGGCACACCTCGGCATGCAACCTGAATTGATGTTGAAGATTGGAAAAGCACAACTGAATAACAATGAGTACGATCACTTACTCAAGTTGTGCGAAAAGATTCCTGCTGACTTTTCAGTCACAGATGGAGTCGTCAAATACAGGGGACGTTTGTGGGTCCCTGACCAGGATGGATTAAGAAGATAGGTGCTTGATGAATGCCACAAATCAGAATTCGCCATTCATCCCGAAAGCACGAAAATGTATAAGGATTTGCAATGGACCTTCTGGTGGAATAATATGAAGAAGGACATAGCGGAGTACGTTGCAAAGTGCATAGTTTGCCAGCAAGTGAAGGATGAGCATCAAAGGCCATATGGAATACTGCAGAAACTTGAAATCCCACAATGGAAATGGGAAAAGATAACTATGGATTTTGTTACAGGGCTTCCAAGAACACAGCAGGACCACGATACGATATGGGCAGTAGTGGACCGATTTAGCAAAGTGGCCCATTTCATTCCCATCAAATGGAACCAATCCATCGAAAACCTGATGGACATTTATATTAAGGAGGTTATCCGACTACATGGAGTGCCAGTCTCCATTGTGTCGGATAAAGATCCACGATTTACGGCAAAATTTTGGCAGAGCATTCATGGTGCCTTTAGAACGAAATTGAACTTCAGCACAGTGTTCCATCCTCAGACAGACGGGCAGTCTGAGCGCACCATACAAACATTGGAAGATATGCTCCGAGCATGTGCTTTGGACTGGAGTGGCAATTGGGACACTCACCTCCCACTGATTGAGTTTGCATATAATAACAGCCACCACTCTAGTATTGGCATGGCACCCTTTGCTGCCATGTATGGAAAATCATACCGTTCCCCTATTTGTTGGAGTGAGGTAGGAGGACGACAGTTCTTGTCAAAGGAAATGTTGAAGCAAACTGTGGAAGATGTTGAAAAGATTCGTCTCATTAGAGAAATATTGAAAGCAGCATCCACCAGACATAAGAGTTATGATGACAAGAAACGAAGAGAACAGATCTTCAAGGTTGGAGATTGTGTGATGCTGAAAGTCTCCCCGATGAAGGGAGTAATGAGATTCAGCAAGAAGGACAAGCTGAGCCCTAGGTATGTTGGTTCATTCGAGATACTTGCATTGATTGGAGATGCAGCCTGCAGGTTGATGCTACCGCCATTATATGGATACGTGCATAGTGTCTTCCATGTGTCAATGCTGCGCAAGTATCAGCATGATGATGCTAATATAGTGAATATGGAAGAACCAAACTTGAATGTGGATCTGACATACGCAGAACAACCTATAGAGATATTGGAGTACCAGACTAAGTATCTGAAAAAATAAGATGATACCTATGGTGAATGTGGCATGGACACACCATAGAGATGAAGATGCTACATGGGAATTGGAAGATGAAATGAGGAAGGATTTTCCAGAATTGTTTAAATAGATTGATGTAATTCCCCCTTAAGCAAATTCGAGGACGAATTTATTTTTAAGGAGGTTATGATGTAACGACCCGAATTTTCAGAAAAATAGATAAATGAGATTTATTTTATTTAATGGATCTGAAAATCTCAATGTTAATATTCTGGAATTAATTAATTCCGAAATTGATAGAAATTATGAAATAAGATGGTTAAAGAGATAAGAAGGAATTTGAGAGAGATTGGATTTAATTGGGTTGTTATTAATTAAATTCGGATTTAATTAAATCTGACAAATCATGGATAGATTAATTAATGATGGATGGTCAAGATTGATTCTAAAAGAGTCCAAGGCATAATAGAATTGATATTGCAAATCTGCACCTATAAATAGGCATTAAAGGTGGCTGGAAACCCCTTTTTCTGCCAAACAGAATTCTGCCCACGAGCCCTCTTTGTCCCCTCATTTGCACGTGAACCGAGACACTCTCGAGAACGTGTGGTGGCTGGTTTTGAAGCTTGCACATAGGAGAAGAAGTTCTAGGTGGTGGCCGCGAGTTTCGGAGCGAGGACAGAGAGCAATCGTCGGTCAAAGTCAGCGTTAGTATAGATTTTCAGAGAAAGAAATTCAGTTAGTTTTTCAACCACCTTTAGGTACGTAGGGAGAATCCCTATGTTGTCGGTTTTCCGCGATATGGAACCCTATTCCCTTCTCCTTCGTACTGTGATTTCATTGATATAACATATGCATAGTTTGGACATAGTATGACATGATTATGATGGTCAAAAAGTCACGTCGAAACGTACTTTTTCGTCGGCGGCAGAACCCGGCCCGGATTCTGCTGTGCCCGGCCTGGATTTGGTTGAATCCGGATCGAATTGGACTCAGAACCGGATCGGGTTGTCCAACCCAGCCCGGGTTCCTATTAACCCGACCCGAGTTCTGGCTTCGGCTCGACTCGGGTCGCGGCGTGAATTGATTGGGAGTGACCTGGCCAACTCGGCCCGAGTTCTTCACACACCCGGCCCGGGTTTGCCCTGGCCGAGGTGATATCGGTCATTTCCGAACACGGTACGGATTTCATCCGAAGCGGGCCGGGTTTTGGGGACATAAATTGTGATTTTGGATAAATTGTTATAGATAATTGTATGGCTATCATAGTTTATTATTCCTGATCGTCCCTGATCATATCACATACAGATCTGACCTCATCATATCTATTAGATTTGATTTGAGATTTATATCATTGTTATCCTGCCATATCGTGTGATTCCTTATGACGTCGATCCAGTAGTTTTTCTCTGATTGAGTCCTTGTCTAACCTAAAGAGAATTGTTAAATATAGGTCTTTAGGTTAAACAAGATAAAAGATGAAAACTGCTGGATCTCCATGTTCTCCGATTGTCTCTAAGTCCCTTGGGCCATTATTATTATAGTATTGTATGGGGCAGATAGTGTACCTAGAGGTTTGAGACGTCATCCTTTAGGGAAGCTATGGCTGTCATGTGATGGCCATGGTCCCCCGCCATCACGAATCTGTTGTTAGCACTACTATTGGAGGGCGGCTTGCCGTGGCTTGATCTCCCACTGGCCTACATGAAAGAGACGTGGAGTTTTCCATAATTGGTTGAGCGCTCCCTAATTGAATTGAATTGAATTGAAATTGAATTGAATTGAATGAAATTGAATTGAACCTTGGGCATTCGGACTTCGGCGTAATTGGCTTTGCCTCCGCCTATTGAATATAATAGAAATTGAAAATTGATCGATGACTACAAATATTGACAATGGAAAATTATTAAATTGAATAGATGCCATAGTGATCAGGCATAATTGATAATTGATATTGATCGATCCCTTGAACTCTTACCTGATCTCTTTATTGATTCATGGCTTTATTGATATATATTGTTATTATTGAGCTCTTCTTATATTGTCCTATTATGTGCTCTATTGATTATTGTTCATTATTGATTTTTGATTTTTAAGCACTATTGATCTACTTATTATTATGGTTAGACCCTACGTACTGAGTATTTTTATACTCATGGGTTTTCCCCCCTACTTATTCATAGAAGATGGCGACGCAGGTGGTCTGGCTCAGTGACAGAGAGTTGTTGCACATGGTGTAGGACTTAGTCCTAATAGATTATTGGATTAGTTTTATTTTCGCATATTTAGTATGGTGGAGTTGTGGTCATTTCCAGCTTCTTGATATTATATTGTTAGACGATCTTATTTCCGCATTAATAGAGTTTATTTTCCTCAAAAATTTATTTACATAGAATTACGTAACGTCTTTGGGACGACTCTGAGCACGTGATATACACGTGGGTCTCGGGGTGTTACATATAGCTTCGGCATTAGCAGCAGCCTACTGGAGCATGACTGGTGCTGGTGACAGCCAATAAGGATACTTTGCTGTAGTCATGCATGTCTACTGTGGAACTTTTAGTCAAACGCATATTTTTAACTATTTGTTGTGTTTATTATAAGAAGTACGTGTCAAACGATTTTACGCATATTTTTTTATTATTTTAATATTTTTTTCATGAAGAGTTTAGATTCACATCAACAATAATTATGTTCATCATTTTCGTAATTTTATAAACTTATGCACATTATTATTCTTTATCATAATTTTTATAATTTTTTACATTATAATTTTTTTTGTTATCATAAAAAATCATCCAAACTCTTCATCAAGAAAGATATCGAAAATAATAAGAGAAAGTATGTATAAAGTCACTTGACACGAGCTTCACACGTAAAACGCTTAACACTTACACTAAACCTATGTATGTATGACATCATGATCAACTCTAAGCTGGTTAAAATAAGTTTAATGAACCATTTGATTAAGGTCTTCACGGGTCGAGTTAAACTAACCTCATATAATATAGTTAGGTTATCAACATTGATTCAAATAGATGAATACCTTTCGGACCCATTTGAAATGGGAACCAAGCTGGAAAGATCAAAGAATGGCTTAGTTCCGAGGTGAAATCAAACCACCCTTTTAGGGTAGAATTAGGGTCATGTGACTTTCTTATTTTCACTTTTTTTTTACTTGACTTGTTTCCTTTTTCATTTTCTCTATCTTATATAAAATAAATTATGTAATAAGTATAAAATATTTATAATAAATGGTTAATATAATATTATTCATTACTTTTTATTTTTATTTTTTAATATTTAATTATTATTATTTTTTTAACAAATTTTTTCGATAAAAAAATTATTTATACTTTTATTTTAATTATTTAATAAATATATTATTTATATATAATAGCTATTTTTTAATTTAAACACCCACTAAAAATTAATCTATCACATCTATTTTTTTCTATCACATTAACTATTTTATTCATCTTCATTAAATTCCACTCCATCCTAACGTAGTTCGAACTAATCTATCAATTCAACTATTCACCGAGAATTTTGTAAGGACTACGATTTCATTTCCAAACGCAGCCTTAGGGCTTGTTTGGATGTTGAAAGTTGGACAAAACCTTGTTTAAGTTTTGACTACAGGAAAAAAAGATGGTGTCGATCGGAATTAAAACATGATTGGAGTTCTGCTTTAAAGTTCCTGCTTCCCTCGAGAACAAATTTTTTTCCTTTTTCTTAACTTTTTTTCTTTCCTTGCTTTTTTGCTTTTAATTATTTTTAATGCATATATATAATTATTTATTTATTAATACATTATTATTCATCTTCTAAACTAAATTATTTAAATTAATATTAATTTATTTATTATAGTATTAATTTGTATTATAGTATATTAAATTATTATTATTTATTAAGATATTTTTTACATTACATTAAATAATAACCAATTATAAGATAAATTGCAATACTATTTTCTATATAATAAAAATAAAATTATAATTATTAATTTTTACTTTTTATCCAAACACCTATTAAAACTTATTTATCGAATCAACTTTTTAAATTCTCATCTATACATTTTTAATCCAAATACCAAAACTAAACTTTTATATCTAATCTATTAGTTCTCAAGAACTAATAAAAACTTAAAAGTTCTCATCCAAACGCAATCTTAGGTTGCGTTTCAAAACGAAACCATCTTCCTAGGTTCCACTTTAATTTACATATTAGTTAGAGGTATATTTGGATGGAGTGTAACGTAGTGATGAAGAATTAGGGAGTTGATGTGATAGAAAAAAATAGATATAATATATTAATTTTAATAAATATTTGTATAAAAAAATAAATATTATAAATATAAAATATAATTTTATTAAAAGTATAAATTAAAATTTGTTTCGAAAATTGTTAAAAAATATTTTATTTAAATATCAAAATCATTTTTAAACAAAAATATATTTAATGAAATAATAGTATATTATAAATATTATATATCTAATAAATAAATTATTTTATAAGTGAAATGTGTGTGAGAGAGAAATAAGAACAGAAAAAAATAAAAATGAAATTTAAAAAGTAATTGTCACGTCAGGAAAAAAGCCCCCTTAACTGTGATTTGGTTCCATCAAGCCATTGTTCACATTTTTGCATTTCTTTTCAATTTTTTTATGTGACATGTCCCTTTTTTAAATCAGTTTTCCTTGTTTCTTTTTTTATTTTATCTATCTCTTACATTTCTCTCACAAAATAATTTATTTATTAAATACAATATGTTTATTTAATATTATTTTTACTTATCATTTGGGAAAATATTTTTTAATTGTAATTTATTTAAAATATAATAATTATATTTAAATATTATATTTTAACAAAAATCATTAATAAAAATGTAAATTTATATTTTTTATTAATTAAAAAAATTACATTTTATATTTATGCAAGGCCCGCTCAAGGATGAGGCGATGGCTTGAGTCCCACCCTTATACAAGGGCCTTTAATCGTGCATCAATTAACATCAATAATATTGAGATGTAATAATGTAAGATTCTTATTAATTTTAATCGTCAATAAATATGTATATTATCTTCTATTTTTAATATGATGCATCTAAATCATAATAAATTTATAACATTTATCTTTTTTATTCAATTTATGAATTCATCTCATATTTAATTCATTGTCAACAATCAATAATACTTCAATAAAATTTTCTCATAAATGATAAAATAATATTTTTATTTTTTCTACAATTAACATTCATTTTATATTTTACATTAAAAAACTACCCTTGAATTTATCTAAATAAACTATTTTTTTAAAGATTGTAAGTTTTGATATCAAAAGTTAAAAAGACCTTAAATATGTTATTATTTTTTTATTTAAGTAAAAAAATATGATTTTGCTTTAGACCTCTGGATCTCTAGAGACGATCATGCATTTACAATATCCATATTTTATTTAAACATCCACTAAAATTAATCTATTCATCAACTTTTTAGTTTCTCATCCTTACATTTCACTCAATTAAAAAACATCCTGCAATTCAACTATTTTACTACATTCAAACACACCCCGCAATTCAACTATTTATGTAGAATTTGAAATAATCACTGTTGTATCCAAACGTTACCTTCGACTTCTTGTTAGTCATTTACAATGCTAATGGTAATACCATTGACCTCAATGGATGTGTGATTTTTTTTTGTTAATATAATCCATTTCCACTAATTTGATTCCATATTTTTGTGCCTCAACCAAGTAAGAAATGTTTAGGTTTTTTATAATAAAATTAGAGGTTAATTAGTATGTAGAGTACTCCGCTCTACATCAAGGTGTAGAGCATATATATTTTTTTTATCATTTACAATATTCATATTTTATTTAAACATCCACTAAAATTAATCTATTGCATCAACTTTTTAGTTTCTCATCCGTACATTCCACTCAATTAAAATACATCCTGCAATTCAACTATTTTACTACATTCAAACACACCCCGCAATTCAACTATTTATGTAGAATTTGAAATAATCACTCTTGTATCCAAACGTTACCTTTGACTTCTTGTTAGTCATTTACAATGCTAATGGTAATACCATTGACCTCAATGGTTGTGTGAATTTTTTTGGTTAATATAATCCATTTCCACAAATTTGATTCCATATTTTTGTGCCTCAACCAAGTAAGAAATGTTTAGGCTTTTGATAATAAAATTAGAGGTTAATCAGTATGTAAAGTACTCCGCTCTACATTAAGGTGTAGAGCATATATATTTTTTATCATTTAATTAATTTAATGATTATAATTCATGATTGCATTGATTATATACTTGTTAGATGAAATAATATATATTTATTTGGGTAATTTGATAACAAAAAATGTGTTATCTAAAGTTAAATAAATTACAACCGTTGAATTAGACATATTTGTTAAGATGACTTTATCACAATGATTCGATTATCTTGATTTTAATCATCTATACTATGTAGCATATACTTTAAATTAATGTATAATTATTTTATAAATCTATACTATATTAAAAGGACAGTACTATTCACGAGAAAAAGACATTTGGCATTTTATTATGATGACATGTGTCCTCTAGATATAACTAATTAAAATCTATAAGCATTACAATTAATTAAAACTTAATACATTATTATAAACTTTTGAGTGCACAGTTATTTAGTAGGGAAAAGATTTTCAGGCAACTAATTTTACATGCTTAAAAAATATTTTTATGTAGTATCCTTTTAATTAAAAAAAGCATAAATTTGTTATCTGTTATATAGTTTATGTAAGGTGAAACATTTCAGGATAACATTATGTCAATAATTTATTATTATTTTAAAATTGAAATAAAATTTATATTTTGATTGACAGTTAATTACTTAATTAAATATAAAAGTTACTTGTCTATATTATATTTAAAAGTAAAATATATTGTAGGATATATTTGGCACATAGATATGTTGTCGTGTCTTTGATATATTATAACTAAATAAAATTTCATTCTATAAATTAATTGGCCAATTATTTAATATCTAAAAGATTTTTTAATGATTAATAATGAAAGATATTAAATAACTTAGTTTTTAATTTAATTATGATATTATTGGATGCAACCAAAAGATACATTTCTATTAAATATTTATTTATTATTTATATGCATAAACTATACATACTTTTTTTTTAATATGAAACTGCAAGTCAGTTTTTTTTTGTGAGAGTTTTTTTTGGGTGGGTTTGCAAGTTAGTTTTATTAACTGAATTAAGTGCATATGAGATTAGTTAATATAACTATTATAAATATCTATATAAGGAGATGGTGGCACATTTTCTGAAGCCTATTGTGATTTGTGGAGTTTAGTAAAATGTTAAAATTTTGTCAGATATAAAGTTGTTTAGATTTTGATGATTATACCCACCTGCCCTCTCCCTCTCCCACAATTTTCCCACCCTCCCTCCTCCTCCCTCTCTCAATTTTTTTCTACGTCAAACACCCAGCGTTTCTCTCCTTATCTCAGATATTGTTGTTATATCTATTTTATTTTATCATTTTAGTTGTTAACATGATATTCAATTAATCTTTTATGATAGATGATATAGATGTTCAGAATGTGAGGGCAATTTTATAACATTAGCCTTGGCATGTTTACTATTTGTATTTGCTTATGTTTTAAATTGATTGTCATTATCATATGCTTTGCACACATACAATTTTCGCTAATGGATGTTATATATACGGCTCACTGTTTTTTTTTAAATGGGTGCATATGTATTGAGAAGGGTCATATATGTCTATTTTTCCTTATCTTATTTCTCAACTTGATTTTTCTTTTTCCTCTAAAATCAACTTCGATAAACATTTTCTATGTATGTATTATGCAAAAAAAATATATCCATAAATTATTGAAGAGAAGATAGTAATCAAGGAGAGATACTTTCCAAACTATTGAATTGTCTCCTTTAGTTTAATTAAAATATTAATATATTTTAATGTTGAGTGAATGGTTAGTCATTAACTAAAAAAAATGCAGTTAGTTTCGTTTGAATTATAAAAGACTTTTTTATGGAGTCTTCCTATAATAATTTTTTAACATAGACTATCTTTTTTTCATTCAAACAATAGAAACTATGAAAATAAATTATCTAATAAAAACATGTTAAGAATTAAAATTTGCATTTAATATTTATGAGAGTGGTATGATGCCACGTATGGTATTCTCCAAAATAAAATTTTAATATTGATGTTCGTTTCAATTATAAAATATTATTAAATTTATCTAATTATTTGGTAACTAATTTGAAAGTGGCATGGCATGTTCATTTTAGTTTCTAATTTTCACGCATGGTCATTTTACTATAGCATTGATTATTTCTACACGTACATACATCTTGAGTGAGTAATTTTATTGAAATTTTCTTTTATTTATAAATTTATTAAATTTCGAGTTTAGTTAGTATTTTAAACAATCAATTAGTAAGAGCTCCATTTATTATGTATTAAAGCATTTACAACTAATTAAAATATTATATAAGTCTATTAAAGCATTTGAGCATTGATTATTTGGTTGATTACAAATCTTATTTGTGAAATTTATTTGCCAAAATTGTTAATGTATATACAAATGTCTATGTATATAATGATTATTCATTTGCTGGTGGTTTTTAAATTGATGTTGATTGAATAAATTAAGATAGTGATGATGAATATTTGGGTTGCCTAATGACTAAATAGGTGCTGCATGTTGTGATTTTGGAATCACGCATATCAAACATATTAAAAAATGATAGTGTATAATGAGTGAAACTACTTGGCTATATTTGCTATGGACATGGATGCACAAGGTTGCATGCCTTGGTATACATGCTCTCTATTTCATGAATATAAATAATCTCTAATTAATGATATTGAGAATTTACTTAGGTCATGTTCTCATAGTATTAAAATAGATAGTTTAATTATTATTGTTTACTATTTTTTCACGTAAATGGTCCGCAAGAGACGAAGAAGTCCGTATTATCATTTATAATGCACTGCTTTCATTTATCAAATATAAATTAGTCTGCTTTTATAGTGGTTATATTATTTTTTGTCTAACTTTTATGTCATAAATGCATGCTTAAGACTCAAATAATAATAATTCTATACATTACTTTTCCTATTAATTTTCTGTCATATTTTTCCTTTGTAATGTTATTTTAAAGTTTATGTTTTGTTACTAATTAACTATTTAAATTACTAACTAACCATTAGCTTTGAAAAATAATAAATTATTTCCCTATTACTATCATGCCATATTATTTTCTTTGCAACATCTTAAAAAAAATCATCTTACGTAATTAATATTTTATATTCATTCATTTGTACTCTTTTCAAATAGACTAAATGTCAATTATTAACGTCAAATTAAAAAGTTGGTATATTATGTAATTAAAATAATATAAAAAGTATGTACAAAATGCAACTATGAAAAACGTATTTTTATTTTTGTAATTAAATTTATTTATTTATTCCTTATATGTTTTATTATTTACATACGTATATATCCTTGAATTTTTATTAGTCCACAACAGGCAATTAACAATATTGTTTGCATATCCTTATATGGTATACACTACTTAATATGTATATATATCCACCAATATGATTTGACGTGATTATATAATAAATGTATAATTTACATGATGCTTAAAAAATTATGTTATAAACATTCGTATTTTTTAAAACAAAATATGATTTTGTGCTATAAAAGTCAATAATAATAATAATAATAATAATAATAATAATAATAATAATATAGATATTCTCGATGTCATTTTGTGATAAAAAAATATTATCTGTCAAATAGAAGTTATTATTCTATCAAATTTGCTACCTTAGGGATAAAAAAACTTATTATTATTATTTTGTGTTTAGTTTAATGGTTAAAGAAATCAACAGTATTTAATTACATATAAAACCATGGAATATATAAGTTTAGAAACTTCAATTGTATTATATCATTAAACTTATACAAAATATTTTAAAAAACATACTAAAAGGACAGTAATCCAACTTAATAATGCAATTATCTATTATATTTGAAATATGGGTGCATTACGAGGTGCATTTAATAATTAAGAATAGATCATAAATTCAAATGAACAAATATATTTAAAATATTATACTAACAAACAATGAATAATTAATCAAAAGTTACAAATTATTTTAAAACCCATTAAAATAAACAAGACAAAGTATTTTGTTTCTCAAAAAAAATAATTTCCTTTATATAAATAACAAATAAATAATATTTATATTTTTATGCTATGTAGAAACATCCTAACTCATATAAATGACAAAGGCTAAAAGGATTCCATGCCAAGTAAAAGAAAAATTGGTGTAATAATATATTTATATTTAAGATAACCAACAACATGTCACTAAAAGAGAAATTGGTGTATTAACTTAATAATATAGTAAATACCTATATTTGACATATCGATATGTTGTCACATATATTTAATAACTAAAAAAGATCACAAAATGTGAACTAACAAGCATATTGTAAAAATAATAAAGAATAATTGGGAATAAATGATTAAATTGGATTGAGAAAACATTTTATGATCCTTGAAAGTAAACAAGATATAAAGTATTTTTCCTAAAAAAATATATATTAAAGTAAACTATTTGTATTTGTATTTTTTGTGCTATAATAAAATGTCCTAATTTAAATAAAAAATTAAATTAAAATGACAATAGCATCACGCCACATAAAAGAAAATTGGCACATAAATCTTTATAGTATAATGTAATCATTCTATACTTCACATGTATTTAAAAATTATCATTTTAATTAAATAATTTGTATACATGAAAGTGTAGAGTTAGGATAAAAATAAGTGCATCAATTATCTATCAAATTATAATTAAATTAATTAATATGAAAATATAAATTAATTGTTAAATTTTACTTTTACTCTTTTTGCACATCGTGCGGGGAATATACTAATTTAATAAGTAAAATTAGTGCTCTAAATTTGTTATACATCAAATGTTCTACATATACATTTTCTTCGTAAAATTATGACACCAAGAACTATAATGAAGTACAGTACCACTATAATGGAAAATTTGTTCATCCTAAAGAAAGCCTCTTCTTTTTTTTCTCTTCCTGAAAAACTTCTTATTGTGGAAATTTGAAATTATTTTATTACAACATTCACCTTCCCTCGAGCCACATGTAATAGGAGCAATTTATTACCAAAAGTGGGATGATATGATATTGTTTTCTTCGGAATGGACCGTTTGAGATTATCTATGTTCATAATTACGGTCATCCGACTAATACAATCTAAGAATACATAATGCTTCTTTTACTTGTGATATCTTGTACACCAAAAGCATTTGCCTTCTCTCTTTTCCTTAACAAAAAAAAATATATAAGTAAAGAGCACCTGCTAAGCAGATATGAGGGCCGTCGGATATGATCCGACGGTTAGTCTTTCCTTTTTTTAACTTTTTATCGAGCTTCCCCTCCTCTTTCTCTTCGTTGTTTCCGCCTCCCGTACACTGTCCACCATGAATGCTAGATGTTTGATAGCGGCAATGTCGGGACAACAGCAACGGCGTCAGGGAGCAGCGGCGCGACAGCAGCAACGGCGATCGTCGAATCGTATCCGACGGCGACAGCAGCAACAACGACCGTCGAATCGTATCCGACGGTCCTCATGTCTACTGAGCAGAGCGGCTAAGCAAGCGCTCTTTACTACACACACATGTATATATATATATATATATATATATATATATATATATATATATATATATATATATATATATGGGTTTAATGGGCGTGTAACGCCCATTTCGTGAAACGCCGTGCAACGCTTCAATATTGACTGTTGATTAGAAATCAACGATGGAGATGAAAACCACCGTTGTCTTCTCTTCCCCCTCCGACATTCTCTCTCCCCTTTGACATTCTCTCTCTTCTCTGCCTTGCCCTTTGGCACGCGCTCTCTCTCTCCCCTCTCCTCTCCGATCGTCGTTGCCGCCGGCCACCGCCTCCCCTCCGTTCACTGATCTCTCTTTTGCCTCCGATGTCTAGCCCCCATCCCGATCTACGCCGCTGCCGCCTCCCCTCCAACGTTTGCCCCCGTCCCCGATCTACGCCGCTGGTCGTCGCCTCCCCTCCGACGTTTGCCCCCGTCCCCGATCTACGCCGCTGGCCGTCGCCTCCCCTCCGTTCTCTCTTCTCTCCTCTGACATGTGCTACCCCATCCTCGATCTACGTCGTCGTCGCCGTCGCTGCCTCTGTTCTCTCTCTCCTCTCCGATCGTTGTTGCCGCTGCCTCTCCTCCGTTCTTTCCTCCGATGTCTGCCGTCCCGAATCTGCGCCGCCGCCGCCCCTTGTCCCCGATCTTGCCGTCGTCAATCCAGATCTGCTTGCGCCGTCGATCCAGATCTTTCCGTCGTCGTTCTAGATATGCTTCTACCGTCGATCCAGATCTTTCCGTCGTCGTTCTAGATATGCTTCTACCGTCGATCCAGATCTGCTTCCGCCGCCGCCCCTTGTCCCCAATCGCGTGTTGTCGCCGCCTCCGCCTGGCACCGCTGTGACGACGGCAGGCCTTGTCGAGGTCGCCTGACACTGCTGCGACGACAGTAGTGCAGAATAACGACGAGCCGGCGGGATGACGATCTAGGAAAAGGGCGGCGGGATGACATCCGCCGGCGGGGTGATGATGGGGTGAGCGGTTTCGAGAGTGGTTTCAAGAAAGAGGTGGTTTTTTTCATTTTAATCCGAGCCGCTGATCTGAAATGGACGAAGGATGTTGAGGCGTTGCACGGTGTTTTACGAAATGGGCGTTACACGCCCATTAAACCCTCTCTCTCTTTCTCTCTCTCTCTATATATATATGTATGCGCTTAATTATCATAGACTTGTTTCCTTACAACTAGTCCTTGTGTGTTGCCACTAATGAGATCATATCAAATCTCTTCTCAAATTATGTCAGAGGATGTGTGTGCTGCAAGAGATGCTTTAACTGATCCTGCGATGCATTCATGGCTCAAACATGACGACATGGGATACATAGAAAGATGCGAGGTGTTTTCCTCTCACGCATTAATCATTTCTTTAAGAATACGTTACTTGAATAATTAGTTTCCAAAGTTTGGATAATCAAAGAGCTTAAACAAGATTTGTGACGAACCTCAGCTGTGTTATCAACTACAATAGCCAATAGATCTCATGTAATCTTTGCTCACTCACTGTTACCCCCCAGCAGCTCCTATGTGTGGAGAGTAAGGGCGAAATATACTAATGGAGTCCTGGGCGTAGGAGTATCCTCTCCATGTTCATGGCATGGCATTGACCGTGGAAGATTGAATGAGGAATCTATCATCTATCTATAGGTGGAGCATTTACTTACATTGGTAGCTGTAACATCTAAAAGCCTCTTTAAATCTTAACACAAGATCCAAAACCAAGCTGTCATTTCTTTTCTTTTCTTTTTCTCTTTCTGTGCGCTTCTTGGCTCTTGCTCTGCATCATGGACTGCATTACTTTGAGGAAATTCACCCTCACCTTCATCTCCTAATTAATTATGCTTATCAACTCTGTCAAATTACAATTCCCAGTTTTGACTTGTCTTGAGTTGTTCCATTTAAAAGACTTTACACTTCACAGGGCTCATTAACTGACAACTAAAGGGAAATTAACTTATGACACTGAGTTCATGTTCTAAGATAATTCTGATCAAGTGGACCATAAGATACAGATTGCAACTTAAGTATACTAAATGGAGCGGATTAATATGACAGAAAATTTAGGCAAGTATGTAGTTAAGATTTGATCATACTTTTGTATCAACTCTTGGCTAGAAAAAAGGACCTCATGGGAAAAAAAAACATGCATAGAGGAACAAACTAAGTATAGCTTTTGTGTATTTGTCGAAAGATACCCAATTTTTTGTAGGATTATCACAGGGTAAATGATGAGTGAAATGGGAAGTACAATGCATAGCTTTCGGGACCAAAAAACATTTGATAAAAGGGTCCATGGGAGTAATGTTAATTATTAGCAGTACTTTGGGAGGTCACTGTCTGTCCTAATTCCCCTCCATACTACAAACTGAGTCAAATTTAAGGGCTTTTGGAGGAAGGGAAAATAACATCCCCCACTGTCCCCCACAAAAACATAACTGTGAATGGTAGTGTTGGAGTCTCTGCTCCCTAACATAACAGCGGAGTCATGATTCAGGGAGCAGAAAATTGTTATAAATTTATAAGAAGCTTTGCTTTCCTGACATAACAGTGAGAAGCATGATTCAGGGAGCAGAAAATTATAAGATGCTCGACATACTTTTTTTCTTTCTTTTTCTTGCTCGTGTCAAGAAATTATCTCGTGCAATGCCAGCTAGAGGCTCTGAGTTGGGCCAGACTTATCTGAAAGCTTGAAGTTTCTGATGGTGCAACAACCACAACACGTCTCAATCTCATGAACCCCCTCCAACCATTTTACCACCATCTTTCTGCCCTACTACACTTCGAGCTTGGAACCATCAGTCCTTGTCAACTTTAGCAGGCTACCAGTTCCCTATAAAAGAGATAGAGTTAGAGGGGATGGACCCTAACCTAAACCCCAGCCATGCATGCATTCAGATTGAAGCCACATTCCAGCATTTGCTGTTGATATGACTATGAGAGTAGCTCTCTCTACACAGCCTTTCCTTTTTTTTTTCTTTCCTTTTTTGCAGGAGCATGTCATCACTTGCCATTTGCTGAACCATGTGGGAGATGTCAGAACTAAAACCACCACCACTACTACTACCACCCCACCGACCCTCAAGTCACCTTCAGATCCCTGGCTCCTTCCTCCTCCATTCACCAGCTTGAATGTTAGTCGCAACTAGCAAAGAAAAGGAGGCCCTCCAAGAAGAGGGGCTCCTTTGACCTTGAGGTATCCAGTCCAAGGGCTGCCATGACATGTCCTCCACCATGCCTTGGAAAAGAGGAAACTGTGGAAAAAGATTGCATAAGAGAATCGGCCATTATTTGCATTTATGATCGATTCTATTTGTCGTTCTTTCCCTCTTTCAGTGAGATAACATTTGAATAAGTCAATACGGATGCCTTTAAATTGATGTAAATTAAATTGCATACACCTGACTTTTTGAGAGAGAATTGAAATGCATGGGCAAGTTCTTTTTCCCAAGGATAACTCAAGTACGAGAGAAACAAAGACCAATTTCAACTTAAAGAAAAAACCATCAACTTATAAAATTTATCCTCTGTTATGGTTCGCCCCTCTTGCGGTGTGGAGTTATCATGTTAAGCTTTAGAAAAAAAAAAGAACCAAAAGTTTTATAAAAAAACTTGTCAAGAATGGGATTCGAACCCATGCCCTTTCGGACTAGTACCTGAAACTAGCGCCTTAGACCAACTCGGCCATCTTGACATTGGCAAAAACATTTTATGTTTATCTTTATTGTTTCATTCATGACATTGCACAAAAAAAAGTGTTGTTTTGTTGTCAAGAATGGGATTCTCGGATTAGTACCTGAAATTAGCGCCTTAGACCAACTCGGCCATCTTGACAGTTATAAAGTCAAGTGCTTTATTGTTATTATTATTTGTTTCATTCGTGGCTATGAGAGAATTTGTGAACTAAAAAAATAATAAAACGATTACAGCAAACTTGGATAAAAAGTTACAATTGTAACTTTTTTTTATTTGATATTAAATATATAGAACAAAACTTAGTTGGTAGTTAATGGGGCTATGAGATAGAGTTAACACATAGTTTCAGACTCAATTGCTAATAGCTTTTTTCTTTACTCCAACTGGAGAGTTCTAAATAATAATGTAGACATGGAGAGAGAAGCAGGGACTCATTCTATATTTAGTTTCCTCCATCCTCCATTTGCATGACATAGGAGGCACATCGTATATGATTATAGACGATACAATGTGTACAATTGAGTTATTGTATTCTTTATCTAATTCGTTACACAACCGCCATTTCAATATTATATATGTAATGATGTTTCGTTTGATTCTTCCATCAAACAAATTTATTAATAAAACTTATATATATATATATATATATATATATTAGTGCTAGACCATTGAGACCTTTCTTCATAATAGGAAAAAAAATCATGTCTAAAAATAAAGTGAGCCTTGAGTTTAGCTTATCATAAAATATAACTATCCAGCCCAATTCGAACGGAGCCCAAAAGGCAGATCAAACCATACTTTTAGATCGGCCCAATTAAGCCAGGTGTATAACATTACTATCATTGTATCTATCATGAATTTTTTTCTTTATTTTAGTATATGTATCGTATGCTACTTTATAACTTCATTAGTATCACTTACATGACATCTTTACATTTTTTTTCTTTCATCTTTCATGATTGTTTCATAAATTTTGAGCTTTCTTTATCTTTCTTTCTTTCAAGTGTTGTACTTTATTTCTTTCATCTTCTATCTTTGATCATAAATTAATTAAGAAATCGTATTAACATTATCATATGAGCTAGATAGACTACAACAGTAGTTATTATCATAATTATTTTGGTGAGTATCGATGACATATCCTTCAACTTGGGGTACATGATGCTATCATATTATAGCTAAAATTAAATTCTCTAGTTAGTGCATTAATTCCTCAAGTAATATAATAGAAAAAGTAAATAGTGTCGAACCTAGAGAAATATTATTAATTAATTATGTTAACTTATAAATTACTAAGAGAGAAAAAAATAGGTTTCCTGATTGTAAATAAATACTAAAAATAGGATAATAATAATAGCATAATATAATATAATGGTGTTGAAATTATATCTTAGGATGATAACAAATAGAAGATAAATATGTGATCAAGATAAAGATAAAGTCAATTTCTCAAGATGAATTAAATTTTTTCTAAGTTATTAATTTGACAAGATTGAAATTATAGTCTCACAAACGAATATACCTATAAATTAATCAAGAAAATTAAACTATCTTAATTTAATACAAGCTTAAGTCGTCACAAATTGGTATTTCAAGTAATTAAAATTAAAATTAAAATTAAAATGCATGAAAGTTTAAATTCTAAACTATTAATCACTACACAAACTACTATAGATTAATAGATCATACAAATCTAATTCTCGACACACTCGTTATCATATCTATGTCAATTCTTAATTTCACAATAATTTGGTTAATTAATTAATAAATTTCAAAATCAAATATTTCACAAACTGGCAATTACTTAACTTAGAATTTAGCTAATTAAATCAAAAGAAATTAACATAGTTAAGATTTATCAAAAGAAATTTAATAATAAAACTAGGGTCCACAATATTTTCCTTTCAAATAATAATTTCCTAAAATAAAATCCTAAAACATGAGTTTGTCTTAGAAATTCTGGAGAGGGAATAAGATAAAAATAATATAATTGAAAGAATTACACCAACAAAATATTTGAAAGCCCTCGGATGCACACAATCGTCAGCCTTTCGGACTCGATCACCATCGCTCATATCTCTTTCCTTTCTCTTGGTCGAAGCTTGCATACTCAACTCTCAAGTTGAAGACAACCTAAACTCTAAGGCATGATTTGCTTTGGCCAACTTTGACAAGTATTTATACGTGCGAAAGGTTGGTCATGATTAGGTTCGTAAAATCAACAGTCAAGTTTAAAATTAGTTCTGATAAAATTTATTTTCTCGTTGGATAAAGTTTCCTTCAATGTTATGCCTTCTTTCTCAGCAAATCAAATCATGACACGTCAAAAGGTTCTAGTAATGTGCAGCTTCAACATCAACTAATTCACGGGCGATAAAATTTCAATATTATATTGTGAACTTGTTAGTCAATAAGATTTTACCACATAATCAAATTAACGTTGGCGAATCTAACATCAAATGGAAGATTAACGTCCCAATTCCACCTTGTAGTAGATAAAAATTCACGTCTTGTAATTGAAATTCCAAAACATCCAAATTGCACCTTTTAATCTTGGATTATGATAAAACCAAGTCAGTCGATACGCCTTCTAATGCTTCGAAATGCATCGCCTAACTAAAAATCAAACCTTAACTTGAACAAAATCGCGCCTTAATGACAGTGGAAAATCCAGCCTTGTATGAAATTTCCTTTAATCCAAAAATCAAGTTTGTCTTGATTGAAATCACACCTTACAATCCCTTCTAAATCTCGCCTTACTGATTGATAAAAACCATAAGGATCAAATTTTATTTGATCCAAATTTCAATATTGCAATATAGAAGATTAAGAATCATGATCTCTGTGAGGGTTATGGATGGTTATGATTTTGAAGGTGTTCATGTTTATCTGAGCTAAATCAGTCCAATAGGATTGAGGATTTCTTATGGAGTGAAATTGTTTTTACTTTTATTTGTTAAATGCTATCAGTTAATGCATCAGTTAATTCCTTTTAGTTTAACTTGTTCAATTTTAGTGGTTGGAGTCTTGTTGTTTGCTTAGCCACTCTCTTTGAGTCATTTTTCCCTCCTCATTATCACTTTTCTTTCCACTTATGATAGTTACTTGATAAGGGAAATATCATGATTAGCTAGGCAATGATATGAAAAACTAGCTAGTTGTTGGAGAGAAAATGTTCATATCTTATAAGGCTTATGTACCAACTAAGACGTTTGTGCTGAAGTAGTTTTGATTTTTATAAACAGAACAAGTTTAGGAGAAGCTCTTTGTTATTTTTGTTTCTCTTTAGATCTCTAGTGGCATTTTGATTTGGATATCAAGTTCTAAATACAATAATGGATAGTAGGATATGATGGCATAGGTGCTACAAAAAGTAGTCCTTTCTATATTTGGTCTTTCATTGTTAGGAACTCAATTCTTGAGTTAAGAGAGAAGAATTTGAATGTGTTTTTTCTATGAAAATGAGTTTATATATATTATGATTTTCTTGGTGTAGTGTTTCATGAATTTAATTTTCCATTGATAGTAGTTCCTTCCTAAGAAAATTTCTCGGACCTAAAGATTCTGTACCATATTATCTTCAACTTTCTTGCATTAGTTACTTTCTCTATGTTGTAGTTTTTAGATCAAGAAAAATCCCAAAAGTTTATATATATCTATCTTTTGAATAATATGGAATTTTTTCTATGTTACAAAACTTATTTGGTCATTCAAAATTTTACCCTAGCACTATATTACTTTTATTGATTTTGAGAAAAGAAATTAAGTAGAGCCACACGCGGAGCTAGGACGTTTTTTAGTGGTTCCCTACTTATCGATAATTAAATAATAAAATTAAAGTATAAAAGGTAAATATATAAATGAATTTAAAGGAACTTCACAATTAATTACAAAAATATTAAATATATTTGACTAAATGTTCTATAAGAATAAAATAAATATGTTTGAAATTATTTAAAAAAAACTATACACTAATGATTAGCTCTTCAAAAAATTAACATTGTGTTAAAATAATTATTATTAAAATTACATAAATATATAAGATTATAGAGAAATTTAAAATTTCGTATAATGTTTAATTTCTAAAAAATACTCTATTATTTTTGGAGTATAAGGTAATGTATACAAATCTAATTTAAAATTTACAGAAAATAAAATTTATCTTATAATAGTTTTTCATATGAGGTAACAAAAATAAAGTAAGGTTAAATTTATGAGCATGTTTTGATTTAAATCATATTATTTTTAATTTGACTAAAATAAGTAATATTTGCATTCAAAAAGATAATTCCTTTTTAAAAGATAATTTATTATTTTATTAAATAAAATAATAATTTAAAATAAGAAATTCAAGTTGAGTCAAATTATGATTAACATTTTCTTTTTATCCATTTTGAGTATATTTAAAATAAATAGCATTTTCTTTCCAAACGATAATATGCATTTAAATAATAATTCCTATTTAAAAGATAATTTGTTATTTTCGGAATTAAAAATAATTTAAAATAATTAATTTCAATTTTAGTCAAATTATTCCATAGATTTTCTTTTAATGGACAAGTATAATAATTTCAGAGAATAAAAATTATCTTATAAGATTTGTTGTATAAGGTAACAAAATAAAATATGATTGTTTAGTTTGATTAAAATAAATAACTTATCTTTTATAAAAGATAATGCACAAGTAAATAATATTTCCTTTCTAAAAGACAATTTATTATTTTTAAATTAAAACAATAATTTAAAATAAATAATTCAATTTGAGTCTAATTAAGATTAAATCATTAAGTTCTAAAACATAATGGACAAATGTAATAAAAGAAGAATATTTCCATTTTAAAAATGTATTATTTTAGTAATTAAAAATAGTCAATTTGATTATGATTAAAATAAATGATGTTTCCTTTTCTCAAAGGTATGATAGCAGTATAGTGAAATAAATAATATTTTCTTTTTTAAACAATAATAAGTTACTTTTGGCATTAAAAATAATTTAAAATTAAGAAATTGAGACCAAATTAAGATTATTTTTTTTACTTTTTAAAATGTAATGGACAATTATAATTACTTTTCAAAAGGTAATGGACATTATAATAAAATAGTAATATTTTCTTCTTAAAAGATAATGTATTATTTCAGAAATTAAAAAAATAAATATTCAATTTGAGTATGATTAAAAGAAATAATCTTTTTTTTAAAAGGTAATGTACAAATTATACTATTTTATTTTTAGAAGCTATTATTTTATTTCCAAATTTTAAAAATAATTTAAAACAAAGAATTCAATTTGAGTGAAATGAAAATTAATAGTTCCTTATAAAAGAAATACAAAATTATAAATCAGAAAATAATTCTATTTTTGAAAAATAATTAATTATTTAAGAAAAAAATTAAGTAGAAGTTGAAGTCTTCATAGATTTAAATTGAGTTTATAACTTTTCAAAATAGATTAACCTAACTATCATATTTAAATAGTAATAAATTACTTTTAGTAATTATTATAAATTATATTATTTTAATTATATACTATATATTTTTATAATATTCGTACATGACTAATTAATTAAACCAAATGAGTGCTCTAATTTTACCGTTAGATCTTCATTCAATTGTGACAAATTATTTGAGAGATTTAATAATCAACTGTTGGATGAATATACGATGGTGTAAAAGATAAAGAATAAGATGAGGTAAGAAATAACAATATTGTACCCTACTACTACTATTATTATTATTATTATTATTATTATTATTATTATTATTATTTGACAAGTCGATCTCATTTAGTGGGATAAGACTTTGTTGTTGTGACACCCAAAATAATATAAAATAAGAAAAAATATTATAATAAAATTTGTAATCCTGAAATTCTTTATTTTAAGATTTGCTGTCCTTCCACTCAATTGTGCCCAAGAATAGCAAAAAAATTGTAAAAATGGCTTTCCTTGACTTTGTCCAACGTTCCTCAACTGCCATTTGAATTGTAACCTCAAAACGGTCACTAAGAGAAAACAGCACCTCCATTGCCCCCCGCCCCCGCCCCCGCCCCCGCCCCCCAACTCATCCACGATTCCCTTCGCGCCAAAACAAGACGTCAAGGCCTCTCACCGCTGTCCCATGGCCTCCCTGAGCTCCGGCGCCCTCCTAAGCCTCCTCCGGCGAGCCGAATCTCCTCCGGACAACTCCGCCGATGACGACGGCAGCACATTTTCTTGCCATTCCCCGGCGGTCCTCCAGATCACCGGCATCGTCCCCGCCCTCGCCGGCTCCGACCTCTCCCCCGACCACGGCTTCTACCTCAGAGTCTCCGACTCCTCCCACTCGACCTACGTCTCCCTCCCGCCGGACCTCAACGACCTCATTCTCTCCGACCGCCTCCGGCTCGGCCAGCTCCTCCACGTCGACGCCCTCAAACCCGGATCCCCTGTCCCCTCCCTCCATGGCGTCCACCTCGTCCCCGGCCGCTACCCGTGCCTCTCTGAGAGCGCCGAATTCGTCCCCGTCGGATCTGGGCGGCCGGTGCCCTGCACAGCCGCGACTCCGCTCCAGCCGCCCGAAACGAGAAGGACGCAATCCCGGGATTTCCTGACGGTGGAAATGAGAAGCGGCGGTTCCAGGATCCTGTATCCTTCTGATCCGATCTTGCCGAGTTTTGGAGGAGCGAAGAGGAGGGAGCCGGACAGAGGTGGGTCCGATGTGCTGAGCGAACTAAAACGAATCGGCCTGCCGTGTGCGGATGACGGGGCCTACGACTCTGATGGATCGAGGTCTTCTTCGTATGCATCCTCAGCCGCCTCCTCCTCCCCCGCCTCATATTCTTCGTCAGCCTGCAGACCGAGGTCGAGAAAGAGCTGGGACACGGCAGAGAAGGCTAGGGCACGGAAGAGAGGCTTGGATCCCCCAGGTTTCCGTCGGAATGCCACTGTAAGCTTTCCCCTTATCGCCTCTTTTGGCTCTTCAGCTATATGTAGTTTTGGATCAGTCATTTAGTGGCCTGCTATTTCTTGAGACAAATATGTAATTTGCACCGAGGTTAATATGAATTTTGGGTACGGCCAGACGTCCGTAGGACCATAGCAAAATGTATCAACAGTGTGCTAAGTCTTGTATCTCTCTTTATGAAATTTTGTTGCCATTGTGTTCATGCCACATTATAATGCTATGAGATCTTGGAGTAACAGGTTTCCATTTCTTCCTAAAGGTCTAATGACTTTTTTTTTCTTTTGATAAGTTTGAACTTTTAGCCATAACTGCCCAATTCACGGTTTTTTTGAAGAAATTATGTTATGGTAAAAAGTGCTGTTGAATGCTGATGGTTCCTCAGGGTTCAGTCCATGTCAAGTATAACTATAAACCATGGCTTTAACGACAGATCTCTCCTGCGAAGTTAGTTCAAACCACCAACTTAATGCGGAAAGTTGATCCCACGGATGCCCTTTTGGGTAGCAAAACAAATGCAGAGAGTAATGCACTAAATAGTGCCACAAAGAGAAGGTTTTCTGTTTCAGATCAGAATCTCTCTTCAGGATCTTCGAGGTCGACTTTGGTCTGTTCTTCCAGAGATACAAATTTTCTGGGGAAGAATGGAGAGATCTGGCTGTCTACAAACTTATTGAAGCAAGGGAGAGTAAGCTTTTTGTTGCATTTTTTTCCGGTTTCTTGTTTCTTAACAAAACCTTTTGATGATTGATGAATACTGATGAAACCATATTTTCAGGAAGCCTTGAGGCAAAGAGATTCGGCCTTGCAAACTGCTGTAGATGCATTACTTGAGGCATCTGCTTCACAAAGACTAGTCCAATGTTTGAGGTATAAGAATGACAAACTACACAAATGCTTCTCCTCTTCCAATACTCTTCTCATTTTTCTTTCTTCTCCTGCCGCCAAAATGTATACTGATACACTGATTTATGTTTCAATGTCTGAGTATTTTTTATCATCCCCAGAAACCATTGACTACATAGACAGTAAAAAAATATTTGTTTATAAACTTTCTGAGAACTAATTAGAGGTTCTTCTCTCCATTGAAATAACAGGAGGCATATAGTTAAACCATCAATACAAAGTCATTCGCTTCTTCTAATCTGAACTGGTACAATGGAATTGAATGCATTACTGTGATTGCTTGGTGAAACAAATGACTTTGCCTTCAATCAGAACATTGCATACCAACTCAATATTTGTTTTTGGATATACTCCTTTCTCTTCATGATCATGTGTCTGTGTCTTTTCTTGCCTCTTGAGATGTCCAAGAACAGATACAGACCACTGCTTTAACATGCCAGCTGATGATCTTCTAACAATCGATAGGGTGCAATTCACTTCAGAAATATAGTGTATAGAATTTATGTTTGGAAAGTAGTGTAAAATATGAAGTTGTATTGCATACCTCGTCACTGCTATCTAAGAATGCTCTTTGTTAAACCTTGGGGTGCAATAAACTTCATTTTGGAGTTGTGGCTCTCTCATCAGCCCCACCAAACTAAATCTTTAGCAGGTCTGAAATGTAAAAAGACAATGTATTTTTGTAGTCTTAACTATTTTAAAATCATTTGCAGCACATATTTGGAGCTTCAATCCGACAAAGATTGCGATCCACAAAACTTAGTTGGCAGGTTCTTAAACTTTTATCACGATCTTGCACAGACCAAATTGATCACCCAATCATTAGAATCATCAAGCAAGGCAGAAAACGTGGCACTTGAAAGGAAGCATTGTGCAGCTTCTTGGATTAAAGCGGCCTTGGAATCAGATCTCTCACCATTATCTACGCAGCTGAAGGCTGATTTTGAAACTATGGAGGTGTCAGTGACAAGTGATCATTTGCTAACCCCAATCACCTGTCCTCCCAAACATAAGAATGCAGTGCCCAAGGAAAGTGTTCTTCTTGCAGCCTTAAGTGAGCTGCAATATGAAAGCAATAAGTGGTTTCTAAGGCACATAAATAAGTTTCTTGACACTATTCCAAGTGACATGGAACAAGATGAAAGCCATTCCAGAGTTGCTAGTTTGTTGTGTCAGTTGAAAGGAGTTGATGATTGGTTGAATTCCATGCCCCGTAAGGAGAGGCCAGGGACAAGTGACAAAAGTAAAGAAAGCGTATCATTGGAAGCCGAAGAGATGGAGGCATGTGGAAGAGTAAGAAGGAAGATCTATCGCATCCTTCTGAATAATGTAGAAAATGCTGCTATTGCTCTGGGAAGGATGCACACAGCTGATAAGGAAAAAGAGGTAGGATCGGAGAGCTAAGTTACAAACATGATGTTTTTTGAATCTATGTAATTTATTGACCATCTCTTATTAGAGTTCTCCGAGAACTCTTTGCTTCCATAATGAATGAATGAGTTCATTTTCAGATATATAGTTTACAACACAAAAGGGAACTCTTAAATGAGTACTTAGATTCTTAGTATGTATAGCATTCTTTTATGTCTAAAGAAAAGTAAAGACCTTTTCCTGAAATTCCTTTACATGAATTTCTTGATTCAAAGGTCAGTCTGTTCAACCGTTCATTTGGACCATTTCTTTTCTTTGAATATGATTTGCCTCTATTTTAGATCACTTGTTCCATTTATTTTGAGTCTCTCTCTATGTTACACCCAAAAGCTCGCATATCTCAAGACAAAATTTGCAAATATTCTTTCCTTAATTGTCATGCTTCTTCTACCTGTACTTCTATTAAGGGATCATAATGCATACATATATATACAGGGATCGACATTGCTTCCGGATACTCAAGGAGAGGTCACAAATCGTTCTCACCATGAAAATCAAACTCGAAGGTCTCCATCAGTTTCCGCAGTTAGAACTTTGCATCCACATGAAGAGGACAGAAGACTTTTGATTGAGAAGTGGGAAAAAGAAATCCATTGAGGGTTGCCCACAGATAAATTGCAGAAAAGGTAATTCTTTTAGGGACATAGGAAACATGTTATAACTATAATCTAGAACGAATAAGTTATGATATATATGTTATAATGTTAAAATTAATTGTGCCACTCTCCATGCATAGAACTAAACTATCTTTGCATCACCCCCTCACAGCTGTATCAGCAGCTGGGCATGACAAAAAGAGTTCCCAGATATGGACAGCATTCACTGGTATTTGGCAGTCCGTGGACAATATGATTTGCGTCGGTCTGCAATGCCACAACTTGCTAGAAGGTACAATGAACACTCAACACACAATGGTGACCTTGATCAAATAGTATCTGTTCCTTTGCAAAAAAAAACAGAACCATTCAGCAGAAAGTCGTCTCCTTTTTATGCATGGGCAATATTGTTGTGCTACATTCATCTAAAATTTAGCTTTACGAATTGAGAGGTTGCAATTTTAATTTTCATTAGTTGCATAACTTAGATGCTTGTACCAATTATTCTAAATAATTCACGCAGGGTAACATCTCTGTATCCGAAGTGGTTGAATAAAGATTCTAACTAATCTATGTCGCCTCGAGTTATCTGACTATGACAGACGAGACTTCCGGTGAAATTATTTTACACTCAAACCTCCTTGAACCAAGACAATTTGCTTACTCTTGATCCCAATCCCATTGATATAATCCTGGCCATCTTTAATCATATGGACAAATGTGGAAGAAAAATTAACATGTTCAATAGAATGCTTAATGCCCTACTAAATGAAAGCCAACTAAATTCAATAATAACAAAAACGAATTAAATGTGCATTTTTAATCTGATTTTTTTATTTGAAAGGTACCCACCTTATTAAAGAAAAAAATGTTTGTCTTTGTCCCTTCATTAAAATTGAGATGGTTGACCTTCTATTTTGTTATTTTATTATGAGTTTTTTTCTTTTACGAAGGAGAACTTTTCTATTATAAGAGAAAGGATAAAGAAAGAGGGCAATGACACCTTTTCATCAATCGGAAAAAAAAATAAAGAAATAAATATATCGATGCACAAGTTTCAAAATTAGTCTCTTAAAATTTTTGAATCCAAGATTCGAGGTGCGCTTTTGTCGACGACCTTTATGCATAATTATAATTGTAAAATATGGCGAAAGAGGAAACAAAAAGATAAATTCAGAATTAAAGAGATCAGATGGTTAATAATTCGACTAACAATTTGTTTGTTTATTCTTTTCAAGAAAAAAAAAAGAATCACAACTTCGAGCAACACAAAACCTTGGTCAAATCCCACGTTAATTAATCATTTCCAAGTTTTGTTATGTTGTGAAATTAGATATGTTGACTAAACCTTTTTTTAGAACTTAAAAATTATAAGTTTTAGCACTTCTTAACACGTCAACTTTTGGTCGAAGGATTTTTTTTAATACGAGCGTCGATAAAATTTGAAATCAGAGACATTAATTTTATTACCATGTAAAATTAAATGTGCTACTAATTATTTTTTTAAAAGCTTAAATTGCTAAGAAAGAAAATATCATTATATTTATAATTTTAACATAAACTAACTTCAAATGTTTAGAGAATAATAATCGACTAGTCTATAATTGGTTTTGTTTGGGTGACAGAAAAACATCAACTGAACCCTCAAACTTGATTAGCATTTTGAAATTTCTAGTCTTTTTCATTTTTTTTAGTTTTTTCCTCGAATATTAACTTTGATTGTCATATTAAAAGTTAAGTTGACCTCTGCTCGGGATTCAACCCTGTCGTCTTTAGATTGAATTAATCTATTTGCCAACTAAGTCAACTTTCGTTAGATTATCTTTATTAGTATTTTGGAGAAGAATAATATTATGCATGCCACTGCCAATAATAATTATAATATTCTCGAAAATTAAATAAAAGAAAAAGGAAAGAAAAAGAAAAAAAATAGATAATAAAATCTAAAATTATTCAAAAGTCCATCATGAAGTCTATTATGAAATCCACTAATCTAATAAGCCCTAAACCTAAGGTATAAAAACCTTAAGGTGCCCTAAAGCTCACCTAACCTCTCATTTCTCTCCTCTCTTCCATCCAGCCGGCAGAGCTTCCCCCAAGCAAACAACATCACTCACCTCACTCCATCTCTCTCCATCAACTCACGAACAGCACTCAAGAACACCACCCTCTCATGCTCTCTCCTCTCCATCAACTCACGGCCAGCTCCTCTTCTCACAGCAGCCCTGCAGCAGCACCAAGAAGAATCCCACAGCTCTCACCATCCCTTCATCTCACGACAAGGCAGCAACCAATCCTCCCTCCCAGCTCACCCACTCACGGTCAGCAGCAAGAATCCCAACAACATAACAAGGTTTTTCTCTCTTACTCACTCCCTCATAGTAGCCCTCGGCCAGCATTAAGATTCCCCATTTAAGCACTAACTCACTCATGTCTCCCACTCACAACGCCTCGTGAAAGCAACCAGGGCAGCAGCAAGTCGAGAGGACAGGAGCTAGAGGGTGAACGGTCAAGCAAGAAAGAAGAAGAGAAAGAGAAGAGGAGGGAAGAAGAATTAGTACTAGGATTAAGCTTTAAAGGTATGTTTAAGGGGATCCTAAACCTAATCACCCCTTCATGACGTGTGTTTGTATGGATTAAGGGATTTTAAGATCAAACTAGGTCTTATTAATGCATATTAGGAAAAGTTCATGTTTGCATTAAGATGCTTCTTATTTCATTAATATTATCATTTCATTGTTAATCATGTTTAGTATTCATTGCTATCCATGTTTAATTCATTATGATGTCTTTTACTTGTTCGTATTAATATGATTAGAATAGAATGCATGATGCCTATGAGATGTTTATGAAAATGCTACATGAAAATCATGCTACATGAAAATGCTACATGAAAATGCTACATGAGATGTTTAGAATAGAATGCATGTTCCCCCTAATGTTGTATGATTGTGTGGATTAGGGATTAAAGAACAAACCCTTTGTTCTTAGATGAAGATTTGAGGAATGTGCATATAATGCTTCATGCTTCTCTAGATTATTATTCTTTTGCTAATCATGCTTAGAATGTCATGTGATTCGTAGCTTAATGCTCTATTGCTCATTATGTTTACTATTAGAATGCTTATTACTCTTATGATAGTTTATTATGAAATCTTGTAAAGCTTATGTACATTATAAGTGTGATTAGCATGTTGAATGCCTTATGTGAAAACCTCTTCATGTTTCATGATTAGAATGTTAAGAATGTTATGGAATGCCTCATATGATGTTTGAAAGTCAATATGTGTTCAAAATATTGATGTATGTAAGATTTGGAAAGAAATATTGTAAAATCGTATTTTCTGTCGGCCCAAAACGAGCGACCGATAATGTATTAGTCGACTGTTCTGGAGGCATTCATAGTCTCGAACTAGTCCAATGATCGACCGATTCTATAATGGTCGTCCGTTTTGTAAAGGGTTGAACATTCTGTGATTAGCGGACGACCAAACACCCTGTTTCGGTTGTCCGATAGAAAGAAAATGTCGACCGATATCCATAACGATCGTCCGATATGTGTAGTCAACCATTCGACACATTCTGTGATTAGCGGACGTCCGAGCACCTTGCTTCGGTCGTCCGAAAGCCAAGTATCGGTCGACCGATATCTCAGCGGTCGCCCGATTTGAGTAGCAGTAACATCTGTGTTTAGCGGACGATCCAAAGCTCATTTCGGACGTCCGAAAAGACCAATAGCGGTTGGCCGTTATTCCAACGGTCGTTCGTTTTAGAAGAGTGTCACATTTTGTGATTAACGGACGAACTGAAGCCTGATTTCGATCGTCCGAAAGGACCATAACGGTCGATCGTTAACCCGACCGGTCGACCGATACCCTTCCAATGGTCGATCGTTACCCAGAACGGTCGTCCGTTCTGGAAGCTGATTGGTTATGATTGAATGTCCACACATAGTATGATTTAAAGTATGTATGACCTTAAATAGGGTTAAAACATGCAACATGTATTGAATGATTGTATGTATGGATGAAAGCAAATAAAAGACGGATTGACATGAAGGTGTTTTGTTATAATCGAGGAGGGGAAATGGGTTCGAACGGTCGTCCGTTCTGGAAGCTGATTGGTTATGATTGAATGTCCACACATAGTATGATTTAAAGTATGTATGACCTTAAATAGGGTTACAACATGCAACATGTATTGAATGATTGTATGTATGGATGAAAGCAAATAAAAGACGGATTGACATGAAGGTGTTTTGTTATAATCGAGGAGGGGAAATGGGTTCCGCCCCTAAGTGGTGGCATTTCTCGGGGAAACGAGTTCCACCCTTGAGTGTGACGTTTCCATAAGTTGAGATGAGTTCCACCCTTAAGCGTGGCATCTCTATTGGGCCTACGTAGAATCAGGAGGCAAGTTCCACCCTTAAGTGTGGCGTCTGCCTCCCACGAACCCAATTATGGCCTAGCTAGTCATTTTCCCACGAACTCAACATGGCCTTTCCAATCAACAAGATAAGAAAGTATATAAGTAAAGATGAAAGATGAAAAGATGAATGATGAATGGCTTGGGACATAAAGTAAAGATGTTAAAGAAGTATGATGAAGTATGCACCTATGAGGGTGCAATGTAAATGTCCACTTATCACATCATATCATGACATGATGAAAGATGATAAAGTAAAGTAAGATAAGATCATGATATGCATTACATAATGATAAGTTATGATATGCTTGGCTTAAAGATTATGATGTTACATGTTATCTTATCTTGTTATAATGATATGTTAACATGCCATGTAGTATGCACAAGTAGCTCATAGCATTCATATGATTTATGTTCCATGATGATGATATGCATATGTCATGACATGTAGAGATTATGTTATAAGGTCATAGTATGCATGGGCCTCAACATACTCGGGAGAAATTTCCTGCATCCCATGGATCCATGCAGATATGGATGAGGCTTAGATTCGGAGGTCAGGGCCTCTTGACGAAGACATTGCACATGGGCGAGTCGGACTACGGTCCAAGTTATCTTATTTATATTATGTCATTATGATGAACTCTTGTAACTTGTAAGAGTCATTTATGTATGGTTTATGGGCCTTATGGAGTCATGTATTTTACTTGAACTCATTATGTTATAAGAACCCTTTATTGGGTATACGTTAGAGCCTATTAGGCCCATGGGCTAGAATGTTATCTTGGGTTTATTTTATTATCGATGAAGTCTTCCGCTGTTCATGATGTTATTGTTTTAAGTTTACTATATTATGTTTCAACCGCAAAGTTTTATGAAACTAGGTCAAGTTGAAGTAATCCCGTCCAAGGTTCGGCGATCAAATTTGGGGCCGAATTTTGGGAGCGTTACAATAAAAGTAGTCTGCAAACTTTACAGAACAGGGCTCAACTTGCAGGCCCTCAAGCTTGCATTTTGCCTTCCTTGTCTGTTCAGAAATTACATAAATACAGGTGACCATGCATGGGATCTGGTCAGCTCGATCATATGTATATTATGAAGCTTAATATTTCCTCAGCATTAATTGCTCGTACAAATAGCAATTAGTGATCTAAGCATGTTTACATCAGGCAAGAAATAAATAAATGCAGCACTCTTGAATCACCTCTTTTTGCAAGCTGGCGATGGTGCAGAAATCTTAAGATCGATGCCCAGGTTCATGCCATTGTAAGCTAACGGGGCATACATCCACAGCTCATCAGAACTCAAAAGCTGCAAAGTGATTGCAAACGTGCGTGAGTTCTACCAGAGTTTCAGATATTTTAAAGAAAACATAAACTATTATGGACTTGATATTTTAATTGTGAGACGTTTTTCATGCAGTTCTGTGCAACTTTTTTTTTTCTATGCATGAACTCCTGTTCATGCCTGTTGTGGAGTTTCATGAGTAAATAAATAGTGTTCAAATTTCAGGAATATGAGAAGTAAATTTGAGGCCTCATTCCGACCTTGATTTGGAGCTGCAGAAACTTGACATATTGAACTGCTTCTTCTAGCATTGTGCTAATGTCTACCTGCCAGAAACATTGGTTATGATATTAGATTCTGAAATTGATCTGGAAAAAGGAAAAGGAAATAAAAGTAAGGACAGAGAAAGAAGTAAGGTGACATTGCTTACTTTCGTTCCATTTGGGACAAGGTTCTGAAGAATTCTAAGTCTCTCGTTGATCCTTTCTCTCCTCTTCTGCATTCCACAAAGGAATGGCAAATAGCATCAGAATTAACGACAACTTATATGTTTGACTGAGAAATATGTGCATGCATGCTTTTCCTTAACAGCAATTCCAAGGACGGTGTTTAGTTGCTTACTCTTGCATAAAGGCTCTGGGGATCCGTCGCCGATCCCCTGCTGGCTCTTGCCTTGCTGTTTGGGTTTGATGCTTTGGAGACGGAGATGGTGGCCCCTGCTCCGTTCGTAGCGTTCGTGTCGTCGTCCTCCGAGCTGTAGCAGCTGGAGCTCTGTGCGTTCATGTCGGCATTGCTGTCGGTCTCATTGGAACCACTGGCACTCTTCTGCTGCCTCTTGGATTGTGCATTCTTCCCTTTCTTAGGCACCTGAAAGCACGCATTGCATGCAACCTCTGTCTTTTCAGAACTGTTCAACCTTCATCTGTTGTCCAATATAATAACGGAGGTCTGTAGTTTCAGAGGTAAACACTACTTACTTGTGCTGAGGCTCTGGCCTTCTTCCTGGAATTCCCGAGCTGGTTGTCGTCTCTTTCGGCCTCTGCCGCAGGTTTCTCAGAATCATCATGGTGCAACCCTCTCTTCATACTTTGCAAGGAATGATCAGTAGGAAGAGCAGAAGCTGGTTCGATGGATTGAGCGATGAAATCGCTGCCGGTTTCCTCGCTCATGACTGTTTCTGTCAAACGATGACAGGTAACGTGAAAAGGTGGCATGTACGTCTGATTTGTTTGCTCGTCTGCAATGCAAAAGCTCACATGGACGTCGTCCAAGTAGCAGTCGTCGGAATTGGAGAAGCTGTGCAGGAAATTGGTGTTGTTACTAGCAGTACCATTGCTCCAATTGCCTTGAAACCAACAGTAAGCATTGTAGTTGGCGTTTTCAGAGTAGTAGGGATTATCAGCACTGTGATCAGACCAGAACACCGGTTGCACTCCAACGCCGGGGTGCTCCCGATCTTGGTCATTAAGGTACTGATGAGGACCGAAAAGATGCACCATCACGTCCGATTCCTCCTCCGCCATTGAAGGATCAAGAAAGCTCCAACTCGGATCTGAAACCGATCCTTGAGGCTCCATGCCACAGGAGTTTCTGGCTGCTAGGAACCGAGGTAGTTGATATGGAGGAGCAACACGAAGAGTACTTGAACGGCTTGCTGAAACGATAACAAAGTTAGCGAGCATTTATATGGTCGAGCATGGAGAATGTTGCTTGTAAACAATTGACGTGTCACTCTCGAATCATAAAAAATAAATCTTGATAGACGACATAGAGGAGATGCCACTGTGGGCGCGCAGAACAGCTTGCAATCATACATTAAATATAAAAAAATGCAGCTCCTTTTGAGTTCTGTATAATAATAATATTGATAAGCTATCTGAGAAAGGATTTCCCAGAGGAAGTTTAGTTTGTTAATCAGTGGGACTTAAATGCAAGGTCTATGTTAAAAGAAAATGAACGATTTGAAAAGTAATCAAGACGATGATTAGCCGATCAGCCGAAGGAGGTGTGAGAGTTTTATATATTGTTATTCCGGCAATGGGCAGGACGTGGGCATTGTTTGAAGAGTACAATTAGATGAACCAGTAAGAGAGAGCTTCTCCATATGGCAATAAAGAAAGGAGGAGGTTGGCATGGACGTGGGGAGGGGTTCTGATTTCTGAACATTCTCAGATCAGATACCCCAAGGCTGCGGAGGTGGACAGACAATGCCATCATGGATCGCGCGATTTGTTGTCCTGCGGAGGGGCTGCTTACTCCAATTATTGCTTCTGATCTAATCATGTGTTGGAATTCATGGCACGCATGCCATGACTTGATTAGCTAAAACGATTCCTCTCAGTCTTTTTTACAGTTTTTAACTCTGTATGATATCTGAAAAGCATGCATTTGCCCCTCATAATTTTGAAGGTCAGAAGTTTGCTGTGAAAGTTTTCACATTCTTCTCTCTGACACCAACCACTTCATAATTCATAAAAATATTATGACCTTTCGTGGGGAGAATCTCGATTGTCCAGAATCATAATAAACACCATCACATTTTCTAATAGTTAGAACTAGTGATTGGTACTTTTGTTGCCATTTGTTTAATTATGCTTGTTCCTGTTCTTTCAGAGAATGCTTTTTGCCATTATGTTTAAAAGTCAAGATGGAGTTTGGTATGAGCCTTATGACATCCAAGTTTAACTCTTTAGTTCGTCCTTCTGTTCTAAAGATAAACGGACATGTGAAGTCAACTCTATTAAATTTAAATTTAAACAGAACCTCCATATGAAGAATCAAGATTCACCGCTTGATTAAACCACAGCAGTCTAAGTTGTATGATCCTGCCCGTGAGTACACTGGTCTTGTAACTGCAAAAAATAATATATATATATATATATATATGTATGTATGTATATAAATGTATGATTTCACCATTGTTTTATGCGAAGATTCTTTTAAAGAGCAGCTATCAGCCTAACAATTTCTAATGAGTTTGTATCAGGTTCTTGAATAATGAATAATAGATATAGATGTCACAGCAGTAATTCAATGTTGAGTTACATTTTCAGAAATTTTTAGGCCCTCACAAATCTTCCTGATTCTACCTTCTGCTTAAGAGGAAGGATTTGCAGAAAAGACATTGTCTGTACATGTTCATGCTAATTATGCCACTAGAAGATCTCCTTAGCTCATGATTTACAAAATGAAGGGTGGGTGGTGGGGAGTACATGAAAAGAGAAACATCACGACTTTAAAAGTGCACCAAGTATAGAGGTGCCGGGAATTTCATTGCCTTCTGTTTATATCATCTGTTCTTCCAGTATGCAACTTGATTGCACAGGTGAGCTCTAGTTGATCAATATAATAAACAGGAGATAAGGATATGCCAGTAATATTTCCACCTCAACCAACTTGGTATTATTGTAGAGAATTCTCTTCCTTTTACTTTTTCTCATTTGTTTTGGAACTTGTGCATGTTCCTCAGTCTTAAAATGCTAATTAAGCTGAGCCTCAAAAATATGATGTATCTTTGTAACTTTAACTACCTTTGTTTACATAAGTGGTCGGATGATTCATGCAATGGCACACCAGATTAGTTGCAGGTGATGGTAAAGATTAATCGCCTCTTGACAGACCAAAAGAAAAATGAAATCAGAAACTTGTACACTTTATTATCAATCGTATATATAAATGATTGGGCTACAGTTAATTAATGTCAGAAACCTGCATGTTTGATTTGGATGATTTGCCCTTCAAAATGACTGAAAAGTGTGGTGCCTGATGGGGATTAGTTTTGGATGGCTGGCATGACTCTTGGGAGGGAGCTAAGAGTGCGATCCAGAGCTGCGCCTTGGCTGGACATTTTTATCCAAATTATTTGTCACTGAAACCTCCCCTGGCTTTTTAATTGGGTTCAGATATGAATGCACTTAAATATGTGCCATCTGCACATGAAGGAGTCATGCAGATTTGCTTATATGTATGTATGTATGTGATGGGTGCTTTTGTCATCAAAATCAGTAGGCACCAACAACAGAAGAGAACATTGTTCTTCCCTTTTTTTTTTTGTTTTCTTCTTGGAGGAACTTTGATTGGATTGTGGCTCTTCTTTTTCCTTAGTTCATTGAATTGTCCTTGATTTGTTTTACAAACATTGAATCTGCCCCAAGTCTTGCACCATTAGTCATGAAAGCTGGAGGGATTTGAACCTTTATGTGGATACAACTTAGCAAGAAAAAAATATACATACATACATATAATCCAATATGAAAAAATCATGATGTTGAACAGTTTAATGAACTAATAAATCGAGACTAAAAATTAAAATATTGATTTTAATTCAAGTATATTTCTCAATTCTGTCATGTGGCTTTCATTATATAATCAAATATTCATCTCGGTGTAAATCTAAAATTTTGATGTTCATAATTTTGATGTTCTAAAATTATATAATCAAGAATTTGATTAATTATTTTTAAATTATTAATTATTTTCAATGTAGAATCGCCATTCCAGTTTTTCCCCTAACGCCCCTAAAAATATTTTTTTAATCGCTGGAACAATTTGTCACCAGATATTTCTATTTTCTTTAATAACTATTAATTATCAAACACCAATTGCTAACAAATTTATTTTATCCTTCATTATTTTTTTTAATTTTTTTAATTACTAAATTGATAGTAAAAACGATATTTCATAATTGAAACATAAGTCGAAAGAATTTTGGATGGACAACAAATTGCAGAAATAAAAATTTTGTAAGTTTATATTAACTTTAAGATGGGATTTTTTTTTCAGGGAGAATTAAATGTGCATATAAAAATGTGAGTATTATATATGCATATAATAATAGTGTAATCATCACGTCCGTAGTCAAAGCCCAAGAGCCAATGTATTTATCGTGTACGTGTACATATTATTGCCATGAGAATAAAAGGATCAAATCAATATGGAAATCTAATTATTTTATTTTAGCGGTATTGAGAAAGAGAAAGGAAAAAAAACTTTTTTTTTGGTTTTCTTCACAATGATGGTGCACGAATGAGAAAACATTGAGCTTAGGTACAGTACAATCAACTTTTGTACATGCGATCGTTAGATGATGATTATATGTTTAAAATTTAATTTTTATTGAATTTAATATTAAGTTATTAAATTTAATTTTAATCATATTTATCATTCAACAATTCAAATTGATTGTATGCGTATTGATTGTACAACTAGGACAGAGCAAATCCGGGATCGGGTTCGGGTCTAGGCGGACCCGGTCCTGGCCCGACTTTTGCCGGGTCGAAAATTTTCCGACTCGGTACCTGATCCGGACCCGGCCGGGTCCGGGACCGGGTCAGATCCGGTAGACTGAGAATCGGAACGGGTTTGCGTCCGAGAATCCAAAATCACAAAAGTGGGCGCCTGACGGCCGATCCGATCGCGTGGCTCCTTGCGACCGATCGTGGCGCTTGGCGGCCGTATCAGGCACCTAGTGGCCGAATCGGTTGCTAATTCGGCCGGATCGGCCGCCAATGGCCAAATCCGACTCCTGGCGGCCGATCCGACCGCCAGGCGCCGGATCCAACGCCTGACGACTGATCCGGCCGCTAGGTGCCGGATCTCGCTAGGCGCCGGATCCGGTGCCTGACGACCGGATCGGCCGCCAGGTGTCGGATCCCGACGCCTGGAGCCCGAGTAGAGAGAAAGAGAGGGGAGAGAGGTCGCAGCCGTCGAAGTCGTCGACTCGCCGTCGCAGTGAGAGAGAGGGAGAGGGGTGAGAGAGAGAGGGCGAGAGGGAGAGGATGAGAGAGGGAGAGAGAGATGGGAGAGAGAGAAAAGCAAATGTGAAATGAGGTGATGGAATGGGGGATTGAGCTTTTATATATTAATCATCCGGGTCGGGTCCGAGTCGGGTATCCGGATTGCAAACCCGGTACCCGGCGGGTCTCTCATGTATTAGATCCGGACCCGGCCCGAATTAGATCCGGACTGGGTTATTTTCCCGAATTGTCGGGTCGGGGCGGTCCGGGTCGACCGGACCCGGTCGGTGCTCAGACCTATGTACAACTACAATTAAACTTATTGTAAGAAGCTTTTGTTATTTTTTGGCTCTAACCTCATCTAATTTTTTTTTTTAAAATATCAATAAACTCCATAGACTTATTTTTGGCATTTCAGCGTTACATTTTAAAAAAAATGAGTTGGGGGTTGGGAGGGTTACTGATGAGAGCTCTCCCTATTTTCTTCTTTTCAAACATATAAATTAAAATAATACTGTATTAAAAAATATACGTAAACGGTGGACCTCATGCTATTTTGTACTTATGCAAATACATATCCATATACAAACATATATGCCATTTTATAATTTTCAACAGAAAATAGACAATTAATAAGTAAAAAATAGATAAGTTCAGGAAATTGATTGATAATTTTTTAAATACAATATTAGATACAAAATTACGAATAATCTTATTTCTTTTACAAATAATGACCCTAATTGATATGAATATTTATTACCGAAAAGCGATTTAATTTTAGCATATAACCATTGAAGAGTGGCGATTAAATTATAGAAGTTGAATGACTAAAACAAATAATTTATTTGATAAAGTCAGCGTTTGAGTTACTTGAAAAATATTAAATGACTTAAAGAAATCTTAATAGTTTTAATTATTTTATGTATTTAAATTAAAGCAATCTATATCAATAAATATTTTATTATTTTAGAACAATTAATATTATAATAACGTATAAATTTGAAATTATTTATCAATACTTGAATGATTATAAATTCTTAAATTTGTACTAAATAATAAAGTAGATATTTATTGCAAATAATAAATTATTAACGCAAAATTTTAAGAATGTCTTTGGAAATAAACTTTTATGGGCTATTCGTTACCTCATATCATATGTTGATCTTTCGAGAATATCAAAATGTTGAGTGTGCAATGCTTGCCGTTACTATTATAATTAGGATCAAATGTCGGTCCTCCATATGTAAGACGTCCGACCTTCCTCCCTACCATGGATGACGTTGGATGCGATATGTACGGTGGATGCTCCTCTACGCAGTTCAAGTTGATTTGGACAAAAAAACCCAACCTTCGCTATTCATTTTTTCTATCCGGCTAAAAAACCTTCGCTATTCATTTTTTCTATCCGGCTAAAAACCCCGGGCCGTTTGGTTCTGAAATATTTGAAAGAGAATAATAAAATTTATTCTGAAGAATATAAATATTCTTCTTATATTCTTATTTTCTTTATGTTTGATTTAAAAAGAATAAATTTTAAATATATAATATTTTATAATTAAAATATTTTATTATAAATACATTACATTTATTTTAATTATTTTTATAAATATAATAATATTTGGCTAAATTATTGAAAATAAAATAATAATGAAAAGATGAAAAAACGTGAGAATAGAGTTTATTCTTTTGTTTAGATGGAATATAAATATTGGGATATTGTAGATTACGATGATGGTTTCTCGGTTGTCAAGGCGATTTTATCAAAAATGAAGTTTGACCACTTTATCCCTATTCTGCTATATGTTTGACGATATTCGACCGAATAACTACTTATTCACCGAGATAACCTTCATATAAATAGCCCCTGAACGACCCATCAAATTTTTTCGCGAACAATAGCCCTATTCACGAACGAATCGACGGATAGACATGTGTGACCTCACCTTAGGCGAACGAAGGCATATAGATCTAAGTTCATGCACGGTGATCACGAACAACTAGGGCTTGCTTATATTGACAAAGAAATCTTCAAGGCGATGCGTTTGTAGGTGAGCTTGACGATTAGGAACGTAAATATTTTTGACGGATATCCATCCGTCGTAATTTCTGACGGTCGTAACCGTCGATAAATATATAATAATATAATATGAAAAGTATTTTATTAATATAATTACCGACAGTCCATATCGTCACAATTTTCGATGGTTCCGACCGTCGATAATAATTAGCGACAGTTCAAATCGATCGGTAAAAAAAATATTATATATAATTAAATATAGTATTTTATTTTTATAATAAATAATTTTCGATGGTCACAACCGTCGGTAACTTTAAAAATAATTAATATTTACTTTTTCGACGGTCGGAGCCGTCGGTAATTAAAATTTGATTATCCCGCTTTTTTCTTTTTCCGCTTTCCGATCTTTCCACTTATATATATATATATATATATATATATATATATATATATATATATATATATATACCCCTTCTCCTCTCCCTCTCTCGCTCTCCCTCTCCCTCCCTCTCCTTGCCGGCGAGCCTCCCAACCCGACGTCGACTGCCGGCGTCCCATCCCGCCGGCGTCCCTCTCCCATTCTCTCTCTCTCTCTCCGCCTAGACCGCCAGGCGGCCGGATCTGGCCGTTGCTTGTCGGATCTAGTAGCCAGCGGCCGGATTTGGCGGTGGGCGGTCGGATCTGGCCGCGGCCTGATCCGGCCGCTAATTTTTTTTTTAAAAATTCTTTGTGACGGTTGTGATCGCCGAAAGATCGGCGATTGCAATGATCGTCGAAAGCTTCGACGGTTTGTGACCGTCGAAAGTTTCGGCGGGTTGCGACGACCGTCGAAAGTTTCGATAGTTGCGGTCGATGAAAATTTTCGATGGTTGGAACTGCCGGATTTTTCGAATGGTTACAACTGTCGAAAGTTTTCGACGGTTGGAACCGTCGGGACTTTTCCGACAGTTAGAACCGTCGACCAGATCTTTTCGGACGATTAGAACCGTCGATATTTCCGATGAATTTTTTTCAACCGTCGCAAATCGATTTTCGACGATCGTTTTTTCGACGTATCGATTCTGTCCAAAAAACCGTCAAAAATTGTATTACCGACGGTTTTTAGGCTGATTACAGACGGTCAAATCCGTCTATAATCAGCGTTTTTCTTATAGTGTACATACAAAAATTATAAATGGAAAAGTAATTCAAAACCTTTCAGTGTACCAATGAAGATGTGCATCATTAGCCATAACGAAACTCTCAGTTATAATAAACCCTAAATATTTTTCTCTCTACCAGTAATGACATTTTCAAATTTGACCTGAGATGGAAATTAAAGACACCCTAGACGTCATTGCCAAACTCTATCCCATCATTTTTTTCAAAGAAATGTGAAAATTCATGTAAATGACTTCCACTCTCATAGTTTTGTAACATAAAAGAAACCATCTTTAGAGAGTTCACTGAGAAAAAGAAAAAAAGAAGAAGAAGAGACAACATTGCACCATTTCAAACAATTAACAGGTAAACACGTTGTGGATGATGCTCCAATGGAGCATTTTTTTCTTCCCGAGTTAGGAATATTACAAACAGAAATGCTTAATGAAGCAACTGAAAATAATACAAGGCAAGATTATAAAGCCCAGATGGTCGTATATCAAAACTTGGATGATCACAAAAAAGAATGATTACTATATCTTATATATGCAGCATTCATTAGTTTTGACTTTGGCCACTTCAAAGTGTCCCCTAGATTGATGCTGCAAAATAAAGTCCATAATAAGTTTATTCCTAAAGTTAAAGCAGTCCAAGGTCACCTACATAGAATAAATCCACCTCATCAACAGATAATTTGAAAGAAAAAAGGAGAAAAAAATACACCAAATGTTCTCCAACTTTGACGTTTGCTCAGCGATGCTCTCTAACTTCACTTTATCGCACGAATGTCCTACATCTTTTAACTCATTTCACCCGATGCCCTCCCTACCTACAATCGGCAATCACTCGGTCACAGAGCTGATGTGACACTGACATAATGTCTCTCTCCTCTCCACATTGACATTACAATGACATGACAATATTAAAAAATAATTAAAAAAATAAAAAATGCCATGTCGACAGGGAAGGAGGGGGTCGCCCCCCTCCCTATGACCTTCGGCGAGGTCATAGGGAGGGGGGCGACCCCTAGTGTCGCTCCCGCGCGAGCACAGGGAAGGAGGGTGGTCACCCCCTTCCCTATGACCTCCGGCGAAGGGAGGGGGCGGCACACCCCCCCACCCCACCCCCTGTCCTGCGTCAGTGAGTGCAGGGAAGGAGGACTCCCTAGCTCCGACGAGAGCTCGTAGGGGTTCGACCCCATGTTCGGCGGGGTCTCCAACGCGCAACCTCGACGTGGCATTTTTTATTTTTATTTTTTAATATTATCACATCATTATAATATTAATGTGAAGATGAGAGAGATATTATGTCAACGCCATATCAGCTCTGTGATCGGGAGACCGCCGATTATAGATATGAAGTGCATCGGATGAAATGAGTTAAAAGATAGAGGACATGCGTATTATAAAGTGAAGTTGGGGGCATCACTGAGCAAATGTCAAAGTTGAAAGTCATTTGGTGTAATTTTTTCAAAAAAAGAAAGAACATAGAATGAGAAAGGTAAAGGACTTAAAAAAGTTCAAAGAATGAAGCTGAACAAATGATTATTTTGAAAGAAAACAAATATTAAACATTGTACATAGAATTAAGTTGATCGCAGAAGGTCAATTAATAATAATCAAACTACCAAAAAAACTTGTGAGGAATTATTTGAAAAAAAAGTTTTTGTTAGGAGATAAAAATTATCAGTTATGAGGTGTAGTCTTTGTCACTGTGATATAAAACTTGATACAAGGCGGAAAACTTCCAGGGTTTGAGCAAACATTTGACTTTTAGAATTCATCTTTGGGTCAGAGGTCTGACTTCAATGCACATTTTTGCCCTTTGATTACTACAAATATTTATCAAATAGATGAACGAAAAAGTCAGGACTTGAAAAAGAATGATCAGTAGCAAAAAATGAAATATTAAATAAAAAATAAAAAAGTATTACATATTGAAGTTGGTTCCATTCACCCAGCACATCAAAGCACAGAAAATGATGCATTAAGGCTCTATCTGGCCAAAGAATATATCATTGTGGAAATAGCAAAAAACTGTAATTATAGTGGCAATGTGCTCAAATTAGAAGGTCAATTATTGACTGAGCAATGCTTCACTTTTATTTCCCCCTTTGGAATTTGCTAAGTAAGGTTGCATCATTGACAAAACCAGTAGCTGCTGTCTGCACAATGACCTCAAACAATAACCTTATTATAATCATGATGATCACATAGAACACAGGCTGTGCATTTAGAAAATAAAAACAAAGAAATGTATTTAATTTAAGCACAGATACATGCATTTAATTTAAAAAGCACAGATACATGCACTTAATTTAAACCAAAAACAAAAGAAATGCAGAAAAAAGAAAAAAATGCCAAGAGCAGGAATATGCCTTGTTCTCACATTTTTTTTAATCAATCTATTTCCAAAGCAAAATTTAACAACAAGAACACCATAGTCTACTAAGAACATTCACACAACTTTCAAGAACCAACGTTTTAGAGGACGATTACCAGAATTTATATAGTAACACTCTTTGGAATCTATACAGCAATGTCATATTGTTATGTTGCTTTGACTAAATTAGAAGTCTATTTAAAAATCATAAATTCTTTTTCGACTTCTATTTCCATCAAATTTTAAGAATCCTGTTCCGACAAAATATTGAAATATTCTAAATGATCAAATGTCATAATTTTGTTCTCTTTTTTAAAAAAATCAGGCTTATTTCTGTCATTTTTTATTAATTATTATCATTCATATTCTCTCTTTTTATATTAATATTCTCTCTCTCTCTCTCTCTCTCTCATAATCATCTCTCTTCAAATTCTTTCTTTCCTACAAATTATTTTTCTGTCCCATAATTTGATATTTTCTATTTTTATTATTTTCTCCATTTCTCTCTCCTCAAATTATTCTATTATTTTTCCTCACTCCTTCAATTATTTTCACTTTTTCGCTCATTTATTTCTTCTTCTTTTAGTCTCCTTTCTTTCTCTCTTTTATAAGCCTTTTTTTCTTTCCTATAACTTTCTACCTACTTTCACCTCTCATATAATATCTCACTTTCTCCCATAAATTTTTTCTTTCTTCTTCTAATATTCTCTCTTTCTCTTTCCTTCAATATCATTTTTTCTTTCTCATATAATCTCCTTGTGATATCCCATATTTTAAATTAGGGCCAATTTGATCTTTTAGTCAAAACCCTCATGATCTTCTCTATTTAAAGATTTCAAGTCCTCTCTTTTTTTTCTCATTGTGCACCTGACGGCTAGGGCTTGAGAAAGAGCCTAAGGAAGAAGAGAAAGAAAGAGGAGAAGGGTAAACAATGATTGAAAGATATGTAAAGGGAATCCAAACTCATTTCTTCCCTCTCAATGTTTGTATGATTGGGTTGAGAGATTCAAGAACACCCTAATTCTTGGAATGAATTGTGACTGAGGAATTCCATATGCACCTTTAGATCTGAGTTGGGTTTTATGCCTAGAATTTTATAGATTTATGGTTAGGGTTTATGTGTTAACACATGACTATGTTCTTCATGTTTGAAAGGGATGAACCCTAGTTCTTATGATCCTCTAATGCCTAGAAAATTTGTATGTGTAATTCTTGACTATTTTTTATTGTTTATCCAAGAGTTTTGAATTAAAATCATGTAAAAATCTGGCTGGATGATGGAATTATGGGCCATGGCATGATCATGATGGATCTCGAAACGGCCGTGACTGAGCCGCAAAAACCCAGCGAAAAAGGGATCGCTCATGTTGGTGATAGTTAGTCATGGTGTAGTTGATGGACATCAGGTGAATATTTCTGTACTACCCCTTGTTGGTTCCGAGAGACGGAGGAGGCTAGGTTAGCCAAAGGATGGTTATCGGCCGTGACCATCATAGTCACGACCGTGAGCGAGAAGGAAAATGTGTCGACATGATATTTTTTCTTTCTTTCTTTCTTTTCAATCTTTTCATTTCATTTCCTCGGAGTTGCTTTATAATTCTTTGGACATTCATTCATCTTTCTTTCATTATCACAAGGCACATCATGATCTCACTTTCATTAACTTATCAATGACATCTTTCATCTTTACACTAGAAAATCTCACTCTCAATCAAAGGAATTTACTTCTCATCTTTAATTTTAATGATTACTTATGCTTCATCTTTGCTTAATCGCAAGCACAAGGTGACATAGTTACATTAGTTAAATATGACACCTTTTGAATGATGGCATTATTTACCGAAGAAATCTCAATCATCATAAGGTGCATTTTCTTCTTATCTTTAAAAAGTACATCCATTAACTTCACATCTTTCATCTTTCTTAATTGAAGGCTCAGGACAATATCACCACAACTAGGTCATAAACCCATAAAAAATATCAAACACCTTTTAAATAATGACCTTATTTTTCAAATAAGTCACAATCACCGAAAGACATTTACTTCTTATCTTTAATAAGTGCATCCATTAACTTCTTCATATAACATTTTCATCTTTACCTAATGAAGACTTAGAGCAACATCATTACAATCATTCCATGGGCTAATCTTAAACACCTTTAGAGTGACATTATTTTCTCATAAGTCTCAATCAATATAAGGTGAAAAACATTTACTTTTTAAATTTAATGAGAGGCATTTCCTTCAATTTCATACGCTATACAAAATATTCACATCAATCACTTTTTGCCTAATTACATCAAAGCATGCATTATGTGTATTTAGGTGTCATATACATTAACATTCATCAACAATTTTTAAAAATCAGAACGGAGATCAGATCAGCGTGCCAACCGAGTCGAGATTCGACCGGTTCAATCGGGAGTCAACTGGTTGAATCGGATTTTTATATAATAATATTATTTATATTTATTTAATAGTAATTTAATATATAAATTATTACAAAAATGATTAAACAAATTAAATATTTTTTTACCGAATGTTAGTTTAAATAATAGATTTATTTTTATTATTACTAATATAATAGTATAAATTTAATTTCAATATAAATTTATTGACTAACATATTATTACCGAATTTTATTCTCTTTTTATATATAACTCTCTTTTATTTTAGTAGTCTTCTTTTTATTATTACCAATATAATAATCTAACTTAAATTTCGATCTAAATTTATTAATATATATTATTACCAGATTTTATTTTCTTTCCACATATATCTCTTTTTTATTTAATTTGATTAATATTATGTTTCTATTTTGATTTATTTCCTCCAGTCAAGGATTCATGATCTTTCCTTTTATTTTCTTATTTTAAATTTTAATTTTTTTCCTTTTCTTCTCTCCTTTCACTTTCACGTGCAAAACTTTTCAATTTTATAAAATTATTTAAACATTCATATCCCCTAATAAAAATTTTCCATATTTTATTATTCTCTTAATAATATATTTCAATTTTTTATTCATTCTCTCCAACTACCATCTTTCCTTTTATTTTCTTATTGTAAATACTTTAATTTTCTCCCTCAATCTTCATAACCTTCCAATTCCATCTAAAATAATTTGGTAACTTTAAACTTTAATATCCCCTAATAAATTATTTCCATATATATATATTTGAAAAAAAGTAAAAAACCGGGTTCAACCGGATTCACCGGTTCAACCTGATATCATTTCTGGTTTTGCTAATGAACTGACTCATTTTCTTACCGGTTCGTGATCGGACCGATTGAACTAGCCGGTCCGAACTAGTTTTTAAAACATTGTTCATCAACACAAGAAAATATGTTGAAAATATCATCCAAGTCAATCTACATTGGCCACGAGCATGACACATTGATCATGCCCATGCCATTTCATCACTTTTCCTTCTGGTCACTATCATGCCCAGATTCGTTTCAGCCATCACATATTCGTCACGAGTGTAAGCGAGTCATTTTCTTTCACCATTTGCTCCCCCCCACCCACCATTCGCAGTCATGCCTTGGCTCCGACATGGTCATGACTGACTCATCGAGATGATGAGCTAGAATCATTCTCATCTCATGTGATCACCTCTCGATCATGGCCAAGGACTTGGCACGATCGTGCTAGTGTCCTGGTAATCCAATTTTAAATTTGAAAATACATGTTTTGAGATGAAATCAAAGGAAAAATATATACATAGTCAAGAACATTTTTAGGATCATAGACATAAGGGCATGCTTGAACAACAATTTTAAATCATATGAATCATGAAAATACATATTTTAGAATTTTCCTTAAAATCATACATAACATTACAATTAGGACATGGAACATGATTAGAACAATGGATCTTCAACTAAAACATGTATATCTAAATACAAAAATCATGCAACTCTCAATCATAATACAATATGAGAACATGATGTACTCAAACTCTTAATCCATTACAGGAAAACCATTGAGAGAGGAGAGAGGGGTTGGATCCCTTTTACATACCTTTGAGTTTTAGATTTAAAATCCCTTTTTTACATAATCATTTTGTATCTCTTCATCATCTAGAAGCCTTTAGGTTTTCTTATCATTTCCCTTTTACATACCTTTGAGTTTTAGATTTAAAATGCCTTTTTACATAATCATTTTGTATCTCTTCATCATCTAGAAGCCTCTAGGTTTTCTTATCATTTCCTTTGAAACCTTGATCTTCAAACATAGTCACCATGAAGCATCAAATTTTCCTTTATGAGAAGAAAAGAAAGAGGAGCAGATGATGACTAGATTTTTGGAGAAATAATGGGGTTATTGCACTTTTATATATGATCTACATTAGGGTTTTGGTTAAAAGGCTAAAATACCCTTGGCCCAAAATTTGAAGTGTTATAATATAGACACAAACACACATATATAGGCGAAATATTGAAAGTGAACCACAACAAGAGTAATACTTGACCTATTTATTAAATTTTAAAAAAATATTGTACTATGCAACAAACGAAATGGGACCGTGCCAAAGGGTTTGTAAAAGCTCCCGTGTCTAGTGTCTAGAGTAACGTAAAAAGGGATAACTATAAAACCCTTAATTTTGCTCAAGAATTAGTAATTGAGTTGGAACAAGACAATTTTTCCTTAATTCCCTTTAGGGGTGGTTCACGCTAAGCAAATGAGCACCCGTAACAACAAGGAACTATGACCAATAGAGTCAGACACAGAGCGTCATACTTATTTTTCTTGTGATAGTTGATGAGTTTCTTTCTCTAAGGGTATGGGATACTCACGAAGTCTATGCCTTTCGTACCATCACAAGTCATCCTTGGGCCTCCTAAACATCAAACTAGAAAGCGCTTTAGCTTAGCAAAACTCCTTACTTCTTTTTATACCAGAATGAAGAAGAATTTGTTTCATTTCAAATACTTATTCTTATTGAAGAGAAGGAATGAGAAAAATCGATATTTCAATGGAAAAATTGCTTGATGTGTTAAAAATAAGAGCAACTTTGCTCTGATACCAATTGTTGGATCACAAGGTACCAAGAGGGGAGTGAATTGGTGTTTTACAAAAAATATCGATTTTACAAAAATTATTGCAGAAGCTTAAAATCGATTCGTTAAACTTCTAACCAATACAATAATGATCAAATAACATGTATAATATAGTAGGAAGGAGAGGGAGAGAGAAAGATAAACACAAGGTGCATAGTGATTTGTTGACGAGGTTCGGCCCACACCTTGGCCTATGTCCCTGCTCCGACCTCGAGACCGTCCACTAAACACTTTCTTGGTTCTAAATGGGGCAAGGAAGAAACATTTTACAATACACTAGCTTTTTCCACTTCGAGAGGTAAGGAGAACCTCTCCTCCTAGAAAGCTTTTACCCTCGATTCTCCTCTCAAAAGATAGGCACACCTCTTTTACAAATGAGCACTCTTAATATTTTCTTAAGTCTGAAAGGTAAGATAAAACCTCTTCTACACAGGAGCTCACACAAATATCTAAGCAAATGTTTCTCTCTTTTACAATATGAAATTCACATGAAGAGAAGAGAGAAAGAAGATAAGATTCAACAATATGACTCAATAACTTCAAGAAAATAATTTTTCTTTAATGCTTGATGTTTCCCTTCGATACTTGATTGATTCTGCCCTTTTTGTAGCCCTCTTTGGATAACATGATTGTTTCCTTTCGTTTGGCCAAAAACTAGCCGTTACGTACAGGGCATTTTGCATGCGGTCTGGTCGATCACTCTGCACACCGGTCGACTGCTCCATGTTTTAACTTCATCTGGATCTCTACTGCTATAATCAATCGATTGGTGCCTCCAGCCGATCGACTGGTTCACCTGACGACTGGTTGGTCGACTACTCTACACTATTTTGCACATAACGTTTTGCATCAACATCAGAATGAGGTGATTTTTTATTCATTAGAAATATAATACAATTCATATTCACATCCAAATATGAATGAAATATTCAAACACCTTTTGAGTGATGACATTATTTATCGAAGAAATCTCAATCATCATAAGGTGAAAGACATTTTCTTCTTATCTATAATAAGTACATCCATTAACATTTTCATATGAAATCTTTCATCTTTACTTAATTGAGGACTCGGGCAACGTCACTACAACCAAGCTATTGTCCCGTAAGAAATTTCAAACACCTTTTAGATAATGACATTATTTTTTAAGAAGTCTCAATCACCATAAGGTCAAAGATGCTTACTTCTTATCTTTAATAAGTGCATCCATTAACTTCTTCATATAACATCTTTCATCTTTATTTAATTGAAGGGTTAGAGAAAAAATATCAAGCACCTTTTGAGTTATGGCATTATTTCCTGTGAATTCTCTATCACTATGAGGTGAAAGGTATTTACTTCTTAACTTTAACGAGTGTCGAAATATTTCTTTCAATTTCATACTTTATTAGTATCATCAATACATCAAATATTCGCATCAATCACTTTTTGCCTAATTACGACAAAGAGTGCATTACGTGTATTTAGGTATCATGCACAATTAACATTCATCAATACATAATACATATACACTAGAAAATAGGTTGAAAACATCATCCATATCAATTTACACTAGTCATGGTCGTGACACATTGGTCACGCCCGTGCCAAGGCCTAGTCATGGCCGCGAAGGTCCAATTCACGGGCGTGACCATGATGATTTCATCCCTTTTCTTTCTCATCACGGTCGTTGCTGGGCTATCACAGTCGTCCTCAGATTCGTTACGGCCATGATAGATTTGTCATGAGTGTGAACGGGTCATTTTCCTTCACCATTTACCCCACTGTTCGCTCACGATCGTGGCCGGCTCAATCACGGTCATGCAATCTAAGATTTCAATTCTTCCATGTTTCAGCAGTAGCATATTGTTCCATGGAGCTAAGGTCCAAAATATATATTCGTTATACTTCGTTTCTTTTTCTCCAAGTCACTTCTCTTTTTGTTCAAGTCACTTCCCTTTTTGTCCAAGTCACTTCCCTTCTTGGTAATCCTACAAGATCAATTCGTTCTTTTTTCTCTGACAGATGATTACCCAAAGAAATAGGTAAAAGAAAATTTTTTACTGAATGTGACATTGGATCTATAAATTCCAGATTTTAACATAAAAAATTTTCGATCTGGTAAAAAAATTAATATATATTATTTATATTGTAAACACCAGATACGAGATATAAGGACCGCTACCTCATCCCATTCATATGGAAATCCTGGTTCAAATTCTTCAATCCCGAGTCCAGGATGCTCCCTCTTTGCATTTTTTGCGGCACGATAATTGGTACACCAGAGGTGCGTCCTCCGTCATGGTCGTGATAGACTTGTCACGATCATGAGCGAGAGTCGTTCTCATCTCGTGTGATCACCTCTTGATCACGGGCAAGGACTTGGCACGGACGTGTCAGTGTCCTGGTAATCCAATTTTTAATCTGAAAGTACATGTTTTGAGATGAAATCAAGGGAAAAATTATATACATCATCAAGAACATTTTTAGGATCATAGACATAAGGGCATGCTTGAACAACAATTTTAAATCATATGAATCATGAAAATACATATTTTAGAATTTTCCTTAAAATCATACATAACATTACAATTAGGACATGGAACATGATTAGAACAATGGATCTTCAACTAAAACATGTATATCTAAATACAAAAATCATGCAACTCTCAATCATAATACAATATGAGAACATGATGTACTCAAACTCTTAATCCATTACAGAAAAAACATTGAGAGAGGAGAGGGGGTTGGATCCCCTTTACATACCTTTGAGTTTTAGATTCAAAATCCTTTTTTACATAATCATTTTGTATCCTTCATCATCTAGAAGCCTTTAGGTTTTCTTGTCATTTCCCTTGAAATCTCGATCTTCTGCTTGTTGATCTTCAAACATAGCCACCATGAAGCATTAGGTGTTCCTTTATCGAGAAGAAAATAGAGGAGTAGTTGACGACTAGATTTCTGAGGAAATAATGGGGTTGTTGAACTTTTATATAGGATTTTAGTTAAAAGACTCAAATACCCTTGGCCCAAAATTTGAGGATGTTATAATATATATATATATATTGCTAGAATTTTTACACGAGAGAAATTATGCACCGCAAGAAAACTCAAGAAATTTAAGGCAACACAAAATTTTATTAGATGGAGAAAACAGAAGATGATTACAAGATCAGATTACTTTCTCTTTGGACTCCTAGGGAGTTTATATAGGCATTTCCTTTAACAGATGATAGAAATTAGAGACCAATTGGGACTCTATATTAATCCCAAAATAGGACACCTACCTTGTGATAAGAAAATAAATCAATTCCTTAACAATTTTATGATAAGGAAATATACATAATATGTCAGACAGATTTCCTTTTATTTCAGAGTTTGGGTCCAGATGGATTTTCTAGTTAAAGTAGGATTTAAGGCATTATTAACAATCTCCACCTTGAATTGAATCCTCAAATCAGATATCTAACACTCTCTGCCGCCGTTAGTCTCTGTTCTGATTCTACACATGCGATAGCATCCTTGTAGCTTGATCTGGCGATTCCACCTCTTAAACTACTTGGAATGCATATGCAACCATGTCCTCAAAGCAATAACGCTTAGGAGGGCCTACTTATCTGCGTGCGAGTCCAGCAGCTAGACTTGTCATTGCTTCTTCTGCTTGCTCCTTAGACTTTGGTTGTTCAGCCTAATGAGATTCTTCTGTCCCATTCTGAATTGGAGTTAATCCAAACTCCACCTATTTGTTGACACCTTCTTCTGCTAAGTCAACAACATTTGATTTCTGCTTGAGCATAGACATCTCATCAAAGGATATATTTCTACTATGAATAACCTGATGCTCTGAAGGAGACTAGATTCTGAAGCCTTTTACACTTGCACCATATCCTACAAAGACTCCTTCTTTGACCCTCGGTTCTAGCTTTCCTTTACTAATATGATAATATGCTGGACAACCAAAGACTTTCATATTAGTATAATCAGTAGAGTTTCCTGACCATACCTCAATAGCAGTCTTCAGATCTTTCATATCGCTGTTGCAGGACTTCGATTGATAAGGTAGCAAGTTGTGCTAACAGCCTCAACCCAGAATGACTTGTTCAAACCAGAATTAGAGAGCATGCACCGTGCCCTCTCCAGAAGAGTTTTGTTCATGCATTCTGCTACACCATTCTACTATGAAGTATATATGACGTTGCGATGTCTGACAATGCATTCATCCTTGCAGAATTGATCAAATTCAGACGAACAGAACTCCAAGTCGTTATCAGTACAAAAGCGTTTCACCTTTCTCGATGTCTAATTCTTCATCAGAGACTTTCACTTTTTGAAAATTTCGAATGCCTCGCTCTTGTGCTTCATCATGAATACCCATGTCATCTTTGAGTAATCATCTATCATAGATAATAAGTATCTAGAACCTCCTAGAGATGGAACACAAGAGAGGCCCCAACAGTCAGCATGGATGTAATCGAATGTTGCCTTCATCTTGTGCACGGCTTTGCTGAATTGATGCCATTTTTGCTTGCAAAAAATACAATGTTTGCATAATCCGATTTCAGATATCTTCTGACCATCCAAAAGATTACACTTGTTGAGGATGTCCATCCCTTTCTAACTCATATGTTCAAGTCGCATGTGTCATAACTTGGATGCTTCTGATTCTGATTTGGACGAACTACTTACTGCAGCCACGCCAGAAATTACTGTGCATTGTTATATATGACTTTTGCCTGACTCCTCTCATGACTTCAATATCACCCTTGGTGACCGTGAGAACATCTTATGCGGCATCCATCTGACATCCTTTGGAGTCCAGAACTCCTAACGATATCAGATTTTTCTTCAGTTGCGGAACATGATGGGCCTTTGTTAATGTCCTCATCCGATTGTCATGAGTTCTGATTTGAATTGAGTCGATTCCAACTATTTTACAGGCTGCATCATTGCCCATGATGACATTTCCACCATCAATATTCTGATAAGCTGAGAACCACTCTTTGTGTGGAGTCATGATAGGAACATCCTGAGTCGAGAATCCAACTCTCTTCCGAATATCTCTTATCAGACACCATGAGAGTCAAATCGTCATCAGATTCGCTATTCTGCTGAGCTACTGCAGCCATGTCTTTCTTCTTCTTCTTGGGGCAGTCCTTCTTCTAGTGACCAGGTTCTTTGTAGTAGTTGCAGATGTCTTTCGAATTGACGTTCTTCTTTGACTTACCCTTTTTAGGGTTTGTCTTCTCTCGGTTGTTACCAACCCTGCTGTCTGAATCTCTGCAGAATTTTTAGATGCCCTATGCTGAAGTTCACAAGTATGGAGACTCGATCTTACTTCTTCCAGATTTATAGTTTCCTTCCCGATAATCAACAAAATTCTCTTATAATGGAGGAAGCGAAACTAACAGAATTAGGGCAGCATCTTCATCCTCGATCTTAACATCGATATTTCTCAGTTCCATCGACAAAGAATTTAACTAATCAAGATGATCTTTTAGAGAGGTACCTTCTTGCATGCGGAGAGAGAACAGACGTTCCTTCAACAATAACTTGTTGGTGAGAGACTTCGTCATATATAGACTCTCAAGTCTCAACCACAGATCAGCCATCTTTTCTTCATCTGCGATCTCGATTTCACCTCATCCGCCAGACACAACAGAATCATCGAGTGCTCCTTCTCCTCCTGTGCCGCCAAATTTGTGAGGTCGATCTCCTTTTCTTTGCCCTTCGAGTCTTCCTCCTTTGATTTGTTCTTCGACACGTTCGCGAGCGATGCCCAAACTCCTTGTTGTTTCAGAAGTGCCCTCATCTTGATCTGTCAAAGATTGAAACTATTTCGTCCCGAGAATTTCTCGATGTTCGCATTGTGTGATGTCATCTCTACGCCTAACGGAGGATCGACGATGAAACATTGCTCTGATATCAGTTTGTTAGGATTTCTGCACGAGAAATTATGCACCGTGAGAAAACTCGAGAAATTTAAGACGACGCAAAATTTTATTAGATGGAGGAAACAGAAGAGGATTACAATATCATATTACTTTCTCTTTGGACCCATAGGGAGTTTATATAGGCACTCCCTTTAACAGATGATAGGAATTAGAGACCAATTGGGACTCTATATTAATTCCAAAAATAGGACACCTACCTTGTGATAAGGAAATAAATTAATTCCTTAACAATTTCATGATAAGAAAATATACATAATATGTCAGATAGATTTCCTTTTATTTCAGAGTTTGGGTCCAGATGGGTTTTCCAGTTAAAGTAGGATTCAAGGCATTATTAACATATATATATATATATATATATATTGGGCAAAATATTGAAAGTGAACCACAAGAAGAGCAATACTTGACCTAGTTATTAAATTTTAAAAAATATTGTACTATGCAACAAATGAAAAGGGACTTTCTTATGATGGTTGAGGAGTTACTTTCTCTAAGGGTATGGGATGCTTGCGGAATCTGTGCCTTCCATACCACCACAGGTCATTCTTGGGCCTCCTAAACATCAAACTAGAAAGCCCTTTAGCTTAGGAAAGCTCATTACTTCTTTTTATACCAGAATGAAGAAGAATTTGTTTCATTTCAAATACTTCTTCTTATTGAAGAGAAGGTATGAGAAAAATCGAAATCTTCCTACTCAAATTGTAAAATTGAAAACTTGCTGCTGCCCAAAGCCCACCTAATTAAGCAATTCCCTAAAAGCTAAATCCACTTTTTTCTATTCACCTACCCGGCCAACAACTCCCTCCAAAACCCACCATTTTTGCTACAGTAATTCACTTCTCTCCATTCGGAAATCACAAGAAATCAGCTCACCATCTCCAGCTCCACTCACAGCAGGAAATCACGATAGCAACAGGAGTAAGGAGGGAGAGGGAGCTGGTTTGGCAAGGGGTGGAAGGAGAGAGAAGAGAGGAAGGAAGTAGGAGTTGGAGGTTTTGTTCAAACCCCTATCAAGGTATGTTGAGGGGATCCAAACCCCTATTCATCCCCTTAATGATCCCCAAACAAGGTCTTCTTGATGGCTTATGTTTAAGTCATCATTTTACTAAGGTTATTGTTTCATTGAGAATAATAATTAGAACTATGTTGTACCATGCCATTTATGCATGATTCATGATGAAGTTTCTCATTTGTTAAACATGAATGTGATTCTTAGGTCTAATAGTCTTTACACAAATCCTCTACTAATTTTCATGATTATTGTGTTAAGAAATGTTAAGATATGAATCACATGATGATTAGAGCAAAAGTAAGCTTCATGTGTAGAAGAATGGATTATTTGAAGAATGTTGATCTAGTGATCATTTTGGCCCGAGACTCCGGAATGGTCGAGCGAAACACTTTCGATCGTCTGTAATGGAGGGACCCGAAGTCATAGACTTCTGCAGACGTCGATTCAACTAGTTCGCTCATCCATCTTCCATTCGACGACCATCCGAACATGTTTCGGTCATTCGTTTAAAAGGTCTGAAACTCTTGGACTTTTGCGGTCAACCAGTTCAGTCATCCATCTTCCATTTAGTGGTCATCCGAACATGTTTTGGTTGTCTATTTTAAAACATACAAAAGTCTCGGACTTCTGCAGATGTTATGTTGACCAATTCGATCGTTTGTCTTAGAAAGGCCAGAAGTCTGAGACTTCTATAGTCGTTGTGTCGACCAGTTTGGTCATCTGCTATCCTTTAGCGGTCGTCCGAAAGGTGTTTCGATCGTCCATTATTAGTTCTACCAGCGGTCATCCAGAAGTGGAGATGTATGGACAACCTTAAGTAGGATTGAATGCTAGTATGTATTGATGAATGTAATTAAAAGATGGATTGATTGAAGGTGTCTAGTCATAATCGTGAAGGGGAACTAAGTCTTTTCTCGCTAGGTTCAATGTCGAGTTTCCGACGAAACGAGTTCCACCTTCTTTTGGTGGCGTTTTCAAATTGACGTGAGTTCCACTCCATAGTGGTGGTGTTTCAATTAGGACAAAGAAATCCAAACCTAAATAGTCAAAGTCCCACGAATCAACGTGGTCTTCCCAATCATCAATATAAGAAGCTATCTAATTAAAGATGGAAGATGAAAAAATGAAAGTCACTAAGATGAATGACTTGGGACATAAAGATGAAGATAATGATAATGTATGTCCTCTAGTCGTATCATGATATGAATGAAGATGTTAAAGTTAAGCAAGATAACTTCGTGTTATGCCATACATGATGTTATATGTTTATCTTATCTTGTCATAATGATTGTCAGTGTGTATATGTAGCTCATAGTATGCATGTGTTCTATGTTTCTATTATGATGCAATGCATATGCATATGTAGAAATCATGTTATAAGATTATAGCATGCATGAGCTTCAATATACTCAAACAGAAGAAATTTTTTGCACCTCATAGATCCGTACAAGTATGGATGGGGCATAGACTCAACGACGAAGGTCTCATTACGACAAGATTGCACACAAGTTGGTCGGACCACAGTCCAAATTATCTTATAGTATTTTATATTATGATATTAAACTATTTAGTGAGTCAAATATGTATGGCATATGGGCCTTGAGTCATAAACTCTTATGTGAACTCATTTATGTTTTTTGAATCCTAGGTTGGGTCATAAGATTAGAGCTTATGTGGCCAATGAGCTAGTTATGTATCTTGAGATTTATTTGCTTAAGAAGTCTTTCATTATTTTATTAAGTCAAGTATGCCTATTGTATTATATTTTCGCTGTGATGTACTAAATTAGGTTAATAAAAACGAGACAAACATAATGCCTCATAGAGTTCGGTCTCTAAATTGGGACTAAATCTTGGAGGCGTTACAACAAGTATCAGAGCCATAGTTTCGATTCATATGTATTCGGTCTTTGGATGTCTAAGCCATAAATTGGTTCAAATGTCTAAGTGTAAGGTCAATATGTAATCAACATGAGGTGCCACCGAATGTTCTCTTACATTTCTCTAATGCCAATTATATTTCTACGTTGTTTAAATGTGGATGTAGATGTTGAATCCTATGTTTTGATGATAACAAATTAAATTAGACATAAAAGTTACTATATACAGGTGTAGTATTGATATGACCTCATTCATAGAAGAAATCGCCAAACTAAATCATAAAAATAAAGATTCAGCACACGATCGGTCGACTAGCCATGGCGATCAGTCGATTGATATCAAGCGAAAGAAATAGACCAGTCGTTGCACCGATCGATCGGTCAATATAGGGATGAATTTCAAAATGTTGAGACTATACCGGTCGACACTCCGGTCGTTAAACTGATCGACCGACCAAAACATGACGCATTCAGAAATGACGACGTACCAATCGAAGGATCGATCGATCGGATAGCACATAAAATCATAGATATCGTGCAACGGTCATATTGACCAGTCGACCGGCCTATTAAAACGGTCGACCAGTCACAAAGTCAAATGAACAGTAATGGCTATTTTTTAAGGAGAAAATTATGAAAGATTTTTTGGACGAAATTTTCACCTGTAGAAGCCTATAAAAGGAGTGTCAAAGCCTGAAGAAAAAATCATCGAAGCAAGCAAGATCATTCAAAAGTTCTTTTCAAGTTCTTGAACCCTAATTTGCAAGTTCTTCCCTTTCTCTTCAAAACTTTGAGTGTGAAAAACTTTTATAAAAGAAAAGAGTTAGAGGGAATTATTATTCTCTGATCTAGTGAAATTGAGAGCTCGTTGTAAAAAAAAGTGTACCTTGCCTCTTGAGTGGAGAAAAAGGTGTGTGGTGTAAAGAGGGTTATTCTCTCCGTACAAGAAAAAAGAAAGTTAGTGAATCTCCGATGGTCTCGAGGACGAGAAGTCGGAGAGGGACGTAGGACAAAGAGTTGGAGTCGAACCTCGTCGACACATCATCTCTTTCTGTTTGCTTCTTATCTTTCATTTACGCTTTATCGTTACTTGCTTGTGATCAATTTTTAATTGACTTTCCGAAAGTAATTTCACGAAAAGATTTTTATACACCAATGCATCCCCCCTCTTGGTGCTTTGATCCTACAATTGGCATCAGAGCAAGGTTGCTCTCGTTTTTAAGATTTAAACATCTTTAGATTTATGGCTTCAAGTGGATTGAGTTTTTCCGAAGGTCAATCTATTAATCGTCCTCCACTTTTTAATGCATCGAATTTTGGATATTGAAAAATTAGAATGCAAGGTTATATTTGTTCTATTGTTATTGATATGTGGGACATTGTTCAAAAAAGTTTTTATTTACGTGAAAAATCTCCTTTATAATATCCTGAAGGAGAAAGATTTTTTATAAAACTTGATTGGAAAGCTAAAAAAAATTATTATGCTTTTGATCCAACGGAGTTTCATCGGATTTCTAGTTGTCAAAGTGCTAATGAGATTTGGAAGAAACTTATTATTACTAATGAGGGAACGGAAAAAGTTAAGGAATCTAAATTAAATATTTTAAATCATCAACATGATTCTTTCAAAATGCTTAAAAATGAATCCATAAATGAAATGATCGTACACCTTAATGATATTATAAATGGCTTAGCATCTTTGGATCAGCCAAGGACTATTCCTCAAAAGGTGAAAAAGTTTCTTAGGTCTCTCTCCTCCAAATGACACACAAAGAGGATGGTGATTGAAGAAAAAGACTTGAAGAAGTTAGACTTTGATGATCTGATAGGTTCACTCTTAACCTATGAGATCAAGATCAAGGAGGATGAAAAACCAAATGCTCCAAAAAGAAAAATATTGATATTAGAGGAAAATAAAGATGAGGAAGACACAAGTGAAGAAGATAAAGATCTTGATGAAAAGAAGCTTGCTTATATGCAAAGAAGCTTGACAAATATCTCAAGTTTGTCAAGCAAAAGAAGAAGAAGAGTTTGACCAAGAGAGAAGATCATCATCAAGCAAGAATCAAATAACTTGCTTTGAATGTAAAAAGACTTGACATTACAAAAATGAATGTCCAAATTTGGTCAAAAAGGTAAAAGATGGAGAAAGCTCCAGAAGGAAGAAAAATGCTCTTCAAGCCACTTGTGATGAAAGTAAAGATGAAGAAAATGACTCCAACTCCTCCTCAAGTGATGATGAAGAAGCCTACATATGTTTAATGGTTAATAGTCATAAGGTATCATCTAACTCATCTGATTCTAGTGATAATGAATCATTTAATGTCCATAAGGAGTTTATAATTTTTATCAATAAATATGGATGCCTCAAAAAGAAATATAATAATATAAATAGATCTTAAAAATTTTCAAAAGAAAAATAAAAATGTTAAAGCATGTGAAAAGCGCGATGCATTGAATGAAGAAAACTCTAGCTTGGAATTCTCAATTGAAGAATTGAAAATGGAAGCAGCGCCAAAAACTTGATGCGTGTAAAATTGATAGCAGACGATAGCAAGTGCACTAGTCGCTCAAGTAATAAAGTGAATGAGTAGAGTTATCATTCCCACAAGGACGGTTAATAACTTAAATTTTATTTTAATCTTGTTAATTGAGAAATTAATAAAATATATGATTTCACAGGTGAATAAAAAGAAAATAATAAAAATAAAGGAAATGATCATCTGGAGAAATAATGATTTGATGATTAAGACGCCTAATTATCACCACTAAAATATAATGAATTTTCTCAACTTAAAATTAATTGAATCAATAACAAAATGAATTCCCAAAATTAGTTAACTAATGTTTTAGGCTTTAACTACTATCTTATGAATAATTAGAATAAATCAATCCTTTCAGTTTTTAATTTACTTAATTAATCATAAGATACATTAAATCGGAATTAATATTAAGGGCTTTCTCAAGTCACCTTAATAACTACACAAATTAGATCTCTTTCGATTTCCCTAATTGTGGCATGCAATAAATTAAGATCAATCCTAGAAATTATTATGAAAATAATCACTTCTTCTCAGATAGCAATCAAATCATAAATCATGGAATCAAAGGAAAGCATTAAATATGAAATTGCAATGCTATTAATGATTCAAATCAAACTAATATTAAGAAAGAATCAAATACATAAATAAAGTTCAACTAGAATGACCCTGATGAAGGAATAAATCTAAGAAAATCAACATCAAATATGGAATAAAAATGTAGGGAAAAGAAAACAAAAACTTTAGCGTAGGTTAAGCGCATCCTCTCTCAAGTTTCCGGCAGAACTTTGCTGTTGTCCTCGCACTTCTCCTCTTTGTAGGCTTCAAATTTATGCTCCAGGGATGTTTTTCTAGGCCTTTTTCTGCCTCTTTTTATAAGTTTTCTTGGCCCCTAAGATAAGAAACCAAAATTTTAACGAAAAAGTAGATAAAAATGACTTTAAAACTGCCTAACCGACCACTGTCATGTCCGTGAAAGGCTCTGTCACGGTCGTGAAAAGTACAAATTTCTGAGTGCCATATCTTCATGGCACGGCCATGAAAAGAACTGTCGTGGCCGTGACAGTTTTCTGAGTTGTTTTAGGCCTTTTCTTGCCTTGATTTTAATGTTTTCTCATATTCTGCCATGAATAATTTCCAGATTTAAGTAGAAATCAAATCTAATGGAAATTATGTAAAAATAAATCAAAACTCTCATTTTCTAAAAATAAAATATTCTAAAGTGTTAATCAAATGACCTAAACTAATGCATAATTTTCCGTGCATCAAATACCCCCAAGCTTAATATTTTGCTTGTCCTCAAGCAAATTTCAGATAAGGCACAGTGCTCCATTACAAAACCAATACTTTTCTCCCACTGTTCTTTTACACGACCATCACCAGAGTATCTATTCTCAACCAATACCCAGCCTCACATAATTCTTAGCATTCAAACATGTCTTTCTTGCATATGTACAAATAATATTAGTCAATCTCATAAGAATATCAATATTGAACCACAAGTCTTTTAGGAGCTTATTTTCGTACTATTATCATTTCACATTTCAGCATTAGGATTTTTTTCACTTAAGAATTTAGTAATCCTTCATATTGCACATAGTGGTCCATGTAATGGGCTTTCGACTGACGGATCCCAAAGCAGATGCCCTTAGGTCGCCAGTTATACTTTTCACTTAACTGTTGGGGCTCAACTAGCCCTCTTTTCATTTTCATTTTAACATTAAATTATATAGAATAATTATAATCTTCAAAAAGACGTAATGTTTTCAATAAAGATGCAATTATAATCAAGACTAACATCATAGTAAATAATAGAGAAATTCATCATTTAAAAGCTAGTGCTTCTACTTAGCAACAAACTCAATCCAAATTCCAATACTCTGGTGATACCCGATAAAAAGAAACAATGATTGAATTTCTGAAAATAAGCTTTCAGACAATAAAATAGTAAACAAGAAAAAATGAGAAGACACTTACAAAAATTTTCACAATTAGATGCATGCCAAACAAAATAAGATGATCGACTCAAAATGTTAAAAATAGACATGCCACGCAAATGAAACAAGATTAAGTCCCTCCCCCAAGTTTGAACTTGACACTGTTTCAATGTTAGGCTCATATACATGAAAACTACGAAATAATAGTAAGGAATGTGGTGAAATGTAAAAGGAATAGAGACAACCTGATGATTTCTAGGTCGGTCACGTTGCTTCAAAGGGTGGCTCACAACTTCTTCCGGCATGGTCCGAACATGGTGGTTGTTTCAGAATTGTCACGGCCGTTCTTAATTCTGTCACTGGCCGTTCCATCCAACAGCCCGGTTGTGTGCGTTGAAGCTTCGAATAACATGGCACAGCCATGCCATGCTAGAGGCACGACCGTGACCGTATCCTTCTGGGAGCAATATGCTAAAAAAATCATTAAACTAAACTTCCAATGTTAACTAATCTAAATTAAAGAATCCAATGCTAATGCTAAACTAAACTAATAACTCAAATACTAATGTTAAAAATTAAGAGGACAAAGGTTTATGAGTAGTTCTAAGTTATAGTCATTAGCTTGACTTTTACTCTTTTGTTATCTCAAGTATCTGGAAGGGATTCGAAGTGACCTTTTTCCATCTTACCTCTAATGTAATGTTCAAGGTATTGTCCCTCCACTTTAAAAGAATTACTTGCATCTTCCTGTGGAGTTTGGTCCTTGAGCTTCCAATGCATAAAATTTTGTGATGTCGGAGGTGATGACAGTGTGTTCCCTTCTATTAGTGAATGATTTGGAGGTAATGGTGGGATGGTTGTTCGACTTTCTAGAGGCGGATTTCTTCTTTGCACTTGTCCATCTTTCATAATATATTCACTCGTCTCCTTGACCCTCCATTGAGTAGTCCATGTCTTCTGATAATAATTCTTCATCGGTCTTCTTCATCCTCGATTAAAATACTGCAAGTGACATGAGCATATAATAGGTGTAGAGTTGTCCTTAGTATTATCCCCCGAGGCATGAGCAATCTGAGAAGCCAGCTCCACTTTCTTCTTTAATTATTGAAATTTTGCCTGCATGATATCAAACTTAACATTAAAATTCGGGAACTGAAGAGGAGAAGGAGAATTAGCTGGTTGTTGATCCTTCAATTGTGCTAGTTGTGATTGAAGATTGCTGATAAGTTGATCCTGTAGTGTAAATCTTTTCTCTATAACTCCAATCAATTGGCACAACTTTTCTTCAATGTTGGAATTTGACTCTAAGTGGGTGGATGGAGGAATATCATTTTTCATTTGGATCTTAGCCTCTAATTGCTCTACTTGTCCCAGCAATTTCATAAAGGCTTTTTCGTGAAGTTGAAACTTTTCTTCGGCCGTGGACATAAACTTTAATATCATGCCTTCAATTGTAGACTTTCTTTGTACCATGGGAATGAGAGTGATACTGTTATTTGCAAATTGCGATATTTGTACTTCATGATCTTCAAGCACCTTTCTTTGTTCTTCGAAATAGTAGTCTCCCATAGTCTTTGATTTTGTTGTCATTTTGCATTGTCTCTTGAAGATATTTTCTAGTCACACAAAATAAAGAATATATGAAAGTATGTGAACTAATAAGAATCTGCGTGGAATTTAATAAAACTCTCAAATAACAAGTAAAATAAAAATAAAAGTTATTAAACCACATCCACGGCAACGGCACCAAAAATTTGATGCGTGTAAAATTGATACCATACGTTAGCAAGCGCATTAGTCGCTCAAGTAATAAAGTGAATGAGTAGAGTTATCGTTCCCACAAGGACGATTAATAACTTAGATTTTATTTTAACCTTGTTAATTGAGAAATTAATAAAATATATGATTTCAAAGGTGAATAAAAAGAAAATAATAAAAATAAAAAAATGATCACCTAAAGAAATAATGATTTGATGATTAAGGCACCTAATTATCACCACTAAAATGTAATGAATTTTCTCAACTTAGAATTATTGAATCAATAACAAAGTGAATTCCCAAAATTAGTTAACCAAGGTTTCAGGCTTTAACTACTATCGTATGAATAATTAGAATAAATCAATCCTTTCAGATTTTAATTTACTTAATTTATCATAAGATGCATTATATCGGAACTAATATTAAGGGCTTTCTCAAGTCACCTTAATAACTACACATATTAGGTCTCTTTCGATTTCCCTAATTGCGGCATGCAATAAATTAAGATCAATCCTAGAAATTATTATAAAAATAATCACTTCTTCTCAGATAGCAATCAAATCATAAATCATGCAATCAAAAGGAAGCATTAAACATGAAATTGCAATACTATTAAAGATTTAAATCAAACTAATATTAAGAAAGAATCTAATACATAAATAGGGTTCAACTAGAATGACCCTAATGAAGGAAGAAATCTAAGAAAATCAACATTAAATCTGGAATAAAAATGTTGGGAAAAGAAAACAAAAACTCTAACGTAGACTAAGCGCGTCCTCTCTCAAGTTTTCGGCAGAGCTTCGTTGTTGTCATCGCACTTCTCCTCTTTGTAGGCTTCAAATCTATGCTCCAGGGATGTTTTTCCAGCCCTTTTTTGCTTCCTTTTATAGGTTTTTTCGGCCCCCAAGGGAATAAATCAAAATTTTATCGAAAAAGTAGATAAAAATGACTTTAAAACTACCTAACCGACCGCCGTCACGGTCGTGAAAGGCTCTGTCATGGCCGTGAAAAGTACTTAGTCAATTTTTTACTGGAAAATCTCTCTGTCACTGTCATGACAGAAACTATCACGGTCGTGACAATGACTTAGAGAGATTTATGAGTGCCTTTTGAGCTGTTTTAGGTCTTTCCTTGCCTTGATTTTAATATTTTCTCATATCCTATCATGAATAATTTTCAAACTTAGGAGAAATCAAATCTAAAGGAAATTGTGTAAAAATAAATCAAAACTCTCATTTTCTAAACATAAAAATATTCTAAAGTGTTAATCAAATGGTCTAAACTAATGCATGATTTTTCGTGCATCAATCACATATGACTTGTTTTCATTGTGAATATGAAGATCACTATTCTTGTAATTGCAGAATATGAAAAGAAATAAGTAAAGGGATGAAGAAAATTTGGGTCCCAAAAAGGATCACTTCTAATCAAGATGGACCCAAGTAAGTTTGGGTATAAAAAAGATGGGACTCTTAATTTCTTTTTTGTAGGGAGCTTCAAAGTACAATGAAGGTAAATGATATTTGGATAGTGGATGCTCAAGACATATGACAAACGATGCATCAAATTTCATCAATTTGGAAAAGAAAAATGGAGGAAAAGTCACATTTAGAGACAATAGCAAAGGAAAAGTAATTGGTATGAGTAATGTTGGTAAGAATGACAAAGTTTATTTGGAAAATGTGTGGCTTGTTGATGTAGGATCGCAAGGCACCAAGAGGGAGTGAATTGGTGTTTAAATCGAAAATACCAATTTCACGAAAATCATCACGGAAGCTTAAAATCGATTCGTTAATGTAAAATCAACACAATAACAATCATATCACATGCATAATAAAGTAGGAAAGAGAGTGAGAGAAAAGAGAAACACAAGATGCATGGTGATTAATTTGTTGACGAGGTTTCGGTCACATCTTGACATACGTCCCCGTTCCGACATCTCAACCTCAAGACCGTTTGGAGATTCCACTAACATCCTTTCTTCATTCCAAATGGGATAAGGAAGAAACCCTTTACAACTCTTACATTTTTCTCCTTTTTCAAGAGTTAAGGCACACATCTTTCATTCGTGGGCTTTCACTCGTCTTTTCTTCGTTCAAGAGGTAAGACACAACCTCTTTTCAATCAGGAGCTAAATAATTATTAAAATATCAAACACTTCACAATCTCTCTTTTATAATTTGGAACCTCACACAAGAGTAAGAGAGAAAAAAATAAAAGATTTGCAACTTGAAGCTCAAATAGACCTCAAATGTTCTTCCCACTTTTTCTTATAAGTTTTAATCATACCTACACATTTGGGTCCTTTTTTATAACCTTCTTAACTCCATTTAGCCGTTGGAACTTGTTTCCTAATTTTGAGGTCAAAATATGACCGTTATAGTGCATTTTGCGCACTGACTGGTCGATTATCTTGCACTGTTTTAATCATAATTTTTTGCACAGCTATCGAAATGAGATGATTTTTTATTTTATGAAAAGCTAATAGAATTCTCTACAACTTGTATATTCATCATTAATCCAAAATCTAATGATCTCATAGTCAAATATTGATTCAAAATTCTGTATACATAATTGTCCATTTCAAATAAAACATTTTAGACCATTCTTTTTTTGTACATAACTTTTCATATCAGCATTCAAATGAGATGATATTTGATTCTTTACAAAGATAAGAGAATTATCAATAACTTTTATATTTACCCATTAATGTAAATCTCATGGGAACATGAACAAATATTAATAAAATTTTGTTTTGCTTTTAAATATAACTCTAATCTTTCGAGGTTTGTATCATCAAAACATAATTATATATGGCATAAAAACTTTACTTCAACAATCTCTCCCTTATTGATGAATACAAACTAAGAAATATGAAAAATATATGAGTTGGGAAGTAAAAAATATTAAAGTCAATTTTACTCCCCCTAAAATTAAGCTTTCCTTACAATTATGAATATGCACATAAGTCTTAATTGTAAGGCACTTTCCTTATAGAATTATATTCATGAGATCCATGTAATAAATCAGGGATTATATATATTTCTTCTATGTTCTCATCATATTTCTCCTATATTTCTCTCCCTTTTGTTTCATCAAAAAATAGTTTGCACATAAAACATATAAGAAATAATATGAGATACAATATAACTCCCCCTTAATCATGTCATCTTCCTAAATTTTTTATTCTCCCCCCATTTGTCATATAAGATACAATGTGTAAAATTTCATCAGAGAGATTAATATATTTTTTATTCTTTTATCACATTTCTAAGAATTGTTTAATGTATGCGATAAGCAAAAATAACTTCCCCTAATGTCATAACTAATTTATAATAGCAAAACATAAAATCAAATGAATAACACGTCACAAAAAAATATAAGGAATCAAAACATTGCATAAAACTTTGAGACAACAATGATATATCAAATTTAAATTGAATACTATTAAGTAACCAAAGATTTGACAATAAGGGTAACAAGTGAATGGAGGAAATGATATTTCGAATTTTTGAACAAGTGCCCCTATACTAATTTTCATCCTCTTTTTATCTTCCTTTAGTTCTTTATGTGTTTCTTTTTTCTTTCAACCAATAACACTGTAATATTATGAATGAGAAGTCAAAGCTTGATTTTCATAACATGAAGATTTTAAATCTAAAGCATAAAGGTCATGACAAGATATGAAAAAATAGTTTTATAAATTATGAGAATGTAGATTCATGCACTTATAAGTCAAATAATTAATATATTTTATGATATGACATAAAAATCTCAGATGTAAATACATATATAAATTTTCATTTATGCAAGAGAGATATCATTTAAGCATCATTCCAATTTTGATGGTCAAATATCATACGATATAAGAATACTCAAATGATAACAAGTTATGATCACATAAATTTATGCACATTAATCTTATAACACAAGATTCCATATGGAAAGACAACTACAAATGAAACATGAAAAAAATGTTTTTCAAATTTTAATTAAAATTTCAAAACTTTGTCTTCTTTCAATTACAAACTCACAAAACATCGAATGTGATAAGTAGTAAAGTCCAAATAAATATGCATACTCACAATTTTTAAGAAATAAGCATGATAGGTAACATTTCCAAAGTTTAATGTATTAAAATATGTCCAAAAATGGACTTTTGAATAATTATAAGTTTATACACAAATTATATAACTACTAGATAAGTATAAAGCACAAATAATTGTAACACACAAATATATTCAATTTTTCATTTCTATGTTCAATATAATACTTTTACCATAAAATTTGTGTTTGCAACTCTTCAAATCCATTTTTCCTCATTATCATAAGATAATGAACAAAATTGATGACAATAAATGAAACTAAAAAGGTATTCAAAGTTTAGTCTTTTACACTTTCTCAAAATGTTAATAGCTATTTCAAATTATAAATAAGGGAAATAAATTTCATTAAATGTCGTGATAATTTGAAATATGAAAGAATAATATTCATGTCAAAATATTTCACTAAACTGAGCATAGAAATCAATTTTGATAGAAGATGCATATAGCAAGTTAAAAATGATGTCTTTAGTGATATGCTTTATTTCAAACATGTGCATAAGCATAGAGTTTAGCAATTAAATGTATTATGCAATAATTTTCAAATGGCACATTAATATGATCAATCATCTTATTCCAAACCATAATGTGCATGTGTGTCCAAATGATATAGTGTAATAAGTCAAAATTCTTAATAAGTTCATACACTAAGGCTCATAACACAAGAGTCATACAAATCTTGTGCCAAATATATTTATTATAAATATAAAGTCTTCTTTATAGATAAACAAGAATTATTCAAATTTAGAAGACAGCATTCATACTTTCATATGTCTTTTTCTTTTGCCAATAATAAGCATGTCAAAGGTAAAAATAGATATATATTTCTTGTTCTTTGGCATGTGAACAAAATAGATTTTGCAAGTATATTATCACAAGCCAAAAGAAGATATTATGTATTAATTTTAAAATTCTTCATAAATTTATATTTCAAAATATTCAAAAGATATTCAATTTTTATAATAAGATCTAAAAAGATCAAGTGTCATCAACAAAAAGTATGTGAGAATCAAATTTCAATCAAAGTCATTTACTATTTTTCACTCATAAAAATATGATTATTTTATACGTTAAAATCATAGGCATCATATAATCACATTGAATCACAAATATCAACATGAAAAATAGTACACAATATACATATAAATCAATTATACATGCTTAATGCCAAAATCAACATATTGTGAGTGTGAACAATCATGAAAGCAAACTTTAGTATTGATATGAGTGTCTTTCATAAATATGATTTTCACATTTAATTAGTAAGATAGGTAAAAAATGTCAATTTATCAACAATTATGCATGTGACATATTTCCATCAAACATATTTAGGCAACATGAATAATATAGATACTTTCAAAATTAAATGAGTAACATAATTCTCCTATGCACAAGAATCATAATCAAATATATCTTTATGAATATATCATGATAATAAATTGACAAATTCAAGACATAAATATGCATCATATCAAAATGAGTTCAAATTTTTATTTTCATATACCAAAATACTTTTACTGTAAAATTTTATGCCTCCAACTCATTTTAATTTCATTGATATTTTTCTTTTCCAGTCACACAACCACAAAGTGTGTGCCTTCACTTTACTTGAAGCATTATTTTTAATTCCTTTAGAAGCACATCTACAAACAAAAATTATTTACATTTTGGTACTCAAACTTGTTTGGGTCCAACATGATTAATTTTGGTTCCTTTAGGAACCCACATCAATTTCATGTTCATATTGATAGATTTTTTTAATTTGACATTTAAATGAATAATGACTATGAGTATTACAATAATGACAAATTGTAGATGGTCTAATAGAGTGATTATGATGATATCTAAACTTCAAAGTATCATTATGGGAGACATGAGAATTTTTAGCACCAAGAGAATTATTATAAGAGAGTTTATTTTTCTAATGATAATCATGAGAATGCTTAGGTTTTAAAGAATAAGAATATTCCAAATAATATCCATTTATATTTTTAAAATTTTGTTTGAATCATTTTTCTTTTGTGGTGCATAAGAAATATTCTTTATAGGAGCTTTGACAACATGAATAGGCTTCTTAATATTCTTAATATTTTTTCAAGAACTAGTAATTTTTTATCTAAGAATTTTTGAAAAGAAATATTTTTCTTTTGTAACTTATCATGCGATACAATCAATTTCGAATTCTCAACTCTTAAAAATTCATAAGATACACAAGATAATGAAAGAAAATATTTTTTTCTTTTTAAGGTATCTATTTGAATTAAGAATGCATCATTTTCCTTTTTTAGAGTGTTGAAATAATGCCCTTTTGGGCATATGGGTCGCGCATGTGATCACATCTTATTATGCTCATAATTATTATAGTTAAACTCATAGAATTACATAAAATCTGATCATATTTAAACACTTTTCAATTATTATTAGGAGGAAATTTGAATGAGTAAAAGGGAGGACTAACTACTTTTCAAATTTTGAATTCTGAACAGGAAGAAAACAAAAAGAGGGAGCAGAACCCAGAATTGGAGGGCCGGAGAGGAAGGCAGAAGAAGAAAGCAAAAAGAAGAAAAAAGGAGAAAAAGAGGGTGGAGTGAAGATTCAGGATGAAGTAAAAAGGATTTTTGGTTCCCTTGTGATGATACTTTGTTGATGCTACTCTTTTGACTCTATGATGTCGCGCATCTGACTCCTCATTTCTATTCACTTATACATTGCATTCTTATTATTTATATTTAGTTTCAATTAGATCGAGAGATCTTGCTCTTCTTCTGATTAAGGATGAGAATCTGACTTAACAGAAATTCTAATCTAGTGATCAACGGCTACTCTCCTTTCGATTCAGAAAGAGGTCGACGAGCCGGGAGGCCCAGTAATTCATTCGCGCCCTAAGGTCCAAAGATCATTTAATTAATAAGTCGAAACTAAAATGCAATAGCATCAACGGGTTCATTACAAGGGAATCTTTTACATTACATTTGATCTTTTTCTCATTCTCTTTTTTTATTTTTCATCTAAGTTTCGTTTCTTTATTACCTGATTTACTCTTTACTATTTCGTGACAACTACTGGGATATAATTAGATTAGTAATTGGACTAAATCAACGGGGTTACGATATTCAGAGTTTCACTCGAACTGTGCACTTGCAGTTCCGTGAACTCTAGAGTAAAATTTAAACACGACTAGAATTACTTTTAGTGCGAAAATTCCAAATTTCACATCTACATAAAATTCACGTCAACATGCGCGCGGCCCAAAGGGCGAGATGCGCTCAAGCGCGCGGAGGGCGCTGCTCATGCGTGGTGATCGCACAACGCGAATTGTGGGCTGCACAGACAAGTCATCACGCATGTGATGTGTTCTACCTAACTTCTCGCCCAAGACTTCCTCCCCTATAAAAGGGAACCCATACTAGAGGTTTCAAATACGCTTTCGAGAGGTTCTTCCAAAGGCACTTGTGCTGTGGCAAAGAATTTCATTCTCCCGAGATTTGATTCCCGATCTTGAGGTGCAAGTGCGTTCGTCAGGAGTTCGTGGAAAATCCTTAACGATTCGCTTCTGCTGCAAGAGGTATTCCGCAACATCTAGGATTTATATCTGTTATAAATTTCTACATTGGTATCAGAGCTTTTAGGTTTTTCTTGAACTTGTGATTGTGTCAAAAAATTAATATTTGTTATTATTTTTGGGATCTACGCACCTCGATTGTATGACCATAACCGAGGGACAAAGTGGACTTTGTCATCACAAATATATTATGGATGAACCTGGACCATAATATATTTTTCAGATTTATTTTAATATTTTTGACGAATTTTTTTATGCATGTGTTGTAGCAAAAAAAAGAGAAACTATTCCAATAGGCACACGACCCGCTGGAAGGCTCAATTTTGGGTGCAAAGGAGTTGCACACAAAAGGATTAGCAATTGGGTTGGCTGAGATGCTCAATAAATAGATTTTTTTTTCTTTTTTTATTTTTGCCAGAATTTTAAAATAATCTGAAAATAAAAAATGTCTATTATAAAATCTCTAAAAATTTGGAAAAATATGTTTTTTCCTTAGAAATTTTTCTGTAATATTGCATGCAATTTAATGTTATTAAAAGAAAATCATTTGTTGATTTCGTGCATTAAATTAAATTATTAGACTTGCATGTCAATAACAAATATTGCCTAATAAATGTGTTATCATGCAAGAAATAAATATTTTCATTTATGTAAGTCATAATGATGTTTATTGTTGTGATCTAAATCTTGACTATGTGTTAAAATTATGAATTTGAATTTAAAATTTGTTTGTCTAATTTTGTTAAGCATGATAAGTTGCTTGGAATTTTAAAATGATTTGAAATTGAACAAATTAAAATTAATTCCTTCTGTGAGAAGTAATTAACATGGCAATATTATTTTTGGCTATGTGCTAAAATCCATATTTCATGCAAGCCTATAATAAAAATAATAATAATTGATCTAGTTATACAAATTATAGGTAATTAAAGAATACATGAAACATAAGTGGTTCTTGTAGGACTAAGGCATATTGAGATTCAAATATTGTCACAATAATCAATGTCTTTCTATTGAGTGGTGCATGACTCAAAATGCATGTCTAGAAAGGTTTCGAGGAACTAGCCTGGTGCATGATCAACGTAGTCTCCAAAAATAGGGTTGATGTGTGATAGTGGTAGCACAATTTTTCTTGATGTGATGTCGAGGCGAAGGATAGTGTGCAGTTATTTAATTGGTACCCCTCGGGAAAGAGCTCTCGTTGTACTAGTCCTGATTATTCTGGTCATATTAGAAATAATTTGGTGTACCACATGAAAGGAATTTTGGTGTTTTTGAATTATAAGTTTATTCAAAATATATAGAGTAGAAAATTTTGAATTGTGTTAATTTAAAATTTAAACATTCAGATTAATTTTGTCGTATTGTCAAAATAATGAATAATAATATTTCTTGGAGATGGAGTTTAACAACCTCTCAATGTCACTACTTCATGAATATATTATTTATGTTGTTTGCGGACAAAATTCAAACATGCATAACATTGATTTCTCCTATTTTTTGTGACCAAACTAGACCATGCGTTCCAAAATAATAATTGCTGACCTGAAGAAGAATGAAAAATTCAATGATGATAATTATAATATTTGGCACCGTAAAGACCAATATCTTCTAAAAGAACAAGAGGTCTTTAAGACCATCAACCATGTTGTCAATGAACCTGTACCTAGAAACAATGCCCACTGCCAGAGGGACATGGAGACATATCAGGCCTCGACTAAGAAGAATTGCATTGCTCGCATTACATTGCTGAGCATGATGAATAATTCACTCTTGTGCGAATTCGAACTCTATAAGACATGATTCAAAATGTGAGTGGCACTCTGCAATAAGTATGGGGTCACCACGACTACCAAGCGTCGGATGCTCACTGTCAAATTTGACTCTTATCGGAAGCTCCCAAATCATACGATGAGGAAGCATATCCAGGAGATGTCTAACATGATCCGTGAACTCAAGAATGTGGGACAAATGCTCGATGACGAGCAATAGGTGCAGGCTCTAATCCGATCTCTTCCTAAAAATTGGGATCATATGCGTTGTAATTTGATACAAAATGTAAGTGTCAAAACTTTTGACCAAGCTGGTATCCACATTGACATGGAGGATGAGGTCCTTCAAGCCATGAATCACTCCTCTGAAGCATTAGTTGCTGAAAATGATAGACAGAGAGTTAGTTCCCAATCCAAGAGAAAAAGGTAGCATAAGTCACAAACGAATAAGAAGAGTGGAGATGTTGGTCAAAAGAAAGCCTAGGGCCACTAGTGCAAATGTGAAAAACGTGGCGGCAAGGCGGACATGAGTAAAGTAAAATGCTATAATTGTAGCAAACATGGTCATTTTGCTCGTGATTGAATTGAGTCTAAGAAGATTTGTTCTAACCATGATTTTTACTTATGTCTCTAGTTGTGCCTTAATTGCGAAAACTCATGCTTCGTGGATTCCAAATTCAGGAGTCACCGACCATGTAGCAAGAAATCACGGAGTCTTCATGAAATTTTGTCGAGTAATACGGAAAGCAAGTGGATTTACATTGGAAACAATGATAGAGTTGAAGTTAAAGGCATTGGAATGTGCAAGTTAGAACTTCGCAATGGTCAAATACTTTATCTTCATGTCGTTCTATATGCTCCAGCTTTTAGAAGAAATTTACTTTTTATATCAGCATTAGACAAACTTGGTTATGTAATAAATTGCCAGAGGAAACAAATGACAATATATCTTGACAATGTTCTTCTATGCAATGGTTTTCTCAATAATGGTTTCTATATTTTAAATATAGCATGCTAATAGTTATTCTTTTATATCGTTTGTTGATGTGAATGAAGTGCCAATATTTGGCATGCCAAATTATGACACATTGGTCAAGATCGAACAAATAGACTTGCTAAAGAAGGCCTCTTGGGGTCTCTCGCAAAAGTTTATCTTCTAACTTGTGAGGAATGTCTAGATGGTAAGAAAATAAGAACACCATTTGAGAAGGGAAAACGTGCCGAGTACCCATTACAATTAATCCATTCGGACATATGTGTCCAATGAATGTTCATGCACGACACGGTTTTTCTTACTTCATCGCATTTATAGATGATTATTCATGTTACAGTATTGCATACTTGATTTCTCATAAGTCTGAAGCCTTGGATTATTTTGTATGATTCATGAACATGGTAGAGAATTAAGTGGATCACAAGATTAAAGCCTTACAAACCGACCGTGGACGTGAATATCTCTTTGACTTATTCAAAAAGTTATGTGATGAAAAGGGTATAGCTAGACAAGTAACAGTACTAAGAACTCCGCAACAAAATAGTGTTGCAGAAAGATAGAATCGTACCTTATTTGACATGGTTCGATCTATGATGTCGTAAGCTAATCTTCCAATTTCGTATTAGGGAGATGCACTATTGACTGCTTTCTACATTTAAACCGTGTACCATCGAAATTCATTCCTTCCACTCCTTATGAACTTTGGATAGGTTGAAAGCCTAACCTTAGTTATTTACGCCCTTGGAGTTGCGCAGCCTATGTTCTAAACAACATGTAACAGAAATGTATCTTTATACGATATTGTAACACCTCCAAAGGCCATGTATTCATAGGTGAAAGAGAAGATGGTACGGTAACAGAAATCGAAAGTAGAAATGTGGCATTCATAGAAAATGAATTTCCTAAGCAAGACAAGATAGATACGGGACTTCTCCTATATGAAGTAGAAGATCTCGAGTTGAAGGGACAAGCGGATCAATCCGTTTAGGAGTTTGTCTTCTTCGTCCCACAGCTTGATCCGAGTGGAAGAGATTCGCAACCGCCAACTAACCAACCTGAAAGTTCCTTTCGACGGACTACTAAAAAACATGTTCATGCCGATGATTTGAAATCAAAGGGTTGCATGAACATGTGCCACATGAGGTCAACATAGTAAGTCTGGAAGATAAACTCGAGTCCAAATCTGTCAAAGAGGTTTTCTTGTCCGTCGCTAAAAAAGAATGGATTAAGGAAATGGATTAAGTTTGGAACTTGGTTATCTCCCGCCAGGCAGTAAGGCAATTGAGAACAAATTTGTTCCCAAAATTAAATGTAGCAATGATGGATTAATTGAAAGATATAAAGCCCGCCTAATGAAACTTTTGCACAAATTGTAAGGTTTGCTTCAATTCACTTAATATTTCCTATAGTCGCACATATGAACATAGAACTACATCAAATGGATGTAAAAAATCACATTTCTCAATGGAGAACTAGATGAAAAAATTTACACGGAGCAACCTCAAGTTTCGTTGTAAAAGGAGAAGAGCACAAAATTTGCTAACTGCGCCGGTCCATTTATGGACTAAACAATCATCTAGATAGTGGTATATTAAATTTCATCAATCAATTTCGTACATTTTTAACATGATTGATGAAGAACACTATGTATGTTCATAAGTTCGAGGATAATTTTTCTATCCTGACGTTATATGTGGACGACATTCTAATAGCTAGAAATAATAGAGATTTTGTCATTACCATTAAGCAATGATTGTCCTCCATGTTTAAGATGAAGGACATGGTTGAAGCAGCCTACGTACTGGGTGTGAAAATCATATATAAAAAAGGTTTTGGAACGATTCTGCATGGATGGCTGCAAACCCATTAACACTCGTATTATGAAAGGCGAGTTTTTAAGCTTGGACACTTGCCTTAAAATTCTAGATGAACAAAAGGAAATGTCAAATGCTCCCTATGCGAGTGTAATCAACAGTCTGATTTACGTTATGATGTGTACTCGGTCGCACATATGTTTTGCCATGGGTCTAGTTAGTTGATATCAGGCTAATCTATTATGCCAATACTATAAGGCGGTGAAAAGAATCATGAGATACATCAAGGGTACTACAGATTTTACACTGTGCTATCATGGAGAAAGTTTACGACTTGCTGAAATCACCGATGTCGATTGGGCTGGTGACATTGAACGAAAATCCACCTTCGGATATACTTTCTTGCTCAACAATGGTGCTGTTATTTGGAGCCACAAGAAACAAGATTGTGTAGCACCATCAAGTATGGTGGCATAATTCATAGCTTGTTCAGTGGCAATATAAGAGGCCTTATGGCTCAAAAGATTCCTTCCAAATCTGAAGATTTCTGAGAATGCAATGAAGAAGATGATCCTTCACTATGATAATCAAGCGACTATTGCTTATGTGAAAGACAAAAAATACCATTGCAAAGGAAAGCATATTGACACCAAATATAAATTTGTATGAAATCAAGAAGTCAAAGATGAGATTTCAGTTGAGTACATATCAACGCACAATATTGTTGTTGATCCGTTCACCAAACCATTGCCAAGAGAGGCATTCATGTGACATGTAAATGTCTTAGGGCTGCGTAGATTATAAATGTAATATTGTAATCAAATTTTTAATGAATAAAAGATTATTTTTCTTTAATAAATTCATTGTTGTAAAGTCTTGTTATGCATGTGAAAAGTATGTCGATCAGGCCTAGATTTGTTCACTCACATGAACGAATGTTTTTGACGCTCACGAAGATAGCGAGCGGAATGAATTATGTGAGTCATGGTGTGACTATAAAAATATGAGTTTTAGTAACTCAATGTCACCTGATTAAGAAAGAAGGGGGGCAGATACGAGATTCAAATTTGGCACTATAGGATAGCGACCAATTTGAAAACTCGGGTCAAACGCTAAAATGCAGCGATTGTACTTAAATATGTGTGGTGTATAATTTAAACAGAGCTAAAGATACGCTCCTTCAGTAGGAGTCTCTACCGTAGTACTTGTGTTTAGTACCAAGTATGCAAAGTCGACCTAGAGAGATATGATGAATTGATTAGTTCGATGATCATCATGATGTGAGTCTCTAGTAGATGATTCATCTGCACGTGCCCTTAGACTCTTAATTATGTCTTAAGGAAAGTAATTAGTGCTTGCTACTTTAGCGGGATACTCAAAGGTGAAAAGTAAAATAGTCTATCGAACCACGTCTAGAAAAGCAACTGGTTCACTACTAAGAGACATGAGGATGAGAGAAAAGGACTGTTATGAGCTGCATTAAACTTTCACGTACAATTGATCAACTATTTTTCTTACATAAAAAATAGTGTATGTGAAAAATAGTTACCGCGGAGTAAGATATGCATTGTCTTGGCTATGTTGCAAGACAGATCTAGGGCATAACGAGTTACATTATTTGAGCATTTATTGGCTCAACTATCATGAATCTCTAATAAGCATGACATACGCTCTAGAGACAGTTAAGTGATTGAACCTTAACAGATATCTTTCTAGCTCTTATAAAGTAGCGTGCTTGTACTCATAGGTTGCACGACACATTTACCAATTCTGAATAAACGATAGTACAATACACAACGTGGACCAGTGGGAGATTGTTGGAATAATGCCCTTTTGAACATATGGGCCGCGCATGTGCACGGCCCACAAGGCCGAGACACGCACAAGCACGCGGAGGGCGCTACTTACGCGTGCTAATCGTGCAGCGAGAGTTGTGGGCTGCGCAGACACGTTATTACGTGCGTGATGCGTTCTACCTAACTTTTCGTCCAAAACTCCTCCCCTATTAAAAGGGGACACATACCAAAGGTCCCAAACACGCTTTCGAGAGGTTCAATTCCTGATCTCGATGTGTAAGTGCATTTGTCAGGAGTTCGTGGAAAAGTCCCGACGATTCACCTCCGCTGCAAGAGAGCAACCTTTAGGATTATATTTGTTATAAATTACTACAGAGAGAATCATAGTTATCTTTCATGATATGAAAATAATTTATTAATGTTTCCTTTTTCTTTTTGAGTGAAAGATGCTTTTGAATAAGAGAAGCAAATTCTTTATGAACATCAAAAGTAATATCAATATCATCATCACTATCATTAGTAGAGGAATAAGATAATGTTGAGGTTACCTCATCATCCTTACTTTTGCCATTAAGCATAGCATTTCATTCTTGGATGTTGTGAATGTAGAATTATCGTTTTCTTCATTGTCCACATTCGACATGTCATTTTTGTCAAAGTTGCTACCTTCATACCTTCCTAATAAAACTTGCCAAATTTCATGAGAAGTAGAGCATTTGAAAGTAAGATTCATGGCATAAGAATCTAAAGAGGAATAAAAGAAATTTTTGACATTGTAGTCAAGTTTTTCAATCGTCATATTCAAAGAAAGAAATATCAATGCAAACACCATTTAAAATCTTCTTTCGCTTTTCAAAATCATTTTCTATAACTTCCCACGTATCAAAATTAATGGAACATAAATATGTCTTCATTCTAATTTTCCAAGAAACAAAAAAATGATCTTGAAATTTTGGTGGGTAAAAAATGGAAGATCCTTCTCCAAAAAATGAGAGCAACCTTTCTCTAATACCAATTGTAAGATCGTAAGGCACCAAGAGGGGGTGAATTGGTGTTTAAATCAAAAATACCAATTTCACGAAAATCATTGCGAAAGCTTAAAATCGATTCGTTAATTTTAAATCAACACAATAGCAATCATATCATATGCATAATAAAGTAGGAAGTAAAGTGAGATAAAAGATAAACACAAGATGCACGGTGATTTGTTGGTGAGATTCGGCCACATTTTGGACTACGTCCCCGCTTTGACTTCTCAACCTCGAGACCGTCGGAGATTCCACTAACACTCTTTCTTCATTCCAAATGGGATAAGAAAAAAACCATTTACAACTCTTACATTTTCTCCTTTTCAAGAAGTAAGACACACCTCTTTCACTCGTAGACTTTCACTCATCTTTTTTTTCATTCAAAAGGTAAGACACAATCTCTTTTCACTCAGGAGCTAAACAATCATAAAATATCACAAAAATACTTCACAATATCTCTTTTACAATTTGGAACCTCACACAAGGGTAAGAGAGAAAGAAATGAAAGATTTGCAACTTGAAGCTCAAATGGACTTCTCAAATGTTCTTCCCACTTTTTCTTATAAGTCTTAATCATACAACTTTGATATACAAAATTGTCTAACAGAATTCTTTACAACTTTGATATTCATCATTCATCCAAAATCTAATGAGATTATAGTCAAATATTGATTCAAAGTTCAATATACAAAATTGTCCATTTCAAATAAAACATTTTAAACATTTACTTTTTTATACATAACTTTTCATGCCAGCATTCGAATGAGATGATATTTGATTCTCTTCAAAGATAATAGAATTGTCAATAACTTTTATATTTACCTATTAATGTAAATCTCTGGGAACATAAACAAATATTAATCGAAACTTTTTTTAGCATTTTAAATATAATTTTAATCTTTCAAGGTTTGTATCATCAAAACATAATTATATAGGGCATAAAAACTTTGCTCCAATAGTTGAAAATCTAAAACATAATCTAATTAGCATAAGTCAATTATGTGATAAAAATTATTTAGTCAAATTTGGAAAGGAAAAGTGTTTGATATTAGATGAAAACAATGAAGTATTACACACTGGTTTTAGATACAATAATATGTACAAAATTGGCATTGATAATTTGAAAAATGAAAAATATCTTAGTGTTATGCATGATGATATAAATTTGTAGCATAGAAGATTAGAACGTGCAAACTATAAATTATCAAATAAACTTTCAAATCATGAATTGGTTAGAGGTTTGCCTAAGGTTAAATTTGAGAAAAACAATATTTATGATTCATGTCTTAAAAGTAAACAAACAAAAAATTTATTTAAATTAAAGGGAGTCATTAGTACACATAGGTCTTTGAAACTTTTATATCTTGATTTATTTGGGCCAATTAATGTAGTAAGCTTAGGAGAAAAAATATATTATTTGTGGTTGTTGATGATTTCTTTCGTTTCACTTGGACTATTTTTCTTGCTAGTAAAGATAAAATAATAAACATGTTTTCCAAATTTACAAAAAGAATTTAAAATGAACTTGAACAAAAAATTTCAAAAATTAGAAGTGATCATTGAAGAGAATTTGAAAATCATAAATTTAAATTGTTTGTGAAGAAAATAGAATTATTTATAACTTACAACTCCTAGGACACCTCAACAAAATAGAGCAGTAGAAAGAAAAAATAGAACTATACACAAAATGGCTAGAACAATTTTAAATGAAAGCAAATTGCCAAAGTATTTTTGAGCTAGGCGTAAACACATCATGCTACGTTCTTAATGGGATTCTACTTAGGTCTTGAGAAGAAAACATATTTTGAAGTTTTTTATGGAAAGAAACCAAATATTTATTATTTCAAAGTTTTTTTGTTGTAAGTGCTATATTTTGAATATCAAATACAAACTAGGTAAATTTGATGTCAAATTTGATGGTGGTATTTTTCTTGGTTATTCAAGTAGAAGTAAAGTTTATAGAGTGTATAATAAAAAAACATTAATTGTTAAAGAATCTATTAATGTTAAATTCAATGAGACTAATGATTTTTTGATGAGCAAACAAATAGTTGAAGTGCAAAGACAACTTGATGATCCGGAAAATGTGGACTTGGAAGAAGCTAAAGTTGACACTCCAAATGTGGAAGAAATGAAAAAACCTTGAATTGAGGAGAACCAAATCATTCTAAAAAATTGGAGACATGCATCTTCACATCTACTTGAACAAGTTATAGGTAATATAAATAAATGTATAAAAACTAGAAACTCTTTGAAAAATTTATGTGCTTTTTCGATATTTCTTGCTAATTTTGAACCCAACAATATAGATGAAGCATTTGAAGATCCAAATTGGATAAATACAATATACGAGGAATTAAACAATTTTGAAAGAAATCAAGTGTCGAAACTTGTGAAAAGACCCAAGGGCCATCCTATTATTGGAACCAAATGGGTCTTTCGAAATAAGTTAGATGAAAATGATGTCATTGTGAGGAACAAGGTTAGACTAGTGGCCAAGGGTAACTCACAAATTGAAGGAATTGATTGCAATTCAATTGCTTTTGGCTTTTGCATGTTATACATGTTTTAAACTTTTTCAAATGGATGTAAAATCAACTTTTTAAATGATTTTATAAATAAAGAAGTTTATGTTTAACAATCTCAAAGTTTTGAAAATCCAGATTTTTTAATCGTGTTTTTAAACTTTAAAAGCTCTTTATGGATTGAAACAAGCTTCTCGAATCTTGTTACGAAAGATTGAGTTCATTTTTAATTGAAAATGATTTTTAAAAAGGAAAAATTGACACCACATTATTTTTAAAATATGTGAAAAATGATATTTTAATAGTTCACATTTATGTTGATGATATTATTTATGGTGCTACTAATGAATGCTTATGCAAAGAGTTTGAAACTCTTATGCAAAAAAAAATTGAGATGAATCTTGTAGGAGAGCTCACTTTTTTTTTCTAGGCTTACAAGTAAAACAATCCAAAGATGTCATTTTTCTTAATCAAGAAAAGTATACAAGAAAGTTGCTTAAAAGATTCGGGATGAACGAATGCAAGCCAAGTACAACCCCTATGAGCACTACTACAAAATTGGATAATGATAAAAAATAAGTCTATTGATAAAAAAAAAGTACATAAGTATAATTGGTAGATTGCTCTATTTAACAACATTTAGACTAGATATATTGTTCAGTGTATGTTTATTTGATAGATTCCAATCCGCTCCCAAAGAATCACATTTAATTGATGTTAAAAGAATTATGGATACTTAAAGCTCATATGTGAATTAGGAATTTGGTATGATAGAAACTTTTCATTTGAATTACATTCCTACACCAACGCAGATTTTGTCGGGAGTAAAGTTGATAGGAAAAGCACTAATAGGATGTGTTGCTTTCTTGATAGCCCTTTATATTAGTAAGAAACAAAACTCCATCGCACTTTTCTACCGCTGATATCGAATATATAGCCGCCGGTAGTTGTTATGCACAATTATTATGGGTAAAACAATAATTGCTTAATTATGGTGAAAATTGTTCCAATGTACCTATGAAACGTGATAATACAAGTGCTATAGAAATGACCAAAAAATTCAATTCAACATTCTAAGACTAAACACATCGATTTGCAATATCATTTCATTAGAGAGCATGTGACCCTTAAGAACATTGTTATTGAATATGTGTCCACTGAAGCCCAACTTGCAGACTTATTTACAAAACCCTTGAATGAAGAATGATTTTACATGCTTAGAAGGAAATTAGGAATGATTGAATATCAATTCTAAAAATGACTTGGTTATGCAATATCACTTTTGACATGAATTGAATATCAAAATTTTTGCACAACACTTATCCCTGGAACAAGATTTTTAATGGTAAAAATTTTGAAAAATAGTGAAAAACGGATAAGATTGGTCTACCGACTAGTTGGATCGGTCGACTGCTGTGTGACTAAAATCGGTTGCCAAATATTGACCGATGGATATTTAAAAAAAATAACTAATCGGTCAACCGTTTGGAATGACCGTTCAACCGGTATATGCAAAAATCACGGATGTATAAGATTCAACCGGTCGATCGGTCGACTTATTTTCATCTTCCAACTCAACCGCTGCCCTAGCCATCCCCGTTCGACTCTCCGCGAGGTCGCCGTCGAGCCTCTAGCCGTCGTCATCAGTACCGACGCTTTTTCCCTTCGTCGGTGACTCCCGTCGCCTTCCTCGTTCGCAGTCGATCGTCAGCTCTTCCTTTTGCCACTCATCAGTCGCCGACGTCGCCCTCTCTATTTCTTCATCAACTGTCGCCGTCCTTTTGCTCCCTCGACCACCCCCATCTCTTTTCGCCGGGAGGTTAGCCCCAGTTTCCCTCCGTCTTCGGCATCCGCTGAGCATATTGGATCCTCCAAGCATGTTACATTAGCTTCCTATAGCACTTATGATTTCATGGCCCTTACATAGCAGGTGGATGCCATAGACCATCGTGTGACTTAGATGGATCGTCGTGTTTGATGGATGGAGTGTGACTCCCGATATCTTGTTGGCTCGCTACATGCCTACTATATTTCACAAGAATTTTTTTCGTCCGTAGCTCATGATGATGATAGTCCCAATGAGATGTAGATGAGATACCTCCCTCTTTGATGATGTCAAAAGGGGCAGAAGTTTGGGATGATGTTATGTTGATGTTATGTGTTTTTAGTTTCTTTTAATTTGATGTCCTTAGTTGCTATATGTTTGTACTAGTGTCGTGCACCATTTTGTAGTGACTACAGTCACATTTGTTAGTGCATGAACACATGATATATGTATCGACTATAGATGTAATGTGATGATTTTTTTCCTTCATGATGAATGTGTTAAACATTTGATTTCATATCTATTTTGTGCCTTGTTTGATGTCATATGTTCATATTATTATGACAATATAAAGGCCATTTATTTAGGGAGAGAAAACGTAAAATATGCATGAATGTAGGGAGAGCTCGCTTATTACTTAGTCTTTATACTTACAATTTATTTTTTTCTCTATCTATCGTCCAATTGGTTTGTCATCATAATAAAGGGAGAGATTATTCGATGATAACAAATTAAATTGGACATAAAAGTTACTAATCTATACCCAAGTGATGATAATGTTGTGTAGGATTGATATGACCTCATTCGCAGAAGAAATTGACAAATCAAATCATAGAAATAAAGATTCAGCACATGATCGATCGACCGGCCATGGCGATCGATCGATTAATATCAAGCGAAAGAAATGTCGAGACTATACCAATCGATGGTCCGATCGTTGTACCGATGACTAAAAGAGGACGCATTAAAAAGTGACGAGACTATATCAATCGATGTACTGGTCGAAGGACCGGTCGATGTACCGATCGATCGGATAGCGCATAAAATCACAATCGCACAATGGTCATGTTGACCAGTCGACCGACCCATTAAAGCGATCGACCAATCATAGAGTCAAATGAATAGTAACAACTATTTTTTAAGGAGAAAATTATGAAAAAAGTTTTGGACAAAATTTTCACCTGTAGAAACTTATAAAAAGAATGACATACCCTAAAGAAAAATCATTTAAGTAAACAAGATCATTCAAAAGTTCTTTTCAAGTTCTTGAGCCTAAATTTGCAAGTTCTTCCTTTTCTTTTCTAAGCTTTGAGTGTGAGAAACTTTTGTAAAAGAAGAGAGTTAGAGAGAATCATTAATCTCTGATCTAATGAGATTGAGAGCTCATTGTAAAAGAGGTGTGCCTTGCCTTTTGAGCGAAGAAAAAGACGTGTGGTGTAAAGAGTGGTATTCTCTCCTTACAAGAAAAGAGAAAGTTAATGAATCTCTAGTGGTCTCGAGGACGAGAAGTCGGAGCAGGGACGTATGCCAAAGAGATATATAGAAAGAATTTTGTCTAGTGATCACATTTTGCTTCCTACGGTAGATTATGATGTAATCTTAGGGATGAATTGGCTATCCGATAATGATGTTCATATGTATTGCAAAGAGAAGAAAATCTTTATAGGTGATTATCATGGAGCACCCATAATGATTTGAGGAATTCTCTCTAAGAAAGTCAAAATGTTGATTTCAGCAACTAGGTATGCAAGATGATTAAGAAAGAAGCTAGAGGAATTTTGGCAAGTGTCCTCAAGATGGATTCACCACTCAAGGCACTTGAGTCTTTGGACATGATTATAGAATATTCCGATGTCTTTCCGAAAGGCTTAACAAGATTACCACCAAGGCGAGAAATTTAGTTCAACATTGAATTACTCCTAAGCACCGCACCTATTTCAAAGCTACCTTATTGAATGGCTCTGGCAGAAATGCACGAATTGAAGACCCAATTGCAAGAACTATTGGACAAAGGTTTCATTAGGCCAAGTGTGTAATGGGGTGCAAGAAGAAAGCTCAACAAAGTGACGATGAAAGACAAGTATTAGTTGTCACGGATTGATGATCTCTTTGATATATCATCCTCGGTATCGATTTTCTCAAATATCGATTTAAGGAGTGGCTACCATAAATTGAGGATAGCCGAACAAGACATCCCAAAGATGACATTCCGATTGAGATATAGTCACTATGAGTTTTTTGTTATGCCTTTTAGAGTAACGAATACGTTCGTCGCATTCATGGATTTGTTGAATAGGATTTTTCGTCCATACTTGGATAAATTTGTAATTGTGTTCATGGATGACATCATCATCTACTCATCAAGTCCGGAAGAGCACCAAGAGCATCTTTGAATTGTGTTGAAAACATTAAGAAACAATATCTATGCCAAATTTTTTAAGTGTGAATTTTGGCTTGAAGAAATGATATCTTAAAGCATGGTGTGTATTTGGATCCGGTAAAAGTAGAAGCGGTGACAAATTGAAATAGGCCAAAGAATGTGACTGAGATTATAAACTTCTTGGGACTAGCCGGATATTATAGAAGATTTATCCAAGATTTCTTCAAAATAGTCACACCAATGAAAGATTGACAAGAAATGAGAGAAGTTCACATGGTCACAAGCACACGAAACAAGTTTTCAAGAGTTCAAGAGAAGACTTACTGCGGCACCGATTCTCGTCATTCCTTCGAGAAGTGGTGGCTATGCCATTTATAATGATGCTTGTGACACAGGTTTTAGGATGTGTGCTTATGTAACATAACAAAGTAATGACATATACTATATTGGTTAAAATATGAGCTTATGCGCAATAATATGACAAGGTATATGGAGAATGTTGCCATTGTATTTTCTAAGAATGCTACACTAGAATAGAGACACGAGAAAGCCATGAAAAAAGAGAGCTACATGATAAAAATGTGAGACCATTTATGCTAATGCACATGAAAGACAATCTAATTAAGATGATAATTTAATCTCAACAAATTTAATGTACATGGCAATTCATATGATAGAATGTTTTGATCAAGCGTGCTTAAGGACCCGTTTCCTCACAAATGCCTAGAAGCTTTCTTTTGAAACAAGCGTAGTAGAAATGGTAGGATTTTAAGACACAAAATAATTTAATAAAAAAACTTGTTTAAAATTCTAACTGTGTCACAACTCAGAATTTGCTATTCGCCCGTGATCTACTAAGATGTTCAAGGACCTGAGAAGAGAGGTGGCGAAATCTATTTCTAAGTGCTTAGTCTACCAATAGGTCAAGATTGAGCATCAGAAACTACCAAGTTTACTGAACGCATTGCCCATACCTTAGTGGAAGTGGGGGGAGATAACAATGGACTTCATTGTAGGTCTCTCGAGGACATAGAAAAGACACGATGCTATTTGGGTCATCATGATCTATGTGTGTATAAATGTAAACAAACTTAATTATGTTGAACCTTTGATTAGTGATGCTAGTGTTTAATTATTATATTTTGTTATGATTTATTGTGCATATTTCTTATATTTACATTCAAAACAAAATTATTTGAGTAGTTACTTAAATGCTTGATTTCAGACGGCTCAAAATCTATTTTTTTATCTTTAAACTTTAAAATCACCTTGGATCTTGTTTGGCAATTAATTAATAGAGGGATGAGATCTGATGGAATGGTGTAGGAAGAGATGAGGTAACATAGTGTGATGTGACATTAAAAAGTTCATGCTTGAATAATTAAGTTGTAAAAAATGATAGGTGGGGAATGGAGATTTTATTTTCTAAAAGCCATTTTCACGTTTTACTATATAAAAATTATTTGTAATATCTATCGAGTAATAACTATTTAATTTCTTATCATTTAATTTATTTTCTTTTTCTTTCATCTTATTTTTTATTATATTCTTTAATTTTTTATTCATCTGTTTAAAAAAAGAGAGATAGATATTTATAAAAGAATAAATAAATAAAAACTAATTTTATCAATGGAAAAAGATTGTATACTAATGTAAGAAAGAAAAAAAAGAGGGAAGAGAGAAAGGTGATTTAATTTGGTAAAGAAAAATTGATTAATTTGATCTAAAATTATTTGTACCTTATCATTTTATTAATTTGATGGAATGAAAAAGATAGTGTCGAAGGACTTAGCTATTCAACACCATCCCCATTAATTTAAATAAAAATTTATCCAAACATAATTTATCTATTTCATTTCTCCCTTTAAAATCCTTAATCCAAACATACCCTAACTTATTTTTGTATGTTTCACATTTATGCTTTTTTATTTTTGAAATCTAAACAACTTAAAAGTAAATAAAAAGAAAGTGAGGCCATCCTATGTTTATGAAACTAAGCATTTACTGTTTAACAAATTTTCAGTTTTGTACTTTGTTATTTCAAAAAGTCTTCCGAGATTCAAGGGCAAAAAGTAAATATGAAAAATGAAAAATAAGTCAATAAAACGTTTAGATATTTTGATAATGAACGAAAATATTTCAATGTGGATTTTAAAAAGTTATGAAACATCAAATTTATAACTTTGTAGGTTAAGCACTAAATAGGGACTCGACTTCGCTCTCGCTGCCCTCCATTTGAATTCTCGAACTCCAAATTCTTCTCCTCCCAAATCGCAATTTCGTTACCATTTCGTTATAATTCGCCTTCCCAGTTTCCTCCGGCGTTGCTCCTCCTGAAGCCCCGTTCTCCAGCCGCCATGACCGCCGTCCCCGCGGCCGCGGCGCCGGCCCCCCTCACAGGCGGCGGCAGGGAGCTGTCGGACCCGCCCTCCGATGGCATCTCCAACCTCCGCTTCTCCAACCACAGCGACCACCTCCTCGTCTCCTCCTGGAACAAAGTGAGTCTTCCCCGTCTCCTAAAACCCTAAGCCCCCCCAGTCCCTCTCATTTTTATCCGGGATCATGTCTCGCGAGCTCATCAAGTTACAAGAGAGGTCGATCGTTGGACGATGGATTTATTGATTTCACCCGTTATATTTTGTCTTCTTTGATCAGACTGTTCGGCTCTACGATGCCACAGCCAACAGCCTCAAGGGGGAGTTTCCGCACGGGGGGCCTGTCCTGGACTGTTGCTTCCATGATGACGCCTCGGGTTTCAGCGCAAGCGCCGATTGCAAAGTCAGAAGGTACGAGTGGTCGTTTTCTCTCTGTGGTTCATGTACCTGTTGCTTAATTTCTAAAACGAGTTCTAAAGACATATTACCTCTCAAAAAAAAAAAAAGAAAGAAAAAGAAAAAGAAAAGAGTTCTAAAGACATAACAGTTAGGCCCTGATTTAACGATTATGTTGCACCGTGAATCCACGTGATCACTTTTTTGTCTACATCCAAAATGAAATGAATTTGAAAGCTGAGAATAAGAGTTGTGAATGCATGAAACTGGAAAAGCAAAAGCTTTAATATGATGAAATTTAGTTACACAAGAAATTTACTTGAGACATGAACAAGTTCCTTTTTGACTTAAGACACTACTGAGGATAATGATGATTGCTGCAGATGCCTAGGATTTTGATCCATGATTGTTACTGCCAAGGTATTGTGGGTCATGTGAAATTATCCATCTAATGCATGTTTGAGATATATGGTTGCACTTTTCTTCTTCTCTTTCTTGGTAGGATATATTTGTAGATATAAGCTTGCCAACATTGTTTTTAACAGTGGTCATGTGACTAAGTCCATGTTACCTGACTTAATGATCTATAATGACAACTGATCTATATGACCCTTTGAACTTAGGTTTGTCTTTACTTCTGGCAAGGAGGATGTTTTGGGCCGTCATGATGCGCCTGTGCGTTGTGTCGAGTACTCTTATGCAGCAGGTTGTTTGTGGATTTACTTTTGGTTACATGTGGTTATTTTTCTCATTTCTGAACTACGGTTTTCTTTTAAATCCTGATTGTTCTTTCTCAAAACCCTCATGATGTGAATTATAGAATTAGTTGAGATGAATAGCTCTCCCATGCTTTTATCCAAAATTGTTTTGTATCTTGTATATGCTTCATTTACTTAACAAAATGATTTAAGAATAACTGTGATAAGAATGAGCGGTTGACCCTTTTATTAATGTTTTGTATTTGGAATTGGTCAGGAATAGAGGATGTAGTAGTGAACTTGCAGTAGAAGCATTATGACACTGCCATTTGTAATTGTTCTAAGGGAAAATGACTTGTGAGAGGTCCTCGTTTTTCGGTGAAACGGAAAAATATCATCTGAGAGAAATTATTTGTTTTCTTGTATTTGTTTGTATATAAAAAAGATTTAATTATTAAATTACTTTTTGTTTGTCATGAGAGATTGTGACAGTTGAAACTTTTTCCCTCTAGAAAAATGTTTTCCCCTTAAGAAAAGCGGAAACACTTTCCTGAAGTTTTTTACTGATTAAAAAGTTTCTTTTATTAATCAAGATGTTTCTGATTGACAAATATATGTAAATGGAGAAAAAAAATTCTAAAACAAATATTCTACCAAATAGATCGCTTATATTTACTCAATTTCCACCAGACTGTTAATGAATGTTATCTTTCTTTCTTGCTTTGAAGTTATAGCTTTATTTACACTCCTTGTTTTTCTGAATAAAATATCTGTTCATATGCTACATACCTGTTTGTATGCTACATACATGTAGAAATAAGGCTACATCCCCAGGTTTTGTGAATTATGTTTATCTTCATGGCTCCTATGTTAAGTCATCTCATGAGTTCCATATTATGTGTTCTTTAAAATCCAAACTTATCTGGTATTTCACATCCATGTCCAACTGATAATACTTTCTTATTCTAGGAATTATTTTATGAAACATGCCAAGTTAATTATCATATATGATATTGTTCCATCTTTTTTGTTGGCTGCATAATTTGTTTGGTGAATATAAAAAAATATGTTTCAGTTTTGTTTGTTCACCACTTTATCATACTAGGTCAAGTAATTACTGGAAGTTGGGACAAGACACTTAAATCCTGGGATCCTAGAGGTGCAAGTGGGCCAGAACATACACTTGTGGGAACATATCAGCAGCCTGAGCGTGTGTACTCTCTTTCTCTAGTTGGAAACCGTCTGGTAGTTGCTACTGCAGGAAGACATGTAAATGTCTATGATCTGCGCAATATGTCTCAACCAGAACAGCAGAGGGAATCTTCATTGAAATATCAAACTAGATGTGTACGATGTTATCCCAATGGGACAGGTGAATATTTCTCTTGGCTTAACGAACTTTAATATATGTTTTCTGAGAAGGTATCAAGTGCAATGTACCTGATGGACTTTATCTTCATGCTTTAAAGTATTTATTTTAAATCTAAATTTGCATGAGAACCAGTCAGGTTTATTTTGATATCTAGATGCATCATAAAAATTCTTGTCAAGTACTGGTCAATTTCATATTTCGAGAATGTCATTCTTTCAAGAATTTGGATACGTCTCACAGGTACTCAAGCATTTAACATAATGTTTTTAATCTTCAACCAAATTGCCCCAGTCCAAGGCCTGTCTCTGGTTCAATAGTCTAACAAACCATTAGGTCAATTCTATACAATTTTGTATTGCTTCAATGATTCTTGATCATTTTTTTAGAGCTGGAAGGATGGTTGCTTTTTTGGCAACTATCCAGATTTTTTTATGCAAAAGTCAGTTACATTGGATCAGAGCATTACAAAGAACATGCTACATTACACCATCCAACTATGCACTATATGCTTAGCAATGTCATCACATTTTCAATGTAGATTTGTTTTAAAATACACCTCCATTGTGTTGAGACCATTGCGTTCGCCTCTAAACCACATTTTCCATAGCATATGTCACCACATCTTCAGTGTAGATGTGTTCGCCTCTAAATACGACTCCATTGCATTGAGACCATTGTGTTTGCCTCTAAATCACATTTTCTATGATTCTATATCATAATGCAAATGTATGGGAGTAGAGGGCTGATGTTGTTCCTTCCGAGATATATTCTTATTTGTGATACGCTATTTAGCATCTACATCATTTTTTATATACATCAGTTATAATGCTAGTTTGATTCTCTGGAAATCATGTTCCTACTATACCTGAGTTTCTTGCTTTCTTCATTCTTGGTTTGCTTTCAAATGCAGGTTTTGCTCTTAGCTCGGGTAGCCATGGAGTTTTTTGATATGTCAGAGGCTGGTCAAACGAAAAAGTATGTTTCATATGCGCATTTTGCAAATTATGAAAGAACCTCCCAGTCAACATTATCAATAATAAATGTTTCTAGAGTTTAATGTTTGTTGAGATATGATTTGCATATCTCTTCATATCTTTCCATATCTTTTCATATCTTCGCATATCCTTGTAATATTAGTTAGGATTAGTATCCCAGATTTCTTGGGATAGTATCTCAGATATTTTGGGATAATATTCCCGATTTTCTGGAGTAATATTCTCCCTTCTTGTATTGCCTACCTTGATTATAAATAGGTGGCACTAGTGTTTGGTCAATTAAAATAAGAGAACTTATTTCTCAATATGGTATCAGAGCAGTAATGATCCTTATTCCTCTCCCTTCTCTCCTCAATCTAGATGGATGACAGGTCTATTCCGACCTAGATCCATAGTTCTTAAGATCGGCGCTTGATCTTTTTTCCGTGGAACCCGTCGTGCTCAACCATGGCCGATCAAAAAGCTTCATCTAGCAACTCTGGTGTTAAATCCACCCTCAGCACTCCACTCGGTATCAATATCAAACTTGATGGTACCAATTAGCTCCTCTGGTCCACGGCATTTGAGCGCTACGTAGGGTCTCAAAGGAAGAAGCATATCCTCACCAAATCTGAAGAACGTACAGAAGATTGGGATGCTGACAATGATTGGGTCGCCTCTGCCATGCTATTTAGCATCTACATCATTTTTTATATTCATCGGTTATAATGCTAGTTTCATTCTCTGGAAATCATGTTCCTATTATACCTGAGTTTCTTGCTTTCTTCATTCTTGGTTTGCTTTCAAATGCAGGTTTTGCTCTTAGCTCTGTTGAATGTCGGGTAGCCATGGAGTTTTTTGATATGTCAGAGGCTGGTCAAACGAAAAAGTATGTTTCATATGCGCATTTTGCAAATTATGAAAGAACCTCCCAGTCAACATTATCAATAATAAATGTTTCTAGAGTTTAATGTTTGTTGAGATATGATTTGCATATCTCTTCATATCTTTCCATATCTTTTCATATCTTCGCATATCCTTGTAATATTAGTTAGGATTAGTATCCCATATTTCTTAGGATAGTATCTCAGATATTTTGGGATAATATTCCTGATTTCCTGGAGTAATATTCTCCCTTCTTGTATTGCCTACCTTGATTATAAATAGGTGGCACTAGTGTTTGGTCAATTAAAATAAGAGAACTTATTTCTCAATATGATATCAGAGCAGTAACGATCTGATCCTTATTCCTCTCCCTTCTCTCCTCAATCTAGATGGATGACAGGTCTATTCCGACCTAGATCCATAGTTCTTAAGATCGGCGCTTGATCTTTTTTCCGTGGAACCCGTCGTGCTCAACCATGGCCGATCAAAAAGCTTCATCTAGCAACTCTGGTGTTAAATCCACCCTCAGCACTCCACTCGGTATCAATATCAAACTTGATGGTACCAATTAGCTCCTCTGGTCCACGGCATTTGAGCGCTACGTAGGGTTCCACAGGAAGAAGCATATCCTCACCAAATCTGAAGAACGTACAGAAGATTGGGATGCTGACAATGATTGGGTCGCCTCTGCCATGCTCAATAGCACGACCGAATCTGTTGCCAAACAGGTCATGGTTTATAGGTCAGCCAAGACTATGTGGGAGGTACTTCAAAAACTTCACTCTCATAAAAGCAATATATCTCGCCTTTACAAAGCTCTTGAAGAAATCCAATCATGCAAGAAAACTGATCAGCCATTAGCAAATTATTTTGGGACATTAACTAACCTCTAGAATGAACAAGATATCTATCAGCCTCTCTCTGCAGATATCAAAGTGTTGGCTGAACAACGTGATCAAATTAGATCCGTTCAGCTTTTCTCTGGTATTGGTCCTGAGTATAAATCCGTTAAGGATCAGTTGATGACACAGGAAACTATTCCAACCCCCGAAGAAATCTATGCTCGACTCTCCCGTATCGATGATTTCTCACTTCATACGGATGCATATGCACTTCCTACACGTTGAAGAGGAAGAGGATTTTTCCCTGACAAAGGCAAAGGTCGTGGACGTGGACGAGGAAATGACTCTGGAGGACGTGGTAAATTCTTGTGACCACTGTCATCGATCCAATCATCCCTCTGACCGTTGCTGAGAAAAGTTTGGATATCCTGCTGACCACCCAAAGGTTTATGCTGCCACTACAAATGAGTTGGATATTCTAATATCAAAAGAAGAATATGATCGCCTTCGTTCTCTGTCTATTATTGAATCTGCATCTTCGTCAACTGGTGCTGCTGTAATGCATCATTCAGGTACTCTTGCTCTCTCTACTAGTTCTCAATTTGACTGGATTGCCGATTCGGGTGCCTCCTCACACATAACAGGTGATGCCTCTTTCTTCTCATCCCTCAAATCTCTATCGAATCCACTTAATGTCAAAGTTATTGATGGTTCTCTCTCTCCGGTCACTGGCCTTGGCACAGTTTCTATTAATTGTGACCTCTCCCTCGATAATGTTATGTATGCTCCAAAGTTTGCTCTAAGCCTTCTTTCGATCAGCCAGCTAACAAAGTCCTTAAATTGTCGAGCACTTTTTTATGACTCTTTGTTCTGCAGGATCTCCAAACGATGAGACAAATTGGTGGAGGATTTGAACGTGATGGACTCTATTATCTCCAACCATCTATAAAAAATTCCACAGCCTACACTACCAGCATTTCCCTACAACTCCATCGCCGCCTAGGTCATCCCAGTTTGACTATTCTTCGTCGACAATTTCCTAACATTTCAAGTACTGAGGTTCTTGAGTGTGAGACTTGTCAAATAGGAAAGCATCATCGTACTGTTTTCCACCTCGTCTTGACAAACGAGAAGAAAGTCCATTTTCACTAGTGCATGCTGATTTGTGGGGTCCTTGTCGAGTTTCCAACAATAGGCATTTTAAATATTTCTTGATTTTAGTAGATGATTTTTCTAGAGTCACTTGGGTTTATATATTGCAAAATAAAATAGAAACTCCTCGAATTATTCGAGAATTTTTTACAAAAATAAAAATCCAGTTCTTTACCTCTATTAAAATTTTTCGCAGCGACAATGGACTTGAGTTTGCAAATTCTGATCTTTCATCATTTTTTAAATCTGTTGGTGTAATTCATCAAACTTCTTGTGTAAAAACATCTCAGCAAAATAGCGTTGCTGAACGAAAACTTTGCCACTTGCTGGATGTTGCTCGCACCCTCCTCTTCCATATGAAAGTACCCTCCACCTATTGGTCAGATGCCATTCTCACCGCGGGTTATCTCATTAATCGAGTTTCATCATCGGTTCTCAATGGACAAATTCTATTCCATCTCCTTTTCCCAAGAAAGTCTTTATTTCCTGTTCCTCGTGTTTTCGGATGTCAATGTTTTGTTCACCTCTTTCACACTGATAAGTTAGCTCCTCGAGCAATCAAGTGCATCTTTTTAGGGTACTCGCGAACTCAAAAAGGTTACAGGTGCTATGATCTTACTTCTCGCAGGTCCTATGTTAGTGCTGGTGATACTTTTTTTGAAGACAAACCTTACTTTTCGAACCTTGCGGATAACTTGAGAGTCATCTAATTTCAATTCCTGACCCATCACAGGATTTACCGCCACAACAGCCACAGTCTCCTCCATCGCCTGTACCACCCCAGAGAGTTTATAGCCGCCGACATACTCATCACCCTCCACAACCTCTGCCGGACCTTGATGATGAACCACTCTTCACGATTCCATCATGTGATCCTCCAAACAATCCTGACTTGTTGGAAGAAGATCCTCCTCAGGTAACTCATGACCTAGATGTTCCTATTGCACATCGTAAGGGCACTAAGTCTTGTGTGAAATATCCTCTATATAATTTTATGACTTTTGATCATTTGTCTCCTGCTGTCAAAGTTTTTTCAGCTTCTCTTGATAGTCTTTTTATTCCCCGCAACCATTCTGAAGCATTCCACCATTCGTGCTAGAAAACTGCTATGGATGAGGTGATGTCCGCTCTGCAATCTAGAGAGACTTGGGAACTTGTAAACCTCCCAACTGATGCAACAGTAGTTGGTTGTCGGTGGGTGTTCACCCTCAAGTATCTTCCTGATGGGACGGTTGATCGTTACAAGGCTCGTTTAGTAGCCAAAGGTTACACCCAGACTTATGGAGTAGATTATTTTGAAACTTTCTCACCAGTTGCTCGCTTTAATTCGGTTCGAATTTTACTTTCTGTTGCTGTCAACTCTGAATGGCAAGTTCACCAGCTTGATGTTAAGAATGCTTTCTTATATGGTGATCTTACTGAAGAAGTTTACATGGAACATCTGCCTGGGTATATTACTCAGGGGGAGTGTTCAAAGGTTTGCAAGTTGAAGAAAGCAATCTATGGGCTCAAACAAAGTCCAAGAGCATGGTTTGAAAAATTCAGCAGAACTATTGAAGAATATGGCTTTAGTCAATCCTCTTCAGACCATTCAACATTCTTTTTACATACTTCTAAAGGTTCAGTCATCCTCATAGTTTATGTAGATGACATTTTAACATCTGGTAGTGACACCGACGGTATTTTGGCAGCAAAGAAGTTTCTGCAATCTCAGTTTGTGACCAAAGATTTTGGTCTAATAAAATACTTCTTAGGCATTGAAGTAAATCAGTTTGATGATGGATTCATTCTTTCTCAAAGAAAATACGTTTTGAACCTATTAAAGGAAGTTGGTATGATGAACTGTAAAATAGCCACCATTCCTATGGATCCACAACTACCTCTAGCTGATTTGAGCAGTCCTCTTCTAGAAGATGTCACCAGATATAGAGCTATGGTTGGTAAACTTCTGTATCTCACTGTAACTCGTCCTGATATTTCTTATGCCGTTGGTCGCCTAAGTCAATTTATGCAAGAACCATGTGAAGTACATTGGGCAGGTGTATGTTAGGTTTTACGATATCTAAAAGCCTCCCCAGGGAAAGGTCTTCACTTAAAAAATCATGGACATTTAAAAGTGTGGGGTTATTCTGATGTAGATTATGCCGGGGCTCATGAAAATAGAAGATCAACCACTGGTTATTGTACTTATGTTGGTGGAGATCTTGTAACATGGCGCAGCAAGAAACAAGATGTGGTCTCACGCTCTAGCGCGAGTCAGAATATAGGGCAATGACTCATACTACATGTGAACTCTTATGGGTCATCTCTTTTCTACGTGATTTTGGAATTTCTGTTACTTCTCCAGTACCTATGTATTGTGATAACAAAGCTGCAATATTTATTACAAACAATCCTGTGTTTCATGAGAGGACTAAACACATAGAAGTTGACTGTCACTTCATTCGTGATGCTATTACAACTATGAAGATATCCACTCCACACTTGGCCACTGAACTAGCTGACATCTTTACCAAAGCACTTCCCAAGAAGAAACTCCTGGTTATATGTTCCAAGCTGAGCCTAAATGATATTTACGCTCCAGCTTGAGGGGGAGTGTTGAGATATGATTTGCATATCTCTTCATATCTTTCCATATCTTTTCATATCTTCGCATATCCTTGTAATATTAGTTAGGATTAGTATCCCAGATTTTTTGGGATAGTATCTCAGATATTTTTGAATAATATTCCTGATTTTCTGGAGTAATATTCTCCCTTCTTGTATTGCCTACCTTGATTATAAATAGGTGGCACTAGTGTTTGGTCAATTAAAATAAGAGAACTTATTTCTCAACAATGTTCATTCTTTGGTAATAAATATTCTTGGCATTCTAGTTTGACTATCATTCATGCATCTGTTTCCTAGCTTGTATACTTGCTTCTTTCACATGAAGAACCCAGCTGAACCATCTGAATCTGGTGAGTTGCCAGACTGTTAACAAACTATTCAATCAACCGTATTATATGTTGGCCTGTAGTTTTTATATTGTACTTTTAAGATAAAAACAAACACTTATTCAATAAGGACTGTTCCCTTGGTTCAGAGTTAGCTTGCTAATGAACTATTTGGTTACATCAGTAATAAAGTACAAATTTGTTTTCGACGCAAGTTCGAATTTGTGATAGGTACAAATGGAACAACAACAACAAAGCCTTATCCCACTAGGTGGGGTCGGCTACATGGATCATACGACGCCATTTTTTCGTTGATCCATGTTCATGAGATTCGACAGGGTTTTACGCTGGCTGTCGGGGCCTAACACAACCCTCCTCCTTTATCCGGGCTTGGGACCGGCTATAACATAGGCGGAGTTAGCTAAATAAAACAACCATTTTGGATATTTTCATAATGCATAATGGCCAATGATCTGGCTAGTAAATGCTCATAAACAATTAGAATTGCATAAACATACAGCATCATAAGATTAAAGTACCTACCGTTCCTTCAAGCATCTTCAGCAATGCTTGTTGAACACCCTCACCAGAAACATCTCTGCTTATGTTTAAACTCTCAGCCTTCTTGGTAATCTTATCAATTGGAAATGGAAATCAATTGATAAAGCATTTCTGGAAAAATTGTGTGCATTTTGTTCACTGTCTATGAATTACATATGTGAGGCTATCATATCAGGATTAGCTGGTACATGTTCTAGGGATATAGACATTCAACATCAGCTCTTTAAAAAATTCATGTGACATCAGATAATCTACCACTCATGAATGGTCAATATGCTTGGGCATATTAATAGTCAATATATCCTTAACTGTATCATTACATATTCTTAATGTCATTACTCTAAACTGAATCAATCCACTTATGCTATCTGTTCATGATGATTCATTCAAGGAACCATTTTAAGAAAGTGGCTCAATGTTTCTTTGCTATTTGCTGTGTGTAAACACGGCAATGCAGGTATGCTTTCAAGTGCCATCGGAAATCAGAGGCTGGAAAGGATACTGTTTATCCTGTCAATGCAATGGCATTTCATCCAATGTACCATTTCCCTCTATCTTATTGTTGTCTCTAATTAAGGATATACGCTCTACAATGTCAAAAATGTACTATTTCTCTTTATAATCTTTTGTGTTTCAGTTATGGAACATTTGCCACTGGAGGTTGTGATGGTTATGTGAATGTGTGGGATGGCAATAATAAGAAAAGATTGTATCAGGTTAGATATGCCATTTTCTGAGAAAAAAACAAATAGATTCCATTCTGATGTTGAATAAACTAATGTTGCATGGATTATTGTTTCTGACAGTATTCAAAATACCCTACTAGCATTTCGGCATTATCCTTCAGCAGAGATGGCCGTCTACTTGCTGTGGCTTCAAGCTACACGTTTGAGGAGGGCGACATTCCGTAAGTGAATTTGATTCTTTGAATATCCCCTGGAAAGAAATGATATGGTTTGTTTCTTTGATTAAATTCTCACTTCAATGTTATCTGTGTTCTTACAGTCATGAACCTGATGCCATTTTTGTGCGGAACGTAAATGAAGTAGAAGTGAGGCCAAAGCCTAAGGCCCTACCTGCTCCTCCCTGAACTGGTAGCATTAGATTAATGCTGCTTGGTGCTTCTGATTTGTTTATTTCCTGTCATTTTATTCATTTCCTGGCATTTTACTACGTGACATTTTTGCTACCTGCTCTTCACTTGATATTTACCACCTCTTGTCGTCTATCATTTAGCTCTTGGGTTAATGCAACTTGCTTTTCAGAAACAAACTAGAATCCTCTGAAATAAAGATATAAATATACAAATTTAAAGAAGATATCAAAATTTAATTTGTAATTTGTTGTCTAATCTTTGAGGGACCGTTTGGTTGCGGGATAAAATTGAAGAGAATAAAATTTAAAAATATAATATTATATATTTAAAATATTTTATTATGCATAGCTAGTGTTTAATATTATAATGATATATGATTGAATTTTTAAAAAATAAAATACGGTTGAAAATTTTGAAAAAGTTGAGTATATGTGTATTCTTCTATTTTAGAAGAATGGATATATTCTACGAGGTTAAAATGGTGATTTTCCTTTTTTCAAGGTGGTTTTACGCTTTTTAAAGTTTGACCGACGTATCTCTATTCTAGGGGGTGTTTAGTTATATTCTCGGAATAGTGACATATTTCGGTGTTTATTTTGCAACCAAACGGCCCTGAGTATTTTTATGTTCAATAGGTAATTGTGATTATTTTTCTCGTCCTCCTTGGAGGTATGGGCATGAATTGGGTTAATGTCCTTACCATACTGTGAACTTGCATTTGGTGAAGTTGGCATGATAACAAATTCAGGTTCTAATGGATGTGATCTATCCTGTGCCTGTTTATCCACACGGGGAAAAAAGTATGTAGATATATAAAAAAATAAAATCCATCAATGTTTTGGGTGCAGTGTAATAGGAAGCTGGGATGTACACTGGGGTACTTTTGGAGCGTGAGCAGGTTAAAATGTTAATTCTAATAATCTCAACAAACTGAAATAAACTTAAATCAACCATTGGAATGAAACTATTCATGATGTCCAAGCATATTGACCATTCATGAGTAGCAAATAATATGATGTTAAAGATGTGATGTTGCATGTATATATCCTTAGAATTGCATACCAGCTAAGCCTGATATCATTACTTTACATGTGCATAGACAGTGAACAAATGCACGCAACAATATTACTTGATGCGATCAAATGGTTCGTACGTTTACTGTAAAACTACATTAGTTGTAAGTGGTGTAAATGATAAAAGAATTAAATGCGTAATTGTTGTTATGCATGGAATTTAATTTTTAAACTTCTCATCACAGTTGATCCTGACACAAATACATGATCGAAACTAGGTGCAACTTACAATGCAACGTTGTACAACTGCTGCAAATTTATATTACTAAATTATGTATTTAATTGTGATTAAAATGCATTTAGTTATATAATTTTTATAATTACTTTTTTGGTATGATCATTCTATAATAATCTTTTTCCAACATAGGTACACCTATTATCACTTTTAATTAATAACAAGGTATTTTTGTCTTTCTTAAATCATGTCTTATTATGATTACTATAAGTGAGATCCTCTATTCATTTTATAAAAATTAGATAATATAAATTTAAAATATCTTTATATAATTTTTTTTGTTACTGATATGCTACATTTTTTTTCCAACTTGGTCGCACCTATATCACTTTTAATTAGTAAAAGAAGTATTTTTATCTTTCCTAAATTAATGTCTTATTATGATTGCAATATGGGATATCCTCTATTCATTTTGCAGAAAGTTAGATATTCAATTTACAAAATAAGAAACCTATATTCATATATACTATAATAAAATTATAAGATAATAATATTTTGTAAGCAAAAAAAGTAATTTTAAATTCAAAGACAAGTTTAATTTGATTAGAAGTAGGGTTCTTTTTATTAGGAGCCTAAGAAAACTCGAAAAAATGAAAATTAGATATTTGAATATAATTTATGATAGTTTTTAATAAATTAAAATTCGTCCTCTAAAATTTGGACTCCAACCGAAAAAATTGTAGGACCCATGGAGTTTATTTTTTTATTTATATAATTAATTCATATGTTATCAATTTTTTTATTATAGATATAATATTTTTTTTATAAAATTTCATACTTTTCTATCACATTATCGAACTCTAATTTAATAATTTTAAAATTTTAATATTATATTTTATATTTAATATAAATTTAATATTTTTGTATTAATTTTAATTGATATTATATATTTTAAAATATAATTATATAAAGTAAGATTTCTAAAAATCATCCGAAAAAAAAATTTAATCTGTTAGAGGATGATTTTTGTTTTTTTAATGGTTTTAGGGAAGTTTTTTAAATTTTAAAAATTGATTTGGAAAATAATGATTGATTTTTTTGGACAAAAAATCAAATCCGAACTATGTTCACCCCTACTTTTGATTAGACAAGAAAACATAATTTCTTAAAACTTTTATTATATGATAAGATTTATATATCTAATTATTTTTTTAGGATTTTTAGAAGAATAACAATATTTTAAGTAAAATCAACAATGCGTCATTTTATATCGACTGTTTTTAATTATATTTATTTTATTTTGTATGATGTCAATATGGGCAGGTGGAAAGACAAAAATGAACCCCATATGCATATATCCACATTTAAAATGCATTATAGAAAAAAATGGAGCAGTTTATAAGAGGAAATGTATAAAATGAAAAATATACAAAATAAAATAAAAAATACTTATAAAATATACAAAATGAAATGAAATGAAGAAAAGGTAAAAAGTTGACGCGTGAAAATATGAGAGGCGCATCGACCCTACTTAAATAAAGAAGATTAAAATATTCTAAGAGGATTATTTCCTTATACCTCACATAAATTATCATAATTTTCTGCATAATTTCGTCTCTAAATCATACCACAATTTTCATCCACCAACTTTTATTAATTTTTTATTTCCGTATTTTTTTTATTTATTAAAAAACTAAATTATCCTTCTCTACTCTCTTTTAATATTTAAAATTTTAAAATAATATATAACAAATATTAAAAAAATTGAAAAAGGAGTGGGGCGCCCTAGGGGTGAAAGTAGTTCAGGTTGGTTCGGGTTTTCGGTCTAAAAAACTAATCGCTATTTTTCGAGTCGATTTTTAAAATTAGAAAAACCACCCTAAAACTATTTTGAAAAAATAAAAATCATCCTTTAGGTGATCGGTTTTTTCGAGTGATTTTTTCGGAGCCCTACTTTTATATAATTATATTTTAAAAATATATTTAATAACTTAAAATTAATATAAAAATATTTAATTTTATATTAAATATAAAATATACTACTAAAATTTTAAAATTATTAAATTAGAGTTTGATAATGTGATAGAAAAAGTATGAAATTTTATATAAAAAAATATTATATCTATAATAAAAGAATTATTAACACATGTATTAATTATATAAATAAAAAATCATAAATAAAAATCGGGCTCCACACGCCTCTACGGTTTTTTCGGGTGATGCCCTAATTTTAGCGAGTGGATTTTAATTTATTAAAAACCATTCCAAATCATATTCGGATCCCTAATTTTTAGTTTTTTTAGTTTGATTTTTTCGAGTATGATAAATTTTTCGAGTTGGTCGAATTTTTTCTTACGCCCCTAGGGCGCCCCCTCCTCATCTGCGCTAGGGTGATTAGCGTGAAATTAGATAATTTTTTGGTTGGACTAATATAGAGGCAGCGAGCTCCGGTGGCTGTGGGATCTCCAGGACAGCGCGGGGGACGTGGACATTTCATGCTGGCCCTGGGAGGGATGATGATGCCACTCATCTGGTTGGACTCCTCATTTTTCTTTTTATCTTTTTAACTTAATTAAACGTGTATTGTGATAAGAGCGCATGAAATGTTAAGTTTGAATTTAAATTTTAATCCTTTATCTTAATCTCATCTCCATCTAAAAATATATCTTAATCTACTAATTCCAATCCATAACTTATTTTAATTAAATTATACTTTTTAAGGAAAAAAAATGATTGTGTTATATATATTTTTACATCTTATAAAAAAAATTTCAACTACTCAATCCATCGTTCATCATGAACAAGATATTTATCAATAAACATATGATGGTAGCACAAATATTAAACTCATTTTTAAAATTAATTAATAAAATATTATTGTTATTATTATTATTTCTGAAATTAAAATAATTTAATATTATTTATTTAAATTCCTGAAACGAGGACGTGACGCATTCCGATTCGTTTGCTGGTCGTAATCCACTCGAACTCCTTTTTAACGCCGGGGAAGACTCCGACCAGAAGTAGTACAACCTCCAGTTGCGTGCTATTTATATCGTCCTAACTTGGAGCCCTTTCCGCCGCCTCGCTTCCAGTCACAGGTCTTCTCTGTGTTCCTACACTTCCTTCTCTCTCCCTCGCTTGTTCGTCATGGCTGCCGATCGCGCTGCTGCGGGCTCGCGCACTGCGGGCTCCCGCACCGCGGCCGCCGCCGGCCCCTCCGCCCCACGTCCCCCGGCCAAGCGCAAGCGGTCTGCTCGCTATCCGGTCCTTCCTCAACCACTGCCTCCTCCTCCTCCTCGTTCTGAGCGACAGTTGGACTTGAGCGCTGATGTCTTGGAGGCTGCAAAATGCCTCTTGATGATTTCTGAATCTCAGTCGCAACCGCCGTCCCTGGCCTCCTCCCTCAGTGGAGAGGACGGCGTCGTCCGGTGCTCGCCCTCGTTCCCTCCACCGCCGGCTTCTGGATCCTCCTCTGATAGCATCGAAAACGTTGCGGAGCCTGCGTCCACTTCCACGACGCCGCCGGTTCCGGTTCTCGCTCCTGCGACGCCTCCGGTTTCCAACGACGAGTCGGAGTCGGGTCTCACCCAGGAGCCGTTGGCGTTGGCGTTGCCGTTCGCCGCTCCGGAATCGTTGCCTGTTGCGGCCACTTCGTTGGTGCCGGTGACGGTGGCGGTGCCTCTTCGTACCCTCCCTCCGGCGCCTGTTCCGTCACAAGAACAGGACCCCGCCGCTGCAGCGACCGTTCTGCCACAAGTCAAGGACCCCGCTCCTGCCAATGTCTCGGAGTCAGCTCTCGCCCTGGTGCCGTTGACGTTGGCGTTTGCCGCTCCAGAGTCCGTGCTCGTTGCGGCGACTTCGTCGGTGTCATTGACGGTGACGGTGCCTCTTTCCACCGTGGCCCCGGCTCCTGTTTCGTCACAAGCACAGGCCCCCGCCCCGGTTCCGTCGATTTCGTCACAAGTTCGGAATCCCGCGTCCGCATCCTTCACTTGCGCCCGGTGCGGCAAGGGTTTCCAAACCTACCAGGCACTCGGCGGCCACATGACCTGCCACCGCAAAACCCCCAACGGCAGCGCGTCCGTCGAAGATGGGCAAGCCGCCAGGGCCGACGCTGCCGGCCCAGCTGCTAGCGGCGGGGGAACGCATCAGTGCAAGACTTGCCACAGGACATTCTCCACAGGACAAGCTCTCGGCGGTCACATGAGGCTCCACTACACTGGCGTCATCGGCGCCGGTAAATCCGTTCCGGTATACTCATCGGTCGCCTCAGCTGCGTCGAAGACGGACACGCCGAGTTCGTCCGTGCAGCCTACAAACCGGAACTTCGACCTGAACGTTTCTCCGGTACCGGCGGACGTCGACGGCCATCCGCAACCTTTCTCCCCTACTCCGGCGACGAGGGAGTACGAAGAGCCAAAGACGGCTGCTCCGGCGCATGAGGATGGTGCCTCCAGCCCGCCGGCACCGTCCAGCAAGAGGCCGCGCCTTGAGTTCGGCGGCCCGCCGGTGCAATACGATTTTTATCAATTCTTTTGATCGATTAATAGAATATATTATTTCTTTTTGTTGTTATTATTAGCCACTGGAGAGGTATACTGCTCCTAATTAATTTAACCCTAATTATTATCGATATGGTTGTGTTGACAGGATGAGGATTAGGGTTGTTATGACTTGAGCTGCGGATTTAAGGGCAAGAAGTGGGATAATATTAAAAATAAATTAATATAAATACATAATAATAAGTGATAAAGTGATATTATTAATTCGATTATTAATTAAGAAAACTTATACTGATGATTTTTTTTCTATTTACTTTGGAAATTTGGTGCGCTTAATTAACTTAGTTTTACATCGAACAAGGGAAAAACAAGATAATTTTTTTTTAAAACAAGGGGAATAACGATTTTATTTCAACCTTTTCCAATTTCTTTGTCTTATCTCTAATAGAGGATAAATAATTGTTACTATATACAATTGATATATCATTAAGTTCCCTGGTGTTATTTATTCGACTTCAATAATTAAGTGATCATAATCACAAAATTACGATATATTGATTTATGTTAGTTATTATTATATATTCACTATTTGAATGGAATCAAATTTCCATAATGAACAATTTATAATAGGAAACCTTTCACGTATAGCTAGCTTCTCATGACACAATCAAAATATAAGCTATATATATATATATATATATATATATATATATATATATATACACACATATATATAATGAAGTAGAAAGTATTAAAGTTCAAAATCGTTGAAGATATTTTTTTAACGAGCTTATATATTTTATCGAATTCTAATACAAATTAGATTGACGATTACAATTTAGATTTTTTTTTAACTTTTTGAAAATATAAAAAGTTTAAGCTAAGTTTACAACCAAAACAACAGTTTAATTTTTTAATTATTCAATCAACTTTAAATACAAAAAGAGCACAAATCCAGAAACGGTTTCAATTTTTTTTAACCCTAGACATCATCTGTTTTTATTTGGGTTTTTTTTAATGCCGACTCAGATGGCCGTCTCTCTAATTAATTCGGCTAATTAGCATGATGTGGTTTTAGTGCTCATGATCCACAGCCTACAAATAGAACATAAATAAAAACATAGCGGTTAAAATATGTCCAAAAACAAAAAAAAAATGATGTACAGTTTATAATAAAAAAATAAAAAAAATGGTGAAGTAATTTTCTTTTGTTTCAGTCCTACATAATATCAGTAATTAAAATATGACACATAATTTTAGATCATGACACTGATATAAAAATTTCTTTTGCCGCACAACACACAAAATTTGTTGACAACAAAAAAAAAATTTAAAATATAATAAGCGATAATCTACTTTTTGTTTATCTGCTTTACTTTATTTTATCTTTATCGCCAATTCTACTTCCGTAACAAAATTAGTGATAAGATTTATTTTTTATAAACAAAAGATATAAGATAACAAGTGACAAGTTTAAATACATTTAATGACATCATTTAGAGCTTGTATTTTTTTTACAACATATATTTATAATATATATATATATATATATATATATATATATGAATTTAAATTGAGGTATTTACAATATCTAAGGAACATGTTTGTAAGGAAAGATTCAGTAGTTAGTTAACTAACGGATTTGTAAGGAAAGATTCTGTTCAAAAACAAAATCTTTCTAATGTGAGTTACACTCCGAGTTTGATCTAAAACTCCACCTCCTTGTCTTCCGCTATTTTTGCTTTGTCTCTTAATCGTATTCGACCTCTCTACGATCTTGGACTCCGACTACAAAATCCTCCTGCGCCGCCTCCTCCTCCTCCTCCTCCTCCTGCGTGCTATTTACAGCGTCCGGTCTCCCACAAGCCTCTGCAATCTCCCGTTTGCTTGCCATGGCAGTCGCCAACGTCGTTGTGGACACGCACACTGCGCCGGCCGCCGGCGCCTCCGCCTCGCGCCCGATGACGACCAGACGCAAACGCTCCGCCCGCCGTCCGGTTCCTCCTCCTCCTCCTCCTCCTCCTCCTCCTCCGCCGCCGCCGCCGCCGCGGTCGGAGCAAAAGCGGGACTCGAGCAGTGAAGCCTTGGGGGAAGCAATATGCCCGACCAAGGGCAAGCGTTCTAGTCGCCGGCGCGCTCTTCTTCGTCATCCTCCTCCTCCTCTTGAGCGAAGGTTGGACACGAGCAGTCAAGAAGACGATAATGAAATGAAGCAGGGCGCGAAGTGCCTCTTCATGATGACATATAGGAATAAGTTCAAGCATGATCGCCGTAAGCATCCGGTGACTGCCATGCCGCCGACCCCGGCCTCCCCCCTCCGTGGAGACGACGACTGTCTTCCTCTTCCTCCTCCTCCTGAGATAAAATGGGACTTCAGCCGTGATGCTCTCAGGTCCGCACAATGCCTCATGGCGATCGCTCCATATGTGTCTCCGGCGGCAGTGGAGGTGCCGACCTCGAACTCCCCCCTCTGTGGAGAGGACGCCGCCGTCGCGGGGGGTTCTCCCTCGCTCCCTCCGCCGCCAGCTGCCGGACCCTCCTCTGATGGCGTCGAAATCGTTGCAGACCCTGGGTTCACGTCCACGGCGCCGCCGGTTCTGGTTCCTGAGTCGTTGCCGGTTTCCAACTCAGCTCTCGCCCAGGAGCATGTGACGTTGCCGGTTGCCGCTCTGCAGCTGTTGCCCGTCGCCGTTACTTCGTTGGTGCCGGTGCCAGTGCCTCTCTCAACCTACGCCCCGGCGCCTGTTTCTTCACAATCTGATGCCGTCGGGACCACAGAATGCCTCAGGATGATCGTTTCGTGTACGTCTCCGGTGGCTGCTAACCAGCCGGCCTCGGCCTCCTCCCTTTGTGGAGAGGACGATGCCCGGCGCTCTCCCTCAATCCCTCCGCCGCCGACCGCCGGACCCTCCTCTGATAACATGGAAAACGTTACAGGGCCTGCGTTCACGTCCACTGCGCCGACAGTTCTGGTTCTTGGTGACGAGTCGTTGCCCGCCCGGGCCACGACCCCCGTGGCCGTTCGGCGGCAGGTGCCGAATCACGTCTCCGCCGCTGCCAGGCCGCCGGTTTCTTCTTCACAAGCACGGAATCCCGCGTCCGCATCCTTCGCGTGCTCACAGTGCGGCGAGGCGTTTCACTCCTACCAGGCACTCGGCGGCCACAAGACCAGACACCGCAAACCCGGAGAACACGGGCAAGCCGCCAGGGTCGTCGCTGCCGGCAGCGGGGGGACACACCAGTGCAAGACTTGCGACAAGACGTTCTCCACAGGACAAGCTCTCGGCGGGCACATGAGGCTCCATTTCAACGGCACCATCGGCGCCGGTAAAGCCACCACCGTGGACTCATCTAAGGATACGCAGAGTTCGTCGTCCCTGCCGCCTGCAACGCGGGGATTCGACCTGAATATTGCTCTGGAACCGATGGACGACAACCAGTGTCAACCTGGCGCCTTTGCTCCGGCGAGGGGGGCGTACGAAGAGCCACCGACGGCTGCTCCGGCGTCCGAGGATGACGCACTAAGCTCGCCGGCGCCGTCCAACAAGAGGCCGCGTCTTGAATTCACCCCGGCGAAACACGATTTGCTCAAATTTCTTTGATTGATTAATTGTTTTAATTTTGAACAATTTATTGTCGGCGAGACGTATTTTTCTTTCTTCAGAGTTTGTTTCCTGTGAAGAAAAAAATACATGGAAGTTTTGTTAAGGGCGATGGATTTTAATTCGTCCCGGAAACGAAGGCATTTGTCTTTTTTATTTGCCATTCATGTTACTGCCGAGTGTTAATATAATATAATATAATATACTGCTGCTTAGTTGAAAATATTTCTATTTGGACTTTTCCATGTCAGGTGAAGCGATTTTATTATATAGTGCGATTTTATTACACAATGCGTATAATCACTCTGTAATTCACACACATATATATATACTATATCCAAAATTTTGAAAGAAAGAAAATGAGGAAACGTGAGAGTTTGGACAGTTAGGATTAGGGAATGAATGAGGGTTAGAATTTTATCGTATTATACTCTTTTTTGCTTGAATTTCTTCTGACGATGATTTTCTTTGCTTATAAATATTTTTTTTTTGTTCACATTAATTAAGATAATTTTACCACGTTATTCTCTTCTATTTAGGCTTGAGCAAACTCAGGATCGGGTCCAAGTCCAAGTGGATCCAATCTCGACCCGACTTATGTCGGAGTCAGAATTTTTTTGACCCAGTATCGGACTCGGTCGGGTTCGGGATCGGGTTAGACCCGACAATCCAAGAAATTGACTAGGATTACGGCCGAGAATTAGAAAGGGGAGGCGATCGGGGATTGGGTGCCCGGACGTCGGGTTGGGCCGTCTGGCGGAGGTTCGGTGAACAGCGCACCTCAAAAAGAAGAAGTCAAGAGAGACCGCACGGCTGTCCAAGGGGACTCGAGCCGTTGTCTAGCGAGTAGTCCAACATCAGAGAAAACCACCAACAATGCGAGTAGTCCGACACCATAGAGGCAGATAACCCTGCTCGCGGCCTATTGGCCTTGCACAGAGAGTGAGAGAAAGAGGAAGAGAAGGAGAAGAAGAGAAAGAGAAATCATAAAACGTGAGAGAGGGAAAGCAAGAGAGAACTTGACAACCTAGCAGCGGCAACACAGCGGCGGCGGGCCAACAGCGATGGCACTCGTGTCCGGTGTCAATTCTAGCAGCGGCAAGCAGACGGCGACGACACGTGTGTCTGGTGTCGACTCTAGCAGCAACAACGATTCAATCTAGAGATTTAGGGAAGAGCGTCCAGCATCGATTGTAACATGGTAATGGGTGATAGGTCACGGAGGCACGTTGATTAATGGGTTATAACTTATAAAATGGATATATTACTCGGGCCGGGTCCCGGGTCGAGTTTCCAAACTTTGGATCCGATCCAGGCTCAGAACCCGTCGACCCGAAATGTGCTCAGTCCTACTATTATTTCTCTACTTAATTGTCTTGATTATTCATCGATCTTCAGTGCAATATTTCCAACAATATATATTCATATATATATATATATATATTCTACTCCTAATAAATTTTAATGCTAATTGTATAAATATATAATATACAAATTTGGACTGTCCAACTTATGTTACAGGCACGATTTTGCATTGTTTTGTGTCATAACTTTTTGGAAAAAATAAATATACAAAGGAAAGAAAAAAGAATAATCATATCATATATTTTTTATCTAATAGTTTTGAATAGAATTTTATCTTACTGATTATCACAAAAGAAAGCGCAAAGACTTTTTTTTTCTACTTTCGCTATCTTGAAAAAAGTAAATCTCGGTAAAATTAAAAGATAAATTACAATCAGACAAAAAGAAAAAATAATTTCAATCAAATTAAATGAAAAAATGATAAATTTCAATTAATTCAAGAGACTAACTCATGGATACACCCACATAAGTAACCAACAAACATATGTTTTTATTCTTCATCTACTTCAAGATATAATTAAGCACAAGATAACTCGTAGCTCCATTTGAAGCTATGTCACTAAACAATCCAAAGTTCACAGTACTGTTATTCATAAATAAAAATAATTTACTAATTTATTGAATAATTTCCATACCTTTAACCTGATTTCTTTTAATTATTATTATATTGATTTTATTTTAGAACACGTTTTCGTTTATGAAAAGTTTTTAAATACGAAAAACACAAGCTAAAAAACATATTTCAAGTTTGTGGATCATATTATATTATCACTAGTATGATTAAATAATACGGCATTTATTTCTCAAGTAAACATAAATAACATATTAAACTATAATTTAAATAAGAAAAATCAATTAACAAAACAAATAAGTTAGCTTGCCGATTGTATTTTTTATTTAAGATAAAGTTATTAGTTAGTTTGTTCAATCTTTCAAACACCCATGACAGCTGCCAATTTTGATGGCAACAAATAAATCTTGACAAATTATCCATTTTCTAAAATTACGTTCTTTTATAAGAAAATAATATCTTTATCTTTATCTTCTCAGTTTATAAATTAGATCATTTATAAATGATAATCACGGCTCTTGACATTACTTATACACACTTTTTTTTTACTTCCTTCTTTGATTATACACAATCATTATGTCATCAAAATTTAAAGGATTGTTTAGTCAGCCGAAAATAAAAAATATGGAAAGTAGTTTGCTACAGATGAAGAGTATATGATTATTTACATTTACCGAATATATTTTTGTTATGATTTTGATATGTGTAATTAAGATTCTGTAATGCGAATTCTGATATTTGGTTGAAATTTGGAATATTACATAAGTGATTAGCCACGAAAAAAAATTCAATTTATTATGGAAATATCAATTATTTATTAATATGTAAATTCGTCTAGTGTTTTATTATACTGTTATATTTTGTTGTTTTAATATTTTATATAATGAGTATGTTTATAATATGATATTTTTATGATTATTTATTTTTCTTTATTTTATTAGTTTTAGCACATTTAATATTGTTACTTATTACCTTCATATTTTATTTGTTGAAAAATAATTTGTTTTTGTTAACATGGTACTTAGTTGCTTTTTATGTATTATTTTTCTTATAACTCGTTTATTATTATTTTCCCTTTTGAAAGACAAAAAAGGCAAGATGTTATTTTTTTCCCAATGTATTTTATTGGTTAGCTAAATTTTAAATTCCATTATTATGTAGCTATGTTTTTTAATTTTTTATGTTAAGTTGTTTTCTTATTCTTCAATATTTTATCATTCAAGGGTAAAAAAATAATAAATAGAAAAAAGAATATGCCAAGAAAATGGTTTGAATATTTGGTAGTTGGTAGAAAATATTGGAAAAGCCCAAACAAAAGCAAATGATCAATATTTTAAAGTTTAAAGGTTACTTGATAGTTTATAAAAGATGAAGAAAAAAAGAGAGTCATGTTTCGTCTTAAAAATCATAATTTAAATCAACTTAATATCATAAGAAGTCCTCTTGCTATCAGAACAGTAATGACCTACTGAAATCGAATTGAGGTTAACTTCAAAATTAAAATTGTAAGATGTTAATTTTTGAGATGGATATTTGTCATTGCAAGGAACCAAATTTTTTATAAAGGAAAAAAAGAAGAAAAGAGGGAGAAAAACGTTTACCATCATGACAGTTCGATTGATTCATTCATGAAAAAAGAAAGTTCCAAGAGTTGTTTAAGCACAAAGATATATAAATTGATATCAATATCGCTCATATATAAATTAAAAATAGGAGGCACCTGTGTATGGCATACACATTTGAAAACCAACACAAACTAGCCAGAAGAGGCTGATTCTTTTGGCTTAAACAAAAATAGAGGATTAACATGCGATTACATATTTACAAAAGCTTGTTGCAATTGACATGAGATATAGGCATTCTGTATAAAGAGTGAGGGAAAATGGCGCTATCGTGGTGATGCATACAAAAAAAAAATTGCATGAACCGGCCACCTCCGTTTGAGATGGAGAAGAACAAGCAGAAATAGAGCACACGCCGAACACCCAACAAAACAAAATCCGTCATGCTTTATTTCTTCTGTTTGTTCTCCAGTTAGAGAGTGAAACGTCGGTGTGATGTTAGCGATCACGAAGATGGTCAGAAAACAGGTTCTATATTTGCATCCGGGTGGGTTTTCTTTTCAGTTGTATTGCATGGCCTTGTAGACTGCACATGGTTACCTGTTACATTCAGTTTTGGAGTTAAATAAGGTTACACAATGCCGAACAGGAAAGTGTTCAAATCGGAATCAAGAGGCATACATGCATAGCTGCCACTGTGGACAAGAGATCTCTGGATTGGTTGAGTAATGCTCGTTCCTGGGTAGACACTTTAGTGATTTCTTCTACCAGGGAATTTGTTCCTTCTACCTGTGAAAGGAGCATTTTAATGTTAATAGTGTATGGCATTGTGGTCGACCACATATGATTGCATCAGAAAGCAAAGTTAATCAAACTCGTATAAATGAGTTAACAAAAGTCAGTTAATGTAAAAAACAACAGAATCAACCTATTTAAATCTATAGGAAATTAAGACAAATGATTCTACGGATGTTTTACATATATACATGCATATGATCACAGAGTGTGATTTGGAGAGCTCAATGGACACCACCCAATGTTTTACATATATACCTTCTTAAAGCTGCAGGCCTAGGACTTTCTGGCCAATTATATGAAACAAAAAGAATTGTTGACTCCCTCACTGACAATGAAGGAAAATTTCCAACATCTCTGACTTATATTTCTTTCTACAAAATAAAAAATACTTTAATAACTCCAGTCGTTGTTTTTTCCCTTCTTATCCTTTCAAAAGGAGAAGTTCCAAGTAAGCTGAATGTATCAACACTGTAGAACATAATGACATGAACCATGTTGACACGCGAGGCTTCAAAAGATTTAACATGCTCAACTTCAACTCTACAAGCAAGCTTCCTGCAATAGTTGCAGGCCTTGGATGCAATATTATAAATCACCATTGCTGACACATGTTATTCTTCAGAAATCATCAAGATGACATTAACCATATTGCATGCGCCCTTTATAGACAACACACGACTGGTAGATGTGTAACTTCCCCATCTCCAACTCAAAAGTATCAGTTTCCGATGCAATAGCCGCTGACCTTGGATGCAATCTTACAAGCCACCATTGCTGGTCCATGTTATTGCTCATAAACCAGAAACAAATTCCAATGGCTGATTTTCCAATTGCATTTAGAGGTAAGAATTTTTATCTAGTTTCTACCCGAAATTTTGGAGTACTTGGCCACATGGTCATTTCATATGGCACAAGGTGACCAATGCATTGTTACTCAATCATAGGGCTTCCACTATCTTTATTTTTTTTCTTTTTCTTTATCATTATTTTTTTTTTTGAGAAGATATAGAGCTTCCACTATCTCTCATGGTTTTAGTGAAGTCCTAGAAATTCTGCTATGAGCAACTTCCGGATCCCAATACTAAGCTGTATATGTTGCATCACCTTGCTTTCTTGTCCTTTGGTGGATTTACTCAACACCCTCCATCACCTTGACTCTGATGCCATTGTTATGCGATGATTTCTGCTTCCTCTTGTGTGCATCCTCCAGACATCCAACACCTACATCTAGGGTTGACCCAGTGAACATGATGATCTGACCTGACATTGATTAGGTCAGGTACATGTTGAAAATTCAAAGCCGATCGTCATTGAAGACACGTATTATTTTAATTTTGAATACCTTTTTTGAAAATTTTAACTTCATACTTTAGCATCTGTTATTATTTTATTACTTTGTATTTATGTTCTATCTTTTTCCGGTTTATATATAATTTTCTATTATACTTTTGTATGAGAAAAATATAAAAATCTATACTGGGGTATGGCCTATGATCCAACCCAATCTATATAGGTTTGGGTTGGGTCGGGACTGAAATTGTTTTTGCAGAACTGACCCAACCACCAGTTGGTTCGGCTAGTTTGAGTCAGGTTCAGACCCAACCCCACCCATTAACATCCCTGCGACATCCTCTCCTTCTGCCTTCTCAAGCTACTCAATGATGACTGATTTCACACGTCAGCACATATCTGCAATATCTGTATCTGATCCATTCTTTGCCTCTTCTGTGCATGTATCATATTCACCACTTTCTTTAGTCTACGACCTATTGTGATCCTGCCATGTGTCACATTCACCATTTTCTTTAGTCTACATCTTCCATCATGACTGAGAACAATCCCCTATGTAATGCTCAATGAATATTTGGATGAAGGAAGGTGAAAGAAAGAAAAAAGAAAACAGGGAAAAGGAAAACATGACTATGCCATGAGGCATAAGCACAAAGAAACTTTGCATAACCCATAGACAGAAGCAAGTTGATGGTGATCTTGGATCAAATGTTAGACGTCACATTTTAATGTCTATGTCATTAAAGCAAATTTCAAAATTTTCATTTGCCCATTCTATAAAGAATTAAATTCTTAATTACTTTGAATGATCAACACAAATCTAGTTTTAGTATGACTACTTGTTTTGAAGCTTATAGGGATGTTAGAAAACAAACATCCTGTAACTTGAAAAATTAGCTCATTGTCCTGATATTTACTTAAACTCCGGCAAGATTTTATTTTGTTTACGAGCTTGAATAACTAAAGCAAGAAACTAAACAAAGGAGTATATAATAAAAAGGAATATGCAACAATGAATGCCTTAGAGATACAAACTTTTGTTGATAGACAGCAAATGGAGAACGCCATTGCTTGCATAACATCTACTGCTGAGCTAACAGCATCTTTCACTTTCTGGATTTCTGCCTGTTGAAGAGAAATAAACAAGCAGAGAAAATAAGAGAACAATTTCACCACTTTATAAAGCTTGAATGACATCATCACATCATGACTCAAGGTTAATCTGTATGAAGCACAAACCTTTGCTCCACCACCAACTGGAAGACGAAGTATACTAGCTTTCAATGCTTCAGTTGCTGCTGATAGCGAGTTTGAATGCTCACGCTCTATCAAAGACCATTCCTCCAAGTATCTCATCTATAATTAATTTTCAGGTGTCAAATTACTTGTATTTACCTCACAAAAGAATACTTGCTTCTCTCTAGAGATAAGTAGCTTGATACATTTACAAAAAAAAGTTCAGAGATGAATTCTGAAAGAAACCACTAATTTACCTGGTTAAAGAAAAAAGGAATCACCTACATTAATAGCATTTGTGTCATGCAATATGTTTTGATAGTTGTCAGGTATAGAGTGTTGGGAAAGCCCAATATTTATCAAGATTAAATGTTGGAAGATTCAATGTCTTATGTGGCAGGATCTTATTGAACAACATGTTTCCTCATTCCTTGCAAAGAGAATCATAGTTTTCTAGAAATAGGAAACTGTTGCTTATAAATCTTCTAATATCTTGATGTTGAGTGGAAGAGGCAGATAGGAAAATCCATTTACGACTTAGGTTTGTGATTCTATTATCAAGAGAGGCAGACTGGCTTTCTTTATTCTAAACACTTTAAACAATGCAAGATTGAAGGGACCACTCAGAATTATGTTTTCTACCTTATATCAGGAGTAAATTTCTGTAGGGTCATCTAACTTTATTAAACAAACAAGACAAATGGTTCAATTTGTACCATCTTTGTATTTCTTTTATATTCAAATAGAAGTAAAATAGACAATGCACAACAATATGGATAAAAAGAAGATAACCATGTTAGTTTTACCCTGTTTCTATGATGAATGTTTCAATTTCCACAAATGTGGAGAATTCCTTTCTCCCAAACATCATTTGTGATTGCAAAATAAGATCATAGTTTTTTTTTCGAAAGTAAGATAATAGTTAAGGTTCAACCACTGCGCAGATAAACATCACACTAGGTTTTTTTCCTGACAAGATATATCATACTCAGTTAAAGGTACAGCATAAAGCCTAAAAGATAAATTTTTATCATGTTATCTAGTAGGAACTTCTTCTAATGCCCTTCAGCTGCCCAAAGTTTTTCTTTCTTTTTTTTTTGGCATTTTGAGCCCTCATGCATAAGGAAAAGAAAAGATCATGATTAAATGGGTCTCTTTTTTGTTGAGTAGATGACTAAACAGGAACATATCCATTTAATCAATGGTCACCAATTCTCCCGTTCTTCTAGATGCTTTGGAACCTTTCTCAAACGTCATAACCAAGTAGAAAAGCTGATTAATGTTGACATGCTATATTATTAAGAATATAAAATTGAAGATGTTGCTCTTTTTAACGGCTTAAGCTTTTAGGAAAATTAGTCAGCACATCAAATTTAACATGGTATCAGAACCAGAGGTCAAATGTTCGAATCTCGTTAAGCTCTTATTAAAAAAAAGTAATTTTCTCCCTTAGTTGTCTACGTATTGTACTTGAGCTAGACCGAAGTTGTCAGCAGCCCACATGTGAGGGGGAGTGTTAAGAATATAAAATTAAAGATGTTGCTCTTCCTAAGAGCTTAAGCTTTTAGGAAAATTGGTCAGCACATCAAATTTAACATATATCATAAGTGTGGATAATTTAATCAGGTGATATATGGAATTTATCAAATTGCTTTCAATGGAAAGAAAATAAAATCAAAATGTTATTATAAGATTTCAGTAAATTATGTAGGTAAACAAATCTTGGATCATCATAAAAAAAATACTGCTATTGGCGAACAAAATTAATTGATTTGGACACATGACAAGAAATTCCAATCCACAAACTTAGGATAATTGTACAGTAAGAGAGTGAAACCTTACTTGTGCTTTAAGAATCGAAGTTAGTTTTAGACTCTGAGTCAGGATTTGCAGCTTGATCCTTTTAATGGTCACAGAATCACGCAGATTTGCTGCAGTTATCCAAGCAGTGTAGAGACTTTCCTAAGATAAAGTAAATTGAAGGAAAATTAAGATTAGCTGATGTTGGCATGCGAACTTAAAACTCAAACATGACATAGTGGAAAAAATCAGGAGCAGGAATCTAATAGGATAGAGATATATTGATACAATCGAAGTATATTTATTTTCTAAAAAAGTCCGAATAATTCATGTAATTCGAAAGATCATCTATTACAAAACCATCCACGGCCATTTATAGGGATCCAAACATGTATATTTCCTGAACATACTATGATAAGGAAAACACTAACGAAAGGACAAGGTTTCTTAATAAACTAAGAAAAGAAAATGCTAATAAAAAGAAATTGAATAAAAGGAAATTGAAATTAAACTGACTTTGGACGCCTGCGTTCATAACAAATTAAAGGTCGTCCTGTATTATATACGCATAGTGGCTCAGGCTAAAACTTTAATAACATCCTTTCTTGACCAACAATAAATCCAAAACTAAATCAAATGTATCTTGACAAAGGCCACCGCTTTAGACCCTTCCATCTGGTCGACATCCTATTATGACATATGCAAGCAGTATTTACACTCCACCAACAGACTACCAACAAAAAGCACCCAACATAAGCACTATGAGCGGAGATTTTTATATCATGATACTTCCTGCATGTCATGGATATCTAACTTACATCCAATTAGGAAATAGGATTTCAGTGCGTTGTGTAGTAGGCGCCACTGTTTAACAGATAAAAATATGTACAGAGTCCAACCATTTTTTCACTGTTTAAATTATTCAGTTTTTTGTTATCATGATCTCCAATGCTGATGCTGTTGTATGTTAGTATTAGATTGATAGATCTGAAACATGCATCTCTTTCGTAAGACTAATGAAGAACTAGCTATTTCCATGGACCTTGTTTAGAAACAAATCCTTCTTGAATGTTTCTTTCAATGTCTGATGCTTCAAATTTTATGTACAAAATCAAGATATAGGGAAGTGATGAACTTTAAGCATGTAATTTTGTCCTCCTACGTTACCCTTTTCAAATTTTCTTGGGTTACAATTTTTTCTGTCTTCTGCTAGATTTCACTGACTTTTCTACTCATTCTAATTTGGTCATTCCTATGCCAACCTTTTCAAAATTTCTTAGGCACAAAAGTCTATCCATCTTCCCCTAATTTTGTTCAAATTCACAGACTTCCCTACTAGTTCAAAAGTTTTTTTCTTGAAAATGTATTGAGGGCATTTTGGGTAATATGCTGATTTCATCATAATCATTGACAGAATATTCGTAAGGTTGTAATATATATTAAACATTCAAATGCACATATTCATTGAATAAATTCCATAATACATGTATAAAGATGACCGAGAAAGCAAAGGAAAAAGAACTCAGGGCACTTACGTTTGATCTTTTACCTATTTGCAATAATATGGGAAACCATGATAGTTACAAGATATAAATTTTGATAGCTGATTGGACTATACTTACGGACATGAAATGCTTTTTAAATCCTCGGCGAAGAGTCAAATCTAAAAAGATATAATAGAACAAGTACCTCTGCAGTTGATTTCTGCTGCGAAAGGATAGCGTTGACTCTTGCATTAATGCTGCGCCATTGTAGGTGCCGATTGTCAAACAGCCTTAGCATGTGTGCCTCCTCAATTCGATTTTCGCCTTTCTTTGCCCTCCTCACTTCGGCAGCAAAGCTTATGATGGAAGGTGCATTGACAGACTGACCAACTGGCGTGGTTTCCACTGAGGCACTATTCCTTGCTCTCAAAGGACTGAGCATTCCCCTTGCTGGCTGAGCTGCAACCTTACTGGGAGAAGGTTGCCTTATTGGCCCCCGGAGTGGGGAAGATGCAGACCTTGGAGATGACGAGGGGCTGTACAGTGACAATTTCTTAAGCAGGGCCATTTTAGACTGATCGGGAGTCCTAGGACCTGAAGACGATAAAGGTGAATTCTGCTCTGGAAACCGCCGCAGTGGGCTGTAAGTTCCTTGCAAAAACCTCGCCGTCCCACAAATTCCCCTAGGGGAGGCCTTTGCCGCTGAAGAGACAGCATTAAAGTCTGGCGTCCCCGAATTGCTCTCAGAGGACACGCTCTCAGAATCTGATGAGACCGACAGATCGACTCCATCGAAAGTCGCCCTTCTCGTGCCACAGTCGAATGCCATCGATTGATTTAGCAACTTGACCGTGGCAAGGACAGGTTCCGTCATATCTGAGGAACAATCCAAGCTCCGGATGAAGGAATTCGCCACCCCAGCCCTGGCAGCGGCAGGCCACAGGTGGTTGTGATGGTGGTTCTCCAAGGGCCTGGAATTCTCCGAGTGCTCCGGAGCCCTCGCGTGAGTGGCGGTGCCGACAGCGCTCAAGCGGCGCCGTTCCGGCGTGTGTTTGCGGGCGGGGCTGGACGGGGAGGCCTTGGCGCGGCTGGTCTGGTAGAAGAAGGATTCCCCCTGGAAGGAAACTGAGAGGCTCCGCGTCGTCATGCAGAGCGCCCGCGAGGCGGCGGAGGGCTCCGCAGAGGGTGGCGGCCGGGGATCGGGCGTCGGCTGGGGCCGAGCGCGGTTGGCGGAGTGGGATCGCTTCTGGGCTGCCGCCTGGGGCAATGCGGACGCGCGGGAGGTCGCGAGAGGCGACGGGAAGCGCCGGGAGCTCATCGCCGAGCTCGACGAGGAGAAGGAGGAGCCCGAGGTGGTCGTCGACGTCGAGGACGGCGGAGGGGACGAAGATGCATAGGAGGAGAGGTAGCGGGAGGTGATCTCCTTCCGGCGGGGAGGCGCACGAGAGGCCGCATTGTCCCTCTCGGAGGGAGGGGTGAGTGGCGGGCGGTGGTGAGGTGCCGGGAGGTCGCCGACGCCGGAGCTCTTGGGCTCTGGCGGGCGGCGGTCGCCGCCGATCGCGGCCACCATCGGTCTCTGGGAGGAGATCTGGCGGCCACCGCTGCGATCTCGGCGAGCCGTCGACCCGCTTGCCGGAGGATTCACTTTAATCAACGTTCACATCACCGCGCCGGTGAGCACCGGAATTGAGCTTCCAGTTGCAATTGTCCCAATGCGGGTAGTGGTACCACAACGGCCACCGCGACTTGTTCTTGGTAGTAAATAGCAGAATTGGAGAAAGAGCAGCAAAAAAGTGGAGAAAAAAGAGGAGAGAGAATTGCTGGAGAATGCATGAGAGAGAGAGAGAGAGAGATTTGTAGTGGAGTGGAAAGTGGAAAGCAGCAGGGAGAGAGAGGATGTTTAGCTGTCCTACCTGTCTTTGTTTGCTCTCTGTGTGTGTTTGTGTGAGAGAGAGAGAGGAGAGAGAGAGAGATAGAGCGAGAGAGAGAGCGTGTTTAAGACTTAAGGTTCTTTGTTGTGTGTGTTGTTAGTTTGGAGTTGCAAGTGGTATTAATTCTAAGATTGTTTGATTTAATTGTTAGTGTGCGTATTGTTCTCTTCTCTTTTTAACTTGATAACAATAATTGATTTAATAAACAGAAAGTATAAAACTTACGCGCGTACACTTTTTAGTTTTTCTTTAAAAAAAAATTATCAACGTGTATAATATAATATAATATAATAATAATTACATCTAAATAATATTATTGTAGATTTTTTTATAAAACCTGCATGTACAAATTGTGTTATTTTCATAATTTTTTTAAACTATCATAATTTTTCGTATCTAATTTATTTTTTAATTATAATATTATCGTCAATTATCAAATTTTGTTTTACTATTTAATTCTAATATCGCTAATATCTAATTGTTATGGACCTCCAAAGTTATAGTGGTAGAAGGCGTCAAAGAAAAAAAAAACAACAACAATAATAACATGTGCAAAAGTAACCACACATTCAAAATTTTCCAAAATCATTTTTGTTGGCGCAATCATAAAAGAATTTGACACTAAAAAATAACCTAATATTTTTAACTTTTATTTTATAATAATCTAATATTTTTCGTATTAAAAGTAACCCTGTAATATCTCATATTTTTTACCAACAATAATTTAGTCTTTTGACTGAACCTGATCTCAACTCCCCTTGTTAATCTTTTTTGTTCAATTTCTCATATGAAGGCTAGGGCTCGAGGAAGAAAAGCTAAAAGAACAAAGATGAGGAAGAAGAGGAAGAAAGCGTACGTTTGAGAGCAAGAGGACACTTTGTTCTCTTATCGGATTGTGATGAGGATTTTTATCCTGTAAATTTTAGATCTATACCAAGCTTCATTCAATCATGTTCAGATCTATTGTTATAATTCATATGTTCTTAGTTTTGTCCATAATTTAAGGATGAACCTCCATGTTTTTCGAGTTTCTTACAATTCTATATTGTCTAGAAAATATGCATGTATCGTTCTTTATGATGTATATCAAATTCCTTAAATTTTTTAATAAAAAAATCATGTAAAAATTGAGATGGCGTCGATCTCCATGACGCCTCATGACCATGATGACTGATGACCCTCGTCACGCTAGTGAACGTTAGGCTGAAGTTACAGTCCAAGGAAAACTCTCGCTCACCCTTATGACAGCTCATGTCATGGCTGTAATGAGATGGACACAGTGTGACGATCTTCAAACCCGTGAACACGTAGTGGAAGTCATCAAAAGGAAATGGCCTCGTTCACGGCCGTGACGACTAATGTCATGCCTGTGAGCACAAGGCGTGAAGTCTGTAGGGTCTCGCACACAACCGTGATGACCCCGTCATGCTCGTGAGCGCGAGGTCGATTTGGAGAACTCGACATCGGTCTCGCACACGACCGTGACATCCCATGCACGGCTATGGCTGAGTGGGACAACGTCCTAAGTTACGGTCACGAGCATGACACCCATGTCACGGTCATGACCGACTTGTCAAGCATATGATATTTAAAGGTTATTTTTGAAATATTAACGGTATGTATTGATGTTTGTTAATTGTATAAGAATCTAGATACACATATATGCATATTTCTTATGATATGCATATTTCTTATGTAACTAGGTTAAAATCTGAAGATTGAACGATATAATTGATTGTTGATTGAAAGTATAATGAACCTAGTTGTGGATGATGTTATGTGTCGCCCCTCAATGGCATTTTATCAGATTTTATTTGGAATGATTGTTACACACATCGGCAATGGTGTGTCATTCTGATGTCACTCTAGGCGAGAGTTCTCCGGAATGATCGTTACATATATTAACAACGGTGTGTGCATTTTTATATCACCTTTAGGCGAGAGGGGAGCATTGTGTCTCCTATGGTGAGGGCAACAACATAAATCTCAACTATAAGAAGATATAATATTATAAGAGCCGATGATCGATCGAATGGAATGATGTTCCATGAAAATGAAAGTTCGAAAGTGTTATAAAATAATCTTGAGAAAAAATATGGAGGCAATGGTTATGGTAATTGTACATCACTCGTATGCCAATGAAAATGAATGGATGATGGTTATGAATATTCCATACTTTCTTGTATGATAATATGATTACATGTCTCCCATGTTATTATATTATTAATGCATGATGATTGAATGGCATGTAGATCACATGTTTAATACATGACATGCTTATTATTTTCTTCTTATTATATGAAGATGATGATGCATATTATCTAGTATCCTATTTAGGATCATGACATCGCATTGCATTACCTTTACATACTTTAACCAGGAAAACTCTTACACCCTGGATCCTTGCAGGTGCACAATGATTGGATAGATGATAGCTCAACTCATGACGAGAAAAATTGCACAAGTTCTAAGTTTCAAGAGTCATGATGACATAGAGTCTTTTTTATTATGTTTCAGTGATGACTATTAGATTTGTTTTTCCCAATTCTATAACATTACTTTTGATGTTATCGAAGTCTTCCGCTTTAATTGAAGGTTTTATTCTATTTTAATTATTGTTTAAGTTTCTGTTGCAATAGATAAAAATTATATTTTATTATGATTATGTGATGGTGAATGGACTAGTACAATCGAATGACCTAATTGCCTTTGGTATTTGAGAATAAAATTTTGGGGTGTTACACCAATATTTTTCGCCATTCTAAGCACCAAATTTTATAGGAAAAGATATAAATAAAATGGTTTAGAGAACTTTTATACATGCATTAAGATTTTAAGATCGAGGTAAAATTGAAAAGAACTAATAAGACAGAAGATTAAAATTGAAAAGAATTTATAAGATAGAAGATTGTGACATCAAATTCATGGTCGTAAAATCTTATCTATATATTAAAAATATTTTTTAATATATAAATTTGTATTTGAAAATAGTTTTATATCATAAGTAATTTATAATAATTTTACATATAAATACATATATTATTTATGTAAAATTTAACATGAATTAACAAAAATATAATAATTATTATTATGGAACCATTATATAAATAATTTTTAATATAAATTGATATTAAATTTATTTTTTAGAAAGTTATTTTTAAAATTTTAACTATAACCAATTATCTTCTTAATTTTATTTCTTCAAAAAAATATATTATACTCGGTGAAAATTAAAAAAATAAAAATTATAACAATATTAATAGATCTTTCAATTTTATGAAAATGATACATCCCAAATATAAGTAATCGTAAAATCATATGATCTTACAATTAAGTTCGTGATTTTGATAACTTTGTCGATCACTATAAATTTATAACACTTATATTGACAAACTCATGATCATCAAAACAATTACATGATTCAAACTGAAATGTGAAGAAAAATAGTTTGGCATTTTTTGCATGATAATCATAATATAAAAAAAATAATGGACGTATATTAGTAACCAATATAGTCACTATTAATTGAATCTTTGACATATTCACTAGCTCCTCAATTTTAATTAAAAGTGTTTCAATTTTATCATTATGAAGTTAAGATTTTCATTCAGCTAATTAATTTTGTTAAGAGCCACAGTTATATGTAATTTGCTTTATCAATAATGAAATGTGTTAATTTTTGTTAATTACTCATAGGTGGCAACCCAAAAAATGGGGCATCTATCTAATTTCATAAACAAAAAAGATATCTATCTATTAAGACTTTCATGTACCAAAATTAACACAAAAGGAAAAAAAATTTGTTCCTCTTTACCATAGAAAATGTTATCAATGGAGCATCCAGAATGACTTGCATTGTCATTCTTTAAAAGGTTTATCAAAGGATAACGCGAATAAAAAAAATTAGTCATGAGAAAGAGTATATAATATATACATATCAGTCGAATAATCTCGATTTTAGATCAATAATCTCCATTATGTAGCATAGGTTGACGATATGTGATACCTTAGATTTTTTATCAAGGGAAATTTGGACTTTTGGCCAAACCGATCTCCCATATTTAAAGCCCAAATCTCTTTTAGAAATCATTTTTCCTCATATGGGCTAGGTTTGAAAGAGGATCAAGAGGAAGCACAAAGATGAAGAAGAGGACGAAAGAGAAGAGAAAATTAGGATTGAAAAATATGTAAAAGGGATCCAAACTCCTCTCTTCTCTTTCAATATTCTTCTGAGAGCATGAAGGTACCTTATCCTCATATTGAATTTTAATTGAGGGTACATCGATTTTCAATGTCCAAATATACAAATTATGTATAGATTTATGAGATTATATGTTTAGAAATGTAGAGATCTAGATATTGGGGTTCATATGTTCTTCATATTGCTTATGTTGGGGGTTGAACCCTAGATCTATAAATTTAATGTTTTGCATGATTTATGATGATCTTTTTTAATCCTATATTGAGTAGAAAACATGTATGTATCATCCTTTATTAAGTTTGGATTAAAAATCGTGTAAATTCTAGCTTGGCATCGATCTCCAGGACGCCTCACTGCCATGACAACCCTCGTCACGCCCGTGAGCGCGAGGCTAGAGTTACAACCGAGGAAAAACTCTCGCTCATGCCCATGACAGCTTTTGTCACGGTCGTGACGAGCCTCGTCACGCCCTAAACACGAGGCTGGGAGTTTGCATGGCAACAGGGTCTCTCACATGATCGTGATGACGTATCAAGCATGACCGAGACATCACTAGTCACGACCGTGAGCGCATGGAAGAATTGACGAGCTCAACATTGGTCTCGCACATAGCCGTGACATTCCAGATACGATCGTGCCCAAGAGGGAAAGTGTCCTAAGTCACGGTCACAGGCATGGCACCCCTGTCACGATTGTGCTTAAATATTGAGTATATGATATTTAAAAGTTATTTTTGAGATATTAATAGTATGTATTAATATTTATTTATTATATAAGAACCTAGATACACGTATTGCATGTTCCCACGTAACTAGGTTAAATTTTAAAAATTGAGTGATGTAAATGTTTGTTAATTGCAAAACATAATGAATCCAGTTGTTGATGATGTTATATGTCGACCCTTTGACCCTTTATCGAATTTTTAAGAATGATCGTTACACACATCGGCAACTGTTGCCTTCAAGCGTGAGGAGAGCATTGTTTCCAAGGCTTAGCTAGTCTATTATGAGGGTAAGAAAAAACATAACGTAAATGAAAAGAATCAATGATCGATCGAATGAAAAGATGTTTTCAGGAAAGTGAAAGTCTGAAAGGATTATGAAGCAACCCTGAGGAAGGGTATTGAAGCTATAGTTATGATAAGTGTACATCACTTATATGTCTATGGATTGAATTGTTTAATTGTTATGAATGTTTCCATATTATATGTATGATGATATGATTACGCTATTATATTATTAATGCATGATGATAGAATGATATTGTTGAATTACGTGTAGATCACATGTTAAGTACATGCATGCATATTGTTTTCTTCTTATTATATGAAGATGATTATACATACTTTAATTAGAAAAATCTCTGTACCTTGAATCCGTGCAGGTACCCAATGAATGGATGAATGGCGGCTCAACTCATGACAAAAAAAAATTGCACATTAGCTTAAGAGTCTTATAGTCAATCATCATTGAGTCTATTAGACTATGAGTTTTACAAATATTTTCTATGATGGCATTTGACTATGGTTTTAATATGCTTTAAATTGCTATTTGTGATGTTTTAAATTCTATAGCATTACTTTGACATTTTATGATGTTTTTCATTTTAATTGAAGGTTTTATTCTATTTAAAATTACTATTTTATATTTTCACTGCAGTAGATGAATATTATATTTTATTATGATTATGTGATCCAATTATCTACTTGTGAATGAAATTTTGAAACCTTACACGATATGTATTAAATGATGAAAAAAATAACCTTAAGTGGTTTCCCAATCAAACTATTTTAGATAATTAAATATTATTTTTTATCAAATGCTGTGCAGAATGGGCAAATTGATTGATATAAAAAAATAAGGGGACCATATATATAATATAGGGGAAGAACATAACACACCACATGCCTGCATGACTCCCACTCCCTCAAAATGCTTTGAAGGGTCACCACTGTGAAATGGACCACTCAAACACCCATGTGTTGATATATATATATATATATATATATATATATATATATATATATATATATATGAATTTATTTTTTCTTTATTTACTAACTTCTAACTCCACTTCATTAAATTCTGATATATTTCATCTTATTTACTACTTTCTAGACGAGTCAATTTCGTCTGATTAGACGAAGGTTTTTGTTCCAGTGACTTGTCAAAAATCATCAAACGTAAAAGGCATAGAAGTATGCGAAAGTGGACCAATTCATACTTTTTGTATAAACTCATCCTGAATCAAAGATTCTGCAACTTATGATCAGCCTTGACTTGATGAATTCTAAGTGATTGAGGGTGCTCGAATTTGATCTTTGGAGCCTCATTTCACTGATTTATTTTTTCGATTTTGAATTAGTCCACTGCTAATAATTCTGAGATCTCCAATAGACAAGCATAAAAAAAAAAAAGATTCTGCAACTTATATTTGTCGAGAATATGAGTTATATACTGTGACAAGGACGGAGAACAAAAATTTGATGCACCGACCGATCCACCACGTTACAGTGTTCAACGGTGGCGAGGATCACTCTTTTTGTTAGGTCACAAGTCAAAACGTATAACACAAATCACTTTCTTATGTGTAGTTCTTTTAATATGGTCCATGTGCACACCGCCGATTTTGTTTTTTTTTCTCTTCTACTTGAATTCTCATAAACTTAATAACCACATGTGTTTTACAAATTCATTGATCTTTGTGAAAAGTAATTGTTATAAAATCTAAAATTTTAACAACACTAGCATGTAAAATTTCCATGCAATGCTAATGGAGGACTCCGACGAGTTATGTAAATCTTGTCATAACTTTTTTTTCTTCCTTTTATGAAAGGTTAAAGTAGATTAATTGGCCCACAACAAATTAAGGAGACAAAAGATTGATTCGCATACCCCAAGGAATGCAAGAGCACCGTTACTGTATGGCAGGTTAAAATTTAATTATGAAACAACTTTTTATGTCCTATATTATTATTATTGGCCTAATTAGTGGTCCCCCAACATTATTGAGCAGAACGGCGTCCAAGGGCCTGTTCTGGAATGCGACGTTCATATGGATGCAGTATCTATGAAAAGGAGAGTACATAAAGTGAGACAGAATTAGATGCATGATCACTTATGAAAGATCCTGGAAAAATCTTGGAGTCCAGTGAAGTATTGACTAGATGAACAAGACAAAACTTTCATGTCTTATTAGTCTTTTCTTCTTCAAACCAACAGCCTAAGAAGAGAGCTTCCAAACATTCTGATTAACAAGAATATACTAATCAACAGTCGACATGAATTCACTATTCTGTCTAGTAAGGGATCATGAGACTTGAGTGCAAGGATTGGACCGAGATAAAGGTGAAAGGATGAATATGCCAATTTTTAATGGAAACAAAAGCTATGAGAGAACATCAAAATATTTGATAATGGTTATTCATACAAGTTAACTCCGCCTATGTTTTATAGCCGGTCCCAAGCCCGGATAAAAGAGGAGGGTTGTGTTAGGCCCCGACAGCCAGCGTAAAACCCTGTCGAATCTCATGAACATGGATCAACGAAGTCGTATGATCCATGTAGCCGACCCCACCTAGTGGGATAAAGTTTTGTTGTTGTTGTTGTTGGTTATTCATACAAGTTATGGTTTATTTTGATATCACGATAAGAGATGTCACAAGCATTTCAGAATGGCACCACTTGTGGATAACACATTTTCTATGGAATTCATGAGCCTGAAAATTAATAAGGTCTAACAGTTTCGGATGACTACATAGCTCAAACTAAATCAAACAGTTTGCAAGAAAACTTTTAAAAGAAAAATGGCCATGACGACTCCATCATGAGATTCCAATTCCGTATGCAGGAGTCTTGAACAGAAGTAACATCTTCAGCGGTACTGCAAGTATCATATGAAAGATGAAATGAGCCAACGCAAACAAGGTTTAATCTATCAAACTTATATCAGAAGTTTTTTGGAAGATATAATGTGAGAATAGTTAAAATATGGGAGAAGGCAAGCAAAAGATGTTGGAAGCACTGCAACAAAAGGATATTGAAAAAAAAAAACAGTCCATGAAAATACTATTGCATCTCCAAAATCTCAAATTAGCAAAAAGAAATATACTCCAAAAAATCTACACCAATTACACAGTTTTTTTTACAGAGATAACTACAAGAGCTGATTAAAAGAAAAAAAAAAGAACATGAATGTGAATAAAAATAATGCTATTATTTTGGGGGTCAAATTAAGTGGTCACAGTAAAGGTCATCACTATTCCAACAGGAGTTGCAGGGTTCAATACCTCCATACAAGGGAGTTCAATCTACCTATCCAAATGAACCAACCAACAGGTTCACAATCAAACAGCAACTTCAGAATTATTTAATAAACAAAGGGAACAAAGAAATCACTCAAGCTTTCACACAATTCACTATACTAAACAAATGCATGACACAAACTTAGAAGAACTAAGATGCACAATTTAATTTACCTTGATGAATCCAATTTCCTTAGCATTGCTACGGAAGCATTGTCGGCAGCACATCAGCCCATACTTCCTGATAATTGCATGTGGATTGCCGCAGACCCGGCTGGGATTTGTTAAAAAAATCATCATGAGCTTGCCGATCATAAAAGATAAAGAGTAATCCTAAAATTATTATTTATCCATGTTCCAGGAGCAATACTTCCGAGCAAAACAAGACATTCCCACACTATTATCAATCAACATGTAGAAGAGAGCTAGAGAACACGTCAATTACCAAGAGAACGTTGATGCATTGTAAAAACTATTGAGGGGCAGGACATAAATCAAGAAAAACGTACAAATTTTTTTGAGAAGGATAAACTCGTACAATTAATTTAAAAAATTAACCACAAGTTAGAAGAAAGAATAAAACTTTGCACAAAAAAAGAGCAAATCAGCATACTGCGAGAAATCTGATCAATATCAGCAAAAAAAAAAGGAAAAGAAACGAAAACCAAGGAATTCCTAAACGAACATTGAAACGGTTTAGATATCACAAGATCCAACATAAAGAAAAACAAAGTTTAATTTCTTCAGCAAAATTAAGAAAAGAAAAAGAATCGAATCGATTGCTCACCAAGCTCGGGATCCGGGGCCGTAGTTCTTGGGGTGCGAGTTCCAGACATTGGAGTGCCCCATCTTTAGTTCTCTTTCCTTCTACCTCGACGGATGGTTTGATCGATCGATCGATCGATCGATCGCAGAAGGCAACCAAAACAACGAGCGAACAAGAGACGATGCAAAAGCGGCTGACGAGAAAAGTGAGAAGGGTTTAAGATTTATAGAGCGACATCAAACCCTAATTTTATGAAGAGTCCGTGTCCGACGCTATTTTTGTCCGGAAATTTTATTGGGCTGAAGAGGCCTTATTGGGCCCGAAAATATCTCTTGTATTATTCACTTAACCCAAAACAGGGTATTATCAAGTCCCATACTTCAAGGTAAAAAAAAAAAAAAAGCTTTTTGCACTAATAAAATGTCATATTCATAATTTCATTCGTATAGAATTATAAATTTTAATGACATATTATATGGTTAATAATGTTAAAATATAAATTTTAATGACACTTATTCAGATACTGAAAATTATTAAATTTGATTAAAGTATTAACATATTATATATTTATCGTATTATGCCAGATGGAGGAGGAATATGATTTTTAATATTTGGATTATCTAAAAATCAATCAAATAACATAAAGTGACACATAAATAAATGGATTATATATATTTATATATGCACGCATAAAATATTTAAATAAATTGTGTGAAAAAAAATTTATATGATAATTATCATAATCTAATGAATAATTTGTGATTTTAAATGCCAAAATTTGATTGGACAAACATTTTTTTGGGTCCGGACTCATGGGTGCACTGACTACTAGCGTGATTGAACGAGAGCGATATGAATAAATCATAATCAAAATAGTGACTCTAAGGATCGAATCTGGAACTACTAACATCAATCATCCTACCGCACAATTCCGCTACCCAATTGCGCCAATCATCCTTAATTTAATTGGGCAAACATTTGAAATTGTCATCAAAATTTGATCCTAGCACTAGCATCTTGTGACTTCTTGTTCAGGATATTATATTAACCGACTTTAAATTGTCATGAAAATCTATAAAATTCATGGAGTTTCCTATCTCTCTACAAAAAGGCAAAAATATTATCTAACATGATTGCTAATGTAGAGTTCAACGAAAATTAGAAAAAAAAAGAGCACTCAAGACAACAATTATTACCTTAGGACCATGTTCATTTTCATGATGTATTTTTTTATCATTATTTCTTCTTTAAAGATTAAGAAAGTTAACACTTCCGAGTCTCACGCACATGGACTTTGGAATTAAATTTGTAAAAAATATTATAGCCTCATGTTTAATGCTCTATCATATTGTCTAATGAAAATATTAGTGCAGATTATAAACTAAATTAAATTGCAATGAAATAATATAATTTGATATTTAAGGGTGAAGACGATATCCAAATAAATATGCATTTGCATATTAGATCACTCAAAAAACATCATGTGCATAAAAAAATTTTGAATTTATCATTATACATCACTTTATTTGTCAAGAATGAAGAATATCGAAAATAGAGTTGAGATATCTGATTCTTCTAGATATTTAATGAATTAACTTTTGATATCTTTATTCCTATAAGCATAATGAAACTACTTTATAAGAAAATTTATATCTCATACGTTACCCTACCTTTAACATGGTATAAACTTATCTTTCACTCAGTCAGCCCTGAGAAACTCACGTAAAGTAGGTTAGACTATAAATTTCCTTGGAATCATATCATAAAAGAAATCATAATGTCTACCTTTACCATGGAAAAATATGGTATTATATGAAATTGGATTCAACAATTTTGAACTTGTAGGATGGAAATAATCTTGATTTTGTTATTTTGAGTAATAAATTCAATGAATCATGGAATAATTTGTAAGAATTTCCTCGGATAACAATTAGTTGGAGTTTCCTTTTATTAGCACCAAGATTGTATTTCAAGAATTTTTTTTTTATTTTAGAAAATAATTAGATCCTTGTGAAATTCTAATTTGTTCCTCCTTTGTTTTCTTTTTTAACTTTCATCTACTACCAGAGCATCGATGGCACTTATTCCTCATGTTGCAACAACCAAAGATTATGACAATGTCCCTAATGTTTTTAAAACTGAACTGATCGTCGAATCGGCAAGTGGGTTATGATTAGTTTAATTGAGTTCAACTGGATTGAATTGATATTTATTAAAATATTTTTTTATAATTATAATGATATATTATGAATAATACTATAAAAAGTACCTAGAAATACCTTACAAAATATTGTGCTTAATTAATATTTTATTATTTTCTAAATAATAATTACATTAAATATTCTTTATGAACTTATTGAAAATCTATTCCAATTTTAATAAGTTTAACATGTTTGGATAGCCGTATTATATTTAAATAATATGAGAATATTTATATTATTAAAAAATATGCCAATTTGGAGCTCTTATATTATATTTATAAGAATTTAAAGTTGAACAACATAATTTTATTAAATTATTATTGCTATGTAAATATTATAAAAAATAAATAAATCACTTAACATATAAGTCCCCAGAAAACTTAACTAAAAGATTTACCTTTATTCTTTCAATTAAAAATATTTATATTTGTTTGTTTTTTCTATTAATATCTTTTACTTTTGTTGTTAATTTAATTATTCTTAAAAAGCTTTCCTTCCATATATTTATATTAATTATTTTTTCTTCCTTTTTCCATTTAATTATTTTCATTTTTATTTTTTCTATCACTTCTCATTTTTTTCCTTGAATTGTTCACTCATTCTTCATAAATTTCTCACTAATTTATGCACCCTGATTTTCCTTTTTCTCATTTCCCAATGATTTATTTCCCTTTCTTTTTATATGATTTTATCATACCCAAATTTTATTTTTTGTTCAAAAATTTAAAACCGGATTGAACTAGTTCAATTGGTTGAACGATTCAACTCGGTTCAATCCGATTTTTAGCTATTTTTTTGGTTTTGAATGAAAATCGACCCAGACTGGCGGTCCGTTCACTGTTAGACCAATCGAACTGACCAGTCCGATTCGATTTTCAAAACACCGAATGTGCCAACCAATTATTCACAGTTGATGCGGACAAACTATACCACTTGGGCAATCAAGGTGGAGGCGTTGTTGGACGCCAGGGAATGGACACAAAGAAGGATAAGGCAACAAGGGTATACGTTCTTGCTAGAAGACATCTTACTGTAGGTCGTGTAAAAAAAAGATTGCAAAGAAGCTTTGGGATTGCCTTAAAACGGATTCACGGGGCAGCTCATGTTAGAACAGCACGCCTATCAACATTGAAGGGCGAGTTTGATGAACTGAGATTGAAGGATGGAGAGACACTAGATTAGTATGCCAAAAAACTAATCGGCAGTGAGATATACCAACCTTTAGTGGGATGCTCAGTGATGTAGGGATGGTAAAGAAGCTGCTCAAACGGTTTTCGCTGCCATCGAACAATTCTATGACCTTGAGGCATGCCATTCGTGGAAGCAGTTGAGTGCTTGAAGACTTTTGAGGAGAATGCATGTCTACGAGCACCAAGCGGCAACAGCGATGGCCAAATCCTGTTCAATCAAACAGAGTGGCAGATCACATGAAATGGGAATAGAGGCAGCCACTTGTCATTAAGCTAAACATTGAACTTGCAAAGGATCAAAATTGCAACCGGGGAGGACGTGGCGGAGGCCACGAAAGAGGCAGATACAACAAATTGCCACACAAAGGAGTGGACAACCTTGGTTGGGGAGACCGTGACAAGATCCACATCAAGTGCTTCAATTGCTACAAGATGGACCATTACGTGTCAAAGTGCAGGAGAGAGGGGGGGGGGGACTGAGGAGGCAAATTTATCTCATGTTGAGGAGGAGCTCGCACTCTTATTGTCAGCAAGTGTGGAGATGCCCTGTAACGTTCCGAAATTCAAACTCGCCACGCGGCGAAATCCCCTATTGGAGCAATACGACAATGTTCTTCTTTCATGTGGGTGGTCAAGAAAAGGTGCCACATAAGCGGAAGACTTAAAAATAAAATATACAACTTTTAAAAATATAAATGTGAAAGCTAAATAGATAAAAGTCCATAAATACGGGTACATAGTGTGAAAACTCGGTAATATAAATAAGTACATCACATGACATAATAAGATGTTCATGGACCACATCATAATACAAAATACACATAGGTCTCGCATATAACTTGATGACATAAAATAGTAAAGACTAACTACTATATCCATGTACACACATACTATCCGAGCATAGATCTTCGCACACACATCAACCGAGCATGACAGGTCAATCAAGTACTTGTGGAAATCAACACAGGGAAAGAGAACCCTCCCGTTAATACAAGGTTAAATGTGATAACATATGAGTCATAAAGATGATTCAGAAAGCATAAGCATGATTCATGAACAATATCATAAGAAATTATGGGGATCATCATGTATGGGACAATGGATTATTCATTTCATCAGTCCATGTAATATCTTTAAGTTTCATTCTTTTCATTCATAGACCATGATGGAAAAATTTATCATCAATGGTCAACAACATGGCTGATGGGAGCATTCATCTTTTCATTGGAAAGGCATAACATTCTTTGTCCAATTTTTCTTTCGTTCCATATTATGTTCATATTCATATGGACAAAGTTCGTTCATTTATCTTTTATCTTATTCATGGGTTGGAACTCTTCATTTCTTTAGGATATGTCATGCGCACATAGGGTGCAAATACCTAATCATAATATAGGTTAGTGGGGGATCAGTGCCATGACAATGCCCCTAAAAGGGATGAATGATCTCGCTAAGGCGACAACATTCGTATGAATGACCTCGCTCAAAGCAGAAACATTTGTAGATAATAGGAGAAGGGGCCTTACCCAAAGGCAGGGGCCTTATCAAGGGAAGCACAACAAACAATAGACTTCCTATTTAGGTAAGCATGACATTCCTCTATTTCATATTTTATCTTTATTAACCTATTCTCTTATCTTTTGATCATGAGGATCAATCAAGGCTTTTATGAAGCAAGGTTGGCTCTAGGTTAATGTTCGTAAATCATGGGGTGTGGAAACAATTAGGTGGACTAGAGTAAATCATAGTGTTATCTTATAAGTAAAATCAAGCAGTTTCTATCCACCTTCGGATGCCCGAGAGTCGAGCGATCATCTAGTCCACAGGTTCCTCGGGCACCCGAAGGTCAAGCGGTCGCCTAATCATAACATATCTTTCGATTGTTCCAAGGTTGGGCATGAATCGGACGTCCCAAAAGGTCGAGGGTCGTCCGATTCTTCCTTGGGTAAAATTGTGAGTTCTCGGCCTGAAACTTCCAATCGCCCGAAAGTCCGCCGATCATCCGTGTTTACCCAAGTCGCATAGTAATCATTCATCAATTGATCGATTGAGTCGTTCAGTCGACTGGTGTCAAAATCGAAATATCAAAGTGGACATCCGAAAGAAGTTGGATCGTCCATTCCAATAGTCCGCCAGCTTCTGCTGAGACGATAATGGGTGCCTAATTTAGGATTGGTCGACTGCTCCTACTAGGCAGAACTGCAAGTCGTTGCGGAGTCCTTGCGGTTTTAATTAGTTTTCGAAACATAGAATTCATCAATCTAAATTATGTCTAACATTAACTAAACAAGGCATGTGGGCATGATTCATAAGCCATAACTTCAACATATGCATCATAATCATTCTTTTCCTATATCATATGGTTGACTTAATATTTCAACATAATACATCATTATCTCAGTGGTCATCTTATTTATAAGCAATAACAAAAAGCATCATTCGTTGTCCATCTTCATGCTAAGAAATTCATGCTTATAAGACAATAATCAACATAACTTCTAGAAATCATTATAACATGGAAATTAGAACCTAACTTCCATATCTTAAGCATGCATCTTCTCATGTACATAATCATCATGTGAAGTCAATAATCAAGTCATTCATGGAAATCAAAATCAGCATGCTAAATATTCTAATCATTCATCATATAAGTAACATTTAAGCATACAATCAAGACAATAGTTCATGGAATTATCCTACCCTTCATATAGCATTATCTTAGGCCTAAATAATCCTTAGATAACATGCTAAACCCCCCTAAAAGAATCTTATAACTTAGATTTTGTTAACACACCTTAAAGCCTAGTTTTTGGTTGTTTTTTCAGTGGTCGAAGCTCTAGTCCTTCTTCCTTCCTCCTTGTCCTCCTTCATGATCAGCACCTAGAGATCCCTCTCCAAAGGCTTCTGGCTGAGCCCAACTAATGGAGTACACACAAGAAAAGTGGTGGAAGAGAAAAGGATGAGAAGGTGAAAAGAAATACTGCAAATGAGAGGTGTGGGGTTTATAAAGGGAATGGAGGATGGGTCTTTGTGCCCCCACAACCCCAAGGGTCATGAATATGAAGGGGTTGCACGAAGTTCCAAAGGTTGTGTGGGAAAAAGATGAGTTAAAGTTTGATTTGATTTCTTATTTAAAAATTAGGCGGCCGTGCACCGAGCATCGAAAAATATTTCAATCGACCGGTGAGCCAAAAATAAAAATAAATAATTTTTTTTAATTTTACGAAATTTTGAGATGTTACATGCCCAACCAAGTGATATTAGATGAAGAAATGATGAAACCACGACTACCAACTACAAATGACGATAACACCACCATCAGTGATGTTTGGTACTTCGACAATGGACCAAGCAATCACATGACAGGTGAGAGGAAGAAGTTCCATGATGTAAATGAGTCCATCGAAGGTCAAGTAAAGTTTGGCGGCGGCTACATTGTGCACATAAAGGGGAAAGGGCCAATGCTGTTTCAATTTTAGGGCGGAGAATAACAACTACTTACTGAGGTATAGTACGTCCCCACTTTGTGAAATTATATATTAGCCGTGGACAACTAGTAGAGGAAGGCAGCAAGATTATCATGTTGGGAGAATATCTTTTGGTTTATGAGATTAATGGAAGTTCATTTATCAAGATTGGCTTCCAAATTGCATTTACAAAGCAACTATAGAGAATTGTGAACTTGTTTGTCTACTTCCAAATCTTTTTGATCTAGTGTGTTGTGGCATGATCGACTCAGACATGTCAACTTCCATTCCATGAAGCTAATGACAGAGAAGATGGTGGTGGGAATTCTTCTCATCATGCATCCAAACAAATTGTGGCAAGAATGTTTGATTGCGAAGCAAACAAGATAGCGCAAACAAGAGAGCCGTTCCCTACAATAGCAAATTATCGAGTGAAGGAGCCACTCGAACTATTCCATGCTGATATCTGTGGATCAAGAGATTGCCCTTACTTCATAAGAAATATCAAATTAAGCTTTAAATTTTATCAATTCTTAGCACACACAAGGCTGCAAGCCCACAATAGTCAATATAGTACTTAAGGATCGATCCATAGGGATAAAGCTTGTAAAGTTCACACTTGATTGAAACCGTTTAGAAGGAAAAGCTAAGTTCGTGATTGTTCAAACTTTTAATGAGATAACACTAAATTAGAAAATACAGCAAATGAAGTTACACCAAATTTTTTAATTTTTAATCCAAAAGTAGTCTGAATCAGAGTAGATAAACACTAGGACTTAGGAGTTTTCACTTGGGATTAATGTTCTCGGGACATTGAATTAGGAAAAAAATGATAGACTGCCCTCGGCATGCGCATGAGTATGAGATCGTGACATAAATCACTAAGCTCATATCCCCGACACTCTCGTGCACATGAATGACACAATTTGCGCATGCTGATGGAATCAAATACCCAGCTCTAGCAACGCTCTTGTGTACTTTGAGCAAGTAGATTAATCAAATATCCTCTACATGGATTGAGCTAAGTTTCACACCATCTTGGCCTACTGGGTTCTTTGAGAAATAACTGAAGATTCAACTTGACCTCTCAGCCTAAGTCAAACTATAGTTTGTGAAGATCCCTCTTGGGCGAGCACCTCTGTGGTCGAGGATTGCGCGGAACAAATTAAGATCAAGTGATTAAGATCCAAATAAGGAATGAAGACCGTGACTCCTATGGCCTCTCTAAAGATGGCTTTCCGAATGCATGCCCTCTCGGATTGTTCGCAGTCATAAAGAATGAAAGTTCTCTCTCGAGTAGGAGGTTATGGACTCAATAAAAGCAGGATCTAGACGAAAAGGAAAAGCGAAGAGCAGAGCAAACTCAACCCCAAAATATGCACTCCATGAATTTTCGCCTTTGTTGATTGAGCCTCTGTCTTTGTGCATATACAAATGATCAATGTGAAGATATTCCTCTCAGACCGAGACTCAATGAACATACGACGTCTGAACTAAAATTCAGCAAACACCATCACAAGCACAAGATCATCACAGAACCAAAAATTGCTTGAACTGCATGTAGATAGCTCTGTCCAGCCTCCATACCCCTCGGCAATCAACTGGACAGAGGTGGAAAGTCCCTCTCGAGTTGCATTCAGGACAAATTCTAAAACTCAATCAAAATATGAAATCATCAGAACAAATTGAACATAACAAATCATAAGATTTCAATAAAATGGTAGAGTGTTCGACAGTCATTTAAGCAGAGGAAAGTCATAAATATAAACACAAAATAGAAACAATTCAAGATCGGCATCCCCCAGCCACTTGTTGGCTGATTTAATTACACATTAGGAAAACTAGAAAAGAAAGAGAAAAAAAAAGAAGAAGGAGGGAGGCTATTGGCCGCAGCCTCCTCTTCAGCAGCAAATGGAAACGGCCAAAATCAAAACTCTCTTCTTGGTCAGTCACCTTGCTCTTTTATAGTCCTGTAGTCCGGTGCCACTTGTCTAATTTTTGTTCACCAACTCCCTTATCTTTTTCTGCCAGCTTTCCAGCCAAAAAGAATCTTGTGGTCCCTCTCCCTCTTACCACCTATCCATTGTTCCAACAAAAAAGAATCTGCTTGTGGTCCTTCTTGGTTGTCTCTCTTCAGCTTTGCCATCTGTCCAACTTTTTCAGCAACTATTTTGTCCACATCTGCCCATAAAAGTATAGAGGAAGCTTCCTTCCTCTTGTATAAGGAATTTGCTAGGATGACGTGGAAAAACATCCTTTCCTTTGTTGTTCGCTGTTTTGGATAGCTATCATGGTGAATATGTTTCGTCTGCTCTCAAATCCATCTAAGTGTCTAGGTTGGGGTATTTGTCTGTGTGCCCTTATGCGTGCATATGGGGGTATATACTCGCATTCCTCCAAAATAATCAAAACAAGTAATAATATCCTAAGAATGCAAATTATAAGATAGGTGTGAAGAAATAATAAAAATTGCATTTCGTCAATAAAACATGTGTTCGAGAATAAAATATATCAAAATATGAGATTAATGCATGCTGAACATAAATGAAAAGTATATATAATTTCTCTACATCAACAACCAAAATTTCGACCATAAGGGGTTCTGATGTAATCGAGGAATTCATTGAACCCCTTAATCATGTTCCAAAAGTAGATCGAATGATGGAGCCCATGCCGATGAAGTCGACACACGGGTGGGTGGCATCTTTAGTGGCTAGATCACAGTGTTGTTGCAAAGGGTATATGGCAGAATGTCGGCAGAGGGGGCTGGCTCCGGTGCAAGTGATTGTCGTCTAGCTACAATGAAATTCTTTGTCATATGAATGATCACATATAGAGGTTTCGAGGGTCTCCTGATGTGGGGATCGAAGAGTTCGCAACATCTCCACTTCCATAACAACTAGCACGTGGTACCAGATGTAGTGAACCACGACGATTGAGTGTTCAGGGAGCTTCTACTCGAGCGGTTGGAGAGGAACAGAGCATTAAGTCTTGCCATACAAGTCTTGCATTGGTGCAGTCGAGAAGTGCATGAATAGTGGTCTCGACCACGAGGTTACATAGAGTGCATATATTTGTGTTGCTAAGTCATTGTGACCTTTCTAGTTCCAAACAATAGTCCAAAAGGTTGGGGTTGAGATCGAGAGTTGCGCGTCCGTCAAGGTTGAGGAGCCATGTTAGAGAATCAGGTGGGCCATGAGCAACTAGCGGCTGTGATGATTTGATAGGAGAAAGGTTCCATTGGGTGTTAGAGCTTATCAAATCGTGGACCTTCATGCATCAGAGTTAAAGGTGAATAGGACCAATAGTGCATAGGGCCTATATTGTGCTCCTAGGTCCAGACCTCATCCCAAAAGCCGACTTCATCGCCTGTGCAATGCACCACCCTATATCAGGGCGCACATTGGGCCACACTTTAGAGGGCCCTCCACGTGGGGGAAGCGTCACTCCTGCACAAAAAAGAGGGAAGTGTTGTGAGATGGTTATCATATTTGCTTCGTAAGATACGTACCCATAGTTGGTCCTTCTACACTGCAACTCTACAACAAAGTTTGGATAGGAGCTACTCATTGGTTGCCACAACCTCTTGATCCCCAATCCACGCAGGGGGCACGTTATTGTGTCCCAGCTAATAGTGTGGAGCTTGCATATTTCAGCTCGATGCCTGTGAAGTTCCATATGATCATTCGATCTCGTCAAGGACTGAGCAAGTAGTTGCATGGTATGCAGAGTGTATGCCGGGGTGGTCACGATCATTGAGTTAATGATAGTGAGTCTTCCAACCATGGAGAAGGTGGAGGCGGCCTAGACAAAGAGGCGAGCCTTAGCTCTCTCCATAATCTCCCATTGCGTGCTCCTAGTGGTTCTTCTATGGACAAGAGGGTCCCCAGGTTGCATCCCAAGTTTGTTGTCTTCGAAAAGTTGCTGCAACATTTCTTGTCTTGTGCTTCTACTGACGTTGGGTGAGAAGAAGATTGACAATTTTACTACGATCCTGAAGAAGACATCGATCATTGCTCTTACAATTGTAATATGTTGTTGGGATGCTTCGAAGCAGGTCGTTGGCAAACATGACATGGGAGATGCAGGACAAGCATACTCAAATTTGAAAGACCTCTAGCGACCTGCAGTAATCGCGTCATAGATCAATTGGCCTAGGTGTTCAATGCAAAGAGTTAAAATGTAAGGGGACAAGGGACATCCCTATCGTAGTCTTCTTTCTAGTTTGAAGGCTAGCATGAGCATGCCATTCCAAAGGACCTGCATAGTTGGGGGTGGTTATGCAGTCCATGATTGTTTTTATGGTGGCGTTGGGGAGGCCAGTTGCATGTAGCGTGTCTTCAATGACAAGCCACTCGAGGTTGTTCAAGGCTTTTCTGAGTTATCAGTGATTGCATAGCCTATTTTCCCTCATAGTTTCCTCATGGAATGGTTTGATTCCTGGGTAATAATGATGTTGTCGTGGATTTGTTGGCTTGAGATGAAGGCAACTTGGTTTGGTGCGATTGTAGTCAATTGGCAATCACCTTGGTGATGAGTTTAAAGGAGACGTTACATAGACTAATCGATCTAAAATCGCTAATTATTACTGGGTTTGTCTCTTAGATATGAGGGCTATAGGGTTGTGATTGAGTTTTGTGGTAGAAGCATGGCTAGAGAAAACTTTTCCGCATGAAGTGTGTGAGGTGGTCCTTAATGGTGCTCTAGTTTGGCTTGTAGAAGAGAGTTGTTTTTCTGAGTCAGACATAGTCGGAGCCCTGGAATCTCAAGCATGTACTACAAATAGACTTCATGCCCGAAGATAACCATGACTCGACTCCACCAGCACTGACGATGGCATATGTGGCCCCACAGGACTGGTGATAAGGACGCGCACTGCAGCCCAGGAAGCAGCACACAGCGGCACATTCATCCTTAAACCTCCTCACCTAGCACCCAAGCTTTGTTTAACTATGTCGGAAAACTTAGGCGAGGCTGTCATGCCTACCGTGGGTACACCATCATCACATTCTAGTAGCAGTAACAACACTAACCATGGCCCAATTCGATTCAAAAATAATGTTGACCTCATGGAGGAAATGAGGAGATTATAACTCTAGGATAAAGAGTTAAATGATGAGCTTCTACTACTCGAATCAAAGGAGCCATCATGTTATAAAGAAGCTTCTGGACAAACCAATTGGGAGGAAGCAATGGATAAGGAGATTGAGTCCATTGAAAAAAATGCAGCCTCGAATCTTATTGAACTGCCAACATGCAAGAGACCCATAGAATTGAAGTGGGTATATAAGGCAAAGTGAATTTTTGACGGTGAAGTGGTCAAGCACAAGGAAAGGTTGGTCACAAAGGGATATGTTCAAAGTTGAGGTGTTGACTTCGAGAAAGTGTTTGCGCTAGTGACGAGGTTTGTCATGGTGCGGGTCATTCTTGCAATTACTGTGAACCAAGGTTGGTAGGTTCATCACATAGATGTGAAATTTGCATTCCTATATGGAGAGCTCGATGAAGATGTGCATGTGAATCAATCGGAAGGGTATGTTAACAAGGGTAAAGAACATTATGAATACAAACTAAGCAAGGTGCCATATGGACTCCTACAAGCACCACAAGCATGGAATACCCACTTGATAAGAGTTTGAAGCAACTTGGTTTCACCAAGTGTGCACAAGAGCAAGTTGTGTATACATAAGAGGAAGGACAAGTAGTTGGTGTTTATGTTGATGACCTTGATGAAATAGGAGAGGACTCGGAAGTGATTGCAACATTCAAAAGTCAGATGATGGATGAGTATGAAATGAGTGAATCATTTTATTTTATCTTAGAATTGAAGTGGCACAAGAAGGAAGACGAATGGCACTCACATATGCTAAGAAGGTGTTGTCACATTTTGGCATGGGTGAGTGCAATCCGATAAAGACTCTTATGAAATAAAAGCTCCAACTGCACAAGGATTCAGATGGAGAACATGCAGATGCAGCTGAGTGCCAAGAAATGGTTTATTGTTTAAGGTATCTCCTAAACACATGACCAGATCTTTCATATGATGTCAGAGTAGGTACATGAAGAGGCCTAAGGTTATGCATCTCAAGGAGGTGAAGCAAATCTTGAAGTACTTAAAGGGTACAATTCATTAACATCTTGTGTATGTGAATGGAGGAGCTAAAGTGATCATAGGATATAGTGACAACAACTTAGCCAGTGATTTAGATGACAAAAGAGCACCATGACATTTTATGTCAATGAGAGTCTTGTATCATGGACTTCCTAGAAGCAGAAAACAATGACATTGTCATCATGTGAAGCTGAGTTCATGGCAGCCACCATAGAATCATGCCAAGCAATGTGGCTGAGTAATTTGACGGGAGAATTGACACAGCAAGAGTTGAAGCTAGTGAAGATATTTATTGACAATAAGTCTGTCATTGCATTGATGAGGAGTCCTATGTTCCATGGTCACAACAAACACATAGGCACAAAATTTCTTTTTATCTGATATTATGTTGAAAAGAGGAAAATTATTATTGAATTAATCTGCACACAGGAGCAGTGAGTTGATGCACTGACAAAGGCATTGCCCGAATGAAGTTGGCAACCATGCACATCGCCTAGAATGAAGTTGGCAACCATGCACCATCTGCTGGGCGTTCTTGATCTAGAGACAAGTTGGGATTAGGGAGAGTATCACTACAAGAAAATTGACAATTAGAGACTCAAGGTTGGAAACGCTAGGGAGGCGCTATTACGTCTCTGTTGTGAAGAGCGTCTCCTTAGCGTCTAACTAGCGCCGCAAAATTGAGTCGCTGGAAATCGGTGGCTAGTGGCGTCGCACTAGAGTCAAAGATAATGAGACACAACTAGCGCCACATGTTGACGCTATATCGACATTATTAAGATGCGATGTTTGCAGCTGTGCGAAGCAGGACCGCGTCGCTAAGTCGACGCGCAAGAGGCAGTAGGCATGAGACACTATTCCGGCGCCCACGTGTCGCTAATGTAGGCGCTAGTAAGGCGCTATATTGACGCAAATATGATCGTGCTTGTGTCGCCAATGAGACGTAAGATAGCGCTAAGTGTGATATATTTAAATTAGCGTCGACATGCGTTGAGACGCTATGGAGTCGCTACTTGCACATTTTTTTTACCCGCCCCAGCCTCATTTTTTCCCTTCCCACACCATACAATTTATAATGCATCTCAAAATGCATTGATATTCATCACAGGCAATATAAAAGCATCACAGGCAATATAAAACCATCATAGGCATAATATATATCATAAGAATACGAAAACTACTAAACCAAACTAACAAACTATATGTATGTTTAAGTCTATAAGTAACAAATGCATAGTTTGTTTTCTATCCTAGGTTTGAGAGTTATTATTATCATTCCGGACGTTCGACCCAGACGTGCTCGGTCCATGGCCTCGCGAGGATGGATTCTGCGTCGGGATCAATCCTTGAATCGCCTGCAATAGAGGACCCAACTGCTGCGACACCTACTGCGACAACTGCTGCGACACCTGCTGCGATATCTGCGCCGATAATTGCTGCGATAGCTGTTGTGATAGCTGCGTCATATCAGGTGCAGCGAATGAGCTCGGAGCAGATGCATCTCCTACATATCCTCCGATCCTTCTAGGTATCTGAGCGGCTGTGCCGAGGCCACGCAAGTATCCCCTCGTGTCGTGCCGGCCACCTCCTCTCAAACAGTAGGGTCCTCTACGAAATAGAAAAATTATACAATTATATAATATAAATTATAGATCAAGAAATACGTAAATTAAAAACATGACTAAACCAACGAAGAAACATTACCTGGTGGCTGAGTACTCGGATCATCTTCATACTTTTCAGTCATTTTCGCATTATACTCATCCTATAAAATTTAAACATTATATATTTCAAAAATAGTGCACTAACGGCAACAACCAAATGACTATATCATGAGACTTACCAGAAGCCTACGAGCAGTGGGCGTGACTAAGTCGTTTGTCTTCCGGCTCTTATGTGTGACCTCATGGACCACACGAAAGTCTACGGGACCGCCTTCTTTCTCCTCCTACAATAAAGTTTCAAATTTGATAACATAAGTATAAGTCAAAAGTTTGATTAATTGAATTTATATGTAAATTACCATGCGTCATCGATGCTCGTCAAATCGCATCGATCCCCCTGTATGGATGTGGGCCTCGAGTTTCGAAAGACGGATAACTCTTGCCTTTTTCGACTTTCTTTGCCATCGTTCATCCGTCCTTTGTGAACATCAAATACTTACACTTTCAAAAAACTATAATTTTTATAAAAATAATGTAAAAGTATACATACTTACCACTTCCTACAGAGGGACTCCCAAACTGAGCGCCTAATATGTCTTGGGCATCTTTGTATGCCCTGCTCCAAAGTGAGGCCGGCGGACGTGACGACCTTGCGAAACTTGTATAATCAATTTCGGAGGTATTTCGCAGCGACCTCCTCAAAAGCTCTCTGGATCATCCCTAAACTAAGATCCGGGTGAAACTAATTTGCCTCCTACAAATAGAACGTTAAAACTTAGTAATTTTAAAACAAATATAAATCAAATTATGTAATCCAAATAGAAGATCATACCGTAAAGGCTCGAAAGATGTCATCTCGCACTTGAATTGGGACATCTTTCCAGGATCCTGCCCCTTCCGGCAAGTGGGAAAGAACGAGAGCACTAACATCCCGCACGGTACTAGCTGGTAAGAAAGTGGTCCTGCCAATTACAAAGAAGAATTAATTTTTAATGATAATCAAAACTATAACAAAATTTGTACAACTTATTTAACTTACCGTCGAACAATATTATTCACAGTGACCACCCCATTATCGTGTAACCCCTCTTCATCACTCGAAGAGGAATCATCATCCGGTACATCAGCTACGGGCCCTAATACATAATAAATCATTAGTGTCATACCAAATTAAAATTGTGATAATTGATAGATGTACAGTAATGTTCTCACCTCGATTGATGTGTACCGCATGATCAGTAGCAGTCCGCTCGTCTGAATGAATTGAGTCAGGTGCTTGTGCTATCGGCGGCGTAGCAACTGACATTATTAAAAAATAACTAATATAATTAATTGAGAAATATCAATAATAATAAATATATCACCTGACGTAAGATATCGCTCGCCAACGCTAGATTGTGGTGAAACGTCTGATATTCTTGGCGGTGGCAGTGGGGTAGCAACTGCCATCACAAGAAAATACATAAAATTTGGCTCCTACATAAAATTAAGTAATATACAAAAAATAACCTGGTGTGACAGGACGATCGTGGTCGTGCGATCGAGACGTACCGACTATGTTCCCCATCGACGATGGAGCAACTGTCACAAAAGCAAAATATTTAAAAAACTCTATCTCCTACTGTCTATTGCGTACAATGTGTCACGTACCTGGAGTGATACGCTCAGCAGACCCACCAATGGATCGCCTACTATGTGACGATCCGGCTACGTGCCCCGTCGGCGGCGGAGGAACTGATATTATTAAAAAAGGAATTTAACTATTATAATCAATTATAAATAAGCAGCTCACAATAAATATATTATCTGGTGGTTGTGATGGCTGACTCATCTGGAGTGAACGCTTGGAAGAGCGAGATGACCCAGATGCTCGACCCCTAGTAACCATGAATGAAAAAAAGGAAGAAACTTCTCTTATTATCGGTAACCATATATAACTTTAAAAAAAAGTAAAAAGCTTATGTCATTAGAATAACTACGGGATTCATTCGCTTGTTTCGTATTCTGATTCATTTTCATCATCTTCATCATCGTCGCTATAATCTTGGTTCGAGTCATCATCAATAAAATTATCGAAGTTCACATCCAAGAGGTCATTTGAATTGAACTCTTCTATTGGCTCAGCGTCATCGACCAATTGAAAATTCTCTACTCCATCGGCCACATCAATCGTCTCATTCACTCTATCTTCTTGACAGTAATCATCCATGGGCACATTGTTGTGTACGAATGATGTTTCATTCTCATCTACCATTGTTTCTGCTAAGAATAGTCTACTCCTCACCTTGCATGACGCCCACCATTCATCCTTGGTTCTTTTCGATGGATATTTAGCGTAGTACACTTGTTGTGCTTGTTCCGCTAATACGAATGGATCGTATGACTGAAGTCTCGATCGAGGGTTAATATCCACCAATTTAAACTTTTGATAGATCTGAACTCCTTTCTCTAGATCGAACCAACGACATTTTAGCACCACGACTTTGTTAGATTTTTCCAAATAAGATAATTCTAGGATATCTTCTATAACACCGTAGTAATCAAAGTCGTCGTCCCCGTACATTCTTCCTAAAACACATATGCCGCTATTAATAGTTGAACATTGTCAGCTATATTCTTCTGTATGGAACTGATATCCATTGACTATGACGCCGCAGTAACTAAGAACTTATTTCTTCGGGCCATGATCGAGATCTCGTATTTTGTTCTTTATGACTGAGCCATTAATAACCTACAAAAAAATAACTAAAAATTTAATTAAAAGTTACGAACTTATAACATTTAAGAACAAGCGGAAAAATTTCTCACTTCACATTTCAACCAATCGGCAAAATGTTCATCTCGTAGTTTCAAAAACTCATTGTTTGAAATTAATGGATTGATTTCTCGCTGTAATTATTCGAATTTCCTGAATTCATAGTTTTCAGTTAATACAATCATATAGCAACAATTAGCTTTAAATTATATAACAAATTAGAACAAATTGCCTTACTCGAGATACGACGTCACTTCGCTACAATTTGCAAGAATATAATTCTCAACGGCAGTGAGATCTCTGTCATTCAAGATAACGTTGCATCCTGCACCAAGAAGTCGACATGGGTACTTGAAGATGGATAGAATATTCATGCCAACTTCTCCTTCACCACCATCATCATTTCTTGGAACTTGGGTGTGTCGTGATTGTATGTGTGGCTCAAAGTATTTTGAAGTGAAGTTTGACACATCCTCAATGAAATATGCTTCACATATGGAGCCTTCAATTTTTGTCTTATTCTTCGCTTTCCTTTTCAAATATAGCATGCACCTTTCGAAAGGATACATCCATCGATACTGAACCGGACCAGCAATTTTTGTTTCATATGGAAGATGTACAATCAAATGTTCCATCACATCAAAGAAAGAAGGTGAAAATATCTTCTCAGCCTTGCACACGGTAATCACAATAGAAGTCTCTAACCGAGATATATCTTCTTTCCGAATGATGCATGCACAAAGCTCTTTAAAGAACATAGACAATTCTGTTAAAACCTCCCAGATGGACTTTGACAAAAGTTCTTTAAAGGCAATTGGAAGCAGCCTTTGCATAAAAATATGACAATCATGACTCTTCATCCCGTGTATCTTCCCATTGTCCAAGTTAAAACAATGAGATATGTTTGATACATATCCGTCGGAGAATTTCAATTGCTTTACCCATTCGAAAACCAATTTTCTTTGATCATAGCTCAAGACATAAGTAGCTTTTGACTTTTTGCATTTACCATTTTGAAGATGAATGATATCTAACTCTGGTCTTTTGCATATTAATTTCATGTCTTCGCGAGCCTGTATGCTATCTTTTGTTCTTCCTTTAACATCCATAATAGTGTTGAAGATGTTGTCAAATACGTTCTTCTCCACATGCATGACGTCCAAGTTATGACGTACCAAGTTTGAAGATCAATAAGGCAACTCCCAAAAAATACTTCTTTTATCCCAATTATGTTCACTTTCAAATCCAATTTTCTTATAACTACAGGCCTTCAGTCCGAATGAGACTTCACTAAGCTTGTTTACTTGCTCTAGCAATTCTTTTCTTGTCAAATGAGTTGGACACAAAGTGTTCTCGGATGTATTCTTTTTAAATGAGTTTCGATCACTGCGCATCGAATTCTCCAATGGCAGAAACATCCTATGACAATCAAACCAGCAAACTTTTCTACAATTTTTCAAATAAAAGGATTTCGTATTCTTTCCACATATAGGACAAGCAAGTTTTCCTTTTGTACTCCAACCACTCAACATTCCATATGCCGAAAAATCACTTATGGTCCACATTAATACGGCTCTCATAATGAAATTTTGCTTTTTAGATTTGTCATAGGTAACCACGCCATTCTCCCACAACATCTTGAGTTCGTCAATCAAAGGTCTTAAGTAAATATCTAAACTTTTACCAGGAGATCGAGGACCCGGGATGATATAGGTAAGCAATATATTCTCTCGTCTCATACACATGCTTGGAGGCGAATTATACGGTGTCACCAAAATAGGCCAACATGAATAAGCAGTACTCAATGAGCCAAATGGGTTGAAGCCATCGGTGCAAAGTTCTAATCTAACATTGCGTGATTCTGCAGAAAAATTCGGATGAAGTGCATCAAATCGTCTCCATGCCTCCGCATCCGAAGGATGTGTAATTGAATTTGGATCTTCACGTGCCCCTTCTCTGTGCCACCTCATAAATGATGCAGTTTTTTCAGAAAGAAATAATCGTTGTAATCTTGGAACAATCGAAAAGTATCTAAATATTGCATTTGCCACATTTTTTTCGAACTTTGAGAATTCTTTTTCGGCTTGAATCTGGGCTCGCCACAAATAGAACAACTCATAAGTGAGTTGTTTTCCTTGTAGTACAACATGCAATGATTGCAGCATGCATCAATCTTCTGATATTCCAACCCTAAATCTCTCATCAACCGTTTGCACTTGTAAAAATTTCCCGGTAATTTCTCAGAAACTGGAAGCATACTCTTAATAATGGCAAGCATCCGGTCAAAACAACTTTCGCTCATATTAAATTCTGATTTTAAGTTCATTAGTTGTGCCACTGCAGAAAGTGTAGTTTGCTTCACGCATTCATCCCATAAAGGTTCATCTGCCTCTTCGAGAAGATTATAAAACTTAGAAGCCGAAGGATTCTAGTCTTCTTCAATCGATGTTTCGCCAATATTTTCTCCTAACATTGCATCTCGTATCATGTCCCTGTACGAATTGCTCGAGTCGCCCACAACGGTATCTACATTACTTATTTCTTTAGCCCATTTTTCTTCGCCGTGAAAGAATCAATTAGTGTATGTAAGTAAGAAACCGTTGTAATATAAATCCTTCTGCACATCATATCTTACTTTCCACTGATAACATTTGCACTTTCGGCATGGACATAAGATTTTGCCATATGAAGAAGCAACACTTCATTTTGATATGCCACATTAATGAATTCATCAACACCATCCTTATATTCTTCAGTTATGACGCCATGTTTATCCTTCCAACGACGAATCCAACTACGATATGGCTTTATCATTTTTGTAACAAAGAACATTAAGCCAAGTAAGAAAATTCGTGTACTTGAAACATGTGATTTTGGACTTACGAAGTAAGTCCAAAATCACATGTTTCAAGTACTTCATCGTCAAATCATAATCTCATTTTATCATCAAGAATGTGGAAGTACATGAATTAGTTCATAAGTTAACTTAACAATTAACATAAGTTAACTTAACTTAAGTAATACTTAACTTAATTCATAACATGAATAAGTAATACTTAACTTAAATAATACTTAACTTAATTCCTAAGAGATGATACTTAATATTATACTTAATAAGTAATACTAATTAACTTGATCCAAAGAGATGATACTTAACTTAAGTACTACTTAACTTAATTCATAACATGAATAAGTAATACTTAACTTAAATAATACTTAACTTAATTCCTAAGAGATGATACTTAATATTATACTTAATAAGTAATACTAATTAACTTGATCCAAAGAGATGATAATTAACTTAAGTACTACTTAACTTAAGTAATACTTAACTTAATTCCTAAGAGATGATACTTAATATTATACTTAATAAGTAATACTAACTTGATCCAAAGAGATGATAATTAACTTAAGTACTACTTAATTTAACATGATAATAACATGAATAAGTAATACTTAACTTAACATGAATAATTAACTTAATTTAACTTCATGCATTAATAATTAACTTAATTTACATGGTGGCGGGCTAGTACCTTCTTAACCGGAGGACGGCGAAGGGCGGAGGGCGGCCGAGACGGCGGTGGGCAGTGGCGGCGGAGGAGGACGTCGGCGGCGATGGAGGGAGGACACAGCGGAGGGCGGAAGAGGCGGCGGTGGACGCGACGGGTGGCGATAGAGGCGGAGGGCGGAGGAGGCGAAGAGCGGAGGGCGGCCGAGACGGCGGTGGAGGCAGAGGGCGGCGGAGGCGAAGAGCAGAGGGCGACCGAGACTGCGATGGAGACGGAGGGCAATGGCGGCGAATGCGGACGGAGACGGCGGTGGAGGGAGGACGCGGCGGAGGGCGGACGAGACGGCGGTGGATGCGAAGGGCGGCGGTGTAGGCGGAGGGCGAATGACGCGACGGCGGAGGCGAACTGCGACGGAGGCACCCTGCGGCGGCGGTGGAGCCGAAGGGCGGCAGCAGCGATGGAGGGCGGGCGTCGGGGAGGGGGGAGGAGGAGGAGGAGAAGGGCGGCGGTCGAATGCGGAGGGCAGTGGAGGCGAAGGGCGGCGGTGGAGGGAGGTCATCGGACGTTGGACGTCGGGCGAAGGGCGAAGGCGACAGTGGAGGGCGTCGGAGGTTGGGCATCGGGGCACGTCGGGTGGGACGAAGGGACGATAGTAAATAGTAAAAGTGAAAACGAAGAAGAGGGGTTAGGGATTTAAGTAATTTTTTAGCGTCGCAAGGAAACGAGACGTTACGTAGACGCCATGTAGGCGCCGACACTGTCACAATTCGGCTAGAGCGGCGCTATAGAGAAGCTAATGTGTTGCTAAGATAGATAACATAGCGACACCATAGCGTCGTCGGAGCGTCTCCATTGTGTAGCGTCTCAACATCGCGACGCCATTGAGACGCCCATTAAAAGCTTTTTTCAAATTTTTTTTGTTTGTATGAAATTTTATTTATCAAAAACGTCTCATCGCATTATGCCCCGTTCCAATTATTTTATTTTCTTTCGATAATCTATCATGTATGTATACAAAATTATAAATATGTATGTATATGTGTATATTGTGTATATACATACATATGTAATATATGTGTACGTATATATATGTCTACGTGTGAAAGATTAAGTTACAACAATGTGTTTCGTCTATATGTATTATAAATATATATGTGTATGTATATGTCTATTCATGTGCGAGTCATATATATATAGATAACATGTATATGTATACGTATTCGAAGTGAATATATATATGTGTATTTGTTTATATGTGTCAGATTATGTTATAATAATATGTATATATGCACTTATTATATATAGGTATCAGCATATACGTGTATTTATATGTCTATATGTGACCAATTGAGCGAGGGGTAAAAAGTCGGCTTAGGAGGCGCAATACAGACGCCATTGAGTCGGTAGATTCATTTAGCGACACCGTAGCGCCGAACTAGCGTCTAAAACAATATGACGTCTCGAACGTGCGACGCTAGAGAGACGCCCATAGTGTCATCATAGCGTCGACATAAGTTGCGGCGCTCATTAAACGATAGGTGGACGCTATTGAGTGTCTACTGTGACGCTAACATATCACTCACTTAATCAACCATCGTAATCTCATGATTAAGTATATAATAATAATATATGCATAATTAAGATATTATATATATATTATATGTATAGATAACATAAATAATATAGGTAACAAATTATATATTTAGGAACACTCTTATCATGTAAAAATACATATATATATATATATATAATCGTGTAATTAATACATATATATGTTGATATTATGCTATTGATAATATATTTATAATCGTGTACTTAATACTAATATAATATTTAATGAATTTATTGATTGACATATAGTATATATAATATAGTGTTTAAATATATACAGTAGCGTCTCATTAGCGTCTCCTTTGTTTGAGACGTCATATAGCGTCGCTTTAGAGTCTTCAGACATGAGACGCTAGTGTCGTGTCTAAAGTGGTCGATGACAAAACGGCGCTAGGTGCTACCGCGCATTTGCGGTTCGTGGCGCGAAATAATAACGTCTACGTAGCGTCTCGATTGCACTAGATAATTAACGTCAACCCGCTGAATAGTTAAGATATATGCATAATTAAGATATTATATATATTATATGTATAGATAACATAAATAATATAGGTAACAAATTATATATTTAGGAACACTCTTATCATGTAAAAATACATATATATATAATCATGTAATTAATACTAATATAATATTTAATGAATTTATTGATTGACATATAGTATATATAATATAATGTTTAAATATATACAGTAGCGTCTCATTAGCGTCTCTAGTCTTCAGACGTGAGATGCTAGTTTCACGTCTAAAGTGGTCGACGCCAGAACGGCGCTAGGTGCTGCCGCGCATTTGCGATTCGTGACGCGAAATAATAGCGTCTACATAGTGTCTCGATTGCGCTACTGTTAACGTCAACGCTCTGAGTAGCTAAGAAGACGCTATCGAGAGGCAAGTGACGTCTAATTCTCGTGACGCTAAGTAGACGCAATGGAGGCGCTAGTGGTGTCTTTATAGCATCACAGATTTTTGAGGCGCTACATGGCGTCGTTAATCGCCAATTTTCTTGTAGTGTATGTTGGAAATAATCCTTATTTGATTATTTTCAGTAATAAATTTAATGAATTATGGAATAATTTGTAGGATAGAAATTAGTTGGAGTTTTCTTTTATTAGAACCAATGATTATATTTCAAGAAACTTTTTAGCTATAGAAAGAATCTGATCCTCGTGCAATTCCAGTTTCTTCCTCCTATTTTTTTTTAAACTTTCATTGTATAGTAAAATTTATAAATAGTTATTTTGCAACTATCCAATCTATGAAGGTGCAATTTTTTTAATGTTTAGTATTGAAGCGTTCGTCTATGGTTATGCAAAGTTTATACTAAACATTTGTATGTTGTTTATATTTCGAACACTTCTTGCTCATAGCAAGGAGGGATCAATTAACTTGAGGTGTATGAAATAATAATTTAGAGAACGTAAAAAAAAGATATATGGAGTGGATTCAATAGCTTCATGTATTCATTTCTTATAAAGTTTTAGCTCATGATATATGCAAAATGATACTTTATATATCATAGTGACTTCATATAAAATGTTAAAATAAACATTTTGACAAATATTTTATATGATAGTGATATAAATGCTAAAAGTACATAAGGGAAGTAACATCGATACCAACTATGTGTGGTATTGATATGGATATTTATATTAGATGTCTCGATTGTTACTGATTTAGAGTAATCTTGGCTACGACTAATATTTTACATTTGTAATGCTGTTTGATACGGACAAATTATTTATATGGTACGAAAACAACTGAATTGTTTTAAATGCAATTATAATTGTATAAATACATTTTTTAGACATATATATATATATATATGCAAAAGTGTCACATATTTTCTTTTGATGTCAATATTATTCATTGTTAAATCATTATCTTACTATTAAGACAATTATAATATTATATTATGTGGCATAATTGGATGTGATTTGATACGACACGATAGGAATAGGATACAACACAATGAGATATAATGTGATTGGTGATTAGGTGATAGAGTGATCGAGTTAAAGAAAAAAAATATTGTCACTTCCGTAGGTCGAGGGTTTGGATCGTTACATCATACATTAAAATTTTGGTTCATCATCAACTCGGAACTGACAATTATGTGTCTTACGAATTAAAATCACCATCGAGCCCCAAATATTTGATGTTCGCATTGGATCAACTATATAGAAAAATCGAACTCAAAATCTGCTCAAAAAATGAGGAGCTATCTATTTCTAGATTCTCTTTTTTCAGTTGATAAAATAATAATAATTTTAAAGTTGTAAAAGAATGCTTAAGGATTTCTGAAAACAACCTTTAAAATCCAATTAATATAATCTTGGTCTAGAAAATAAATTACAATCATATCAATGAAAATTTCAATAAGCATGAAAAAATCCTTTACTCCAAATATGAATGACAATTGAGATACCCGATAATTAAATTATGATATATTGATAGGCATATTTATTATTATTATTATTATTATTTTCTTTATGATCGCATTGTCGGAGGTTATTAGCATCCGACTAATTAGATGAATAAGTTTTATTACATACATGTACACTGTAGCAGGAAGGTTGAATCAATGGACAAACAATTTACAATGCTATTCTTAGAAAAGAACCCAATTGACGAAAAAATCACGAGCGACAAAAGGAGGTAGTTCTGATCACTTTTTCTCAAGAGCAGCAGCGGAGAATATTCGTCATTATGAGCAGGAATTGCATGGCAGGTTAAGAGATCGAGTGCCTCCTGTCCTTCGGTGGTTTCGTGCGGCCTTTGGTGGCACCGTCGGAGCGCATGAAAGGGGAGAGGAGCTTCTTGGATAAAGAACTGATCACGGACTTCTTCGGCAATGGAGGCTTCCCAGCAGGCGCCGCGTAGTCCGAAGGCTTCTGGACCTCGTTTTGCTGCACTTTCATCCTCATTAGCTCCAGCTTGAGATCATCGTTCTCTCTCTGCAAGCGGGACAGTTCGTCTGGCGGCGTGGCTTGGTATCTGCTCCCGTATCGACCGGACTTGAAGGAAATGGCAGGGGATTCTTCGCCCGAGAGTGCGCCGCCGATCGTTGCGCCTCGATAGCGCTGCTGCTCGTAGTGAAGAACCTGAACCACTATCTGCGCTGGAAGCCTGCTGTTCTGAGCTGCATGCGCGCAAGCCTGTCTTGACAGCTTCTGGTAATCCATTATGCTGCACACTTTCTTCCTCTCGGCTTCGGTCAGAGATGAATGAGCCTGTGGATTGTGTCAGAAAGAACTCTGTCACTGGAAGTGGAATTTAAGCTAGTTGGAGGAGAGGGAGTGTCAAATTCTAGATCACATCTTCTGCAGTCCATCTAGCAAAAGAAAAAATGAGAACGCTGCACTGGAAGTTCTAAGGATGGCTCTAATTTGGAGGTGGAGGATTAGAGTTCAAGTGTTGCAAGTAATGTCTAACAATTGTATCCTCAGGAGCTACCTTTCATCAGCCTTTTGTCTCTCAAACTGCATTGGACTTGCACCACTTTGGGTCAGGAATATTAGAACCGAAAGACAACAATGAGTTGTAAACTTTTAATATTTACATGCTATTCCAAGAATTAGTGATGCTTGAATAATTTCAATTGTACATGTTTTGTTGATGAAAGGTGAAAGCCACTAAACTCCTGTGTGCATGCAAGAAAGAAGAAGCATCTATGTAAATGAACAGAAAGAGCGTGACGAGTTTTATGTGCTACATACAATCTGATTGGAGCAGAAAGGGTGAGCAATGAAGTAATGAACAACACTGGCCAACGAAAGTATGAAATTACCTTGAGATATATATCAGTTGCTCTATACATGGCATCATCGTTCACCCTTGCTTGTTCTGGGATCAGTTCTGCAAGGCTAAGAAAATTGGCGATTGTCAAGTTTGGATCGGATGCTATTTCAGAAAGATAACTCTCCATTAGACTTCTGACTTGCTCTAAATTGCTGGATATCGGGGAGACAAAGTCGCCATCGATGACATTGTAACCAAAACAGCTTGCTTCAACTTCATGTTCAAGGTAGTTAAGTAAGATCCTCTTAACTGTTTCAACATCAAAGGTCGTGTCATCATTGGCAGAAAATGTAGGGATCAATAGATCATCCAGCACAGCCTGGCCTAGCTGCAAGCTTATTCTCTTCTCAAGATCGAGTCTGCAAGCTATGGTTGTCTCAAGATATATTGCTGCCCTTAAAAGCAATGATAGAAAACTGACTGACATTGCATTCCTCGCGGTCGGCAAAAGGCTGACGACTGTTTCCAGCACCACCCTCTTCTCATGCTGTTGTTTCGGCTCAATTTTCATTGACCTTCGTCTTCCAAATATGTCCTACATCAAGCTATCAGGTTTAATTAATTGTAAAGTGCTCATCAGCAACTAACATTAGCTCTTTTTCTGTAATATAGAAGTTATTCAGTATATTTTCTTGACTGCAAATTCTTCTATTAGTATGAAGATTACATAGACTATGGAAAGTCCAATATAAAGCTTGAATTGAATGAGGAGAATTTCCTAGGACCAAGGAGCAACATAATTGTATCCTTCTCCTCGAATGGGTTTATAGCATTACTTTCAGGCAACTAATCATGAACTTGTAAGCATCATGCATTGAAGGATAGAGAGCTTACCAATCCTTGGAGAGATTTCTGCGCATACAACATGATTATTGGTCCAATAGCATGCTGTTCAAAACCCCTGCCCTTCATTGCCATGAGAACCCTCTGAAATGTATCAATTCTGAGTACTGTTAATTTCTCCACCCACCAGTCAACTTCTTTCGACTGTTGGAGTGAAGATCTCAACTTTTCCTGAGAGTTGCTAGACAATTGGTGCAGGCGGTCCTTGCAGGCCAAGTATGCAATTGCGTCAATGCACCTGCTTACCAATTTTATCTCCTCAGACATGGGAAAGAGGTCCTCTGATTTGTGCAACACAGCGATCGCACCTGACAGGTTCATCAATACCACTTGTTCCAAGTAGGCTTCCAATCTGTTTATGAGATTTCCGGTCGCACAGTCGTCGGTCATCTCAAGGTACTCCGCAGCACATCGTAGAACAGCTACGTTCTCCAAATTGATCTCAAAATTAACTCCATAACAGAATTTACTCACAAGCTCAAATGCCTCGGCACCACCAGGGATGTTAGGAATTTGGATGAACGAGATGCTTGGGTCATTGATCTCTGATATCACCCTTCTTATGTATCCGCATTTTGAGATCAATGGGAACTGTAAGGAGACATTGCATAAACTGATATCAGCAAATTGTATGTTTGTGTTGATTACAGTTAATCACAAAGGACTGATAAGTTAAAATCCAGGATAATAGACTTATTCTTCAACATGCATTAGTAATTTAGTGTAAAAGAACTGTTACCAACAAAGCAACGAAATTGATTGCTGCACCGAAAATCTGATCTACTTGAATCCATGACTTATGCTGAGAGCAAATTTTGGTGCTGATACGAGAATCAGATTATGGTTACCGTAAACATAGTTAATGTTTTTGTTACAGCAACATGAAGATCTCGTTAGGATCAAGGATCTTTTGAAACACTTGGAGACAAGAAAAAAGTAACACCATGTGGCATAGATTGAGCTAGGATTTGGGATTTTTTGAGACAATCTGAGACAGGAAATATGTAACAGTATGTGACATGGATTGACTGCCACATTAGCATGAATAAGGAGAATGTAATATTTCAAAGAAGTTGCAATATGCAAGGCTTGATCTGCATACACAGCTGTGTATTACCTTGTGCAAGGAGAAACTTGCTTCCCCAACCTGAACAGTGACATCTGTTGGGACCTCCTGGGACGAGATCCTGCACAGGAAAAGGAGCACCTCCATTAAAGAATAGGGAAAGGATACTGTGGTACAGGAAGCATGAAGAAAGACTCTGAGGTTTTGTCCCCAAGAAAAGATTAAGAACAACATGGATAACAAAACTAGAGCCCAAGTTATGCATTATCAGAAGAGCAGATTGAAAAAAAACCATTCACTAGTCCTCTTCATAGCAGCAGAGAGCAGCAGCTTCCTTTTAACAAAGGCTGCAGATTGTGCTTCAGCCTCCGGATGAACCCCCAGCATTCCTGTGGCTGCTAACCTTTATACCTTCCTTATCTTCTCAAAGTATGCTCTTTTCTCCTCTTCCTCTGCCTTGTTCTTATCACATCCATGCCTCCATCAGGCATCAGCTGAGGAGGATTGAGGGGCAACTTCGCTGGAAAAAGAAGTGAGGAGGCAAGTAGCCTGGAGGGATTCAAACTTTGATGCTACTACTGCTACTGGAAGATGTGGTGAAGATTTAAGGCATCATTCAATGCACAAATCATCTATTTTCTTGTCCCTGATGTGTCTGTTTCCATGTTTTGTCTCGCCCTGTAGTTGCATTCATTTTCAAAGGCCTGACCGCCCCAGATCCCAAACAATGTGAGTTGTTCAGGTCCACCCATGGGAAGCATTCCAGTTTTAACCTCTATACTTGCACTATAGCCTTGATTTGACTCGCAAATTATGGCAAAAAATGACATAATAAACTTTGTCTGGTATGAACAGAAGCATGCAGAGGAAAGAGAAGATTTGACACTACTAAAAAAAAGAATTTTTTTTGGGTGATGAAAGAATTCTTTTTTTTGTTGGAATCATCCAGGAATTCTCTCTCTTATACTTTTGTTACTCGTATTTGAACTTTGCAAGTGAGCATTCCACTTGTTCCATGGTGTCGATGCTTCAAAGACTGTGTCGTCTCTGTCTCCGAAGCCATTTGCTTACAGGGCAGCCCTCGCAGAACGCGCACCATCTAACAGAACCAAAGATCCATCTCTCTCTCACTCCATCAAACAGAAGTTAGAACCAAACATGTCCCTGGTTGGATCCACGTGTCAGTGATTGCGAAGGACCACCCATGATCCAACCAGCGAATCTATAGAGACAAAATCAAATTCAGAAACAGCCATGGAACTTTGGAATCAAATTCAGGGATCGGTTCAGACAAGGCAGAAAGTGACACAACTGTCCGGATAAACATGGAAGCATTTGCTTGCTGTGGCCCTTCATTATTCTTCCATTCTGTTTGCTTCTTAAAGATAAATAAACAGAAGTAAAGCTTCATGCATTTTGATCCACGCCGACGAGTTCATCACCGATGACTGAGATAGCATAGACTACGAGTAAGATTTTGTATCAATTTAGGCAGATAGAGAAATCAGTTCTTTCCTATGATTGGCCATCAGAAGGAAAAATATCACACATTCGCCGTAATGTTCTATTTTTACTTTACTTATCATATGTAGTTTAGAATATAAAAGTACATGTCGTTTGATCAATGTGGATAATGAACTATTTTTAGTTTTTTAAAACTTTGTAGAATATAAAGTAACCATCTTTTTATAAATCCAAGTAATTAATTGATTTTCATTTATTTGTGAAGTCAGCTCAAACCTGATAAAAGTCGTATAATTTTATCATTTTTTGGGTGGGACATTGCTATAACATCTTTAAAAAAACATGCTTGGCGGTCAAAACAATTGAAACTATTCTTACACAAACTGTTCAGTGCCAAATCCAAACCATTCAGACCGAGGTTCAAGCAACCAGGGGAGAAAAAAAATTCTGGGAGATGAACAAGCGAAAAGAACCAAGTGATGAAAGCTGTTAAATTTTCAATTGGAAGTACTTTAAGCCTGCAATTCAGCACACTACACGCGAAATTTCAACCCATACATCATTTCTGAACAGCCTTCCACAGACATGATCAATTTTCCTTTAGGAGCTATGAAACTCCCAGACATCCAAATTTCAGATCACATGAGTTTGTAACTATATAAAGATGTTTTTGCAAAATTAGAATGCACTGCAAGAAAATATATACAGATCGTAGTTTGATATCACCATATTTGATACTCGGTTGATATTTCTCCTGTATTAACAGCAGAACTGTGACACTTTTTTTTTCTGAAGGCAAGAATTGTGACTTTTTAACTTTCTACTATACCCTTCTAGTCTTAAAGCAAAAGTTTATAGATTCCCACTATTTTGTACTCTGCAGTGCTCAAAGAGGTTGAAAGTGTTGCATTCAACAACCAAAATCGTAGGGGACTAGTCCTTGAAGCTCTGGCCCATTGAGTCTGCTGTTGTTTTCAAAACTGGAAAGGCAAAGAATGAAAACGATTCAGATAACAACTCATCCACTACAGAATATTTGGATCCAGGTGAAATACTTAAGCATAAATTGTGCGATCAAAGTAGACCAGGATTTGTTAATCATACTTTAACTCGACCAGGAAGTAAGATGAGGCAGATCCATCAAGGTAACCCCTTTAAAAGCATCGATCCCAATAATAGCTTCAGAGGCCTTGTTTTGTTGTTCTAACAAGAAATTAACCATCTATATAGATTATTAAAATTAAGCGCAACCAACACAGGAATACTTGTCAATGAATCGCAGAGATTTAGTTTGGTTTCAAACTAGTAAACCTGATGTCATTCTGGCTTAGTGCAATACATTTACAAGCATTCAAACAGAGTACAATGTCATCAGGATGTATTTTCCATCTAAATTTTCACTACTCTATTGTTTTCTTTTCCTTTTTTTTTTCTCCGGAGGGGCATCCTTCTAGAATTCTACCAAGAACTGTGAAGACAAATTTACGAGTTTAATGACATCCTGTGTTTGGAATCTAAGTAGAAAATGTCTGCAGTCCAAAGAGTAGTTTGTTTGTTCTGCATAAATCACAGTCAAAACTTTGATCCACTTGTGATGTACCACATGTAATCTCAGCAGAAAAAAGTCACCCTTCAGTTGTTTCAATCTCTTAATGATTATGACAACCGACAGATATTTTTGCATATTCTAAGACAAGATCCTTCTAATTATTTTGCCATTCAAAAAGAAATAATCAAAATCATTGCAAGTTAAATGCACAAGATTGGACAGGATTGTGTGAAAGAGATTGGTAAACACATTGACAAAACTCACATCGTCCCTGTCCGTGCATACTAGCTATGTGCATGTAGCTGATAGCTGGATCTGGTGATAAGCTAATAATGAGGTCAAGAAGAACTATTTATTTTCTCGCTAATACCCATATTCCCTAGAGGTAACCTCAAGGAGTAAAAGAATTTACACAAACTGGCAAGGGATTATCATATTCAGAGGTAAACAGTTTAAATTGGCTCTTATGGTTCCTCAAACATAAATATAACAGGAATATGGCCTACCTCTCCATGGGAAAACCTGAGAAAGGGCCGTCAATTGGAATAGTTCCACAAAGATCATTGTTTGAAAGATTACTGCATCAATCGAACAAAGAGTTATTGCTACCGAATCCATTGCCTCTTTTATGCAGTTAAAATTAAATGAGTTAACTATAAATGTAATCCTTACAGGATTTTCAGATTTGAGAGCATTGTTAAATCTCTGGGTATTGATCCAGAAAGCTTATTCTTGTTGAGACGTCTGTGCAGAACATTTCAGAGGAATCAGAAGGAAAAAATAACTTTCTTTTCCATATAATACAGTAAATACATTAAATTACACAAAAGAAATATTCACGTCCTGGTCAATGAGGAAAATGTAGAAACTTACAAGAATCTAAGGGACTTCAGTTTGCGAAATGACTTGGGAATATTCCCCACGAGCCTGTTCCCGTACAAATCCATGCTGATGAGGTTCTTCAAATTTCCCAGTTCCTCAGGGATCTCGCCTTCAAAGTTGTTACTGTATAGCTCCCTGCAACGCCAGGCAACCAACCCACTCATTAGACTACTACCCTTTGTTCATTTCAAGATACATTGTTACGTATCGAGAAAATGGGGAGCTCACAGGTATCGCAGGTGCTCCAGACGGCCGAGCTCAGAGCCGAGAGTGCCGGAGATGTTAGAATTCCCCAAGTCCCTAACACAAGCATGGGAAAGATTACTCTTTTACGACAGAAGGAGCCCAAATGTGAGATCTTTGAAACGGTAAGAGAAAGAACGAGTTGCAGCGGTGTTTTTTTTTTCTTACAGGCGTATGACGTGGTTGTGATCGTCGCAGGTGACATGGAACCAGGTGCAGGGGTTGACGAGAGTGGGATCCCAGCTCTGGAGCACACGGGTGGGATCAGAGAACCGCGATCTCAGCGCGTGAAGCGAGGCTCCTGTCGCAACCGACTTTTTTTTTCTTACGAAGCGAAAGGAACAAAAGATCCTTCTTTTTTGCAGGAAGAAACAGAAAAGTACAGCAGCAGCTGCCGCAGCAGCAGCAAAAACAAAAAGATGGAGCATGTTACCTTCTGAGTTGGTAGAGGTGACTGGCGAAGTTGCGAGGAGGAGGAGGAGGAGGAAGGAGACGAGGGGGAGTGCCGCAACAAGAGTAGTAGAAGCCATTGAGGACGATGGAGGGGGAGGGAGCTGCACTGCAGGGAGGAGAAATGGAACTGGAGGTGGGGGGCTAAAGAAAGCAGTCCAAGGGAGAATTGCTTTGAGTGGAAGGTCACGAGTCAAAAGGGGGAGACAGAGAAAAAGCACGCCATTGACGTTGGGGAGTGGAGCTGAGTGCGGTGGGGTTTGATTTGGTTTGGCGTGTGCCGTGTGGTGTGGGCGGCTTCTCCATTATCGCCCGAATGCGAAATCATCCAAAACTTAATGTTTCCTAAGTTATCAGTAAATACTTAAATTGATAAATTAGTTTGTATTTAGATAAAATAAATGTCATAAAAAAATTAAATATGATGAATTAATTTTTAGTAGATATTTGAATTGACAATTATTATTATTATTATTATTATTAAAAAATACAAATAAAAATTTTATATGAAAAAGTTTTTAGGAAAATATATTATTTAAATATAAAAATTCATTTTAAAATTAATTTTATTTAATGAAATATTATTTTTTAATAAAATAATAAATAATATTATATTAGATCTTTATTATAAATATTTTATATTTAATAAACAAATTGTTTTATAGAAGAAAGGTAAAAATGAAAAAAAATGAAAAAACAAAAAAAAGAAAGGTCAAATAAAAAAAGAAAACAAAAAAAAAAGAGGACGGTTGATTCCACAAAATTCTCATGTTTTGATGATAACAAACACAATTGGCTGACAAATGTTACTAATGAGTTTGTCAAGTGACCTATACACAAGAATAAGTTTAACAGAAAAATAATCGACGAAGAAACGATGAAGAAAGCAAAGACCGATTGAAGGACCGAACGATCGAACACAATAGAAACTTGAAAAACTATTAAAGTGATAAGACCGGTCGAAGAATCGGTCGACCGGATGAATGATCGAAGAAAACAAAGGCATGAAAGATATTAAAGTTATGAAACCGGTCACTAGACCTGTCCACCAAAATAAACACAACACATAGACGTTGAAGAAATCAACAATCGGTCGACCGGATGCACGCCCGAAATGAACAAAAGGTTAAAATAGGTGAAAATGAGGAACCGGTCGAACCGATCAAACGACCAAAATAAATAGTGATGTCAAATGTAGTGGAAAATATCTAACCGATCGACTGACCATGTCAATTGGTCGACCGATTTAGCGTGATCTGATGCAATAATAACTATATTTCATATCAAATCTTTTGATTACCTTCCAAATATGAAAGATCTCGTCAAGTAAGATATAAAAGAAGTTGAGAATGCAAGAGAAACTAAGGGGAATAGAGTACAAGCAATCAAACGAAGATTATTTTTATCATTTTTCTCTTAAAAAGCCATAGATCCATTTCTTCTCACCAATTTCTACTCTGTAATCCCTCTGGTGATCATTTGTGAAAAAGAGAGATTGAGAGATCTACAAAATTATATTCCTGAAAGCTCTCATGTGAAAAGAGGATCACGCGCCTTTCCTCTTGAGCGGAGAAGGAAGGTGGTGTACATGTAAAAGGATTTCCTTCTCCCTTTTACAAAAGGAGGACAATAGTGAATCTCTGACAGTCTCAAAGTCGAGGAGTCGATGTAGGCCAAGGAGTTGTGTCGAACCTCGTCAACAAATCATGTGTTTACTCTCTATTTCATTTCTGTTATCCTTTTGCATTAACTACGTTGCATTTAGCATTTTCACGAAAACCTTTTAAAAGGAAAAGTTTGAAATCTCAAAATTAAAAAAATATTATATAGCAATTCATCCCCCCCCCCCCCCTCCTCCTCTTGGTACCCTATGATCCTACAAGTAGTATCAGAGCCTAATTTTACTCTTGTGATAAAGATTTAATTATCTTTAAGAGTCATGACATCAAACAACTTTATTCTTAGTGAAGATCAATCCACCGATCGTCCTTCACTTTTTAATGCATCTAACTTTGCATAATGGAAAATAAGGATGCAGGAGTATGTATGTTCCATTGATATTGATATTTGGGATGTAACTGAAAATTGTTCTAATTTGCATGAAAAATTACCAGCATAATACACTGATGGAGAAAGACTTTTAGTTAAACTGGATTGAAAAACAAAAAATATTTTTTATTGTGCCTTAGATACCACTGAATTTAATCGCATTTTTATCTGTCTAAATGCAAATGAAATTTGGAAAAAAAAAACTTATTATTACTCATGAAGGACTGAGAAAGTTAAGAAGTCTAGATTAAATCATGAATATGATTCTTTTAAAATGCATGAAAATGAAACTAAAGTAATATGTTTGTATGCTTCAAAGATGAGCCAAGGACTAATGCTAAAAAAAGTGAAAAATTTTCTCAGTTACTCTCCTCGAAATGGCACATCAAAAGAACTATAATTGAGGAAAAGGATATTAACAAGTTGGACTTTGATGATTTCATAGGATCAATATTAAACTATGAGACAGGAATGAAAGAAGATGAGGATGCAAATGTCACAAAGAAAAAAGATCTAGTCTTAAAGGCAAAAATTGATGAAAAAGAAACAAGTGAAGATGAAGAGGATGTTGATGAAAGAAAATTGACACTCTATGCAAAGAAACTATACCAATACTTGAAGTTTGCCAAACAAAGAAAGAAAAATGAATCTTTTAGAAGAAAGTCAACAAGTAATAATCAAATTACTTTCTTTGAATGCAAAAAGACAACACTCTTGTGAGAAAGGACAAAAATGTTGAAACTTCAAAGAAAAAGAAGGTGTTTCAAATAACTTGGGATGAAAGTGAGGAGGAAAAAGACGGTTCTTTCTCAAGTGATGAAAATGAGGCTTACCTTTGTATCATGGAAAATGAAGAAGTATATTCTAACTCATCAAGTGATGAATTGAGTGCATTTGATATGAATGATGAATTTAGAAAACTGATAAGGAAATATGAAGCATTAAAAAAGAAGCATGATAAATTGAAAAGCAGAATTTGATATTGTTAAAATAAAAAAACGGAAGTAGTATGATACATGTGAAAATTGCATCTCTTTAGATGATGAGAACACATGTTTACAATTTCTAATTGATGAACTAAAAATGAAAAATAATAGTCTAAACGCATGAGTCAGTTCACAAATAAGTGAAATAGAAATATTAAACACAAAAGTAAATGTATTAGAAGAAAAAGTTCAAAAGTTTTCAAATAGTAGAAAAATGTTAGATGCTATGTTCAGTGGCTCCAGAATATCTACTAATAAAAAAAGGTCTTAGCTATAACTCCTTTGAGAAAAGATATGATTCAAGAATTCTATTTGTGAGAGTTGCAAATGTGCATAATTCAAGATTGACTTATTTTCATTGTGGTGAACATGGTCATTACTCTTCTTCTGAATGCAACATTAGAAAAGGAAAAAAATATTGGAATGAAGAAGATCTGAGTTCCTAAAAGAACCAATGCTAATCAAGATGGATCCAAACAAGTTTGATACCAAAAAGATAAATTTTTGTGTCTATTTTTTTAGAAGCATCAAGAAAGAAGAAGAAAAGCAAATGGTATTTTGACAGTGGCTGCTCAAGCACATGACATCGATGCATCAAAGGCACATGACAGTGGCTTAAGGAACTATGGCTTTCAGAGACAATGCAAAAAGAAAGATTATCAGTATAGGTAACATTGGTAAGAATGATAAAATATTTTTTGAAAATGTATGGTTAATAGATAATTTGAAGGATAACCTAATTAGTATTAGTCAACTTTACGATAAAAACTTTCAAGTAAAATTTGAAAAAGAAAATGTCTAATACTAGATGAAAATGAAAATTTGTTGCATATTAGCTTTGGACACAACAACATATATAAAATTGATTTTGAAAATTTGGAAAATGAAAAGTGTTTGAGTGCATTGCATAAAAGACTTGGTCATGTGAATTTTAAATTATTAAAGAAGCTCTCTAAAAATGAATTAGTAAGAGGACTATCAAAAATAAAAATTGAGAAAATATTGTATGTGATTCTTATTTAAAAGGAAAACAAACAAAAAGTTCTTTTAAATTCAAAGACCTTATTAGCACTAGTATAATTCTAGAACTATTACATTTAGATTTATTTGGTCCCATTTATGTTACAAGCCTAGGTGGAAAAAGATATGTTTTGTGTTGGTAGATGATTACTCGCGTTTTACATAGACTTTATTTCTTACTCACAAAGATGAAGTTTTTCATACTTTTCTGAAATTTGTAAAAAGAATACAAAATGAATTTTATAAAAAAAATCTAAAAAATTAGAAGTAAGCATGGTGGAGAATTAAAAAAAAATAAGTTTTAATTGTTTTATGAAGAAAATAGGATTTCACATAATTTTTCTACACTTAGAACACCTCAACAAAATAGAGTGGTTGAAAGAAAAAATAGGACTATACAAGAAATGGCAAGAACCATTCTAAATGAAAATACTCTTCCTAAATACTTTTAAGTAGAAGCTGTGAACACCTATTAAATAGGATTTTAATAAGACCCTTAACAAAGAAAATTTGTTTTGAACTTATTTATGGAAAAATACCAATTATTTCGTATTTCAAAGTTTTTTGTTGCAAGTGTTTTGTGATAAATAATAAGGACAAGTTAGGAAACTTTGATGCTAAGTGTGATGATACTATTTTTGTTGACTATTCTAGTACAAGCAAGACATATAGAGTATATAATAAAACAACTTTTTTTATTGAAGAATCCATGCATGTTAAATTTAATGAGACTAATGATTTTATTTTGAGTAAACATGTTGATGAAGATGAGATACAGGAGCTTGAAGTGACAGAAAAATTAGAACAAGCTAAATTGAAAGAAAGCTGAAACAAGCTAAATTAGAACAAAGATGAAGTTTTTCATACTTTTCTTAAAGAAAGCTAAATTAGAACAAGATAAATTAGAAGATGGTGAAAAAGAAAAGGAAAATCAAAATGAAAAACCAACAGAAAATCTTGAAAGAATAGATGATCATCAACTTGACACAACCCAATTGATATCCAAGAATTGAAAAAATGCTTCATCACATACAATTGAGCAAATAATTGGGAATATAGGTGATGGAATCCAAACTCGAAGCTCTTTTAAATTTTTTTTGTCTTTTCTACTTTTCTCTCTCAAGTTGAACCTTCCTGTATAGATGATGCATTAAGGGTCTCTTTGGATTGAGGGTTATGAAAGGGTGGGGTGAAATATTAGGGAATGAAATTAATTACACCATGTTTGGTTACATTTTTTATTTAAGTTAAGAGGGATGGGTGGAATAGCTAAGCCCTTCAAACACCACATTTTTCATTCCATCAAATTGATGAAATGAGGAGGAATAGATTATTTCAGACCATTAACCTCTTTCATTTTTTTATTACCAAATTAAATTATTTCTCTTCTTACCAAATTAAACCATCTCTCTCATTAACTCTCTCTCACACACACATTCATTGATATATTATCTTTTTCTAATATGAATACATATTTATTTATCATTTTTTATTAAATAAATTTTTTTAGTAAATATAAAATTTTATTCAAAATAAACATAAATATACTATTTAAAAATATTTATTTAATACTAATATAATATATTCAATCGAATCGGGACGTAAAACTCGGATTCAGTCCCGACCCAACCCGGCCGGATGTCAAAGAAATGAGACTCGCTCCTGACTCAATTATCCATGGGGTCGGAAAAAATCAAAGAATCTGGGCCGGTGCGGGCGAGGGTGAATAGGCGTCCCGCTCACCCCTAATTAACGATTATAAATACTTCAAATATATAATGAAGGATAAAAAAGACTTTTACACAAATAAAACTTTCATTATCCCACCCACATCTTATATAATTTATTATCCAAATATGGATTTCTAATGACACATCATGTCACCCCACCCCATCACTCATCATGCTACCCCATCCATTCCTCCATTAGTTATTTGCTAAACAAATCCTAAGAGATTCAAACTAGATAAATACTATGCATGAGGAGTTAAATAACTTTGAGAGAAATCAAGTTTGCAAGCTTGTAGAGAGACCTTTGATCATCCAATTGTTGGAATCAAATGGGTATTTCGAAATAAGCTAAATGAAAATGATGTTATTGTGATAAATAAGGCTACATTAGTGGCAAAGAGTACTCACAAGTTGAAAGAATTGATTTTGATGAAACATTTTCTCTTGTTGCACGACTTGAAGCTATTCACATGCTTTTAGCTTTCACTTGTTTTAAAGGTTTTAAACTTTTTCAAATAGATGTACAATCGACATTTTTAAATGGTTTCATAAATGAAGAAGTTTATGTTGAACAACTCGAAGATTTTAAAATTCTTGATTTTTAGAACTATCTTTTCAAACTCTCAAAAGCTCTTTATGGACTAAATCAAGCTCCAAGAGCTTAGTATGAATGACTAAGTAGTTTTTTTATTGAAAATAAATTTCAAAAAGGGACAATTGTCACCACACTAATTTTAATGCATTTTAAAAATAATATTTTAATAGTGCATATTTATATTAATGATATAGTTTACGATGCTACTAACGAAATCCTATGCAAAGAGTTTGAATCTCTTATGCAGAAGAAATTTGAAATGAGTCTTCTAGGTGAGCTTACAATTTTTTTTAGGACTGCAAGTGAAGCAAACAAAGGACATAATTTTTGTAACTCAAGAAAAATACACAAAAGAATTGCTCAAGAGATTTGGAATGAATGATTGCAAACCAAACTCAACTCTAATGAGCACGACAACTAAACTTGATAACGATGAAGATGCAAATGCAATTGACCAAAAAAGGTATAGAGATGTGATTGGTATATTACTTTATTTAACATCATCAAGACTAGGCATTACATTTAGTGTGTGACTGTGTGCTAGATTCCAATATGCATCCAAAGAATCCCATTTAGTGACTGCTAAAAGAATCATGTGATATCTCAAAAATACTTATAGTCTAGGCATTTGATGTGATAAGAACTCAACTTTTGATCTTCATGACTATACTGATGCCAACTTTGCTGTGTGCAAAGATGATAGGAAAAGCACAAGTGGGATGTGTTATTTTTTGGGAGTATCTTCATTTCATGGGCCAGTAAGAAATAAAATTTCATTGCCCTCTCTACTGCCGAAGCAGAATATATTACCATTGCAGCTGTTGTGCATAAATTTTGCGGGTCAAACAATAGTTACTTGACTATGGGGTAACTTGTACTAGTGTACCCATGAAATGTGATAATACAAGTGTCATAGAGATGACAAAAAAAATCAATAAATCACTCAAGAACTTAGCATATTGACATAAGATATCATTTCATTAGAGATCATGTGAATCACAAAAATATTGCAATTGACCATTGAAATCCAATTAGCTAACATCTTCACCAAACCCTTAAGTGAAGATAAATTTTGCATGCTTCGAAGAGAAAGTGAAAGGAAAATAAAAGTGTTGTAATATATTATAATTTGTGAGGCAAAATGACACTTAACTATTTAGAGTACTATATGTTGAGCAGCATATGAAATAGGAATGATAATATGTGAATTATATGCTCTATATCTTTTGATTAATATTTGATCAATTGTATTTGTTATTTGTATTAATAGGTGACGTCATAGAATAAAAGAGGAGATTTCGCCAAATTTATTTTAAAATAATTAAATAAGATTAAGACTTACAATAATTAGGACTAAAACTTAGTCATAGAGTTGGGTGTGACAGAATTTGATATCAGAATGATGGAACATTAATAGGGATATCAATTCTAAGTAAAGGTGATTTTCTTGTGCAAACTCATGTTTGATCGGAATTGAACATCAAAGATGTTGCACAACATCTATATTATCCACTCAATTGAAAATTTCTTCAATTAAGCACGTTTCATCAATCGACCAGCTAGATAAATCGGTCGACTAGCCGTGTTCAAATCGGTCGACCGACTCCATATTTCGGTCGCTCGCCTGTACGTGAGATTGGGCATTTAAAACTAAGAGATATTCGATCGGACCACATTCATTTGTTCAGCCGACCCTAGTGTGTCTCGCGACCGATCCTCCTACTTCAAGTGCACCCTCTTCCTCTGACGCACTCGACCTGACTACTCTTATTCGTGAGGTGCGCGCCCTGTAGAGGGACGTTCGACGACAAGGTCGTGACTTGCATTATCTTACCGGAGTAACACTTGAATACTACGCGGCATAGGGATTCGCCTCCACGAGAATCTGAAAGGATGATAGTCCCGATGATAATTAAGCATCCTTTTATGTACCCCCTTTGATGATGTCAAAATGGGGAGAAGTATGTAGTATGTATGTTAGGATGACGTTGGTATGGAACCCGTGTTATGAATGTAAACATTATGTTTTGGTCATGTGTTGATTATGTCTGATATGCTATGTAATCTGAACAAAGCACCTTTTGACAATATGAAAATGAAGAACGGTCATGTTATTTTGGTAAATTGTATAATCTTGAACATTGTGTATCAATTGATTATCGTAATATATGTGAAAACAATATGCATGTATTTAGGAGGAGCATGAACCTTCTTTATTAAATATTTGTATTTTTCTCTTCATCGACCAATATGTTTGTCATCATAAAAAGAGAGATTGTTGAATCGCGTACTATTCTCATATTTTGATAATAACAAACACAATTGGTCGGCAAATGTTACTAATGAGTTTGTCATCCGGTCGCCCACGTTCGCTCCACTAGCGACATTCATTCCGGCTGTCGCTGCAATCGCGTCGCTGCGCCGCCGCCTTCCATTGCAAGTTGCACATCATCGGTCGCCCCTGTCGCCTAGTCCGAAGGTCTGCCGCTGCAGCCGCTCCGCTCCGCCGCTGCAATCGTACCGGTCCACCACCGCCCCGTCACTGCAATCGTTCAGCTCCGCTATCGTCCTGAAGCTGCAACCGCCCCACCATCGGCCATGTGCGTTCGACCACCCTCTTCCCCCCGCTCCCCTGCGCCCTTCCTCATGGCCCCGTTCGATCCGGCCAGAACCGACCGTGGCGGCCGCTCGCGGCTAGATCCGACCGCGGCGGCCGCATCCGACCGCGATGGCCGCATCCGGCCGCTCGCGGATAGATCTAGCCACACTGGTCGCATCCGGCCGGTGGCTTGTGGCTAGATCCGATCGCTGGTGTCAAATTCAGCCGCTGTGTCCAGATCCGACCGCCGCTTCCACATCCAGCCATATAGAATGTTTAGTTTAAATTTTTTTGTTAATTAGTAGCAATGTCTCATTTTAATACTTATATGCAGGTTATCGAAATTCTCACTTTATCTCTGTCAGTGTTGTGTGTCATTCCAAAAGATGTAAGTTATTTATTTTTGAGTAATTATTATTTTAACGATTTGGTTGGCAAATATTATTTGGATTATCTATTTTATTTTTTGTTAATTAGTATCAATATCTCATTTCAGATTGCAAATGTTTAAGATGATTTTTTAATATTTTATTTAGAACATTTATTATTCACAAAGTTTTTTAGCAATACTTGTGATAGCGATATTTAATTTTTATTTTCAATTTTGATGTCTGAAATACATGTCTGTCAACGATATGAAATTTAATAGTTATCGTTTGTTTATTCGAGTTTATTTGTCTAGAAACTGAGTTAATTGAAGACGTACGAGATTCAGAATAGTTATTTAAAAACTTTGATAATACTGAGGTACAAAATGATGATGATAGCGAGGAGGAATATGAATTTCAAACTACTTCATCTTCAGAGGACGATGATGATGAATATCAGTAACGTAGTAATTCAAATGATGATGAGTGATGTTATTACTATCCACTGTTATCGATTGTAATATGAATCATGTCATTACTATCCGATGTTACAATTTAGTTATCTTTTATTCAAATGCTTGCATAAGAGTTTTATTTAATATTTAAACATAGTTCGTGATGCATGCTGACGATCATTCGGATCGAGAATGCCTGACGAGGATGATACATTTTCATATTCTATTCCTTCTTGTGAGTGTTTAAAATAATGACCACATATTTTACGAATTAAAGAGAACGTGAATGAATTTGTTTACATTTCAAAAGCGCTTTCGGATATTAGGAATTGTTCTCGAGTTATACCTACAATTCAATTCATGAAGATGCGACACAAGATGTAGCCGAACACAGGTTATTATGATGTTGTTAAAGTAATTGTTGTATGAAATGTAAATTTATTGTGAATTAAATTTTATTTCATGTAGATGTTCTATTTTGGGAAAGGAAAAAACAAGGGAAAGAGAAGGACATTCTTAAAGATACTTCTTCAGACAGGACGCCTAGACCACCCACGGGCATTCGCATAGTTGAATGGCAGTCCATACCATCAGCTCCTTCCTCCTCCGACGATGATTCACAAGAGCTCGTTCGAGTTCCCGATATTGCAGATGTGTAGGCACAATTACCGAAAGGCTCATCAAATCATGGGTATAAAGCATAAATACAACCATATGGTAATTTAGGGTAAGTGTTATTTTATATTTTTTCACTACGTAATTTATAACTTTATGTTCTTAAAGGTTTGTACCATCGAAACCTACAATTGCTGTTGTTACCAAGGTATTACGCCATACGTATACTGAAGCGTGGCTAACATGGAAGGAAGTTCCATATGCCATAAGACAGATGTTATTTAGATAATCTCAGGTATCCTCGAAAGCCAATTTGGTTAATTTTAATTTATTGTCGTATTAATTGAATTATTTTTATGTATGCGAAGGCTGATGTGTGGTGGGATCCCGAGCACATGGAACGAATGTGAAAGACTTTTAATTCTCGGTGCTCAAAGAGATTGTCCTCGATGCTTTCGGAAGCACGAGCTGTAGGAGAACAACCCAATTGGGTCCCTGAAGTCGTTTGGGCCGAATTACTAAGGAAGTGGTCTACCCAAAGGTCTAATTGCGAAAAAATAAAGACAAATCGGGAGTTTGACTAGGGAGCCTGCTTGCATTCGGGTACAACCACGAGCACGATTGTGAAAAGAATGGTAATAATTTTTTAATAAATACTTTATATGATTGCACGAGCACATTGAAATGTAAGAATACTTTATATGAAATTTTTAACTGTAGAAGAAAGTGACGGATAGAGAACCTACTCAGGATAAGATATTTCTCAGAACCCATCAGAAAAAATAAAGAATGGGTTTCATCATTTGCTCGTGAAACATGGGTAAGAAAATAGTTCATAACATAAGATATTAAAATCGTAATGTGAAAATAGCTGATATTTTTTTAATTTTCAGGCGGGTTACAATACAAGAGAAGCCGAGTATATTACGTAGACCACGCATGAGGGGACGACACCGCTGACCCCTCGACAACTTTAGGTAGATTATGTCGGCGTCAAGAAGGGTCACATTTACGATCTTGAATCATCTATTAGTAGTGCAGATATTGGATATGGCCATAAATCAATATCTGATTTCCCGAGTCAAGATATGCAATGAATGTTTGACAATATGTGGGAACAATATTTATCTGATATCAAACATGAGGTTAGACAAGAGGTCACTCAAGAGATCAGAAAGGAGTTCGAACAACGCGAGCGACGCATGGTCAGAGATCAGAAAAAAGAGATGAAGAAGATGATGCATGGTGAGCTCGACGACGATGAGTGAAATAAATTCATAATGATGTTGTAATGAATTTCATTTAATTTGCAATGAATTTCATTTAATTATTATTTAATTTAATTTGCAATGAATATATTATTTGAAATGATATTTTTGGGTATTTTTTTTTCTTTTTTTAATTATTCCGACGGCTCAGACCATCGAAACATTGAAATGTGATAGGTCGAGCCATCGAATGTTTTAGACAACTCAAACCATCGATACACGTCGATGGTTCAAACCATCGATACGCATCAACGACTTAGACTGTCGATATTTATAGACGGCTAGCATCGTCCATAAATTTCGACGGCTTGGACCGTCGACATTTATGGACGACTCGAACCGTTGATACATATCGACGGCTCAAACCATCTTAAGTCTCGACGGTTAGAGCCGCCGCTTTTCGACGATTAGCACCGTCGATTATTCGAAGGCTCTGACTGCCACACTGATCATCAAAGGTTACGATGGTCCTTATGTAAGCATCGAAAATAATTTGCGATGCCAAGTTTTCGTGTGGATGTCATCTGTCAAAAAACCTATCAAAAATACCCATTTTCGATGGTTTTTGTCAGTTTACAGAAGGCCGTGACCGTCGATAAATAAGGATTTTCTTGTAGTGAAAGTTGTCATATTCTTTAGAAGAAGTAAAAAAGGAAAATACTATTTTGAAAAATTCACAAAATAATGATAAGGCTAGTTCTTACACAAAGAAAAGTAATTCTAGGAAATACTTTGGACATGAAAATTCTTATTGGAAATCTAATCATTCTTATGACAAATCCTTGAAATGTCACATATTATTTGTTTTGCATGTGGATTTCATGGTCATTATGTATATCAATTCATAGTAGGAAAATCATTTCAACATGGAATGATATGAGTTGCAAAAGAAACATTGACTAACAAAATTGGATCAGAAGAAGTTTGGATACCAAAAGCTAAATGATTATTTTTCAGGTGTGCCTCACATATAAAGCAAAGGACAAGTGAATTTAAAAAAGTATCATTATGCGAAGGCACGAAAGTCATTGTAAAAGTATCATTTACAAATAAAATTTGAAATATTTTTCATGAGCATGAACCTACATTTTTGTAGAGTTGCTATCTTCATGTTATGAAAATTAAGCTATGACCCATCATAATGTTATCATTTCTCTTTGGAAGAAAAGGGAAATAAATAAAGGACTAAAGAGAAAGATAAAGAAAGTTGGTCATAATAATAGAGGGAGTTTATTTTAAAAAATGGAAATATTATTTCATCCACCCACTTTGAATATGATTTTATTATCCTTATTATCAAAATTCGTTATTATTTTACAAAACTCAATTTTTGACATATCATTGTTGTCTCAAAGTTTTTATGCAATGTTTTTCCTTTATGATATGAGACACGGTATACATTTGATTTTATATTTTGCCATTATAAATCGGTCATGAATTTAGGGGGAGCTATTTTTTTAACTACCGCATATATTATGTCCCCCCACCTGAAATGTGATACTTTCATATTGGATATAATGGTGTCCCCCCACCTGAAATGGGGAGACACTCCCCCCATTTATCGGCTCCCGTCCGATCCGGATCGGACGGGCGCTGATAAAAAATGGGTTCTTTTCTCCTTGAACCGGCGATCGCGATCTTATCATGGCGAAAAAAATCGGGGCCAAAGTCTTCCCGGTTCAGACAGGGCTAGCGAGTACAAAAACCCGGGGTAAAAAAATTTATCCCTTTTGCTCGGCCTCGTTCTCTCTCCCACCTCTCTCGCTCTCTCGTTCTCTGCGTTCAACGAATGTCGTTCGACTGCGGGCGAGATCAACGACCGCTCTCTCGCTCTCGACATTGATGACTGCAGCCGACCATCCCAGATCTGCGCGAGAGTGCGATCTTCGGAGAGATCTCCGCATCCCCGACAACGTCCAACCAGATTTGACGGACAAACAGCGGGATCTGACGGACGCCGACCAGATCTGATCCTCGACGGCCTCGTTCGACCAGAACTGATGGATGACGGCCTCGTCCGCCCAGATTCACACGGAGCCGATGAGATCTAAGCCTCGGCGATCAAAACCGTCGACATCTGCGACCTCCGAGAGCAAGTCGGTTCCAGATCCGTCCACATCTGCCTCCGCTACCGATGAAATCTACAATCTCGAAGGTGCTTTCCCCCTCTTCTTTCACCTCGTTTCCACTTTTGTACTCGGTCTGACCTTTTGCCCTCGCCTCCAGGATCTCTTCGCCTCCAGGAAGCCATCGGAGGTCGCCGCCCACCCGCCATGTCGCTCTTACATGTCGTCGCCTGCCTGCCCTGCCGCTCTCGCACGCCACCACCCGCCCGCATGCCCTGTCGCTCTCGCACACCGCCGCCCGCCCGCCCTACCGCTCCCGGCGAGGACCCTGCCTCGATCCCGCCGAGCGCCGCCGACCTCCTATCACCTCCGCCGTGGTGCTTTCGACCTTCGCGATGACCTCTCGCGACCCCGCACCACCGCCGACCCCGCACACCGAGCGCCGCCCCATTGCCGCCGAGTTTGACCGCGTCACCGCCGACCCCACACGCCGCAGCATTTGTTGTATTGTTTAGGACTAAGCATATAAACTGGCTACAACCATTTTAGTAGTTAGTTTGTGCTCTCTAATATTATGAAGCAACTGCCAGCCAATTCTAATTACTTGTTCTATTCCTTGATAAGATGCAAAACTGGGATGAAGTTGTGATAGCTCATGCAGCACTCTCTGGCGTTGAACATTGGTATACTAAACTATATGCAACACACCTCAGCTGATTTGCTTGTTGAACCCTCATTAACTTCTCATCATTTATTTGGATAATTCAGGATGTAAAATTCTTGAAAACTGAGGTGTGGTTCATTCTTTTTCAAATTATAAGCCACAAAGAAGGCATAATGCAACTTCACAAAATGTTATCTACTTACCACGAAGTAGTTGTACAAGATAACACCCCTCATGTCGTGCCCTAAGAAGTCCACGAGTTCATTCTTTCTTTCCAATTCCATGCGACATGTTGTAGATTCCATGCCCCTGTGCACCAAAAATGGATGCATGGTGGCACTTTGTGGCAATTATGCACTTTGTCCTCATCGAGTGATACAAAACTTACAATGCAACTTGGAGTCAGGTGAACAATAGTGATGAAGATTGTGTTGTTGACAATCACTTATCTATACCAGCGGGAAGTCCGAATACATCTAAAACAAATAATGGGCAAGAATGAACAATTACATATTCCAACTTCTCAATTACAGATTCCACATACATCAATGAACAAGCTCATTGGAATTTGAGGGGGAAAAATCAACAAAATAAGCAAATCTAAAGAAGTTAATCTATACACAAGAATGTGAATGCAGTGTGTGCGCGGGGTTGCATCATGGCATGACGGAGGTCGGCGGGGGTCGCGGCATGGAGGGTCAGCGGTGGAGCTCGAAGGTGGCGCTTGACGGTGTAGCTCAGAGGCGGGCATGGCGACACACAGAGCATGGCGGAGGTCGCGGTGTGAGGAGGGTCGACGGTGGAGCTCGGAGGCATGCTCGAGGTCGGCGGCGCTCGTCGTGCTCGAGGTCACCGTTGCGCGAGGTTGGCGGGGTGGTCACCGCTGCACGCAGATCTGGCCGCGGAGTCGCCGCTACACGCAGATCTGCTGGCCGGAGAGTCGCCGCTACACGCAGATCTGGCCGGGGAGTCGCCAATGCAAATCTCGCTGCTGTTGGCCGGGGTGTCATGAATCTGATGTGGCCGGGGGGCGACGGGTGTTGCGGATTTGAGCGCGGGCGACTGGTCAGTCGCGGCAGGGGTGCTCGTCGACGGGGGTGCTCGCGGCGGGGTTGCTTGTCATCGATGGGTGTTGTGGATCCCGGCGAGAGGACGCGTAGATCTAGTTAGTCGCGGGGGTGCTCATCGACGGGGTGCTCATAGGCGGGCAGATCTGCCGGGATGAGGTCGCGCGGGGGTCGCAAGCGGTCATTGAAGCGCAGATCTCATTGGCGACGGGCCGATCTGGTCGGACGCGGTCGTCAAGGCGTAGATCTCGTCGATGGCGGGCCGATCTGGACGGACGCGATCGCTAAGGCGCAAATCCCGGTGGCAGCAGGCTGAGTTCACTGCATAGAGAGGAGGAAAGGGGAAAAAGCTCGTAGGTGCATATCTATCGGCGGCAGGCCGATCTTCGGTGGCATCCATAGAGGAAAGGGGCAGACGTCGGCGCGGTCTCCATTGCCGAGTCGCCGCGAGAGAGAGTGAAAGAGGTGAGAGATGTGAGAGAAAGAGTAAGAGTAGAAGGGGAGAAATTTTTTACCCCGTGCCTTTTTTGTACGACGAAATGAGACCGGCCCGCCCACCTTTTTTACCCCTTTAAATAATAATAGTAGAAGCACGAAGGATGGAGGTTGGGCTTGGGAAAGTACAAGGAATGGTAGCGAAACGTGAAAATGGATGGATGGGAATGGGGGTTTGGAGTAAGCATGCACTTGCACCCAAATGTCTTAAAATTCACAAAAATTGTAACACCCCACGATTTTATCAAGGGTAATATAGTAATTTTATAATTCAATTAGAGTGTTTGATGGATTGAAGAAAAATTTAAATCCCATTTAGAGTGGAAATCATAATTAGATCGAGATTAGGAATTTTAATTTGATTTGAGATCTAAAAGATATATTAATGGATATAGGATTTCCACGTAGGATAGGATTGAGAATTTTATGGCTTAAAATATTTTAATCATTAAAATAATATTTATTATTATTTTAATTTGAAAATTAGATGATAAAATATTATAAAATTAAATAATTCCGAAAATATAAAGGAAAATTGGAGAGGAATTTGATTAATGATGGGATATTTAAATAATTTCGGAATTTACTTAAATTAGGATAAATCTCTCTTAGTTAAAGAGATAAAAAAGAGGATTAAATTTGAGAGAAATTAGATATTATAGTTAAAGTTAAACTAATGATTTATAAATCTTATAAATAAGAAGTTGGCCGACTAAACTTAAAGAGGGAGAGAAATTATTTGTTTGTGTGTGGCGCTCTTCGACGACCGACGTAATTTTCTCGGCGGCGAAGGCGGGATTTCAGGCGTTAGCAAGGGTAAGGAGGGGTCCTTTGGATTTTATTTTATTATCAAATTCTGTTTACGGCTGTGTTAGCGATTGTAACCAAAGAGATTTAAAAAAAAGAAGAAGAAAGAGTTTTACACCCCTAAAGAGAAAGAGAGAAGGTGGAAAAAAAATGAGGGCGTAACAAAATAGGAGAGAGAAAGGGATTGAGAGAAAAGAAAAAAAAAAGAGATTGGAGCAGACATTTTTGCGGGCGTAAATGAATTGAGAGAGAAGAGATTAAGAAGGAGAGAGAGAAAGTAGAGAGAGAAGAAATTGGTGGCCAAGCCGTAATAAAAGAATAGAGAGAGAGGGGAATTGAAAGAAAAAAAAAAGAAAAGATTGGTTCATGCCCGCAAAAGAAGTAGAAAGAGAAAGATAGAGGAGTAAAATCAAAAGGGAGAGAAAAGGGGAAGATTTGAAGGGGAAATATGGTGGCTGTAACATTAGGGAAAAACAAAAGAAATGATGATGGGATGATTTGGTGGCCAACGAATGATTGGCCGTAATAGAAGATTAGAGAGATTGGAGGGAGAAATAGCAGAACATAAAAAGAAAATATGTGCGTGCAGTTGATAGGAGAGAGAAGTTGAGAAAGAAAAGTAGATAAAAGAAAATAAGGAGAAAAGAGATTTGCGGTCGATAAGCAGAAGAAATTAAAAAAAATTCCTTTTAGTTTTTTTCAATTTGATTTGAAATTTTCTGACAATGAAATTCTTCGTTTTATTTCTCGGTCAGGAAAAAAAAATAGAATGTATAGAGAAAAATGATTAAAAGTAATTGTTGGTCAAAATTCGGCATTGGTGCAACCAATTGACGATCGAGAATAGAGTTAATTTTTCAACAAATTTGAGGTACGTAGGGGGATCCCCATGGCGTCGGTTTTCCGCGACATGGACCCCAAAACTCTTTTTCGTTATACATAAATTATATATTATTTTGCATCGATTGAATATTGAATGACATAGATATGACCTTCGAAAATTATGTTGAAAACACAATTCTTGATGGTGACAGAATTTGGTAGGGGTTCTGTCTGACACGACTTGGATTCCATTTAGCACGATCCGGGTAATGATCAACGCGGATTGGGTTCTGGAATAGAAAACATGTTTTTATGAATTGATTTATAGTTTATTGGATTGTTAATATCGTTATTCATTGTCGATCATTTGATTAACATCTCTGATTTTATTATGCTCATATCAGATCATATTGTCATCATATTGATTATTGTTGACATTACACCCAATCATGATATTGATTATGGTATTGATCCATTGACCTCATTATTGATCGATCCTGATCAAATTGTTATCGTATCCGATTTATCATCATCCCATCTGATCATATCATTGATTAATAGTGATTTTCTGATTGGGTCATATTTAACCTAAGATAATTGTTAAAGATAGACATCTTAGGTAATTGAGATAAAAGTTGAAAATGTATTGGGCCCATGTCTACTGTTTGCCACTGGGACTGATTGGACCTTCGGGCTAACTACGCCTACGGGCTGATAGGGCCTTCGGGCTAATATTGCGCCTTCGGGCTGATTGGGCCTTCGGGTTGATTGGGCCTTCGGGCTAATATTGCACCTTCGGGCTAACTACGCCTTCGGGTTGATAGGGCCTTCGGGCTAACTATTTCGGTGTGATCCTTCGTCCCCCATCATACCCAAACTTATTGATTGAAGTGACATGGTGTCCCCTAATAATAATAGAAAGCTCTCTTATTGCGCCCGAAAGGGTTGATCATAACTCCAAAGATGGAATTGATAATTGAATTGATGATCGAATTGTTAATTGAATTGCACCCTAGTGGCTGATGGATAATTGATTTCGTCCTAGTGGTTGATAAACTATCGATTTCACACTTATGGCTGATGAAAAAATTAAATTGCGCCTTTAAGACTGATGGATAATAAATTATGGTCTTTGTGCCTGATAGATGAATTGATAAATTATTAATAGAATTGAATTAATAATTATTATTGTGGCCTTCATCGACTTTTGGCCAATTGAACATTGATCAATTGTTAATTATTAATTGAATTATTTATTGTTGAATTGTAGTCTTCATTGACCTCTGATCAATTATATATTGTTATGAATAATTATTTATTGATAGTATTGATATTGATATTGACCATGGTTCATATAAATATTATGGGTGACCCTACGTACTGAGTTATCTCATTGGGCTTTGCCTCTGTATTTGGATCCATACAGGTGATGGTGATGGCGATGATGAGACGGTTGGTGATTCCTCTGACGGGTGACATGCACATGGATATATGGTCCATTACTGTATAGACGTGGGCCCTAACCCGCAAGTTATTAGATATGGTATAATAGCTTCCGCATATTGTAATAAAATATTGTAAATTAGTCTTCCGCTTATGTAAGTCAGTTCGTTGATTGGTCAAAGTCAAGGTATAGAATTGAGTGACGTTGCCGAAATAGCCTTCTGGGCAGGCAAAAGAAAAAAAAATCTTGGAGCGTTACAAAAACCAATTAAATGCAACCCGAAATAAAATCTGATCAATGCCAAACCACTAATTACATACGTACGATCTCCATTCAGGTCCAGCGGTAACTCTTTGTGGAGTACGTACTGATCATTACTTGATTGATTAGCTAGCTAGCTAGCTAATTAGTTAATTAATTAAGATCTCCCAATTAATTAATTGAGATTATTGTATGAATAATGATCTGTGAGGGCGAGGAGATGTACGTAGCAATCAATCCCAACTGCATGCTGAAAGAGTTGTTGCAAATCAAACACTACGTAAATATCAATTAATCAATCAATCCCAACTCCATGCTCAAAGAGTTGCAAGCACTACATATCAGTCAATCAATCCAACTAAATATCCAACCACTGGAGAAAGAGAAACGGAGGAGGAGTACAACAAAGTTATTGCTGGCGTCCATGCTTTTGTAATTGTTTGCTGTCGTCGTCGTCAGGAAACTCCTCCTCCTTAATTAATGTCAATTGTGCGGGTTTTTCTCTCTATTTAAGAGCGGCTTAATTCCATGCATGCTTTCCAGTAAGATCGATTGCCCCAACCAAAATTAATTAAGCAACTTAAAGCTACTCTACGAGTGTAATTAACTTCCTAAGAGATATATCCATGGGGTCGACTTCTGCCCAAACAGTCGGCGTTGTTGCTTGCAAGGCCGCCGGGACCGCCGCCATACTCGCCATGGGCACCGCCAACCCCTCCGGCCTCCTGCATCAGACAGATTTCCCGGACTACTACTTCGACATCTCCAACAGCAATCACATGGTCGCCCTCAAGGAGAAATTCCAACGAATCTGTACTTAAGTTTTCTCTCTACATTTTGCTTATTCTAAATTATATTCTACTGTAAATGCTTTTCTGATCACTGCTAATTTCGCCACCTTTAATTTCTGACAATATATATATTGCAGGTGAGAAGACCATGATCGAGAAGCGCCACCGATTCCTCACCGACGAGGTAATCAAGGAGAACCCCAACATCGTCACCTACCTCGGCTCGTCGGTAAATGTCCGCCAAGAGATGTGCGACGTCGAGATCCCTCTTCTCGGCTCCGAGGCCGCCATGAAGGCCGTGAAGGACTGGGGACGCCCTGTCTCCGACATCACCCACCTCATCGTGTGCAACAGCGGCGCTGCCTCCATGCCCGGAGCCGACTTCGATATCGTCAGGCTGCTGGGCCTCCCAAACTCCACCAGGCGGTTCATGCTCTATCAGACAGGCTGCTTCGGCGGCGGTACGGTCCTCCGCCTCGCCAAGGACCTCGCCGAGAACAACCCCGGGGCGCGCGTTCTCGCGATATGCTGCGAGATCACGTCCATCGGCTTCCGCGGCCCCAACGAGGCCGACCTGGAAAACCTCATCAGCCAGGCCTTGTTCGGCGACGGCGCGGGAGCGGTGATCGTGGGAGCCGACGCGCATGCCGGCGTCGAGCGTCCGATCTTCGAGATTGCTTCGGCGTCTCAAAGGATCCTCCCAGGATCTGATGGCGGGATCGTCGGAAAACTGCGGGAGGCAGGGCTGATGGTCACCTTGCAGCCGCAGGTGCCGACGCACATATCAGAAAATATAGAGAGCATCTTGACGGAGACTCTGAAGCCACTGGGGATCAAGGACCTGGAACAACTATTCTGGGTGGTGCACCCCGGCGGGGCGGCCATACTGGACAAGACGGAGCAGAAACTTGGACTGAAGGACAGTAACAAGTTCTGGGCGTCGAGGGAGGTGTTGAGGCAGTTCGGCAACATGTCGAGCCCTTCTGTAATCTTTGTCATGGAAGTGATGAAGAAGAGGTCGGAGGAGCAAGGGATGATCACCGCCGGCGAAGGTCTCGAGTGGGGCGTGCTCTTAGGATTTGGTCCCGGGATCACTGTGGAAACAGTTGTCCTCCATTGCCCAAAGGCTTGACGTAGCCGGCGGCAGTGGATGAGATCAGGACGTCGTACGATCCATGTAATAATCGAAATCCATCATAATTCATAAAAGTTAAATGGTCGGAAGACTTTAATATTTTAATAAAAATCATAATTAATAAAAAAATTATAATAATCATATGATATATTTTTCAACTAATAATTTATAAGACCTCTAGCATCTAAATACTTCGTTACATCACTTAGCATCAATTTTCAATATTAGACTTGAAATAGACTTGAAATACTTATATGATCTTAAGCATGAACATCACTAGAGCAGTTATTATCTATTCTTGATTACCTGATTCAGAGTGTAGATTTTTTAGGAGCGTTCAATGGATCCGGTGAATCCGATTATTCAACTCGACCCAAATTGGTTCGGATCGGATTGATGGTTGATCCGACCATGGGTCTAGTTAGGTATACCTAACTCGAACCACTCGAATATTTTTTAAAATTTTTATTTAGTTTTCAACTTTTATGTTATATAAAAAAATGAAAAAATCAAAATAAAATATTTTATTAAATATGTAAAATAATATTTAAATACTTAACAAATTGTTTTATGCTTTTAAAATAAATATAGTATAATATTTTTACATTGAATAATATAAAATGTAAGAAAAAATTAAAAGAAAATTGATGGTCAAGAAACTTGACCACCCGACAAAGAGGAGTGACCCAATTCGACCCCATCAAAATTGGATAGGTCGAGTCGGGGTTTGGAGGGGAGGTCAAGCTGGACCTGTGAACACCTCTAAAGATTTTTCAGTTAAAGTACGTATCATATTACATGCGATGCATGTGTCATCATCATAATATTTTTAAACATGCATGTCATAAACTATAACATAATCTTTACCTAACATTACATCATACTTGACATAAAATTTGTTAGAACATTAATTAGTTAACATACTTTCTTGACTTCAGCACCATCATCTCCTACAACATGAGCATACATGGCATATAACTTATCCTTACATTTCTTCTTACTTACCATGAATATTTTAGAAGTTTCTTTATAACTCCTTTATCCTTGCTTAACATCTTCTCTTTCTTTCTATTAAATCTTTACTTTTTATTTTCTTGGGATCGCTTTATAACCCTTTGGACATTCCTTTTCCTTTCTTTCTTTCTTTCATTATCATATTATATCATCGAGCTACATTATGACATCACTTTCATTTACTTTATTATATGACATTTTTCATATTTACATTGGAAAAACCTCAAATGCCTTTTGGGTATTGGAATTGTTTTTCAGGAAGTCTCAATCATCATAAAGTGAAAGAAATTTACTTATCATCTTTACTTTAGTGAGTACTTTCATTAATTTCACCACATGACATCTTTCATCTTTATATTAGAAAATCTCAAACATCTTTTATGCGATGACATTAATTTTCAAGAGGTCTCAATCTTCATAAGGCAAAAGACATTTACTTCTCATATTTAACATAATGAATACTTTCATTATCTTTATCACATCTTTCATCTTTACTTAATTGAAGGCTCAGCGTAACATATTATTACAAGTAGGTCATGGGCCCCTGTGAAATCTTAAATACCTTTTAGGTAAAAAGCATTTACTTCTCATTTTTAATTTTAATGAGTATTTTTGTTACTTTTATCATCTGACATTTTTCATCTTACTTAATTGAAGGCTCACGACAACATCATTACAACTATGTATGGCCCTTGAAAAATCTCAAACACTTTTTGGGTGATGACATTATTTTTCAAAAAATCTCAATCAATATAAGGTGAAAGACATTTACTTCTTAATTTTATTAATAAATATCCTCATGAAAAATAAATAAAATAATTAACCATATACATTTGGGAATTAAAATGTAATTCAATTTACAACTAAAAGAAATCAATATTTGTCATATAAAAAAGATATAACAAAATGCTTAAAAAGAGAGAAACTAAAATGATCAATTGTTATGAATTAATTGGGTGTAACATACATACATACATACAAGGTTGTCAAGTTCGAGTTTCTACCTAAGTTCCGTTTGAGGGAGGGGAGAGATGAACTCATATCGTAAATTCGATACGTAAATACGTAGTATTTAGATATAATATTAATTTAATATTTTTTATTTTTTAAACCACATAAAAAATATTAATAAATACATAAAATTTTAAAATAACATGAATAATTAGAGAATAAAATTTCACAAATTATAAACTTGTAGAAAATCTATTTTAAAATTATCAAGATAAGTATATATATAAATTCAATTGAAGTATCATAAATTCATATAATGAAATTAATAAATTTATATACAATCACATAAATGTAAGGAAAATTATTATAGTCTAAATTTTTTGTCTAAAATATTATTTTCTTTTCATTATTATCATAATCACTATATAATTTTTTCAATGTATGATTAGATTTTTATTTAAGCATTATGTCCAAGGAATGAAATAATAAACATAATTAATTGGAATTATTTATAATAAATTACATATTTTTATCCGATTTTCTATCTTAATTTTAATTTGTTATAAAATTTTAAATAAATTTAGTATTATTATAAAATAATAGCAAAAAAATAATAAATATAGAATTTATGTATAGTAAACTAACAAATGTTGTCAAAAAAACTTTGGCATTGAGGTTGAACCTCCTGTAACGGGATCATCATGCCTACCAGACAAGCTACAACACACATGTGATTGAAAACGAAGTACGAACTACTTAATCGTTCATATGCACGTATTCATACGCTTTTATCGTGTTAAAACATAAGTATATCCGATTTTAATCCATTTTACGTTTTTAACTCGACTCAACTCTTTTTTGAACCCTAGATACGTAACTTCATAAGTTTTTAAGTATTAAAACTAGTTTTTAACAATCTTGCATGCATACATATATACATACATACATATGATTAATTGGGGCGTAACATCCGTTATGTGTAACCTGGTGCAACGTCCTATATTTTACATCTACAGTCCAAATGGAACACCCAACATTCGCTCTCTTTTCTCTCTCAATGATTGATGGCATTGACCTTCTCTTCTCACTCTTGACGATCCATGTTGGCGGGATCTGGTTTGATGCCAAGCTTGACGACGGTGGTGGGATTTGGTTCGATGCAGCAAGGCATGGCTTGATGGAGGGGGCGAGCACTCGCAGAGTCGGGGGCGACGATCGCAAAAGTTAGGAGCGTCGATCGCAAAGGTTGGGACTCGTGGGGGTGACGATCGGTGTGTCAGTTTGGCATAGCTTAGCCTAGTTTGGCTTGGTGACTTTCTAATTGAGAACAGAATTTATAAGAAAGTTTTATTTATTTAAATAGGCTAAACTTATTTATAAGCGATGTGGCCTATTATCTTATAAGACCAACATACTAATTAACATATTGTTATAATAAGTTAGATTAGTTATTGTAAAGTTAATAAATAACATAAGCCCACACTTTCTTTTCAAGTCTACTATAAGTCACATGCCAGAGGTTTTTAGTATTCTATTTTTTTCGATTGCTCCACCAGTAACCAATGTTTGAAAAGTGGCACTCATCATTAAACTCATACGACATTAAGACTTATGTGCACTCATCACATGTTGGAGTCTCCATCTGAGTATGACTAATATGGTGTTGTTCCGAGGGCTATGGCGGGTGAGGCTCATCGTGAAAAATTTCTAGGTACCAAGAGGAATCCAATTAAAACGTGATAGGAGGATAAATTTTGGAGCGTTATAGAACATCTGCGTCCACTTATGTGCTGCAATAGATCACCACCTTAATTTTGTCTTTCCTTCCTTCCCTTCCTTCCCTTCGCCAATAACAAAAACAAGTAGAACCAAATATCTTACCAAGTGAAGCGAGAGGGTAGTAGACCTCAAGAGCATCTTTCTTACCTGCAATCGCGACCATAATCACCACCATCATGCAGTAGCAGGACAAGGAGGAGGAACCATGAGAAAATGCTAAAGATTGGCAGCTTTGTCCCCTCATCTCCTCTCGAAGGCTCACTTAGGGGAACGCATCTAAGGGAGGCCTTCGTCTGCTATGCATCAATTGAAGGGCAATAGTCTTATATTTATATAAAGCTATGCATCAAATCCTCTTCTCTCCATTATTATTTCTATCTTCTTTGTGATTTTTTTATTTATATCTTTTATAATTATATTCCAATACATATTAATTAATTCCATCATTTATTTTTTATGTCAACACTTGATATTCTCATTATTAATTTGTGTATTAAAATTTTAAGTTTAAAAAATCTTTATATTCCATTATTTTTTATTTATAATAACAAATAATCATATATAAATGAATCATTAATTAATGTGTATTAGATTTAACATCGTCATTAAATTATATACATATCATGCATGAACATTTCTTTTATTTTTACTATTTTTTTATTTTTTGTTTATATTTTCTTTATAATTATTATCTTAATATCATGTTAATTTATTACCTCGTTTAATTTATTATATTTCCACTTGCTATTCTCATTATTAACTATCATATTAACTAAATTGCATCATTTAATGTTTGATATCAACACTTGATATTCTCATCATTAATTTGCATATTAAAATTTTAACATTACAAATTACATATTTACACTTTATATTCCATTAAATTTTTTATGTGTAATAACAAATAATCATATAAAAATTCATTGTTAATTAATGTGTGTTAAATTCAACATCATGATTAAATTTCGTTATGATCTCAATACATATTAATTTGTTACATTATTTCGTTCTTTGTATTGTCACTTGGTATTCTCAGTATTAAATATCATATTAATTATTTATATCATTTAATCTTTTATATCAACACTTGATATTCTTATTATTAATTTGTGTAATAAAATTTTAACTTTACAAACTCTTTATATTCAATTATATTTTGTTATTTATAATTACAAATAATCATATATAAATGCATGCTTAATTGATGTGTATTAAATTTAAATAATGATATTTTTTCATAAATATTATACACATGTGTGTGTATTTATGTATGTATATACTTTCATACATGGAGAGAGAGAGAGAGAGAGCAATTTTAATATGCTTGTAGTCAAAGTTAATTGTTAAAGGATAAAGTTGCCTAAAAAAATGACATTAAAATGTTTGGAGTGGCAATATGGGGATCCTATTATTATGTAAAATTATTGTTTTTTTCATTTTCATTTAATCATGATATATTATGACTTACTTTTGCATTTGTTTCCGAGTTGATTGAATGATATTAGCTTCCCTAACATTTTTAACATTGCCCACCCAAAAGATCGTTGTTCTCACAACAAATATTGCTTCTTGATTTGAGCATACACAATATTTTTATATGATCTCCTTTATTGTAAGATTGGAGAGGTCAGAACTTGAAGCTTCACTCATAAGCCTTGTAGAGCATGACACAATGTTAAAATTATAAAATAAGTGTTACTATATTCGAAAAATCGATAACACATCTTCACGTGGTATTAAAGTCAAATGTTCTGGGTTCAAACCTCTTCCCACCATTCGTGCTTCTCTTTAACGTCCTCGGTCCTTTCATCTATTTTTCACAAAGGCTCACTCAATTGCCGTTGCACTTCTCGTCTCCCTTTCGATCTTCCCCGTTCTTTACTAGTAAGGGGATAACAACTTAATTTTTTATACATATTATATTATTAATTAATTCTTAATATTTAATATGCTACAATGATGATATATAATTGTGAAAACAGATCTCGCATGTCAAAAGGATCTTAATTTAAATAAGTTATTAATTGGAAAGTCACATACACTACAAGAAAAAATGCTTGTTACAGACGGTCCAAACCGTCGGTAAAACGGTCAGATCCATCGAAAATGACATTTTTCGACGGTTCTTTCGACGGACAATGTCCGTGCGAAAAAGGGTCGTCGCAAATAATTTGCGACGATTTTTTATAAACCGTCGGTATTACAGACGGTTTAGGGGGCGGGCGCGACAGTCGAACGAAAAATATCGACGGCACGAATCGCCGATAATATCGATAGTTGAAGCCGCCGATATATATCGACGGTCAAAACCGTCGATAGTATCGACGGCTCATGCCGTCGATAAATATCGACGGCACGAACCGTCGATAAAACCATCGATATATATCGGCGGTTTCAACCGTCGATATTATCGATGGTTTAAACCGTCGACACACTTGGTTAGACGGTTTCACCCGTCGACCCCACAATTAATTTTCGACGACTTTAACCGTCGATAATGTTGCACGGATGGTTTTAAACGTCGGTAAGTATAAAAAATCCATTGTCGACATTGCCATAATTCAGCTATTTTCGACGGTCAGGACCGGCGGAAACAAAAAATAAAAATAAAAAATGCTGAATTTTAAATGTCCGAACAGATAATACAATATTTCAAACAAAATGTAACTATCTCAGATAACATCACAGATCACATAAAATAAATCAAACATGAAAGAGTTGAAGTCATTCCATAATTCAAACATCACATAATTCAAACAAAATGTAACTATCAAAACAATACATAATTCAAAGTTATTCCAAACAAAATTGAATTCTTGGTGAAGCCAATCCAAGAATGAAGAAGGAAGAGCTGAAGTTATGAGCCATTCCAAATGCTAGAAAAAAGGAAATGATATACTGCGTATCAGCTTATACTTAACGAAAAAAGAATCTATATAACAACTAGTAACATAGGTGGTAAGAGTAATATTTTCAAATTCGGACCGACAAGAACTCATCAGGCAAAAGAGAAGCTAGATCTTGTTGTTCCAAGACTATTACTCTTCCCTAGAATTATGTACTGATCTGCAAAACACAAGCCAGAAATAGGAAATTAGAAAACTCATGTTTGATAGAGGTCTCATGGAAGGAAGGAATCCGGCCGCCCTCTGCGCGTCGCGGTCAGATCCCGCCGTTCGACGGAGGGCGGCCGGATCTGGCCGCCGCACGAGGATCGGAGGGCGGCCGGATCTGGCCGCCCCACGAAGGGCGGCCGGATGTGGCCGCCGCGCGCGGAGGGCGGCCGGATCTGGCCGCCGCGCGCGGAGGGCGGTCGGATCTAGCCGCCGTGTGCGGAGGGTGGCCGGATTTGGCCGCCGCGAGCGAATGGCGACCGGATATGGCCGCCGCGCGTGAATGGCGGCCGGATATGGCCGCCGCACGGGAGGCGGCCGGATCTGGCCGTCGGAGAGAGCAAGGAGGGCGGGGATCGGACCTACCTGCGCCGGAGATTTCAGTCGGCGGCGAAAGCTTCGGGCGGCGGCGAACGCGGGAGGTGGCTGACGGCCGAATGAATTGCAGACGAAACGGCGGTCGGACGTATCAGCAGACGAACGTTGAAAACGAAGAAAGTGAGAGTGGGGTCGGGTATTTATATAGCCACTTTTCGACGATCGAAACTATCGCAACATAGGCAAATATAATATTATATTAATTCGAGTTTCGATGGCTCGAATCCGTTGGAAAAACCGTCGAAAGTTTCGATGGTTCTTCAAACCGTCAAAATATCGACGGTTTTAGCCGTCGATATATATAATAATAAATTTCCAAGATAACCGTAAATTATAAATTTATAAATTTCCATTTTCGACGGTTGAGACCGTCGAAAACAATTAAGCTAGAATATTTTATTTAATAGAGTTTCGACGGGTATGACCGCCGAAATATCGACGGTTGCGTCGAACGTCGCAAATTTCGACGGTCAAAACCGTCGATAAGTTCAATAATTGTACGGGGCCAACATTGAAATATTGCGACAGTTCAAACCGCTGAAAGTTTCGAAGGTTAGGTAAACCGTCAAAACTTTCGATGGTCTGAACCGTCGAAGTGCCAATATTTTCGACGGAAGCTTTCGACGAATTCTTAACCGTCGAAAGTTTAGACGGCTAAAACCGTCGAAAAATACCCGACGATAATTTCGACGATTTAGAAGATCTGCCGGAAAAACCGTCGGTATTTCAGACGGATGTCTGACCGTCGAAAATGAACCGTCGAAAATTCGACTTTTTCTTGTAGTGATAATTATATATAGCTAGTTAATTGAATGCTTATGAGATTCCCTAACATTTTTAACGTTGCCTCCCAAAAGACTCTTATTCTCATAACAAAATCCTGCTTCTCATTTCTAGCATACGTGATATTTTTATATGGTCTCCTTTATTTTAAGATTGGGTCCTACAAAGCTATTAATAATCTTTTTACTAATTTTTTTATGCATACTATTTGTTCTAGTATATATTCAAGTTCAGATTTTTTTTAGAATAAAAGAAGTTAATAAATTTATATATACGTAAAAAATAGGCATATTGTACCACAATTTTGTGCAAACAGCATGAATAATTGTTCTAATTTACTCTTTTATGTTCATGACTACATAAAAATAAGTAAAGAAATAGATTTCTTTAATGTTTCTTTAATTATAATAAAATGTGGACATAATGAATCTCCAAGTTCTACTTGTTGCCAACGCCAATATATATTAGTAATTTTATTTTTCATGTAACCCTAGAAAAAGTTAATTATGAATCAAACGAAATTTTTAGTTTCGAAATTCTTTTGTTTTAAAACTTGAAATAATAAAAGTGACGAAAAGGAAATGAAAAATTCAATCTACCATTAAGAAGAAGGCCCACATCTGTCAGTGGAGATTAAAATCCTACCATTTGAACAATCGAAAACGTATCATAGGCTTGCGGTAGTGAAGGTGGTCACTTTAGTCCCACATGCAGCAACTAGGGAACCGTCGCAGGCCGAGTCACTTTATAAGGCGTTGGGCTTGGACTTTGAAGAGGCACGCAGCTGCGTGGTGAGCACAAAGCGAACTATTCTTTCGCCTTTTACTAAAGAATACCGTGTGCACGTCACTCAAAGCAGCATACCCTATTTTTAGAGGGCGTCCTTTCTCTTCAGATTGGGCCCCAACAAATCTAATAATAATAATTTTTTATTGATCTGTATAGTTAAAATTTGTCTCAATAAGACGTTTTATATTAAGGGGCTAGTAATAATACTATTATATAATATATTGAACAAAGTTATAATATTAATTTAACCATTTAAATATATTTTAAAAAATATGTTTATGATAATAAAAATTAATTTAGAAGAAGTTTTATTTTGAAGTAATTTGGTTTAAGATTTAATGAAATATGAATCAGTGAGGTGTAACTTAATATTTAAGTGTAAAAAATTTATCGAGAAAATATTTATTATTTTTTTAAAAATAGTTTTTTTTACATCATTGATCGGGTTGTTTGTACTTCGTACTTAATTCACATCCATCAGGTGTAATAACTGGAACAAAAAACTAAGAACAATAAATAGTATTTAAATGAGAAGGCAAATGACCATTTGATATTTAGGACGTCGGAAATAGTATTTAAATGAGAACGTAAAATTTGTTGCTAAACAAAACTAAGCCCATGGGCCTTCAGTTGCGGAGTCCGCTTAATGAGCCCAACAGGCTTATGAAAAATGCAAGAAAGGAAACGGGCTTGAAAAGGAAAGCCCAAGATCTTTCACAGTGATTTTTTATGAAATAAATTTCTCGGGTAACTATATCACGAGCATGTGCTCCCAATAAAAGGGAATAAGATTTTACTAAAAGGAGGCTAAAACAAAACAAAACAAACGGGATATAAAGCTTTTTTTTCTTTTAAACTGTGGAGTTATTTTCTAATGATAATAAAAGTTTTAGGAGGTAGCTGTATAAATATATTAGACGAAAATTCGATAAAAATGGAGAAAATAAAAATGTCTAAAAAACATTTGGATGGGAACTTTTAAGTTATCGAAAATTAATATATTAGATAAAAAAGTTTAGATTTGACATTTGGATGAAAAATGTAATAATGAAAAATTTTAAAAATTAATTTGATAGATAAGTTTTAGTAGGTGTTTGGATAAAAAGTAAGAACTAAAAATATAATTTATTATTTTTTGAGGTATAAAATTACAATAAATTAAAATATTATGTAATTATTTAGTTAAAATAATAATAATAGCATATAAAAAATATTATACATAATTATGAATTTAAAATTGATTAAATAATAAGGTGCTTTGTAATATATTAATATTAATTTTGATTAATTTTTTCCATATGTTAATTAATATTATAATTTACCAAAAATATTTATATTAAGTTAAAGAATTTATATTATAACATGAATGATAATATATATTAATAATATATTATAATTAATTATTACTTAAGGTAATATAAAAATAGTTTATAAATAATATTAACATTAAATTATAATTAATAATATTTTACTAATCAAAATATAATAAAGAATTGAAGAAAAAAGTAAAAAAAAGTCCTGTTAAAAGTTCTCGTCGAAATCAAGAAGTTGTGAGAACTAAAGTTCTCACTGTGTCATGTGATCGAAATCCAAGTTCTCGTCAGTTCGAGTGTTTGCCAGAATTTATGGAAACAACCAAGTTTTGGGTCTTAGTTCCATGCCTAACATTGCCTTAGTGAATATGTGACAACTCAAATTTTGAAGTAAGGACGTTTAAGTCATTGTAGAAAATCATATGAAACTTTAAACTAAAGTCTATAAAAGGTCTACAAACTTCTTTTTTATTCTCTCTTTTTTTTTTTATTTCTCTCCTTCCATATGATAGCTACAATCATAAAACTTAAGGATGAAGAAATAGAAGAATAAGGAGGAAGATAAGAACAAAGGAGAAGATGATCAACAAAGAAGAAAGAGACCAAAGCCTTAGATACGTAAAGGAGATCCAAACCTTTCTTTCTTATCTAATGGATTTTATGTTTGAGTTGAGAGATCTAATAACACCTTAGTTCTTAATTAAGATTGCGATCAATGGTGCATTGATCATGTGCTTAGATCTACATATTTTTATACTTAGATCTATATGTTTATGTGCTTTGCAAATGATATTCATGCTCTCTAAATCCAATGTTGTATATATTTTGGGGAAGAATCCTAGAAATTTAATTGATGTTATGATTTACATATTTTCATCCATGTTAAACACTCTATAAAATGTCCTTAGAAATTATTTATGATTAATACTAAAAATATATATAATTTTAATGATGAAATAGAACTTCTCTACGTCGGCATGAGCAAAGTAATTGATCGTTGTCATATTCATTGAACAAATAACGATTTATTGTTTGTTATTGTCATCTAATCATCTGATCCATTGATGTTATTTGTTGACTAAAGTTATATGTATTGAATAAAGTAAAGATTGATTGTAATTATTGTCGAATGATTGAATGTTATTCAATCTCGAAGTGTACCTCAATGACCATCTCTCATATTATCATTGGCCTTTATCATTATCTAGCGAAAGTATTAAAGCTTCATTATGATTTACATGTTTATTTTATTGGAAAAATTTATCTATGATTATTTATAATGTCTACTCACATATGAACCGAAAAGCTCATAGAAGAATTGTCTTCCTTCATCTTATTTCTACCGGAAGAGGCTAATGATAGAATTTGCAGTGATAATGCTCGGATGGCTGACATGCACATGGAATTTGATGTAATAAAAATGGTACTTTTCCTGAAGCATATTTGAGACTTTGTATTAATTCTTTTATTTTCATGCTTAATCAATGTTTTATCCTGATATTGCATCATTTTACATATATTTATAATGTTATCCTTTTTAGAGTTTGTCTTCTCTATGGTTGTTACCAACCCTGTGGCCTGAATCTCTGCAGAATTTTCAGATGCCCTATGCCGAAGTTCACGAGTATGAAGACTCGATCTTACTTTTTCTAGAGTAATTGTGTCTCTTCCGATGATAACAGACTGAACGAAATTTTCGTATGACAGAGGAAGAGACATCAACAGAAGTAGGACAGCATCTTCACCCTCAATCTTAACATCGATATTTCTCATTTCCATCAACAAAGAATTTAACTGATCAAGATGATCTTTCATAGGGGTACCTTCTTGCATGCAGAGAGAAAACAAACGTTGCTTCAACAACAACTTGTTGGTGAAAGACTTCGTCATATATAAACTCTCGAGTCTCAACCACAGACCAACCGTCGTTTCTTGATCGGTGACTTCGATAATCACATCGTCCGTCAAACACAACAAGATAATTGAGTGCGCCTTTTCTTCCTGTGCCGCCAAACTTGCGATGCCGCAACTAACAAACTATCGCAGGCCGAGTCTCTTTATAAGGCGTTGGGCTTCGACCTTGTTGTGGCACGCAGCTGCGTGGTGAGCACAAAGCGAACTATTCTTTCTCCTTTTACTAAAGAATGCCGTGTGAACGCCACTCAAAGCAGCATACGCCTATTTTTAGAGGGCGTCCTTTCTTAATTGATTGGGCCCCAACAAAATAAATTAATAAAATTTATACTTTGTCGGGGGAGGTGTGATATTTATACTAGAGATTATAGTGATTAATGAGTATGCATCTCCTTGATTACTATTTATAATTCAATAAATTATATATTTCAAAATAATACAATATATATATACACATAGTGTAGAGCTAATTGTACTTATTAAATTAATAAGTATATGTTAAATAGTAAAAATGATTAAAAATAAGATTATGAATGGTCGTGATCAAACTATATTAATAAAAAATATATGATTATACAACGATTATAATTTATTTAGATACATTTTTATTATCAAATTACTCAAATAGATATACATTTAAAAAATATATAATCATTTTAATTATAAATTATAATCATTAAATTAATTAATAGAACGGTTCTTATTAATCTCTGAAAAATATTATTTAAGACTTATAATGATTGAGCTAGTCTTATAATTAGATCACAACATATACTTCATATAACGCCCCCAAAATTGCTCCTCTTGTCACGTAGGCAGTCAGGTTGATCCTGGGAACGCTACACTGTCTACTACACTATTGACCATGACAATTCAACAAAATAGCATACGTGGCATCAATATAATAAGAAAGGAAAAAAAACTTTAATGCGGAAGTTCAAAAGGTGGAATGTCAAGAGACATCATTAATTCATGTAGTAGTGAGCAAGTAAGAAAGAGCCATAGCTTTAACAAATTCGACAGAAAGAAAGATTCAATATGCGAAAGAGCATGATGTTTTCAATAGAAGAGAACATGCTGAAACATAATAAAATTTCAAGGGTCTGTGACAATAATTTATGTCATGTGCAGCATTCTCTAAGCTCTGTGCCCTCCATCACCTCCTCAGTTAGGATTCTCATTTGGAAAATCCCAATGCAGGGGAATCGAATACCCATGAGCAAAAAGTCCAGTACAATAGCAATGTAGACGATGAAATAAGGATCAATGATAATCAAATATAAATGTGTCAATGATGAATATTGATATATTATGCCTTCTATGCATTCACTATGATGGGTCAGATATCATGCTTTAACTATAACAATAACTGTACTTTGTTCCTTACCATGACTGTACATTATCTTTACAGTACTCTGCGTTGTCTATATCATACTATGTTTCATATTTTATAATACTATGTTCTATGCTTTACTTTATAATACTCTACTTTACATTATTTTACTATGAGTTGTACTACGACTTTTACAATACTATAATGTCCTTAATGTTAGTTGTCCTATGCGAGCTCGACTTTATTATATTAGGATGTCAAAGGCGCCTCTCTGAATCTGTAAAGCCAATAGGCCCGTAAAGAGAAAGGGGTGGGACAATGCGTCACCCAATTCGAAATGCAGGAACAGTGGTCATTTAAGAACCTGTAGGTTCACTGTCTCCTCAGCTAGCTACCTGTCCCTCTGGCTCAATACTATGTTCTTTGGGAGAAGGAGTATGACCAATGCACCACCCTTCTTCGAGACACAGGTAGGAGAGGACCTGTAGTCTCAGGAACAGTGGTCATTAAAGACCAATATGTTCGCTGTCTCCTCAGCTAACTACCTCTCCCTCTCTATACCATACCATGATCTTTGTTCCGTACAATGGGACAGCACATAGCAATTCCGCAGCTTTATCTTTACTTTTCTTATCTCTGATTATCATGATGTCTATGAATCAGACCCCAGTGGGCAATAATGTCTGTACAATAGGACTTGATCGGTTACAGACGGACTGGTTAGAGTCTCCGGTTAGGATTCATGAGTCGGACTCAGATCGGGTAAAAATCCGATTCGAACTATGTCAATATCAAAAATAATTCAATGTCGATCTAGGGTTTGAGGGGTTTGAACCGATTGATTTGGACCGATGGTTTGATTGAACTGGACACCTTATTCGATTGTCGAGCGTCTGTCGGATCGGTCGACCATGCACATGGGCCGGTCGTTCGGTGACTCTACCGATCTCAGGGTCGGTCGACCGCTCTGGTGATCGGTCGACCGACCGTAAAATCATAAGGACGCGACTGTGCATCGGATCGGTCGACCGCTCGGAAGACCGGTCGGCCGATTGTGCAGACGAATCTATCAGATGACAGATAGATCGGTCGATCACTTTGGTGAAGCCAGTCGACCGCTCGTCGGGAACTTGTGAAAGTTCTTCGCATGGATCGGTCGATCGTTCCTAAAAATCGGTCGATCGGTCCCTGCGATAAAATAGGGCCGCCAGATTATTCCTCATTTCCGGCGGCCTTTCGACCATCAAACAATGACGATCACAATACAAAAAATATAGATAACAATATCAAGATCATGATGGACTATTCCTATGCATTAAACGATCAACATTTCGTCGTCTAGGGATTTAAAATGCTAGGATACCTTTGTTCGTCATTTTTTTGGATTCGTCGGATCGCTGTCGTCGTCCGGTCGGTCACCGGTCGTTCCTGACCGGAGAGAAAGGTGCATCGGGTCCTTGTGAATGTCGAAAAAGTGCGGCCGTGCGTCAGAGGGTCGTCGTCGCGTGCGTCGCCCCTGTTCTGATCCGCCGTGCGTCGTTCGTCGGAGCAGAAGAAGGAGAGGAAGACAAGGGGAGAGCAGCGGCCGGGCAGGAGTCCAAAGGGTGCGAGGCGCCCCTCTCTTGTCCCCTTTATAGTCCTGGCCGGCCGAATTCGAAAACGGCTGCCATTAGGGGAGGAATCTCCTCCCCTGTCCGTCGTTTCTTTTCGATCCGTTTCCCTTTTTTTATTCGAATTTCTTTCCATAAATGCCCATAAATGTGATTAAATTTTGATTTTCGAATTTATTTCCTTCTTTGAGAATTGCATGCGCTACACTTTAAATTAATATGCAATTATTGTTTAAATTTAATAAGTAAAATTAGCATATATATATATATATATATATATTCCTTAAATTAAAATGTAAAATCAAATAAACATTTCTTTCTAAACAAAATGAAGCCCATGGGCCTCCAGATAGGCAACTGTCAACCAATGTCAATTATGAGGTTTGCCTTGATGTAAGACGAGTAATGGGCTTGAAAAGGATAGCCCAAGATCATCACAACTTTGTCTTATGCATTTTTGCTCAAGTGAAAAGCCATAATTGCGTTTTTTTTTGTTCTGGAAACAAATATTCTAGAGATTTAATTTATAGAATTATTTTCCTGTTATTTCCTCAGTCTACTATTTATTTTTAGTTGATCTTTTTCTTACGAAAAAAAAAACTAAACGGTCAATTAAATATCTTTTAAACATGTGATATTATGCTTTGGATAGAGGAGAAGTTTAAGCTAATCTTAGTTAAGAGAGAAAAGATATCAAAATTTACATTTGTTTTCAAAAAAAAAAGAAAAAAGAAAAATAGCTTCGTATCCAAACAAGATTCAGTTCATAGCTTCCATGAAAGGAACTAAATCGTGATATTAAAAGTACAAACTTTTTAATCGACGAAAACATTATCTTGTTGACCATTTTTTTTTCCAAATGCCGAATAAAAACTAAAAAGGTTAATAATGATTAATTACTTTAAAAAGAAACAAAGAAATAAATATACGATATCTCAACTTGTTTTTCTCGGATCAAAGTTGTCATTTGTGATAACAATAATTCCGTGCCATCTTTTTCTGCATGGGCAAGAAGAGAAGAACACGGCAGCTGATCCATCCACTAAGGGGTCCCTTTCCGATACCCGTGGCAGTTTCAACTTTCAACCAATGCATGACAGAATTAATTCAATGGGGTTGGCCTCTCCATAATTATCCCTTTATAAATCAAAGATTTCGAATTCAACATGAAGAAAAAAATATTTGCCGACTAATAACAAAACTGGATCCATCTAATTGAGATATTTCATGTTATTTCTACCAAATATTTCATCTAATTGTACATATGATCGAAAGTAAAATAATTGATGTTACTTTTCTTAACGATTTGAATTTTCAAAAAATGATTGGCTCGTCAATAATTTTATATTGTATCTTTATTTTTGTTCTTTCTCAAATTTATCATCCATTAATACATTCCAAGTTATGTTTAATAACAAATGGTAGCGTTATTTTTTTGTAGGTTACTAAATATGTTTTTATTGTGGCATGTTGTCATGCCAACTTTTTTTTGTAAGAAAATAGATAACTTTTAAAACAAAATAAGTATGGTACTTTATAATAAACTGGCAACCTTTTACTTAGCTATTTGACATGATATATTTTCATATATAACCTATTTGCACACAAGCGATAATTACAAAAGATTATCACTGGGTGTAATTATTCTTTTCTAAAACAAATTAAAAATAAATTATCATCTTCTTCGATTGACACTTGAACGCGATCTCTGCAAAAAGTTCCTTAATTTCTTCGCTTACCGCCTGCACAAATAGCGTTTGAAGTTGAAGTAGAGGCGCAACACCCTGTTCTAGAACATGCATTTGAAGCCCTTCTTCGCGGAGACCAAGCGTTATTGGCGATCCGAAAGGCCACGTCTTCTTAGGAAGGTTTTGACACAAAAAAGAAAGTGATCCATGACGCTGCCAAGTACCTGACACTATGGACAATGCATAACGTGAATGGAACAAAAGTATCTTGCACAACGAAATATAATGAACAATCACATCTAATCTATATGAAAATATAACTAAAGCAATTAAACATATGGCAATAAGCTCAAATGACATCAAAGTATACTCTAGCAAATAACTCAAATACATAACATGACTCGAAGTTTGAAAAGGATAACTCACTTCATAATTTTCTTCATGAGAGAAGACATATAACATGAACCCACACAATCCATAATAAAGCCCATATGGTGACAAATACATAACCAATGCTAAAAGATAATAAGGCTCGACATAGGACTGACATCGTGTGCCAACCGTCGCCATGAGTGTTCGTCGAAAGGAACAAATGAAGGCGAAATCTATTTGAATGAATTTACCCAATTGCTCACCACCGACCTCATCTCACTCTTTCGTACATACATAAACCAGATGCAAAGGAGGCACACATCTCATTAGTTGTATGTAATGATCATAAAACTAGGCAATACAATGATCCATATAGCACTTCAATTAAGCCAATATTGATAAAATCAATAAGGATTTCATCAAACATTGAGAAAAATTAGGGGTCTTCACGGTCGGGCCGAGAACAAACCCGACCGACCCGACCAAATTTGGCCGGGTCGGATCGATTCGGGTCAAGAGGTCTGGGAGGTCGAATCCGACCCAATCTGACCCGGTTCGGGTCGGGTTACCCGACCACCCATTTTTTTAAAAAAAAATTTGCTTACTATTTTTTATATTTTTCTTTAATATAAAAATATTATTCTAAAAGTATAAAATAAATTTTCTAACTGTTTAATATACTTTTGGCACTTAAAATATTTTATTTCAATTTTTAAAATTTTTAAATTAAATATAAGCTTAAATTTGAATTAAAAAAATAAAAAAAATAAAAAACTCGGGTTGATCGAGTCGGGTCGGGTCGACTCGGGTTGGAAAAATCCATCCCGTACCCGACCCGACCCATGGTCAAGTCGAGTTCGCGTCGGGTCGGGTCGGGTCATCGGGTTCACGGGTCGACCCGACCTGATGAACACCCCTAAGAAAAATTCTCAATTTCAAATTCCAACTCAATATGTCTATTGGATTAAATCTTTTAATGCAAAATTATCCATGCCCATAGTGACGAAAAAACATCCAATTGCATTCATCCTTTAATGCACAATAATTTCACGATACCAATATGTTCTTGCCACTTAATCAATTATGTTGATTAGGTTCTCAAATAATCTTTATAAATCATTATCCATCCATTGATACTACTTGGTTGTCCTTATGCCATTGTCTGGCCAAGTCAGAGTCGCACTTGCACCTAAAATGTCATCCTGAAAGCATGTCACAACAATTACCCTCTTCGTACGGGCACACACGACGATAATGAATCAAGCAAGGGCCAAGTACCTCAAGGTGTCGATGTTCATTTTAATCCTATGACTTAACATGTAATTCAGATTCTAGTTGTGTCAACTAGTCATGCATAGCATAGTACAATCATATCGCATCATAGTAGTACATGTCATGGCATAATATGATACAACAACATCAATTGATAACAATAAACAATGTAATATATGAAAATTCAAGCAAAACATTACTTGATGGGCTGCTACAATTCAAAGGGGAACAATATGGTTGGATTGTCTCAGCTATGGTTCGTCCGTAGCTCAAGGACAACACTCCCCATTTCAAACCCCCTGCGTTGTAGTTAACATGTGTGTGCTATGGTCTCTATGTCATGGCTATGTCCTGACCCTAGCCTTCAAGCATATCACTCCTTTCATGAGTGTTGCCTTACGATTGTAGCTGGCACACTATGATTGTGACGTTCTCACTATGATCTGCCATAGTGAAGCAGTATATCATGGAAAACTCAATTTGCCGAGATTTTTTCTCTCTTCTTCTACAATCTATTAATTATCACACGAAGATTTATATCATCTATTTTCTAGAGCATGGATTCTTAGTTTTTTTATCTACATAACATCATGATAGCAAGAGTTCATCACATTGAAGGAAAAGAGTGTAAAATCGATTGAACCACCTAACTTGGGAATATAGGCTGGATCATCGCGCTTGAACGCCGAACGAAATGCCCAAACAAAACTTTTCCTACTCTACTTCAGAACCTGCGTTGGGTCGTAATCCAAAAACATCTATTCAAACTCTAGAATGAAACTCGAGTTGGGTTACATGAAAACTAGACCGAGTTTACATCGAATTCAGGTCGAATTCAATGTTGGCAAAAATATGTCAGAAAAATATTCTCGAACAGGCAAAACTCGAGTGATTTTTCGTCAACTTTAGCCGAGATTTTGAATAAAATGACATGATCTTGAACAATTATGAACTTATTTATGGTTCATAGAAGAACAAAAAAAATATATTTTAATCTTTCTTAACTTCATTATTCTATTAAGAAAACACATCCAAAAGTGAACTTGAAATATGTACGTACTTATCCAAACAAAACTATTTGAAACTCAAAATTTTAGGCAAGTTTTCCGATGACCATGCTTGTTTTCTGGCAATGACTCCGGCGTTCCTTAGCGGAGGGATGTTCCATGAAGAGATGATCGAATGTTTCAGCCATGCACATGCACCAAGGAGGGAGAAAACATAAGACAAAGTTGAAGGAAAAATACAAACGTGAAGAAAAAAAAGATGATTTGGAAGAGACCTTTAGGATCTTTTTTATAAAAAAAGTTTCTAGTTCTAATCTAATTAGAACTCCTAATAATAATTTGTCTCCATAATTCATCTTTTATTTTTCACAAATTTTTTAATAAATAATTAATTAAAATTTCTATTTCTTGATTTTCTTAATTAAAATAATAATTTATTATTATTTTATTTCTAGATATTTTTGTCTTTAGAAAAATCAAAATTTCAGCATTCTTAGGAGTCCTAATTCAATCCTACATTAAATTTCATCCCTTATCTTCTTTATATTATCTTTTCATTATTCTATCTCTCTTAAATATAATTATTCCTGAATTTTAAAAATTAGATAATTAACTAATATTCTAATCTTTTAAATTTCGGAATAAAATAATATTATTTTATCTTCTAGATATGTTTAAACATAAAACTTTTATTTTAACTCTCATTTGATGTCCTTTATATCCTACACTTTTAATTAGATTAAAATTGAATTTTGAATTCATAATCTTATTATAATCTGCAACTCCTAATCTAATTAGGAATTATCTTTTCCTATCTCTCATCTAATAATATTTTTATTTTCATTGAAACTTTTTTATCTTATCTTTTTCTCTTCTTTTATTATTTATCTAACTATACTTTTATTTATTTTCAATCTTATCATTCTTTAACAAATCTTAAATTTTTAATTATGAAAACTAATTTTTAATTAAAAAAATTTTGGGATGTTATAATTTTTTGGCTCAAAACCGTCACACTAAGATTCAAGAAATGGAAGAAGAAAACATCATCCTCGTTATAGGAATGTTTAGAATGGGATTAGAAATGATTTCACCCTATTACATATCTTAATTCATAAGTTCTTAAAAATCTCTTCTTCTTCTAACCTTCCTCCCAAATGGACATCTTCTCTAACTGGTCCTTGCTCTTTTTTTTTTTTCCTCCTCAAGCTCTCTATGGCAAGGAAAAAGTGACTTCCGAATGGAAGAGGAAAATGGAAAGGGTTTTGAGGTTTAGCAGTATTTTCTACCACTTTTTGTCAAAGACAGAAATGCCTGAACCTCAACTATTGAGGATATTTTTGTCACATCCAAAAGCTGAATGTTATAGTGAGTTCGGTTGGGGTCATGCTTGGACACAATATCACGTGTGACGATTAAGCGAAGGGACACCTAGTCTAACATGATTGGGAAACATGATTATGCCGAGAGTTATTTTTATAAACTTTCATTCAAGAACATGATAAGAGTGTTTAATGAGATATCTGGATTGTGGCATTAGTGCGTTAATGCACTGATAGATTAGCGCTTAATGTCCGAAAGGACACTCGAGAATTCATGGGACATTTACTCCATGTTCAAGGTCAGATATTAGAATTAGAAAAATTTAATTGTATTATATATCTAAAAACATAAAATACATATGGGGTTAGAAATACACTAGTGAACTCCTAATTAGTGTACCCTAACTAAAAGAATTTCAATACAAAACTGAAAATGTTAAAGATGTGTTCTACAAATAACTTGATCTTTTGATGATCTTAAAAGATTTGCCACAAAGATGAATAATTTGATACTCCGTAATATTTTACAGTAGAAGACCGCTGCATATGAGTGTAGTGAGATTTTGCACGTCTGGAAAACGCCGCGAGAGTTGGACACCCTGTTGAAGTATTTGGGTTTCCATGGCACAAGTATTGGGGTTTCCATATCATTCGTACTTCAATTCTAATTGTTTTTTTCGTTCCTGCACGAATTGAACGTTTTGAGTTCGAATTGATTCTTTTAAATCCTGCTCTGATTCGGCCTCTCAATGAGTATTTTTTTTTTCGAATTTTCAACATGTGATTTCGCAATTATTTACCACATGAACTTGGAACAGAGTAGACACGAGCGTTCGACAAGGGGCGGCACCTAACCCCGCGTAGTGGTCTCGGCCATCCGTCCAACATTTTTCGTCATCCCAACACAATGCTCGCCCACAGATTCAGTGACCTCGATTCCCTACGCTCCTCCATTGTCTCCTCTCCTCCACCTCCAAGGTCCCATTTTGCATGTGATTACAGTGACATACTGCTGTGCTTCCCTCTTCCATCTAATGCGCCTACCACAAAGATCTTTTCTTTTTCTTTTTCTCAACCATAAATAATAATAATAGTAACTCATCAAGTGTTGATCCATTACGGCGTACATGTTAAGAGGTACGACAACCATATAAAGTAAGTGGAATCAGAAGAAGAAAGAGTCAACGCCGTATTGTCATCGTCTTCTTTCTCTGAATTAGAAGTAAGACGGGGGAAGGGCGAAGGAGGCGGCTACGGGCATGGGGCTACTGGAGGAGGCGCACAACGTGAGGGTGGTGGGGAGGGGGGAGCGGGTGATCGTGCTGGCGCACGGCTTCGGGACGGACCAGTCGGTGTGGAAGCACCTGGTGCCGCACCTGCTCGACGACCACCGCGTCGTGCTCTTCGACAACATGGGCGCCGGCCCGACCAACCCGGACTACTTCGACTTCGACCGCTACGCCACCCTCGAGGGCTACGCCCTCGACCTCCTCGCCATCCTCGAGGAGCTCCGCCTCGGCCCCTGTGTCTTCGTCGGCCACTCCGTCTCCGCCGTCGTCGGCGCCATCGCCTCCATCCACCGCCCCGACCTCTTCAGCAAGATCGTCATGCTCTCCGCCTCCCCGAGGTCCGTTCTCTCTTCCCCCCTTGGTCCCTTGAATCCTTCAGGAAAAACGTCTTTCTTTCTTCCTTTCTCACATCTGTTGCTCTTTTGTCCTTCTGCGCGCATGTCCTGTTGTTAGATGTAATCAAGTTTTTGTCGAAATAACTTAAAAATTAGAGAACTGCGACTTGTTTTTGGCTTCCTCTCTGCTCTGGACAAACACAGGAAAAGCAAAAATTATGAGCAAATTTGGGGTTCCTGCCGCAATCTTTCGCGAACAGTTTATGTTGGTGGGAGCTGAAGTGGATCTCGACAATTGGCACGACGACTTGAACGCTTTAGATTTGAGTCAGGCAAAGGGAATTTCGTGCTCTAAATCTCCTGTGGACGAGCGTTCTCTGTGGGGAAAGAAACTGTTGGGATTAGGTATTAGGGGTTGGGATTAGCAACCATCCCCTCTATTGCCAAGGGTTCAATTGCCTACCTGTTCATCTTCGTATCTCCCATGTTGGGATAATAATCTCATAATTCGAGCACTACTTTTATTACCATGCTGTCAAAAATTCCCCAACCAGGTAATTAAGTGGTTGGTACTTTGGCCGAACTGGTAGAAGGCTTCATAATACACCACTAAGAAAGAAAAGAAAGACCAAGAACAGTTTCTTACAGGTCATAGGATATTTGCATGATGTCAAATATACCTGATAGCCAATTTCCACTTCTCTTAACTATGCATCACCCATCTTTCAGCGTGTCTTACATGTCCAGGTATGTGAGGAGCTTGTTGCCACGTTAATTTGAATGTTCGCACATCTTTGTCTTCATCGTCGGGCCCCTGATCTGTCATGATGCTGCAGTGAGAAAATCATGTATCTTCTTCCCTTTTTCTTTTGCATTTCAGGCTGTCACTCGAGGTCAATTTTGCTGTTATCATCTCAGTGTATCTTTGTCCGTCATCTTGTTATCTTGTGTTTCCTCTAATATGTCACTTGATCATTTACCTTTGTTGTCTGCAAACAAGTTCACCTTCCTCTCTTCATTTTGGGCTCACCCTTTTTTACCTTATTTACCTCTTATTGCAGTATTCTACGCTATCTTCGTCTTTGTAAACATAGGCCATCATAAGTTGCTGCCATGTCATAAATTCCATCTCATACTTTTAATCACAATAACTTCTATTAATTTCCTTTAGTTCCTATAGCCATGAACCAGTGGTTTTGAAAGTGAAAAACACTAAAGGATCAAGGACGCAAGGAGTAAACAGTAATGCCAGATTTATGTGTATACATATGCATGAAATATATTCGTAGCCAATACATATGGACGAAGGAAAATTCAGTGCTAAAAAGCTCCTTGGCTGTCAAGAATCTGAGAGGCATTCTGTAGCCATGTTTTGTAATATATATGTAATACTTTTAACAAGTTAAAGACTTTTCTTCAGTTTAATTTTTAAAGATTCATTATGGTAGGGAGTAAATTAAAGATGAATTTAGTATGAATTTTAAATGAAGGAAACCACATGCCTTAACTAGAAGAGTGTGTGGGTAGGGAGGAAAAAGCTTATTTTTGTAAACATTATTTAGAAGCCGCGTCACCACTACCATATGTGACAAAAGAACCAAAATATTCACAAAACTACTAGTGATTTATGTATGCCTGTATTAACAAATCTTGAAACAGCTTATGCTTAACTGAATGTTCATTGCCCACATTTGCTAGGTGGTTGAATTAATTTGAACGGGTTTTCAAGTTGGTAAAGTACAATGCTGCTATTGGTTAAAAGCTCTTCTGGTGTCATATATATTATGACATCTTTGAAATTGTAGGAACTTATAAATAATCAAATATATTTGGCCAAGAAATTGTATGCATGCATGAATGCTCAAGTTTGGCCGTCAACTGCATGATGCCCACATCCTGTGAACATTTAATTTTTGGCTTCTCTTGCCAAAGTACGATCCGTGAGTATGCTTGAATGTCCCTAATACGTTGATAGGTTGACCACTTGCTATTTAAACTTGATGTTTCTTATATCACAGTGAACTTGGTTAGATATACAATAATGATGGGTTCAGTTTCTCTTGACGCTGATTAGTGAGAAAGCTTATCTGGTGTGTTACAATCTGATTGTTTACGGAATTTTCATCACTCATCGGCTATATTTTCTTGTTAGATCCATGATTTGATGATTGTGTGAGATGTCATACTCAGTATATAAACATTAACAAAATATATGATTGGTCGTTGTTTGTTTTTGATACTCTATGGCACAGCTTGATCTTATTATTTTCGAGGTTCATTTTACTGACTTTTAGAGCAAACATTGTGCATCAGATAACATGGTTTATTGTTGCGCTTTAACAGGTATTTAAATGATGTGGACTACTTAGGGGGGTTCGAACAAGAAGAGTTGGACCAGCTCTTTGATGCTATGTCATCAAACTACAAGGCGTGGATTTCTGGATTTGCACCATTATGTGTGGGAGGGGATATGGATTCCATTGCAGTTCAGGAGTTCAGGAGGACTCTTTTCAACATCCGTCCTGACATCGCTCTGACTGTAGCCCAGACCATATTCCAGAGCGACGTGAGGCATCTTCTGGGACTTGTTACAGTCCCTTGTCACTTTCTCCAGAGCACCAAGGATCTCGCGGTCCCAGTCGTAGTTTCTGAGTACCTGCATAAACATCTCGGCGGCGAGTCCATCGTGGAGGTGATGTCTTCGGAGGGCCATCTACCACAGCTGAGCTCTCCAGACATTGTCATTCCTGTCCTACTTCGCCATATTCGCTATGACATTGCAGTTGGAGAATTGAAGCGTTATTTGGCAAGGATTGAAGATAACCTGGCTATGTACTCACGAGTCCTTTTATCTCATCTGTGGTGTAAAAAAACATTATAGACTACGTGGAAGGATGTTGATCTAGAGGACCTTAACCTGACGAATTAAATGATGTGCAGTTTCTTAATTGATTATGGCATCCTGATTTGTTTCAGGAGACTTTCTTGTTTCTAACTGCTGCATGCACCCACATCCACATGGCAATATGCTCTTATGTTTCTCTATTGTCATCTGTCATCTGCACCCCAACTCATCCGTCTTGAAAGTTCTTTTTTTAATCAGGTTTTGTACAAATGTTCTTTGATGAGCTTGTGCAGATTTCGTGTGAACCCCTGCATAATACATTTAATTTAGTCCAGACTATTATTGAGGGCTTAAAATCTTGAGATAATTAATATTTCATTTAATCTAACATGATGTAATGAACTATGCGAGAGCAGAGTTGCCTAACAGTTCACATAAGGGAGAAAAGTGTTCAGATAGTAAATATAAAGATGTTACTAAATGCGATAGGTGGATAGGAAAATCAAATGTAAAGTTGACTCAAATTATCAAGAGATAAGTAGTCAACAATAATGATAAGAAGAAGAAGAAGAAGAAGAAATCTATTATATAAAAAAAACTGAAGAAGAGAGGAAAAAAAAAGTTCATATATAATCGTTTCGCCAGAACAGAAATGGGCACATCAAATATCGTGGTCCACTAAATTACCAGTGCGCAATGGCAGACTAAGAAACGTCTCTTCCATTGGAACATTGCTGATGAGGCAGGCAGCCATCTTCTGCTTGATTTGGACCGAAGATGATGCCACTCAGGACGTCGATGTCATGCCACTGTACACCATGACTCAGTTCATGAGATCAAACAGCAGGTAAAAACTTTAATGGTTTTAGAATGAGGCTCTCTCTCTATATATATAGTTCCATTTTCAGAACTAAATTTGTCCACCAAGTTTTTGAAGCTCCTGCTACTAAATTGCATATGGAATGTAATGATGCCGACCTCGCCCTCTGCCTCGTCCTGCTGTCGCATGGCGGCGACCACAGCCGGGTCGGAACGGCGGTGCCACAGCGATGGGGCCGCCCGTCGGAGCCCCTCCGCCACAGGTGCTCGGTCTGCGGCAAGGCGTTCACCTCCTACCAAGCGCTCGGAGGGCACAAGTCCAGCCACCGGAGGCCCGCGGCGTGGACCGACTCGACGTCGACGTCAAGCTGCGGCGCCAGGGGGCAGCACCGGTGCACGATCTGCGAGAGAAGCTTCGCGACGGGGCAGGCGCTGGGCGGGCACAAGAGGTGCCACTATGTAGAAGGCTCGTGGGGGAATCGGCATTTCGATCTCAACCTGCCGCCATTGCTGATGGCTGCCGACGACGAAAAAGAGACGAGCCCCCGCTCTTATCGCTGTTAAGAGGCCAAAATTTTATTTGTTTTCGTGACTTCTTTTTTTTCCTTTTTCTTCTTTTTCGTTATTTATATTATTTCCAGTTGGAAAAAAAAAGGTTCACAAGTAAAAGTTGCTCGATTCATAATTCATAATTAATATATTATTTCGTTATTTTTTACGCCTTCTGCTCTGTTTTTGATGTTGATGATTATTGTGTGAAAAAAAAGGTCATATGCATGAAAATCCAAACTTCCACTGTTTTCCATTTTTGATGTCATGCAATTTCGACACCTTGTCCCAACACCTCGTGCAATCAGAAAACAATATTTTTTGCTAATTAAAAAAAATATAAAGAAAATAACATAAGTATTTTGCACTCATTTTTTTCACAAGTATTCTAATTAAATATTTTATTTTGTTTTAAAAAAAATGTTTGTAATAGTGAAAAGATGATAGACATGTCAATAGGCCACATTAATAACTTATTCAGTAACCTACAACACTAGAAAAATACAAGTAATTTGAAGATATTTTCAAAGGATAAATTTGAGAAAGGACGAAAAATTGAAATATTCATCTAAATTCGTTTTTATAATTTTGAGAGCTTGGAGTAACCATGTAACCAATGCAACTAGAATGAATGATTAATGATTGCACCCTACTTCCTTCCTGCTAAAGGCATTGAAATTTTAATTTAATATAATTTTTAATAGATTCTATCATCACTTGATCACACTGCAAAATTAGCATAATGATGTGCATGCATTATGCATCCCATGAGTCATCCAAGAAAACATTTCTGAACTTATCATATTCAAATATATTTTTGTTTATTGATGATAGAAATATAGTGCCTACAAAAGTAGTTTATGTTACGTCATAAAGATCAATCTATAAAAATGCTAGATTTTCACTCGTCAATAAAAATGACACATCAACTAGACTATTAAATATATGCAAAATGATGCAATACCAGGATAAAATATTGATTAAGCATGAAAATAAAAGAGTTAATATAAAGTCTCAAATATGCTTCATGGAAAATACCATTTTTATTACATCAAATTCCATGTGCATGTCAGCCATCCGAGCATCATCATCGCAAATTCTATCATTGGCTTCTTCCGGTAGAAATAAGATGAAGGAAGACAATTTTTCTATGAGCTTTTCGGTTCATATGTGGTAAACATTATAAATAATCATAGATAAATTTTTCCAATAAAATAAACATGTAAATCATAATGAAGCTTTAATACTTTCACGAGATAATGATAAAGACCAACGATAACATGAGAGATAGTCATTGAGGTACACTTTGAGATTCAATAACATTCAATCGTTCAATGATAATTACAATCAATCTTTACTTTATTCAATACATATAACTTTAGTCAACAAATAACATCAATGGATCAGATGATTAGATGACAATAACAAATAATCAATCGTTATTTGTTCAATGAATATGAAAATGATCAATTACTTTTCAATGTCGCATCCCTTCCTTAATTTAGATTAGTTACTTATTAAGTTATAAAATGTATCGATATAGCGCCATGCCAATGATTGGTGATATATCACAACAACTGTCTATCTCTTAAGGACCAATCACGCTCATGGCGACGTATAGAAGTTCTATTTCATCATTGAAATTATATATTTTTTAGTAGAAATCATAAATAATTTCTAAGGACTTTTTATAGACATTCATAGAGTGTTTAACATGAATGAAAACATGTAAATCTTAACATCAATTAAATTTCTAGGATTCTTCTCCAAAATATATACAACATTGGATTTAGAGCATGTATATCATTTGCAAAGCACATAAACATATAGATCTAAGTATAAAATATGTAGATCTAAGCACATGATCAATGCACCATTGATCGCAATCTTAATTAAGAACTAAGGTGTTATAAGATCTCTCAATCCAAGCATAAAATTCATTAGAGAAGAGAGAAAAGTTTGGATCTCCTTTACGTATCGAAGGCTTTGCTCTCTTTCTTCTTTGTTGATCATCTTCTCCTTTGTTCTTATCTTCCTCTTAATTCTTCTATTTCTTCATCCTTAAGTTTTATGATTGTAGCTATCGTATGGAAGGAGAGAAATAAAAAAAAGAGATAATAAAAAAGAAGTTTGTAGACCTTTTACAGACTTTAGTTTAAACTTTCATATGATTTTCTACAATGACACGTCCTTACTTCAAAATTTGGATTTGTTACATATTCACTAAGGCAGTGTTAGGTATGGAACTAAGACCCATAAATTTTGTACGAGAACTTGGATTTTTATCATGTGACACAAATTGAGAACTTTAGTTCTCATAACTTCTCGCTTTTGGCAAGAACTTTTTTTACTTTTTTCTTCAATTCTTTAATATATTTTTGAATTAGTAAAATATTATTAATTATAATTTAATATTAATATTATTTATTAACTATTTTTATATTATCTTAAAAAATATCTATTATAATATTTTATTTATTAATTATCATTCATGTTATAAAATAAATTCTTTAACTTAATATAAATATTTTTGGTAAATTATAATATTAATTAACATATGAAAAAATTAATCAAAATCAATATTAATATATTATGAAGCACCTTGTTTTTTAATAAATTTTAAATTCGTAATTACATTTTTTATACTAATAATTATTATTTTAACTAAATAAATACATAATATTTTAATTTATTATAATTTTATACCTCAGAAAATAATAAATTATATGTTTAGTTTTTATTTTTTATCCAAATACCTACTAATATTTATATAAATTTCTATTATTACATTTTCTATCCAAACGTCAAACCTAAAATTTTTTATTTAATCGATTAATTTTCATAACTAACGAGAAAAAAAGTTTCCATCCAAACTCATCCTAAATGTTTTTGAGACATTTTTATTTTCTCCATTTTTATCAAATTTTCTTTTATTATATTTATACAGCTACCTCCTAAAACTTTTATTATCATTAGAAAATAACTCCACAGTTTAAAAGAAAAAAAAAAGGTTTATATCCCGTTTGTTTTGTTTCCTTTTTTAGAAATTTATTTCATAAAAATTCACTGTGAAAGATCTTGGGCTTTCCTTTTCAAGCCCGCTTCTTTTCTTGCATAAGCCTGTTGGGCTCATTAAGCGGACTCCGCAACTGAAAGCCCATGGGCTTAGTTTTGCTTAGCAACAAATTTTACGTTCTCATTTAAATACTATTTCCGACGTCCTAAATATCAAATGGTCAATTGCCTTCTCAATTATGTTATATTATATTTATTGTTATTAGTTTTTTGTTCCAGTTATTACACTTAATGGATGTGAATTAAGTACGAAGTACAAACAACCCGATCAATGGTATAATATAGGTCTTATTATCAAGGTTGTCAATATCCAAGGATCGATCTATCTACTAATAAAAAATAGTTTTTAAAAATATAACAAATATTTTCTTGATAAATTTTTTACACTTAAATATTAAGTTACACCTCACTAATTCATATTTTATTAAATCTTAACCAAATTACTTCAAAAATAAAACTTCATCTAAATTAATTTTTATTATCATAAACATATTTTTCAAAATATATTTAAATGATTAAATTAATATTATAACTTTGTTCAATATATTATTATTACTAGCCCCTTATTGAGACAAATTTTAACTATACAGATTAAGAAAAAACTTATTATTATTAGATTTGTTGGGGCCCAATCTGAAGAGAAAGGACGCCCTCTAAAAATAGGCGTATGCTGCTTTGAGTGGCGTGCACACGGTATTCTTTAGTAAAAGGCGAAAGAATAGTTCGCTTTGTGCTCACCACGCAGCTGCGTGCCTCTTCAATATTGAAGCCCAACGCCTTATAAAGGGACTCGGCCTGCGATAGTTTGCTAGTTGCGGCATGTGGGACTAAAATGACCAGAAGGAGACCGTTCTCTTCACTACTTTACTGCCGTAAGCCTATGACACATTTCCTATTCAGAGACTTCGGTAAAGCAAATGCTTCCTCCACAGCCTTTTGTATTTTTGTTTCGAGTCGTCGACATGTAAATGGAGTTCGATTGTTCAAAAGCATTGGTTCTTTACAAAACACAGATATTATGTGCGCGGGGAGAGACGTGCGATTCTTTTCGGTCTCACTCGCAGTGGCTTTAGTTTCCAGTTTCATTGTGCATTTTGAGTTTTTTGATTCACGCAGTTGAATGAACAACAGCGGCTTAGCGCAGCTGGAAGCTAAAGAAAATGTTACACAGTTGCTCAAAAAGAAATGCACTGGCATGAAAGTAGATTGCATTGTCAGTTTGTCACTGCTGCTGTCCATTTTTTTATTATAAAGCCCAATGCATTCGGATCTTCGTTTTGGAAGAAGGCTAAACCCTTTTATTTAAGGATTTAATGCTGCTGCTCCCCCCTTTAGGGGGAGCATTTTGCTCCCTACTCCCCTGGACGCACGATCGTAGATCGACGGTGGAGTGTTTTTGCGCGGTTCAGCGGGCCGGTTCAACTCAATTTGAAACGGTCCATGCTCTGAATCAGCGGTTCGATGACAATGGGGTTAGGGGAGCAGACGTCTCTTCGTTTTTGTCAAACGCGTTAGGGCAGCACCTCCGCACCTCTACTTCTGACGAAAGAACTCCGTCGCACCTCTCCGATCTTCCTTGCCTCCTTGCCCTATTCCTCGCCTGTGCTGACGAAGGACCTCTCTGCCTTGTGTATTCGATGTATGCGCCGACGAACGATCTCTCCGCCTTGCCGATGAACTACTTATCCGCTTTGTAGCCATGCGGTCGAACGACCTCTCTGCCTCGCCGCATTCCTCGTCTGCTCTGATGAACTACTTCTCCGCTTTGTAGCCGTGCGGTCGAACGACCTCTTTGCCTCGTGCATTCCTCGTCTGCTCTGATTAATGACCTCTTCGCCTTGCAGCCACGTTGTCGAATGACCTCTCCGCCTTGCCGCCGAAGCACATGATGTTGTATAACGCTAGTTTCATCTGTATTGTTATGTTCCACAGAAGCAGAGCATATCATTCCTTAATCAACTCATATTACAATGAACAGTGAGGTCCCTCTTGGAATGTGGCTACCGGGCATCCTCGAATGTTGTCACTGAAAGTCGAAGTCGACACTATCCTACTGCCCATTTCGGCAAGAGATTCAACATCAAGGCGATCGTATTGCTCTCAGGTAAGGAATTAAGTTATCTCGTGCATTATTACTTTAACTTGCATGATTTCAAGGGTGCCAATGCACATAATGAATTTGTTAATTGATAGTGCATGCTACAATTTTCTATATACTTCCAGCTGCTCCTCTTTCATTAGGATAAGTAATTTGTTAATTGATAGTGCATGCTACAAATTTGAACAAGAAGGAATTCTTTGTACTCATATTCTAACTATTCTCCATAAGAAAGGTGTGGGATTTTTATCCAAGGAATATGTTCTTCACCGTTGGACAGTGAATGCACGATATGCAAATAGTCGTTTGATATATGATGCAACATCATGTTCTATTGATTCTATTACTTCATTTCAGAAACTAGCTTGGAAAAGCAATCTTTGGCGAATCGAATAAATGGGCTTAATTTCTGTAGAGCATTTGCAATTTGGGGCTCCATTAATAGATGAAGTTATGAGTAAATTTAGAGAATTTCACAATGCAAATACACCGGCATATTCAAGTCAACCATGTACTAGTGGAATACTTTCAACTCAAGCAAGTCAAACAAGTGTTGTCAACGTGCAAGAAACTCAATTCGTCATACGCGACCCGACACGTGTAAAGGCTAAGGTAGACCATGAAATGTTTCAAGAATTAAATCCGGGATTGAAATCTCGATACAAAAAAAGATTTCAAGAGTAGAAGTTGCGGACATTTGTGGAAAGAGCGGGCATGATAAAAGAAAAAGTCCGGCGCTTAAGGTAAACCTCATTATTTTGTCAAGAAAATGTCTTATACAATTCTTCCCCATAATTATCTACTATGCTTCTAATTTTGAATTAAATCTTACAGATTATTGAATGTCTTCGCAATGAAGAGGAAGATCTCAACAACTCAAACCTTACGTAACTGTAGGTGTAGGTAGGAAGATCTCAACAATTAATTTTTCCGTTAAACATGAATTCATTATGTGATAGCTGCATAATTGTAGGTAGTTCTATTGCCCTGAAGACAACATCCGGGGCTTTGCTCCCCTTCACACGTTCTACTCAGTGTATTTTGCAAGAGCTTTGTTCCCCTTGACATTATGGTAATTATTCAGTGGCTCCATTATGGTCCACTTTTCATATCAGCATTATATGATTACCTAATATGTTTTGTCGTCCCTTATTTCACCAGGCCGTGTGGATGATTGAAGAAGCTGTTCGTAAATGAATCCTGGTTGAAGAAGCTGCAAAGGCCCCACTGCTTAGATATTTTTTTGAACTGTATATATGAATCTTGGGAGCACTATGTTCACTATGTATGACTGAATCTTAAATATTTCTGCTCATGCTATTGTATGACTGAAGTCACTGTTTTCACTATGTTCTATTAAATTTTTGGCTGGGCAAAAAGAACAGATAGAAGCAACATGTATGTAAAGAACTTTCTTGCTGGTTTCTATCACCTTCTTGCCAATTGTCATGCATGTAAAGTTTGAGCACACACTTCAAGTGGTTGCATCTCTTTTCTATGCCAGAATTCTCACTGAAGATAACAGCACTGGGGATGTATGAAGATGTTGTGCATGACCTGCGACATCACAACTTCTTGAGCAAAATTTGATGTGTTTTCCTTCTCTATCTACATTGGAGCTTTTCATAGCTGCCTAGAGATTTTTGCACTCATTCCCTGGGTGTGCATTCAATCCAAGTTGAAAGCAGATAGCACGAAGTACTTTTCTTCACACACTGAATGAGACAACACAACAAAATATTTCTTTTTATTTTGTACAAATATTTATCTACAAGCAAGTTTATGTAGGCCAAAAAGATTTCAAATGAATGATGCAGCTGTTGTTTTTGTACACTTGACTTGCAGCTGATAGCTCAGACCATATATATAGAGAGAAAACTGATGTACAGTTTAGGCAACACAAATTGCAGTCCTTTTATTGCACTGAAGTAAATAACTGGCTTCCAAGAGTGACAGTTGTGGTTCCTTCGCCCATGATTGTAGTCAAGCTCATCTCTTTTTCGTAAGTACCTCGGTCATACTAGCCATACCTCCAATCACATAAAATTTTCCATCCATGAATACGCCTGAGCACATTTTTCGTGCTCTATTCATGCTAGGTAAGGTCTCCCATGTCTGTCTGAGTTCTATACCTCAATACAATATGGGAGTTCACCTCCTTCCCAAACACAAGTAACTCAGTGCCCACACAAGTAAGCCAGCAACCACGATAAGGATCATAGGCCTCCCATTCAAGGATGTTGCAACATTTTGTTCTGTCACCATAAAATAGAAAATAATTTTATGGACATGGAGATTATTTTTGTTCTGTCACAAATCAAGGCATGGAGAAAGATGGTGAAAGATCATGGATAAAGATCTAATCTTCGAGATACATTCTACTAGTACATATAAGAAAAAAATAACATTGTAGCTTAGTACATATAAGAGAATTCTACAAGTACAAGTACTGGGATAATCCATACCACGATATCATATAAAAAAGAACAACATGGCTATAACAACAACTATTACAAAAAACATTTTACAACATAATTTATTGTCATTTTTTATTAATCCTAACTCTGTCGTCGACTTCATTGTTAACTTCTTCCATCCTATCAATTTTTTGTAATAATCCATTTATCACTTGTACAGATCTTGGCTCAAAAGACAAATCCATCCATTCGAAGTAGTCACATGCTCTTGATTGCTGCAAGATAAGTGAATGATAATTAAGATATCATAATGAACTTTTCTATTGAGATGGTAAAGCAAACTCACACCGTAAAATCGGCAACTATAAAATCTTCGACCAGGATTTCGATGAGTCCAAGATGTCTTAATCACCACTTCTTGATGGCAATAACATTTAGGTAATTTCATTGTATATTTGCATAAAAGTATAAAAATTTTGATGGCAATAACAATTTCAATAACAATTAGATAATTGATGGCAATAACAATTTCAATAACACGAACATATTGTCATCTGATACAATTAGAACCTCCATTTATACACTTAGAACCTCTATTTCAATAACACGAACAATTTCACTTCAGATATGCAGAAAGGTGCACATACGAGTCATGATAGGTCATTGTGCATATTATGTGTAAAAGCTAATAGGTCATGAACATAGTAATGATATGGCTATGAGCAAAGGGGGAACGAAAATGAACATAGTGGGGAACGACAACGTTAACTATGAGCAAAAGGTCGAGATCCTTTTACCAGACTCTGAGGTCATTCAGTGGCGGCGACGACTTCGATCGAGCGGCGACAACTGGAGCGACTGCGGTGACAACTACGAGCGTTTGCGAGCAAGGGGCCGAGCTCCTTTTACTAGAATCTGAGGTCATTCAACAACGGCGCCGAGCGACGACAACTACAAGCGGCGGCAACTTCGATTGGCAACGACAACAACTGGAGCGTTTGCTGCGGCGATCGTCTTCTCGGATCTAGGGCATCAGTGGACAATGCTGCGCATTACCAGAATCTGAGGTCATTCAGTGACGGTGGCGACGACTTTGATCGGCAGCAAAGTGTGCGCGCGGCGACAACCGGAGCGTCTGCGGCGGAGAGTGTCTTCTCAGATCTAGGGCATCCGTGGACCTTGCCGACCACAAAAACACATTTTATCGGAGATGTTGTGAGTGAACGGCTGATTCAAAGCATGGACCGTCTCAAATTGAGTTGAACCGACCTGTTGAACCGCGCAAAAACACTCCACCGTCGATCTGCGATCGTGCGTCCAGGGGAGTAGGGAGCAAAATGTTCCCCCCTAAAGGGCGGAGCAGCAGCATTAAATCCTTTATTTAATCCAGTTATTATCTACAGTTTTCTGTTTTCCATAGCCTGTATAATTTTTTTTTTTCTCTTCTGGTCTGATATTGGTCATGCAAACTCGCTCACTGTTTTATTCTGAGGATCTTGTATGAAAAGCAACTGTAACAAGATATGGTTAATTTGTTTTGTATCGATTTGTCCATTGATTCTTTGGATGCTATGCTGATGTTGTTTAGAAGGCATTATTCAATTCAAGAATTCTCGCACTATGCTTTTAAATGTTTTGCATTCGATGTTAGAATTTTCTGACTGGGTGTTTTGGCAGTTGGCATCCATGTGAAGCAAGCTGATGGGACGCGAACAAGTGACACCACCCTGCTATATGTCCATAGAGGAATGAATGGCGTACACTCATTTTAATTCTTCTTTCATTGTTTCCGATTTGAACCTGATCAGAGTTATTGTGTTGGAGATATTAACTCTAGCATTCAAAAGATTCGATGGAATCTTTTTTGTAAACCCTTAAAGGAAAACTTTCGAATTCTAATTTTTTTTGTTCTGGAGATTTGTCCCATTGCTAGTGAACATTGTGCTTGATTGTAGACCAGGTCGTCCATTTAGCCTGGATCTTCTTTTTCTTTTTCCTGTGGTTCCTGCTCCTGAAAGCAGGAGAAAGATGGTGACCACTTTGCAGTCAGTTCAAGATCCAGATCTATGTGAAACTCAGTATGTGATGGGATGGAAATTTGTTGTCTTATTGTCTGCAATATATACCTGATCCAGATGGAGCCAATCTATCTAATCGATGGACCTGCTGCTTTAGCAATTGTCTCCCTGAAAGATAACAGGTGATGATAGACCACCAAATGTTACAGCACTCCTGATTTCACAAAAAAGACACTTTTTTCCCATTTAAAATCAGGAATACGAGTACCAAGCTGGAGGGTACATGCAAAGAATTATTCTTGTGCTTTTTGGAATTGGCGTCGTAAGATCCATATAACCGACTCCACCTAGTAGAATAAGACTTTGTTGTTGTTGTTATTTTAATTCATTCATAGGATACACAATCGCCCAACTTCACACCATCTATCTATTCTTTTGATATGAAATAGCTCAAAGTTCACACCTTCCTCAGAAAGAAAAGAAAAGATGCCTGCCCCTTGCAAACTTTTGACTCGAGTTCATTGACTTGGGAGAATCTGCAAAAGCCAACAGGCCCGAAGCTTCTTCCCCACTTGATAAATATACTGCTCCTGTGCTCAGTCAATACAATGAGCGAGAAAGAGATTCCTGAAGCTAAAATGCGAATTCCCTTGAGAAATGCCATAGATGTGATGAGAAACACATGATGGTGGCCCTCAGAGTTCCAAGCCAATCATGTATATGTAATGATGCTTTCGCATGGCAATGTCTCAAGGTAGAGCTCGGGCTCTTGGTCTTTGGTCAATAAAGGTTAATAAGACCAAAACAGAAAAGCTCCAGTCACATGCATGTCTCTACCACCCTGAGGAGAGGCATCTAAGAATGATCTCAGCATCCATTGATGAATAAAATAAATGTAAAACTCAATCAGGTCTCTAAGATTGATCTCAGCATCCACCGATATAAAATAAGAAATGTTAACACTCAATCAAGAACACTATAGAAAGAGAGTGACTAGTGTGTATTAATTCAAACTTGAGTAGCTGATACTGTTCAGTACATATCTACTTCTGCATTACACATGAATCTGATTGCCTCAAATTACAATCTGCTTCTTGCTTTAGGAAGTCTTTTAATACATTGAACAAACTAAAATGCTAATTGGAAAGCTAGGATATCATTCTGACATTACAGCATTTGATTGACAACTACCAGCAGAGTTGTTGAGCCTCAAAGAAGAGAAAGAAGATGGACTCTTTCTGATCAATGCAACTAAAATTCTTGGTCAAGATTTCTGCTCCAGTGTATAGAGATTAATCCAAGCCTGTCTTTTTCTGGACTTGCCAAAAATTATGCTCCTATGTACAGAGGATTAACCACATTGTCAAAGCTTCTCCAAACTCTTCTACAAGAGTATCAACTTGTCTGTGTTGCAAGGTGAGCTAGCTTTAAAAGCAGCACAAGAACCAACATTACTTCAGATGTGGTCTTGCTCTCTGTTTCCTTCCTAAACTTCAACACTCCAGACCATCTTATCACCTGATTTCTGAAACCTGTCAAATGCTGCAACCTTTGTCCTGTGACCAATGCTGGCCTTTGATCTTTCTCCGAGGAAAATCACTAGCTCCACTTAAGGAATTACATCTCAAGTCAGCAGGAGGGATGAAGCAGTCCACTGAGAGGCCGGGAACATTAAAGGCCACCTCCTCTATGGTCCATGTTTCCTCCATCCTGGTCTTGGTGTGGCTCATGGCCGCCTCCCCGAACCGGAAAAGGGTGACAACTGAGCGGCCTGAATGCGCTATCATTATGCCTTCAACCAGGCGGTAATCATCGAGGAAGGAGTTGATGGTTGTTTCCCAGTACACAGCATTACCACCACTAGTGGATTGGATCCTTGTGAGGTGAGAGTCTTCAATATGGACGAGCAGGCCAGTTCGCTGGCTGAAGTAACCGAACAGGACGTGCCGAATTATCTCAGCAGGCCCCTCGCTGCGGGCCTTGAGTGTGTCCTGATCAGCACTAAGCTTGAGAATGAAACAATCCTCACCATTAACACTCTTCTCACCTATGCACCGGGCGCTTGCAAACATGCTTGAGGTGGTCAAGGGATCAAGACCCTATTCAGAACAATGTGCATCCAGTGAACTTTTCTCAAGCAAAATAAGAATATTCGTTAAGCAATTTTCTCAATTATGATATTTAAGTCGAACAATTCTGGATCAAAAGCCCGTTTCCACAAAACAAACAATTCTGAAAAAGAATTCTACCATCTGTAAGACAACGCAGAATGCTATCGAAATACTCCAACTTGAGTTCATTTAAGACGATTCTGGATCGTACCTGAAGGGCACGGCGGAGGGGACGAACTGGTCCCTTGGCGGCGTGCACACCTAGCCACGGGGTGTGTCGCCAGACGAGCCTACCGTTGGAGCCGGCGTGGACCTTGCTGCCGCCGACGGCCAGCTCCACGTACCACATGCCCGGGGACATCTGCCAGAGGACGAAGCTGCCAGACTCAGCAGAGCGCGATGCGCCGGCGCCTCGGTTCCTCACGACCTTGGTGGCTGTCTCCAACTCCGACGCCACCATCCTCACCTTTCCCATGACGTAGGCATTCCGGATCGAGTTTTGAAGCTTGAAGACACCCGAGGCTGCGGTGTACTGTTGCACTATATACTGCGCTGACGAGGTTTCCTGAGAAAAAAAAAAAGAAAAGAAAGAACAAATCAAGATGGCATTTTGAAGCCGTCAATGCTCCAAAGTCCAAGCATGTCCTTGAACTAGAAAAGCAACTTTCTATTACAGAAATGGGGGCCAGAAAACTACAAGTCGCCATTAATGCGAACTTATAACGCATCAAGATGCCATTCTGGAAGGAAAGGTCGCAACTTTTATGACAAAAAAGATGTAAGAAGAGGATGATGCTTACAATGGGGGTATCTTTGATGCTGAGATGAGGGAGTGGGTCGGACGTGCTTACGTGAACGGGCGCGAGCGGTGCGCCCATTACCCCGAGCAGGAGGCGGAGATCGGACCGCCGGAACGATGACGACTGACCGCCGCCAGCCGAAGACGTGAACGAGGGCGCGCGGGAGAGCTGGCCGCGGACCCAGCCCCATCCATCCCTCCTGTTCACTGGAACCCCCTCGAACTCGCCGACGTCGCCGTCGGGGCCCTCCATGAGCGGGGCAAGTGCTTCGCCGAGGGGGCGGAAGCTGCCGGATCTCCCGATCGGTGGCTGCGGCGGCCTCGGGAGCTCCGAGAACGACTCACGGCGGCCGTTCCAGTCGCGGCCGTCCTTCCGCATTCGCGGCAGGAGGAGCAGCGCCGTTGACGCCGGCGACGGAGACTGGCTCCTCTTAGTCGGCGCCGGATTCTTGGCCCGTGATCTCGCTGGCGACAACCCTCGCACCACCTCCTCCTTGAGCGCCGCGAAGAACCCTTGCTTCTTCTCCATTGGGCAGCCTCTTCCCGCGAGAGCTTCCCTCCGACCGAGGAGTTAACTTATAGCAACAATGGCGACTCACTGCAACGCAAAAGCTTCGTTCTTTTTCCCCTTGCCAGGGACCAAAATTATGGAAATAGAAAAATACAGAGCAAGCGAGTAGTAGTAAAAATTAAAATATAATAACACGCATTACGACAAAAAAATACGAATATATATATATATATAATATTGGATCCACGTATTCTTTAAATTCATATATATATATAATTTAATTCTGATAAAAGAAAAGACATCTTCTAGTAAACATATTTTAATTTTCATTTCCGTTCCCATTTCAAAATGATAATACCTGTATTTTTTACATCCAAGTATTTTTTTCATCCATTTCTTAACAAAATAATTAATTATAAAGTGGAATCAATTTAAGTTTTTTAATTTAGTTAGACGGTGTCACTGGAAAATAATGATTACATAAATTTAATAAAAAAATATTTAATAAATATAATTATTAAACAAATGTATACTTATAAAATGAGAAAAATAAATATAATAATATAATTTATACCCATTCTTATAAACATCATATTTATAACAACTAATTTATGATATTTTATTTTTAAATAATAACATTTTAAATTATTATTTTAATATAAAAATGATGATTCTTTTAAAGTGAATTTTAGATGTGAAATATCGAAGAAATAAAAATTAATTAATTTATAAAAAGTAATATTTTTAGAAAATAAAATATATTAAGAGTTTAAGTAAATATAAAATGTGAAAGAATCGTAATTTTTTTTACGTACCAAACAGTTGCTACTAATATAAATGAAAAGAATAATAAAGGGAGTTATAAAAAGGGGGTAAAAAGCGTTACATAGATACGCTCATCAAGTCACTCTCAGGAAGAATAAGACCCGGTGACCTGCCTTAAAAATCGCGACAAGAGATAAACCTGAAATGAAAAAAAAAACAAATATTTTAAAATAAACAATATAATATTGCATATCTTACATAAATTTTATATATTTTATGAGATACAAACTATTATTTATTTTTTATCTTTCATTTATGAGGTAAGTAAGACAATTAGCGTGTCTTGGGTCATTGTTGATCATAGATAATTTTTTTATTAATTTGAATAATAATTAGAAATATATGAAGGTGTAAATTCAAAAAGGAGTTCCATTTGTAAATTTATGATTATATTAATATTTAACAGTAGATAAGATTAAGTTATTTCATGATGTCATCATGACATCTAAAGATATTTTAAATTTATATGTTAAGATTCATCATTAAATTTTAATCAAATAGTTAAATGACATACGTCATTTTTTATGAGTTTGCGGGTGCATTTTTTTTTTCTAACAATTATTAAGATAGTCTTTTCAAAATATCGTTTCAGCTATGCTACTTGATTTCATGAAATAATTCTTCTTTGACTTGGTCATAAGAGAAAAAAGTTAAATGCAACGGCGAAAGCATTTTATACAAAATTCAATGATCTAAGAGTTATGAATCTACAATTATATAATATGGATCTCTATCAATGTCTATATTTATGTGAATATAAACTACTATCCTTATCATCCATCCTACATGGATGGAAGTAAAAATTTTTTAACAAAATACACTCAATAAATATGATCACCCATAAATAAAAAAAATATGAACGTAATAATAAACAATTATCAGTACTATCATATCAAGTAATTTTAACGATTAATTATGCATAATTCAGATCAATTGTAGTTAATCAATAGTTCAATTAACTTTAACATCAATCGTAAAGACTACAATTAATCATTCTTTCAATCAATTATCATTTACTTTAACTCCAAACATTAATGTTGTAATTTTAATTATTCTTTTATCTTTAACTTCAATTATAAAGGATGCTTCAATTATGAGGATTATTTTTACTTATTTTTTATTGTTTAATTTTTAAAAATTACTTTTAATCATAAATATTGTTTCAACCATAAAAATTGCATTTACTTATTCTTTATCTTTGAAATTGTCATTCAACCATAAAAGATGCTTCAATTATATAGACTAACTCTCTCAATTATATGTGTTTTACATCTTTTTATCTTTATTTCCATTTTAATTTTAAAATAATGGATGCATCAAATATCAATCAATCGATCATAGTCATAAAATTAATACCATCACAATGAGATTCATGACATGATAATATGATTAGATATAATTAATTTAACAATAATAACCATTAAACATAATTAATAACTTAAAATTTTCTTTTATATCTTCAAAACGCAGCCCACCACTAAGTGAAACTTAGGCCATATTTCTTGCAATTCTCTTTTTCTATCAATTCAATTATTAATAATTACACTCGGGCCAGATTGGATGAAACCCAAGATGGTTCATCTAGTTTCAATATGATTCCAATTCGATGAACAAAATTCATGTTGATTGTCTCTTTAAATTTTCATTTCATCAAAAGCAGAAAACTCATGTCGATCTAATGAAACTTTGGTTGAGTTTGTCCAATTCAATGCAATATTTCATCATCATCAAAACCTAGTGCAGATCTATTTTGCTCAATGTTTAGCGTGCTCAGGGTGTCAGAGCCCGAGCCATGCTCCATGGAACTCGTGTTGAGTTGTCCAAACTCAATTCAAGACTATTTCGAATTCCACATGGATTCAAGGGAAACTAGACCGAGCACTCTTGGGTTGCGCTACGTAGAGTTGTGTAAAGTTGTGTTTTCGATGCAATTTTTTTACTCGTATCGATACGATTAATGAAGCAATTTTATTTACAATTAATTCATATAATAAAAATATACATAGAATAAGAGTTTTGAAGGTTTAGAGTGATGAAAATGGTCCATATAAGGATTTCTTACATATCTCAAGTTGGCTAAAAAATTTAGGAGATAAGTTGGAAACTTTGTGCAAAAACTTGACCTTTGTGTTTAGTGAGAAGTTCAACACTTTTGAGTCATATTTATATCCTTTTAGGTAGAGTTTGATTCTAGTTGGATCTTCGCACTAATTTTGCATTAATCTTTATCTTTCGACGGAATTAGCATCCATCATTAATTAATTTCAAATTTAATTTTAATCTCCATCTTAATCTCAATTTCAACTAAGTTCCTCCTTTGTTTCTTATCTCCAATCCACAACTTCTCTCAATAAAATTATACTTTTATTTTATCATTTTACATCTTCTTTTTCTTCTATTTTCAAATTTAATTAATATAATAATATTTTATCATCTAACTTTTGGATTATAATAATAAAGAATACTATAATCATAACAAGTCATTTATTCATTAAATCTTTTTATATCTCCAATCAAATTGAAATCCCTAATTTTAATCTAACTAAAATTCTTTACTTCCAATATCTGGCTTTCTTTCTTTTCCTCTATCCTCTATATCCATGCTTTCAATATTTCTCATTCAAATTATTTTTTTCAAATAGGATTGACATTTTTTCATATTCCTTTTCTAATTATATTACTATTCCTACTCAAAGTTTTCTTTATTTCATCAAATAGTTTATGTAGATTATAAAATTACTTTATTGTTCTTCTTCAAAATTTTGGGGCATCAAATATGTTCATGAATACTCTTTTCTACTTGTATACCTAATCTTAGAACTTTTTAATTCTGAAAAAAAAAACTTAAACTTATTATATTTAATTATGTGGTGGTTGTCTATTGAATGAACAAAGGAAGGCCTAGAGAGAATTGATAAATCGACAAAAGAAATAAAATGATATTTTGGGAACGTTTAATTATGATTACATGTATAGTAATCAAGATGTGATAAGAAAATAATATTTATTTAAAATAGGAAAATAACAATTACAGTTGCGATCAAATTGTATCAGTACCATAAATAAATGTTACACTAATTGCTAAAAGGAGTTAAAGACAATTGACCTTGATCTGAACTTGTTACTATTATTATTTTTTAGAATCCAAATTCAATTATTTTTTCGCTACCAATCGATTATGACAAAAGTTGGAGAGATCAAATGTCATTATGTGGCGCTTCTCATGTGGGCATTACCTCATCAATTTATTTTCTCTACTACTTTTTTTGTTTTCTTTATAATATCACATATTGGTTTTGTATATCAAATTAACAAAAGAGGAAATCCAAATGAACATGACATCCTCACCATCGATGGAGGATCTCACGTTTGATGGGGCCTACGTCATTTGTTTTGTTTCATTGCATCGAGATTTTGGGGCAACGTACCTATCGAGGAGTACCGTTGTAGAACTCACATCAGACGACTAGAATTTGCTATCGGCATGTGTTGGGTCCAAACCCAAGACATCAAATAAATAAAATATTTCAAATATTATTTTTTGGGAACCTTTTCATCTGTATAGAAAAGTTGTATGAGAAAAAAAAAACTAATAATAATAAAGAATCATATCAATATAATTAAAATATTTCATTTTTTCTTCTTTTCCCATTCTTCCTCACTTAGGGCTTGTTTGGTTCAAAATTCATTAAGGGGAAGGAAAGGTAAAGAATGGGAAGAGAAATGATAAGAAGGAAATGTAGGAAAATGAAGGTGAATAGTTACCCATATTTGGTAGATATTATTAAAGGGAGGGGAATGAAATTATTATTTTATTTAAACGATTTTATTCTTTACATATATACTTATATATTTAATTTATTTGGTCAAAGATGGAAAAGATATATTAAATATGTCTTTCCCCTCTTTTTCACCCTGATTTAGGGTTGAAAGAAGAATGAAACATTGGAAGGGAATGGAAGAGAAAGAAGGAAACTTTTTCTTCGTTCTCTTCTAACTTAAACTCAACCAAACAAGGAGTTTAAGTAACATATTCTTAATATTGTTACTTTATTTTATTAAATAAAGATTAAATAAATCATATTCTTAATGATAATAATATATTTAAATAACATATTTTTATGTAGATTAAATAAAAATAATATATAGATTTAAATAAAAAATAAATATAGATCATTAAAATTTTATTTTTTATTTTTAAATAATATATTTTTACATAAAATTTTTACATACATTTATTTTTAACTTTTTAAATAGATTTATAATCTATATTTATTATACATATTTTTAATTCGAATGCTCACTAAAATTAACTCATCACATATATTTTTTCATATCATTATTAATTATCTTATTCTTCCACATCAAATTTTACCTATCCAAGCACAACAAAATTAATATATCAATTCAACTATTGATAAAAAATTTGATAAAACGTCATTTCCATTACCAAAGGGTCCATAAGAATTGGAATAACACGAAATCATTCTGACTAAAAAAATTGAGAGATCCAAACCATCCCACTATTTCTTTGGTGCCGTGTGGTCTCGATCTCATATCCCCCTCAAGTACTTTGTCCCACGTGGAATAAAAGAAATTTTAAGGGGCATTAATAAAGTCTCACCTGTGCTCCTTTTAAAGGCTCTTTGTCAATTTCTTATCACATTTTTAAGATTTGAAGTGTATCAAACAGGCCACTCAACTTAGATAAAAATATTTTATAAAATAAAACAACATGATTTTATTTTAAATAATATTTTTTTAAAAAAACAATATTGTTTATTATTGAAGTTTTTAATTTTATTGTAATATTTTAAAATTAAACCGTCACCACATAACGAAGCGTTCATTTAGAGGCACCACTATATTTCTATTCTTAAACATAATATTGATCAAATGGGTCAAATATAATGATACGTGAAAAATGTAAAACAATATAAGAAAAAAATATGATAAAACAAAGGCGAAAACAAATAAATTAATACAACCATCTCAAATACAACGTTAAAGTATATGATATAAATAGTATCCAAAATCATTACCTTATTACAATTCAAAGTTAAAAATGGGACATAAAAGCATGATGAATCCAAAGTCCAAACCATGACGGATGCCCTTTTTCTAGTGAAATTGTGTCACACTTTTTGTGTTTCATTGTTAATCAACTATGTAGTTTTTACTAATTGCTCTCAATTAGACTACCTTCTCCTTTGATAATGGAAAGAACAAATCCCCAATTGCATAGGTATATATATATATATATATATATATATATATATATATATATATATATGCAATAACATCATTCTATTTACATCTTTTTATTTTTACTATCATATTGATCATCTTATGTACATCATTGATAAGTTAAATTTAACATACCATTCTTTATGGGAGGATATGTCATTAGAGGATTAATTAAATATAAAAACCAAGGATTGAAAAGGTAACAAATAATTAAATACATAAAATAATATGAGAGTTAATAGAACTGCACTATGGTCGAGCCGTAGTGTGTCGGATTGTGCTATAGCTTAGCCATAATGTGTGTGTCGGATTGTGCTATAGCTCAGCCACAATGTGTGGTATAGCATTATGGCCTAATGGTAGTGCATCGAGTTGCATTGCAACTAGGTCGTAATGCACGATCAAGCTCTCCTTCCCTCTCCTACCGTTCCAAATGGTCCAGGAGCATATGGATCACATTGCCCTTGAATACATGTGCCTTGATGAGTGGAAAAAAATAAAGAGAAAAAAAATCTAAGATTTAGGTTTATAACAAAGTACAGTAGTCTCACAATCTTATTCACTATATTGCTGAGTGTTTTCCATGTTTATATAGTAGTGACTAATTGTTACATGAGTTAGAGTACGCGTAGATATGTATGCAGATAAATAGGCAATTAACTATGTGTGTGGAGCGAGTATTTCTCACGTGATTGAGGTGAAGGATAACTGAGTCATAATACGCCCCCTCAAGTTGCACACAGTCGTGAGAGCAATTGTAGCTTGCTACAAAGAGAACGAAACAAGGGAAAATGCAAGACGTGTCTCAAATGTAAGGGACAAAGGGAAGAAGAAAGAGTGGAATGACCAATATGGGTGATAGGAAGGAATTTACCATTGCCCACCTGGACTTGTTTTGTGCCGGAGTAGGAATCAGCAAGTTGAAGCGAGTCGAGATCTAGAGTTGTGTGGTGTATAGCGCTTGTGTCGGGACACCACTCGACAAAGTTGCCAAGCACAGAGGTAGTTGGTGACGTGGACATAGGAGTTGTGGCAATGTAAGCCTGAAAGGCCGATAGTTGCAGTGGCGGTACTGACATTGATAGGGCAAGTGACCATATACACTGCATACAGGGCAGTGATCACGTCGAGCAGAATGGCGACCACCACTGCCACGTTCGCGTGATCACTTGATGATTGAGCTGGAGGAGGCCGATCAACAGTCTTTGCGGAGGCAATATAATTTGTTGTTAGAGAGAAGGTAACTTTGGAACGGTGAGCATGCAATCTGATTTCCTAGCTTAGAAGGATGCTATGTAATTCTGGAAATGGAGTCAATGCAGTTTGCATAGACAGAGAGGCGACCACATTGACGTAGTCGCTATGAAGGTTGTTGTAGATGACTAATTAAAGTTGGAGAGAGAGAGGGTGTGTCCAGCGGCAGCATGCTCATCTATAATGTATTTGACTCGACGAAGGTAATCAAACACAGGGATATCTCCTTGCTTGAGATTGTGAAGTTGCATCTTGTGCTGGATGATACGCGTCTTTGTCGAAGCTCCATAGGCTTGTTGCAATGCATGCCAGACTTCACGTGACGTACGAAGTCCTACGACTATTGGAAGTACTTCTTCGGATAGGGATGCTAGAAGCCAAGTCAAGAGAAGTTGATCACGTTTCTTCCGGTCATGAAGATATGTGGTGGAGGAGCTGCTGGACGATGTGGATGGCAGCGACAAGGTTCCATCTGTAAAACCTTTGAGGTCAAAACTGTGAATGAGGGGGTAGTAGCTGAGTGGTCCAGAGTAAATAATTTGAGGGTATGAATTTGAGTGAGATGAAGTGGTGAACACTATTTGTTGATGGTAGAGGCGGAAGAGTAGGCACCTATTGAGGTACTTGTGTATGGAAAAGAAGTCATGTCGCTCGGAGGTTCTGATACCATAAAACAAAGTACAGTAGTCTCACAATCTTATTCACTATATTGCTAAGAGTTTGTACATGTTTATATAGTAGTGACTAATTGTTACATGAGTTAGAGTATGTGGAGATATGTATGCAGATAAATAGGAAATTGACTAGGTGTGTGGAGCGAGTATTTCTCAGGTGGTTGAGCTGAAGAGTGACTAAGTCCTAATAAGGATCACATGGTAGCCCTTCCTCCTCACCTTGATGGTTTCTTCTCCCTCCTGTGTACTATGCTTCTTGCTCTCTTCTAGACATTTTGTTTTAGTGCCCTAGCCACCCTACGAGTCAAGTGGAAGGAAGGAAAAAGAAATGACAAAAGGTTGTCACGCTGGGTTGTAGGAAAGAGGAAATTATGGTGAGGTGGGGTAATCAAATTTTATTTTAATGCTAGAATAATAAAAATAATGAGACAAATACTTTTGGCAATTAAAATATAATCATGCCCATTTTAGTTTTGGACTGAGTGGATCTCCGCAACCTTTAGCGGACGTCCATTTTGCAATTTTTTTGGAATCTCTTTATGTGACATCTAACTTGTTGCCTCTATGGGCAAGAGGTGGAATCCATCTCCCATCTCTTTTTTTATTGTTCATTGGCACATCAGTTGTGGGGTATTCTTCAGTGCAAGTTGAATTACACCTTTGTCTTCTCCTAGACATGGGGATGCTAGGAATTGGACCCAAGAGGGTAGCAACTTAGATCTTGGCCACTCGACTCTTGGCTATTTGACACGTTTGCTGTGGGACATTGACCAACCCAAAATGACACACTTTTCGTCCAAATGAGCAACCACTTGGACAGTCTGGGAAAGGGCGCGTGCCAAATACACTTAACACATAGACTATGCTAATACTCACTCGCTTGAGGCCAGAACGACCCCCACTACTCACTTTGGGTTAGGTGGGAGCCTCCTTTTGCCTTTTTCGTTGGGCTTGGTGAGGCAGAGGTGCATCTTTACTTCTATGAATTGATACTAGGGGTTTTTATCCTTACGTGTGCCTCTTCCCGTCATACTGAGATTGCCTTTGAACTCGGAATGCCAAGAGAAGTTTAAACTGAAAGATAGAGAGGTGCACAACATTTCATTTCATCTCTTTGGGTGATGGGTTAAGGAGTCGCCGACATAGGGGTCATGGAGTTATGGCACCATGTCACGTGTACTTCTAATAGTACTTGATGTGAAATTATTAGCACATAAGGAAATTAAGATATCCCTAAAGATAAGGGAGAAATTGACCTATTAAATAAAATCTAATTCTATAATAATAAAATATATTATGTTGTCGAGAGCCTCATTCCGTCATAAGAATTGGATCTTTTGTGATGATATTTTGCTAATTATTGTGTTGAAAAATATCTAAGCCTGTCAATTCATCATCTTGAACAAGGTTATTAAGAGTCAATTTTAGTATAAAAACTTATTATTTTATATTTTTTTTGGGGTCAAAATTCGAGTTAGATTTCAGTTAAAATCAGAAATAGACATAAACGAAAGATCCAAGTCTTCTCGAGTTATTATTATTATTATTATTATTATTATTATTATTATTATTATTATTATTATTATTATTATTATTATTATTATTATTATTATTATTATTATTATTATTATTATTATTATTATTATTATTATTATTATTATTATTATTATTATACGAACTCGAAATTAGTAACACCATTATTTTAATTCTTCTACGTCATTCCATTCGACTCCCCCCAAAAATCTATACGCGCTACCCACCGACATATTTTTTCCCTTTTTTAAGCAACATGTAATGTAACATTACATTTTTTTTTTCCCTATAGATGTAACATATAACATATCTGGTAACGTTATTTTGATACTCAGAGGGCCCGTGGAATTAATTAAAATAAATCATTTGATCAATTGGTATGTAATATATATATATATATATATATATATATATATATATATATATATATAAAATGAATGGTTGACTTGGTTGTAACCCAACTCAATTGACTCAAATTGGTCCATTGTGGGTTCGTTTCCGGTGGACCCAATATGGCCGGTCAAGTCCCTTCTTCCTACTTGTAAGTTAGACCATTAAATTCGGCCTCCCTCCAACCGATTAGTCGGTAAGCAATTTATTATTGTTATTATTAGGAATTAAGGTGGATTCGATTTTGTATCCCCCAAAAAAAAATGGCAAACAATTCTCGAACTGTTTAGAAAAAAAATAAAAGAAGCCAATCCAAAACATTCGGAAAAAGGAAAATAAATCTACAACGATCAAATTTATCGGGTATTTAATTATTCACACTTTGGTACAATTATATTTTAAAATGCAACAATAAAATTAAATTTAACATAAATGTAGTTAATACTATAACTGAACCATAATTTAACATCATTTTAAAAAAAAAGCATATAAGAATTTCGAAATATAATAAATAATATTAAATCACACAAAAGTATTGGCAGTGACAATGCTTAATTAATGCACACAATTTTAAGTAGGAAAAAGGATCGTTGGATTTTATTATTGTTCACTTGGCATATTGGAAGGACGATTGAGACATCATGTATATGATAAAAAAAAATGCTCCTTGTGATCCCTATTGGAGCATTAAAAAGATTTAAATCAACCCATCCAATTCGATTTTTTATGATTCTACTAATTCTATAAATTGAATAGAGGTCTACGAAAGAATTATGTTAATATCACTTTTTTTATCTTAAAAATTTACGAGTATCCCCTTCCTAATTAGCCAGCTCTCAAATAAATGGAAGCCGCCGTGTGTCGGTAGAGAGATGTAATAGACAAGAATATAAGGCCATGCGAGAAGGCATTATTGCATCATGTTGACAAGCATTTTTAGTAGGGATGTAAGAAAAAACTCGATCAATTCAAAAAATTCATTCAATTCGAAAAAAATTGAACTGAAAAAATAAAAAATTAGGAATCCGAATATAATTTATGATGATTTTTAATAAATTAAAATCCATCCATTAAAATTAGGGCTTCATCCGAAAAAATCGTAAGGACTCGTGGAGTCCATTTTTATTTATATAATTAATATATATGTTATTAATTCTTTTATTATAGATATAATATTTTTTGTATAAAATTTCATACTTTTCTATCACATTATCAAACTCTAATTTAATAACTTTAAAATTTTAGAAGTATATTTTATATTTAGTATAAAAAATTAAATATTTTAATATTAATATTAAGTTATTAAATATCTTTTTAAAATATAATTATAGAAAATTAGAGCCCCGCAAAAATCCTTCAAAAAATTGGGTAATTTTTACTTTTTTAAAATGATTTTAGGATAATTTTTTTAATTTTAAAAAATGACCTGAAAATCTGACCCGATCTGAACTTCTTCCACTCCTAATTTTTAAGCTGCATTGAAAACAAAAAAGGAGAAAAATGTTGCTCTATAGTTGTACTAAAGCATACCGTCTTAAGATTCTTATGCTAATATGCTTGGTATAAGTGCATTATATATATATAGAGAGAGAGAGTAGATTTTCATTTTCTTAAAAACAAGTTTTCAATGAAACTGGATGACTAATACGAAGAGATGCTACACGGTGAAACATAACAAAATGGCATTAGTCACAACTAGAAATCTTAAGGGTCTATTTGGATTGAGGGTTATAAAGGGGTCGGATGGAATATGAGGGAATGAAATTAATTACACCATGTTTAATTATATTTTTTATTTAAGTTAAGAGGGATGGGGTGGAATAGCTAAGCCCTTCAAATACCATATTTTTTATTCCACCAAATTTGGTGAAATGAGGAGGGATAAATTATTTTAGACCAAATTAATCTCTTTCCCTTTTTTATTATCAAATTAAATTATTTCTCTTATTACCAAATTAAACCACGTCTCTCTCTCACACACACATATATATTATCTTTTTTTCTAATATGAATACATATTTATCTATAATTTTTATTAAATAAAACTTTTTAGTAAATATAAAATTTTATTCAAAATAAACATAAATATACTATTTAAAAATAATTTAATATTAATATAATATATTCAATCGGGCCAGGATGTAAAACTCGGATTCGGTCCCGACCCGATCTGGTCGAGTGTCAAAAAAATGAGACTCGGTCCTGACTCAATTATCTATCGGGTCAGAAAAAATTGAAAAATCTGAATCGGTGCGGACGAGGGCGACCAGTCGTCTCGATTCATGCTCACCCCTAATTAACGATTATAAATATTTTAAATATATAATGAAGGATAAAAATGACTTTTATACAAATAAAATCTTCATTACCCCACCCCACATCTTATATAATTTATTATCCAAACATAAACTTTCTAATGACACACCACCCCATTACTCACCGCACCATCCCATCACATTCCTCCATTAGTTGTTTACCAAACAGACCTAAAGAAATTCGTTGCTTTGGGCAAATAAAAAAAATCTTTCGTATGCAACCTAAACAGAAATGGAAGCTCGTTGATACAAGTTCGTTGATTGTGAAACTCAGGATCTGCTTGATAAGTGATAACGTCAAAATTAAAATTAACGTTTCAAATGACGTTTAACGGTGTAAACGCTAATTCTATTATTTGATAAGTTACAAAAATAGTTTCATATGAGAATATTGAAAAACTACTTCCACTAATGTTAGGTTAGCGTTTTATTTTTTTTAATTTTACCCTTATTCAAATATATTATTTCTTTCTAACTTATTATTTTCTCATTTTTATTTTATAATCATTTAACTATATTTCCTTTTATATTCATGCTTAATTAATTACAAATTATTTATATGTTAACAATGAAAAAATAATAATTTCATAAGTAAAACTTTTATGTCATGAGTGCACTATATAAAATTTATTGTCAAATATAATTTCTATATATTTTAAAAAATAATTGTGAACTTTTATTTTATTTAATTAAGATATAAATATATAATTTATTGTATTATAATACAATTTGTATAACGTTTAAATTAAATAATTTGTCATATGTCTAATCATGTTATTTTATATTCAACAGCTAATTCTACCATTAAATTTACCAAACACTTATTCTTACAATCTTTAACCGTTAATCATCATCCGCTATCCGTTAGTTAATTCGCTATCTGTTTATCAAACCGTTAATAATACCAAACAGAGCCATAATCATACAAATTCCTAAAAGAAGAAACAAAACGAATAAGAAGGGAATAAAACATTAAGCCCCCTCCCAGATGTTGGGATTGAAGCCAAAAGAATTAACATTGATACAAATGTCATTGCTTAAGTCGAATCCTGTAATATCTACAAGCATTCCATGATTAAACAGTAATCCGATTATCCTTTTTGTACTACAGAACTGGATTATCCAAACATAATATGGCAGAAAGTTACAGTAGGGGTAAGCACAGGACTGACCAAGATCAGTAATTTGAAACAAGGCATATAGCATGATGATGATATCTCCTTGGAGAATGACAGTATATGGTGTGCTCTTATCAAACAATATTGTAACATACAAGCAAGTTGTCATTGAAAAAAAATGCCATACATTTTCCTTTTTTCAGTTTGTGCTGATGAATCACTTATCTGTTTGCGATTTTCTGTTGATTCTTCAACGAGCATACACTATATGTCTAAAGAAACCTTGCTCATCCTAAAAGTTCAAGGTGGCTCTTAGTTTACAATACCTTTTGATGCTTCCGGAGCATTTCACGAAGATGAAGAAACAGTGCTCCCTCGTTAAGATTGTACTCTATAGGTAGAACTACACTATCTTGGCCAGCTACATGCTTTTCTGCAGTTATGTAAGCTTTCCTCATTCTAGTATCAATTATAAAGAATCAACACAATATTTCCTTGTGAAACACTATATTTACAAAGGCTGGAGCTCTTGTTCTGGAACTGCTGCATCCACTGGCCTATATGAACCAGGCCTGGTTCTCTGCCTCCATAAGAACCACACTAACAATGTTGAAAAGCTCAGTATCAGCAAAGCTGATAGCCCAACGATAAATGCCATAAAATGCTGCTGCCACCATGTCCTGTATACCATCAGAGACCTCACAGCTTAAACAATAGAAAAAAAACTGATGAATTAAGATCATAAGTGCAACAGATGCATCCACAGCCAGGAAAGCCCAGAAACAAGCAAATTTTCCTACTGAACGGGTCAAGTAAAGAAGTTGAAAACTTCTAATAGAAAAAGCAATTTATGATTGGATCAAAGAAGAATCACCTGATCACAAATTTTAAACATAGTGAACCATACTAATAAAAGCAACTAAAACCATTCAAAATAATGATTGATGCATTAACATACCTTCTTGATGGAGGCTCAACATTCCATTCAACTACCTGATAACTACCAAAATTTTCAGGAAGACGAACGCGATGTTCGGTTAAACGAGAGATTATGCCCTGTGTGCAATGATATTGTTTTAATATGTTGTTCAGGATATACAAAGACGTGTACAAAAGAAAGTTCAAAATGAAAAAAGGAGGTAGCTTACCATTGCTGTTGTGTTAGAGAAAAAATGAGAAGTTCCTGATGGGAAAACAGTCCATTTTATTAATGTACCATTCCCATTTCTTGTAATGTTCATCAAATGGACCTACAAATAAAACTTCAGCAATCAAAATAGTTTTTGAAATGAGAAACACAAGGATAATGACCCTTTTACTGCCACCCATGACTAATTACAGCAGATCTAGTAATAGATATGCATCATCAAGTTACCTATCCTGTGATCCCACTAACCAGGGCGCTTACTATGTTTGAAAAGTGAAGATTGAAGTAACATGACAAATTTACAAAGAGATTAAGCAAGGTGTGTATACATGCGCACACCCTCATATCTCCATGTGGTTGTCACTTCATACATGGGGATCATATCATATCAATTTAGAATAGAAAGTCTTGGACCGACCCATCTTGATTATATGCAAAATGCATATGAAAAAAATAGTATGCACCTTAGTTTCAACTATGAAATCATATAATTACATACGCCTCAAATGAGAAGTCACTTGAGATCAGCACAACATGTGCCTCACCTGATTTGAATCAACTTCCAACTCTTGAGCAATAAGCTTTGTTAGCTCTTTTATATGAGGCAGAAGATCCCGGTAAGTAATATTCAAAGACATGTCGAAAGTTATGAGCCCAACTTGGAATTGATCTGAGAAAATTAAAAGCAAAGGCAGTTATCAGATATTACTTACAGCTTTCCAAACATACATTCAACTAATTTTACTCTTCACTTTGCCTCTTAAATAAATTTTAGGATAAAATTGGTTGCTTGCAATAATGAACAAGGCTGAAAGCTTTAACATTGATTGCAATCACATGTTCAAAATTTGAAAGCATAATTTCTGCTTTTAACTAGGATAGTAACCTTTTAGGACAGACTTGTCAAGTTCACTGGGAGAAAGAGCTGGTGACTCAGTTATGGTTGAATTTGTATCAGCAGAAAGTGCTGGTGCAGGTGCAGGTGCAGGCGACGATTCAGAATCCGCACGCAATCGTTCCCATAATACTGAACAATTTGTCTTCCAAAATCCAATTTTTTCATTCTGACGGTCATAAGTAACTAGCGTATTACGGACAACAATTCCTGCCATATGAGATACCATCAAGAAAAGTGACACGGATGATCTCAGGCATGAGATAATGATTTGATAAACCCCAAAAACATACTTAACATCCATAATCATATCTAGGGTTAACTTACAATGTATCAAAAAAGGAGATGCCAAAACAAGGCTAATTAAACTAAATAGGTACTCAAGAGAACAACAAAACCATACCTCCCAGCAGCGTTGTTGGATCTTTTCCATTTTGAAAAACTCCCAAGCAATAAGCGCCAAGAACTTTTGAATGCTTCATTTACACGTTAATGGAACAAAAGAAAAAGAAAAATTAGAAGAAATTAGGAAAACAATGGTTCATAATGACATAATTTTTCTTCAATTATACGATGAATGTCTCTCTCTCTCTCTCTATCTTTAAAAAAAAGGAGAATTCTCTGAATGTACCCGGAACAAGTAGTTTTCTGGTGAAAGTGACAGCTTTTCTCCATTACCAAATACCATATCGACCTTTGGAAAGGCTTTTGACAGTTCAGAGACATCCCTGGAGACCATTCCAATAAGCATTATTAAGAGACATAATAATAAAAAAAGAACTCGAAATATGCTTCTTTTGAGATTCAAATGAAATTACCTTCCAGCACCTGAAAAGCAGATGTCTTTATAATTAGGATCAGGGCCACGAATTTGCTTAAGAGAATGCAACTTACTCATGATCTGTAAAATAGAAAAAAAAATCTGTAAATGACCCTCAAGGAAGCCTTCCAGATTATAACATTTATCAGAAAAAATGTTGCTGTCATGGATGCAGCAAAATGTAAAATATCTTGTTTGGTGATGATCATGGAAGATTTTACAAGAAATAAATACTCCTTATGAAAGGTTCCATTATGAAAAGTTTTAATACCAACAAGGTGGAGATGTGCTCATCTTCATAAGAAGAATGCTAATAAAAGGAAACAGCTGCAGGTTACTGAGACTGAGAGCTAGTAAGATCTAATGCTAATAAAACTATAAGAAGTGCTATCAATTATGCCTACTCAGATACTCTGTTAAGCACAATATGATCTTCAATTTAAAGGTCAAACATATTTTCTATTCGTAATATGCATGGGATATGTTCTCATGGACAAGTGGTACGAATGAATAGCTATCTTAAGCAATCATTTTAATTTAACTATTCGAGCAGAATAATGAACATCAAGCTAGAAAGTACAGAACAGAAGAGAATGCAGAATAATGAAGTTCCTCTATAGGTTTCTTTCACCAAATGCAGATCAAGCTAGAAAGTTTCGTTCAAAGAAGTAACTAGAAAGTGCAGGACAGAACGCTGGCAACTACTGAACAAGATCTTCCGAAGAGTGTAGTGTAGGCACATGATTAACATATGCGGATTTCTTTAGAAATAAGGCATTCAGATGTCCAAGACAAAAAGGTCTTGGCTTTTATCTGAATACAAAAGTACAGCTTAGAATTTCTCTGCTAGTGGTGCTTAAATTTTGATAGAAATATGGGACCCTTGATGGTAAGAAACTCCAAAAACAAAAAATTTCAAGTCATCCACAGATCTGATGCCATATATTTTCTCTTATGCAAGTATGAAAACGTTTGATGACAAAAAATAACATGCTACATTAAAATTGATAAGTACACAATTTCAACCAAAATATTCTAATGAATATGTGAATTGGACAACCCAAATGTCAAAAAGACCAATGTAGCCCTCAAAACAAAGACCAATTCAACAACTAACATTGTTATTAAAATATAAGATTTACCAAAGTTTCAACAAGATACGGATGAACACGACAATAACACTGGCATCAGACTATCTCAATATATTGAAATAACTAATTTATTGCAAGACCTTAAGTAAGTGGAACAGAATCTTACTGCATCTCTGAATGCTATAAAAGCTTCTTCGGGAAGATAAGCATATGTTGTTCCACTATCCAACACAGTACCATGCTTGCTGTCGAAAATTCTTGGATCTAACCGAAGAGCCTTACCATCCACATGTATTTCCTTCAGGTCAATGTTGTAATATGGGCTGTTTCCATCGCGAAACTAGAGTAAATGTGGGAAATGTATCAAACGTATATGAAGAGGAACTCCTTACAATTAAGTTGTTCCTACTCAAGAGGATGAACTGTACCTGCGAGCAGGATCAGAATGAGAAAACACCATGCCACTAGGTGGAGAAATCCCACCAAGAACCATAGCACCACCACCAATATCCATTCCACCATAGCACAAAGAAAATGAATCACTAATGACACCCTTTCCAACAAGTTGATCCATTATACTCAGCTGTCCACGGCCGAGGCCCATTATTCCATCAGCATGTTGACTAAACAAATCACCAGTTTCAGAATTTTCACAGCCGAAAACAGCACGCTGAGGCTTAAGCACACTTTCATTGCCAAAGGATATGATATCCTCACCAAGCACGCCACTACTAGAGCTCATTTCAGCATATTGCCTCTCATAGATACATTGTGATTTCTCACTGTCACATGTACAGTCAATGTTGCATTTTACAGGTTCATATGAGCTTGACTGATCAGGTTGAAACCTGGGGTCCTATAACAGGTTAATCACATCCCATTCAGAAGAATATACGCAAAGAATCTAGAATGTAAAGGCAAAGATAATGTTAAATCTTCATGCATTATGTTTAAACTTTAAACTTCTTATGTAGCAATTATTTAATTTACACAGGATGGATGCTTCTTCAAATATGATAGCTCATTGTAAACTATCTTTATGGTTACCCACAATAAGTAATGTCAAGCAAATGATGCTCGGTGACATACATAAATATTGGTTTATCCATGAAGAAAATGTTAAACAATTTATACTACTTAGACGACAATTAGGTTTGTAGCAAAATCAACATCCCATATCTATACTAATGGACTTAACAGAATTAAAATAGCTAGTTCGTCCAGAACTGCCCAACCCAAAACACAATTTGGCTTATTGCTAGTTCATATATTACAAAGATGCCAAGTTTGATGGTTCAATCACTTCTTATAGATGATGTTATAATTGAGGCTACAAAAATTTATCTTGCTCCTGAAAGAAGAAAACTTCTAACCACTTTACAGATTAGGGCTCAAATTTCCTAATCACAGCACCTTTACAGGATTTCTATGAATAATATTCTCCGAACTTCCCCCTAACTTTTGCACCTACACGTTCATATTTGTTTGTGTTATACACCCGGTTGACCACAAAAATCACTAAGGACAGATTTAAAATGAAAGCCAACAAAATTAAACTTTTTCTTAAAGGGCCAAGAATAGATGGTACAGGTTGTGCTAGTCAAGGAGATGCTTCAGTATTCTATCTTCCAAATTCACCTGTCTGTAGGTATCTACTCCAACTAAGGTGCAGTTGGCATCCTTTCCCAGACCCCAACTCTTTATTTCCTCTCCATAAAATGCTGAGACCTTTATCACAAGTACTTAGAGTTCTTTTTTTTAGAAGGAAAAGGATGACCACCAGAGATGGTTGTCATCCGGCTATGTAAGAGTTTTGAGTTGTATATCAGTGGACTTGAGAAGGGTTCATAGGGTGCAAATCTACCGTGGCAAATCGAAATACAGAACAAAGAAGACCAAAGCTCTAGAAAAAAGATTAAGTTTCTGTCAAATGAACAACAATCAAGATAGAAGCTTAACCTGATGATTCCCGCACTGCTCGCACGTCGAGCATGGAACATAAGTCACTGTGCTACCGGAATCCACAATGAGCGCGAATTCTTGAGGTGGCGTCCCAATGAACAACCTCGTAGTGTAATACCTGAACAATTACGCAAAATGACTTCAAGAACAACTTTCAAGAACGAATTCCCCCCGGAAAAATTCCCAGATTCATCCCCACTTCCACGCGCCCAGACCAACCGCGCAATAACACAGATGAAAAAAAATCCTCAGATTCTAACGAAATAGCAAGAATCAGATCCCCAAACCAACGAAAAAATGGATCTATGGAGAGAGAGAAGCACCCGTTGGTGAGGAGATCGTCGTAGAGCCGCATCCGGGCGGTCGCCGTGGCAGGGTCGTCCTCCTTCTGCAGCTGCCGGCCGAGGAGTCGTCCCGCCGTGACGGAGGTCCTCCGACTAGAGTTCGCGTAGGCGAGGACGAGGGGCAGCACCATCGGCGCCCGAGCTCCTCCGCCCCCGGCCACGCCCCCGAGGGAGGGCGTCGCCGGCGATCCAGCGGCCAGCGGGGCGATGAGGAGAGCCACCAAGAGAAGAAGACTGACGGAAGCGGCGCGATCATCCCTTGGACGCGTCATGGCGGTGTCCCCGGCGGCGATCGCGGACGGAGATTTGGCGTCGGAGAGAGAAGTCGTCGAGGAGAGGATTAAAAATTGGATCGATTTTGGATTTAGAAATTGGAGAGATTTATATAGTGACGCGGCTTTCCAAGTTACTCCCGTTGACGCGACTCCAATCAGGGAGGGCCCCGCAAGCACCTACCAATGGCGCTGCGCGGAGTGGGCTCCCATGAACGGCCCATCTTAAATGTTCTTGAGGTCTACTTTTTTGTTTTTCTAATTTGTAGAACTAAAAGGAAACCATGTTAAATTGGAGATTTGATTTAATGAGCATTTATGTTTTGATGAATTATTAGTACATGTACTTAGCATAAACAATCAAAAGAGGCCTAATCTCATAATAAATGCATTTACTGTTCATCATTTCGTGGCATAAAATTATTGAAGTATGGAAAGAGAACCAATTCATTATGAAAATTAAATTAATGAAAACTCAATCCTTCAAAGCACGTAATTAATTATTTAATGTAAATTAAAAATGCATACTTGGATTTTTAGTTCTTTCCAAATTGTTGGAACTTTGAACATTTTTTCCTTGGTAGAATTATTTACTAGTATAATTATACATAAAAGAATCATAACTAAATGATTATATTATTTTTTTATTATACATTTTATTTATAAGAGTGTTTATTATTTTTCAAATTACTAAATATATAACTAATTAATTTTTTAATTGTAATGTGAAATTATTATTCGTTTAATATTTCTCAAAAATTAGAAAATGTATATAATTAGATTGTGAAAATAAAATATATTACATATTATTTTGATTAAAAAACTTATCATATTTCTCATATAATTATTATGCATAATAATACTTATTTGTTATATATATATTTTTATGAATATAAGTGTAATTATCTTTCATGAAGTCTTTTATAAATACAATTTATTGGCAATATTTATTATATGTTTATATTTTTTAATATATGTGTTACATATAATTTTGAAAATTAATTCAATAATAGAAAATTCTCATTCAATGCAATATTTTTCTCTTTAAAAAAATAAACAACTTTTTTAGTTTTAGGATTCCATCCAAACTCTTCTTAAATTCAAAGATCAAATAATCTTTTAATTGTTCATACTTACACAAAATAAAATTTATGGAGTTAGTCGATTGAGAATTGAAGTAAAAAGCGCTATCCCCATTATTTTTGTGTTGATAACTTATTTTGTTTGACTCATGGTGTTATTCTTTTATCCTTATTTTAGTCATAAATTATTGTATTATTATACACAAATAGTATTTAATAAAGTAAATGACGTTTGACTTGGCCTTTTCTTTTTTTTTCAGAAAAGTTGATATCATGTCCTTTTGACAAAGTTATAATTTGATTAGAGTATAGCGATTAGCGGATATCGCATAGCAATTTGTTTATAAATTTAATAAAAAATATTTCGTAAATAGAGAGATTAAATTAGTATTTTTTTATAAAATGATAAAAATAGACATAAGATATAATTTCTTATCATTTTTCTACAAATCATATTCTTAATAATTAATTTTTAATATTTTATGTTGAATAGCAATATTTTTTAAAAAACATTATATAAAAATATTGATTATTTGAAAATAAAACTCTTATTTGGGTTGTAAATAAAATTAAAGATGTGATGTATTAAAATAAATAAGACATGATGATAATTAAATATTTTTTATTTTAAAAAATGAGAATATAATAAAAATAAAATTTGAAACCACCACATTTATATTCTATAAGATAGTAGGAGTAACTTATAGCGTTCTATGTTCAAACTCTTAAATGCTACTGAAAAAATAATATTTATCAAATGTTTATAGTAGCTTTTTTGTTCTAACAAAATGCTATCCGTTACTAAATATTCTAATTTTTTACATGTCAAATAACGCCTAAGAAGCAAAATGTCTTTTCATTATTATGAAATTTATTTCCTATTTCAGGACAACATTGTGCACTCTACCATCCGAACCAAACTCTTACTTTTTTCATTAATATGGTGATTTTTTCAAATGTTTTAGAAATAAGAAATATATTCTTGAGTTTTGTTGGAGGTTCGTTACTAATAATTTGATTGTTATGAAAATTTACTAAAGAAACAGTACACATAATCCCATGTGTGGTCATTGTATTTGGATGTCCAATTAATAATTGTTCTAAATTATTTTCAAATTATATGTATCAACATGCAATAAATGCATGTAAAAATAATTATATGAAAAGATAATACAAAATGAATGAACAAGAAAAAATTATCAAAAAAAACTTAACACTAAATAGCAATAATGATTTGTTTAATACATCACTTAGAAGATTAGTGGATCCTAATTCATATTTGTGTCAAACGGCATCATCTCGTATGCAAGAAATGTCACCCTATCTTGTGAATATAAATGACATCTTTACTATTGAATTAGTTGACCTTTAGAGTAGTTGTTCTTTTATTCTATTTGATTAGATTTTAGTTGGTCATTTAGCTCATTAAACTCTAGTCAAATTTTTAGTTTCTTATGAAAGGGGCTTAGCATCCTCCTATTATCAAGAGGGGCTGCTTCATGTAGAAAGGGAGGCTGATCGTTATTGATTGCTAGAGGGTGATCTCTTCCTTGTTCCTTACGAACTTTGACTTGGATTGTGGGTGATGCAATTCATTAAATTTCATCAGTTTGGTATTGACTCTTATGCACATGTTCACATATTGTTCGATATTTCTATTTTATTAATTTGTGTTTTCAAGCAAAATTTCTTTAGTTTTTCGAGTCCGCTTAATTGTTGATTGTTAGGATAAGTTCCTTAACGAGTATCATATCATTTGATATCAGAGCTTAAGGTTTTGAAATTTTGGATCTCACTAACTTCTCTTTTTGTTGTTTGCAAAAATATTAGATTTTGACATTCATATCAAAATACATTATCATGTTTAAAAAAACACAAAATTTCAAATTTTGTATTTGTCTTAATCTATAAATTTCATGAAGAAAGAGAAGATTTAAAAAAAAAGTCTAATTATTCTACTCCTGTTTGTTCTACTCCATTCAATCTTCATCATTATCATCCTTTGCCATCTGAATTTTCTATCATCTAGATTCTTAAATTTAGAGTGTAGTGATAAGTTTTCTTGGGAAAGTCTATATTTGATTTCAAATTGATTATTTTCCAAGAATTTAAATGTTTGTGATACTAATTTGAGAAATCTGCATTTCCTTCTCTGTCCTTTCCAACATTAGAATTAACTTTATCTTCAAGTCCATGCCATCAAAATCTTCAAACTTTTTTCATCTATGTCATTTATGACTTATTGAGTATTTTTTTCATAATTAAAAAAGAAAAAAAGATTCTGAGGAAAAGAAAAAAGAAGAAAACAATTTGAGAGAAGAAAAAGAGAAAGGACAAGAAAGGAAAGAGGTATCAGAAGTAAGAAGAAATGAAAAGAAAAGAATATGAAATCGAAAAAGGAAAATGAACTGTAAGAAAATATGCAAAAGTAAAAAACTCCAGAAAGATATCAACTTGTTTTGTCTTATTTCTATTTTATCCATTGGATTTGTGATTCCAAAATTTTAGTATGAACAAATTGATTCCCATGTTATTTTGTCTTCTCCCTTGATTTTTGAATCTCACGACACTTGATCAAGTTTTTTATAATTTGATGTCGACATTTGTTGCTTATTGTGTTAAAAATTAGTACTTTTATGTAAACTTTGATTAAATTGTATATCTCATTTTCCTAAAATTACTTGTGAATTTGTTTTGAACTTTGAAGAGTAATCCAAAGAGGTCAAAGACAGAGGGTGCGATCATTGGAGGGTAAAATTCATTGTATGATCTATGTGCACCACTTGAGAATATTGTGAGGCTCCTTGTTTTTGACATCCTGTGCGGGCTACAAACATGGACATTGACGTGGATAATTGTGCTAAAACTTCTTGTTCCTTAGTTGTTTTGCATACTTCACATGTGTAAGGCAATTCTTTTGAAATAGAATCGTAGCGAAAAATATTTTTCTATGCATGTTGTCATGTTATAGATAGAACTTGTGGAATAATCATTGATAGTGGAAGTTGTATCAATCTTACCAGTTATTACATGGTGAAAAAGTTGGGACTACCAACCTTAAGTACCCAAAATCATACAAACTTCACTGAATAAAACAATGGAGGAGAAATCAAAGTGATCAAATAAGTGCATGTGTTATTTAGTATTGAAAGATTGTATTATGTGATGTGGTTTTCATGCATACATATCCTTTTGGGCATCTCTAGCAATATGATCGACATGTGATATATGATGGTGCTACCAACTATATTATAAGAGTCGCAAAGATGGAAGAAAATATATTTTATCACCGTTGTCACCTCTAGAAGCACGTGAAGAGAAATTGCAACTTAAAGAACGTAGAGCAACTTACAACATTGAGAGGAAAAGTATGATTGCACAACATCACTTTAAGAAGATGAAAACTAATTGCTATAGTTCAAAACAATTCTAAAGGTTGTGAGAAAGACAAATGAAAAATATATGTGCCACAACTTGATTATTTAAAATGAGAACCAAAATTTTTTTAATATTCAAAAACCACTTTAGAAAGTATTGAAAGAAAATATTTATGTGCTAAGTACTATGAGAATGAAATAAGATTATATCTTAAATACTTAGAAAGACCACCTTTAGCGAAAAAACTTGAATGTTGAGGAAAAAAAAGAAATTTCAATAATTTTTCTTCTGACTCTAATCATCTTTTGTCTTATGATTTTGATTTTCTTGCGCAAGTATATAAGAGTAGAGTTCATGAAGTTACAAATTCTATATTCCAAGAACTTCAAAGGGATGAGTTTATGACAGAATACTTAAAATTTCCATCCCTTTGTTTTGAAACTTTATATTTGTTTGATGTGATTAATTTGCAGGGTTTAGTTGAGAGAGGTGTTGAATGTGATTCAAATATTAGATCTCAATTTTCTATTGAACTTTCTTATTTATTTAGTGATGGTTAATTTTATTTATCTCTATATTGAAGTTTTTGAATGGGTATTCTTTAGTCCTGAACATCTTTGATTGGATGATCTTAATTTCTTTTTTTTTTTTGAAAAGTTTAGAATCTTATTCATTTCCTAAATCAACTCTTCTATTTTAATAAGACAATTTCTTCTTATGAGTAGCATCTACATTAATTGGACTTTACATTTTCGTAGAAAATTTGAGATTATTTTCTTTAGATATATTTTGATTTATAATGATCATTTGTGCAATCATTTTGGTAATGTTTTGAGTTGTAGCAGGGATTTACATGATTTCTTCAATGAGCCAAGTTGTTTGCCAGATTATGTGTAACAACCGTAAAAAAAAGGATAAATGAAAACAACCGAAATCAAGTGTCGCAGGATTCTTAGGGGAGGGAATCAAGGATGATTAAGTTAATAACAACACATATAAATTACTCTGGATAGAAACCGAAACCACTTTCCTCTATTCTTCCTCTTCTCTTTCGGCCTGAACCGTACCAAATCTATAGGATGAGATCCTTCTCACTGTGCAAGGGTAGACGACATCCTTTTCATCCTATCGTGTTCTTTGATTCCCGCACATTCTCACATCCCCTTCACCGAATGACTTGTAGGCGCTGATTGGTTGGCAGAGGAAGGGGCACGACGGGACAGGGAGGACGTGACCGCTAATAAGAACGATTCGACAGTAGGAATCAAGCACGAATAGAGGTGGGTGAAACTTGAAATCACCTTGGATAAATTTAGATAGATCAAATCTTCTTTTCTTGGGCGGATCATGTTAAACGAATGAAAAGAATTATGAAGGTTTCACGAAGGAAATCGATTGCTTTGTTTTTTCTTGATTGTGTAATTGCTTGCTTGATTTATTGTAGGAAAATTGATTATTATTGTATTTGTTTGCCTTGATGATTGTTAGAATGTAGAGTTTAATCTATGGTGAAATTCTATTAATGATTCGATTGATTTTCGTGTTGAAAATCGGTTGGAACCTCCACCGTCACGATCGTGCCACCCTCCTGGCATGCCCGTGCCATCACCATCACGACCTTGCCACCCTCCTGCCATGCCATCCATCAGGCATGCCCATGCCATCGTTTGACCGAACCTATCTAAAAATCAATTGGCCGGCCCATTAAATCGATTGATGATTCTCCCATTCCGTCACGATCGTGCCACCCTACTGGCACACCCATGCCATAATCTGGTCGTATGAACCCATAGACCGGTCAACCAATTCACCGAATCGATCGATCGCACGGTCGTGCCACTAGGTGGTCACGGCCGTGTCAAGCTACAAACTCTAGACTTATCCCTTGGCTCATCCTTACCTTTTGATTTTGATCTGAATATTGTCTGTTTCTCTTATGACTGATCATTGTTATGACGAAGTTGATGATGATTTCATTGAATATCGTTCTCGAGTTAAGACATGGACCCTTCTTTTGATTTCCTCTCCTATTGACCCACTTCCTTCCATTGTATGAAGAATATCGAACCATAAGTTTTTAAAATGATTAATAAGTTAAGATGAAAGATGAATGGGTTGTCAGCCTATACCAAGTGCCTCAAGATAATGATCGCTCCCTTAGTCAATGACCCACACAAGGTTATATCATTTTGCTCGGCATACCCCAAGAATTTAAAGGCACCTAAAAAATCTCCTGATTTTCTAAGCATAATCCAAGATTAAGAAATATGGACAAGATAAGTAAGTATGAACATCAAGTCAAGCTCTTGATATTACCTATGTAATGATTTCCAAGCATTCTACTGACTTTAAGTTTATCATGTATCATTTGATTTTTCTTTGATTTATAACATCCATTTATCTTCCATACTATGATTTATGATGATCTTATGCTCCACCGTCTGTTCAAGATAAGTACACCGTTCTACTTCTGATTTAACTATCTAAAGTTATGCATTGTATACTTATATTGGTTCCCCACTATGTTGTAAAGCTTAAGCGATGACCTCCTCCCATGTGTTGATTTTCACAGAGTCATATCAGTAATGGTATTGAGTATGTGTGCCGCGATGAAGCTCTGGCGACTAGAAAGCACATGAACTATATAGTCTAATTAGTTATTTATTTTCTTTCGCATTTATGAATTCATGATGTAAACCTTATGATATTCATTTAGAGATGATGTAGCCATTTTTGAACTTTTGCAATTTATGTTAGCTTTCTTTATTTTATTCTTTCTTCCGCTAATATGTCTCGATTTTTTACTAATACTTGGTCAATATAGTGGTCAATGCCATAACATTTGTAGCATTCTCAGGTTGGTTTTCGCCACATGGTGTGGGTTGATTTGATGGTGTTACATTATGAATCTTATAATATTTCACTTGTATATTTTAAAGATCCATTTTATTTTGAGAAAAAATTATATTCTTATTTTGGAACCACTTGACAATCTTCATATTGGATTCTTAGTTCTTTGGAATACATTGCACACCCTCTTAGACATAAACCTTATATTGCAGAAGGTTCCGAAGTTTCACAATTTGTTTCTTGAAATATCATTGTCTCATGAGCATAAGGTATGGGTTACATTAGTTTTCATATTACTTATGTTGTTCTTAATCTAAACGTGCAAGATCTTAATATGACGGTATAAATGAAAAATCATACTTGCAGTTTGATTAAGATAAATTGCGCAAGCCATTTGACCTATAAAAGAGAAGTATCAATATCTCCATTATGTGCATCCTACATTATTTAAGAAATTCAAATATGTGATTATATTGTTCTTATTGTTGATGCAGATTTGATTATGAATCTTTTTTTTAAGATGGAGAAATTATGTGAAATATGTAGCCGCCAAATTTGTACCATAGTGACATTGGATCATATTCAAATCACTTGCAGGACTAGTAGGTCCTAATTCATATTTGTGCCAAACAACATCATCTCCTATGCAATGTCTATCACCATATCTCGTTAATATGAATGACATCTTTACTATTGGATTAATTTTCCTTTAGAGTAATAGTTATCTTATTTATTTGATTAGACTTTAGTCATGCCTTTAGCCTATTAAATTCTAGTTAAGGATTTATCTTATTTTGGAAGGGACTCAACATCCTCCTATTAATAAGAGGGGTTACTCCATTTAGAAAGGGAGATTGATTATTATTGATTGTTAGTGAAGGATCTCTTCTCTGTTCCTTGTGAACTTTGACTTGAATTGCGGGGTTATCATTATTTTGCAATTCATTTAAATTTCATCAGTTTGCTATTGATTCTTATGCTCATGTTCGCATATTGGTCGATATTTTCACTTTTATTGATTTTTTTTGTTTTTTTGCTTTCACTTGATTGTTGATAGTTAGGACTGATTCCTTAATGAGGATTATATCATTCTCTTATACAAAACTTTAAGACTAATTTATCCATCAAAACTTTACCTTCTTAAAGAATTTTTTTGAAGAAAGAATGGTACATAGACTTTTTGTCTTTTTTTTATTGCTTTCATGAAGTCTCCACAACGATTGACTAATACATTTTCTATTGAAATGTCATGCAGACTATATAGATATGATGGAAATTAGGTTGATTGGTCCTCTCATTGCTAAACCATTTTGCCTCTTTTCATAAGGTGCACATTAAAGAGGATATCAATTCCTCAGTTAGAATGACTTTTCCTGAATTGCCATCCTCACTCAACTCTTGAACAACACTTTATTGGATCATGCAAATAAACAAGAAAGGTTACCATTGTTGACTGCAATTCTTGCATTAATCATAAAATGAAGCCAAAACTCATGTTAGACGCATTCCATGTAAGAACCTCAAATTTTGGAATGTAAATAAATGATATTTTATTCTGGAATATATTATATATATGGAATCATTACTTTTTTTATTTTGAATTGAAATAAAATTAGAGGTGTTGAAAGAGCAAAGAGACATTTGAGTATAAGTGGATTTGATATAAGTATGATTAGAGAATAATTAGTTAAAATCAGATTTTATTAAATCTAAGTAACTAACAAAAGATTTATTGATGATGGACAACCATGATTAATTCATAATTGGTCTAAGGCTTAATAGAAGCCAAAATTCTAATTTCAAACTATAAATATGATTTAAAGGATGGCTAAAAACTTTTATCAACCTCCATAAAGTTTTTGCATGATAGCCTCCTCATTCTCTCTCGTTTGGATACGAACAAAGGCATTCCAGAGAACAACCAATGGCCCATTTTGAAGTCCTCAACTATGATATCGTTATCCAAGTGACCAATGCGAGTTTCGGAATGGCATTGAAAGGGACTTGTCAGCCAAAGTTTAACATTTGTGCAGTCAGCAGACAACAGGAACTCTAGTTGGTTTTTTAGTCAACTTAAAGTACATAGAGGATCCTCATCAATATAAAACCCTAGACTCTTTGTCCTTTATATCAAGATTATTTTGGCATAGTTTATATGTTGATTAAAATAGTTATTACATTGTTAGATAAAAAAATAATGTTGAAAACACGATTTTTTGATAGTGTCAGAACCCAACCCGATTCTGTTATGCCCGGCCTAGGTTTCACGAAACTTGAACCAATTTGGAGTAGGAATCAAACCAAGTTCATTAAACTCGACCAGTGTTTCCAATAGTGCAATCGGGTTCTACAACTCGAGCGTGTTGCATGGGATTTCGATCAAATCCGGACTGGGTTCAGGATTAATCGGCCCGAGTGCCATGGTTTGAAACTGAGTAGGAATCAGCGAAGGCCGAATGGACCAATCAGATCCGGACTGGGTTCGGGATTAATCGGTCCAAGTTCTGACGGTCGAGAACTATGGATGTGATTCAGATTGTCTGTCCCGAGTCCACAACATCTCTTGCCTAGATTTCACCTGGACGAGGAAACTATACACATTTAGGAACACGACCTGAGTCCCCACGACACGGGCCAAGTTCTAGAGGGTCAAAAATGTACTTTTACATATTTATGTATATTTATATGTATTGTAGATATTATTGATCAACCCTAATTATAGTATTGATATATTGACAATATTATGAATGTTATGATTTATCTAGTGGTCTTTCAGATTTAGTTTTATTTAATTGAAATTGATAAAAATAGACATCCTAAGTAATATAAAAGCAGAAAGTTACTAGGTTTTCATGCTTATTGATTGCCTCTAAGTTGAGACTTATTGTTATTGAATTGAATTAAATTGAATTGAATTGAATTGAATGAAATAGATAACGTATCTAGAGGATTGTGTATTAGTCTTTCGTGAAAACTATGGCTATCTTGTGTTTGGTCATAGTCACCCGCTATTCACGAGTTATTGATATTATTATTGTTGGCTTGTCATAGCTTAATCCCCCATTGACCCACATGAGAAAAGTAGCATGGTGTTTTCCTTAATTAATCGTTGGCTCTCTCTTGTATTGTATAAGATCGAACATTATATTAACTTGAATTGAATCGAATCAAATTGAATCAAATTGAATAGATCATGGACATTCGAATAATTGTATTGAATTGGCAATTGTCTTATTGCATTGAGTTGCTATTGGTCAATAATCCTTGATTGTTCAATTGAAAATTGATAATTGAACACTAATTATTGATCAAACAATTGATAATTATTATTAATATAGAGTAGTCTATTGGCCTTAGCCTTATATATTTGTTCATATTGATAAATTTCTTATTGTATTCATTTGCTTAATTGTCCTTCTATTAATCATATCTATTTTTAGTTGAGCATTGAATATTTTTATACTCATGAATTTTTCATGTATATGAATCCGTACCTGTGAGATAGAGATATATTATGGTCATGTAGATGGCTCAACGTGGCAGGTAATTGATTGCACATGGCATAACGTTGAATCATAGAGTTGATTAGTTTATATTTTTGTATTATTAGACATTGTGAACTTACGAATAATTAGTTATTTTGATTATCATGTAGTATATTTATTATTATTGAAAACTATTCTACATTTTATGGTTTATATTTCAAAATAAAATTATGAATATTGTGTAGCGTCTGTAGAAGGACTCTGAACACATGATTATCATGTGGCTCTCGAGGCGTTACACTACAAGTCCATCAAAACATTTGAATCCATAGGAGAAATCATTAACACATACAAATGAGTTAGATAATGATACTAAGAGTATATTATTGTCATATATTATATACATGTCCATGTTCTCCACATGATATATATTATGCCAGTGAAGGTGCATGCCCTCCGAATGAAGAAGTGGAAGAGACATAGCATCGACAAACTCATATTTCATTAAACTAAATGAAGATTTTTTCAACACGTTGGTGATGTCAATGGATCTAATTTTATGCACAATTTTTATTGTGTTACTTTAATTTATGCCTCTTCATTAGATAATCAATTCATAATAATGTACATATGACATTTAAATTAACCTAATCCATCCACCAATCATATTAAGGAGAAAGATATACACCTACTATTATAGCATTTGGTATCATTTCAATGGGATCAAACTCCGAAATGTTGTTGTTTTGATTGATATTAATTCCATCACAAGGATCATCGTAAGATGCTTGAATAAAAATTCTCCTCCATCCATGATCTTGTGGAGAGTGACTTGGTTGCTCCTATATATGTTTTTTCCAATTCATAAAAAAATTCTTCTAACCAAAGATTGAAGGGATGATATGGGATCCATCAAGATCATATGAGATAATATTTAACTTATTCATTGCATTTAATTAAATATAGAGAAACATGAATATAATTCATCCTTATTCCATTATTAGGGTGGTAATGAAGCATATCCTAATTTCAATACAAAATATAACTTAATTAATTAGGTAATGTAATTAATATCCCTAATTCGCTCAAATACATTCCTCGGATTTGGCTTTCTATTGTGGAACATAATATTAAATAATATAATTATTATAGGATCGAAAGCACCAAAAAGAGGGGGTGAATTGGTGTATTGAAATTGATTGCGTCAACCAAAGCAGATTTTCGAAAAAATATGATAATTTGCAAGTAAGAAAGATAAAAGAACAAGAACAAGATGCAAACTATTTGTTGATGAGGTTCGACCACTACCAACATCCCCTTAATTCCTCATGCCGTGAGAGCCTAAAGATCCATCGACAATCCTCTTTCCGAATAGGGAGAGGAACATTTACACTACACTATCTTTTCTCCGTCCAAGAGGTAAGGTACACTTATTATCACAGTGGACTTCAATCAATCATAATATCAGAAAAAGTCTATCTTTCCCTATTACAAGACCTAAGTTCAGCTCACAAGAGAAAGAAGGAAGAAGAGAGAAAAGAAAGAGTGTGAGTATGCCAATCTAGCTCAAGGATGCTTTAAGTGTTTCACCAATGTTTTCTCAATGTTCTATCATTTGAATGATCTTCAAAGACATGACCGATCATGTAACTTCTAGAGGAGGTGGAAAATATGATTATGTCCTGCCAACTCTAAAGTGGGCGGGCACCCGCTATGATATCAGGTGTCCACTCTGTCACATTAAATATTTGTTACACTTTTGTCTTTTTCGAAGCGAACGTTTGTCCATAAATTGGTCATCCATTCTAGCAATGTAGTTGTTACTCAACACATTTTGGTCATCCTACTTCCTGTTGTGGTCGTCTGTTTTCATGGTTTTCAATTTTGATGTTCGATAACGAGAGCCCACTTCATGAATGATCGTTTGTTCCAAGAAGTACCAACTCTCCGAAATCAACGATAATTTATGGAAGCTTCTTGATTGTCTATAATCCTCAGTGGGCGTCGGCTCCATGGAGCAGTAGTCCATTTCAGCAAGACCTGACTTTTGAAAATCGACGATCGTTCTAGCAGCTTCTCGACCATCCATTCCGTTCTTCGACAAGTGTCCACTCCCTAGAGTGGTCATCCATTCCAAGAAGTCCCTAGTCTCGAAGATTGGCGATCGTTCTAGCATTCGTCCACTGCCTTTGACAATCATATGATTTGATGCCATTTAGCATCCGATTGTCCAACCAATCATCCATTGTATCGATAGTTTTTTTCAAGTTATCTTAATGGGTGTCTACCAACTTTGCCGGCTGTCATTTCATTTGTTGTATTTTAGAATAGTTTTTCCTTTTCATAATTAATTAACATGTTAGGTTCAACACTTCAACCAATGTTAGTACACTAATTTTCTTTTTGGTTATCATCAAAATATTTGGAATATAGTCCTCAAACCAACAATCTCACATTTTTTATGATAACAAATAAAGTAACGTAGAGTAGATAAATAAATGGTAAATTGTAAATTACTCCCCCTTAATCAATGCCCATTTGAATAGATATAAAAATTCAACAGTATTATTATAATTTTCATATAGAAAATGTGATGTTAATATTCCAAAGATTTATCACATATGTCAAACATAATATCAAACATATCAAGAAATGCTCAAAATATGATAAGATCCATATGCATATCATAATAAGGTCTCAAAGAGTCATAATAACATCCACACATTACAAAGAGTACTCAAGTACAACCATGCAATATTGTTAGGACCGGACCGAACGACGACCTGGAAAAGTGTCCGTTTCAAGTCGAACCGATCGGACCGGTTGGACCGGTCGGTCGAATTGGATAGTAATAAAATATTATATTTAATATGATAATAGTAAATTAAGCTATGATATTTCAATTATATAAGTATATATATGATATCAAAATGTATTATACAAAAGAAAAAATAACAATCATAAATAATAAATAATAAGTTTAGAATTAATTTTAAGATTTGATTTTAAAATTATACACTTAATAAATTTAAAATATTATGAATTTGATTATTATATACAAATTTTCTATTGATTATTTTTTATGTATTTCATATCTTTATTTTTTATGTTAGAAGCAAAAATTACATATTTTTTTCAAAATATTAAGACAAGATTGTATATTCTATAAATAAATACATGGTATAATGAGTGGCTAACTATTTGACTTATTATATACTAAATTAAAGAAATTTAAAGTTGTGTATATATAATATTATACTATACTAATTAAGTACATTATAGCATTGTTGTGTATTATACATATAAGAAAGAAGTGTGCACTATTCATTCATAATTAATTTATCTAATATGATAAATATTATATTAATATATAATTAATTTATATTATAATATACATTGATGATATTAAAAAATAAAATAAGATCATGAATTAAAGCTCAAAGTTTAATAAATTCAAAAATAAATGAAGAGAGAAAGAACAAGTGAGTACACAAAGATAGTCTCACATTGTTAATAGTAGCAAAGTGAGAGTCAATGGACATCTATAAATGAAAGAAGAGACTAATGGATCAATATGAATGTTTATGGAGAAAGTTTATTTTTGGATATTTTCCAAATTTATAGTAATAATTCTTATCAAATCATCTCATAATAAAAATAATAATTTTTTTATTGGTCCAAAAATGCGGTTCAACCCGGTTCAATCCAGTTTTGGCCGGTTTTAACCGGTTTTGATCGGTTTTTGACCGGTTTGATCCAGTTCAATCTGGTCCAAATGGAGGTCCGGTTTTGGAGCTCCAAATGGGCCGGATTGGTGACCGGTCAGCGGTCGGACCGGTCCGACCGGCCGGTCCGGCCCTGACAACACTACAACCATGTGTTCGAAAGAGTCACAATAACTAATACATCAATATTAGAACAACTAATACATTATCAATCCTCATCACTTAGTCATAGTTCTCTCCTTTTTGACATCATCAAAGTGGAAAAGTAAGAGAAAGCAAAAAGATCAGGAAGTAGGAGCATCGTCAGTCGACAGATGGCCATCTCGTTTATATGGTGTGGTGTCGAATATCTGAGAGTGAAAATAGGCAAAGACATAATCATAAGCACATCGTTGATCCACTTCTAATGACTCCATGCACGTCACCATGCTATCCATGCACGCCACCATGCCATCACACTCAGAATGTGTGGGTCCAATTTAAGAATGGAAGCGGAACATCAAGTCGAAGGGGAAGGTGAGTGCGGATAGGGCATCCTCTATGGTAGTGTCACTGGTGGGATCATCAACATGGCTGCATCAGGATTGGACACAGGTGGCTACTACACTCCCAATGACATTCATATGACGCACAATGAGAGATGGTTCCGACTCAATGACCCACTCTTCACCCCCATAGAGAATATCTTTTTGGACCATCGTGACACTCCCAATGACATTCATATGACACACAATGAGAGATGATTCCGACTCAAGAATAACCATGCTACTCTCATGAAAGAGGTAAAGTTAGGGACCAATCTTCTCCTTGGTGGAAATGAAGTGACAAATTATGAAGGGCTAGAAATTAACTAAAAGGATGTCATTTCAAAGAAGACAATAAAAATGATGGAGATCATAATATTTTATATTCGTTTAGTGGCCACATCGAGGAAATATGATGACTAATAATGTGGTGAGCTGCAAGAAGTGTGTGGCTCAATTTCTTTTGAACTCTTTTCGACGGAAAGCTTTTAATTTTACCACTAAAGACGACATCAAGAGCCTCGATTATGGAAAGGCCAAGTACGAAAGATGATATTCTCGAGTCACGCGGAGGTTCTTGAGACATGTGGAGGAACATAAGAAAATGCTACAAATACTTAATTTCGCAACCAAGGATTTTAGTTGTAACGGAGATAACGGAGGTCATATTAGTAAAGTCGATTTAGAAGAGTCTAATCAACTTAGGATTGGAAGCCACACAATACCATCAAATAGCTCACCGAGAGATCACATTTTGAGTGATTTCCAATCAATTCGAATGTGACATGCTACTTCTCGTCAGGCGAAAAAAATTTCAAATGGTCAGGCGAAAATTTTTTCAAGGCAGCATTGATTATATATAGTGATCAGACGGACGAGAAGAAGAACTTGCCTCTCGTTGCTTCTTTACCTTAGGAGACGGATGTAATCTTTTTCGGCCAAAGAACTCTTCTCTCAAGCGACCGCGAGAAAAGGGATGGATTCGGTCTTGGCAGTTGGTATCATTAAATTTTGCTTAGTACATTATCCATATCGGTTTACGTACCAAAATCGATCTTATGTGTCAGTTCACAATTTTCCTGGTCCATACCTTTTTTATTTTTATTTTCTCTTAAAAAAGACAGACAATGCAACGAGCATCCTTATTTTAAAAAAAAATAAAAATAAAGATTCGAAAATGAAAATAACTTATAAAAAAGCACGAAATATTTCCTAAAACAAAAGAGAAACAAAACGAAAGAGGGAAGCTTCGGCTTCCAAGCTTCAAGCACTCTCGAGTTCTGCTGCTCCCTTCTTCATGGCCCGCCGCGTCTCCAGCGCCCCGATCAGACTGGTCATGTCCTGGTACGTCGAACCCCCTTCCTCCACCGCCGCCCTCGCCATCTCCTTGTACTGGCTCGCTCTCCTCCTCGCGGCATCCGCCTCTTCCCCTCCCCCCATCGCCCGGTCCACCGCGCCGGCCACCTCCTCTGCGCTCACCAGCGCCCGTCCGGCCCCCTCCTCCTCCGCCCGCCGCCTCGGCAGGCTATCCGACACTCTCATTCCCACCCGCATCACGTCCACCAGCAGCGCCTCGTTGATGAACTGCTCGTGGAACAGCGGCCACGTTAGCACCGGCACCCCAACGCACATTGCCTCCTGGAGCGAGTTCCACCCGCAGTGCGTCAAGAACCAACCGATGGCCTCGTGTCCCAGCAACTTCCGCTGCGGTGCCCACCCCCTCAGCACTAGTCCCCGGCCGGCCACCCTCTCCTCGAACCCCCCCGGCATCCATGCCTCCTCGGCCTTGCCGTCCGACCAGGCCTCCTGACGCACAACCCACAGGAAGGCGCGTCCGGACGCCTCCAGTCCCTTGGCTATCTCGGCGAGCTGCACTGCCGGAATGTTGCACAGACTCCCGAAGCAAACGTACAACACCGACCGCGCTGGCCTGTGACCTAGCCATGGCATTATCAGTTCAAACCCCTCCGCCGCCGGCTCCCCTCGCTCTTCTTCGGCCATGCGGCAACCGAGTGACACTGGGCCGACACACCAGGCTCGTTGGCGGGCCTTAATTTGATCTACGTACCAGGGTTCCATCCCGCGGTAGGTGTTAATAACGACGCCGAAGCTCTTCCGTTCGGCCGCCTCGAAGAGCGGCGCCAATTGGATTTTGTTCATGAGCTCTGGGAGGCAACCTTTGTGGACGCGGACGATGTCCGGGAGGCCTTCAACGATGAAGCTCTCCTCGGATATGGGGAGGAGTTCCAACAGTTTGCCGATGATGGTGAGTGGGAAGGCGCCGCATCCGTGGAAGATTAGGTGGGGTATGCTCAACTCCTCAGCGAGGTCGGCGGCCCAGGGGAAGAGGGAGTCGGAGATCAGGACATCAGGGCAGAGGTTGTGGAGGGCGTCGGAGAAGGGCCTGCGGAGGAGTTGGAGAGCGCCGACGAAGTCCCCGAGCATGGTGGCAGGTAGCGCAGAGATGTTCTCTGTGCCCGGGGCGAGGCCAGTGGCGGAAGGATCCGGGAAGGGGATGACCACCAGAGAGAGGTGGCTGCCATGGGCGACGGACACGTCAACCGCGCTGCGGATGTTGGCGGCGTTGGCCGGAGTAGTAATGATGGTGCAGCGGACGCCACGGAGGGCAAAGAAGCAGGCCATGTCCACTGCGGGGATCATGTGACCGGGACTCATCAGGGGGAAGAAGACAAAGTGGAGCGGCGTGGTGGACGCATCCACGGACGAAGCGCTGGAGACGGACATTGGTGGGCGGGCGACGGACTGTATGCTATGTACTTGGCGGCCAGCGGCAAGCGGGAGGACGTCGATGGGCAGCGCGCGAGCTTCGTATTTAAGTTGCCTTCGGCTCCGCTCGGACTCTGGTCTCTTCGTGCCACGTTGCCGTAGTGTCACAAGGTGTTCACAAGTCCCGAGGCTCGCAATGTTTCTTTTTTTTCTCTCTTCCGATATATCCGAGGCTCCGCTTTGGTGTTTGGTCTAGCATGATCTGAGCCGTCGGTTGACATCCGACCATTTTTTTTCTTTCACGCAGAAAAATGGAAAGCGCGGTCGGACGAGGATGCCGGCGATCTCCACTTGGCGATGGATATATATATAGTAATCTCATGTGGAATTTTTAAATAAATTACGATTGGCCCATCCTAATTTTTTTAAGTATACTATATATAATAATATATCATATATTTTTTCTTAAAAAGATATATTAATAGATCCTAATCTTACTAAATCTACATAAAGATAATATACTATTGTATTTATGAGATATATGAAAAAGTTTACAATGTAATATATGCATTGAATCATTGATGGAATATATGATACATATATAAATAAGTTTGATTTCTTTATATAACAAATCAAACTATTTAGTTAAGTATTTCTTTTTAAGTTAATTATTTCATATATATATATATATATATATTATAAATATAATTATACTATTTTATCATAAAATTTAACTTGCAAGATGAACATGACAAATACAAAATGCATGGTTGAATACTAAAATGATATATTTTAACTAAAAAATAAAATATATAATTATAATTTATTTTTGAAGTGTATTTTCTAGAGTAAATTAATTTTATTATTTATGTTATAATTATATGTTTATACATGTATATATTTAATTTACCTCTAGAGCACTCTCTGATCTAAAGAGATGCTAATGTGGAGAAATTATATATATATTTTTTATCTATATTCAACATACATTTATTTCATGTTTTACTATATTCTCATGATTGAATACATGCTTTATTATTTCTCCACATTCATCTTCTAAATATTGTATTTTTAAAACATTATTACTTGTTTTGATTATTTTTTATGTAGAAATCTCAATCGACAAAATATGGGATAACACGGTGTATTCCCTCCACCCAGGCACAGACAAATTTGAGGAAAGACGATACAGATTCACCAACCTAGCTGTTCAAAGTAGCAAACAATAAAAAAAACATGCCTTTCCACGTCAGCAAGGCAAATTTCATTGCACAAAAAAGATGAAGCTTCATCCACACTTTTATGAGTAGATGTGGACAATAAAATGACTGTTAGGACAATGGACAGGTGTCAAGCTGAACCATGTAGGACCATAACAAAAAATTTTTTTGTTGATAAATTATAGACAGATGGCAAACCAAGAGACATGAGGGACCACAACAGATTCTTTTGGTTGAAAATGACAAAGGTGGTCCAAAAACACGAAGGAAACTTCCTGTAAAGCATTTGGAGGCACTAAATGTCGAAAACGCCATTGGGAATTAACAGTAAGAGTGAGGCTATAAAAGGGGTTGAAGGCAACCTTGAAGGAAATTCCGATTTTGGCTAAGTTTGAATCCATTGCCGCTAAGGAGGAGGTTGCGGCCAACAGTCTCTCTCCTTATCTTCTTTTCTTTGTTTTTCTTCTTTTCTTCTTTGGTTTTCCTGATGTGTAGCTAAACAACTAGCTAGTGGCTGGGAGGTGTTCTGTAATGGAATTTTATGTTTTCTATTCTTTTCTCTTTTGATATCATATTGTTTAAACGATTGTTGAACTCTGTCGTTGTTTTATTGAAGTTGTCTTCTGTTTTGTCTTGTGCTAAAGTGTTATGATAGATTTATGTATGCATTGAGTTTTCTGAATCGTCCTCATCTTGCATCCCCGACCATGGGGATACACCAGACTCTATGCGATTGTACGCAGAGAAATCGAGCTTTGATGAGACGATTCCTGCTTGAATTCTTTGTTTTCCTTGCAACTAGAGTTAGGGGAGTTCCTGAATCACTATCGCCTTGCGCACCCAATCGTAGGGATATGTAAGGATCTACGTGATTGTACGTAGCGAAATCGAACACCGACGATAGTGATTCTTAATTTGGATTCTGTATCGCATTAGCAACGATGATTTTCTATCATTTGGTTTAGACGTCATGACCTTTCAGACCTAGAACCTGAAAGAGACACACACTCTGAGACTCTGGCAATAAATGATCATAGTGAGTTGGAACTTAGAGTATTATAGACGGGTCTAAAGTGCATGCAAAGTTTTGTCCATTTTCTATTTGTCTTGTCATTGCTATTTCTGATATTCTTTTGATTATGAGAGTCTCTGCCCGAGAGGGAAAATCTCCAATCATCTTTCGTCGTTGACGACCCGAATAGGGCGAGTGACGAACGAGTTATATCTGAAGAACTCTCAGTAATCCTGAGCTGCATTTTTGGATAAGTTTTCCTTCCCTCTTAAATCGTCTAAACAACCTTGGTGACGTCTTAATTCCATGCATTCTACCCGGGAGAGTTGTCCTTACTCCTTACTTCACTAAGGCAAGTGCAAGCCGATCGTAGCTGTATTGTCCTCAGTGTATTACTTTTGAATGCTCGGATACTTAGTTGTCACTGAGCCTTAGCTCAAATTCAAAGATGAAAATTCGATTTATATGTTCAAACATCGTGCACGAGAGTGATGATTGCGCTAGACATGTGAATCCCTTCACATGTGTTAATTGGACTCACCACGAGCACAAGAGTGTCACGGACAAGTTGAGTGTTCTTTATCATGAAATTATACTAATACAAATGTTAAGGGGCGATCTATCATTTTTATCCTAAACTAAAGTTCAGAAAACATAAATCCTAAACAAAGACACCTCCCCATCATAGTGTTTATCTACTTTTACATTAAAAATTCATAAAAATTAGTGTAGTTTTATTTGTTGTGATTTCTTATTTATATCATTTCACTTTCTTATTTTGAACAACACTCATAGACTTGGCTTTTCCTTCAAATAGTTTAATTAAATGTGAACATTTCGAGTTTGTCTCTTTGGATTGACCCTCAAGAACTACAATGAATGTTGTATACTTGCGGTTCTCATAATAATAATGTAGAGGATTTATAAATTTAAAACTGCTTTCCACATCTTTTTGTGCTAAAGTGACGAGTCAGATGCTAGGCGCAATAGTATCATTGATCCATTAATCAACATTAAGATAAATAATATATTTAAATGATGAGATTAATCATCTATTATCTGAATCATTGATGAATGGATCAACGATCTAAACGAGCTAAGTATCCGAGGGTGCTTTAGAGGTAAATTAAATCCTCTATGTGTGTATGTATATGATTATTAGGAACATAATTTTATATCATTTATATTTATAGTTGATTATGAACCACTCATATGTATATAATGGTTTATATAAGTATATATATGTATAGTTATATATTAATATGTTTTTCTATTTATATATGTATGTATATGTACTCTTGCTTGCTTATATGTGTGTGTATGTATATAGTTACTTAGTGAATGCAAACAAGATTATTGATATAATTTATATTTTTATGTGATATTTGTAATAATATATAGTAATGTATACAAGTGAATTTTTAGGTTCACTAGGTAATTTTTTAATTAGGAAAAAAGGTTTAATGCACTACAATCAGAAATAAATAAGTTTTTAATATAAACACTGTATCTCAAAATATAAGATTAAATTAATAGATATATTAGACAACAAACAACTGTAAATATTTTGAATAAAATAGAATTTTTATGGAACTCAATATTGATATAAAAAATAATCTATAAAAGCACTAGGAAAAACATCACTTGACCATTGGCACCATCACAAAAAATCCAAGTACTCATTATTGATAAAAAAAACTCAATATTGATCTATATTTTAACACTCAACATGGTGTGTTGTGTTGTTCCTCCATGAGGAATGCTACGCCCTCGTAGATCTGCTTTGAGTTGGTACTCATAATTCTTAAAATATTGCAGTGGCTTTGATGCTTTACGATTTTGCATTTTACATGACGTAGGGCTATTAAATTTGTATTTAAAACATATACGTTTTGCCTTCGATCTTTATCATTTCGAATGTCATTTTTATTATTCACGTAATTATTTTGGACTTTGAGAAATTAAAAAGCTCTTATTTTGGACTTTTGCTATGAATTTTTATCTTTATTTATACATGGGAGGTGATGTATAGGACCTCCTACCCGAGGATAAATAAACAAAAAAAAATATCATGACCATTGATTGGGATGAATGAAATAATATTTATTGTTAATTATGAAATACTTCCCATATATGATTTACTTTTACGAAATTCATAAACTTACTAAATATTTTACTATAAAATTAAATACGTCATATTTCAGGTAGGAATTCATGCATTCAAGATTAATATGATAGCACAATTTTGCATAAACGGTTTATATCAAGAGCTCATTATAACCATAAATTCCAAAATATGCTTAAGCAATCAAATATAAACAAAGTAGTTTTAAATTATTTTTATATCTAAATTTATGTGACCATAAGCATTCTATTCAAATGAATGATGAAAATAGAACATACAGGGAAATCAATCATTTATGAGATTTTTTGTCAATTGTTTGTTATAAGAATTTCTAAATACACAAGTGATAATCATCCATGGATATAAGGCTATAAATCATCCATAAACTTATTTCAAAGAATAGAAAATTTAGTTACTAAAGATGACACATTTATCATATAAAATAAGTTCAAATTTTTTTTTTGTGAGCAAAATGTTAATTTTAACACAGACTTTATCCCATCATTTCTCTTCAAAAATATTTTTCCTTTTCTTTCCGTATGAAGCACACCTATAAACAAACACCATTTCAATCATAATATCCTAACATCCAAATTTGTTTTGGTTCAATATTTTTAGTTATGATTTATTTTGGAACTCATAGTAATTTTATGCAGTTATGAATTCAATAACTATAAGCTTGACCTTTTCAAACACTGCCTTAGAATAAATTTGATACGTAAATACGCTTGGTTTCATTGTAGTTGTTGATTCCCATAAATTTGTATCATTTGATAAATTTAGGTACAAAATAAATATATATCTTAAATTAGTATATTTCTTTATAATATAGTTTGTATTTTAAATTTCTTATTATTATTTTGTCACCATCAACATAACCATTATACCTTATTTTTTTTCATCATATGATTTAATTTGCATTTAAATATTATTTTGTAATGAATAACATAAAAAATATAATTGATTGACAATCAAATATCCATACACGACTTAATGATTATATTTTTCTTACCATTTTTCTATTTTAAATGCATATTTTTAAAAAATAAAAATTAGAATAATTAAATATGTTAATGAAAATAGTAAGTGAAAATAGTATGATCATTTTGTTGGATGTGAATTTGTATTGTAAATTCGAGATATAAATACGTAGAGTTTAAGCATGCCATTAGTTTAATAATAATAATTTTTAAAATCAACTCAAAAATATTAATAAACATTTTAGAAAAATAAAATATCATGAATAATTAGTTAATCAAATTTCACAAATTATAAGCTCACAACAAATTTCATTGTAATTGTGGATTCACATAAATTTGTACCAGTTAACAGATTTGGTACAAAATAAATATATATCATAGATTATTATAATCTTTATAATGTAGTTTGTATTTTAATTTCTTATTATTTTGTCACCATCAACATAACCATTATACATTATTTTTCATCATATGATTTAATTTCTTTTTAAGATTGTGCTATAATGAATAAAATAAAAATATAATTTATTGACAATCAAATATCCATACGCCACTTAAGGATTATATTTTCCTGATTATCTTTTATATTTTTATTTGCATAATTTTTTAAATTTTAATAATTCAAATAATTAAATATATTAATGAAAATAGTAAGCGAAAATAGAAAGAAAAACACATAGTAAAAAATATAATTCATTTACAATCAAATATCTATACACCACTTACTGATTTATTTTACTGAACATTTTTTCTATTTTTATTTTCATAATTTTTAATTTTTTTAAAAAAAATTGAATATGTTAATGAAAATACTAAGAGAAACTAGAAAGAAAACAAATAATTTTTTCTCGAACATGAGACCATTTGAAGGAATCCAATGCCTCAAACTAACACAGCTCATCAACACATGTTTAGGTGCAACGAATAAGTAATTAATACGTGTGACCGAATGTTTTTAACCAAATCCATGAACTAATGTGCATTCAAATCCAATTTTACCTATATTTTTTTATATATTTTTTGTTGATTCAACTCATTTTAGGTCCTAGTAGGATCGTAAGTTTCTAAGTACCAAAACTAGTTTTTGATACCCTTGTCTTTTGAAATCTTGCTCTGTAATATTTTTACATTTTCATTATTCAAAGTTTCATAAAATCTGCATTACAAAGTTTAAAGAATCACTTTTTAATAAATTTATTTTTCATAAGAGAGGCAAGACAACGTCTTGTAATCACCCATTACGACTGCGTTTGATATGAGAATATTGAGAGAATGTTAGTTCTCGAGAATTAATCGATTTGATAGAAAAGTTTGGGTTGGTGTTTGGATGAAAATGTGTAATGACGTGGATTTAAAAAATTGATTTGATAAATAAATTTTATTAGGTTTTTGGATAAAAAGTAAAAACTAAGAATATAATTTATTATTTTATGAGATATAAAATTATAGTAAATAAAAATATGTTATTACAATTATGATTTACATAATTATTATATTATTAGTTATTTGATTAAATATAATTTATGTAAATCTAAATATAATATTTTTTATTAAAATAATTGAAAATTTTAATTATAATTTTTTTAATTATTAGAACTAAATATTTTATACTTTTAATTAATTACATTTAATAATTTATTTTATAAGATGACTAATAATGTATTAATAAATAACTAAATTATATATACTTATATTAAAAAATAGATGAAAGAAAAAAAAAGAGTCAAAAGTTGCGGCTGAAAAGACGTGTAAAATAGAAGAAGAAAAAAATGTAATTATGTTCTGACCAAAGTTTCCGTCACATAGGTTAGCCTACAAGAATTTTATAACACACCTTAATTAGGCTTGTTGGGATTACATCACTCAGAGCCACTACTAGAAAAACGCAGATTACCGACGGTCCGGACTGTCGATAATCAGCCCAAAAACCGTCAGTAACGCAATTACCGACGGTTTTTCAGTCGGAACCGATTCGTCAAAAAAACGCTCGTCGCAAACGGATTTGCGACGGTTGAAAAAATTCGTCGAAAATATCGACGGTTCTGGCCGTCGGAACAGTCCCCGGCGGTTCGACCCGTCAAAATTTTCCGACGGTTGCAACCGCCGGAAAAGTCTCTGGCGGTTCGAACCGTCGATATTTTCGACGGTTGCAACCGCCGAAAAAGGTCGGCGGTCCGAACCGTCAATATTTTCGACGGTTGCAACCGCCGAAAAAGGCCGACGGTCCAAACTGTCGATATTTCCGACGATTGCAACCGCCGGAAAAGGCTGGCGGTACGAGCCGTCGCAACTTTTCGACGGCTGCAACTGTCGAAACTTTTGACGGGCGTCGCAACCGTCGATCTTTTGACGATCGCAACCGTCGCAAATAATTTTTTAAATATAAAAAAAATTAGCGACCGGATCCGACGCCAGGCGGCCGGATCCGGCCGCCGATCCGGGCGCTGGAGGTCGGAACCGGCCCGCCTGGCGGCCGATCCGGGCGCTGGAGGCCGGATCCGGCCGCCAGTCGACCGATCGGCTGCTGGGGGCCGGATTCGAACGGCCACGGCCGGATCCGACCGACAAGAGAGAGAGAGAGACGCCGGCGCGGAGCGGGAGAGAGAGATACGCCGACGCGGGAGAGGGTCGCCGGTGCGGGAGAGGGTCACCGGCGTCCGGCGTGGGAGGGTCGCCGGCGTCCGGCGCGCGGGAGAGGGTGCTCGCGGCTGGGAGAGATGAGAGGAGAGGAGGGAGAGAGAGAGGAGTGGAGGGAGGAGGGAGAGAGAGAAGAGGGAGGAGGAATATATATAAAGGGAAAAAGTGAAAAGAAAGCGGGAAAAGGAAAAAAAGTGGGATAACGAAATTTTAATTACCGACGATTTCGGCCGTCGAAAATGTAAATATTAAATATTTTTATAATTATCGACGGTTGTGACCATCAAAAATATATTTAGTTATATATAATATTTATTTTTTATTTTACCGACGGTTTGAACCGTCGATAATCGTTACCGACGGTCAAAACCGTCGGTAATTGCGACGGTTTGGACCGTCGCTAGTTATATTAATAAAATACTCTTTATATGATATTATTATACATTACTGACGGTTACGACCTTCGAAAATTACGACGAATTTTACGACGGATGGATATCCGTCGGAAATATCGACGTTCCTAATCGTCGAAAAATTAAATAATAATATAAATTATTTCCGACGGTCATAACCGTCGAAAAATCCGTCGGAAATGGAACCGTCGAAAAATCCGTCGTAAATTGCGACGAATTTAGAACCGTCGGAAATTATCCGTCGAAAAATCGCGATTTTCTTGTAGTGAGCTCCCTGACTTCATGCATATCTCGTTGTGACTTGTTTTCGCATATCTTGAACACTACTTCCCTTCAACTAGCTAAATAATGTTTGTTGATTTTAATCGAATTGCTTAATCCATTGCCCATAATTTCAAACTTTGTTTTCATAGTACATCCATCGGGCCCATAAATTAAAAGTTGAATGTATTAATTTCTTCTAGTTCTTTGAGATAATACTTAGAAATTTGACTTTATTTGTTCAATTGGTTTTAACTTGTGAGAGGATCCATGATTATAGTGGTGTAGACCAAGATATACCCTAAGCATCAAATCATTTTATCATATCTAGTAAATAACATATTTTATTTATTTTTTATCTTCAATAGCTTATTTAAACTCAATATTTTTTTAATTGACGTAATGTAATAAATATTAACTTCTCATCGTGAGAACATTTATTCATCATTATATTGCTTGCTAAACAAGTGTGCTTGCTAGTGTAATTAGATCGCATTAAACTTTTGCACCATGCACCTTGGGGGATGATCTTTGATACCTTTTTATTTTGGTTGTTAATTTGAGAGTTTTTTAATTTTCTATTTCCCTTCATGATGAGTATCTTTTATTTCATATATTTTTTGGTGTCTCTAATTTGCATAAGTATTTTAGGTTGTATTTTGCATATATGACTTGATCGACAACACTCATATCATAACATGGCAACACAACAAAAGACCATGCGGTATTTCATGCCAGAAGCACGATGGAAGGAATCAAATGATATGGAGGTTCAAACAACTCAATTACCAATGAATATAATTCATGTGAAGATGTTACTAAATCGATTCTCCTTGTGGCAATATTACAACTTCAAAATTCATAAGGAAAATTTTCGATTAGGCCCATGACCACATTTGAGTCTATTATTCCAAGTTTGTAGAAACAATTGATGTACATCTAGGCCCTCAAGCAAAAGTGTACTCGCAAAAATATACAAACAATAATGTTTGTAGGATCACTATGCACCAGAGGGTGTAATTGAAACTAATAAAATTGAAAAAAAAAACAACCGAATATGAAATTCAATTCATACTGTTGGACTTACGTCCAAATGGGCCATTAGCCCACATACAATTATGTGATCTGCATAAAGCAGTTTGCTTAACTACACTTTGAGCAGTTACGTGTACTGCTATATACATAGGCATGTGGGCATGTTGGACGATATGTGATGTATTCGCACGACTTTTACTGTCTAGAGGCAGTCCGAGTTCATGCTGGAATGCAGTCCAACGAAAGTCGTGAGTCCGCCGTATTCCAATTGTGATTCCAACGTCATTCTGGTATTTGGATTGTGGAATGTATTCTCCTTTCGAATGTGATCGAGTTCCCGACGATGAGTCCGAAACAACGTAGAAAAGCATCGGCGATCCATTCTTCCGCTGCAAGGTATTCCGATAATACCCTCTTATTATATGTACCAATTCCTTCAATTGGTATCAGAGCCAAAATGGCTTTTCTCATTTACTTTTTGGACTGCGCAATTTTTTGCGCCTTCGATTATAGGACCATAATTGAAGAACGAATTATTTTTCGTTATCATTTCTTTTTTGTACAAAATTCTACGAGAATTTATTGTACACTCATTTTTCTATTTTTCCCAATTTTTTTTTCAAAAAAAAAAAGCGAAAGAAACGAACTGTTCAAAAAAAAAAGCGCTACAGTGCGCGCGGGCTGTGGCCCGCTGCGCGTTGGTGCAGGCGTCACCGCGCGCGGGCCAATGGCCGCTGCGTGGCGCCAATCGACCAGTGGCTCACCGCTCGGTCCACGGCCTGCCTCGACATTCGCTTCACCCATCTGTGCAGGAGCACAGCGCGCGGGCTGTCGGCCTGCTGCGCAAACGGGGCTTGGTGCAACCACATGCGCGGGCCCGAGGCACGCTGCACAGTGAAGTTGCACCCGGGCTCGAGGCCCGCTACACTCGCTGCACGTGCATTTGTGCGGCGCGAGCGAGCGGGTCACCAGCCCGCTGTCGCTGCGCAAGCATGCAAAAGCAGGCCAGGAGCCCGGTGCAATAGTGCGCACCGCGCCAATGTGCGCGCAGGCCAAGGGCCCACTGCGCCGCATTAAACGAGTGCACGCGGGTCGGAGGTCCACTGCACGCGTTTTGGGTCGGTTCCGGCCCAGTTGAACAGTACTCTTCTTATTTTTTTTGAAAAGTCTGATTTAAGGAAACCGGAAAAATATAGAAAAATGAGAATTTTTTTTGGACTAAGAAAATTCTGAAAATTTTCTGATAAATGTGTGATATATTTGTGACATAATTGTATGCATTTTTTGTTATGTTGCATTTTCTATGTTATTATGTCCATGATAAATATATATGAGAAAATTAGATTATTCCTAATTTATGCACATTATTTGGTTAGAAATTTATGAATAATTTTCTGAAATTCCAAACTATTTAATATGCATGTTTTGTATTTATGCATATGTGATTTTGCATATTAAGTCATGTTATTATTATGTGTAATTGTAACTTATGGAAATCACCACGTAATTTTAATTAGAAAATTGATTGGATAAATTTTCTAAAATTTGTATGGCATATAATTTTATGCATATTAGTGTAATTATGCATATTTATTATTACATCAAAAAGTCATGTTATTTTGTCATGCATTACATATGATTACGAATTTAAGTAAAATTCTTTCATATGTGCCATTACATGATATGTTTTAAGTGTAGTATGTCACACTTAAATTAAATTTCCATGTGAATTAGATATTCATGCACATAATTATGTTATATTTACTTAAAGTGTATTTAAGTGTGACACTTAAGTAAATTGATATGATAATTGAAATTTGCACATTATTAGTTCATTATGTGAATTGAACTATATTATAAGAATTTATATTCTTAATGATGGAACATGTGCATATATGAAATTATGTTACATATTAGGCATAATATGTGTTATGTGAATTTATACTTAGTTAATTCACATAGTTATATTAAGTTATGCACAAACTATTTTTGTCACACTTTTCATGTGAAATATGCAAATTAATTATGAAAGATTATATTTCTTTGTGAATAGAAATATGTGCATATCTCATGAAATATATTGCATGATTTTTTGTGATAAAAAAATAATATGCAATTTTTTTTAATTAACAAGACATGCATGATATGAATTTTATGTACATGATTTATGTGACATAAATGAAGCATTAGACATGTGTTAATAATTATGTGATTATTTATATGTCTACTATCATGCTTATGCTTATGTTAATTATATGAGTGTGACAAATAATATTTATTTCTGTGTAAATGGATTGTATGATTATTTGTGCATAATACATTCATATATGTAATTGAACGCATAAATATTTGTGAATTATGAATGTGACATGTTTCATAAAACTTAGAATATAGAGTTTGACATTATGAATCATTGGTAGTCCAAATAGGACCAAGGCATCTAATTTGTATGATGGTCATGGTAATAATTTTTGTTGAGTGGTGCGTGACATGTGCATATTTAGGAAAGTACTGAAAAGAGATTGTTAGTGAAAAATTCAGTACCCTCTTTCTTTGTGACTTACCTGGTGTACTGTTAACGCAGTCTCCAAATATTATTATGTTTACATAGTGTGATGACATTTTTCTAATTATTATGGTGACAAGGCGAAGGGGTGATGGTTTCTTAATTGGTACATTGCAAACGCAAGTAAGAGCTCCCATCACAGAACCCTGATTGTCTTGGCCATATTTTTTGAAAATGATATGTTAATCGCATCATATATGTTTTAGATGATTTTGGATGTTCGTTTTCCAAAATAAATAGATAGTATACCTTGGTGCAAGATATTATTTTTAATGAATAATCATTATCGAATAGTGTGAGATGAGTGGGAGCATAGCGACCATCTCGATGTCATTAACTTAAAAATATTATTATGTCATTATTTATGAATATATGCGACAAGAAGACATGCAAAAAACTAACTCATTCCCCATATGTAATTTTGACCGTAGATAAATGACACAAAAAGGAATCTTTGCAATATGACAATGTTAAAAGGAATATGTAAGAAGTGACCCATGGCAAAATATGATATCTGTCGAGCATGATCATTATCATGATTCTCACGATCTTAATGTAATGAAATCATCAAGGAAATAATAACTCTTACATAAATTTTTCTTCAACAGATCTGTTCTATATCTGTATGTGATGATAAACTTGACGACTGAGTTAGAGAATCTTGGTCATATTTTGTTGACCACATGATAGTTACTTATTTTTAATAAGTATAGTAAGCTTGCGCACATAATTGATGTTTAGTGAAAATATCAAATATTTTGACATTTATTTGAAGAACGTTTGTCATCTTCAACTACGACATATGTTGTCCATGTCAAAATAAGAAAATTGCTGCGAGTTTTCGACAGAAATCATAGTCCAGTGAATAATGTATTGATACTAAGAAGGGCTAACGCTACTCACATCGATGTGGGAAGCATGATGACAAAGTTGATATAAACAAAATAAAGTACTACGTTTGTGGCAAATACGATAATTTTTTGCTCGTGATTGCATTGAGTCGAAAAATGTTGATATAATCGTATAGTAGTTTTGTTTAAATGATAATGTTAATTCGTTGTTGAACCTCATCCTTTTCGTGGACTGAGATTATTGAAACAACTTATCATGCAATTAAAGAATAATAAATTCTTTATATAACTTAGCCTATAGGCCCAAGGACATAGTTGGAAACAACATGAAAATGGGAGTTAAAAATGTTATTACTTGCAAAATTTTCTTTTGCAATAGATGAATCATTTTATCTCATTGTCCTACTATACCACTTTTTTAAAGTGGATACGTGTATAATATATACATTTGTTTTTTGGACAAACGTACATGTGTATTCACGTTTATCATTAAATTTTGTATTTAATGAAATTCCTTTACGAGAAGTTTCTGAAAATGATTTTCTATGTCTTGATTACTTTAAATATTCAGGTTGAATATTTTTGTCATATGTGACGTAAATAAGTATGCCAAAATTTTTTGCTAGCCAATTTGTGACATTTTTTAGGCAATATAAATATAGACTAGCTCGAGAAATATACTTTCTCGCTAAAATTATTTTGCCTATTTTGTGACAATGTCTAATTGACTTAGTATACGAAAATCATTTATGAACAGAAAATTACAATAATTCATTTGTATTAAATGTTTAAGATTTTATATGGTTTCTTTCATCACATTTTTCGCATTGTAAATCATACACATGATTTATCTAAGTTGTTAACATGAATTATTTTATACAAATTCATGAACTTAGATGGAGATTCAAATATGATCGCAAGATTAATGCCTTGCTGACTAATTTGATAATGCGAAATGGTTGAGACTTATTCAAATAGTCTAGTGATGTGTGTAGCGCAAATAAAATTCCAATGTTATATTTGAAATGTTGTTATTAATGCTGCCTAAATGTTACTGAAATATCAAGTGGAGATGTGACATTCATGCATATATTTTCTTGGCTGAACGAGATTAAGTAACATCTTTACTTTAGAAGTTGAAGATTCAGAGTTGACAATGTATGCGGATTGCTTTGTGGTTTGTCCATATTCTCTTCCCACACCTCACTCCGAGTGGGAGCAATTCACAGTCAACTCACGATTAATGTTCATTTGTTGAAACATATGAGTTGTGTTTCACATTGTCAATGTCAAATGACTATATGAAATGAACATGAGCCTAAAATCTATGATGAAGGCTCTCTCGACCTAAATAAAGAAAATGGATTAATGCAAAGAATTAGAGTCTAAAGAAGTAAATCAAGTCAGGGGCTTGTACATTCATCGGTCTTGCCGAAAGGTAAGCATTCGAAATAAAGTCGATATGGATGACAAGAGATTTAAAAGTGATGAAAAATAATTATCACAAAAGGATTGCTGACTATAGAGAAATTATTCTCGTTCGTCAAAAGTCTAGCTATTGTTTCACTATTAGATGAATATAAAAATATTGAGCGCAATATGTAGTTTGCGATCCATTTATGGATTTAGTATTAATCTAAATAATGATATAAGTGTCATTACGTGTATATCCATTTTTATGGATAAATATGTCATCAGGACATTTTATGTGAAATAATATTATGTATAGCTAGAAGTAATAAGTGATTTCTTTTATTAATGAAGAATTTAATGTCTTTCTATAGAAATGACATGGGTGAGACAATTATTCACACCGGGTGTGAAAATTAAATAAGAATTGTTCAAGTAAATTTATTGCTTTGTAGCAAGAGTCGTCTGTTATAAAGACGAATTGAACATTCTACGAGAAACACTCACCGATACCCTTATTAAAAGAGATAATTTTGAATCTCATGATTTTCTCTATGACTCTATAAGTAAAGAAATGTTCTTTTGTAAACATTGTCAGTGATCAGACATGCACAATAAATTGAGCAGCCTGATATTTGTGTCATTGGTCAAATGAAAAATTACATATTAATGCAGGGCGCCTATGTTGGATGGCGATTAAAAGAATAATATGATACCTTATGGGCATGTTGACTCTCGTTTTGCACTATAATGGAGATCAAGCTATATATTAGCTTATCAAATAGACGCCTCTTAAGATGGCGATATTAATAAGCAAAAATCTATCTCCAATTATGTCTTCATGTTATTGAATGACATTGTTGCAAAGTTAAAGCAAAACTATATAAAAATAGTCAACTATGAAACTTGAGTTTGTGTTATACTCAATGATGGTATGGAAGCCCTCTGGTTAAGTAAATTTTCTTTTACTCCTGTATTGAAAATGGTTAAGTATGCCCTTTGTTGCAATATGTATGTCATTATTGCTTGATAAAAGGATGGACCATTATAGGGAAAATACATTAATGTCTAGTATGTCTTGACAGTGTTAAGAAGATACAGTTGATGAATACGCGTGTAAGTATGTTTGACTGACGCATTAACATGCGCAAAGGTTACATGATGATGTATTCTATATCTTCTTGTGATGAATAAAATTATGTTAAAATTTTATTCTAGAGTTAGTTAATGTTTTTTTATAATGCATGTAGAGTATGTCGATCAGGCATGAGATTATCAATCACACGGATAATCACCTCGACGCTTAGTGTATAGCGAGCGGAGATGAAATGATTTAGATCCAGGTATATGATCTAAGATCGCTCTGATATGTTCGAGAGGATGACACAAGTTTATATATAACTCTGTGTAGCCTGATAAAAGAAGCCATATGTGAGACCTCGTGGCGCTAATTCTTGGGCGACTAATGAGAGGACTCAAGTCAGGCGTCATGGGTAGACGTCTGGACTCCAGTTTGTGCGGTGTTACGAGTTTATGACATACGCTCCTTCAGGGGGAGTTTCCACCGCAGTACTTGGTTATGAACCTAGTATGCTAAGTCGACCCTAAGACTTACTTTATAATTTTTCGTCAGAGTGTGAGTCTTTAAGGATTGAACAAATCCGGAGATTGCCCTTAGACTCTTGACTATATTTCAAAGTAATGTGTTAGTGTTGCTACTTTAGCGAGGTACTCAAAGGCTAAAATTGTATGCGGCCTGTCGAGCCACGACTAGGAAAGCAGCTGACTTAGAACTAAGAAATATGAGGACGAGAGGAAGATTCACCAGTGCTGCATGGTATTTGTGATGCAATTGGACAAATACGTAAGCATACAAATACGGAACAATCGAAATCATGCATGATAAGATGTGTGTCGTCTGGAGTGTGCAAGCAAGGTGTTTCTAAGGCAAAGCGAGTAACATGGATGTTTGAGCGACTATGTATTATTGATAAATCATAGTATTGGCTCACATGATAGTTGAGTAGCTATACAATGATAATACGCTATAGCATGAGCTCACACATTGATTGAGCAATTATGTCATCATAACTTTTGGCTCTCAAATTGATTGAGCAACTATGTATCCCTAACATATCATAGTATAGGCTCTCAAGTAGTTGAGTAACTATGTATCCCTAACAAATCATAGTTCTCCGTAAGTTGTGGATGTACTCGTGGGTCGCATGATCCATTTACCATAACGGATATTTACTGGAATCTTATATGGATATTGACCCATTAGTGTGAGTGGGAGATTGTTGAACTTACGCCCAAATGGGCCATTAGCCCACATGCAGTTATGTGATCTGCATAAAGCAGTTTGCTTAACTGCACTTTGAGCAGTTACGTGTACTGCTATATATATAGGCATGTGGGCATGTTGGACGATATGTGATGTATTCGCACGACTTTTACTGTCCAGAGGCAGTCCGAGTTCATGCTGGAATGCAGTCCAACGAAAGTCGTGAGTCCGCCGTATTCCAATCATGCTGGAATGTGTTCTCCTTCCGAATGTGATCGAGTTCCCGACGATGAGTCCGAAACAACGTAGAAAAGCATCGGCGATCCGTTCTTCCGCTGCAAGGTATTCCGATAATACCCTCTTATTATATGTACCAATTCCTTCACATACAAATGCAATGCATGCAAGAAAAGAAAGAACTCCTGGTGTTCATTGTCAAGAGCTTGAAGATGGCCTAGTAGGAGGACTCCTTGATCTGAGCTCTCTACCCCTCCATTCCTCCATACTTCTTCCATCGGCCCCCATACAACCTTGAGTCCAAATTCCCAACATGTCTCATGCTCCTCTTCCAAGCCTTCTTGGTCCTCCATAGTGAAGAGCAACCAAAAAATATTGTCTATCCTATAGATTTCCCCTAGACAACTAAAAGGGTATTAAAACTATAATCTTTGAAAAAGTTGTCATCCTCATCGGTGATGTGGCTCAATGCCCCAAAGAACTAAGAAATGCTCTCATCAGGCATTTTTATGGAAATATCGAGGCGGTGGAACGATTGCGAGAGATGCTTTCGGGCATCTCAGACTTGCGTCAATTTCTACTTGTTGTTCTTATTTTCAGATCTTGCAGAACACACACGTGTGCTAATAGAGGGGCCTTGAGAGGTCGGCAAATACATGTTGCTTGTCTTGTAGCCAAAGCCGTTCTTTCGACCGTTAGAGGACTCTATAACTGCTACACTCGTGCTTCCAGGTCTCCCCTTTGAACAAAAAAAACTCAATTCTCCACATTGCAAAGCATTTTGGCCAGCCGCTGCGAGTTGATGAACACTTCGTTGATGACAACTACACTTGCGCGGCAAGAACATGTGTGGAAATAGTCTTGTCCAAGCAAATCCAATAGGGTATTTGGATCAAAACTCCATATGACAATAGGTATGTCCAACATGTTGCATACGTACATCTTCCCCCTATTTGTTTCAGATGTGGATTATCATGACACATGTTCGAATAATGCCCACGTCGATTAGAGGTTGCTGAAGATGCAAACTCTGGGTCCTTCTCTATGGTCCTTAGCTTCGTGCTCAAGGTTGCCATCTAATGAGCAATCAATTGAGGCAGTAGGAGGATGGGCAGCACATCACCAATGATGCTGAATTGATGTTGGATCTTATTAGTCCCCCTTAGGCTCAAGTGACTAGGGATCGAGCTGCTATCAAAAGGCATGGCCTACATTCATCAGAGACACGTGTACACTAGGATCAAAATCATGTGCTCGATCAATCTAATGATGTTGTGCATACCATTTTCCCTTATAGCCCGAAGTACGACCATGATCAATGGATGGACTCCCAATGGCTAGATCTCGAGTTCCCCTCACAAATGAAAGCAAACTGTCTAGCGAGTTGTTCTCTCACACGTGAATCTACGTGTGATAGGGCTAGTTTCAAGATACAATCCAACGGTAATAGAGAATGCCATGACTCCCCCAATAGTGATCAGCTTACACGTGTATCACATTCACACTCAATACCCCTCACAACTCCTAATCTGTTGTCTTATTCTCCAACTTTGAATCTAACTCCAAAAAACCCTAAACGCTCCTTGCTTCTTTGTTGGTGTGAATATCCCCCCCCCCCCCCCCCCCCCCCACACACCCGACAACTAACCTCCTATGACTATGGCGAGTCAACTTTCTTGAGTAAATTATGCCAAATACCCTTTAACTTTGGACACCTTCTCAGCGGTATCCTCCAACTTCATTTTATAACAAGACTGTTCTCCATCTTTTAACTTGTTTCACTAAATGTCTGCGATCGGCCATTTTCGCATTGCTGACATGGCGCCCACGCGACATTCTTCTCTCATCCAAGCAAGCAATTTGTGAACATGGCAAAATTAACAAGATTAACTAATATTAAAAAAATAATAACTAAAAAAAATGAAAAAACTAGGGCGCTGCCCCCTCTGCGTCGCCGACGATATCCCGAGCGCACGGGAGAGCCGCACCTTCTCTGTGCTTTGCATCGGCACGTGGAAAGAGGGGGGAGCGATGCCCCCTTCTGTGCATCACCAGCGACGCGTAGAGGGGGCATCCCCCCTTTCTGGGCTCGACACTGATGTGCGAAAAGGACGATGCCCCCTTTGTGCATCACCGACGATGCACAGAAGGGGAGGGGGGCATCACCCACCCTTCCGCGCTCGACACCGAAGGGAGAAAGGGGGGTATGATGCCGCTTCTGCGCGTCTTTGGTGATGGAAGGGGGCATCGCCCCCCCCCCCCTTCCGCACTCGACGCCAGCTACCAAAAAGGGGGGACGATGCCCCCTCTACGCGTCGCCGGCAATGCGCAAAAAGGGGGCATCACCCTCCCCCTTTTGTGCTCGATGTCGACGACCGAGAAGGGGGGGGCTCCCCTCATCCCAGGTGCTGGCGACCTCATCGGCGACTCGCAGCCCCCTATGACTGTCATTCTCCAATTGTTCCTCATTTTAGGAGCAGTTGCTCCTTCACCGCCATTCTTCGTCGGAGGTCACCCCCTTTTTTTGCCACCTTTCATTTTTATTTTTTTAATATTTTTAATGTTTCCGCATCAGCAAATTGATTACGTGAACGAGAGATAACATCATCGTGTGGGCGCCACATCAGTAGCGCACCGAGAAATGGCCAATCACCGATGAAACTGGCATTTGATCAAACAAATTAAAAAAAATTAAGTCAGTCTTGTTACAAAGTGAAGTTGGAGGATAGAACTAGGAAAATATCAAAGTTGGATGGTGTTTGATGTAATTTATCCATCATATCTTCCAAAGTCTTAGGGGGAAAGCAAGAAGAAAGCGGAGGGCAATAAACTCGTCTTTCCGATGATGATGAGCCAAAAGAAGCACCAGATGTGGATCTCCTTCCACCCATTCGAACAGAGAAGCGAGCAAGCTAGTGTAGGATTCTTCGAGCTAAGGTGCCACCATCGTCCAAAAAAGGGACGCATCAGGACAATCAGCAAAGCAAAGATAAAAGGAAAATCTCTTTTGATAATCATAGCTTACAGAAAACCATTACCTTGTAGGTGCCAGAACTGGAGCCGTCGAGGGATCCCACACCAAAGCCCGGAACCCTATAAGCTCCTTCATTGGAACTATCGTGGGGCAGTGAGAAGCAAGGTCAGGGATCGCCTCCACGACTTGTTGAAGGCTCACAACCTTGACATTCTAATTCTATTTGATACACGCTTCCCAGCAAGATTCAGATAGGGTCATCCCACCGACTTGGCTCTAGCTGGCGGGGACTTGTTGAGGAAGGCACTGATGTTGCGGGCAGAATCTTGATGACTTGGAAGGATGACCACTCTCAGGTGTTTCCTATCCAAATCTCTCCCTTTCTAATGCATATTGTAATTACTTTAGGTGATTTCTCGTTTCTCTTGACCTTTGTGTATACTAGCACAAATCCTTTAATGTGAACTAACATGTGGAAACAACTCATGAATCTTAACATAGAAAACATACCTTGGATTATTATGGGGGATTTCAACTCAATTTTACATCAATGAGACAAAAAGGTGGGGTTCAGTCTAGGTCTATCAGAAATTTAAAACAAATGATAAATTATCATGGGTAATTGACCTCCCACTATCGGGAGCTCAATACACGCGGTGTAACAACTATCAAGGGCAACCAAGATTCATTGCCGCCTTGATAGAACCCTGGTTAGTCATCATTGGATCACCTCCTTCACTAATGTTAACAACCTATCAACCATTATGAGATCAGTTTCTTATCACTCGCCTTTTGTTTTTTGTACAAGCAATGAACCTAGAAGGCTAAGAAGTTTCAAATATGAGCACTTTTGATTTGATCACTAGGTAGAGAAATTGTTATTAGGGAATGGATAGATAGGAACCCCAACAAAAGTATTAGTTTTGCAATACAATAGATCAAAAGAAAAACCTAACAATGGAAAAAGGATTCTTTAGGTAACCTTGAGCAAAAAGCAAAAGAAATTCAAGACAAAATCAACTACGAAGAAACTAAGATGAAACTCATAGGTTGACTTCATATGATATGGGAATCCTTTGGTCATCTTATCATTCCACATAGCTCTACTTAGACAAATCAGCATCAAATTGTGGAGTAAATCACGAATCAATCAGCTAAAAGATGGGGATAAGAACACAAAATTTTCCACTTATCAACCATTATGAGACATAATAAAAACCACATCCCCAAGATGACAAGATAACCACCGATGAATATGGCATTAGAGAGTGTTTTGTTCAATAATACACTAATTTATGGCATCCAATCCCTTACCATCCCAACACTCCTAATCTCTGGTCCCTTTATCACAAATTGATCAATCTTGGATTCCATCTTTGGAGGCCCATGTCACTCATCAATCTAGGACTTGAAAAGGCCCCTAGCCTTAATGGCTGAATTTTATAAGAACTATTAAGATATTGTTGGGAAGGAAATATTTGAGCATATCCTTTCCTTCTTTCATAGTGGATGTCTGCCAACTAAGTGGGTAAGAAATGCTTTAGTTTTCATATCCAAAGTGGATCAACCTAGGAGGATAACTGACTATAGACCTATTTTCCTTTGTAATGACTTATATAGAGTGATTGTCAAAATTATTGCCAATACACTAAAGCCCACCTTAGACAGCCTAATTAATTAGCATCTTACAATCATCTTTCAATGCAAATAGGTTTGTACAAGATAACATCATTCTGATTGCTCAAGAAATTGCTCATTCAATATCCAAGGGTAAAAGGAAATTCATTTTATTAAAGGTTGATGTGGACAAGTCCTTTGACAGCGTCTCTTCGAGGCATTCAGAAGATACTTATTTTGATGAAATTTCCACCTAAGTTCTCTACTTGGATACTCAACCGTGTGAAATTTTCTATCGTTAGTTGTCATATTAATGGGATTGCATCTCAACTTTTTATGAGTTTCTAAGGCATTAGGCAAGGTGACCCTCTATCAACTTACCTTTTTATTTTGATTTCTCAAGTTTTCACTTCTATCACTAATCAATAGGTCAAGAGGAGGCAATTTGTTCCCTTATCTATGGGCTCAGTTTGTGTTAGTTGCTTGATGTTTGCAGATGACTTGCTTATTTACATGGAGGCCACAAGAAAAATTGTAAAAAAACTTAAGAATATACTAAAAATCCATGAGCACCTCACTAACCAGAGGATTAACATACAAAAATATAATATCCCCTCCCCTCACCCCCCCCCCCCCCCCCCCCCCCCCAATCAATAGGAATAAGAAGAATCTAAGAATTAAATTTATGGGTTTCAAATGGGGGAATTCTCTTTCTCATGCCTGGGTGCTTTAATAAGTACATCCTCATCACTTTTGTGCTTTTTTCGATGCCAATCTACACGATGAGTTGTACACACATATCTGGGAGGTACTAGAAACCATTGAGAAGTCATTAAGGAATTTTTTCTAGAGTCAAGAATCATTAAACTTATTCGTCCATCTTTACTTGCCAAGAGAGTTATGTCCTTATTAAACAATCGAGAGAGGCTCTAGTGTAAGCTGATCCTAAACAAATATGAAACATTTCATCCCTAAAAGTTCACACGATGAAATAGAGACATGGCTTGGAGTTGGAGAACAATAATAAGAATTGTTGAAAGCACTAGGCTAAAATTTATGACGGGGTGAAATATCCTTATAAAATATCGATGGACAAAAAATCCTTCACGACAGCCTTTGGTATTACCGAAAGAATTTCATCCGTCGATAATACTGAAGGTTATGCCCATCGATAATTAAATTAATAATAAAATATGTTATAGTATTATATAATAAAATCTTAATATTTTATTATTATTGTTATTGACGGGTGCTCCATTCGATATTATATAACATATAATATAAACATATGATTAATATTTTAATATTAGTGTTTCCGATGAGCACTCCATTTGATAGTACTGAGACCCATCGATAATTATATTATAAAACTATTTCTTCCTCTCCTCTCACACTCCCCTCTCCCGCTCCACTCTCCTCTCTCTCTCCCCTCTCCCTCTCCCTCTCCCACTCTCCTCTCCTCTCTCTTTCTCTCTCCCTCTCCCTCTCCCACTCTCGCTCCCCTCTCCTCTCCCTCTCCCCTCTATCTCTCCCCCTTCCTCTCTCTCACTCTCCTCTCTCCTTTAGCTACCGCAAACGACGATGATCTCTGGCTCTCTATCTCATTTCGCTCACCTTCTCTCTCGCTATAGGAAGCCGGATCAGATCGTAGGCGGCTCAATCTGTCACCTGGCTGCCGACTAGATTCACTGCCTCCTCTCTCTCTCCTCTCTCTCTCTCTCTCCGTCTTCCTCTCCCTTCCCTCTCTCCCTTGGCTCTGCGAATGACGAAGACCTCTGGCTCTCTCTCTCTCATCTCACTTTCCTTGTCTCTCGACACTTGCCAGCCGGATCCGACCGTGATCTGCCACTTCATGGCCGATCCGATCGAAGGTGGCTGGATCGTCCACCCTCTCTCTCCGCCTCTCTCTCTCTCTCCCTCCCTCCCTCATCTCCTTTCTCTCTCTAACCAGAGCTTCGACGACGACGACTTTGGCGGACCCATGACTTTGACGACGACGACCTCCCTCTCCCCCACACACACACACTCTCTCTCTCCAGTAGCCGCTAGGGAGGATGACGATGACCCCTTCTCCCTCTCTCCTGACAAGATTGGACGACTATGGCTGAATTCGACTATCGGCATTCAATTTTTTTAATATCTTTAAAAAAAGGTTTCCGAAGGGTGTGCTCCTTTCGAAACCTCGGACAGGAAGCGCTCTCTTCGAAACTTTTTAGGGGAGCTTCCCTTCAGAAGTTCAGAAGGGGACATGCCCTTCGGAGCTTTTTCGATGGGAAAATCTACCAAAAATATTGAAATGACTGACTTTCCATCGATAATCCTTTACTACCGAGCAAGCAATTTTCCAACGATCATGATGTACCCATAAAGTCCATAAAAAATTGAAATTTCCAATGGATATCTTGGGATTTCCGATTAGATTTATCCATCGATAATTTGCATAAATCTTGTAGTGCACGATGCTTTGTCGTGCCCTAATCTGACCCTTCTGGAAATTTGACATCTTCAGGTTCCCCCCAAAATCCAATTCTTCATATGGAAACTTGGTCATAAACGCTACATCCTAAAATTCACTCATGTCATTAATCCCTTGTGTTCTTTGTGTGGGCAGGAGCTTGAAACTGTTGATTATCTTTTTTTTTTCACTGCCATCTTGCTAGACAACTTTGGACTCTGTTTCAATCACATCTCAATTTAATTTCAGGTTTTCTTATCCTTGAACTTCTGGTTCTTTTCTCTGGGAGGGTAATTCCTTAGACTCTAACTCAAAGTTAAAATTGAATTCTATATTTGCCTTTTATCTTTGGGGATTATGGAATGCCAGAAATGATGCCTTCTTCAATTCTCGGAGGGCAACCATTGGGGTTGTTTGGGAGAAAGCTTATGTGGGTTTCAGTGAATATGAAGGTACAAATACGTCTCAAGTACCTCACCCCTCCTCCTGCTCTAGTATGGATAAAGCTCAATTCTGATGACTCTCTAGGAGCAACAGAGTGGCGGATACATGCTTTCTTATGAGATCAACTGACGGTTCCTTTTTGGCTGCATGGGCTCTTGGGCCAGAGGAGACTACGATCCTCGAGCTCGAGACCTGAGGACTCCTTTGTGGTATCCGACGATGCTTGTAGCTGGGCTTTCTAGAAGCAATGTTGTCAAGTTCGAGTATCTACGTAAGTTCGTTTTACGAGGGTAGAAGCGTATCGTAGATTCGGTTCATAAGTACATAAAGTTTAAGCATAATACAAATTAAACTAATAAATTCAATAACCATATTAAATATGCAAATATATAATTATTAAAAATATAAAATATAACTCATAAATATAAAAACTCACAAATAAAACATTATTCATGATATGTATCAATTAAAACATTCAATCATGCAATAACCCATCTCATCATTGCCAATTAAAAAAATTATATTTATTCAGATTAAAGTCCCCACAATTATATGAAATATATATACTAAACAAATATCATATATATATATATATATATATATATATCATAAAAATAATTTTCATATTAAATATTGCATTGATCTAGCATATTTGTTATCATATTATTTATTTTTTGATGTTTTGGTACAAAGAAAGAAAATATATTACTAACATGAACTCACACTAAAGTTATATCATTATAATATTATTTTTAATTAATAAACTATATCATAATTTTCATGTTTATAAATAAAGAAACAAAAAAGAATGATAAATAAAGAAAAAGAACCTCTATCCAACTTTGAAATTGTAACCAATGGGAGGATTATCATCATCTCGACCACCACATCTACATGCAACATTAGTCATAGAGTCGACGAGTTGAGTGATTAAACATACGAGTTCAACGATTTTAACGATTTAAATTGAAATTCCATACGAGTTTAGTACGAATTCCAATTTTATACCGAGTTCGTTCAATTTTTTGACCTAAACTCGTAAACTGGTCCGACTTTAAGTACTAATACGCAAGTTTGACAACCTTGCGTAGAAGTATAGGTCGAAACAAATTCTGAAGTCTTAGTAAAAATAATTCTAAACAAGATCTCATGACCTTGCACTACAAGAAAATTGGTGACTAGTGACGCAAAATAGCGTCTCCATTGCCAATGACGCTAAATCGATGCCACAAGCATTGTTATAGCGTCTCAGTGAGTCATACAAAGGAGACACTACTTGCCTCCCAATAGAGTCACATTAGTGTTTCCATAGCGTTTCGTGAAATAAACGCTAAGGCATGCGCCATAGAGATGCCAATTAGTCGCTATTATTGTGCGCGATGGAGCGAAAATGTGCGGCAAAACTTAACGTTGTTGTAGCGTCGCCAACGTTCGATGTGAACCTAGCATCGCAAGCTTTGAGAAGCTTTGTCAACACTAGCTAGGAATCAATATGGGCGTCGTATATTTGCACGGTTTTGGCGCCAAGTCATGCGATGATACTTGGCGTATGATGCGACACTATGTAGACGCCAATATAAAAATATATTCCTGTAGTTTCCTACACATGTAATACATACAATGCTTAATTGGCACTATTTTAACACTACTTGGCGTCTCATAACTATATATGTTTGAGGACCATATATGTTAATTAAGAAATAGATTAACTATACGCTATCTATATTTATATAATTAACTATATATATGTTATGTATTTTGACACAACCCCATATACTTTAATATATATTATATGTGTACCTTCAACATATATATGTATTCCTACATAATTACTTATATATGCCTATCATTTGTGTTCCTAAATATATATTTGTTACCTATATTATATATGTTACTTATTCATACAATATATCATATCTTAATTATACATATATTATTTTTATATTCTTAATCATGGAATTATGATGGTTGAACTAAGTGACATGATTTGTTACAAAATATCCCATTTTAGCGCCAACGTGGAGACTCAATAGCATCGACAAAGCGCCAAAATAGAGCCGCAATTGTAGTCGACACTACAAAGCACTATTGCCGTCTCCCTGGCGTCGTGACGTTGAGACGCTAAGATGATTGAGATGCTACGGTGATGCTAGGGAGTAGTTAATGAATATTAGTGACTCATTAGGATCTCTATAGCACCGCAATAATCGACTTTTTATTACCCTCACTTAATCGGTCATATATTGACATAACACATATATACTTATACTTATATATAACACATACACATATACATATTATTATCACTTAATCTCACACATATAAACATATACATACACATATATACTTTTAATACGTATACATATACACGTTATTGTCACAATCTCGCACATATATAGACATATACATACACGTATATACTTATAATACATAGACATATACATATACACATTGTTGTGACAATCTCGCACATATATACACATACATACACATATATTAGATATGCATATACACAATTTTGTCATATAAAGCCATTTCAATATAATCTTAATATAATATAAATTTATAATGTGTAAACTTATAATATATAAGCTTATAATGCATAAACTTATAATATAATCTAAAGTTAAATCCCTAACTCCTCTTAAATTAGGAAAATATTCGAAATGACGTCACTACAGCCTCGAAATAGCATCTCAAGTTATTTGGCGCCTCTTTAGCAGTGAAGTAGTGTCGCATAGGTGGGAGGCAATAAATACTTAAGTTAAATTCCTAACCCCTCTTCTGTGTTTTCACTTTTCACTGTTACTTGCCGATTTTCACCACGCCCCTGCCCTATGGCTCCAAGCGACGCTCGACGCCCTCTGCTCCAATGCCTGACACTCGAAGCCCTACTCCGACCCCACCCTCATCGAACCCCGCCGTCGTCCTCCCTCCTCCAACCCCGCCCTCCGTGCCTCCTCCGATGTCGTCGTCCGCCTCCTCATACACCCTCCTCGTACGCCCTCCTCCTTCCTCCTCCGACCTCCTCCGCCCTCTTCCACCTCCACTGCCCTCCAACGCTGCCCCTCTGCGCTCCTCCGTCCGGTGCTGCACTTCTCCACCGCGCGCCGCCTTCCTCCTCCGCCCTCTTCCACCTCCACTGCCCTCCGCTGCCCTCCACCACTGCTCTCCACCGCCGACCTCCTCTGTGCTCCTCCATCCAGTGCCGCACTCCTCTGCCGCCCGCCGCCTTCCTCCACTACCCTCCGCCTTCCTCCTCCGACCTCCTCCGCCGTCCACCGCCTTCCTCCTCCACCCTCTTCCACCTTCACTGCCCTTCGCTGCCCTCCACCACTGCCCTCCATCGTCGACTTCCTCTGTGCTCCTCCATCCGGTGCCGCCCTCCTTTGCCACCCGCCGCCTTCCTCCACCACCCTCTGCTGCCGTCCTCCGCCCGGTGCTGCCTTCCTCCACCGCCCGCTGCCTTCCTTCTCCGCCTCCTCCACCCTCCACCCTGTTGTTCAGCCGACTGGTTGCAAGAAGGTATGAGGCCGCAGCCATTATGTAATGCCTAGCTAATGTGCTATGTCAATTAATGTAATACAATGTTAATTATTGTAATGTGAAGTTAATAATTGTAATGTTATGTTAATTACTTGAAATTGTGTAATGTTATGTTAAGAGCGGAAGCCCTTCTTTGCAAACTTAGTTAAGAAAAAAAAGATTGATTTGTATACATATAAATCTATATCAACGTTCAACATTTAAGATTAATTTTTTGATGCATGCTGCTTTGTTCTCCGCCTCTCTGATCAAGTTGTGACCTCTGTTGAATTATTTGGTGTGTTTTATAACTACATATATGTGTAGTGTAACAAATGATCTTATAGTAAATGCATGAGCAGAACAAATTTTTTAGTTATATATGGTTACTAATAATAACACAAGTTTGTTACTTTTTTTTCAATCATGGTTACTAGAGGTCAAGCTTTTGGGTCATCTTACTCTTCTAAGCGTTCACTCTAGATGAGTGAGCCATCACGACCATCAGGTATTATATTTATTATTAGTTGCTTATTTATAGTTGCTTATAATAGTTACATTCATTTTTTTTAATAATGTCAGTTGCTCCATCACCGACGGGGCATGTAGCCGGATCGTCACATAGTAGGCGATCCACTAGTGAGTCGTCTCCACGTATCACTTCAGGTACATGTCACATAGTAGGCGATACATTTTTCTAATTATTTTGTTATTGCAGCAAATTGCTCCACCATCTCCGGGGCACATAATCGAGACATCTCGATCGCACGACAATGTCACACCAGGTTATTTTCTGTACATTCCATAAATTTAAATACATACAAGTATTTTAAGTATTTTTTTATGATGACAGTTGCTACGCCACCGTCAGATTACCGGACGCTTCACCACATTCTAACGTTGGCAAGCGACATCTTAAACCAGGTGATATATTTATTATTATTAAAATTATATTTCTCAATTAATTACATTACTCATTTTTTAAATAATCTTAGTTGATACGTCATCGATAGCACAAGCACCCGACTTGTCACATTCGAACGAGCGGACTGCCATGGATCAGGCGGTGATAGACATCACTCGAGGTGAGAACTTTATTGTACTAAGGCCCTTCAATGATGTCGGACCTTTTCAGCCTACCCCAGCTGTACCGGGTGATGATTCATCTTCGACAGATGAAGAGGATTACACGATAATGGGATGGCCACCGTTGATAATATTGCTCATCCATAAGTTATAGAAATTTTATTATAGTTTTGCTTATCATTGAAAATTAATTCTTCTTTATAATTTGCAGACCACTTTCATACCCCCTAGTATCGTGTAGGATGTCAATGCTCTTGTTCTTTTTCACTTGTCGGAAAGGGCAAAATCGTGGAAAGATGTCCCAGTTGAAGTGGGGGATGACATCTTTCGAGCCTTTACGGTACGATCTTATTTTTGGATTACATAATTTATTTTATATTATTTTTAAATTACTAAGTTTTATAGTATTGTTTAGGAGGCAAATCAGTTTCATCTAATGGAGACGATCCGGAGAGCTTTTGAGGAGGTGGCTGCGAAACGTCTCCAAAATTAATTATATAAATTTCGCAAGGTCATCACGTCCGCCGGCCTCACTTTGAACAGCGCATACAAAGATGCCTTAGGCATATTAGGCGCTCGGTTTGGGAGTCCTTATGTAGGAAGTGATAAGAATATTTACATTTAAATTATTTCTATTAAACATTTATAATTTTTCAAAGTCCAAGTATTTGAACAATCGCATACAGGACGGATAAACAATGGCAAAGAAAGTCGGAAAAGGCAAGAGTTAATCGATATTTTAAGCTCGAGGCCCACATCCACACAGGTGGGTCGATGCGATTTGACGAGCATCGACGACCATGGTAATTTACATACAAATTCGAATAATCAAACTTTAACTTATATTTATTTATAAAATTTGGAACTTTATTGCAGGAAGAGAAACAAGGCGGTTGTGGACTTTCGCTTGGTTGACGAGGCCACATATAAGAGCCGAAAGACCAACGACTTGATCACGCCCATTGTTCGTAGGCTTCTGGTAAGTCTCATCACATGTTCATTTGGTTGTTGACGTTAGCGCAAACTATTTTTTAAATGTGTAATCTTTAAATTTTTTAGGATGAGTATAATGCGAAGATGGCTGAAAAGTACGGAGATGACCCAAGTACTCATCCACCAGGTAACGTTTCTCGAAAGCGATTCACATTTTTAATTTGTGTTTTTTTATGTTATATAATTTATATAATCTATAATGTTTATATGATTGTATAATTTTTTTATTTCGTAGAGGACCCTGTTGTTTCCGAAAAGGTGGCCGACACGACACGAGGAGGGTACTTGCGTGACCTCGGCACAACCGCTCAGGTACCTAGGAGTGGAGGACATGCAGACGGCCTATTTGCTCCGAGCTCATCCGCTGCACCTTATGTGACACAGATATCACAACAAATATCGCAGCAGGTATCACAACAGTTGGCTCCATTATTGTAGGCGATTCAAAAATTGATCCTGCGTAGAATCAATCCCTGTGAGACCAAAAATCGAGCACGTCGGGATCGAAAATCCGCAATGACAACAACAAATCCCAAACTTAGGATAGAAACTTTTGCAACTATATTTTGTTACTTATAGACTTGTTATTAGATATACATAGTAGTTATACTTTTATTAGTCCAGTTTATTACTTTTCATATTCCTCTTTGATATTATGCTTGTGATGATTCCTCTTTGTTATTATGCGTGTGATGGATCATATTCCTCTTGGATCATGAATGCATTTATATGCATTATATAATTTTATGCTGTGGGAAGGAAAGAAAATATGGTTGTAATGGGGCAAAAATATCTGACATTAGCGCCTCCCTAGCACCATAATAGCGTCTCGTTCGTAGTCAACGCTACATTAAATATATCGTTCTTCCGTCACTCGAGCATCACAGTAGTGTCGACATGTGGAGCATCACTGCCATGATGTTAGCCTCACAGTAGTGTAGAAATCGCATCAACAAATTCATAAACTTAGCATCCCTTGAGTGCTGAAATAGCGTCTCAACTTTCTACGCCACTTTAGCATCGCGTTAGCGACTCTTATCGACTGCTCGCAACGAGACATTACGCGTCATCTTAACGCAGAGATAGCGTCTACTATTGACGCTAGTAGCGTCTCCCTCTTCTTTGGCTCTACTACAACGCTATTAGTCACCGATTACAAGCATCGCATATTATCGACGATACGTAGATGCTAAAGAGATGCTATATATTCCAGAGACGTAATAATGCCGCAATAGTGTTTCCTTCTTTGGGTCGCCATTCGCTGATTTTCTTATAGTGTTGGCATATTCAACATTTTATTGAAGACAGACCTTTATTTATCATCTTTTGTAAAGCATGTGCTTAACATGTATAGATAAAATAATTAGATTACTGATTATTCAGCTAATTATGGTCATTTTTGTATAGGGATAATTCTGGTATTTTAATCAATAGACAATACTGTCATTTAAAAAAAAAAGTAAAGAAAGAAAAAGTATAAGCTCTTTCCATTATGGCTCATTCTAATACTTCGTCTATTTAATATCTTTCTACTCCTCAAACTTAAGGTCATTGGAGTTCCACTAATTTAGAAACATGATGAAAAATACAAAAATATATATGCAAGCCGTGCTCCACCCTATAATAAGAATTGTCCGAGTTAATCACATAAGTGTGATTTTCATATTTCATCGTGCAACTCTCTTTCTTTTTCATGCATTCATTTTCAGATATTTTTCTTTTAAGTCTTTTTTCTCCATTTTCATATCTCTTACTACTTCTCCCATTTTTTGTCTTGTAAAAAAGATATGTAAGTGAAATTTGGCATAAATAAAATGTATATATTCATGATACTCTTATAATCTGCATAGTTTGAAAATATAGATAATTTTACATTTATATCATTAAGGAGAAAACATAAATACACAAGGTATATATGGTAATAAAATTTAATAAAGTTGTGATACAACATTGAGAATGGGACAAGCACTATATTTAATATATTTTATTATCTATCATATTTTTAATATTTTAATAATTGAGCTTTCCATACTTCCTATTTCTACAATTATTTCTTACTATTAATTTTTTATTTTATAATTATCTTTATATTTTAGTTTTGAAGTTAACATCATTTGACTTTTTTTGTTACTATCTTTGTTTGTATTTATTATATATTATTTGAGCATCTTATATTATCAGTTCTATATTTATTATATTCACATTTAATTATTTTAATATTTATTTGAGTTACTTTTCAATATTAATAGAACTATTAACTATTGTTTTCCTTTTCATTTTTAAATTTTATTTATAACTTTTCATCTTAATACTTGAAATATTACACATCCTAAATATAAAAAAATATCTCCTTCACACTTGTGCATATGCTCTTACTCTCATTTTTCACCTTCATTAATGTTGTGCCCCTAGGCTTTTTTTCTTTCCAAAAATCATCATGTCCGAAAGTTGACTATTAGCATTGGAAAGTTGACTATTTGGATGGTATGGATCTATTATTTTTGGGAATAATGGGTGTCCCTCATCTGAAATGGGGTGACACTCCCCCCATTAAACAGCGTCCGTCCGGATGCAGATGAAAGCCTGGTTTTGTCTTCAAAACGGGGCAGTCGACGGCGGCTCGAGGAGACAAAAAAATTGATTGCGGTCCGGTCTGATCTCGAGGTACAAAACACGCAGGGTAAAACATATCACACTCCTTCACTCTCTCTCTCTCTCGCACGCAGATCGGTGACTAACGTCTGCCCCTCTCCTCTCGCGACTTCGCCACCAGAGACCGGGCCGCCGTCGACAAGATCTGCCCGCCTTCCACGAGATCTATGCCTCGACGACCTCGTCCGTCCAGATCTACAGGCCGCCGACGAGATCGGCGGGAGCTCCGTTGAGATCTGCCCGCCGCTGACGAGATCTGCATCTCGGCAACCCTTCAAGATCGCGTTCGAACAAATTTGCTCGCCGTCGATGAGATCTGCGCCTCAGCGACCGCCTGCGACCCCCGTGCGACCTCGTCCCAGCAGATCTTCCCGCCTGCGACCCCATCCCGGCAGATCTAACCGCCGGCAGATCTCCTCGCCTCTAGGAAGTCGCGACCCTCCCTCGATCTGCCCGTCGTCGACGTCCGCGCGAAGAGGAGCGGATCACCGAGCCCATCCGCCATATCTATGACCCCGCCAAGCGCCACGCACCGACCCGCCGAGCGCCACCGATCCTCGTGCACCCCACCTCCCATGAGCGGATCACCAAGCCCATCCGCCATATCTACGACCCCGCCAAGCGCTACGCATCGACCCACCGAGCGCCACCGATCCTCGTGCACCCCACCTCCCTGTCCGTCGCCACTCCCCCGCCTAGCATCGACGATCAAGCCCGCCGAGCCCTTCGCACCCTGCCTCCCTATCCGCCGCCACTCCCCCGCTGAGCTCCATCACCAAGCGCCGATGAACAGCCCGAGCTCCACCACCAAGCGCCAATGAACAGCCCTGCCAAGCACCTCCAACCCCTGTGCACTCTGCCTCCCTGTCCGTCGTCGCTCCCCCGCCGAGCTCCGCCACCAAGCGCTGATGAACAGCCCTGCCGAACGCCACCGACCCCCGCGCACCCCGCCTCCCTGTCCGTCGCTGCTCCCCCGCCGAGATCCACCGCCAATCACCGCCGATCAGCCATGCCAAGCGCCGCCGTCCCCTCACACCGTTGAATCATGTTTTAAATATGCTTATCCCATCATTTTATTTGAAATGTAATGTATGTTTCTTAATGGGTCTCTTGTAAATCATTGTCGTATTTTGTGGTAATTATGCACTTTGTCCGCGTATCTCAGTGTTAAACATGGGGAACAATTGACCATAAACTTCATGCTCCTCTATGAGATGAGGTAGAGATGGAGGACGAGAATGTATAGAGAAAGAGAAGCGCTTCGAAGTTATTTGATATCTAAAAGATCCCCTCACCTATTAGAACACATTTTCATGTTTCCATCTGCGATGTTTTTAATTAATTTACAAGATGAATTGACAAAAAAATTACAAAAGACATTTTGATGTTCGAATTGCAATGTTTTTAATAAATTACAACATGGATTAACAAGAAATTTACAAAAGTGTAACTAATCGCAGATGGATTAACAAAAGTATAACTAGTTTACAAGATTAAACAATAAAAATTTGCGATAAAAACAAGATTAAACAAGATGTAGGCGGTCTGCTGGAGCGGTAGGAAGGGCGGGCGGCGGCGTGCTGGAGCGGGGCAGGGTGGGCGGGCGGGCGAAGGCAAGGAGATCCTGGAGGTGGCGGGCGCCGAGGCTTAGTCCGCAACGACGGTCACCGAGGCTTAGATCTGGGCGGACGAGGTCGTCGAGGACCCGATCCGATCGGCGTCGGACCAAATTTGGTCGGCATCCGTCGGATCTAGTTGACGTCCGTCAGATCTGGTCAGACATGGTCAGGGAACACGAGATCTCACCGGCCGTCGCACTCGCGCAGATCTGGGATGGTCGCACTCGCGCGGATCGTGGATGCGGTCGCACTCGCGCAGATCTAGTTGCGCAGATCGTGGATGCGGTCACCGACGGTCGTGGATGCCGGAGAGCGAGACGGCGAGGGAGGTGTGAGAGACAAAGAGAGCGAGTAAAAGGATGAAAAACTTTTTAACCCCGCCTTTTGTACTCGCCCACACCGGTTCGAACTGGCATCTGAATGAACCAAAGATTTTTCGATCGAACAGCCATCGACACGCCTATTTGACACTGAAAAATCGTCATTTGATCGGACGGACACCGATAAATGGAGGAAGTGTCCCCCCCCCCATTTCAGAAGGGAGGACACCCATTATTCCCGTTTTTTCTAAGGTGCTAACTGCTACGAATATGTGAGTTTCACACGGATATTTTAAAAAAATAATAAATTTTATTTTATAGAATATAATATTCTAATTATATTCTTATTCTACTTTTTCTTTGGTTGAAGGAAAATACATTTATATTTTATTATAAATACTTTATATTTATCATTATTATAATAAAATTTATAATATAATAATATGTAGTTAAATAATGAAACAAAAAAATGGTGAAAAGAATGGAAAGTAGTAGAATATTTTATTCTAATGTTTTAGAAATATTCTTCTAATGGAGTTAAAAGGAGTGATTTCATATATTTTTAGATGACTTTACAAAATACAAAATACTAAATTGTCTGGTTGAAGTTGTACCTTTAAACAAGCTAATTAGTTTTGTTCAATGAATGAATTGGACAACAAAATTAATATGAAGAACACATTTAATTTATTGCTTACATTGTTATTTGTTAACAAACACAGGAAACGATTGCGTACATATTGATTTCAGAGGCACACCTAATTAACACACCATTTATAAATAAAACCACAATGAAAGGTAAAAGAACAGTAACTTGGACACATGCCACGAGGTGAATTCACGATATCCGCCACCAACTCGTCTTCCTCAGAGGGCTCAAATCTGCGGGCAACGGAGGACGACGGTCTCGGCAGTGATTCCGGGGCCGAAGCCAAGGAGCACACCCCACTCGAGGCCTTCTCCCATGGTGCTCAGCCCTCGCTCCTCCGACCTCTTCCTCATTGCTTCCATGGCGAAGAACACAGAAGGGCTCGACATGTTCCCGTACCGCCTCAGGACCTCTCTCGACGCCCACAGCTTCTGCTCGTTTAGCCCGAGTTTCTTCTCCAGCTTGTCCAATATGGCCGCGCCGCCGGGATGCACCAACCAGAACACGTCGTTCAAGTCCTTAACGCCAACGGGATCTAGAGCTTCTGCGACCAGCTTATCCACGCTTCCTGAAACAAACAGTGGTATATGCGGCTTCAGGGTGACCATTAGTCCTGCCTCCCTCAGTTTCCCAACGATGGCACCGTCGGAGCCTTCTATTATGGTCTGAGACGCCGAGACGATCTCGAAGATCGGACGCTCCACGGCGGCGTCCACGCCCGCTCCTATGATGAGCGCTCCGGCGCCGTCGCCGAACAAGGCCTGACTGACGAGGTTCTCGATGTTGGTCTCGCAGGGACCTCGGAAGCCGATGGAGGTGATCTCGCAGCAGACAACGAGGACGCGCGCCCCGGGGTTGTTCTCGGCAAGGTCCTTGGCGAGGCGGACGACGGTGCCGCCGCCGAAGCAGCCCACTTGGTAGAGCATGAAGCGCTTGGTGGAGAGGGGAAGGCCAAGGAGCCTGACGAGGTCGTAGTCGGCGCCGGGCATGGAGGCGGTGGCGCTGTTGCAGAAGACGAGGTGGGTGATGTCCGTGAGGGGACGGCCCCAGTCCTTGATGGCCTTCCTGCATGCCTGTGCTGCCAGCAGCGGGAGCTCCACGTCCATCATTTCCTGTCGGACGTCGAGGGACGTGCCGTCGTGAGTGGTGAGGTTAGGGTTTGCCTTGATCACGTCGTCGGTGAGGAACCTGTACCGCTTCTCGATCATCGTTTTTTCGCCTGCATGCATGCATGCATGCATGGAATGAGAAATCAGAACACGTAAAGTAAATTTGAGATCAGATCAGATCAGATTAGATCGATCCGACTGCACGAGGCATGCAAGAAGGTAATTCGTATAAACGGGTGATGCTTACAAATGCGCTTAAACTTCTCCTTGAGGACGACCATATGCTCGCTCTTGGTGATGCTGAAGTAGTAGTCGGCGAAGGTGCTCTGGGGAACCTCGTGCGGCGGGTTCGCCGTGCCGATCGCCAGCACGGCGGCCTTGCCGTTGGCAGGAGCTACATTTCCATTGTATGGACTCATCTTACTTTGCTGGTTTCGATTACTGAGATAGGTACGTAAACTACTGCCAACGAGGGACTACAACTTAATGTGTTCTTTGCTCTCTTCACTGCTCTGCATATGAGTTGCGATAGGGAGCTGCTGGCTTTATATAGACATCTTGGTCATCGACTGTGCCGATTTATAAGTCGTTGTTTGGGTTTTCTTTCCACCAATTGCATGCTTTCTATAAGGTACGTGTAGCATTTCAGACCGACTACATTTCACAACGCCTTTTAAATGTTTTCCACGTGCGTTCTGACTTGCACATATATATGGATATATATATCTACGTGGACGTAATCTCTTATATAATTTTTTGATAAAACGGAGGCAGTGCATGTAATACCAATCAATAAGAAGACGAACAGATTGAACAAAAAATAAATTAATATAAAATAAATGACTGTCTTCAAATAAAAAAAAGTATCGTAACTTGTTATTCATATTCGTCTAATTAGTTACGTTGTCATGGTTTGTGAACGCATGGAAGGTTCATTACGTGCCAACCTGAAATATCCATTTGTTTGTTTCTTTGTTCCGGTGCCTTCACATTTCGTTCTCTATTCTTAATTCTCTGCATTGCAGATAATGCCACATGAACTCGTGAGTATATATTACGTACGATTGACCAGAATTTATATCATTTTTTCAAGACATTTATAATTAATCTCCATGATATATATCAGTACAGAATAATCAAATTTTATGAAACGTCACGGAATCCGGAGCTTGATTCATACGAAAATCGAAAAGCAATTTCATCAACTACGTATACGTTCTCTTAATTATACACATTTTCTTGTATGTTAGCAGTTAGTTAATTGGAATTGCATGTTCAATGCACACAGCATCGAATTGAAGTACTATAAATTAAACTAAGAAGAATATTAATGAGAGAGAAAGCAACTAGTCTGTTTATTTAGGTGACGTAGAACCTTCATATACTGTCCTTTTTATGTGCTTCTATCTCGAATCTCGATACATAGGAAGCAAAACGGCTGAGTCAATCAAGTCTGCTTTCCTTGTAAACTCTATACGTTTCGTCTACCGGTAATGCATGTGAGATGTGTATCTTAATTAATTTATGTATAAAATATGCATACATGGGTTGAATGCTCCTTTTATAATTTTTTTTGTTCAGGGAGCAGGGAGATAAATAGTTAATATTAAACTTTAAGAGCAACTCTGAATTTGATTATTTATTTACATTGCTCGTCAAACTAAAAAGATAGTTTAATAAATACAAAAAATAAAAGGTTAACAATTGACGGAGGTGTTTGGGATTTTAAGGGAGCTAAATAGTTCATATTAAAGTTTAAGAATAAATTCTAAACAAAATTATAAGAGCAAAGTGGGAAAGCCCCTTAAAGATATATTTGTGCAATGTTGTTTGGGTTTATTGCCTTAGATGAAGTCTCTTGTTCAGTGTAATTGGAATAAGACATATATTTGAAGATCCTTGATCTTAAAGCTAGTCTAATTATTTTCCAATTTTGATTATATACGCTGATATTTCTGAATGATTAATGTAATATGCAATATTATTATATTGTAAATATTTAATGTAATGAAACTAGATATGTTGTATACATAATGTCTTATATGTATTTTAAAAAAAAAAACAAGATTATTAGTATTTTCTTATTTCGATATTTGAGACGGAGTAAGAACTCCTGACTAAATTAATAGTTTTTAAAATAAATGTTATCGCTATACATGTGACCGATGGTATTTTGAATATTGGTTTACTCTGCATGCTGTATACATATTGATAAACTTTAATAATATTAGTAATTAATTCATTGAAGAATATATGTTGGTACATATGATTCTAGAAGTAAAGTCCCATGGCGACGTGCCTTCATTTTAAATACGAGAGATACAAGTAATGCTCAATTTAAAATGACGTAAAAGATAGTAAAGTTTACTTTGTGTTTGGTGTCCTAGTTACATTACATATCACATATAAATGACTTAATTACAATGGTATTAACAAGTGTTAATTGACAGTATAATCAAACCTTTGAAGAAAACATTTCGGGAAAAAAATATTAAATTCATGACCAAATTAACTGCAAGTCTTGCATCCAAACTGGTCAAAAGTATCTTGCATAATATCCATCATTGTCATATGAAGTAGTACAAGATTAAGGCAGCCACACATGCCTCAAGTACAACAATTTGCAACTAATTAGTTAGGCACACTAGACTAAGTAATTAATTAATTAGACTCGGTCATCATCTTATTTAGCTAGCTTCGTAAGTATCGATGCATAATTAATTACATTATATGATTAATAATATTCTTATATCATATGCGCTACGTGTCCCTTGCACATGTAACATCGATACAAAGCTTATTGTTGAACAGTTAATTTCCAACAGTATACGAAAAAAAAAGGTCGATCTCCGAAGATGAAATTTTACGTAGGTTGTCTATGCCAAGTTGCTACGATGTTGGTTTCACATGATCCCGAGGTTTGTGGAGACGCCATCTTTTAAATTCGGGTCAAAATGATACATAGCTTGCCACGAGGTTCATGTGGCATAACGTACTCAAGTCAGATGATCTACTAAGATCATAAGGAAATTTTTAGGCATCCAAAGTAGCAAACAAATTAACATTCAGGTTGGCAACTAAGTTCTATGCGGTGAAGCGTGCTGCATTCATTTTCCCACGTTTTATTGATGCATATAGCTAGCATATTTAGGATGCATGCATGCATGCAAAGGTAAGTAATTAATTCTACGCCACTGGAAGTTTGAAATGTGGTAGTAAGAGCGGTTAGGTCTAGGTTGGAATACTAGATACGTAAAAAAGTTTTGCTTGATGTACCATCCAAGACATTGGACTTGAAAGTGGTCGAGATTTTAACATGAAGTTGCAACGTTCAAAGTTCAAACAAGGCATGAGACAATTAGAGCAAAAATTTTGATGGAGAGGTTCGAGATTTTAAATGAAGAATAACAGCCTGGCTTTGAAAAAATCAATCAGTTTTTTTATGGAGAGGGTAGAAACTTAGAGCTTGTAATTCAGAAGCTAAGGGTTCAAGTTCTAAGTAAAATAAGTTTTTTTTTCTAATTTCATCTCCTTCCTGTATCAGAAAAAGTAGCTCTGAAAAATATATGTTGACATTATGACTAAGGTGCTCATGCATGTATCCGAAAATATATTTAACACTGAAATGTACTCGATCTCCAAAAGTCAAAGAAATACTGTATATAGGTACCTAACAGAGACAATAGGATTCAAACCATGCGAAAATATATAATAATATCAAGAAAATTCAGACAATTATGTCAATATAAAACCTCGCTACCCACTTATTCCTGCATAGCATCGTAGAACAGAGAGACCAGTTCCGTTTTAGATCCTCACGTTCTGCTTTTTGACAGTTTCAGTGTATTCCTTTCAATCTCAACGTTCCAATCCAAACCAGTGAACTGATGGGTTCGCCGAACGGAGTAGTTGTAGCTCCCGCCACTGGCAAGGCTGCCGGCAGTGCCGCCGTGCTGGCGATTGGCACGGCGAACCCGCCGTACGAGGTCCCCCAGAGCACCTTCGCCGACTACTACTTCAGCATCACCAACAGCGAGCATATGGTCGTCCTCAAGGAGAAGTTTAAACGCATTTGTATGCACCATACTCGTTTATACTAATTAAGCCTTCTTGCATGTCCTATGCAGTCTGATCGATCTGATTGCAACTTTGCCTTACGTGTTTTGAGTTCTCATTTCCATGCAGGCGAAAAGACGATGATCGAGAAACGTTACAGGTTCCTCACTGACGACGTGATCAAGGCAAACCCTAACCTCACCACTTACGACGGCACTTCCCTCGACGTCCGACAGGAGATGATGGACGTGGAGCTCCCTCTGCTGGCAGCACAGGCATGCAGGAAGGCCATCAAGGACTGGGGGCGCCCCCTCACGGACATCACCCACCTCGTCTTCTGCAACAGCGCCACCGCCTCCATGCCCGGCGCCGACTACGACCTCGTCAGGCTCCTCGGCCTTCCCCTCTCCACCAAGCGCTTCATGCTCTACCAAGTGGGCTGCTTCGGCGGCGGCACCGTCGTCCGCCTCGCCAAGGACCTAGCCGAGAACAACCCCGGCGCGCGCGTCCTCGTCGTCTGCTGCGAGATCACGTCCATCGGCTTCCGAGGTCCCTGCGAGACCAACATCGAGAACCTCGTCAGCCAGGCCTTGTTCGGCGACGGCGCCGGAGCACTCATCATAGGAGCAAACGTGGACGCCGCCGTCGAGCGTCCGATCTTCGAGATCGTGTCGGCGTCTCAGACCATAATAGATGGCTCCGACGGCGCCATCGTAGGTAAGCTGAGGGAGGCAGGGCTAATGGTCACCCTGCAGCCGCAGATACCACTGTTTGTTTCAGGAAGCGTGGACAAGCTGGTCGCAGAAGCTCTAGATCCCGTTGGTGTCAAGGACTTGAACGACGTGTTCTGGGTGTTGCATCCCGGCGGCGCGGCCATATTGGACAAGCTTGAGAAGAAGCTCGGGCTGAACGGGCAGAAGCTGTGGGCGTCGAGAGAAGTCCTGAGGCAGTACGGGAACATGTCGAGTCCTTCTGTGTTCTTCGCCATGGAAGCAATGAGGAAGAGGTCGGAGGAGCGAGGGCTGAGCACCATGGGAGAAGGCCTCGAGTGGGGTGTGCTCCTTGGCTTCGGTCCCGGAATCACTGCCGAGACCGTCGTCCTCCGTTGCCCGCAGATTTGAGCCCTCCGACGTAGACGAGTTGGTGGCAGAGATTGTGAATTCATCTCGTGGCATGTGTCCAAGGTTACTGTTCTTTTACATTTTCATTGTGGGTTTACTTATAAATGGTTTTTAGGCGTGTCCCTGGAATTAATATGTACGCAATTGTGCTCCAGTGTTTGTTAACGATGTAATCAATAAATGTATTCTCCTGATTAATTTTGTTGCCCATTCATTCATTGAACAAAATTAATTAGCTTGTTCAAAGGACCAAATGCCAAATAAAATAAGACGAGAAAGAAAAGGACAGCCATCGTAAAAGTTAAAAAACATGTAGGTGGAGTTGCAAAATTATTTAAGACAATGTCAGTTATATGTTATAAAAGAACTTTAACATATGTTACAGCACTCGCAGGTACCATCGATGTGATCGGTTAGATGGAGTCGACTCGAATGATCAGATCGAATAATATAAATTAATAAAAAATAACATAAATTAAAGTGGTTATTATAATATTAATATATATTATTTAGCAAAAATGTAATGTAATATAATAAAATAATTCATATCAAATAATATAATAAAGTAAGCATAAATGAAATCATCAATTGAATATTTTCTAAATAATAAATTTTTGTGAATAATTATAAAAAATAAAGATATCAATGAAACTTTATATACGTGATAAAAAGGAATTTTGAAACATAAATTTAAAGTATATATATATATATATATAAATATGATATTCTAAAAATAATAATAATTTTTGTACATTTTATTTTTTTCATTTTATGATTGCAACCCGGCCGAGTTTTTTTGTATATATTATAAAAATAATAATAACATTGCAACTTGACCCGACGGGTCAGCCAAAACTATCGAGTCTTGAGAGTCAAAGTGGGTCAACTCCATGACTAAGTTTTGGAAGATCCTGGAGTCGTTTTAGTGTCCGAACACCGGTCTAACTAGCCGGGCCAGGTCGGATCTTACAACACTGTCAATAGGGGTGAAAGTGGTTCGAGTCGGATCAATTTTTTGGTCAAAAAAATTATTCGTATTTTTTTGGTTGATTTTTTAAATAAATAAATCCACCCTAAAATCATTTAGGAAAAAAACCACCCTTCAATTTTTTCGGGCCCCTATTTTAATAAATTATATTTTTTCAAAAAATATATAATAAATTAAAATTAATATTAACTTATTAATTTTATAACTAAATATAGGATATAGTGTTAGAGCTATTAAATTAGAGTTTCAATAGGAATATATTAAACTATATAAAAAATTATTACACCAGTAATAAAACATCTCTGTACACTTTCGTGCTGCTCAGATGGATCACAAACTCTGATTTTGAAGACAATAAGAACATGAACAAGTCATACATCAAGCATTACACCAGTAACATGGACCTTGAGACCTTAAACATGTATAATCTCATGTACAAGTCATTAAGGTTCATAAATATAAGACATCCATGGATAGAGCACGCTAAACATGTAATTTCATACATCTTTAAAAGTAGTAGATAAGCATGCATATTAAGATAATAATCCAAGATATCAATTACTCATTTTATCTAGCATGAACCTAAGCCTAGTCCTTATGTATAGCATGCCAATTACCCTTATAACTTAGATCCCGTTAACACGTTTTTAGGTCTCTTTTTTATTGTTTTTTTTTTCAACGGATCAAGCTCTAGTCCCTCTTCCTCCCTCCTTGGCTCGCCATGTGATCAACACCTGTAGGGTCCTCCCCCTCTAGCTGAGTCAAGGTAATGGAGCAACACAAGACAAACAATGATGAAAAGAAAGAGATGAGAAGATGAAAAAAAAAGCAAAAGAAAGGTTCTTGGAGTTAAAAAGGAGAGGAAAATAAAACTTTGTACCCCCTCTCAGTTCCAAGGATCATGAAGCCAAAGGGGTGCACGAGGTTCTAAAATTGGAGTATAAAAAAAGTAGTAAAAAATGAATTTGACTTCTTTCCATGTGTGATGGCTGCACCCGGGTGTCCGCTCAATGCAGCGATCAACCGATGGACCTATATGAGAAATTAAAAAAAGTTTTAATTTTTTTTTGGATTTTTGAGATGTTATATAAGATATTAATATGTGTACAAAGATCAATCTGATACTCTATTTCGAAGTGTCGTCTAATAGTACTATTTTGATTATTAATTTGATCTATATTATATGATTAAAATTTTATTTAACTTTGGGAAACACAGGTAATTTAATTATATTATTATTATTTTTAAACTCAATTTTCAATAACAATTACGTAATCTTCTATGAATATTATTTTTTATCTATCTATAAGCGTGGGATCAAAAAATGCCCTTGTCATATATTTGAAATATATAACAGGATATATATAGATAAACGTGACTGAGTAATTTTCGTCTTTGACATACTATAAAATATTTTGCTGGCAATTTCACACTTTCAATTAATTAGGGAGACATTTTAATTTTATTTTTAATTAGTAATATATATATACATAATCTACCATTAAGAAAAGAAAGAATATATTTTCTCAGTAGTTTTCAATTTTATTAAACAAGCGAACCGAAGAGCTATGAACAATTTCTTCAGTGAAATATTTGCTATAAATTTGTTGTCATATGGATTTTTTTTCCTGATAAAAATCGTTAACTGTTATAATAAAAGGTTCTGTGCGTTATGATATTTATTTAAAAATAAAATGGATTAGATGAAATGGGTCATTTGAATAATAAAATAAACATTTTCCTTCACTTAAACGTGGAAAATTAACACTGCCGTCACATACACGTGTCTTAATTGTCGCCTTTCCATTACTTAGCTACGCCTCTCATGCCACCTTTTCTGTCACATTCCACAGATTGGGAAAATGTTTACATACATACATCTCTCTCTCTCTCTCTCTCTCTCTCTCTCTCTCTCTATATATATATATATATATATATATATATATATATATAGTGTGCAATTTTTTTATTTTTTTATTCATAAACAAGGACTTTAGGCGTGATAAAATTGAGATGGCTGTCACGTCTTTTATCACGTATAAACTTATATTTATTTTACATCTACAACATCGATCATCCCTTAATTTTGCGACATTTTCTTGTCAATTATAATCTTTGCATACAAATATTCGAATTGGAATATTGTCTAAATCTAAATCCATACGGCAAGAATTTATTACCCTAACTTAAGTCCTGCTGCGTAGTTCATGTACTGCTGAAAGAAATAAGTACTTAAAAATATTTTAGTGGACAAGGTCCTAAATCATGCTAGCTACTACTAATAAATTCCGCCCCATGATACATTGTGTAAGCTTTGTATTTTATATATTTTATGTTTTCGAAATTTTATAGATAGTCGAAAAAATTATGCATAAATAAATTTTATAGCTTTAAAAATCATAAAATCCCAAGTTGCTTGTGCAACGAGAGCATATAAGCCCAACCTCTTCATCTCATGTGGTTTTTAACTATATCTGAAAAGATTAATGAGTAATGTGAATATAACAAATATTACCATCTATATATTAAATATTGAAGTAGTTCTGGTCAATGATTGAACGTCTTAAAATTAATTAGGTGGTAGGATTTGGTTCAAATTATTTGAATTTCATAAATTTCAGGGTTGGGAAAGAAGAAAAAAATTTACTTCTCTTACTCTGAAACTGGATTAATTAACATGATAGGTGACCATAAAACTATTGAGAAAAGAGATTTTATCTAGAAACTTCAAATTGATTAAACTGGAATTAAGTAAATGAAATGGATTCCGACTTGTGTACTTTTATCATTAATTTGACCAATAACACACACATGCATCTAACCAAAAAATGAATCAAGTGTTAGTTTGACTTTCCTAGGGAAAGGAGAAAACACACATTTCTTTCACATAAAAAGACAATAAAAAGCGAGACGTAATAGTGTGACTTTTCTCATATGGCTGAAAAACTTTGCAAATATTATATAATTTGTTATCCGATAAGACACATTAAAAGCATATATGACAACAAAACACATGTAATAAAACCAACTAATTAATTAAATAAGACTGGAAGATTTATTGCTTAGTGCCCTAGTCTTCCATATACGTACTTTTTTATTCGTTTAAATCCGCAGAGATTTGTGTGTGGGAACAATATCTAAACGACTAGTAGCCTGCATTATACCTAGTAATCAAATGATGAGAAGAACATCTTGTCTAAGCCGTAAGGAAGCAAAAAGAAACAGTATTCGTACATGCATTGTAGGCACATGAATCTGATATTTGGTTCGTCTTGTGGTGCATGATCAATCTACGTACGTATAAGAACCCTAAACCCTGTAAAAGATGGCTATATAATCGTTGAATTAGCACGACAGCTTGAAGGCTAGGAGCAAACTGAAAAAAAAAAACAGTACGTAGCATCTGTTAGGGTTATATGGTACCAATTAATTTGTTCCGGGATATGCTTCATGAAAGAGGAGAGCTCGGTATATACTCCGACGTCAGTGCATGCACACACCAGAAAGACAACCACATTCCAGGCACAGATGAGTTTGTACTAAATAGAAAAATTATATATCCCGTGATAAGTCAAATCTCTACTGTCCCAAATAGAAAAATGCAAGTGAAAACAAAGGGTAAGAACACAAATTTAGGGTCAATTGAAAACGTATCTAAGTACTCCATGTACAGAAGGGACTTCGTGAATCACGAGGACGAACTATGAAGCAAAGCAACAAGCAACGAGCAGTGCAGCGACTATATATAATGGTGCTTCGATTGTGTGCATTGATACCAAGAAGAATATAACACTTCGTGTGACTGATCTTGCATGCTCTGTCTGTAACCTAACTACGTACGTCCGTATCATCAAATCGAAGTGTAGTATGGCATCGTTGCTAAATGTAGATGCAGTGCCCACGATAATGGAGAAAGCCACTGCAGGGAAGGCCGCTGCCGTGCTTGGAATTGGCACGGCGAACCCGCCGTACGAGGTCCCCCAGAGCACCTTCGCCGACTACTACTTCAGCATCACCAACAGCGAGCACATGGTCGTCCTCAAGGAGAAGTTTAAACGCATTTGTATGCACCATACTCGTTTATACTAATTAAGCCTTCTCGCATGTCCTCGCATGATCGATCTGATTGCAACTTTGCCTTACGTGTTTTGAGTTCTCATTTCCATGCATGCATGCATGCAGGCGAAAAGACGATGATCGAGAAACGTTACAGGTTCCTCACTGACGACGTGATCAAGGCAAACCCTAACCTCACCACTTACGACGGCACTTCCCTCGACGTCCGACAGGAGATGATGGACGTGGAGCTCCCGCTGCTGGCAGCACAGGCATGCAGGAAGGCCATCAAGGACTGGGGGCGTCCCCTCACGGACATCACCCACCTCGTCTTCTGCAACAGCGCCACCGCCTCCATGCCCGGCGCCGACTACGACCTCGTCAGGCTCCTCGGCCTTCCCCTCTCCACCAAGCGCTTCATGCTCTACCAAGTGGGCTGCTTCGGCGGAGGCACCGTCATCCGCCTCGCCAAAGATCTCGCCGAGAACAACCCGGGCGCTCGCGTCCTCGTCGTCTGCTGCGAGATCACCTCAATCGGCTTCCGAGGTCCCTGCGAGACCAACATCGAGAACCTCGTCAGCCAGGCCTTGTTCGGTGACGGCGCGGGAGCGCTCGTCATAGGAGCAGGCGTGGACGCCGCTGTTGAGCGTCCGATCTTCAAGATCGTCTCGGCGTCTCAGACCATAATAGATGGCTCCGACGGCGCCATCGTGGGGAAGCTGAGGGAGGCAGGGCTAATGGTCACCTTGCAGTCGCAGATACCATTATTTGTTACAGGAAGCGTGGACAAGCTGGTTGCAGAAGCTTTGGATCCAATTGGTGTCAAGGACTTGAACGACGTATTCTGAGTGGTGCACCCGGGCGGCGCGTCCATACTTGACAAGCTGGAGAAGAAGCTCGGGCTGAATGAGCAGAAGCTGTGGGCGTCGAGAGAGGTCCTGAGGCAGTACGGGAACATGTCGAGCCCTTCTGTGTTCTTCGCCATGGAAGTGATGAAGAAGAGGTCGGAGGAGCGAGGATTGAGCACCCTTGGAGAGGGCCTCGAGTGGGGCGTGCTCTTAGGCTTCGGCCCCGGAATCACGGCGGAGACGGTGGTCCTTCGATGTCCGATTATTTAAAGCGCGCCTCCGATTCCAGACTCAGACGTCTCGGCACAAATAGTGCCCCACACTCATGCATTTCTCATTTTAGCTTTATTTTTTTGTTGTGTGATCTAATTTCCCTTCATTAACGCTAGAATATTTGTCTTGTGTGATCTAGTTTCCGTTTATGTATTTCATTGTTGAGATTTCTAATAAAGTTGTAAGAAACTTCGATCTATATTTCTTTTCAACTTGTCCAGGTTCTTTTACTATATATATATATATATATATATATATATATATATATATATATATATATATATGAATATTAATGTGACACCACACAAATTAGGTGCACTATGCAATCGTGCAATCTGGGCCGTCAGATCCACTTAGGCGCACATCAATGGACATGATTTGCCCAGTACCTGCTGCATCTCCTGCATCCTCTCATGGTGCCCTTGACGCCATCCCCATCTTCCACTCCACTGGCCGCCATGTCGAGTAGAAGAGAAGCACTCCGCTCGACTGAACAGCACCCCATCGCGGCCTCTCGATAGCTCCTTCCTCCTCTGCTTCCTTTTCATCTTCCTCTTCCTCTCAGTCTACTTTTCCCGCCAACATCTCCTCCCTCATCTTCCCCAGCTCCCATTCTACCCCTGTCCACCACCATCATTTCAATCCTCCCCGTTGTCCTCCTCCCCCTCCTCGCTGCCGCAGCCCTCTTCCTCGTCCTCCGCCGTTGCTTCTCTCGCCTTTTCGACAAGGTTGATGTCAGCTCAGACTCCCACCATCTCATCCCGCGGAAGCCACCAACTCCGATGCCAGCGCCCCTGCACTTCCTCTACGTCGACATTTTCACCAACTCCCGCCTCGTCGGCAGTGGGAGAGAAGACTGCCCGAGTGCAAATTTCACATCCGGCCATGGATGGCAGTACCTGAAGCTGAGGTCGTTGGAGTTCCGTCCGCTCCCACCATTATCCCTCCAACCGCCATGTAGAGGAGAAGAACAACACCTCGCCGTGAGGAGAAGAGCAGTAGATCGCGTGAGGGGGAAAAGTTGAAGGGTCGTCATTGATGCACAATCTGACGGCCCAAATGTGTGGTCGCACAGTGCACCCATTTTTTGTGATGTCACATTAATATATATATATATATGTGTGTGTGTGTAGAATATTAGTGTGCTACCACACTTTTTTGTGGTAGCACCCTGCTCCCACACCTTCAGGATCGTCCGATCTAAGATGGATGATCCTAATGAAGGCGCATCTGGTTCAGAGTTTGAGTGCAAGGCGCGTCCGGTTCAGCGCAAGGGTTCAAGCGGTTCAGTGCAGGGTTCGAATGTGTCTTCTGCGCGTCTCCTTCCTTCTCCCACTGGAAACATCGACTTCCTCGGGCGATCTCCTCAGTGCAGGGTTCGATCGACTTCCTCGAGCGAGTCTCCTTCTCTCTCGCCGGCGAGCTCGCATTCGACCTTTGCCGGTGACGTTCCTAGGGGGCCGACGCCCCCTTTTTTCTTTATCGCCTATCATTTGAGAGCGAAGGGGTCGACGATTGTGCGAGCGAAGGGCGGCAGCGATTGACGAGCTTGCATGAAGGGCGGAGGCAGATCGGTCAAATTGCATCTCCAGTCTCCCCTTCAACAGCGGCAGATTCAGATTCACTTGCGTCACGCCGCTGACCTTCGTCGCACTATCGACCTTCGCGTTGCCGACCTCTGTCGCGCAGATCTAGATTTTTGCTCCCAGCTCGCCGCCGACCTCTGTCACGCTGACCTCATCGTTGCCTGAGCTCATCGTCGAACCGTCATCCTCCTTTGCCCACCGTCGAACAGTCGCCACATTCTCATATCGTCGCCCTTCCACTCGTCGAACCACTCGTCAGCTCGCCTCCCTTTTTCGCAGTCGCCGGCACAACAACAAGTCACCTACGGGAGGACACATAAATCCTGGAAACGGCCGATGTCGGAAGCCCATGCCGAAAGCCTCACACACTGACGTCGAAAGCCCATGCCGGAAGCCTCACACGCCGACGTCGGAAGTTCCCTCCAACCCTGCGCAGACATCGGAGCCTCCAACCCCCTCCAACACGTCGAACCGCTTGATCCCTCCAACCCGTTGAACCGCTCGATCTTGTGCTCTAAACAGCTCGAAATCATCTCCAAAACTGACGCACGCACATCAGAGCCCTCAATCTCATATCGGACGACCCTAAAAACGTGGATGCATAGTGCTGGTAGCACACTAATATTTCTCTATATATATGTGTGTTTATATATATACCTTCAGAATAAGATTCTTAATTTATTATTTTTTTATATAGTAGCTGAAGGATTTGTTTAGATGGATGAAATTGGGGCAGTAAAAGTAAGGTAACAATAAATCGACAATAATTGGTTGCACAAATGTCTCGAATTGCATTTACTACATGGTGTAATTTTTATCTATCATTATTCTCCCAATACCTTGTGATTGACACTTCGCATCCTCCAAATTAATGTGGCATTCCATCGAAAAAAAACACTGAAACGACTGTTAAGTTTTAACCCCACAAAAAAGTTGAATTTATATACATTATTATAATAATAAACCAGTTTAAAAAATAATAAAAAGAACAGATTATTAATGTGATGAGAAAACAAAACAAGACCTAGACCCACATGATAGGTCCAATTCTAAGGTCCCTTGGACTTTAAGGTTATGAACTTGCCACGTCGACTGGATCCACGCCCTGGGTTGTATTTGGAGTCCCTGTCAAGGTACGGCCCCAAGGCCCTTTTTAAATAGCAAGATCTGCTGGTTCGTTTCCACTCGCAGCCGGAAAGAGAAAAAAGAAACCCTTCTTTTTTGTTGCTCGTGAGATCAGAAATGGTGGAGCGTGGCGAGGAGCACCACCCGGCAGCGTCCTCCAAGGGGGCCGCCCCGGACGAGGCCCCAGCGGCACCCGCCTTTCCCTCGCTTTCCATCTGGCCGCCGTCGCAGCGCACGCGGGATGCCGTGACCGACCGCCTGGTGGAGACCCTCTCGTCTCCGTCCGTCCTCTCCAAGCGCTACGGCGTCGTTCCCCGGGAGGAAGCCTCCGTTGCTGCGCGCCTCATTGAGGCGGAAGCCTTTGCCGCCGCGGGAGCTGCCGTCGCCGGCGACTCCATCGACGAAGGGATTGAGGCGCTCCAGATCTACTCCAGGGAGATAAGCAAGCGCATGCTCGAGTCGGCCAAGGAGAGGGCCGGTGTGACTCCTGCTTCCGGAGTCGCGTCCGGCGCTACCGTTGCGGCCAGCGATCCCTCGGAATCCGCGGCCTCCACGGCGGTGGCCGGAGAGGATGTCTCGTCCGTCGAATCGTAGGCCATCGTTTACTTGCCCATGCTAATTTCCTCTATTTGTCATCGCTTGATTGTTGTTGGTGCCCTAAACTTTTGTTGTTAGCTCCTTATGTTTGAGTTATAAACCATTATAACTCCTTGTCATGTTGCTATTTTGACTACCTACATGTGGAAGAGAGTTGCTTCGAATTCGTTTTAGATGATGTTCTTATTGTTCTTCTATGGCATAAGATGACTTTTTTTCTGTTGCGTTACCAATCATGATTAATAATGCGTACAATATTTGTGGAAAGCAATCTGCAGATTTGTTTTTTTAATGCTTTTATGACTGTTAATGAGAAGAGTCAGGATGTTCATAGCTTGCATTACATCGGCATTGGTACAATTATGGCAGGCCGTTTATATGATTGTTGGATCCTCAAGTAGTATGAATTGGATTGCTGTGTGTTTCTATTTCTATTTGGAAAATTGGGTTGAAATGCTCCTTAGTCATTTCAAAACCACTGTATCTCTAGGTGACAGTAGGAGGAAATGAATGCCTAACCATTTCCTTTGTTAATTTTTTGAATAGCAATGTAGTCGTGATTCCAGGAAGGAAACTTGTAGTAAGATTCATACTATTGTTATGCACATACGTGGTGTGGCATTATTTTCTAGATATCTTTAAGGAGATGTGTTCATTGTATGTTCTCTGTTCTTTATTGCTTCATTTTTTCTTGTCTTTTCTGTTCTTTAGTTGTTAATGTAACTGAACATTGTTTTTTTTAGAAAAGGAAGGATGGTCGCCAAATTATGGGCCATACAATTTTTATTAAAATGATATCATGGAGAATTTACAATTGTGAGTGTGCGGAGGCACCGGAAAATGAAAAAAAGGGGGGTGTGCAAAGCCACATGGCACCCGCTGGTGCAGTGACCACTGTCGATGCTTACTCAAAACCTCACACTCTCTAAGCAAAAAGGAAATGTGTCGAACTATGTTTTCTACATGACACCGCGCCCCACCAAAAATAGTGTGGTTGCGATGTAGCCATATGGCCCAGGTGACTGCCAAAAATCTCGCCAATGGGAGTCACCAACAATGACACCTGCACCTTATAATAATGACCCCCAGAAAGCATGAGACGTCGATAAATCCAACCCTGTGAGATGTGTCTGTCTTCAAGCCTCCCTTCTGTTCCTTGCTGCATAGAGCATAGGATACATCAGTTCTGGGTGCTCATCTCACCCTGTAGACCTTGGCGAGTACTCTCTATGCTGCGTAAGCCAAGCAAAAAACTTGAACTTTGAGTGTGTTGCGAGACCTCCAAATTAGCTTGCAGTCTATGAAGAGGCTCTTTGGAGCAGTACACTCTGGGAGGAAACGAAGGTAGATGGTGCAGGATGAGAACTGACTAGAGAGCCAAGTCCACCATTTGTCCTGGTGGCATATGGTCTAAAGTGAGAGATCCTCTTGTGCAGAACTAAGAACTCCGTGATAAGTGAGAAAAGTGACTAGGATCAGGTACATTGTGATGTGGGGAGGAGGTGGTGAGAGAGAGAGAGAGAGCGAAGGTGGCATTGCTGGCGTTGGCAGTGACACCACATGTGGACGCCCCATCTACAGGGAACCTCTACCCTAGAGTTCCACCTAGATGAGGAGGGGGGTTGCACTTTTGTCACTAGGGCTCATACAGAACCACCGTAACTAAATAATTTGTGCTACAAAGTTTGTAGCATTGATCATGCTATGCAGACATTTTACCAAATTGATCAAATAACAGGAACCAATTATCAAGCTGAAAATTATGTGCGTTTGGGGAAGGGAATTCTAATCATTGAATAAACTTTGCCTGAATAAACTATGTTTCCTGGTTTGCATGTAGCCTTGAGTTGCTAAAAAAAAAGTAAATTTGAATGTGATGCCAGGGATGGGATTGAAGAGTTTTAATTTTTTGTGCAGTTGACAGTTAAGATGAACAATATCAGTGGGCTTGACAGTTTTCTTGACGTTCTGAGCAGTGTTAAGTACAAAACAAATTCCTAAAGAAATATAGAGGTTGGATTTCTAAGCGTTTGTTGAGCTGATAACTTTTTAGGTTATGTTTATTGAGCAGAATTTGATCAACATCTTTACCCTCTCTTCGAAGGGAAAAAAAAAATTGTCGAGCCAATCAACTACCAAATATCAAGCCTCATTGATGCTCGAATATAGTGACTTTGCGAGAAGGGAATTTATATCTAATCTCATGTGGTATCAAAAAGGTCATGAAACTTTTCCTACCTCCTCCACTTTGGAATGCTAAGTGCTCTTGTTTGGGATTGAATATGTGGTGGAGATGTTACTGTGGAGTTTTTCCTCTAAATGTGTTGTCGAATGAGAATCCTGATGTGAGCAGCTGGATTCCAGTTGACAAGAATAAGATCTTATTATTTATCTAGCATTATGGTTGTTAAGGGGTGAATGCTAACTAGAAGCAAAGAAACATCATTTGTACTGAGAAAGCAAAGGGACATGGTTAAGTCTTCATGTAAATCAGACATTTTGCGTACAAATAATTATGGTTCTAGTAGATTCTGTTTCATGGCGATTATTAATCCTGTTATTTGTCCTTGTTAACCTTTAAGATAAGTGTATGTATCTACTTGTATATATGTATCGTCAGGACGGTTTTTCTTTCTTCGAATGAAAATAAGTCGTTAACGGTGGTAAGCTCGCGTTTCTTTGTATCCTTTTCTGTTAATAATCCATGGCAGTGAAATGTGGATAACATTGATAAAGCTGTCGTATGAGTTATGTTTTTTTTTTCCGAAGGTAGTATGAGTTATGTTTTATTTTGTAAATGGGCGATCTTCTGAACGAAATCCCTGTCAGCCATGTTTCCTACAAAAATATTTTCCCGACTTTGAATGCCATGCTAATTGTCAGATGCAGCAGTTAAATATATAGAGCTTGAGCTTTTCAAGAGTTAACCTGTATCAGGATTTGTATGAGGGGGCCTCATTATAAGGTCCATGCTTATATACTGGGCACATATTACTTCAGTTTTGAGTAGGATTATTTATTTTCTTGATTATCCACTTGAGGTCTTGACTAATTCAAAGTTGGGATAATCCGGGATGTGAAAGGATACTAAAATAATCTAGTGGCCTTAGAATTTCAAGCTTCAGATTAATTAGAGTTCATTGAAGGCATGAACGGAGTCGAGTAGTCCATTTACTTATCAATGGGTGGGGCAATAAGTAGATCCCATCATGTGTGTGCAAAATATACATCTTTCATGAGAAGTTCATCCGTCGCTCATATTTAGGCATGATTCGGAATAACACAGATTAGATCATTTAAATTATGATTGGCACTTCTGAGTAGAAACCCCTTTTTTCTGTTGGCTGTGATAAATCCAAACACGACCCTAGTCACTTTTATTGACGTTCCAAGGATGCTACTTGTAATATCTTGCGAGACCACAATTGAGATTACATACGGTAAATTAATCACCCAATAACATTAGGATCGAACTATTATGGACTTGTGAATTCATATCCATGTGAGCAAGAAATGCCAAATGCGTTGCGGCTTTCGGAAGGTTTAGTAATCAAATTGTGTAACAATGTGCGACAGCATCATGGGGGAAATCAATTATACCCTCTGCTCAGTCCTAATTAAGATTGAGTTTGACATGATTAGGACCCCACCACCACCACCAAAATTATTGACCTGCCACAAAAGAAAAGTGAGAAAAATCTCATAATCACAAAACAAAAGCTCTCTCCCAAATTTAAGGACGCCAAGCTACCCTACAACATCATGCTACTCTTCTTCTCTTCATGCATCATGTAGTTCTTATATAGCTGTCACTGTTATTATTTAAATTAATATAAACAGTAAAGTGAACAGTATTTCGCATCCATAGACAAAAGAAGTAGCAACACGAAAAAGTTTTAAACACTCTCACTCAGTGTTTCTTTGCCGTAATCATTTGGTTTCATTTTTTTCATGGACTTCTCTGATGTTGTGAATTGTAATTGTCCAGCTTAAACTAATCTAAGCAAACAATTCATGGTGGCCTTCGGTATCTTCTGGTAAGAGGTGTACTATTAATTTGAATGCCCCTCACCAAATCCTCCTTTTAGGTGAGCTTAATGAACAGATTGCGGACAGACTTTTCTCATCCTTGAAATTGGGGGACATGTGAATTTCAAGTGCTAGGTTCTGATGTTCCTAATTATAAGTAAAAAGGAAAAAAAATTTTCTATGTGCTTATAAGAACTTGGAAACAAAGCAAAGGAAAGCTTACTTGGATACGAAGCCAGCCACTATATTGGAAAAATATCCTACGCATAGATTTTGCTTCGACATTGGAGCTGTTGGATCCAATGCAGGCGTTTAGATCACACCCCAACCAACCAGAAAAAACAGAAGTTGGACTCCCTCCATGTCCAGCAAAATTTGAGCACAGTTGCAGTGGATATCGGGATGCTGTTATAGAAATTGAAAAAACACTGCAACAGCGGACCGTCACTTCCTTTTCTCCTACCAAGAGAGAATATGGGGGAGGTCATCAAGATACTAAGAAGATCCATCCATGCATTCTCCCAGAACTACCACTCGCTGGCGCTGGTAGCTACTTTCCTTGCCTTCCCGGTCTCGGCCGCGAGCCTTCTATCGCAGTCCGTGAGCTTCGCTGGCTCACCGAACTTCCGGACGGCTTCGCATTGCTTCCGGCTGCTGTTTGAGGCTGCCGGATTCCCTTCGTCCCCGTTGTTTTCCCTCCTGAGCTTCAAGCTCTCGCTCGCCATATTCCTTTTCATGTCCACTCTCCCCTTCACCCTCACCTTGCTAATTCTGGCCAAAGCATCCATCTTCAGGATCATCCATGGGAGGCATCCAAGGCTCAGGCCGTCACTGTCGGCGTTGATCACGTCCCTCCTCCATGTCTACCCGTCCCTACTCCTCGCGCATCTCTCCGGCTGCCTCCTGATCCTCTCGGCAAACGCCGCAGTCGTGTCCGCACTGTTTCTATCCTTCAACACCTTGGACATACTCCACGTCTCGTCGACCACCTCCGCGCCGTTCCTCTCTGCGGCGGGCGTCGTCTCTTACGACGACGACAGCGGCGGGTGCCTCGCCATTCTCAAGGCCCTCGTGCTCGGATTAGCGTCCGTCGAAGCGTTGTTCCAGTACAGGGTGGTCAGGCCGTACCGCCGGTCCGGCGTGATCCGCGGGTCGGCGATCTGGGAGGCCTTCTGCATCACGTACATGCATTCCCTCCTCCTCGTCCTCGACGCCGTCATTGCCTGCACGTTTGTCATGAACTGTAAGAGCGTCCAGAGGTCTCCGTGGGCCGAGTGCCGTCGCCCAAGTCGCAAGGACTGGGAAGACGAGGTGCCTGTGGAAGTCTGACGTACGGTCATCTGTTCATTGGCGCTTCATGCCAATTTTTATACGTCTCCGCAGTGTTTGCACGCTCTAAATCCAAAAATCCAAACGAGTTCTAAAGACATGTAATCAACTTATTATCAGATTACTAGAAGAAAAATAAACAAGAAAAGAATCACATTAGCTTCTGAACTGATTTGTCCACGACTAGATAATATTATGACTTTATGCTAATTAGCTAGATGAAATTTCAAATCTTTAATTAAACCTCTAAGTTTTCGGACAAAGCTTTGCAATGAATCACAGCATAATGGTGAAAGCAAAGAAGGTTCAAGGTCAAAGAACTTAATACAAATTCATTTTTATCTTGGAGAAAAATGATAGCCAAGTCCATGAGCTAAAATATATAATTCCTTTCGAATAATATGAATCTTGACAGAAATCCAACCGGGCATTGATCTGAGACAATGGTTTCATTTTGGAATGCACGAGCCAAACAGAACACTATTACTTCTCTGTGTCAACTGGAAATTTTCTTGCGGTAACCGGAGGTGTCGCGGACCATAAAAAGAGCCCGTTTCCATCATGAAATAAAAAAATCTTATATATATTAAAAGAAAAGAAATCTTAGGACAAAAAGAAATAATTTTTTATATCCTATAATATTGTCCTAAACTACATAATTTAAACAATCCAAATCATTTTTTGATTGTAGTCTATATCTAAATAATTAAAATAAATAATTGGTTTGATCAGCACCAATTACTCACAGATATGTTAAAAGTTTGGATAAATTAAACCAAATATCCTCAACTTCGCCATTTTTTTAGTATTATCCTTCAAAGACTACATTTCATCTTATAACTTATTTTACAGAATGCCCTTTCGATCGAAAATATCAAGTATCATGTTCATTCAACTGACATGGCATTTAGTTTTCTTAAAAAAATATAAAATATTAAAATAATAGTAAAAAAGAAAAAAAAGAAAAGAGAGCCCTCTTACGTGGTCGTCAACAGTTATCCTCTTCGGCGCTGGAGAGAAGGGGGCGCATCACACCCCCCTTCGGTGCTTCCTCTGGCGTTGAGCCGGCCCCCTCTTGAACCACCAATTTTTTTTATTTTTTAATATTATTTTATTTTTTAATAATATCATGTCGGACTTTTCTGCTTGTGTGGTGGATAGAGAAATTGTCACGTGACGCTATGTCAACATAGTCATAAAAAATTGTATATCAAAGGTCAAAATAATAGTTGGTGAAAAAAGTTAAAAGATAAATGATACTCTTGTTACACAATAAAATTGGAGGGTAGCGTTAGGAAACGTGAGGGTATGTGGTGTAACTTTTCTTAAAAAGTTCATATAATAATTAAATCTTTTATGTAAACAATATAATCATAATTATTATTGTATTCTATTGATATCTATAAAATCACTAATTTGTTGGATCCAGACCAACTACTTATAAAAGTGGTCGTGATAATTAAATTAATTATTAATGTATTCTATAATTATTAAAATAATTAAAATCACTAAATTATTAGATTAGGATCTACTACTCATGAGACTACTAAATTGTTCGCATAGTAATGAAATCTGAGGCCAACTATTAAATTCTTTCATTATTTTTTATATTATTTATTTATTTATTTTATTGGCTCATGAAAAGGTTAACAAGAAGATTAAGTAGTACATAAAGCAATAAGTTATATTTGATAATTTATATTTTAATAAAATTTATATTATGATCTATATGATCGTTGTACGATTTCTTCAGCTTCTGCACTTGATCGATCAATCGGACTATCGATCGGTATTGTCGCGGCGTCAACCAGGCCAGGCTCAGTTTTGATCGGTCGACCAACATCTCCATTCGGTCGACCAGTATTGTCTCGACTGACCTTCTTTGCTTCAACCTTCAAGTTGATCGACCTGCACTATTTTGAGCATAACATTTTGGACAATTATCCAAATTAAATAGCTAACATGATTCTCTACAACTTTGATATTTATCATTTATCCAGAATCTAATAAAATTATAGTCAATTATTTAACCAAAATTAGTACATAAAGGTATCCATTTTTCTTTAAACTTTTTCAGCATTTGACTTTAATCTTTCAATGTTTATATCATCAAAATATAATTTTATATGACATTAAAACTTTACTCAACAATCTCCCCCTTTTTTTTTGAAGACAAATTGAGAAAATGAAACTTATACAAGTTACGAAAAAGTTGTAAAATATTATAAAATTAATTTTACTTCCCCTAAAACATAACTTTCCTTACAGTAATAGATATTAACATAAGTACTAATTGTAAGGTACTCTTCATATAAATTTAAATTCATATTATATTTCACGTAGCTTTTCTTACAATGATAGATATTAACATAAGTACTAATTGTAAGGTACTCTTCATATAAATTTGAATTCATATTATATTTCTCTCCATTTTGTTTCATAAAAAAATAGTTTACACATGAAGCATTTGACAATATGTAACTCTTCCGTAATCATGTCATCTTTAAAAATGTTATTCTCCCATTTTTCCATATAAGAAACATGTAAAGTTACAAAAAAAATTTGTTTCATATATAAAATATGCGATAGGCAAAAATAACTTCCCCTAAATTTATGGTTATTTTATAATAGTAAAATGAAATTAAATTGATCTAAAAGTCTTGAAAGCCACAAGTCTAAAAAACATTGCATTAAAAATCAAAATTTCGCATAAAACTTTGATGCAACAATGATATCAAATGATATGTTAAAATAAAGTTAGAAGAATTTAACTATCACTATGATCATTTTTTTCTATTTTATATATTCCTCTTTTCTTTCAAAGAAATAGTGATTTTGAAATTTTAAATAAAATAAAACAGTAAATGATACTTTTGCCATAACCTTCATGTCTTCACATTTTCAAATTCAATTATCCTTTGCTTTGCATGTGAGGCACACCTGAAAAACAATTATGTGACCTTTGATACTCAAATTTTTTTGAGTCCTATTTTGTTACTCAAGGTTCCTTTTGAAAGCCGCGTCAATTTCATGCTCATATTAATAGATTTTCTAATTTGACATTTAAATGAATAATGATAATAAGCATTATTCATATTAATGACAAATATAAGTGATCTAATAAAGTGATTATGATCATATCCAAACTTCAAAGTATCATTATAGGAGACGTGAGAATGTTTAATATAAAAATGATCATAAAAATTTTTATTCTTCAAATAATAATCTTTGGCATGTTTTGGCTCTGAAGAATAAGAATATTTCAAATAATATCATTTTGTGTTTTTGACATTTTTCTTCAAGTTCATTTTCTTTTTATAATCATTAGAGTTTACAAATATTTTAATAGGCTTTTGAACGTTCCTAGTATCTTTAAAAGACATAACACTTTTAACATATAAAGCATTTTGTAAATGAGTTATTTTCTTTTGCGATTCATTTTGTAATATAATAACTTTGAGTTCTCTATCTTTAAAACTTCATCATTTTTAATTTCTAAGGAGAGTGAATTAATTTTCTTTATCAAATTTTCATTTTCAACTAAACATTCATTCTTTTCATTTTTAAAATTTTTAAAATCATTTTTCATAATATGAAGATCATTCATCAATGTTTCATTTTGAACTAGACAAGTATCTTTTTTTTCTTTCAAAATTCAAACTCATTTTTCAAAGCAATATATTCATTAATATTCCATTTTTCTTTTTAAGAGAAAGATGCTTTTGAATAAGAGAAGCAAATTCTTTATGAACATCAAAAGCGATATCAACATCATCATCACTATCACTACAGGAATAAGATAAAATTGATGTTACCTCATTATCCTCACTTTTTGCCATTAAACATAACACCTCATCTTTTGATGTCGTAAATGTAGAGGTACCGTTTTCTTCATTGTCCGCATCCGATGTGCTCTTTTTGTCAAATCACTCCTTTCATAACTATTTAACAAAACTTGCCAAATCTCATGAGAAGTGGAGCATTTAAAAATAAGATTCATGTCATAAGAATCTAAATAGGAATAAAATACATTTTTGACAATGTAGTCAAGTTTTTCAACCGACATTTGAAAATTGTTATATTCAAAAAATGGAAGAACAATAGAAATACCATTTAAAATCTTCTTTCGCTTTTCGAACCATTTTCTATAATTTGCCTTCATTCTAAGTTTTCAAGAAGAAAATGAATAGTCCTTAAAATTCGGTAGATCGAAAATGGAAGAAACTTCTTCAAAAAATGGTGTCATGTTCTAAAAGATGGTTAAGTTTTTAAAAATAAATAAGAGCAACCTCATACCAATTGTAAGATCCCAAAAGCACCAAGAGGGGGGAGGGGGAATTAGTGTTAAAAACTGAAAATGTCGATTCCACAAAATACGTTGTAAAAACTTAAAATCAATTCGTTGATCCTTTTAAAATCAATGCAATTTAGATCATAAACATAATATGAGAGGGGGGAGAGAGAGAAAGCAACACGGTGGTTGTTGACAAGGTTCGGCCATACCTTAGCCTACATCCTCGCTCCGACTTCTCGACCTCGAGGACGCCGGAGATTCCACTAAACTCTTCCTCTGTTCCAAATGGGGCAAGGAAGAAAAGTCCTTTACATCAACCACATTTTTTCTGTTTCGAGTGGCAAGGCTGTCTCTCCTCTTAGGAAGCTAATCTTTTCTCTTGTTCAAAAGGTAAGATATGAAACTTCTTTTACATATGAGCTCTCTCTATTTTTCTGAACAATTATTTCTCTCTTTTACAATGACAAGCTCACAAGAGTAGAAGAGAGAAAGACTAAAATAAAAACTTTAAAGAAAGGATTTTTTTTATAACTTAAAGTTTTTGTTTTGATAACATTGTGGGTCTTTACTTCTGACTTTGGCACTTTTTTATAGGCTTTGGTATGTGAAAAATTCTTTCAGAAATTGTTCAATAATTTTCTCCTTCAAAATTGACCGTTACTGTTCATTTGAGCTGTGAACCGGTCGACTGCAATAATGGACCGGTTGATCTGTCTATATGATCGTTGCACGATTTCTTCATCTTTTGCACTTGGTCGGTCGACCGGACTATCGACCGATAAATCGACCAGTATTGTCTCGGTGTCAATCTGGGCAGGTTTAGTTTTGATCGGTCGACCGGTATTGTCTCGACCGGCTTTCTTTGCTTCGACCAATTGGTTGACCGACCTGCACTATTTTGAACATAATATTTTATACAATTATCCAAATTAGATAATTTTGAATCCTATAGATAGCTAACATGATTCTCTACAACTTTGATATTTATCTTTTATCCAAAATTTAATAAAATCGTAGTCAATTATTTAATCAAATTTAGTGTATAAAATTATCCATTTTTCTTTAAACTTTTTCAGCATTTAACTTTAATCTTTCGAAGTTTGTATAATAAAAAATATAATTTTATATGGCATCTAAACTTTACTCCAACATTAGGATGTGTGCTCACGTAGATTTTCACCGTGATGTTAAGTTTTAATTAGCCATTATATTATGTTATCATTACAAGTATGTGTTAAGGTTATGAAATGTCGAAAAAGAAAATTATAAATGCAACACCGTCTAGATTTTGACCTTTAAATCAGAGTTAAATTTTGGGATCTTTACAAAGAGGGGAGGGGAGAGAGGGCGTGCATATGTCATGGGAGGATCCTGAACGGAAGTCCTCTTGTATGGACGATTCATTTTTTACTTAAGGGCTCATGGGGTGGACGTATGAGAAATTAGATGAATGGTTGTGGATGAATGAGCACATCTTCAAATGATTTCGAAGTGACAACTAGACACACTAAAATCTGCATTAAAAACAAATTACTTAATTACAAAGACTTTGGGGGAATATTAAATATATTATCTAGTCTCTACTAATATATTATACATAATTGGTATATCATCATAGTTTAAATTAAGTGCACTTATTACAAGATCGTTATATCAATCAATTTTATATATACAAAAGTGAGGTTCAAAGAAAAAAAATTACATGAGAATAGGATGTCTATAGACAATGTCCAAAGATGAACATACAGCATCAGACATGACGCGAAATATGGGTGATAATTTTCTCCACCTAAGTCGTTGATGTCATCAGCACCATTGCTCTAAGGTCGAGCTAGGACTTGAATGTTGGCACCATTTGATGAGACTACATCGCCGAGGGCTTCGTCTTTGTCACATTCGGAGTTGCCTTATGTTAGTTTATTACAACATGAGTCATCACACCTAGAAAGGCTGACCTTAAGAAACTATCATGGAATATTGAGTGTTGACGAAACCTTTAGGAAAGCTCCAATAGATAAGTCACCTTCAGAATTCAAAAGGTACCTTGAAAATACGTCTTCTCGTTGACTTTACTGAAATTTACCATCAACTAAGTCATCCACTTGATATCTATGATCAAGCATCTTTTCACTTGCTCGGTTTTTTAACATCTCTATGTTATAGGAACTAAAACAAGAACTATAAAAAGGTATCGTTAAATATCAATGTCAATACTACATTATTTTGTCCTTTACTTTCTATACCAAAAAAGACGATGACAGTCAATACGAGCCAAGATAAAAAGATTTAAAAAGGTTATTTTACCTTATCACATTTCCTCCTTGTCACTTTTATTTCTGCTACCTACAAACTACCCAAGCTGTGATCGGAAAAGAGGCCTAGAGTAGCTGTTTATATACCTTTAAATTTTATGTCTTTATTAATTACTTTGTTTTTGTTATTTAAGCGAGTAAATGTTGCAAAGTGAATTGATTGCATTATCGAGTAAAATGGTCCTGAAACATAAACGGAAGTCACAAGTAGTAGTCTGTTCGACTGAACAAAAAAGAACAATTATATAACTCGTCATACACATTGTACAAAATGTAACTTCTGTTCTGGTATACATATGGAGAAAAATTACAACGGTAACAGTGGCTAAGAGGGATGGCACATTAACAACAGCCATCTCTTCAGCAAGCACATAATAATATACAGTGATACAAAAGTGGACCTTTTGTCCAAAAGTGAATCATCCCCCAGAAGCGTGATATTCTGGTTCCTGTGAGCTAGACTGCTGCTGCAGCTTCTTCTGCAGCTTTGCTAACTGACATTCCAGCATATATATTCACTTCGGAAATCAAAATACCAGTCAGGGCATTGTCTGTTGCTGCCTAAGTTTGTGGACGTAATAGAAGGGTTGATTGGATTACACACCGCCGGACACAGGAGCGGCATATACTACATTATGGCTGCTATTCCTAGCAGCCGGCAGATCATGATTGTGTTTCCCCTCATATGTTGTTATAACAGCCTTAGAGTCTGTTGAAGATCTCTCAACATGCTTTCTGACATTGCATCCTCCATAAGTACACTTGTAATAGCTCCTGCATTGAGAAGAATTATTATCTTATGGACACACCAATGGAGTGTGAGGTGAACCAAATAGTGGGAGAAGGGCGAATTGTTTTCTTGTAAATCAGAAAACTAAATTTCGTGTTGAAAACCATGCAGAAAAGTTTTTTTGATGAAAAACAAGTAAATATTTCTTTTCATACAGAAAGCAAAGGCACAGTATGTGGCCTATTCTCAATCCATATACTGCAGGCTATATTGTTTTTAAAGCACATCTGTTGCTATAGTGATAGCTGGAACCATTAAATTTGAGTATCAAGAGATGCAGGCATGCACAGTTACAATTCACCAGCTAGGAGCACGCCCGCTAACTTGAAATCGAGATATTCTCAAAAAAGAAATCTAGATTGCATATTTTCCTTGTGTATACTGACATATCTGAATAAGTAATATTGTAGATACTCTGACAAATATAGTTAACATCTGTTGTCATGCAAATTTCGTTCCATACAATGATTAAAACTATTGAATACTTCTCAAAAAAAAAATTAAAACTATTGAATACTTCTATGCTCAACCGGTGATTTCCAAATTTTAGTACATACGTTTCCAAGATCATGAGTGAAGGATGAAACATTAGGTCAAACATCCTCAAAGAAACTATGATTATTTAGATATCAAAAGACGAATGCTTGCACAGGGCTTGAGAAGGCAAATTCTTCTTATAGTAGTTATAGGTATATACAACCATTTGCATCTGATCATAGGGTTTTCCATAAGTTGAATGCAAAGACATTACCAAGTTCTAAATCTCTCACATGATTTTCTATTATAGGTAACTAGATCATTCGGAAATAACAACAGCAGAAATTCTGAATAACTAAACATTCTACAACCAGATGGGTTTCCTAATATAATAATCAGTGAAGCTTTTGTAGAAATGGAAGAATACAACAAGGACAACTTGGAGGCAAAAAAATACAAAGCCCATCCTTTCCTTTTTCAAATATATGGTGTATTTATATATGTATATTGTGTATATATATACACACAGCCGGCGTGCTAAGTTGCTTCAAAATTCAAACAGTCTTAGATGATGTTAAAGATAACAACATGACTACTATGCATAAGTTTTTTTTTTTGAGAAGTAAAATGGGGTGAGAGAGGATCGAACTCTCGACCTCAGGATAACTCAGTAGCTATGAGGGTGCCTACGCGCTAGCCAACTGCGGCACCAACTATGCATAAGGGTTTACAGAAGGAAAAGATACATTTTAGCATCCAAACCCGTTGACATTATATTTCCGTAATATGTAAACGACTATTGTATAGGTACGGGTACGGTACCAGAATGGGTACAAGGTACGTTTAATTTTAAAAATATAGGGTATGTGTAAGTTAATATATATTAGATATATAATATAAATAAATTAAAATTTCATAGCTAATAAGAAATGTTCGAAAAAAATAATAAAGAAAAAATATTTAAGACAATAAGGTACGAGGTGTGCACTCTTTGTAGTACGCAGTTTCGTATTTGGCTTCAATTGTTGAGAAGCATACAGATGGAACACTTTGAAGTCGAAAATTCTAAGTTAGGACCACCACTTAGATTAAAATCAAAAGAACATAGGCCACTCATCCAATCAATTCACACGACTGAAGACATAAGTGATGGAGTGCTTATTTCCATAAAATGGGTTAAAGCTGTGGATATCACACTCTTATTGATGAAAATAATACGTAGTGCTGGTAAAAGTAACACAGATCATGCTCAAAGGAATCTTACCCAAACCACAAAACGTAGACAATTTAGCCTTTATGATAATCTCTTCCGCCTCAACTCTTTGATATGATTGTAATGATTTGCGTTAAGCCAATACTGCTAACCTATTTTCTGATATCGATAAGTGAAATCATGCTTTCATTTGAGATGCTGGCTCACCAGACATAGATTATAAAAGAAACTGTATATTAAGTGCATGAGTTTATGGCCCATCACAATTTATGAGTACTAATGAAATCCCTCATCTCTCTGTTGAACACTAACTAAATTCCATCACAATCACTCTAAAATGTTCTGTTAAACTTGTAGGTGAACCTTATTACGAAACTTTAATGCCTCACAAATCCTTGAATCTTCCATTTGCATACAATTTGGGAAAGGTGATACTCTCTTTATATCAAGATTTCACAAGAAAGACTCTCATCTGATTACCTCTGGGCTGTATCATGAGTATGACACAGCATTCTTAGTTCTCAAAATAGTCTGAAGTCAAGTAGAAGATCCATTTTCTAAGCAGAATCACCGGTGACCTTATATTAAAATCATCAATAATTAGCTTTAACCTAAAAATTATCATGACTCATTGTCATAATTAATCTTTGCAGAAATTTTCAGCAATGAAAATGATATCACAGCTTCTTTAAGGGTTGCACAGGAATAAATGCCAGATCTGAAAATATCATGTCAAGTTTGAAGACAATTATACACAAAAAAAAGCTATTTATAGTAAAAGCAACAAGTAAATTGTAATGAACTGATACCTTGGATTTGGATTTCCTTTGACCACTTTTTGCCCATACTTGCGCCACCTATAGCCATCATCTAAAAGATCAACCTCACTTGTTGTTTGCACAATGATCCTAGGTTCTGTTGTTTCCTTTGAAGAAGTTGATAAATTCCTGTCAACCATATGAATATATCTTTCATGAGCTTATGCACAAGCACCATGTTAATAAAAGATTTATCATGCATTCATAGTATTTTTACCTTCTTTTATGCTCAGGTTCAACCTCATCCAATGCATCAGCCTTAGTTTCTGCCACTTCTTTACTGTCACTTGATCTAAATAATTGTTCGGATGTCCCAAGGTCTTGGTCTCGTTGAGAAATTATACCATAGGAAGATGTATCATCAGTTTTATTGGATGTTGCAGGAAGGCAATGCGAGTCTTGTCTGTCTGTAGTAGTTTGACCAAGTTTTCCATTTGTCTCATATGATCCACTAGGCAAATTACCCCCTTCCCTGGCACGCTTATTTGGAGGAGGTTTCTGATGACTGTGCTGTCCCTTGTATACTATTTCAGATATGTGCCCATCTGGAGACCGTTCTATTTGTTTCTTCACTGGGCAGTTAAGATGGGTGCATTTGTAGTAACTTCTAGGATACTCACTGCCCTTCACAACCTTTTGCCCATATTTACGCCAATTGTACCCATCTTCTGCAGGTTTGCCAACAATGACAACTGCAGGCTGAGAAATTTGATCAGATTGGGAATCCTCCACAGATTCAGGTGTTGTGTTATTTGATTGCAGTGTTGGTATCTCTTGAATTGATTCTTGCACCAAGGAAGTTGCTGCTGCTGTAAAGAAAGAATATGGGGATTCTGCCTGACCAAGCATTCTGAATGGAGATTGAGCAGCCTGGGCAGTCACTTGAGCTAGAGCTTCTTGATGGGAAATTCGAAAGTTACTCTGCAGAAATTTTAGCAAATGATTAAATGAACAATTTGGACTGATCCAAGGTATTCCATAAGTAGGACAATACTTAATTTTTAAAAATTATCAAACGCCAGTTTCATTAGAGAACAAGTGAAATTTAGAACTGGGAAATGAAACTTAATGCAGAAACCAGTTGCTTGAACAAGATGATTGGGCTACCTTTATGTGGTTCTTATTTTAGAAGAAACCGATTAGAAGAAAAAAAAAAATGAACCAAGTAAAATGGCAGAGTTCAAATAAATGCTCATATTAACTCCAAAAGATATTCAACAAAAAAAGGGAAAATATAATTTATCTACTGTTAACAGTTAGGTCAATTGTATTTCCTACACTCAATAAGGATTCTCTTTTTTTCTTTTTTTTGAGGGGAAAAAGGATTATGGTTAATCATCCAAAACCTTTATTGAATAACCTCAATAAGGATTCTGAAGAGGGTAAAAAGGAGCAAGGGCATGCACTTTCCATCCTGCTTTTCACAGAGAGGTCATTTACATGTCTTAAATCATAATCTCTCGATCACTATAAATTGAACAACTTAATCTTCTGTCAAAAATCACAATTCCCTTTTTTCTAGCATCAGAGTCCAACACATGAGGTTTAGCCTCTCCAGAGTAACTTAAATGTTTTCAGTAATCTTACAATTCTTAATAGTTTCAAAAAATCAAAATGGCATCTTAAGTTAATGCCATTTTAAAAAGAAGAAAAACATCTCAAATCCAATCCTGATGTTGGAAGACACATTCATGTGATTCAACTGTAACTGTACTCTTTTAATCTGAACAGTTTATAGAACATGAACCGATCATTACAATGTAGAACCTAATAATTTGCAAGTCAAACTTAACAAAAACCAGTCCTTAAGCTAAAAGGTTATTCCTTTTTGACGTTAAACCCAACTGCACTCATCAATTAGTCAAATTACTCCAACTGGATGATAAATTCCAGAGATATAAAGAAACTTGCCAAAGATCGAATATCTAGTCCAATTCCACGTACCAGGGGAGATGAAAAGAAAGCTGGGGAATCGAGCAGGCTCGCAGGGCTTAGCCCCGGCGGCACCGCGAACATATGTGGCTGGGTAATCGCCAGGCTCGACGGCCGGTTCTGTTCCAACCTCGACGACCAACCGCCCATTCCCGTCTCCACCGCGCCGCCGCTTGTGCTCCGCTCAACCCTTCCCTCCCCCCTCGACTGTCGCTGCCCCACGTCGGGCACGGCGCCTCTCCTTGCCGCCGCCACAGGGGAGGACATCGCCCCCACGAGCAGCTGGGTGAAGGAGCGGCAGTCGGAGTCTGCATCCTCCGCGAAGAAGCTCGACACCAGCGTCAGCGGGCCGGGGCTCGCCTCCGCCGCCACGCCGCGGAAGAGGCTCTCGAACGAAGACCGCGGCGGGAGGACCAGCGTCGGCCGCAGCGGCACGGTGGCGGCGGGACCCACCCTCACCGCTGCGGCTGCCGAACTTTGTCCTCCGCCTGCTCCTGCTGCAACGCCGGAGGCGCCGCCCTCTGCCATCCGAGGTGGAGATCGAGAGAGCGCTGCTCCAAAGCAGTGATGGAATAGTGATGGTGGGTGGGAGGAGCAAGAAACGTTGACTTGCTTGCTTGGCCTTAAAATGGAAGCCAAAAATAAATAAATATTTTTAATTCTACTTCATCCAAAACTAAACGTCTTTGTTATCGTTCTATTTTTTTTCTTTGGTCTAGTAAATTAGAAATAAATAAATATGTACATAACGTACTGATTATTAAAAAAATGGATGATGAATTAGATAACTGAGATCAGCTTAAAGTTGAAAAATCCAAAATTATTCTGAGGTGATAAAAAATTTGAATTCTCACTTTCTTGAAAAAAAAAGTGAGGTGGGTCATTATGTGGGTGGAGTTTAGACATTTCGTGCACTCTTGCATATTGGAGTGGCAATAAAAAAGTATAAATTGAAGAATTAAAGAAAGATGGATGGTAAGAAAAATAATTGTATATTAATTTTACTTATTAAATTAATAAATAACTGTATATTAAATTAAACTATGTGTTAAATAATAAATATGATTAAGATCAAGTTATTTTAATAAATATGTCTAATTTAACGACTATAATTTATTTAGCCTCATTTAATATTTTTTATTATCAAATTACCCCAAATAAATATATATTTCATCTAAGAACTGTATAATTAACTTAATCATGAGTATTCTGTGACACCATTATCATTTCAAAAATCTTATAATTTAAAAAATGTTATTATAATTTTATTTATTAGACAAGAGTAAATAAATCTAATATGTACATATATAGAGTAATAATATTAATTTTTGAAGTGATAATAATAAGCTTCTATATTTACCGTGTATATGATGGAGGAAAATGGATCCGTAAAATTCCACATATATTATAAAAAATATTAATAGTTTCAACTATAAATAATAAAAAATTGTCTAATCAAAATTAGTAATAATTTTTTTAGACCTGAAATTATTAAATTTTGTGAATATTTACAAAGTTTGAACTCCTCGTCTTTGGAGCCTTTATTCTATTTTGTACCATTGGTGACTTTGCAAGTGCATGCACCAAAGTCCAAATTTCATGGCCAATAATTATTACAATTGTTTTCGATTCAATGCACAAATACAAACATTATAATTACTCTTTGTTTGTTCAGTAATAATAATAAAATAAATTTTCAAATAGATGGGGAAAATGGAGAGTAAATGAAATTAAAGTAAAAAAATGGAACGTTTGGTTCAAACAAAAAAAAAACTTATGTCCATTCCCTTTTTAAATAAAAATAAATCAAATATTGTAAGGATCTCGTATTCACTTACCTACAAGCCTATCTCAGTAGCTCTATTCAGTTTTATAACTTAATTTTTTAATTTACTTGAATCAATCAACGTATTAACTTATATTAATGAAATATTTACATATAATAAATTTTACAATAGCGAAAACATTCTTGTAACACACCCAAAAATTTACCTTAAAAGTTTAGGATAATTAGAAAAAATCCTGACCGTTCATTTATCCTAATCATAATAAAATGATTTATATATGTTATGTAACGGAAACACAAAAAAATCGTTTAAGATAAAATACTAATTTCAGCGGAAAACTTTATAACATTTATAGTTGCATCAACATAAAGCATGTGTTAATATTTAATATTCATAAACATCAAAGTCTAATGAATTCAATGATTACATCATGACTTTATTTCTTATTATGCCATGTGCCACTTCATAGTCATGAATTAAGCCGTCATCCATCATTAATATCAGTTACATGCACAAATTCATAACATAAAGTATATAAAGGTCATGCTATGCACATTATAAACATGATACTATATGACTTGTATAAGTAGTGTCACATATAAAAAAGAAACATGCATGTATGTCATGAACTTAACAATATGATCAACATGTCAATCATTCATATCATGCATTAATAACATGTAATAATCATCATCATACAAAAATATGATACATACATTGTCATTCAGTCTTTTCATCAATAGGCACATTAAGTAACTTGTACTTATTATATATTATCTTAGTAAATCTCCTTAGGGTTGCTTTATAATCCGTTGGACTTCACTTTCGTGAACATTAGTCTTTATAGTTCAATTCTTATCGGTAACAAATTTTTATCTTACAGTAATTGAATAATTATGTCATTGTCCTCGGTGTAGGTTAGGTACACCTTGAAGATAATGCTCCCCTCGCCGAAGGACGACTAGGAATATGCATATCATTTCTAGTATGATAATAGTTATTCCTAAAGGAAATACATATGTACAAAACGTAAGTAACAATTATTTCCTGATAGTTGAGGGGCACCAAGGAACAATATTCATTAATTGGGTGTATTATATTTGCAATCATAAAAAAATATTAAGTTGCTCAATCTTCATATTTTAATCTAATTACGAATGTGCATGTATCACATCAATCATCATTATTAATGCATACATTTTATACATATTTTACATGCATAATTTTTTTAATAGCTTTATCATGACATGCATTTATTTTCTAAAAATTTTTTGAGTCAGAAATTACTCACTTTTGTTCTACTTCTCCAAGATCAAAGGCTTGAAGGGTCCGAAGCACAAAACATGGAGAACAAGGTCAAAAGAGTCGATTGTCCAAAATCTCAGAAGGACCTGGGCCGACGGGTTTATGTCATACCCGGACTGGGTTGATCGATGAAACTGATTCCAACTCGGCCTATGCCCAACCTCTGAATCATTTATATCAGGCTACGGACATTTTGGCGTGTTTGACAAGAAATTAAACTCTTAAAATGACGTGCAATGCCAGGGGGATGTTCTACATTATAAATACAAGTGGTAAGGAAAGTTGTTGCAGCCAAGTACCCTAGCTGCCCAAAACAAGAGAAAGTTTTTCGTGATTACTATGCTGAATTCTGAAGAGATTTGGAGTCTTTTCGGCGATTCTATAGACCACACTCATGAGAGCAACATTTGTAACTCCTTTGATGATTTCCACGTTTATTTTTCCTAAATTGATATCAAAATAGTTCCATATGGAGTAATGTTATTGTTAGGAGAAAATTGAGTTGAATCATGTTTATCTCTCAATTTGTTTTGATACTAGACTTCTGTTAAATTGCAATTTATTTATGCTTAATGTTAGATGGAATATCGTACAATCTACATGATACAATTTATTTATTCTTCAAGTTTTTGCATGATTTTCCATTAGTTCTCTTATGAAATTCTATTTTGTTTCCACGGATTTCTGCTATTTCATAACCCAGGCCGAGTAATTATGAACCGGGGCAAGTTGTTATGATCTGATGTGGACCGAGTTGTTATGATCTGATCTTTCTATTTTTTGCTAAAATCGAGCCGGATTGTCCATAATCCGAATCAAGTTTAGAAGAACCCGGGTTGCCTCTTCTTGGCTTGGGCCACATTGTTTGCTAGTGGTGAGTTGAATATTTTTCATCATAACCCGCCCCGAGTTCTATTGATCCGAGGTCAGATCTGTATGTTGTTGTCGAGTAAAAATTATGTTTGTAACACATGCGAAATTTAGAACAGGAAGGGATTCAAAAATCAAACGAAAATCATAATTAATGAAGAAATCAATTCAGAATCAAATTCGGATTAAAAAAAAGGAAAGAAGAAATGACCGACAGGGGAGGAAAATCCTACCCTGATTCGATCTCGAAATCGGTCGGCCCTTTGGTCAACCGATACTATAAGAAGGGACGCGAGGGCAACCCTGGCGCCCCCTTGGATCTCCTGCCAGCCACCGCCCACTCCAATTCCTTCGCTCCTTCTTCGTTGCTGCCGACGAACGACGCGCCGACCAACAAAGCAGAGGTGGAACACTGAGACCAAAATGACGATCCATCGACGCACGGCGATTTCCCCTCGACATCCACAAGGACCAGACACACCTCCTCATCAGCCAGGAACGACCGGTGATCGTACGAACGATGAGAGAATCGCCGGCGAACTCGTTTCAAATGAAAAAGGTACTGTAGAGTTCCAAATCACTTAGACAAAAAAATATTGATCATTTAATGCATAGGAATAGTCCATCATGATCCTGAGATTGTCACCTTCATTTTTTGTATTTGACTCGTTGTGTTTTAATGATCGGAAGGCTGTCGGAATCAGAAGAGATGACCGACGGCCCTGTTTTATCGCAGAGACCGATCGACCGGTTCTATGAACGGTCGACCGATCATACAAAGGACCCACATCTGACCATCGGTCGACCAACCCCATGGGGGCAGTCGATCGATCCATTTGTCATTCGACGGATCTGAATTCACGAGAGGTCGACCAATATTACGAGAGGTCGACTGATCTAGCGCACAGTGCGCATTGCCGTGATGTTCAGACCGATCGATCGGTCTCTAAGAACGGTCGACCGACACATGGATACACAGAGAAATCGGTTGACTGGCTACATTCGCACGATCAATCGGTCCGACAAAGTTCCCAACAAAGAAGTCGATCGACCGGTCTCATAGAGCGGTCGACCGACGCACCAAGAACGGTCGATCAAACCAGAAGGAGCGATTGATCGGTCCAGAGAGCGGTCGATCGGTCCAGTTAACCCAACCGATTCAGTTCATCTAGTTCAATCGAACCCATCGGTTCAGGCTAAACGGTTCAACCAACCCAAACCATAGATAGATTTTTAATCAATTTGACACGGTTTTAGGCAGACTCCGACTATGACCCGAGTCACTCTCTTGAACCCTAATAGGAGACTCGAATCGGTTCACTTGAAACTGGCCGAGTCCAATTACAACGACAATTATGCCATTGAGTCCTGATTTATAGACTCTATCAAAGATAAATAAAGATAAGTAAAGTAAAGATAAAGCTACGGAATTGCTATGTACCACCCCATTGTACAAAACAAAGATCACAGTATGACATAGAGAGGGAGAAGTAGTTAGCTGAGGAGACAGTGAACCTACTGGTCTTTGATGACTACTATTCTTGAGACTACATGTCCTCTCCTACCTGTACCTCGAAGAAGGATGATGCATTGTCACACTCCTTCCCCCAGAGATTTCATAGTACTGAGCCAGAGGGATAGGTAGCTAGTTGAGGAGACAGTGAACCTACATGTTCTTAAATGACCATTGTTCCTGGATGCAGGTCCTCTCCCACCTACATTATGAAATGGGTGATGCATTGTCACGCCCCATCCCCATTGTGGGCTTACTGACTTTACAGATTCAGAGAGACACCTCTGGCATCCCAATCTAATAAAGTCGAGCTCACATAGGACAACAAACTTTAAGGACACTATAGTAATGTAAAAGACGTAGTGCAAACTCACAGCAAAACAATGTAAAGTAAAGTATTGTAAAGTAAAGCATAGAGCATGGTATAGTAAACTATGGAACATAGCATGATACAGATAATACAGAGTATTGTAAAGATAGTGTATAGTCATAGTAAAGAATAGAGCATAGATATCGACATAAGGCAAGATATATGGCCTATCATAGTCAATGCATAGAAGCCAAAATATAGCATTTTTCATCACTGATACATTTATTATATGATCCTTATTACATCATCTATATTTCTATTGTACTGGGCTTTTTGCTCACGGGTATTTGATTCCCCTACATTGAGATTTTGCAGGTGAGAATTCTGCTCATTAAGGCGTGGATGTGCTCAGAGCTCGGAGGATGCTGCACATGACTATTTACATCATCAAGCCTCCTTAATTGCATTTAGTTGATGATTAGCCTTGCTATTTATAGACATCATGTTATTCTGCATATTGAACTTTTCTTTTCGTTGAACTTGCTGAACTTATGGTTTTCCTTCATTTGGTGAAAGACTGCATGGATTAATTATGCCTTTGATATCTGACATCTGAACTTTCGCATTAAAGTCTTTGATTATACATTTTCTCTATGTAATATTGATGCCACGTGTATGTTTTGTTGGATGGTCATGGTCAATAGTGTAATAGGCAGTGTAGCGCTCCCAGGGTCAACCTGACTGCCTACTGATAGGAGGGACGATTTTGAGAGCGTTATAGTTTGATGTCAGAGCCTAAGTTCTTGGCTCCCTCAATGATCATAGTAGAGTAGATATTAATGTATAGTCATTATTGCTCATCTTGTTTCATAAATTCAAAATAAAATCATGTGCAAGCTTCTCAAGTATCAACGACTCCACTCCTTAAGTAATTACTAAGTACATTCTCATGTAGATTATACTTATATTGTTGAGATAACTCATTTTTATAGATGCCTCCGTGCCGCATAACGTCTAGAGTGGTATGTGGCAGGAGAAGAGTTTTCTAGGTGGCCGAATCGATTATGCATCCTCCAACTCCCCTGACTCAAGAACAGGAGCAAGCATAGGCACAGGGTCATGGGCGTGGCCGTGGACGCAGTCGTGGACATGCGATACCCCCACCCTTAGAGGTACAGGAGCATTCTGATTTGGAAAGCATGGGAAGCAACTATCCAATTATGTCCCCTCCGCCATCTGAGATGCCTGAAGAAAGTGAGCATAGAAGAGAAATGCAAAGTTTGGAACAAGAAGGTGCAGTAGCACGCACAGGCAGTCCCTCCAAGCCTGCCACAAGACAGAGCCCCTTATTGTCTGTACTGTGAACAATTTGAACATTTCACCTAGGAATGCCCAAGTTTTGCTAAGCGTAAGAGGACCTCTAGGGATGAACCTGGGGAGACCTCGTAGCGCAATGAGTAGTATCGAACAGTGAGAATTCTAAATGTTGGAGGCCTTAGTGTTGCCCTAGTTGAATGCTTATGTTTTGCTTTTACACGTTGAAGGCCTTAGTGTTGCCTTAATGGGGTGCTTTATGTTTTGCTTTTGACTAAACTCTATCCTGAGCTTGACTTGAATTTTTAGCGGATATTGTGCCATAAGTCTGCAATGATGATATGGGAATCTTATTTCGATTAAAAATTTCAATTTCATGCTATTACTCAAGTATTTGTATGGTCTTTTATAGATGCCTCCTCATAGAAGACTATAAATCTTTGACAACGAGGACGAGATTCATAATGAGGGGGGAGTCAATCATGCTTCTCCTCCTTCACCTGAACCGCCAGTACAACAAGGGCGCGAAGCTCCCCTTCTTGCACAATACAAGAATTTTGGAGGTCGAAACCGCCGACGTTCAATGGCGAAGGAGGCATAGAAGTGGCGGAACAATGGATGGAGACTATCGAAGATAAGTTTGACATCTTAGATGTTCCTGAGAACAAGAAAGTGCTATTCGCTGGGGACACTCTCCAAAAAGATGCCAAAGAATGGTGGAAGGCAAAGAAAGCCACCAGTTTCCAGGAAGTCAAGGTCGTTGCCTAGGAAGACTTCCGCAGAGCGTTCGAGACGCGCCTTCCCTGCCTTTCAAAAGGATTTGAAGCAGAAAGAATTCCTGAACTTGGAACAAGGGACCATGACAGTGTCCCAATACATGACCAAGTTCGTTCGATTGAAGAAGTACTCCAAACTGATTATGGACGAACATGATATAACGAAGCATTTTGTTGACGGGCTAAATCCAACTCTGAGGGCCCAAACAAGACCGCGGAACTGTAAAACTCTGGATGAAGCAGTTAGCTTGGCTACAATGACTGAGAAGGACCATCAAAATATTCAAAAAGACAAGAGGGTCTAACAGAACGTAGGACAGAGTTCCCAGCAACAGTTATGGGGGAACAACCGTCACCATCAACGACGAGACAATCGATCCCGCCCGTATCCAGCGCCTCAATAATACAACCATCCTTCACAACAATCGCAACGTCCTCCACAGCAAGCCCCTCCACCTCAGCAACCACAACAACAAAATCAAAGGCTCCCTCAGTAGGCGCCAAGGCGCCCAGCTCAATAGCAGAGACAACAGCCTCCAAGAGCTCCCCAGGCACCACCCTCATTAGGTGAGCAGGTTTTATGCAACACCTGTGGCAGGACCCACGTAGGGGAATGCCGTATGAAGACTGGAGCGTGTTTTCACTGTGGTGGGATGTGCCACATTATAGTGAATCGCCCAAAGCATGGGCAACAATTGGTATAAGGCAGACTCTTCAACTTGGAAGAAGACGCTCCACTGAATGACGCTGAGGTCATTCGAGGTACGCTCTTCGTAGCAGAACTACCAACTATAGTGTTATTTGACTCTGGTGACTCTCATTCATTCATCTCTGAAGAATGTGCTACTACTTTAGGATAACTGCAATGAACTTAGATCATAAGATGAGTATACTGACCCCACAAGGAACCCTACTCACCATAAAATACCTCCCTAATGTATCCGTAGAGATAGATAAAAAGAACTTCTCGGCAAATCTTATCATTATCCCTATGAAAGATTATGATATAATTTTGGACATAAATTGGCTAACATCCCACGATGCTTCTATATTGTGCAAGCAAAAGAAGGTTGTTATAGGTACACATGATACCGGCAAAGTCATTGTCGGAGGCATAGCTAGAAAGGAACAAAAAATCATAGTGTCTGCCATGAAGGCACACAAACTTTTTCAACGAGGATGTAGAGGTTATCTGGCAAGTGTGACTAAAATAGAAGAGCCAAGCAAGACCTTTCAGGATATAGATGTTGTGAGGGAATTTCCTAATGTGTTCCCTGAAGATGTTAGTGGTCTACCACCTAAAAGGGAGATAGACTTCCATATAGGAGTGGAACCTAGTATAGCACCAATCTCCAAAGTCCCATATCGCATGGCTCCATCAAAGATGAAGGAGTTAAAGATACAGATTCAAGAACTACTGGATAAAGACTTCATCAGACCTAGTGTGTCACCATGGGGTGCACCAGTCCTTTTTGTCAAGAAAAAGGACGGCTTGCTACGACTTTGTATCGACTACAGAATGTTGAACAAAGTCACAATTAAGAACAAGTATCCGCTACCTCGCATCGACGACTTATTTGATCAGTTGTCCAAAGCAAAGGTTTTCTCCAAGATTGATATGAGGAGCGGTTAACACCAACTCAGGATAGCTGAAGAAGACATCCCAAAGACAGCTTTCAGATCATGGTATGGACACTACGAGTTCCTTGTGATGCTGTTTGAGTTAACCAATGTCCCAGCAGCATTCATGGACCTCATGAATCAGACTTTCAACAAACATTTGGATAAGTTCGTAATTGTCTTCATCGATGACATCCTCATTTATTCTCCAAGCATAGAGCAACACAAGGAACACCTGAGGATAGTCTTGGAAACTTTGTGAACAAAGAAATTATACGTAAAGTTTTCCAAATGTGAATTCTGGCTAGAAGAGATGATGTTTCTTGGTCATATTGTTTCCAAGAATGGAATCTCAGTTGATCCAACAAAAGTAGAAGCAGTATCAACTGGTCTCAACCAAAGAATGTTTCTGAGATCTGAAGCTTCCTTGAACTAGCAGGATATTATAGAAGATTCATCAAGGACTTCTCCATAATAGCATTATCGCTGGCCAAACTTATAAGAAAAGGAGAAAAGTTCATATGGTCATCAAAGTGTGAAGAGAGCTTTCAGGAACTAAAGAAGCGACTAACTTCAGCATCAATCCTCACATTACCATCAGGCAATGGTGGATACGTAGTCTATAGTGATGCCAATGGCATAAGACTGGTGTGTGTATTGATGCAACATGGAAATGTTGTAGCATATGCATCAAGACAGCTGAAGAAACATGAGGTCAACTATCTAACCCACGACCTCGAATTGGCAGAAGTAGTGTTTGCCCTTAAACCTTGGTGCCATTACTTATATGGAGAAGAGTTCATGGTCTACACTGACCACAAAAGCTTGAAGTATGTTTTCACACAGAAGGATCTCAATATGCGTCAAAGAAGATGGATGGAGTTCTTGAAAGACTACGAGTTTGCTAATAACTACCACCCCGGTAAGGCAAACTCAGTAGCCGATGCACTCAGTCAGAAATGGGAATGATCTGTTACCTTCATGCGCCTTCGACAATTCAAACTTATGGAAGAACTTTTCAAATGGGCACCAAGGATAGGACATGATGGAGCACTGATGATGATGCAACGTATAGTACCAGACATTGTAGGAAGAATCATTGAAGCACAGGTAGAAAATCCAGACTATCAAACTATGATGATAAAGACTAGCCTTAAAACTACAAATTTCAAAGTCTCTTCAAATGGTGGCATCAAGTACCTTGATCGTTTATGGGTACCGAATAATCCTGAGCTGCGAAGAGAAGTTTTAGATGAATTCCACAAGTCTGAGTTTGCAATCCACCAAGGGAGCACAAAAATATATAAGGATGTGCAGAGAAGTTTCTGGTGGCCATACATGAAGAAGGAGATCGCAGAATACATCTCTAGATGTGTAGTCTGCCAACAAGTCAAAGTGGAACACTAGAAACCCCAGGGGACATTGAAAAGTCTTGGCATTCCACAGTGGAAGTGGGAAGAGATAGCGATGGACTTCATCATGAGTTTACCTCGGACTCAGAACGATGCCATCTGGATAATAGTGGACTGACTCACTAAATCGGCTCACTTCCTACCCATCAAGGTAAAGCAATCTCTTAATAGTCTAATGGATCTATATGTGTAGGAGATCGTTAGACTCCACGGGACCCCATTAGTCATTGTATCTGATAGAGATCCCAAATTCACATCAAGATTTTGGAGGATCCTCTATAATACTTTTGGGACTAGACTTCGTTATAGTATGACCTTCCACCCCCAGACTGACGGACAATCAGAGAGGACGATCCAGACGCTGGAAGACATGCTGAGAGCATGCGCCCTAAATTGGCGTGGCAACTAGGATAAGTACTTTTCTCTCATAGAGTTCTCCTACAATAACAGCTTCCATGCTAGCATAGAGATATCCTCTTTTGAAGCATTGTATGGTCGACCATGTCGCTCCCCAGCTTATTGGGGCGAAGTGGGCGAAAGGAAGATCTTGAGTGCTGAACTACAGAAGAAGACCCAAGAGTACATAGACATGGTTGAACTAATAAAAAAGACAATGAAGTCAGCTCAAGATCTCCTGCACATAAGGCCTATGCAGACAAGAAACGTCGAGAACATACATTCAAGGCAGGAGATCAAGTCCTACTTAAAGTCTCCCCCACTAAAGGCGTAATGCATTTTAGCAAGCGAGGGAAAATGAGCCCAAGGTATGTGGGTCCAATGGAGATCTTGGATATGGTCGGAGACTCAGCATGCAGATTAGCCCTACCCCCGACGTATGCCAGAGTCCACGTTTCTTTACTCCGAAAGTACAATCATGATTATGCCAATGTGATTCAAATTGAGGAACCAAATCTCAAGGAGGATCTAACATATGAAGAACAACCCACGGAGACACTGGAGTATCAAGAACACCAACATGGGAAGAAGAGGGTATCACTAGTCAAGATAGCATAGAAGCATCATCAAGGAAAAGAGGCAAATTGGGAAGTAGAGTCAGAAATGCGCGAGAAGTTTCCTGAACTCTTCAGTGAGTCCTAACTTTTATCTAAATTCGAGGACGAATTTTCTTTTAAGGGAGTAATAATCTAATGCATGCGAAATTCAAAATAGGAAGGGATTCAAAAATCAAACAGAAATTGTAATTAATGAAGAAATCAATTCAGAATCGAATTCAAATTAAAAAAAAGGAAAGAAGAAACGACCGACAGGGGAGGAAAATCCTCCACTGATTCCGTCTCGGAATCGGCCGGCCCTTTGGTCGATCGATACTATAAAAAGGGACGCGAGGGCAACCCTCGCGCCCCCTTGGATCTCCTGCCGACCACCGGCCACTCCAATTCCTCTGCTCCTTCTTCGTTGCTGCCGACGAACGACGCGCCAACCAGCAAAGCAGAGGCGGAACACTGAGACCAAAACGACGATCCGTCGATGCACGGAGATTTCCCCTCGACATCCACAAGGACCAGGCGCACCTCCTCATCAGCCAGGAACGACTGGTGATCGAACGAATGATGAGAGAATCACCGACGAACTCATTTCGAATGAAAAAGGTACTGTAGAGTTCCAAATCCCTTAGACAATAAAATATTGATCGTTTAATGCATAGGAATAGTCCATCATGATATTGAGATTGTCACCTTCATTTTTCGTATTTGACTCGTTGTGTTTTAACGACTGGAAGGCCGCCAGAATCGGAAGAGATGACCGGCGACCCTATTTTATCACAAGGACCGATCGACCGGTTCTATGAACGGTCGACCAATCATACAAAGGTCCCACGTCTGACCATCGGTCGACCGACCCCACGGGGGCGATCGATCGATCCATTGTCGTTCGACAAATCTGAATTCACGGGGGGTCGATCGATATTACGAGAGGTCGACCGATTTGGCGCGCAGTGCGCGTTGCCGTGATGTTCGGATCGATCGACCGGTCTCTAAGAACAGTCGACCGACACATGGATACACAGAGAAATCGGTCGACCGGCTACATTCGCACGGTCGACCGGTCCGACAGAGTTCCCGACAAAGAAGGGCCCAAGTCGACCGGTTTGACTCAACCGAACCAGAAGGAGCGGTCGACCGGTCCAGAGAGCGATCGACCGGTCCAATTAACCCAATCGATTCAGTTCATCTGGTTCAGTCGAACCCATCGGTTCAGGCTAACCGGTTCAACCAACCCAAACTATAGACAGATTTTTAATCAATTTGACACGGTCTGAGGCAAACTCCGACTCTGATCCGAGTCACTCTCTTGAACCCTAACAGGAGACTCGAACCGGTTCACTTGAAACTGACCGAGTCCAATTACAACGACAATTATGCCTATTGAGTCCTGATTTATAGACTCTATCAAAGATAAGTAAAGTAAAGATAAAGCTACGAGATTGCTATGTGCCGCCCCATTGTACAGAACAAAAATCATAATATGGCATAGAGAGGGGCAAGTAGTTAGCTGAGGAGACAGCGAACCTACTGGTCTTTGATGACCACTATTCATGATACTACAGGTCCTCTCCCATCTGTACCTCGAAGAAGGGTGATGCATTGCCACACTCCTTCCCCTAGAGACTTCATAGTATTGAGCCAAAAGGACAGGTAGTTAGTTGAGGAGATAATGAACCTACATGTTCTTAAATGAACCACTGTTCTTGGGATGCAGGTCCTCTCCCACCTACATTCCGAAATGATGATGCATTGTCACACCCCATCCCCATTGCGGGCTTACTGACTTTACAGATTCAGAGAGGCACCTCTGGCATCCCAATCTAATAAAGTCGAGCTCGCATAGGACAACTAACTTTAAGGACATTATAGTAATGTAAAAGACGTAGTGCAAACTCACAACAAAGCAATGTAAAGTAAAGTATTGTAAAGTAAAGTATAGAGCATGGTATATTAAAGTATGGAACATAGTGGTACAGATAATACAGAGTACTGTAAAGACATGGTATAGTCATAATAAAGAATAGAGCACAGATATCGACATAAGACAAGATATATGGCCTATCATAATCAATGCATAGAAGCCAAAGTATAGTATTGTTCATCACCGATACATTTATTATATGATTCTTATTACATCGTCTATATTTCTATTGTACTGGGCTTTTTGGTCACGGGTATCCGATTCCCCTACATTGAGATTTTGCAGTTTTGCTCAATGAGGCGTGGATGTGCTCAGAGTTCGGAGGATGCTGCACATTACTATCTACATCATCCTGCCTCCTTAATTGCATTTAGTTGATGATTAGCCTTGTTATTTATAGACATCATATTATTCCACATATTGAACTTTTCTTTCCGTTGAACTTGCTGAACTTATGGTTTTCCCTCATTTGGTGAAAGACTGCATGGATTAATTATGCCTTTGATATCCGACGTCTGAACTTCCGCATTAAAGTTTTTGATTATACATTTTCTCTATATAATATTGATGCCACGTGTATGTTTTGTTGAATGGTCATGGTCAATAGTGTAATATGTAGTGTAGCGCTCCAAGGTCAACCTGACTGCCTACATGGCAGAACGAACGATTTTGGGGGCGTTACAATGTTACCATAGGACTCGGCGGGGCATTGTTTCTGAGTTTTAATTGCTTATTAATATGATTTAATTTCCTTTTATTGTGGAATTTGAAGAGTCTGTAATTTAAAGCATTCTAAATATGATTATGATAAATCTGGTTGAGTTTTCATCCGAATGGGCTTAATCTTATTTAGATAGTTAGGTACTAAACAATCCTATTTTGTGTTTAAGGCATCTGATCAATTAATATTAGATTATTGCAAATTGAATTTTCACTAAGTTGTAATCATATCTTTATTTGAGATAGCCTCTCAAGTTTCTGAGTGCTCTATTTTGAGGGAATGTCCACAATACTTGGATTTAGTCAAATCCAATTTGAGGGATTTTGTAGGTTTATTAACAAGGGCTTAAGGGGAGAATTTCATAAGTTTTCAAAAATTGAGGATACACATCAAGAAATTGAATTTAATTTATTTGTGGAAAGATATCAATTGGTAGAACCTTTAATAAAAGAAAGAGATGTTGTGCATGAATCACTAACATATTCTTCTAAGATTAATTTGGAAAACCAGTAGAGATATGTAGGAACAAATCATTTTTATTGGAAACATTCCTCTAATGAATTCATTGGGAATGCATTTTGATTAAAGTAGAATTTTACTTGATTGAGTTTTCAACGACTTTAATTGTGCTTTTATTAGAATAGTTTGGTTTTCAAGTTTTTGAGATCAATATTTATGAACAACTCTTTTTCATTAGAAGTCTAATTATGATTCATTGATTAATTGAGAGATAATGGGAGGATACGAGGTTGGACCATAACTCATCATTATTTATTATTTCTCTTTTGTCAAGCACGCTTCTGTTCGTATTTTACTTTCATTTTTGTCTTCTTCTTTCTAGATTGGTAAACTGAGTTTTAAATCTTTATTTTCCACAATAACCTTTAGAGTTATTACTTTCCACAATAAACTGGTTATAATATCTAGTCCTCGTGTGTTCGACACTTTTACTCCTTTTGTATTACTTGATACAATCTAATATTATCACGGACGTGCTCCACAACCATCATTTTAACATAATAATGATTTTAATTAGCATATTAAGTTAGTCTAAATGCTTATGTAGTCATATTTGTGTGTAGTAATTAACATTTGGATTAAAGTATAATGATAATTACATTATTGATAAGCGTTATAAAGAAATTATATAAGACTATTAGGAATAAATTTTAATATTTGTAAATATTATAATAAACATATTTAAATATTATTAACTAATGTTAATTAGAGATTTAACATTAATTTTTAACAAAATAATAGGATTGGACCTTCATTTCAACCAATGAAACTTCAAGCAGCTAAAGCAGATAACTCGCTAAGTAATGAATTTTTTTGAACTGCCATACGACATGCTAAAAATCTGAAACAAATATATAAATCAATTATTTGTATCCTCCGCAAGCAGAAAAATTTACAAGATGAAATCCCTAGCCGATCGTCCTCAAGAAATTCGACAAGTTTGCTGAGTTAAGGTCAATCTACGGATATGAACCCGATCCTCATCTTCATACGATTGTATCTTCCTGGTTAGTTCTTTATAAATCCTGAAATTTTGCATGATTCATCCATCAAAATTATCTTTTCATGACCACAAGAATCATATAAAAAGTACTTTTGTAGATAAAGTTATGAACCCAACATGGTGGGTCTCTCATCCTATCCCGAGTCTGATACAAGTTCAACTTGTAAATTAGGGCATGGTTCGAATATAATGAATTAGTGTTTGAAATTTGGATATTATTAATTAGACATTCTAAGAGTTATGTGAGAAGTGTATTTGGACTTGTATGTTGGGAGAAATGAATTTTTCATTTCATAGTAATTCTTCTATCAGATTCCAGGATATGGACAGATCACAGCTCTAATTAACCATTTTTGTTATAAGGGCATACAATAAATTCTACAATTTTTATGTTTAAACACTACTGAAGTCTAGATTCTAGAAAAATTAGGGTCTAGTCAAATGGATAAGTATTATTAAAGATATAAATTAATCATTCAGTGATACACAGTCTATCAAAGCATAAATCCTAGGTCAGATTGCCTTGATTTTTATGACTTGAGCACTTCGAATTAGTTAATGCTATTTGAGGATTGGAAATTTTAATAAGTCTAATTTCTAAATTATCTAGAATAATGAGATTTGCACTTAGGGTTAAGAAATTATGAATTATTTATTGACACACACTTAGTTTGGAATCCTGAGACAACACCTAGTTAAGTTATGGAAGATTGAGATGTTCCAAGTGTGAAATAGTCTATGAATATAAATATTTGAAGTTAGATATTAGTACCAGAAGGGATTATATGCATTTTAAGGTGAACAAGGGTTCATGCATGAGCATGCATTGCATATTGTTATTATTAGTAATTGGAAAGTGAAATAGCATCCTTGCTCATAGAAAACCAACAAGCTACAAGTGAAAGGAGGAAAATCCAGTAAACCTCTTTGAAAACATAAAGTACAAGGTGAGTGGGTAAATTTACAACATAGCAAAATATTATATGTTAGTTCTTTTATTTATGGTATTACCTCAAGCAAAGATTATTATTGTTATTATTGAAACATATCTTGAGCTATGAAAAGTATTTATGATATGTTTCAAGGATTTCATATGAGATGGAGTAACATCTTATACAAAAATATTTTCAGGGAACAATGTTTGTGAAGTGAAAATAAGTTTTACTTGATAATGATATGTGATTATGACACGTGTATTTTGATATTGTTAAACTCCATGTGTTCATTAGTCATACTAGTTGAAAAAGATCTTTGGGACCGCATTCGATGTACATGAAGCATTTGGGACATATATCGGGTGTCTTTTCCCTTTGGGGGCTTGCTCTACGTGTACATATTGACCCATTTTATGCTCTGCGTATCCGAGAGTGCTCTGATACGTATTGAGCCATGATATGATCTACGTATCCAAGAGTGGATACGTATTGACCCATGATTTGCTCTGCGTATTTGAGAATCCATGTTTGTGAAGTTCTGTTTAACTGTATGACACACAATCATAGAAGAATACATATTGATCCATGATTTGTATGTACAATGACACGTGTGGAGTTTAATTATGAAAATGATGATATCTTGAATTACTTTTACTTATGTGAAAGCTCACATGATTTGATAGGTTATGCTATATGTGCTATGCTTTAAGGGTGCATTCATTGCATTGCCATTCAACATTACCTAGCAATGTAAATTGCCACTCAGAAAGATTGCCAGCAATGCACATTGACTTGTTTAGTATGCATAAGTAATATATCTAGCAATCCATATTATAAGAAAATACAGATTTATGAGTTAATATATCATTTTTACTAATATACCCCTAATCAAAAGAATTATGTCTAGATATATAAATTATTTTTAACTTCATAAACTTAAATCACAAATATATATTCTCACCCATAAAATTAAAATTTATAAAATAATTAATATATTTTTAAAATATGATAATAATATTTTCATAAGAATTATAATATTTATTTGATTAATTTTATAATTTATTTAATTATTATTATAATTTATTCAATATGTTTTAGAATAAATAAAACTGTAAAGGACAAATGCGAAAAGTAAAATTTAAAAGATTGTAACTCAGGTGGTAATGTGGATTGCCCACCCTCCCATAGACAATCTGCATTGTCACTTAATAGACAATGTGGATTACCTGGGCAATGTAGATTACCCATTACCTGTCACAAGTGAACAAGGCAATGTGGTGGGCCCAGGTAATTTAATACAATATTACCTGGTAATCTACAAAGATTATCTCTAGAGAAACACCCACTAAATGTTTTCTCACATGAAAGAAATGTGGTTTATTTAAATGTTATATGCACTTTTATTCCACTCATTGAGCAAATGTTGTTAAATTTTTCAAATACCCGTAGGTTCTCGAGTTGAGTCGACTCGGAGTTTATTTTGGTGCATATATAAGAGGTCAAGCCGCTAGAGCATGTTTACCTTCCCCTTCACTTTTGTTTTTTTTTAAAGCATGCATGTAATAGATAATCCTAGATGTGGTAATCAAGTTTTAGAAGAACTTTTTCTAAGGTTGTATGATACTTGATCTTTTGGGGTTATATGTGAGATGGTTTGTGAAAAAAAAACATAATGACAATATGTGAATGTCCTCTTTTATAGCTTCTTATTAAACTTTGATGAATATATATGCATCTTTTGCATGTGTTGGCTAATAATATAAGAAAGTAAGGGAGGGGGGGGGGGGGGGGGGGAGGGTTTGCCAATTTTATTTTTGGAATTGCTAAACATGACTAAGATTATAATAATTAGGATTAGAACTTAGTCTTGGAGTTGGATGTGACAAATATAGTTGCTAGTATATTTGCACTTAATATGCACACATTAAATTTTTGGCGTCGTTGTCGGGACTAGTTTATATTTTTACTCTTCTTACTTTATTATTATTTGTTATCTTTACAACTTTTTTTGTTTTTGTTTGTGATCGTGCAAGTATTGGAAATTTCGAATAGCAAGCAAGCTTCCTCCTTAAGGAAGGCGACATGGCACAAGGAACTCGAAAGGACATTTGTTTTTTTATCCAGAAATCGAAAGATTAGTGCGGCAGTCCAATCAATTTCAAAAGAGTGAAGAAATGTAGATCAACTTCAATATCAAGAACCGAATCTAAATCTGAATGCAAATCAATCGCTACCGTATAGAACGATGAGATATGTTGGGTCAAATTCGCAATGGGCAATCATTTTCAGATCCAACATGGTACCCTCCAAATTGCACATAATGATCAATTCAGTGATAACAAAGATGATGACCCCTTTGGTCATGTTCGAAAATTTTGTAATTATGTCTTACTTTTAAGTTTCATTACTGACGATGTGATGAGGCTATGCTTATGTCCTTTTTCTCTCAGGTGAAGAGCCTCAACTTGGTTGACAACATTATCTCTTGGAACCGTTACCACTTGGGATGAAATGAAACAAAAGATTTACAATAAATTCTGTCCTCCACAAAATGCAACTAGACTTATTGATGATGTAAAATCTTTTTATCAATAGGGCACAGAGACAATGTATGAAGTTTGGGAGCGGTTCAAGGAGCTAATTAGTCGTATTTCATACAATCGCGTGCCACTTTATGAACAGATCCAATACTTTTATAATTGTGCTACTCCACAAGTTAGGAATAAAATTGTTAGAGGTAGTTCGATGTCAGACAAGTCACCCGAAAATATTTATACAATCATAAAAAATCTTGCTCCTAATGACTGGCAAAATGAAAGAGACCAAGCACCTCGACGAGACATACAATATGTAGACAATTTTTTACATCTCTCTACACAAGTAGAGGCTCTCAATAAGAAGGTGAAATAACTCTTGGTGAGTAAGAACAATGCTTTAGTCAAAGCAGCTCACGATATAATCATGTGTCACTTTTATGGCGAAGAACACCCCAAACATGAATGCACCACTGGTAATTCTTCATCAAATTAGTTTGACAATGCAAATTATTTTTCAAGCCCAATCAAGATCCTTTTCAATATGGATTTGGTTTGAAAGTTCAAGCAAATTATGGTTGGGTGTAGAACAAAGGGATGGCTCCTCCTGATTTCAAACACGCAATGAAGATGGACCTCGCATTAAACCTAAACCTAACTTAGAAGATATTCTTGCTAAATTTATTCTAAGTTTAATAATGTTGAGGCATCCATTAAAGATTTGAAAAATCAAGTAGGAAAACTAGCTAACGATTATAGGTCGTAAGCCAGGCTTACTCCCTAGTAATACAGAGAAGAACCCTCGAGAAGAAGCAAAGACCATCACCTTGAGAAGCAACAAGGAAATTCAAGAGCCACAGCGGCCTTAAAATGAACTAATGAATGAGGAAGTGGTTGAACCGTTGGAAAAGCAACCTGAAGTTGTACTGCACAACAATCACAAAAGGTAGACAAGCATACTGAGAAATATATTATTCATGTGAAATGTGTCATATCCCCAAAAATATGTTGTCAAGAACAAATAATTTTTTTTCGGTTTCTCAATATTTTTAAGCATATTCATATTAGTATTCTAAGTTCATGAAGGATATTTTATCAAACAAAAACTGAACTGATTAAACTTTCACCACAATGTTGTTTGGTGTGCAAGCAAGACATTCCTTCAAAAGCAAAATTTTAGGGAGTTTTACTATAACATGTGTTATAGGAGACTTTTATTTCTTTAAGGCTTTATGTGGTTTAGGTGTCGATATCAATTTAATGTCTTATTCAATTTTCTTAAAGCTCGGTTATATACTCAATATGTAAAGAAGCCAAGAGGCATGTTGGAAGATGTACTCGTTAAAGTTGATAAAGTTGTCTTTCCTGTAAATTTTCTCATCCTAGATATGGACTCTAAGCCTGACACTCCAATCATCCTAGTCAGACCATTCTTGGGTAAAGGTAATGCATCGATCGATGTACAGAAGGGCCATTTGACTTTGAGAGTCAACAATGAAGAACTATGCTTTCAAATTTTAGATTCTTTAAAGTATCATGTTAATGTTTCTTCATGCTACTCTATTGATACTTTAGATGATAATACATCTTGATGAGCTTGATGCAGTCATTCCTAAAGTGGTGATAAATCTTTATGCCCATGATGAAGATTTAATGGATAAGTTTTGATGTGGTGAAACTTCCTCGGAAAGTCTCCATAATAGAAGAATTGAAAAACTATCCATCATGCACTAATTAAACTTAAGGAGTTACCCTTCTCATTTAAAATATAATTATCTTCAAACTGACTCCCTGTGATCAATTTTGCAAATCTAATTGAATATATAGAACCCCAACTGCTCATTGTCCTTAGGAAGCATAAGAAAGTATTGCTTGGTCAATTTCTAGCATCAAGAGTATCTCACCTTCTATCTGCATGCACAAGATTTTGATGGAAGATAATTATAAATCAGTTGCCCAGTGCCAACGCCGATTGAACCCACAACTCAAAGAGGTGGTAAAGAAGGAGGGGATTAAACTCTTAGATGCATGTATCATTTATGCTATTTCGGATAATTCTTGGATTAGTCGGTTCATGTTGTCCCTAAAACGGGAGTCACTATTGTTGTAGAAAATGCGAACAATGAACTAGTTCTTACTAGAACTATCACAAGTTGGCGTGTATGAATAGATTTTCGCAAATTAAATGAAGCTACACAAAAAGATTTTTTTCCATTGCCCTTTATTGACCAAATGCTTGAGCATGTTGTAGGGCATAGTTTCTACTGCTTTTTGGATTATTATTCAGGATATAATCAAATTGTTGTGGTGTCTGAAGATAAAGAAAAAGACAACCTCACTTGTCTGAATGGAACATTCACATACCGAAGTATGCCTTTTGGCTTGTGCAATGCCCTAGTCACATTTCAACGATGCATGATGGTGATCTTTTCATACATGAATGAGAAGATTCTTGAAATTTTTATGGATGATTTTACTTTATTTGGGAGTTCTTTGATAAATGCCTAACTAAACTTTATGCTATATTGCAGCGATGCGAAGAGATGAACTTGGTTCTCCATTGGGAAAAGTGTCATTTCATGATAAAGGAAGGCATAGTTCTGGATCCCAAAATCTCTGAAAAAGGGACTGAAGTTGACCAAGCTAAAATTACTATCATTGCAAACTTGCCTCACCCCACATTTGCGAAAGCAGTGCAAAGTTTCCTTGGTCACGTTGGTTTTTACAAAAGATATTTCAAAGATTGCCAATTCATTCACAAATATCCTAGCTAAAGATGTTAAATTCTCTTTTGGTTCTGATTATTTATTCGCTTTTGAAACTTTGAACGAAAAACTAATTTCTGCCCCAATTCTAGTGATACTATATTGGTTTGAGTTGATGTGTGATGCTAGTGATGGAGGCAAAGGAGGTGTAGTTCTCAGGCAAAGGAGGTGCAGTTCAAAGGAGGGACAAAGTGTTCAGGGTCATCTACTATGCCAATCGCACACTCATGCCAACTCAAATGAACTATGCAACTATAGAGGAGTTTTTAGCTATTATTTACTCCTTTGATAAATTTAGATCTTATTTGATTTGACCAAAGGTTATTATCTTCACATATCATGCGACTATTCATCATTTAATGACCAAGAAGGAAGCAAAACTATGATTGTTGAGATGGATATTACTGCTACAAGAGTTTGATGTTGCGGTGAAGGACAAGAAAGGAACAAAGAATGTTGTTGCATATCACCTCTCATGGTTAGAGTCAACACCCACCGAAGAAAAAGCTATTTTGAAGGAACTTTCATATGAAAGATTTTCTCAAATTACAATATAAATGAGGTAAAAGCAAGTGATCAACCTCCATGGTTTGCTTTATTATGCTAATTTTCTTGCAGAAAAATGGAATCCTATTGGATGGACCACGCTGACGTGAACTTATCGTAGTTACAAAATTTCATATTCTAACACAGGAAATAATTCTAGTCACGTTTTAATTTTACTCTAGAGTTTATGCAACTGCAAGTGCATAGGTCGAGTAGAAACCCCGAGTGTCGTAACCCCATTGATTTAGATTGATTACTTATTCTAATTATATCCCATAAATTCTCACAAAATTATAAAAAAATAAATCAGATGAATGAATGAGCATGGATTAAGAATAACCGAGGAAAATAAGAAAAGATCAAGGAATGATGGAAGAGATTCCCTTGTAATGAACTCGTTGATGCTATTGTCAATGCCGTGTTCGACTTACCATTCCTATAAATGCATTTTTATCTCTCAGCCTATCGGTATAACTATAGATCAAGAAAAAAGTACATGTTAATCACAGAATTAAGATTACTGATTAATAAGATTCTCATCTTTAATCAGAAGATGAGTTTGAACTCTCAATCTCCTACAACTCATTCTTTTAATCTTAATTAAGTGATCCCAATGCCATTGACACCTCTTACAACTGTTAAAAATTCTCACCTCATAACAGCCTCAATAGCAGATCTCTCGATCTTTAAATGAATAGTAAGCCAGCAATCGTCAAAAACATAGCAAGTAATGTAGCTAAATTCCCCTCTCGGGTGAAATTAGTTTAAGCCGAAGCAATCGATCTCTCGATCTAATTGAAGTCAGATATAATTTCTAAACAGCTATGCATCATATAAATAAAAACGAGGAGTCAAATTCGCAATATCAAAAAGTCGGAATAATAGTCAGCATCAACAAAGTTTCATCACAAGGGAATAAAAAAAATTTCTTTAGTTCATCCCCATTCTTCAAAAACCTTCGTCTTCTTCTTCAACTCCCTCACGTTCTCCCCTCTCCATCCGGCTTCTTCTCCCCTTTTTGTTTCTTCTCCTGCTCGAAAATTCGAAATTTGAAAAGTGGTTAGTCCCCTCTTTTACTTATTCAACTTCTTCACAAAAAATGATAAAAATATTTAAATATGCTCAACTTTTATGTAAATTCACAGACTTAATTATAATGATTATAAGTACATAAAAGAGGTGATCAAATTCCCCCAAACTTAGCTTTTTGCTTGTCCTCAAGCAATGTTCAAGATAGGGGTAATCTTCATCTTGCTTTCCGGCCAACCTTTTAATATACCAACCCGATATTACCTAAGTGTCTTCTCTGTTCCTTCATTCCCTGACTTTAATGAAGATATTAACAACAAGACATTTTAAACTTCCTCCTCTTTAGCTCAAGCCAGAGAATTCAAATAAAAAAAATAGATAATAAGAATGTTAATGCTTAATCCACCGGTGTAGTATAGACTTCCTCTTAATTCTTATTTCTTTTCATTTGTCCAGTACTCATGTGATTATCCATAATGCTCTGGAAATCCATGTAGCAGGTTTTTGATCGGCATAGCCCAGGGCAGTTGCTCTTAGGGTACCAGGCATGAACCCCTTCGGATCTACTTACCCAAATTCACCCTGGCTCAGGAATGCGCCATTTTTGTACCTTCAGGGGCTTTATTGGCCCTCTTTTCTTTTTGCTGATAACTTTTGTTTTGCTTATTACTTTTGCTTTTCTTCTTTTTCATTTGGTTCTATACTGCACTGGAAAGTATTAACAATCTTAATAGCAGTTATTTGAACTAAGGGGCGAGCTTAAATAAGATTGGTCGTCAAGCTCTTAATATATCAAAATAGTCACTTTCTACTAGCCTTGGCCCTTTCACTTTAAGCATTGAATTTGGTTGCAAAATATGTTAAAATATTAGGGGATTAGCAAGATGTTCTTGAACAGAGCTTCAGGAGGTTGCAAAAAAGACTATAACTATGAGATGGGTTTGAAGTCTCTTTCTGTACTACATGGGGTCAACATGGTGCAATGTCAATTTACAATATGAAAAATTGAATGTAAGATTTTGAGAGATTGTAAATTATATCAAAATCGGGAAGAGAGTAGAAATGTACCATGTTGCCCTCTCCCCCAAGCTAAATATTGACTCTGTCCTCAGTGTCGATCATGCCAGAAAAAGAGACCGGGAGTTGGTTGAAGCTCAAGTATGCGGTCAGTGACTTGCTGAATGTCACTGAGGGTTGTTAGGACAGAATTCTAGACATCTTCCACTCCTTGTACTCGCTGTTGGTGCACTAAGTTATGTTGTTCCAAATTATGCAGTTGATCTTTAAGTGCTTGGAGATCCTGATGATTGCGGGTTGTTGCTTCAGCAAGTTTTGTCACTTGATCCAAGATTAGGTCCAGTTTGTTGGATGTGGTGTGTGGTAAGGATTGAGAGGCATCTGGGACTGATAAGGAGGAGGAAGAGACAATGCGCTTTCTAGGAATTCTGGGATGAGAAGGGATTTGCGAAGTGGTTTTGTAGTCCAAAAGTAGGGGGGTAGTGTTGATATAGGCCTCGTGACCTGAATGAAATCATTCATCCACCAATTCTGGCCTTCCAGGATTGAAATCCTTAAGATGGATTAAAATCCTTAGAAAAGATAAATTAAAATCCTTAAGATGGATTAGGAATTTTTCTAAGTTATTAATTTATAAGATTAACATCAATAGTCCACAAACTGGTAATTCTGCTATTTAATCCGGTAAATCAAACTATCTTAAATTTAATCAAAACTGAAGTCTCACAAATTGGTATTCGTCAGATGAGATTAAAATTAAGATGCATTAATATGAAAATCCTAAACTATTAATCACTCCACAAACTGGTATAGATTAACAGACCACACAGATCTAATTCTCCATACACTAGTTATTAAACCTATGTCAATTTTTAATTTCACAATAAATCATTTAATTTAACTAAATAAAATCTGAAATTAAGTAGTCCACAAATTGGTAATTACTTAACTCATAAATTTAAATAATTAAATCAAAAGCACTAAACACAATTAAAAATTGATCAAAAGAAATTTAATAATAATGAAGCAAGGGTTCACAGAAATTTCCTTCAGTAATAATCTCCTAAGAATAAAACAACTAAGAACATGGAGTTCATCCTAGAATTGCAGCGAGATAATAACAAAATAACAATAATACTTGAAAGAATTACACCAAGAATAAAATCAAGGCCCTCAGATGTCGTCGGAGCGTCTGGAACAGCCGTCCGATCAAATCTCTCTCTTTAATCGAAGCTTGCGCAGAGCTCACGGCTTGTTGTGGACGAAAAACCAAACTTCAAGGCACGAGTTGGGATGATGGCTTCCTCCTCTATTTATAGGGTGCTGACGGACTTCAATTTGATCACGATCGTGATTGGTCGAATTTAATCTTCTGAGATAAAATTTGAGTTGATTACGGCCGATAAACTTTATATTCCTCTCTGAATCTCGGCCACAAACGATGAATTGATTTAATCATTACGCCCAAAAAGATGAACTCCTTTTATCTTTACTCCCTTCTTCAAATCTCGGCCAAAATCTAAATCCTCTTTGTAATCTCGGCCGAAACGAAGACTTCTTGTTGTAATCTCGGCCGAATCGAAGAATCTTTGATCGTTACGCCCAAGGAAGTTTAACTAACGAAGGTGATAATCACATATCGGCCAAAATGTCTTGGGGGTAAAGCCAAAATCTTTTTTTTATGTGGATCTCGGTCGATTCTCTACCGATTGGAGTTCTCGGCCGATACGTTAGAATTCTCGGCCGATATGTTGGAATTCTCGGTCGATACGTTACATTCATCCGAATTTCGGCCTTTCCTGCAAAATAATTATTAAATTTTAATTAATCCATCCACAATTAAAATATTCAGAGAATTAAAAATCAAAATCAATAAATCTGGAATTATGACTAAAAGCGACTAAAAATGATGCATGCCATGATCAAATTATAGAAAAATTAATTAAAATAATAAACTAAAATATGTTATATTTTGCATGCATCACCTTATTTCTTCTAGTGGTCTGATTGCAGGTGTAAAACTTCTTCCAACCTTGCTACGCCTGGATTATAACGTTTCAATCTCTGCCCGTTGACTTTGAAAGTTTTTGAATTGCTATTTTTGATATCCACTGCACCATGGGGGTATATTTTTTCGATGATAAACGATCCAGACCATCGCGTTCTTAACTTTCTAGGAAAAAGTCATAGTCGGGAGTTAAATAACAGAACCTAGTCACCCTCCTTAAAACTCCTTCTCAATATGTGCATATCATGCCATTTCTTTGTTCATTCTTTATAGATGTGGGAATTGTTATAGGCATCTAATCTGAGTTCATCTAACTCATTGAGCTAATAATCGATTTCCAGAGGTTGCTTGGAAATCATAGTTCAGTGTTTTAATTGCCCAAAAAGTCTTATGTTCTAATTTCACCGGTAGATGATAGTGTTTGCCATAAATCAGCCTTAATGTCGTTGTCCCAATTGGTGTTTTATATGCGGTCCGGTATGCCCACAATGCTTCATTAAGTTTCAGGCTCCAATCCTTCCTAGTTATTGGCACAGTTTTCTCGAGAATTATTTTAATCTCTCTATTTGAAACTTCTGCTTGCCCGTTGGTTTGAGGGCGATAGGCGGTAGAAATCCTATGTTTGACTCCATATTTGAGCAGCAATTTTTCAAAACTCTATTCGATAAAATGTGATCCTCCATCACTAATAACCAATCTTGGCATCCCAAACCTTGAAAATATTATATCTTTGAAGAATTTAACAACCGACTTTGAGTCTGCTGAGATTGTAGGGATAGCCTCAATCTATTTTGAGAATAATCAATAGCTAGAAGTATGAACTTGTATCCACACGAAGGAGGAAAAGGTCCCATGTAGTCCACTCCCCATTCATCAAATATTTCTACCTCTAGTATATGTTGCTGAGGTGCTTCATTTCTTTTGCCTATATTTCCAGTTCTTTGACAGGCGTCACAGGATTTAACAACACTAATTGCATCTTTGAATAGGGTTGGCCAATAAAAACCTTTTTAGAGAACTTTAGAAGCTGTTTTCTGGTATCCTCCATGACCACCATAAGGAGATGAGTGGCATTCCTGTAATATAGTAGATTGTTCTTCGTCTGGTACACACCTACGATATATTCCATCCGCACATTTTTTGAAGAGAAATGGTTCATTCCAGAAGTAGTAATTGATATTTGAGAAAAATTTCTTCTTCTGTTGACAGGACAGATCATGTCGTAGAACTCCGGAGGCTAGGTAGTTAGCATAATCATCAAACCAAGGAAGTTGTGTTTTCTGAATAGAGAACAATTGATCATCTGGAAAAGAGCCGTTAATAGCTCTGTGGGTGCCAGGATTAACGTCTCTTTCTGATAATTGAAGTCGAGAGAGATGATCAGCTACTAAGTTTTCTGTCCCCCTTCGATCTTTGATTTCTAAATCGAATTCCTGTAACAAAAGGATCCACCTGATGAGCCTAGGTTTGGCATCTTTTTTAGCAATTAAATATCATACAACTTCGTGGTCAGTATACATAATGACTTTGAAGTCAACTAGGTAGGATCTGAATTTGTCCATTGCGAAAACAACTGCTAGGAATTCTTTTTCAATTGTGGCATAATTGATTTGTGCTTCATCCAAGGTTTCGCTAGCATAATATATTGCATGTTGTTTTTTATCCTTCCTTTGTCCCAATACTGCTCCCATCGCTTGATCACTAGCATCACACATAATTTGAAATGGCAAAGACCAATCGGGTGGTTGGATGATTGGAGTTGTTGTAAGAGCTCTTTTTAGGGTTTCAAAGGCCTCTAAACAGTGTTCATCAAATATAAACTCTGCTTCATTAGATAGGAGTTTTATCAGAGGCCTTGCAATTAGAGAAAAGTTCTTGATGAAACGTCGATAGAATCCAGCATGTCCCAGAAAACTTCTGATTCCCTTGATATTAGTAGGCGGAGGTAATTTTTCAATTACTTCTATCTTGGCTTTGTCAACTTCAATGCCTCGGCCTGAAATAATATGCCCCAGGATTACACCTTCTTGTACCATGAAATGACATTTCTCCCAATTCAATACGAGATTAGATTCGGCGCATCTCTGTAATATCTTTCCTAAATTCTGCAGACAAATTTCAAAGGAAGTGCCATATACTGAAAAGTCATCCATGAACACCTCCATTATTTCTTCAATGTAATCAGAAAAGATTGACATCATGCACCTCTGAAAGCTTGCTGGGGCATTACATAATCCGAAGGGCATTCTTCTGAATGCAAAGGTTCCATAAGGACAAGTGAAGGTAGTTTTTCCCTGATCTTCTGGATGAATAGGAATTTGGTGGAATCCAAAAAATCCGTCCAAGCAACATAAATAAGAATGGTTTGCTAGCGTTTCTAACATCTGGTCAATGAAAGGTAATGGAAAATGGTCCTTTCTAGTGGCTTTATTAAGTTTCCTAAAGTCGATACACATCCTCCATCCGGTTACTATTCGTGTGGAAATGAATTTGTTCGACTCTGTCTTTACTACAGTCATTCCACCTTTTTTGGCACGACATGCATAGGGCTCACCCACTGACTGTTTGATATGGGGTAGATAATTCCAGCTTCCAAAAGTTTGATCACTTCTTTTTTTCACTACTACCTTCATTGTTGGATTAAGTCTTCTTTGTCCCTCTATGGAGGGTTTATAGTCATTTTCCATATGGAAGCGGTGCATGCATATGGCAGGATTTATTCCTTTAAGATCATCCAATGTGTATCCGATGACATGCTTGTAAGCTTTTAACTTATCCAATAGCTGCTGAAGTTGAGTTATCTTTAAATCTGCACTGACAATTACTGGATAAGTGAAGTCTTTTCCTAAAAATTCATACTTGAGATTTTGAGGAAGCTTCTTTAACTCTGGCTTCGTTGGCTTCTTTGAGATAGACTGTTGCATGAAATCCGCAGATTGGTCCTTTAGCGGATTGTCAAGGTATTGTATTTTAGTTGAGAGCATATGACTTGTAAGAATGCTTGCTTCTTCTTCTGTCCACAAAGATGGTTCTTGGGCTTCAAGGGATACTTTCAGAGGATCTGATATGTGAATAACTGATGCCACTTTTTGTATAAGTGAATCCAATGGCTCAGGTTGAGGGTGGTGATCTTCCATGTCTGGGCAATTCATAATGTGATTCAGTCGAAATTCAACTGTGTCATCGCCTATTTGAAAAGTAAGACGACATTGTTTAACGTCTATCACTGCTCCGGCAGTAGCTAGGAAGGGTCTCCCCAATAAAATGGGAGTTTGATTGTCTTCATCCATGTCTAAAACTACAAAATCAGCTGGTATGTAGAAATTTCCTACTTTGATGGGTATATCCTCCAGAATTCCTTGTGAAATTTTTATAGATCGGTCCGCTAATTGGAGAGACATATTCGTGGGCTTAATACCCATTTCGAGCTTTCTACATAATGACAGAGGAATAACACTCACTGAGGCACCAAGATCACACAAAGCTCTTCGTATCCTTCGATTTTCAATTTCACAAGGTATGGAGAAACTCCCTAGATCTTTTAGCCTTGGAGGTAATTTGTTTTGAATTACAGCACTTGCCTTAGCAGTTAGTGCGACTGTTTCATTTTCTTGTATTCTCCTCTTCTTCGATAGAATGTCTTTGAGGAATTTGGCATATGCTGTCATTTCTTGTATAGCTTCCACGAAGGGTACATTGATAAAGAGTTTCTTTAAAATCCCTACAAACTTGCCAAATTGGTGATCCTGTCAAGATTTCTCAAGAGCTTTAGGAAATGGTATCCAAGAAGAATAACTAGGATGTCTTTCAATAAGCTATTGTTTGGATTTATTTCGTCCATTCATTGTATCTTCTGGCTGAACCATCTGACTTTGTTCACCAATCCTTTCAGTTGCCTCTGTCGAGACCTCTGCTCTTGTTGTTCTTTTGGTGTTATCTATTGTTTTTCCACTTCTTAAGGTTACAACTTGAACTTGTTCCTTCGGATTATTCTCTAGCTGTCCAGGTAAGATTCTCGGTTGTCTTGAAGAGGATGCAGCTTGTTGAGCTATCTGAGTTTCCAGCATTTTGTTATGAATGGAAAGACTTTCAATCTTCTCGAACATTTTTTGCATCAGGGTGTCTTGTTTCGACATATATTTTTCCATCATTACTTCTAGCTTGTTCGTGGAAGATGACCCTTGATCCGACGAAGAATTTTGAGGTTGTGCTCTTTGATTAAATCTGTTTTGCCAAGTGGGAACTTGAGTTTGTTGAGGATTGTCTCTGTAAGGAAACTTTGGATTGTTCCTCCATCCATAATTGAAAGTGTTAGAATATGGATCATTATTTGATGGATAAGGACCTATCGCATTAGCCTGTTGTTGATGTCCTTGCTGTTTTAGTAGCTCAAAGTGCACGGAAATGTGATCAGGTGAACCACATATTTTGCAACATCTTGCTATCATATTGATAGTAGGAGTAGCTTCGTTGAGTCCCAGTCTACTAATTGCTTTTTGAACTATATACTCCACTTTAGAAGAACCTCACCGTCAAGTCGAGTTTGCGTTAATGCAACTGACTCATTAGACCTTGAATGAGATAGGAAATATTGATTCCTGGCTATTTTTTCTATAAGTTGATAAGCTTCATCTACATTTTTCTTTATAAACACACCATCTGTAGCATTATCAAGCGTCATTTTTTAAGTGTAGTTGAGTCCATTGCGGAAGGATTGAACCAAAATCCATTTGCTTAAGCCATGGTGAGGACACGACCTTAGCAATGTCTTAAACCTTTGCCATGCTTCATACAGCGTCTCTTGATCATTTTGCACAAAACCAATAACTTGATTTCTGATTCTTATAGTGTTACTGGGAGGAAAATATTCTGATAGAAATGCTTTTACTAGTTGCTCCCAGGTAGTTAATTCCCTGGGTTCCAATGATTGTAGCCATTGCTTGGCTTTACCTCTTAACGAGAAAGAGAAGGCTCTTAGTCTCAACACCTCTGGTGATACTCCATTCAACTTGGTTGTCTCGCATATTTCCATAAAATCTTTAAGGTGTTGATTTGGGTCCTCATCTGGAGTTCCTCCAAATTGGTTCTGTTGGATTGTGGACATCAGAGATGATTTTAACTTAAAATTATTGGCTTGAATGGCAGGCTTCAAAATCGCAGACTCCGGTCCATCTGTAGTGAGAGTATAGAATTCTTCTAGTGATGGGACTGGTGGTCGTGGTTGGAGTGGCTCTTGTTGTTCAGCCATAATTTTTTCTTCAAGATCAGAATTATCCTCGAGCTCTATAGATTGAATGCTGCTGGCACCTTCAAAAAAGGATGTTCTGTTCTTATACTCTCGCACTCTTCTTCTAAAAGTTTGATCTATTTCAGGATCTAGTTCAAGCAGTTGGCTACGAATGTTTCTGGGCATATACTAATCCCTGAAATCAATAGAAAAAAATCAGCAGTGAACAATATTCAAATGAACTAAGCAAGGATATAAGTAGAAAATATAAATAATCTAAATCCCCGGCAACGGCACCAAAAACTTGACGTGAACTTATCGTAGTTACGAAATTTCATATTCTAACACATGAAATAATTCTAGTCACGTTTTAATTTTACTCTAGAGTTCACGCAACTGCAAGTGCACATGTCGAGTAGAAACCCCGAGTGTCGTAACCCCATTGATTTAGATTGATTACTTATTCTAATTATATCCCAGAAATTATCATGAAATTATAAAAAAATAAATCAGATGAATGAATGAGCATGGATTAAGAATAACAGAGGAAAATAAGAAAAGATCAAGGAATGATGGGAGAGATTTCCTTGTAATGAACTCGTTGATGCTATTGTCAATGCCGTGTTCGACTTACCATTCCTATGAATGCATTTTATCTCTCAGCCTATCGGTATAACTATAAATCAAGAAGAAAGTAGATGTTAATCACAGAATTAAGATTACTGATTAATAAGATTCTCATCTTTAATCAGAAGAAGAGTTCGATCTCTCGATCTCCTACAACTCATTCTTTTAATCTTAATTAAGTGATCCCAATGCCATTGACACCTCTTACAATTGTTAAGGATTCTCACCTCATAACAGCCTCAATAGAAGATCTCTCGATCTTTAAATGAATAGTAAGTCAGCAATCGTCAGAAACATAACAAGTAATGTGGCTAAATTCCCCTCTCGGGTGAAATTAGTTTAAGCCGAAGCAATCGATCTCTAGATCTAATTGAAATCAATTATAATTTCTAAACAGATATGCATCATATAAATAAAAACGAGGAGTCAAATTCGCAATATCAAAAAGTTGGAATAATAGTCAGCATCAACAAAGTTTCATCACAAGGAAATTAAAAAATCTTCTTTAGTTCATCCCCATTCTTCAAAAACCTTCGTCTTCTTCTTCAACTCCCTCCCGTTCTCCCCTCTCCATCCGGCTTCTTCTCCCCTTTTGTTTCTTCTCCTGCTCGAAAATTTGAAATTTGAAAAGTGGTTAGTCCTCTCTTTTACTTATTCAACTTCTTCACAAAAAATGATAAAAATATTTAAATATGCTCAACTTTTATGTAAATTTGCGGACTTAATTACAATGATTATAAGTACATAAAAGAGGTGATCACACGCATAAAAGAAGGAAATTCTTCACTTATGTATCCCATTATCTCTAGAAGGACCCTATTTGTTTAATGTTTGCGCATATCAAATTATTTTCAAGTGCATTCCTAAGAGTGAAGTTAAGAGTGTTATGACACATTGCCATAGTTGAGAGCTAGATGTCATTTCGGTCCCATTGCAAGGTTTTAGAAAGTGGGCTCTACTGGACGACCCTCTTTAAAGATGCCCAGATATTTTGTATGTCTTGTGATCGCTGTCAGAGGGCAGATAATATTTCTAAACGTGATGAGGTGCCTCGGAATAATATTCTTTATTGTGATATATTTAATATATGGGGCATTGACTTTATGGGGACTTTCCCAAAGTCAATGAACAGCGAATACATTTTAGTTGTTGTGGACTATGTTTCTAAGTGGGTTGAGGCAATTTTCACTCCCACTAATGATGCTAAGGTTGTTGTTAATTTTCTAAGGAAGAACATTTTTACTCGATTTGGTAAACCTAGAGCAATTATTAGTGACAATGGCACACACTTTTGTAATCGTTTGTTTGCGGGACTAGTGACTAAGTTTGGGGTCATCTACAAGCTTAGTACCCTTTATCATGCCCAATCATGTGGCCAAGTAGAGGTGTCAAATCGAGAAATTAAGTGCATCTTAGAAAAATAGTTATCTCCTCGAGAAAAAATTGGTCCCTCAAATTAGATGACGCACCATGGGCTTACCATACTACACTCAAAACGCCATAGGTATGTCACCATATAGATTAGTTTATGGCAAAGTGCGCCATCTACCTGTAGAATTGGAACATAAGGCTTACTGGCTACCACATTCTTAAATCTAGACACAGTCATATCTAACGACTACTTAAACTCAACAAGCTCAAAGACTTTGGGAACAATGCTTATGAGAATAGTAAGTTCTATAAGGCATACTAAAAGATGACATGACCAAAATATTTAAACTAAGAATTTTCAATCTAGTCAACAAGTACTCCTTTATGAAAGCAGACTTAGGTTGTTTTAGGGTAAACTAAAGTCAAGATGGACGGGGCCATATATCTGTCACCTTTCGAGGCTGTAGAGATATGAACAACAAATGGTAAACACACATTCAAAGTCAATGGACACCGTCTCAAGCACTATTTGATCAGTGTAAAACCTGCAAAAGTGAACTATATGATTCTACATGAGCCCTAGTTAAGGCGGTCCCAAGTCAAGCTAACGACTATAACTTAGAACTTTTTTGCCTAACCCTTATCCTTTAGTATAGATTTTGCTTTTCTTTGAGTCTTTGTTTTATTTATCTTTTTAATCTCATTTCATTGAGTTAGGTCTTTTGGTCCTTGAGTTGTTTGACATCATTTATTTTGTCTTTTCAAACTAATATTTACTTGTTACTAAACCTGTTCTGGTCTTCTTTGGATCGGGGCCACGTAGACTATTTTGTTGGCAGGCACATTGAACTCGGCCCGAACTTCACACAACTCAGGCCGCGTGGATGTATTAACTCGGCTCGGGCTTGCGGCCATTCGGCCCGGGCTGATATAATCCTGAACCGGCCCCAGTTACAACTCGAGTTTGGATGCGCTAATGTCGTCATTTTTACCACTGTGCACGTGCAACATCTGGCGACCTTGATTCGAAATTTAAACAACGATTGTGACTGTTGCAGTGGCCACCTAACTCTAATTATTCTCTACTTTACACCAGGCACTATTTTTGCACGATTATCAAGGCAAATGAGCACCTACTCGGCCTAGATTTGGCCATAAAACTGCCTCGAGTTTGACTTGCCGCTGCCTCTCCTCTTCTCCATCGAAGAGTCACAACTTTTTCATCGCCAAGACCCCACTCTACATGTTGCTTACCGCCACAACCACTCCATCGCACACCACATCCACTCTGGTGACCAGATCTACCTCTCCAGCGCAGTCTTCTACCATTTCTATCGTCGGAAATCAAAGCTCCATTCACCACGATCAGCCGCCGTCGCTGCTCCTCTTTCACTGTGACGACTGGATCTGCTTCCTTAGGCGCAACCACTAAAAGATCTATCGCTCCACATCCCTCCACCACGGTCACCCGCTTATGTTCCTCTTCGCCAGTGACACCACCATCTCCCCATCATCGATCGCCATCGTCGTCCTCGCCATCAAATCATCAGTGGACTAGAGCTAGGCACGATCGATCTCCTTTTGGGCAACCTCAACGCTACCAGGATCAAACCAAGCAGCACTCTTTGTGCACCCGGGTCGTGCTCCATGATGCATGCAAAAATACAACATATAATTAACCATGCATTTAAACACTTTTTGATTCATTTTCATATAGTATGCATCATTTTATAGGATTCACTTTTGTTTTACTTTAATTTTATAAAAGTAAAAATCTACCAAAATTCTATGTTTTATTATAGAAAAAAGTAAGAAAATTGAATTACGAAGTCATCGTAGAAAATCACGCACAAATCGAAGTTAAAATGGAGCCAGAAACTAAAAATTAGTGGATGTACTGAAATGAATATAATAGGCCATAATAGGACCACAACGGTCGTAACATAGGGACGTTACCCATTAAACACTTAGAATTGTCCAAAAACCTTTCAGAGTTACGAGTCATGACCAGAATGTTATGGGCCGTGAAAACGTAATTTTTATACTCTAATTTAGACATTGTAAGCCATGAAAGCAGTGTTACGACCGTGAAAAGCAATATTTAGGTCATTATGAAGTTCTTATGGGGTGTTACGAAGGATGATTTCAAGATTTCTTCAATTTTTCTTGGAAATTTCAATTGTAAATCAACTCTAAATCATACCATAAATCCCGAGAATCATTAGGAAACATATTTTCTCATATTTGAAGAAATTTTGGATGGTTTTAAGTCCAATCAAAGTCTATTCTAAATTTTTACTAGTTTGACATAAGAAGACTCTCAATCAAATCGAAACTTTACCAAAATCTTTGGGATACCTAGAGGCTACAAATAGAGGTCCTAGGAGACAAAAAATGTGGTGCTTGGGTGGTTGATACTTGAGAAGAGTGCTTTAGACCTAGGAGCCGTGCGTTATTATTGAGGACAAATTTCAAGTTTAAAGAGGATTTTTCGAAGAAGACTTCAGAACAACTCATCATTTGTACTTTATAGTGATCCAGAGGCCGTCGAAAGAAAGAATTCAAACTTCGAATCATTGTTTGCATGTTCTTTACCCATACTTTTTTTGTCTAATTAAGTCTGTAATAGAGATTTTTAATATTTACGAGAAAACTGCATGAACTCGATTGTTTACTGAGATAAGACTACAAACCAGGTGTGGGGTGATTAGTTTTAGGATTTGATGCATCTTAATATCTTTTATAACTGAAGATTAACTCAATGTTTGTGATCCTAAGTTTTGTGAGAGTAAGATAGTTTGATTTACTCAACATAGAGGTCATTAATTTAGGTAATCCTAATCCGTCTCAAGAATAAAATCTATTTATCATTGTTATAATTCCATCATCATAGTTGTTCATGCTAGTTAATCATTATTCTTAATCATACATAATTCTAAGGGTAAACACCAATTTACTTTATTTTTGTTATTTAATTTTCTGCATATTTATTTTCTATTTTCATATAACAACACACTTTTCTTCTCTTAGTAGATTATTAGGATAGATTAGATTTAACTAGTTTCTCGTGGGTTCGACACTCTACTCTCTATTTTATTACTTGATACGATTAGTGCACTTGCTAATAATTTTATTAATACAAATTTAATGCATCACTCTACGACACAGGGAGGACAAACTGCTATCGTCCGTCTAGGCCGCGTCATCGTTCACCCGGCCATAGTTTGCTCATCCACAATGGGGCCACGCCTATAGCATACTTGGGCTGGGTTAATCTCCACACCACTAGCTGTCGAGGTGTTCATGACCCGAGCCGGACTCCATACCCTGGTCGGGTTTCTTGACCAGTTTACTTTCAGAGCTTTTTGTCAACATGTCATTTCGCCGAAAAATTCCCTTCCGTCGTTCTAATCGCTCCATTGATTCTTCTACTGATGATAATGAAGCTCCCCAGTCCGATGGACCACCGCCACAACCCACTCCCCTCGAGCTTCGAGATGCTACGTAGCGCAAACACTACCGGCAAACTTTCCATTTCACTATTACATCTACTCGAGGGTTGGAATGTGTTCGTTTATGGAGCACCAGTGGCCTGCCTATGAAAAATTGTGCAATGAATTTTTCAGCTCCTTTGATTATGAGAACTCTACATTTGTCATCGGGTCAACTTTCGGCTTTATAATCATGAGTATAACTTTTCTATATAACTCTATAAATGGATTTCCTCTTCCGGAGTCTTCTACTCTCTACTGCCTTCTTGAAAGCCATCACAAATGATGAACTCTTCATTCCATCACAAGCAAGAGCTAGTCTTTTATAAAACTCAACCTTTCACTACGCTCATAGGTCATCTCTTACACCATCTGCAGTAGGGGATAAAGAGAAGGTGCAGTTAATATTATAGAGCTTGAGATATTATGGGATATGGCAGAAGGTGTACGGATCAATTTGGATGCAAACTTGGGAGATAATTTGAAAAGATAGGCCCATAAACTTCTTGCTAGGTTATTAATGGCGGCCTCATCCTGGGGCTTGACTTGTCTTCCCTGGAGACTATTATACTAGTATTCATTGGGGTGATCACGGTTCTTCAGATGAACCTAGTTGACGAACATCAGGTGGTCTTATCTTCAAGTTTAGAAACAGGGTTGAGACATTCCCTTGCACTAATGCTGATCATTTTACTATTTTTGATTGTACAAACTGGTTGTACTTTCCTTCACTGATGCAAGCAGAGCGGTATCACCTTGTCGATCCTCGTGAACGGCCAAATCCACATGACGAAGATCTAGTACCTCTTCAGGACGAGGGGTCTTCACACTCTGAGCATCCATCCTTTACGGCTCCGAGTCCACCTCTCTAGCCCGACTCTACATCTCAGCCACCTTACTTTTCTGCTCTTGCTAGTTTTGATGTTTCAGCTATGCAGACGCACTTCTTGGGGCCAGGAGTGGCAGTTTCAGATGCAACAACACCAGTTTCAGACGCTTACCACCCGCTAGGATCGACCTGAGCAGATATTCGAGAATACTTTGGACTGTATCTACCACCTCCCCCACCTTCACAGATGGACTAGTTGGTTGTGTCTTTTCCTTTCTTGTTTTATCTTTTATTGAGTCTTCCATTTTATACTCATTAACTTGCCTAGCTAACACTGGAACAGTGTCTAGTTCAAGCTTGTGGGAGATTGCATTTCATGCATCATATTTGCTTATTGTATTGCTTTCAAAAATCTCAAAAAAAAACATTCATCATAATTTTTCCTTATTGTTTGTTTTCTTATTTGCACTTAAGTAAAATTCAAGGACCATATGCACTTATGAAATTTTATTGTCATAATTTTACTTGTCTATCGCCTTAGTAGTGGGAAAATTGGAAAGTGTTGGTTGCTAAATAAAACTATGAATATTTAGACCACTAATTCTTGTTCATACTCGCATTTCATTTCTCATTTTTTATTTTTGCATCTTGATAGTAATAGTTTTTTTATTGAATGCATAAAATATTTTGTGAGCTTATAAAAAATCAAATAAATTAAAAGAGGGTTAGTTGAACCCCCATAAAAAAGAAGTGCAAAAATAAAATTGAGGCAATTATAATTGTGTTATCTGGCACTTGTTCGAGCAATTAGACTAATTCTTGCTTGGCGACCTAAGATCAACTGGTCTCGGATCCATCGGTCGAAAGCCAACATGCTAATGCATCACCTTGTGTACATGGAGAAGCACATGAGTAAAATAAATAAATAATGTGTAAATAAATAAATAAAAGTATAAGCTCACTTATACTTTTGCTTTCAACATTAATGCTATTATTTGAACCTTTTACAAAAATAAGTAATCTCGAAAGCCATTGTGAAATATCAACGATAACATGACCAGATATAAAACTTGATTGAACGGGTGAACAAAAGAGCTCAAAACTTCCCGCAACCAGTTGGCCAACCTTCTTGTCATCACTAGATACACATCATTAGATAATTCTATTGGCTTGAAATCCTCAACTCGCTTAGCATAATTCTTTTTGGAGATAAAGAAAATAAAAAAAACCATGATTGGAATTGGCACTCCTAAAGTGTGTGGCCATCATATCTTGACCCACCACTTGACAAAATTCACAGAAGAAAAATACAAAAAATTTGTATGATCCCGAGCACCCTCAAATTTAAGATCTTTCAACGCGAGCTCCATTTCAGAGAAAGTCTCACCAGGTTTGTTGGTTGGTCAGATGTGACCTGAGGGATTCAGTCCCTATCCATGATGGGTGAATAATCGAAAATAATCAGTCACAACCTCACCAACCCTCATTTTGTCATAATATTCCTTATTGCCACTCTAAGTTGATCAACGAAGCTTGTTCTCCGACGACTACTAACAAACAAGTGAAAAGATCGGGTATTACGGTCCCCATCTTGTACTAGATTTGACGAGATTCTAATGCCAATGGACCTCTATTTTTTATCTTCAATTGCTACAACTTCTTAAAATTTTCGTCTTTTAACTCCTCTACAACTAAGGCTCGTTCATCCCATATGTGATCCAATCATGTTATGCCATTTAAGGCCTCAGTCCTATGTACCTCCCACTCAACTTTGATTTGTCTTTTGTATTCTCATATCTAGGTTCTAAGTGCTACACCTCAAAACTGGTGCTATGTATCTAGGTGCTACACCTCAAAACTGGCCTCAGTCCTATGTATCTAGGTGCTACACCTCAAAACTGGCATCCATTGTGTTGCCACTTTTTCTTTGAATCTCTCTTCCATAAGTAATGCCTTTTCAAATTTGAAATATGATTCAAAGTCATTAGTACTCATATCTTGCCACATAAGTGGAGTGTGATGTGAAAAAATCTCTCCAAAGCCTTAACACTTGTCAATGGGAGGGACTCCAAAAGTTCAACAGATTCAAGAAACCTATCTAGTTTGGATTTAGCACTTGAAAATGGATTCATGCCTGAGCTACTCCATGTATATCTACAATTTGAAATTTTGAATACATGCTCATTGATAGAGTCTCCAAACCTTTACTAGCACTACAACAAAAAGTGTTTATAGGAACAAAAACTTTTGGTTAAAAAAAAAGTCATCAATTTTGAACCCTAATTCTTTTTGGAACAAAAATTTTGTTGACCCCCCTTAGTCTTAAAAGCTGGTCTTTAAAAGTTTTAAAAATAAAATATTTTTGTTGGATCCCAAAAATATCACTTTTAGATACTAATCTATTGGTCCCCATAAAATCATACAACGGTCCCTAATAATCATTTTTGATCCCAAATCAAAATAATTTTGGCAACAAAAAAGAAAACAATTGGCACCAAACAAATGATTCCTAATAACATACTTTTAGGAACCTAGAGGTTGATCCCTAATAACATGCTTATAATGACCAGCAAACAAATCCCCATGACATATTTGGCTCCAACAATTTACTAGTTGCTAATATATAAATTTTCAAATGTATAAACATTAGCCAATAAAAATTAAGATGAAAGAAAGATTCCAACCACAAAACATCATATTAAGAAATAAAAGATCCTAATCAACACACCATAAAATTGAAAAGTAATGCATAAAAAATATGAACATTCAACAACTTTAATCAAAATATATACAACAAAGTTAAAGTGTAAATGTTCATATTAAGAAACACTTTCTTCTATGTCATCCGGAGGTCGTTGTCCACCCATTAGATTTTGAATGAGCCATTCCATTTTCTTATCTTGAAGAGCTAGCTTCTTATCTTGAATGACAACTAAATCCTTAGTGCTAGCTAACTCATTCTTTGTATTAACCAATTCTTCCTTTGTTGTGACTAATTCCTCCTCCAAATGATTATACTTTTGCTCCATGACAATCCCTCCTTCATGTGTAGGGGGTTTAAGACCTCGCCCATATTCACGCACGTACCCGGATCTTGTGCTAAAGACTTGAGTACATATTTGACTATCATTAATTGAAGATTCTCCCTCAAGTTCCATTTCCATTTGAAGAGCTATCATTTTTTCCTACAATAATAAAAATAATTAACCCCAACTGCAACCATAAATAATGTGAAAACAATACATGAAATGGATTGTTCTAGTACGTTAAGTATTTCAAGTATGCAATTACCTGGTAAGAAAATCAGATATTAATTTAAATCCCAAAGTTTCTACTTTTGCAAAAAATTTATCAGTCATAAGGTGTGTAATGTACTTGTTTCAAAACAGCTTGTGCAATAGCAACATATTCGCTGAGAAACTGTAAGGGTACAATATATGCCGTAAACAAAAACTATAGAAGCTTAACCCAAGGGAGCAACAAAAGGAAGATGCCAATCTGAAGGGTTATAACCGTTGTAATCATATACACGAGAAGAGAGGAAAACATCAAAACGTCCAGCAGACACATGGGCAGCTTATCAAAAGGCAACCCCTAATTTTAGTCGTTAACATTTCATTTGTGCATCGAAAGCACATAATTTTCTCGGTTCTGATAAATTCTGGGAGTAAATCTGATAACATCAAAATAGTTTAAAAATGTACCTCATTTGTTTTTAGAAGATGAAGCAATGAGTACAACAGTTTAAATTTAAAGATAAAAAGTGCATCAACGAAAGGAAGGAATTGAAGATAGTCCACAATGCGTGCAAAAAGCACCTTGCAGGTGACAGCACAATCTCTGCACGAAGCGCCATTGGCGCCCTCAGTAACCTCAAACCGAAATGAAGCTGAGGATGAACTCAAAATGAAGCTGAGGTATGATCATAATAAGATCATAAACATGGAGGTATGGAGGAGTTTGTCTCATATTTTTATTCCTTTTGATTCAATTGAAGAGACATGATATCTAAGTCTACATCAAAGTACATAGAAAGTTGTCATTTTCTTTTATCTTGAAAAAAAGACATGTACAGCTGTTTCTTTAAATTCCTCTACAAGTATCAGAAATACCATAGCAAAAATTATCATAAACAAGAACCTCTAAGTATGGAATTGATATTTCGATTCATCTAGGACATGCACATTGACAATTTCTTAAAGCTGTGTCACTGATTGAGGTGCAAAATGTACAAATTTTGCATAAGAAAGTGTAGATGAAGGATATAAGAAGAAACCAAGTACAAAACACAGTTGGCATGTCAGGAAACATTTCAGATAATCTAAATGCCTCGTCAAGAGTTGGCAACATGTCAAACCGAGCATTCTGCAATTTAGATATTCTAGAACAATAAGATTAGACACATTGAGGACCAATAAGACCATAATTATCGTTAAAGTGCAAGCGTGTAAACTTGCAAGAAAACAAAGTTATAAGCATATCATTGTGAATAAAAAAAAAAGAACTTGGGAGAGAGAGAGAGAGGCTGGGCTCACACAAGCATGAGGATTCCAACATTTTAGTCTAAAATAATATAAACGCTCTATGCTTGGCACCAAACACACATCTAAACAAGTGTAGGCATAAGACAGCAGTACTATACAACTACGATGACTACAAAAACATTATTCCAAGTGCACATGAACCTTGTTGACTACAAAAACATTATTACATCTAAACAGTAATCTTGTTGACTTGGACTCGGCTAGTTTGGTCTGTTCAAATGCACCAGTGCATCTCAATCATTATTTAATATTGCAGACAGGTTTAAACAAATCAGTTGGATTGGATTTACGAGTTTCAAACAACTGATGTTTTTCATGAGGCAGAGATATATCGTTGGAAGCCAAGTTCACTCTGCAACCTGCCACTGGAGGAATTACTTGGTTCGTGATTATTAAGATGACATAAGAATGCAGCCAAAAAATTATTTTCAAGTTTGCATTATACCGATAGTAAATTTTGCTATTTGGGAAGAAAATGTAAACCTCAACCACGCATTCTATCAGATTTCTCTAGTTAACTACTGATGCCGTAGCAACGCCACAATATCTAAAGCAATTTGATTATATAATTTATGATCAATAAATTAAAGGTTCTTTTGAAATTTTCAAGTACTCGAAAGCACATGAGGTGCTCTTCTTATAAGAGAGAACAAATCCAAATACACCATAAAAGTCAAAGATCAACTTCCGACTAAAATAACCCCTTGATAATATAATCTTCACATGCCATATGTGAACCCAATTCTGTTATATTATCTAAAGAAAGATTGAAAGAATCTCAAATATCACATTGCAAAACATTAAAACACCTGCCAGTATGCAGACGATAAGAAATTCTACAGAAGTTACTCATCAGTCATGATAACACAAATTAGGAGCATCACATTTTTTATGCAAGAGGAAAGGACACACTTCAATTTAAAAATAAAAAAAGATCGCATGGATTACGGTTTAGATGTAATAACTATCATCATTCATAAGTGCATAGTTTGAAACCTTTCTTGCATTTTCGTAGCTACTGAAGGGAAGTAGACGACGATAGGAGTAAATGAAAAAAAACAATATGATGTATTAAACTTTGTACTCACATAATTTGCTTTAGCATCCTCATGTACCCATCCACTCTCTCCATAATATGCATGCTTGTAAAGTTCGATACGATCGCAATTCTATAATAAAGAAACAAATATGAATTTATGTTAAAATAAATTTTCTATGAAAATAGAAAAGTTGTGAATACAAATCATACATGCAAATTACCAATTGCTCTTGTGCAGCGACAAATGTTTGACTCCCTCTCGTGTGAACAAATTTTAATTTTTTCTAATTGCAGTACCTGCTCTTGTTCTTACCTGAAATTATAAAATAATAATTAGTGTAAATGTGAAGTTATTATTCTAGAACTAATTAGTTCATACATAAATTAGATGGAAAACACCACTGTGGCAAGCAAAAGTTTCTCTTATTTCATATCCAACTGGAAAATAATACGAAGATGAAGAGAATTTACTTACTTGAAACTTTTCACTTTCAAAATAACCGCACAACCAATTCCAATCTGCAATTTTATTTTTGAGATCTTCTGGTATGGCTGCTCTTGCTGCTTCACCACCCCCACCTTCCATATCAAAATCTCTTGTAGCATTCTTTTGTTAATTCTTTTGGTTCAATTCGTGTTTCTAATTTCCCATCAAACGTTTTACTCCTCCTCCAAGGGTGTCCGAGTGGCAAGAAACGTCGATGACCTGTATAGGCAATCTTACTTCTTAAAGCTAGTCTCATCTTTGCATATAGGACATGCAAGGTAGCCTTTAGTACTCCATCCGGATAAGTCACCATAGGCTGGAAAATCATTTATAGTCCATAAAATTGCTGCATGCATAGTAAAATTTAATTTCACAGTAGCATCATAAGTTTGAACTCCAGTTAACCATAATTCTTTAATTCGTCAACTAAGGGACTTAAATAGACATCAATGTCCTTTCTAGGAGCACGAGGACCAGGGATAAGTAAAGACATCATGGAAAATGGTTCTTTCATACATTTCCACAGAGGTAAGTTTTAGGGCATAAGAATCACTGGCCACAGACTGTATGAGTTATTCATGTGACCAAAAGGATTGAATCCATCAGCTACTAATCCAAGTCTCACATTTCTAGGATCTTGTGCAAACCAAGGATGTTGTTTGTCAAAAGCTTTCCACGCCTCTGAATCAGTAGGATGCCTCATAACTCTTTCTTCTTCAACCCTACTTTCTTCGTACCATCGCATATCGAAAGCGGTCTTTCTAGACATAAACAAACATTGCAGCCTACTTTTTCAAAGGAAAGTATCTTAACACCTTGTAAGGGATTTTCTTCCCCTTACCATCATTTATTTTCCATCTTGACTCTCCACATTTAGGACAATTTTCAAAGTCTCCTAATTCCTTCCAAAATAGAGCGCAGTCATTCTTGCATGCATGAATACATTCATATCCTAATCCTAGGTCTCGCAGCACTTTTCTTGTCTCGTAATAAGATGAAGTACCTCATCCGCTGGCAAAATTTCCTTAATAAACTCAAGCAGCATATTAAATGATTTAATGCTCCAATGATTTAGAACTTTCATGTGAAGCAATCGTACAACCGCTGACAACAATGAATGCTTTGTACATGCTTTGTACAACTAGGATAAAGTTGACGTCGTGCATCCTTTAACAATCCATCAAATATGTTCACCTCCTCATTATGGGACGAAGATGTGCCTTCAAATCTAGAAGGTCCTTCAAGGTCCACATTTACAAAAAATGTGTCACTTGGGTATCTTCCAATATTTGAATCACATCATCAATATTTACCTCACCTTCATTACTCAAAATGTTCTCATCTTCAATATTGTCATTGACTTCAAGTCCTTCTCCATGAAATACCCATCGAGTATAAGTGGTATCTATATCTTTGATAATTAGATGATCTCTTACAATGTTTTTTGGTTGGAAGTACACATTCAAACAATATCGACATGGACAACGAATATTAGAGTCCGTTCCCAAGTGAAATTCGACAAGTTTCATAAATGAGTCAACGCCAAGAAGATACAACAACAACAACAAAGCCTTATCCCACTAAGTGGGGTCGGCTACATGGATCATACGACGTCATTCCGCTTTATTAGTAACCATATTCATTGATCCATGTTCATGAGATTCGACAGAATTTTACGCTGGCTGTCGGGGCCTAACACAACCCTCCTCCTTTATCCGGGCTTGGGACCGGCTATAAAACATAGGCCAAGAAGATAATCTACTGAAAATCTATCATGGATATTCATCCAACTCTTATCAAGATCATTAAAATTGTTATCCGTCTGATACCACCTATATAGTATTAACACTTAGACATTAGACACTCAATGGATGAACACTGCAGGAGAAGGGAAAAGGAACAGAGGCAAGCAACAAAAAAAATATTGAATAAAAGGATAACAATTAACAGAGGTAGTTCTGAATCTGCTAAAATAAAAAGTGACAGGGGAGAATCATGCAACATATGCTAGAAAAATAAAAACCCATCACGCATTGATCATGCTGGATAGCAAGAACTATCATCAAACAGTGCTTTGTAGGATGAACATGTATGAACAGCCTGCATGCAATTAGTCCTCCAGAGACTCCCACCACCATATCATTTTATTCTTAAATAATACTATGGAACTATATCTTGGCCAATTAAGTATTTAGTTAGTCCTCATTTATGATTACAATTTAAGATCTGCGCCTCCCCCAAAATGAATTGCCAGCTGCACAATGGAGGATGACATCAGAAAGGTTGATCTTGATAATTATAATTGATTAATATCACTTACTTAACAGGAATTCATGCTATGGTAAGTCATATTATTATAGATATATATAAGTTGATTTCAGCTCACTCATGCCACATTAATTATCCAACCACCATATAATCAATCCTGCTCAAAAGTCAGCTCACATTCATGTAAAACTAAAACAGAATATTTATTTATAAGATAATAACTTGTGTTTTATTAGTTTTTTTTTCAGGTTGCAACTTCAATTTATTAATGTGCAAAAAGGAAAAAAAGTGGAAAAAGTAAACACGTAAAACTACAACATTAACTAAGATACTATTATGCAATGTTTTCTTTGTAAAATATGCAACATCAAAATGAGCACTTAGCATTGTGTTACAAATGTGGTACACTTTTATAAAACTAATAAACAATCTCATAAAAAAATATTCTGAAAAAAAAATAGGACAGATTCTGAATCTGCAATGAAAGATTTGTGTGCATGAGGCTTATAAGAATGAATACTAATAGTGGATTATAAAAACTCTACAATCAATGATGATGGTAGGTAATGCAGTCTTCTTTGAAGAGGATAATGTTGATGTTTGCCCACACAAGCTTCCTTTGTCACAAATATTTGAGTTGCCTTCCAATCTGTGGCCACATAAAATCGAAAACTATCAGAATGAAAAAGATGTGTTCAAATGGAATCTCAAAACAGAAATTAGGAAAATCTTTAAAATAAAACTAACAGAACTTTCAACAAATCTTTAAAGATGAAAATCTCAATAAAAATCTAAGAGATCATCATCATAACCTCTCAAAAGGTAGCATACATCCACTAAGATTAATGAACCCACTGTGGAATGTAAAAGAAAAAGAAAAACACTTGGAAAACACAGTGGTAACTATTACACACACAAAGAAAAAGAAGACAAACTTATACCTTTTTTAGGGAGAGTGCAAAATAGACATTTAGAAACTCAAAACACAAAAAAACATCTGATATTGTAAAAGAGGCCGGCTGGCATGTATTAAATCATAAAAAATAAGTAGAAGATGATTAACTGTTTGAGTATTGCAGAAAGATATAAATATACTTTTGCACTCTTGACATCATTCATTATTGTATTCATCATGGAGTGACTTCATCTTTTTTATTCTGCTTTAGGAGGAAACAATAAGTACTCAAAACACATATAGCACTATCTTTTATCCTCTATTTGATCTTTTTATTGTACTCAAAATAAAAGAAACAGATTTTACTGACAAAGAAATAAATAAAAGAAGCAGAACAAAGGGAAGAAAGGGGCTACAGAACAGGAAAAGCCTCGTTGAGAACCTGTCTGACTAATATTGATGTTTACTGCATGCTTAGAAAGAAGTATATAGTTGGATCGAAGGATTGAAATTCCAAAGCACTATCTCCTGTCTTGTTTCCAGATATTATTGACTGAAAGATTAGATATTGAATTTAATTCAAAATCGCATAATCTTCATCCGATTAATCATACTGAATTCGCCTTTTCTATTTTTACAACAGTGAAATGAGAAATCTGATTAACAGAATAAAAACACTTTGAACTACCAATAGAAATGTACACGCCTCAACAAAGGCAAAAAAAAAATTCGTGCTCTGCAAGCAAACATCAGAATGGAGAATCCTCCAAAAACACTTGGCAAACACAGTGGTAACTAATACAGAATGGAGGATAATTAACACAGTGTATCGGGAGAAGAACCCACTCTGGAATGCTCAGGAGTTCATGCAAAACACTTGGCAAACACAGTGGTAATTGTACAAAAAAGAAAAGGAAAAGAAAATAAATGACAGTTTCACTGATTCTGGGATAGAAAAAGTTCTCTCGAGGAGGAGGTGGAGGAGTTGTTAAGTATGCATACCAAGTACAACTGTTAGAAGAAGAGGACAATATGATCGTGTAGAGGAACCGAGACCAAAAGAGCAGTGGCTAGTGGCACTACAAAGCTGCTAAGGGAGAGTACTAGCTGCTGCTGCAATAGCGGCGGGATCCTAGCAGCTGGTGAGGGGTGCCCGATGACATGAGGACAAGCTGACATAAGATGACGTGATGACATAAGCTGACATCAAAATAAAATAATTTGCATAAGATGTCAGGTTCTCCTCTAGTCTTCAGAATAACATACAAATTATGGAGATATGATCAACAATCTTCATAATAACATACTAATTAGTAATCTGCATTATGGAGATATGATCAACATGTAATAAAATTATCAAACTTCTATCCGATAATAAGTCTGTAAGTGAACTTTGAGCATTCTGCTGCTTGGAGCAGAGATGTTGCTCTAATACAATGAAGTTTAAGTGAACTACCAAAAGCTTTGTTAAAAAAATAAATTAACAAAGAACTAATCAGTAATCTGCATTATGGAGATATGATCAACAGGTAATAGATGTGCCACAAAAAAGAACTAATTAGTAATCTGCATAAGATGACAGGTTCTCATAGGTTAGATATCAGAGAACATTATCAAACTGTGCTCACTTAATTTAATTAAGGTTCCAAACATGCAACTATAAGCCCGTTTTCTGAATGGAAAGTTTCTTAAGTATCACATCTACATAATATATATCCAAGAGCATGTTGCAAGTACCAAGTAGCGGTAGCAGTCAAGGAATAGTGGTGCTCTTGCAATCATTCACTTGTAAAATGCTGCAGAGGACACTCCTTCAAAATAAATACCCTAATTAGAGAAAAACATTTAAAGGAACTACTAAAAAATTAGAGAAAAAAAATCTGCTTGAAGGGGAAAAAATAACTTAATTACCTCCCTCGAATCAAACCATTGCCGAATTCCTAGAGAGAAGCCAATGCGTCTCCTCGGATCCTGACCGTCAGATGAGAGAAGCCATTGTCGTAGAAGACGTGCTGCTGCTGCTGGAGGATCTCCTTCTGGCGCCGAAGCTCGAGCACCTTGCAATGGGAGTTGGAGTGCTTCGAGAGCCCGAACGTGAGGGGTGCCCGACGACGGCGACGAGAAAGGCCAAAGGGATCCCTTGAGTGCAGGAGTTAGGGCAGTACAAAAGGGAAAAAATGAGGCAGAACGAAAGGAGCCGATCGTTTTGTCACGACATCGGCGGCGGCGGACCGTCGTAGAAGACGTGCTGGTGGTGGTGGTGGTGGTACTGCTGCTGCTGTTGCTGGAGGATCACCTTCTAGCGCCGGAGCTCGAGCACCTTGCAGTGGGAGTTGGAGTGCTTCGAGAGCCCGAACGTGAGGGGTGCCCGACGACGGTGACGAGAAAGGCCAAAGGGATCCCTTGAGTGCAGGAGTTAGGACAGTACAAAAGGGGAAAAAATGAGGCAGAACGAAAAGAGCCGATCGTTTTGTCGCGACATCGTCGGCGGTGGACCGACGTAGAAGACGTGCTGCTGGTGGTGGTGCTGCTGCTGTTGCTGCTGGAGAATCTCCTTCTGATGCCGGAGCTCGAGCACCTTGCGGTGGGAGTTGGAGTTAGGGGTGCCAGACGACGGTGAGGGGAAAGGCCAAAGGGATGAGTGCAGGAGTTAGGGCATAACAAAAAGGGGGAAATGAGGCAAAACAAAACGAGGCAGAACACATTTGAAAAAATTAAAAAAAAATCAAATATTTCGGATCACTCAAATTAGTCCCTACAATTTATTATCGGGGACAAAGAGTATGATTAGTCTTTAAAATTAGTACTTATACAGAATTATTAGACATCAATATCATAATTAATTTTTATAATATTTGCATTAGACACAAATTAAATTTTTATTCTTAAAAATGTGAAATATTTGAGTCTACTTTTTTATTGGACTCAAATAAATATTTTTTTGGGACTCAAAATTAATTGATCCCTATATTATAGTCTCTAAATGTTAATTTTGTTGCAGCGACTATCAGCTCTCGTTGTCCCTTTCTCCTTCAATGGGTCTAGCATTCAGCTCCAAGGAGATGTTAAAATTGCCTCCAACAAGGCAAGGAATGCCATTGAAATAAAAACGCATTCGTCCTGCCACATTTCTTGTTTTCTCATCTCATTGTGAGCTTACAATCTAAAAGCAACAATAACCTTAAGCTCGCACACGGGGCTGTTCACGGGACTATCCCAAAATCCGACTCAATATGATTAATTTTGGTCTGAGCGGATTGTACTAAATTGAAGTATTATTTAATGCATAGTTCCAAACATTTATGTATTACTTATAATTTAAAATATTTTATTTTCTTCTAAAATTTTAAACAAAATATATGCTTAAAGTTAAATAAAAAATTAATAAAATTTTAAAAAATAATTCAGATTGGATCAGCGGGTTAATCAATTGAACAAAGGATGAGAGAAACAATTTCACTCAATCAATTGAAAAATTAATCTTTCTTAATATTTGATATTGTTTTAAAGTGTCACTTTACTTTAGTTTCATCATCTGACAGGTGCTAACCGTTTGAAAAAATAGCCATTATAACTTCTTTCAACTTGAACCTCGCAGTATTTTGATTTTTTTTTGCATAAATGTCTAATTGGATGATTAGATTCTATAATAAGATAATAAATTATCTACATTTTATCTATTCATATATTGATCACCCAATTACTTTTTTTAGATATTTTATTAAAATTTGGTATATTAAAAAATATTCATTATAATCTCTTTCGGTTTGACACGTGTACTATTCTTGCCATAATTAAACATTGATGTAATCTTTTATATATTGTGTGAAACTGAAAGATAACAAAATTGTCTACATTTTACAATGTTTTAATAACCAACCGGCCACCCAACCGCACAATCAATTGGGTCGTAATTGGACCGATTTGATCGGATTCAATTAGGTTCAACCAGATTTTATTAAATTAATATTATTTATAATATTTATATATATAATCAATATTATATAATGCATATAATTCATAATAAAATATAATAAATAATTAATTAATTAAATATTAATATTCATAAAAAGAGTTTGAATTTTTATTATTGATACAATATATTAATTCTTTTATTTTATTCTTCAAGTATTTTATAGTTATAATATATTAATTAATTTTGACATATATCACTCTCATGTTTATTTTTTTCTTTACTTTCATTTTAATATTTTTAATTTTATATTTCCATTAATTCCTCTCTCCCCATCATTTCCCATATTTATTTACTTTTTATAATAAAAATATATTAAAAATTTTAATATTCATAAAAAACTTTAAGTTATTATTATTGATATACTATATTATTTTTTTATTTTATTCTTTGATGCTGTTTTGTGGTGATAATAAATTAATATAATTTTCCATATATCACTCTTACTTCCTTTTATTTTCTCCTTTATTTTCTTTTGAATACTTTCCTATTTTATTTCCGTTAATTCTTTTCCCATATTGATTTTTCACATTTATTTCCTTTTTAATGTTTACCAATTATTAATTCAAATACTTTCCCACTTTTTTACCTTCCTTTCTAACTTTTATTTCTTATTTTTTTACTTTTAATTTTTAATTTTTTTCACTTTAAATATTAAACCGAGTTTGTTCGATTTAGTGGTTGAACCGACTTTTACCGGTTTAATTGGTTTTTGGTAAGTTCAATTTCAATTCTATTTTTTTAGTTAATTCGGACCGGACCAGTTGCCAATTCGTGATGGAACCGACTGATCTGATCCGGTTTTAATAATCATGACATTTTATTATTCAATTTTCAATCTCAATGTAATAAAAGAATAATTTAATATTAAGTTAAAATGTTATAAGATCATTGATTCGATTTTTCTGGTGACATAGTGATCATACGTGGAGGTCGAATTGAAATAAAAATTATTTCTATAAAGAGAAAACATACCTGTGTTATAATTCTTGTACATATATCTCAATCTTAAATAAAATTTTATCATCTCGGGGAAATAAATCGAATCATCGAATCGACTAATTACTTCAATCGACCGTTCTTGCTCTCACATTTTAGTTAAATAGTATTCAATTTAGTTATTACCCATAGATATATTTTAATAGATCGTTTAAACGGCAACTTTTTAATTAGTGATTAAATATTTGATTCAACAATAATATATGTGAAAAATTATATAATGCATCATTTTTATATATCATTTGTTTTCATATTCTTGACCCTTTGGTTGGAGAATATGTTTGAAGAAAATAAACGAATGTAATATCGTATTCTTGAATATTTTTGAAAAAGTAAGTATATTTTTATTTTCCCTCTTAGATTATCTAAAAAGAATATAATTTGAAAATATAATATTTTTATAAATAAAATACTTTATTACAAAGAATTGATATTTTATAATAATAATATAATGCATGAATACATATTAAAATAAGATACTATTAAAAAATAAAAAAAATGAAAATATGTCTATTTCTCTATTTTAAAGGAATATATATATATTGAAAGTTAGATTAAAAACGACGATTTCATAATTTTTAAAATGCTTTTTAAGAAACTGATATTTGACCGACTACTACTCTCTACCTAGTATAATATATAATATAATATTTACAGTAATTAAATAACTATTATTTTATAACTGGTTTTAAAAAATAATTGTCAATATATTAAATATTTTGTGACAACGTGCAACATTTTATCATTATACCACCGTTAATTATAATTTATTTCATACACACACTATTTTTTTAATTATTTCATACCATTATCGTGTTTACATCTTCAAAGTTGAATATTTAATTCATTAATAACTAAATATTGTTCATGTGTAACCGTTATAGATAAGTTATCTACTACCCTAATTAAATTATATAACTATCTAATTAATGAATATTTGTAACCAACCATAATAGTTATGTGGCTCCATTTCAACAACCGTCATTCCACTGATTGCACGTTTCTAAAATTAAATTTGAAGATATATTATGTTATATTATAACTTTTTGATATAACATAAAATTATCATTATATTATATTATATTATATTACATTTAACATATATTATATTATATTATTAATGAACGAAATTTATGTTATAAGTGATAATTATAAGCTCTCATTCTAAATTATTTTGCCTTTAATAATTATAAAATATAGTTACTATATAATTATATAGATAATAACAATTATACAATTATTATATATTATTATATTTCATAATCATAATTATTTAATATTTTTTATTTATAAATAATATTGTTAGGGACACTTGTCAAGGCAGAGTAATGACAATTGTCAACTTCTTTTGCAAACTTCATTAATATAGTATATATTTGCATGTATTTTGGGAATATTGCGATATTTGCGATCAAAAATGTCCAACATACAGGTGGTAAAATATATTTGGAGGCCACATTAATTCCAGACCTATCCGAGTTCCGCACGAGAGAGAGAGAGAGAGAGAAGACCACACTCGCACTCGATAACATATCAAGTTCGAACAGCGAGCGACCTCTCGGAGCGCTCTTCGCCATGGCCGCCGGAGCTGGACGGGCCATGCTCGCCTCTCATAGCGGCCTCGCGGCCGCCGTAGCCCCATTCTCTTCGGTCCTTTCGCGACCCAAACGTTTCGCTTCTTCTCTCGCCCTTCCCCCCCGCCGCCGCATGTGCCCCTCCAGGGCCCTCGTCTCCTCCTCCGTTCGCTGCCAGAGCCACTTCCACAGCGATTCGGAGGCCGGGACGGCCGTGGATCCCGTAAAGGAGGAATCTTTCGTCCTCACGACGCCTCTCTACTATGTGAACGCGCCTCCCCACATGGGGAGCGCCTATACCACCATTGCCGCCGATGCCATTGCACGATTTCAGGTTTTCTTTTCGTACTGCCTAATTCTTTAGAGTTTCGTTATTCATAATATCATCTTATGTTTTGTATGATATAATTGGACTTATTTTCGGTGTTCTTGTCACAAAATTGTTTTTTTAAAGTGCGATGATTACTGGAACCTAGTACAGATAGCGTTGCCCTTTCGGATCAATATTTAAGGCCATAAAGGTACTTAGTTCCAGAAGAACAGAGCTGAAAGTCAATTTCTGCAAGCCACTGGATAATTAAATGTAATATAGAAATTTGGTGAGTGAATCGGTTGGAGTAGTTGCATCTATTCAGTAATAATTTCTGAATAAATTATTATGCTCAATGCATCTATTTACGGAGCTTGAGTTGAGAGTTAGTAAATAAGAACGAGCCTAACAATTCAAAGTAGAGATTAGCTGAGTTGATTCACGTAGAACTTGTTGAAGCTTACTGTGCTCAACTTTGAGCTTGAAGTTTCCTCCTCCCATGTTCAGCCAGATGGTACTTGGCTCGGCTCAGTTATCTCCTGTGATAAAATGAAGCTACTTAAGACCCTGGGATTTTGTCATCAGACTATTGTAATCAAGAAGACTTGAAAGAAAAATATTTTCAGTGAGGGGGATGGGATATCTCAGTGTATATATGTACCCCGAAAAGAGATTCTTTAAACTCCAAAAATGTAATGTTTTATATGGTATATGTTTGTACCATAACAATGATACATCAACAAAATCTCTTGGAATTTTTTGGCGGGCTGTTCTAAGCAAATAAAAAAAATACAATTTGTTAAAAAACCCTGTAACTTGTCTTCAGGAAAAATAACTTTGTAATGATGAGATACAAGTGGTTCCAAATCTGAAATTCAAAAGATTAAGATAATTCATATGAAGCTTTACTTTCTTGCTCGTTATCAGTTGTCTTTGAGGAAAAAAGGTCAATTGAACTACCAAGTATTAGAAGTTATTGATTTGTTTCCTCTTTGCTTTCACCAAGAGGCTGCTAGGGAAGAAAGTAATATTCATCACTGGAACAGATGAGCATGGAGAAAAAATTGCTGCTGCTGCAGAGGCTAGTGGCAGTGACCCTAGTGGGCACTGTGATACTATTTCACAATCTTACAGAAAGTTGTGGAAAGATGTAAGTTTGATGCAGATTCTAGATACAAATGCACAATCATAGTATGAAGTAATATATCATAAGAATTACAAAATGAAGGTGACCAATACAAGCTTAGCACTCATCATGTTAAAAGGATACTCATCTTTCCATCTTGTTTTCCTGCTTGCAGTTGGACATATCATATGACAGGTTCATTCGCACAACGGATCTAAAGCATGAAACAGTTGTCAAAGAATTTTACACTAGAGTACTCAATAATGGTGACATCTACCGTGCTGATTATGAGGGCCTCTATTGTGTGAATTGCGAGGAATACAAGGTCAGATTTTATTTCATACCTAATGAAAAGTCTCACTGACAATTCGTTTCCCAAAAAAGTCTCACTGTCAGCTTTTTTATGATTCTGGTGCAAAAGCCATGAAGCTTTGCACTTTTAACTCTTTGCCTTCTACTGAATTATTTGTCTTTGATTTTTTTTTTTTTTGAGGGAGTCGTTCACCATAATTGTCTCAATTAATTTCTGCAGGATGAGAAAGAATTGCTCGAGAATAATTGTTGCCCTATGCATTTAAAACCTTGTGTTCTTCGGAAGGAAGATAACTACTTTTTTGCTCTATCGAAGTATCAGAAAATACTGGAGGATTATTTAGCATCCAATCCAGACTTTGTGAAGCCTTCTTTTCGATTAAATGAGGTGGGAATAAAACTATCCCCATTCTTCAAATACTTGTATTTACCATGTACTGTATGAGCCTGGTGTCCAAAAGTTTTATATCTTAAATAACTAGATTTAACAAGAAATTCTTGCTTATTGGTAACTTCTTCAAACTCCGCCTATGTTTTATAGCCGGTCCCAAGCCCGGATAAAAGGAGGAGGGTTGTGTTAGGCCCCGACAGCCAGCGCAAAATCCTGTCGAATCTCATGAACATGGATCAACGAATTGGCGTCGTATGATCCATGTAGCTGACCCCACCTAGTGGGATAAGGCTTTGTTGTTGTTGTTGTTGTATTGGTAACTTCTTCAATTTATGGATCACATTGATTTTGGAATTCAATATATCTTTTGCACTATCTTTTGTATGGACTTAATCATGACTCTCCATCTTGTCTGAGGTACTCTTCTTTGGCTAAATATCTGACAATATTATTCACGAATTACAACCTTTGTGTCATCCACAAATGGATTTTATAATAAATAAAGGACCCCTAAAAAAAGGTAAACCTTAAAGTCCATAACTATGTATCTTGAAATGTGAACACTTTTTAATTTCTATTCATTGACAAAACACTAATCCTGGATCTCTTCTGACACCTGACAGAGAACGTTTCTGTGTAGTTCCACTAGTTTACTTTCACCTTTCTTACATTAAAATCTTATGAAGGTGCAAGGTTGGATCGAAAGTGGACTGAAGGACTTCTCTATATCACGCTCATCTGTAGAATGGGGCATACCTGTGCCTAATGACAGTAAACAAACTATATATGTTTGGTTTGATGCTTTATTGGGGTAAGTTCCTTGTTCAATTTTTTTCCCACTTTGAATTGATGCATTGACGAGAATTATTTTCGTAATGGGTAGACAGTATTATTTATGATTTATTTTTACAAGTAATAATGTTGGTTGTTGATTTTCAATTGGAGCTACACGAGTACATTGACATATCTCTCATTTTAATTATTACTAGCCAGGTTTAATATGTATTCTTTTTGTCTTTTTGAAACGAGTTTAATATGTATTCTGCAGGTATATTTCAGCATTATTAGAGGATGGTGAGCAACCATCTCTACAAAAGGCTATCAGTGCTGGTTGGCCCTCTTCGTTGCACTTAATAGGCAAGGTGTGCAAAGTTTCATTACATTTTACTGAGAGTAAATAGATACTGAAGATGATAAGCCTAGTCTTCTGCTTTTCAAAAGAAGTCTTCTTCTATTAATATGTTATGTTGTAAAAGGAATTTGTAGTTTGTGTTGTCATCCTTTTCTTACAATAAGTTTGTGTTGTTCATTTTGATTTGTGAAACATACACTATCCCACACTATGCTACTTCATCTTAGAACTGAAAGTCCAATATTAACTTGATATTCTTGTCTTTGAATCCACAACACAAATTTGTGTTCATTTCCATTTTCATTTTCTTGGCACTTCTTTTATGTAGATTCCTTTTTGGGAAAATTTATGTAGATTACTATTAATCTCAGAAGAAAAGATCTTGGCTATCTGCATATATTTTTCTCTTTCGTTTATACAGAATAAACTACCAAATTCGTTGTGCTGAAAAGTATTCAATTCCAGGTTCATTTTCATTTCTAAGGTTTTTTTATGTTTTTAGTTATTCAATTAGATGTTTTTCCATAAGACTTCCTTTCTTTAAATTGCTTCTCGGTCTTTTCTCGTTTATGTAACTCAAGTCTGATTTTTCTTTCGATCTGCAGGATATTTTGCGGTTTCATGCAGTTTACTGGCCAGCAATGTTACTCTCAGCAGGATTAAGTCTTCCAAGCATGGTATTTGGTCATGGATTCTTGACAAAGGTATTGATCTTTCCATCTGGTCCTCATCTATTAACTTTTTTTTTTTGAAAGTGTGAAGGATGAGAGCCAAATGCCCCAATCCATGTTCATTTATTGATTGTCATATATTACAATAGAGATTACAATGATAGCATCAAAGTGATGCCCACGCCCTCAACAATTGGTAAGCATGCGCTGTAATGTTATCCACATAGCAGTGTTTGCCCCCGAAGATACAATTATTGTGTTAGCACCGGATGGACCACATCAAGGCTAATGGTGCAGCACGCCAACATCGCGAAACAAAGCAGTTATAGACTTGTCCCTCTCCAGAACGGAAAGAGCCCCAGAATTCATTGCTTGAATGCACATTGAGCCAAGAGCATCATGCCTCCCTCCATACCTGTTGTGCTATGTTATATCCAAAAACTGATGGTAAATGTCCTCCATTGGAGCAGCACAAAAAATGCATGAAGTATCAACTCCATTAGTCCATTGTGATCTGAGCTGATGTGTAGTCAGTCTATGCCGTCTCAAGAGCCACGAAAAAATTTTAATCCTTCACAGGATCTTGAGTTGCCACAATAATTGGCAGTCCAAACACAGCTCACTGTTCACGTGATGGTTGCTACTGTCCAAGAGCTTCTATGCCTCATGAACTGAGAACTAGCCTCCTTTCCAAATCCATGCATCCCGCCTTGAGTTATCCAGCTGAAACCCATCAAGATGTTCCAAGAGCATCAAGAAATACTCCATCCAGTTATCTGAAAGAGGGGATACAAATATTGGGGTCCAAACACTCGTCGTTAAAAAGGATCTTGACCAATAGTCGGCAACTATTGCATGCTGGTCCGCCGCCAGCGCGTATAGTCTTGGAAAGGTGCTCGATACGGCCTCAGAGGACACCCATGGGTCCTCCCAAAAGGGAAAATTCAGTCCAGATCCAAGGGATGCTACCATGAAGCCTCGCAGATTGGGCATAACTGAGATGACGCTTTTCCAAAACGAGGAAGATCCGCAAATAGGCATTTGTTGGGATGATACAATATATGGGCTTTGACTGAATAGTTTTGTAAACTCCGCCTATATTTTATAGCCGGTCCCAAGCCCGGATAAAGGAGGAGGGTTGTGTTAGGCCCCGACAGCCAGCATAAAATCATGTCGAATCTTATGAACATGGATCAACGAATGGCGTCGTATGATCCATGTAGCCGACCCCACCTAGTGGGATAAGGCTTTGTTGTTGTTGTTGTTGACTGAATAGTTTTGTAGGTCCCTTAAAAACTAGGCGATTTGCTAGTACTCAGGCCACTAGTAGATATGTCGCATTTGGCAGTGCAATGGGTTTGAAATCTTCTACCCTCTCTGCGCCATGTTTTTTTGGGATAAGAAATACGAAAAATCGGTTCAAGCGCTCAAAGATAAAGTTGGAGCTAGCAAATACATGCATCATAGTCACCATGTCGGGGCCCACCACTGACCAAAATTCCCGAAAAAAGAAAACAAGAAATCCATCTGGGCCTAGTGAACCATCACTGTTGAGATGTTTAAGGGCTTAGATTGTTTCCTCTTCAATAAATGCGTGCACTAGAGAGCAAGTCTGGTCAGCTCTTAGGGTAGCTCTCTTCCATCCCATATTCAGTCCTCAGGTGGTTCCCGCCGTGTAAATCTCCAAAAGTGATTTGAGCAGTTCCCACATTGTCCCTTCCTGAAACTTCGCTTTCCTCGACCTGAATCCGATCAATATAATTGGCCCTTCAACGTCCGTTGGCAAACATGTGAAAGAACGAGTGTTTGAGTCGCCTTCTCGAAGCCAGGTTTGCCAAGACCACTATCTCCATTGTGTTTCAGTTTTCGATCCTCCTCTGCCACCACCTGTAAGAAGTCTTTTCGTGTGTCCGCCTCTTCAGAAGTTAATTTTCGACCAGTTCTGTTATACCAGCCAATGCCACATTTTTCTTGTGTTCCCTATTCGCTTTCACCTGTTTTTTATATTGCTGAAGTTTTTTTTTTTTGAGAGGAGAAAGGATGATCACCAGTTTGGTTTTCATCCATATATATATATATATCACCAAAAGGAAACATCATGTACAAGTGGGAAGCTCTCCGGTGGAGAGCTGCAAGAGCCAAAAAGTGCTAACCAAAACCCCACTCCCGAAGAAGGTAAAACATGTGGTATACAATGTTGTCCACCTGACATCTCTCCCTACAAAAAATGACCCGGTTGCGCTGAAGCCAAATAGCCCAGGCACCCGCAAGAAAAGTCGCCACAAGAAGCCTCCAGCTCAACCTCTGCGGACCCAAAGCCCTCATGCTCTGCCAGAAGTCCGCCACCGTCAATAAAACACCACCTGTGATAGATGCCCGGGACCATACCTCCCGAGCCACGCGGCAGCTGAAGAATAGGTGCGTGACATCCTCCACCGCCTCCTCACACATAACACAGGAGATATCCGCATGCATCGCCCACCTCGCTCTATATACTCTGGTAAGGATCCGCTCCCGTCTTAGAAGCCAAGAAAAGATCTTGACTTTAAGCGGCACACGGGAACGCCAGATACGTCTGCAATCAGCTCTGAAGTCCTCTGAGTCGGTGGGGGCCGACCCAGCCATCAGCTCGGGACGGGTGAGGATGGAAGGGAGCAATCCTTTGGTGAAGAGCTAGCAACTCAGAAAGTCGTTGATCCGAGAGTGGAGACCTGAAAAGGGGGGTCCAGGAGCCAGTCCTGGACTCACCCCTCTGAGACCAACACTCCGCTACCGATGCATCAGGGTGTGCCGATAGAGCCAGTAGCCGGGGGAAGGAATCCGTAAGTGGCCCACCTGGAGACCAGTCGTGCCGCCAAAATGAGAAAACCTCTCCAGAACCGAGTGATGGGGTCATGAATGGCCGCACACGCTGAAAAATGGCTGCAACCCCCCTCCAAAAAGAAGAAGAGCCTCGGGGTACAGTAGGCCTAGAATCCCATGAGAGGTCCTGACCGTAGCAATAGAAGAACACCTCCCTCCATAGGCTGTCATCAGGTCCCATAATCCGGCCCTCACCGGGCAAGGAGTGCCCAGTTGGTGCAGCGGAGATCCCGAACACCCAATCCACCCTGCGATGTAGGTCTATATATGCTGCTCCAAGCCACAAGATGGGCCCAACGGGTGGGACTGCTCCCCTGCTAGAAAAATCTGCACCTCAAAGAGTCAATCCGTGATAATACCTACGTAGGCATCGGGAGTACCGACATGAAGTATATAGGCAGCGACGAGAGTACTGATCGGAGAAGAATAAGACGACCGCCTCTAGATAAGAGGCGGGAGCTCCAGCCCTGAAGTCGGCGCTCCAGCCACTCGATAACAGGGGTCCACCTCCGAGAGCCGATATGACGATCCGATAGAGGGAGCCCCAAGTATGTGATAGGTAGGGCCCCAACTGGTGTGCGCAACTCCGCCGCGCACAACATAGCGTTCTTCGTCACCATGCCAAAGGGGATGAAGGATGATTTGGCATGGTTGATCACAAGACCCGAGGTCGTGCCAAAGAGCTCCACCAAAATAGACACCTGTCTAACCTGAGCCGTTGAACCCTCGATGAAGAAGACGGTATCATCTACATAATGAAGCAATGGCACGAGCCCTCCGGCAAATCCACCAAATAGGCCGGAGCGACATGTATATTGCTGAAGTTGTCGTGGGAGCATACTGTTATACACTTGCATACTTAATTCATCTTCTAAGCATTAAGTTTTTGGTTTTGCTTAAACTCCCTAAAGTTATTAGAAGCAAATTGTAGGACCAACACCCTGTTAATACTTGATTCTTGCACCGTTTAATTTGTGGCAGATATGTTGTTCCCAAAGAGCAAAAAAGAAATAGTTTAAAACTCCAGAAACAAAGAATCTCCAAAGACCAGAAAAAAAATTTGATGGCATTGTATCTCCTTAGCACGGAGAGGTTAATTTTCATAGGAAAAGACTCAACTTTGCACACAATGACTAATAAGCGAGAAATGTAGAATGTGATTTAAAGTGCACACCAGTAGTTAAAATTTTCTCAAGTAAGAAAATGCTAACTAACACTGGAGTTAATGCTCACAAATCAATCTGAAGCTGAAAACTCCATGCCAGGGTTCCTAGTTCCTACAAAAATTTTAAGGGGGTTCCTAGTTCTTACAAAAATAGTCCTTTTCTCGTTGAACAAAATTATGCACCTGTTTTAGTAAATGGGCATAATATCTTACATGATGTGTAAAACTGCATTATGTCAATGCAACTATGATCTTTCTTTTTCTTCTAATCCAAATTTATGTCTAGTTTTGCACTTGAATAATATTACTTAAGACAAGTAGTCACAATTTTTATACATGGAAAAATCTGTCAGACTACTGTTAATACAAAATGCATTGTCTTGAGAAAGGAACTAGCCATCTGAAATTGTGTGTCTATTCATTTTGATGGTTGTGGACTTCCTTGTATAACCTCTGGATCATGCGTCTGAGTAGTATCTTTAAAGGTTCACTTAGTTCTTACATCATGAACAAGATGGGTTCTCAAAGTTTATCTCATATACCCATTTTCATTTCATGCAGCACTGCTTTTTTATTTTGAACATTTTAGGATGGAATGAAGATGGGGAAATCTCTTGGAAATACACTTGAACCAAATGATTTGGTGCAAAGATTTGGAGCTGATGCTGTTAGGTACTTTTTCTTGCGGGAAGTGGAATTTGGAAATGATGGTGACTATTCAGAGGAGCGCTTCATCAATATAGTGAATGCTCATCTGGCCAATACAATTGGTAATACATCTTTTAGTTTCTCAAATATACTGATTGTCTTTTATTCACTTTTGCTAGTTTCTAGAAATACGTGTAGATAAGTTCTCTGTTGATATTGAATTTCAATCACAATTCATGCACAGGAAACCTTCTCAACCGCACCCTCGGACTCCTGAAGAAGAACTGCCAGTCAACATTGGCTTTTGATTCATGTGTTGCAGCAGAGGGAAATTCATTTGTGAATACTGTAGATGAATTGGTGAGAATTTTACAATGGTGATGTTCTTGGATTCCTATACTTTTTTTCTGAAGGGTGCATGGATGATTTCAATACTAAAGGGAATAGTCAAATGAGTCTCTTTTTCTAGTACCATATTTAGATATTTTCAATCTGTTTCTTTTATGTTTCACATTTTTGTTTGGGATTCTCCTCAAAAAAAAAAAAAATGGGATTCCTATTTCTTTCCATATTAAGATGTTGACATTTTTTATAGCATTTGTTGATTCATGTCATATTTCTATTAGAAAAAAGCTATAACCATTTATTTGTACAAAACCTACATATGCAAATGTATAACAGGAGATTTAATTGACACTAGCTGAGACGAACTAAAAATACAACTAAAATAAAACTAGGATAACTACTATTAATAGTAAAAGTGCAAGAATCTTAAACACAATTACTACTAATAACTTGTCAATTCGAGATGACAAATCTCCATAAGTCCGTATGGAGTGGATCAAACTCCAATTACCTAATTGGTAGACACATTTCAAAAGGTTAGCTTAAATCTAAAACCCATGCATGTATTTATAACATGCAAAGGTAGTTACAATACTACTACAACAACAACAACAAAGCCTTATTCCACTAGGTGGGGTCGGCTACATGAATCATACGACGCCATTCCGCTCTATTAGTATGATCCATGTAACTACAAAGGTAGTTACAATAACTATAATAAAAATACAAATATAACTAACTACCCACTACTTTCTACCAGCCATTAACTCATACAAAGTGGTATCTTCTAACCTATCCACTACTTAATTAACCAACCACTAACTAATACAAATTGGTATCTTATCAGTACACCCCTTCTAAAATTTCGCCTTGTCCTCAAGGCGAAGAAAAAAAAATTAATAATAATATTTTACAGGTGCAGTTGAAGCCTCCAAACTTGATTAACTCCATCTTTGGGCCATGAGAGAAATTTTTGAACCAATATGAACTTCCAACTTTTCTTCTTATGAAATGAGTAAAAGTGTAAATGTGTAAAGCCAATTTCTTCTGAATGGATGCTACTTCTTTGTGTTTTGCTACTAGGATCTTTGAGACTCTGATACCAATTGATACGAACTAAAAAGACAACTAAAATAAAACTAGGATAACTATTATTAATAGTAAAAGTGCAAGAATTTTAAACACAATTACTACTAATAACTTGTCAATTCGAGATGACAAATCTCCATAAGTCCGTATGGAGTGGACCAAACTCCAATTACCTAATTGATAGACACACTTCAAAAGGCTACCTTAAATCTAGAACCCATGCATGTATTTATAACATGCAAAGGTAGTTACAATAACTATAACAAAAATACAAATATAACTAACCACCCACTACTTTCTACCAGCCACTAACTCACACAAAGTGGTATCTTCTAACCTATCCACTACTTAATTAACCAGCCACTAACTAATACAAATTGGTAACTTATCACTAACCAAATTAAATGGACATTATTTTCCTCCAAATGGGAAAAAATATCTTCCATTGGTTTGGAGGCATTAGTGGGGGAAAAAAGTATTGAGCCTTATTTCATTGAATAACGTTACGAAGCTTAAGTATTTTATTTTATCAAAAGGAAAAACCACTTGTTACTCGACCAGTTATTTCAGTGTCATATGTATAAATCTTGTTGATTCAATGTTTCTTACTGGATCCTGAAAAATCTAAAAACCAAGGTAAAAGGTTTCAAGGAACCTATTCATTTAAAAATGGTCTGGTCTTTTCTTTTGATTTCCCCTCATAAAATTGTGTGCACCTTCTTGGAAAAATAGAGTCTCGATTATGGTTTTTGTGGGTCATTTGGTCCTGATGGATTAAGAACTTTCAGTTGCGTTGAAAACTAAAGGAGCAACTACATGTTTGCTTCTGCTTAGCTACCATTTGTGAGATAAGGCTGCCTAATCATGATTCAATTTAGTATTTAGTCAAAAAGTTTGGTGTTGTTCTAGTTTGTACTTTGCGTGATTGTATTCATTGCAGACAGAATTAGCATTCGTCCTCCATGATTATTCTCACAATTTGAAAACTTGTGCAGGTGACAAAGGCAAAGCACCATTTTGAGAACCTTTCCTTGTCCTCTGCTTGTGAATCTGTCCTAGAAATTGGTAATGCCGGTAACTTGTACATGGATGAACACACACCATGGTCTCGCTTTAAGCAAGGTGGTGAAAATGCTGAAATGGCTGCAAAGGTGGGGTTTCCATGCTGATCCAATGTTTTTTTTATCAAAGTTTTGACTTGTTTCTTTGTGGATGTCACACATCTTTTTTCTCGTCAAGGATTTAGCAGTAATTGAATTATGTACAATCTTTATGTAAAATTTTATGTTTTTTTCCTTGTGAGTTGAAAGTGTTCCTGTTTTTAGATGTAACTTTTTGTAGAAGTATTATTTTATAACCGGAAAAGAGGAAAGAGCGAATAGAAATGAATTTGCAATCTCACTGGTAACAGGATTTGCACAGAGATACAAATAGAACCTCTACTTTGATCTTCCATATGCTCCTTAAATTTGATTCTTAGATATATGTACATAAATAATTGCACTGAATAACCTGATTTTCTTTTCTGTTGTCACCTGCAGGATCTTGTCATAATCCTTGAGACTATGAGAATTATAGCAGCTGCTTTGTCTCCAATCACTCCCAGCCTATGCTTGAGAATTTATTCACAGCTCGGATTCTCAGAGGATGAATTTAAATCAATAACTTGGGTAACATGAACCTTTGTGCATTCTTCTTTTCTTCCTTGTTAGTAAACTTTTTCTTTTCTCCTACTGTATCATTGCATTGATTTGTATATACTGAATATGTAGCTCAGTTCCTGATTTTTGAAGTAGGATAAAACATATAAAGACTGGTCTGTTAACAACAGCCTGTTAACTATTGAGTTCTGTCGATCAAGCTCTGGATGAAACCAATTTAGGCTACATAAGGACCTTAAACTTTAGATATTACTGGATTTTCAGCTGCGAAGCAGTTTTTATTCACTATTCTTAACCTGCTGGCCTTTTTATTGTAGAACGACACCAAGTGGGGAGGGCTTAGAGCGGGTCAAGTAATGGCACAACCGGCACCAGTTTTTGCAAGGATTGAAATAATACAACCAGGAGAAGATGGAGATGAAGTGGCACGGAAACCAGTCCAAGGAAAGAAGAAGAAAGCTCCTCGTGCTCAAGGGCTTGTGGAGGCCTGATTACTATGTGCACTTGCACTGGGTGCTGGATCCATTTTTCCCATAGTAAGCTAACAGCTGCTGCGTAAATCAAGAATGTGGGCAGGGGCTGTGTTGGAGCTATATACAGTACACTACAGATTTCACACAGACTCAGACTCTTTGCATGCTTTTTGTAGGAGCACTCTTCAAATGTAAGCATGACTTGTGATGTCATATGAATCTTTTAATTCAAGTAACATTGTTAAGATGCCATCTTTAAGATTCTGCAGTAAATCTAGTTGGACAGAAACCATGTCCGACGAACCACATCTTGAAAGAACCACATTCTCTTCTCTCGGCTGTTTGGTATAAGAATTAAAAAAAAAATGGAATTAGAGTCTTAGTTATCGTGCATGCACCCAAACAACAGGGTAGGAAATAGAACGAACGCCTATCATAGCAAATGTGTTTGCATATGTAGAAGTTGAACTTGTCATACCATATAGATCCTTACTATACTCGTACATAGAATCGTGGTTCTTTTGAATTTGACGTGAATATTTGAATTGAAAAATTAGTTCAAGCTTGGATGAAATGGGATGTATGGAAAAAAAAATAAATGTGAAAGATTAATTTTAGTGGATGTTTGAATAAAAAATAGATATTAAAAATATAAATTATTATTTTATTAATTAATGAAAATAAAAGTATAAAATAATTTTTTTATTAAAAATATATTATTTAAATATAATAAATTATTTTTTTACTAAATTATATTTAACAAAATATTAATTTTTTTATAAAATGATAGGAAATAAATAATATTATATTAATCCTTTATAATAAATATTTTATATTTGATAAATTAATTAATTTATATGAGAAAGGTCGGAGAGAAAATGTAAAAAGAAACAAATAGATTGTAAATAAAAAATGTCACTTCAAACAAAATTAAAAAAAGGCCAATGTGTTTCATAAAAAAAGTGAATAGACAGAACTAAAGGTGACGTGATCCTAGTGTCGGTGGTTGATTCCACCTCGAAAATTAGATCGGACCTTGTATTTGATAGAGCTAGGTGGAATTAGTCTTTGATTTCACCTGATTCCAATTGTCAAATGGCCCATAATGAATTGATTGTCGTAAGAATAGAGTCGACTCGCAAACCCGACGACTCGACCTGACCATCAAATTGGATCCGACCCGGGTATGGACCTGACCCGAACTGACCTCAACCCGACTTTGGGCTGGGTTAGGTACAGGTAAAAAATTTATGACCTGAGTCAACTCGAAGACCCAATTTTTTTAGTTTTCATGTTATATTTTGTTTAAAAATACTTAAAATGTGTAAAGTAATATTTAAATATTTACAAATTATTTGATGCTTTTAAAATAAATATTATATAATATTTTAATATTAAATAATAAAAAAGTAAGAAAAATATTAAAAAAATGATGATTAGATAACCGATCCAATCCAACCCGACCCAAGGTTGGATCGGATCCAACCCTCCAAAGACGGGTGACCCGACCCGATCAAAATCGGATGGGTCGAGTTGGGTAAAACCTGACCCATGAACACCCTTACATGAGCTCTTTGATAGCGTTTTAGCAATCATTTAGACAAGGCAAGCATGGCAATAATTTACGTATATATGTATAAAAAAGATAACAAATCATATCAATTGCTGTTTTATGGCCAATATGGCGATAGAGCAATGATTGCATTTTCAAGGGAGAAAAGTGTTATGTTGATAACATTGTAATAGTATTTAGAAACTTAGCGAGTGGACGAGATTATAAGATATTTTGTAATATATACAAGTTTTTATAATGAATAAAAAATGGATGTGAGCAACTAGTCCTTTATCTTCTCAAAGAAAGAACATGGTTGTAGTGAGAAAAATGTGTTTCAACTATGTACCAGAACAAAATAGGAACAAAGGTTTTGTTTATGTCTTTTCATCCAAAAACTTTTTGTTATTTGTGGATCCACATACTCCAATTTAAATTTTTCATTATTTTGTTTAAAATTTTATGATCTATCATATTATTTAGTTTAGTTATAACCAAGGTAGTCAAGATCTTGATTTAGATTTTAAGATCTTATGATTTTAAGATCTTACTGTCCATCTCGATCTTATCTTGAGAATTTTATGTGTAAAATCTTAATGCGATATTAATTTTGGTCATGCGATCTTACGATCTTATCCAATCGTATATGATTTCATACGATTAATATAATTATTTAAATATTAATTAAAAATATATTTATGATAATAAAAATAAATTTAGATGAAGTTCAATATGTTTTCTTTAATTTTAATATGTTTTAATATTACTTTGCTTAAGAATCGATAAAAATGATTTATTGAGGTATAATTTAATATTTAAATATGATAAATTTATAAAATAACATATTTATTATTTTTAAAATATAATTTTTATTAATAGGTAGGATCTTATAATTCTCGATTCGATCTTATGACCTCTCTCCGATCTTATATAAGATCCCGATCTTGACTACCTTGATTATAACTTATCACAAGCTTAATTGTTCGGATATTTTTTATTAACATCTCACTAGTAATTCGGATAACAAATAGGAGATGTGTCTTTTAAGATTACATTTATCATATTATCTCGTTTAGTTATAACTAATGACAAGCTTAATTGTTTAGGTATTTTTTATTATCATCTCACTAGTAGTTCGAATAACAAATAGGAAATGCATTTTGACAAAAATATTCATTCAATAATTTTTAAAATTTTAAATATTTTATTTAATAATAACATTTAACTGTATCATTTTTATTGTATAATTGTTTTTACAAATAATTCTTAATCTTACCTCATCTTTTTTATCTATATTCATGTATTATTATTATTTTTGCTTGTTTATTTATAATAACAAGCGATCAAATTTTAGAAAACATTTTAATACCTTTCTCTTCAACTATTTTAACTATTACGAGTACTAAAGACAGACCCTTTTTTAATTGTCTTTTAATTAATGAATACACAACTATCAGTCTATCATGCTGTAAGAATTGCTCATCCTTCTTTAATAAAACTTTAGATATCATTTTCCAAAAAAAAAAAAGTTAGTATGCCACTTCTTTCTTTGCTAAATTTCACTTTTGACTTCTGAAGTTGTGGCATATTTGGGTTGAGGATTTTGAAAGGGTGAAGTGACATATGAGAGTATATGTCTTATTTTGAATTTTGGATAATAATTTTATATTAATTAAAAGGGGTGAAGTAAAATAGCTAAGCATTTTTATCATCATATTTTTCATTCCATCAAATTAGTAAAATGAGAAGGGATAAATAAGTTTAAACTTAACTTCCTTCCCTTTTTTTCTTGTTTCTCTCTATCTCTCCTTTCTCTTCTTTCTCATCAATTTTTCCTCTCATATTAGTAAACAAATATTATGATGAAATAATTTTTTATCTATATTTATTTTTAATCTATATTTATCTCTCATTTGTAACTTTTTAAAATAGATGCATGAATGAAAATTTTATATAAAAATAAATAACATAATAAAAATATGTACATAAAAAATAAAAGAGAAAAATAAATTAAGTAATAAAGGATTATATGATAAGTATTTTCTAATCGTTAACCATTATAAATATATAATGAAAGGTAAAAATGACTTTTACACAAATAAAACCTTCGTTACCTCACCTCACATCTTATATAATTTATTATTCAAACATGAACTTTCTACACACTATACTTCACCAACCCATTACTCATCAAAGCGTTATATCCCATCTCTCAATTAGTTATTTCTCAAACAAGGCCTAAGAAAAATCCAACATCTGCATTACTTTTTTACATTACTTAGCAATCTGCATTGTTTAAGAAAGATTGTCAATTATTAAATTACTAGCAATGTGCATTATCTTGTTTAATATGTACCAGTAATCTTTCTAGCAATTTCAATGACGCTATACAACTTTTACTAAAATATCCTTTATCATTAATATTAAGTTAAATATTATATAATCCAATTAAAAACTCAAATAAAATTAATAAATTAAATAAATATAATTATAAGCATTTCATATATTTTTAAATGAAAAAATGGTAATGAATATATATAATATTTAAAATAATAACTAATAATAATATGCAATTCATGTGAATAACAATAATAAAATAAAATTTCAATAAATTAATATTATTAATTATGATAATAATATTATTTGTTGTTATATGATTTTTTATATTATTTTTATATTTTATTTGTCTAAAATTGAAAAGGGCAATGACAAAAATAAAATAAAAATAGATTGTCACTTGGATAGCAATCACCCGCAATGGTCACTTCGCAATTTGCATTGCTAGGCAATACAGATTACCTACAAATTAAAATAAAATAATATGGTGGACTTAGGTAATTTAACTTTAAATTATCAGAAAGATTACTTGTAGGGAATAGTCCCCTAAGTAAAATCCAATTTGATGTAGCATGTTAACAATGCACAATAGTCGCATCATATCATTTGTAACACCCTCAAATCGACCCCGTCACGTGGCGAAGACCAACATGTAGACACTACGACATGCTATTACTTTGACCATAATGTTGACCATATCTCAGTCAAGAATCGAGACACATCAACGGAAGAATAATAAAATAAAAGAAAAGAATAAATTTAATTGCGGAAGTCTAAAAAGTGGCTACATCATATCTAAGGAATAAAATAAAGTTCTACATCATGAATCTATAAATGCGGAAGGAAAAGAAATCTAATAAGCCATGTGGTTCATGTGCTTTCTTGCCGCCAATGCTTCGTCACCACATACCTACTCCACCTTGTCACTGACCTGACCCTGTGGAAATCAGACACAGGGGAGGAGGTCCTCCTGTAAGCTTTACAGCCTAGTGAGGAACCACATGATATACAATGCATAATATGAATAGCATAATCAGAAGTAAAAATGCATACTTAGCTTGACATGAAACGTAAAACATGAGAGTATCGTATATAATCATAAGAGATGTACGTCGATAACATAAAGCAATAGAATCAAATGATGCTAGAAATCTTGTAATCATGGCATGAGAATATCGATAACTTGACTTGACGTTTATGCTTGATTGTCTTGTTCATACTTATCTTGATTCATGTTTAGAAATCATGGTGACTTTAGGTGCTTTTAATTCTTGGGGTATGCCGAGCAAACGATACAACCTTGTGTCGATCAATGGGTGATCAAATCATGACCAAGGGAGCGACCCTTATCTTGAGACACTTGACTTGGACTGGCAACCCTTGATTAATCTTCTATCTGAACTTATTAATGACTTTGAAATCTTGTTATTCGTTGTTTAATCATGACATAGTAATAGAAAGGAATCAGTGATAGCGTTAATCATCATTTGAATTCATAACTTGAATTATGGATGAATCATGAATAGATCGTATTGTACTAATTTAATCGTTATCTTAATAAATCGGACAAGAATATGCAAGACTCAAATCAGGATCAAGGGTGATTTATAAAGGTGATATAAAAGGCTCACGAAAAATCAAGTCGACCGGTTCTAGAGAATGGTCGACCTGTAGGCTTTGAGTCGGTCGACCGGTCTGCTCGGATCGGTCGATCGATGGGTTTAGCAAATCTAACTCTGGGACGGGTGGATCGGTCGATTCGTTCTGTTGAACGATCGATTGGTTGGCTGGTGCGGCTAAGGATCGGTCGACCGGTCAGGTCATAACATCGGAAAATCGGTCGACCGGTCGATGTATACTGAAATCGATTGTGGGATCGGTAAATCGATCGACCGATGGCTAACAAAGAACAAGTGTCGGTCGATCGGTCGGCGTTCAGATTGATTTCAAATACAAAAATTCCTTTAAAACTCTAACATGATAACATCCTAAACTAGTTTCTATCTCCTAGCAAGCAATCAAACAGCAACATAACAACAAGAAATAAATCATGTATGCAATTGATCAAACAATTAAAGAATTTCAAGAAATCAAACAATCAACAATAACTTCTTCTTCTTATCTTTTTCTTTACAGAATCAACTAGGGCAGAATCAAATCTATTCAAGGGTCATGCAAGGTAATTTCAATTCACCCACCTCAGTTCGCGATTAATTCTTTCTTTGGTTCGTCGGAAAACTATCAACAACGCCCTTGTTTTCCGCCCTGTTCTCCCTCTAAATTTCCGCCTATTGCTGGAACGACCGAGAGAATCTCCCCTCTGCTTGCGTACGAGATGAGAAGCGAAAAAAACAGAGGCAAGAGGTCGTGTGGTTAGGGGTATTAATCTCCTATACTCATCTCCTAATTAATATAACTTAATCTTGATTAAAATTTATCCCTTTCAGATTTGGTCTTTAACTCCTAATAGAATAAATCCTTTTTATCTCTAACCAGCCTTTATTTCAATTGTAATTCCTTTTTTTTTGTTTCTTATCTTTGCAAGCTGTTATGGTTTTATCTCTTTTTTTTTATTGTTACATCATTAAAATATTGATGAAAGGTCTCCGCTCGGCGGAGAAAAGAGAACAGCTGAACTATTTGTCTAACTTGTTCATTGAACAAGTACACAATATGATTATGAGTAAATCATCAACAAAGATGAGAAACATATCAACATTGGAAAACCTTGTAATCCCTTCAGTAAGCCTTACAATTTCTGAATCGGCACTTACAAGCGATCTTATTAATCCAAATGTAAAAAAAAAAACTAGGACTATACACTATAATTGAAATGTAAAAAATCTTATTTCAGTGGAGAACTGAGAGTTAGATAGTCTTAAACAAAACTATAACCTGGCATTTTTCGCAACCCCTTCTCTCTAGCATTACTTCTCAACTTTGCAGATTCATTCCACTTGCCATCCTGAGCACATACATTAGCAGCAAGTGCATACGCCCCAGAGCTTTGAGGTTCCAGTGATAGTAGATCTTGACCAATAATCTCTCCCAACTGGGTGTTCTTGTGAACTTTGCAGGCAGCAAGCAAGGCAGACATGGCTTTCACACTGAATCGGAATGGTGAACATTTCAGAAAGTTGTATGCCTCTTTAAGCTGACCTGCTCGACCCAGTAGATCAACCATGCAGCAGTAATGCTCCTCCCGTGGAGTAACCGACGACTTAGAGTTCAGTGAATTGAAGACACGCCAGCCCTCTTCAATTAGGCCGGAATGGCTGCATGCCGAAAGCACGGAAGTATATGTGAATTCATCTGGTGATATATTTAACCTCTGCATTTGATTGAACAGCTCAAGCACCTGCCTGCACTATCCATGAGAGCCATATGCAGAAATCATAATATTCCATGAAGCCAGTTCACGTTTTGCCATGCTGTTGAATGTAGCTTCTGCATAATCAATCCTTCCGCACTTGGCATAAGTACTCAACAAAGAATTTGTGCTGACAATATCTTGATCAAACCCCATTCTGTGAATATATCCATGAATTTCCCTTACTGGTTTCACATATCCGAGCAGTGCATGTGCCTGAAGTACAGCTACAATTGTTAGCGTATCAGGTTTTTCTCCCATATCTAGCATCCGCATAAACAGAACGATTGCATCATCAGCATGACCAGAGTTTACATAACCCATCATCATCGTAGTCCACGAAATCAAGTCTTTGCCTGCCATTATGTTGAAAGCCATCCTTGCTTTCTTAACGTGGCCACATTTTGAATAAATATCGAAAGATTTGATTACTAATAAAGCGAAATGGCATCGTATGATCCATGTAGCCGATCATACTTAGTGGGATAAGACTTTGTTGTTGTTGATGTTGTATCTGATTGCAGACATCTAGGTCTAATTGAAGCCCATATCAAATAACAAAACCATGAACCCACCTGCCCAGTTTTACATCTTTCATCTCAGCAAATGCTGAAAGCAGTTTCAACACTGTAGCTGAGTTGGGTTTGACACCTCCATGGACCATTTCCAGAAGGGTTTCCATGGCATTCACTAGCATCCCATTTTCTAAATATCCAGAAATCATAACATTGTACAAAATTATGTCTCTCGAGACAACATGATCAAACAGTTCCCTTGCACTTTTTATCATAGCTCCTTTTGAGTACAATTCAATTAGAGTGGTGATCAGAACTGGGTCAAGAGGAATATTTCTTCTAACCAAGTAAGCATGTAGACTTGTGGCGTGCTGGGTTAAATCCAGGTCAGCACAAGCTGAGAGGACGTTCGCCATGGTGATGGAATCAGGGGAAATGTCTTCTCTCTTCATGCAAGAGAAACATTCCAGAGCTTCAAAACTCTTTCCACAATTTACAAACCCAGAAATCATTGCATTCCATGAGGGGACAGTCATCCTTCCCATGTGCTCAAGGACACACTCAATTGCAGTAACGGCACCACATTTAGCATACATGTCCACAAGACTGGTCTGGAAAATCTCATCTAAAAAGTAAGTTCCTCTTCTAAGGGCATAGCAATGGACTACACGACCCTCTTTAAGTGCACCCAATTTCCCTGCTGCCTGAAGCAAGCTCACAAGAGTCACCCTATTAGCTTTCAGCCCTTGTGTGTGCATATCACCAGCTATTTCGAATGCCTTCCATGCATGGCCATCACTGAATTGTGCACAACCAGAAAGCAAAGCAGTATAAGCCACAATATCCTTCTCTCTTATTTCATCGAACGCTTGATGTGCATCCTCAGTGCTTCCGTGCCCAAAGTAAAATCCAACAAGCGAAGAACCGAAATATTTATTATCGGATAGACCAAATTTGAAAGCATCGGCATGTATACTTCTACCGAGTTCCACATTCTCAAGCCCAATGCAACCCTTCAAGCAAAATGTAATAGTTGAGCTATCAACCACTATTCCTTCAAACCTCAAGTCCAAGTATAACCTTAGAACATCCTCAAAATGGCCAGCTCTGAGATTCCCAAGTATTGCCGAATTCCAACGAGAAATACTTCTGGTTCTTATCCTTTGGAACGCCCATCTGGATTCAGGTAAACATCCAAGCTTGGAACCAATATATACGTTATTTGCAAGGCCATGGTTAAACATGCGAGCATGTTGTTTTCTCAGTGATCTCACATCTCCGCAATCTCGCAAAGAGAAAGCAAAAATCTTGGCGCTGCCATCAAGTAAGAATGATGCTGATTTTCCAGGATAGAATCTACACAAACTTCTCTGTGATTCAAGAGACGCGAAAGGAAGAGAAACTATCAATAACAACTGTAATCTAGCAGGCAAAGCAATCATCTTTGTGACCTTGAGAAGCTTCTCTCATCCGAATTGTACTGAGTTACTATTTGTGGCTTCCTTGATGGTAAAAAGAATGATCTTTGAAGCAAATCTCAGCTGGAAAAATAAGAAAACTGCAACCCCGTCGCCGAAGATGATATAAATAGAACAATTTTACTCCAATATATCTTAATACTCTCTTTTTTTCTTATCTCGAGTTACATAGCAAAGACATGAATATACAGCTTTATTTAGGGGCAAAAGTCCGACCTCGTCTCATGGGATCAACGAGAATGCTCACTCTTGCCAACAAAACGGAGCCGCACTGCCTCAACGAACGCGCCGCCGCCGCCGCCGCCGCCTCTTCCCCCGTCCCAGGGCGGAGACGGCGGGAGTCTGGAGGAGAAACGCCTGCGCCGGGCGTCCTCGGCGGCGAGGCCGCCGTTGTCGCCCTCGTCGAAGTTTCGTGCGTAGCTGAGCGGGTCGTACAAGAAGTCCGCGTAGTGCCGCCGGTGCAGGGGCGAGTCGCGGCGCCTTCCCTGGAGCTCCGGCGGGGTGTGAGTCGCGCGGCAGAACCAGGAGGTGGGGGAGAGAGGACGGAGTGGACGCGGAGATGTCGCGGGGTCGCCGTCGGGAGGCCCTCCGGAGGTTGCGGCGGAGCGACGGAAGCAGGAGGTGAAACGGTGGCGGCGGCGCCTAGGCTTCAGAGGCGGAGCAGCAGAAGGTACGTCGTGAAGGCGGTGACCGTACTTTTCCTCCATAAGTTCATATCTTTTTTAACCTTTAACTCACCATATGATTCATGTACTGGATTTATTTTATGGTGTCATAATGGAAAACTTAAAAGAGGTTTCAAGTTTGATTTGTAAGAAGACAAAAACAAAGAGAATTCAGATATTATTAATAGAAGATTTTGAAGAAGAACTGTTTTTTTTATTGTTCCCTTCAATTCAGGGGCACCAGCCAATCTAATGAGAAGTTTGTTTTTTTTTATTTGTTAATTAACAAGCATCTTCTGTTCAAACAAACAACAAGATTTTTTTTTATATAAAATTAGCAATGTTTTGTTTGAACTTTGAAGTATACAATTGCTTGAGCTAGTTGCACAATGACAATTATGTTGTTACTTGCCGATTTAATTTAGTAAGGTAATATGATAAAAAAAAAATTAGTTTGTTTAGATTCCAATTGTGAACTACTAAATTTTATGTACAAAGTTAAATACAAAGACATTAACATCCCTTAAAGATTTGTAATCACAATTTATTTGGTACATCATTTTAGGCCTGACCACGGTCCGGGTCGACCCGAACCGCACCGAATCGGAAAATCGAGTAAAAAATCTGACCCGGGTAAGATCCGGGCCGGGACTGGGTCTAACGGGTGAAAAACACGCCGGATTTCGGGTCAGGACCGGGTCTGCAGTGCAGATACTCGACCCGGACCCGACCCGATTTATTTATATAAACCTCACCCCCACTCATTTCCCTCATTTCTCGATTCTCTTTCTCTCTCCCATCTCTCTCACACTCTCACGCCACGCACGATGCCAACCGATCTCGCCCTCTCCTTCTCCCTCTCTCTCACGGCGGCGGCGACGGCGGCGATCCTCTCAACTCCGGCCATCCTCGCCGTCTCTTGACTCTCTATATCTCTCTCTCTACTCTGACCGCCTGGGCGGCCGGATTGGCCATTAGCGCGATCAGATCCGACCTCCTGGCGGCCAGATCTAGCCGCGCCAGCCGGATCAGGCGACCGGATCTGGTAGTTGTCGGCTGATCCAACCGCTTGGCGGCCGGATTTGGCCGCATGACCGCCAGTGGTCGATCCGGTTGCCTAGCGGCCGCAGGCGCTCGGATCGGCCGCCAGTGGCCGATCCGATCGCAGGTGTCGGATCTGACCACACTGTTCATTCCCGGTTACAGACCCGATGATTTTCTCGGATTGCCGGTTCTGACCCGAAATCGGATTCGGCCGGGTCCAGGTCCGGTATCGGGTCAAAAATTTTTTGACCCGGCATAATTCGAGTCGGGACCGGATCGCCGAGACCCGGACCGGATCGCCGAGACCCGGAACCGATCTCGGATTTGCTCAGCCCTAGATCATTTTAGGTTATTATGAATTTATACTTTAGACTTCCAGAGATCAATATACAAGAATTCATAAAAATTCAGTCCTATAAACATTATTTTAAGTTAAATTCATAAAATATGACACAAATTAAATTTAAAAATATTTTGTATTTTTGCATTAAGTTTCTTAAAAAGGAACTATCAACCCTTGTTAAGTATGTTCATGGATCGGATCGGGTCGATTTAGGTATTTGGATTATTCTTTCTTTTTTTTTGCGATTCATACCACATATACAACCTATAAAAAAGTGATTTAAAAGATCTTCTACAAAATAAAAAAAATAAACATGGATGCCGGCCAAACTTAAGACAAGAATACATTCTAATTAGAGGGGACGGAGGGTGTAACGTCCCCAAATCGACCAACGTCACGTGCCGAGGATCTATTCGAAGGCGCTATGAAAACACTATAATATTGACTTAAAGTTGACCAAATCTCAAATAAAAATAATGGCATGCCAATAATAAGAACAAGAAGGAAAGATAGAAATATCATAAAAGTGAAAGTCCCAAAATATTACAAAGTCCATAATAGCCATAATGTCTGAATTACATCAAGCTCATAATACGAAAATAAAAATAAAGATAACTAGGCTCTTTCTTGGTTCATGTGCATTAGCATCGTTGGTCGCGCCACACGATCTCAACACCATCACTGACCTGGCCCTGTGGAAATCAACACATGGGCGGAGATTCTCCCGTAAGCTATACAGCCTAGTGGGATCCATAAGTGTATAATGCATAATAATAAATAGCAATTGACAGAATTAGTAATCACTTGCAATAAGATCAGATTTGAGAGCATAAGATCATTCACTTGAGATATCGATGGGTAAAAAAGATAGAGATCATGAGTCATTCTTATAATCATAAAGATTTCAGAGATCATGCTGGATCAATAATCATGCTTTGTTTATCATGTTCATGTTACTTTTTCATGCTCTTGGTGCTCTTACTTTCACTTTACATTAGGTGTCTTTGGGTGTCTTTAACCTGGGGGATTTATGCCAGAGCGACCAAATACAGCTTCGCGCAGCCAATGGGAGATCAAGGCTCAGGGAGCGACCCGTCCGATGAGCACTCAACTTAAACTCTGACCACCACTCCCATAAACATAAACATGTGCGTAGCTGAGCGGGTCGTACAAGAAGTCCGCGTAGTGCCGCCGGTGCAGGGGCGAGTCGCGGCGCCTTCCCTGGAGCTCCGGCGGGGTGTGAGTCGCGCGGCAGAACCAGGAGGTGGGGGAGAGAGGACGAAGTGGACGCGGAGATGTCACGGGGTCGCCGTCGGGAGGCCCTCCGGAGGTTGCGGCGGAGCGACGGAAGCAGGAGGTGAAACGGTGGCGGCGGCGCCTAGGCTTCAGAGGCGGAGCAGCAGAAGGTACGTCGTGAAGGCGGTGACCGTACTTTTCCTCCATAAGTTCATATCTTTTTTAACCTTTAACTCACCATATGATTCATGTACTGGATTTATTTTATGGTGTCATAATGGAAAACTTAAAAGAGGTTTCAAGTTTGATTTGTAAGAAGACAAAAACAAAGAGAATTCAGATATTATTAATAGAAGATTTTGAAGAAGAACTGTTTTTTTTATTGTTCCCTTCAATTCAGGGGCACCAGCCAATCTAATGAGAAGTTTGTTTTTTTTTATTTGTTAATTAACAAGCATCTTCTGTTCAAACAAACAACAAGATTTTTTTTTATATAAAATTAGCAATGTTTTGTTTGAACTTTGAAGTATACAATTGCTTGAGCTAGTTGCACAATGACAATTATGTTGTTACTTGCCGATTTAATTTAGTAAGGTAATATGATAAAAAAAAAATTAGTTTGTTTAGATTCCAATTGTGAACTACTAAATTTTATGTACAAAGTTAAATACAAAGACATTAACATCCCTTAAAGATTTGTAATCACAATTTATTTGGTACATCATTTTAGGCCTGACCACGGTCCGGGTCGACCCGAACCGCACCGAATCGGAAAATCGAGTAAAAAATCTGACCCGGGTAAGATCCGGGCCGGGACTGGGTCTAACGGGTGAAAAACACGCCGGATTTCGGGTCAGGACCGGGTCTGCAGTGCAGATACTCGACCCGGACCCGACCCGATTTATTTATATAAACCTCACCCCCACTCATTTCCCTCATTTCTCGATTCTCTTTCTCTCTCCCATCTCTCTCACACTCTCACGCCACGCACGATGCCAACCGATCTCGCCCTCTCCTTCTCCCTCTCTCTCACGGCGGCGGCGACGGCGGCGATCCTCTCAACTCCGGCCATCCTCGCCGTCTCTTGACTCTCTATATCTCTCTCTCTACTCTGACCGCCTGGGCGGCCGGATTGGCCATTAGCGCGATCAGATCCGACCTCCTGGCGGCCAGATCTAGCCGCGCCAGCCGGATCAGGCGACCGGATCTGGTAGTTGTCGGCTGATCCAACCGCTTGGCGGCCGGATTTGGCCGCATGACCGCCAGTGGTCGATCCGGTTGCCTAGCGGCCGCAGGCGCTCGGATCGGCCGCCAGTGGCCGATCCGATCGCAGGTGTCGGATCTGACCACACTGTTCATTCCCGGTTACAGACCCGATGATTTTCTCGGATTGCCGGTTCTGACCCGAAATCGGATTCGGCCGGGTCCAGGTCCGGTATCGGGTCAAAAATTTTTTGACCCGGCATAATTCGAGTCGGGACCGGATCGCCGAGACCCGGACCGGATCGCCGAGACCCGGAACCGATCTCGGATTTGCTCAGCCCTAGATCATTTTAGGTTATTATGAATTTATACTTTAGACTTCCAGAGATCAATATACAAGAATTCATAAAAATTCAGTCCTATAAACATTATTTTAAGTTAAATTCATAAAATATGACACAAATTAAATTTAAAAATATTTTGTATTTTTGCATTAAGTTTCTTAAAAAGGAACTATCAACCCTTGTTAAGTATGTTCATGGATCGGATCGGGTCGATTTAGGTATTTGGATTATTCTTTCTTTTTTTTTGCGATTCATACCACATATACAACCTATAAAAAAGTGATTTAAAAGATCTTCTACAAAATAAAAAAAATAAACATGGATGCCGGCCAAACTTAAGACAAGAATACATTCTAATTAGAGGGGACGGAGGGTGTAACGTCCCCAAATCGACCAACGTCACGTGCCGATGATCTATTCGAAGGCGCTATGAAAACACTATAATATTGACTTAAAGTTGACCAAATCTCAAATAAAAATAATGGCATGCCAATAATAAGAACAAGAAGGAAAGATAGAAATATCATAAAAGTGAAAGTCCCAAAATATTACAAAGTCCATAATAGCCATAATGTCTGAATTACATCAAGCTCATAATACGAAAATAAAAATAAAGATAACTAGGCTCTTTCTTGGTTCATGTGCATTAGCATCGTTGGTCGCGCCACACGATCTCAACACCATCACTGACCTGGCCCTGTGGAAATCAACACATGGGCGGAGATTCTCCCGTAAGCTATACAGCCTAGTGGGATCCATAAGTGTATAATGCATAATAATAAATAGCAATTGACAGAATTAGTAATCACTTGCAATAAGATCAGATTTGAGAGCATAAGATCATTCACTTGAGATATCGATGGGTAAAAAAGATAGAGATCATGAGTCATTCTTATAATCATAAAGATTTCAGAGATCATGCTGGATCAATAATCATGCTTTGTTTATCATGTTCATGTTACTTTTTCATGCTCTTGGTGCTCTTACTTTCACTTTACATTAGGTGTCTTTGGGTGTCTTTAACCTGGGGGATTTATGCCAGAGCGACCAAATACAGCTTCGCGCAGCCAATGGGAGATCAAGGCTCAGGGAGCGACTCGTCCGATGAGCACTCAACTTAAACTCTGACCACCACTCCCATAAACATGTTCATAACTTTCTTACTTAATCACTTTATCACTTTGCCATACTTGCATATCATAATAGGATTGAATCATAGGACATGTCAAAACAAGATCAAGAATTCAATCACATAATATGCCAAACAGTATGGAGTAACACAACACAAGCATGGAAAGAATATAGATCAAATCAACAATCAAAACAAGAATCAACATGCGATCTGGACAGATATCGGTCGGCCGGTCCTCACTGGTCGGTCAATCATTTCTCGGACACCGGTCGATCGATATCTCTAGATCGGTCGACCGATTGGTCTGAATACAATATAGAAAGTTTCAGCTACACCGATCGGTCGATATCTTTGGATCAATCGACCGATGGTACTTAATCAAAAAGAGCTTCGTTCGGCTGATCGACCGAATGATACAAGGCTCGAGAAAGGTTGATCGGTTGACCGGTCTACAAGTATCGGTCAACCGATAACCTCATCACCGGTCGATCGGTCCTGACGAAAATAGAATCGCCCAGAATTTTAGAAACAATGAATTTCACCCTAAAAACGAAATCAAAGCATGCAATCATTCATCTAAGCATGAAAATAATACAGAACATATCTAGGATCAAAAGGAACTACAAACATGAAGCAAACATGGTAATACCATCAATCCATCATTTTTCATATCGTTACACTCATTGAGAATACATCATACGATAAGAACCTAATTCCAATCAATTACTATCATGTTATACAAGGGAATTTCGGTATCACCCATCTTATTTTGTGATTGTTCCTATCTTGAGCCTTTCCAATCACCAATAACACCTCTCATTATTGTTCTTCACCTAGAAAGCCATCCAATTGGAGAGGAGTGAGGGGATGATGCTAACACAAAAAGGAATGCAGAAATAAAGGAAAACCTAGATAAAACTTTGTTGGAATCCTTCTCCTCTTGCTGGATGATGTGCCTTAGAGAAGAAGAGAGAGAGAGAGAGTGTGGAAAGAAAATTGTGGCTAAGTGAGAGTTTTAGGACAATAGCCCATTTTTATAGGTTAATTATAGGGCTATTAGGCTAATGGGTTTGCTAATTGGGCTGTTGTGTTAGTCTTTTCAATTGGGTTTCATTTTCTATTTCTTTTGTTTTATATATATTTGTTTTTAAATAGCTGGGTATTACATTATTACCCCCTTCGATCCGTAGCTAGATTTGGTTCTTCGATCCGTAATACATTAGCAGCATCGTGCTTGTACTTCTTAAGCATGGAGACATGGAACACGTTATGCACACGCCCATAAGAAGGTGGTAATGCTAGCCGGCACGCTGTCTCACCTACTAATTCGAATACCTCGAAGGGTCCCACATACCGAGGGCTGAGCTTCCCTCGCTTACTGAACCTCATAACTTCCTTCACATGGGACACCTTCAGCGGAACCTGATCACCAGCCTGAAAGATCTGCTCATGTCTGCCCTTATCAGCATAACTCTTCTGCCTGCCCTGAGCTGTCTTCATCCTCTGCTTGATCAGCTCCACTTTCTCAGCATACTCCACTGCCTCCTTCACCTCTTCCTTGCTCATGATCTTCTCTTCACCTACTTCACCTCAATGAGCGGATGAACGACAAGGTCGACCATATAAAACCTCAAAGGGCGTCATGCCGATACTGGAATGATAACTATTATTATAGACAAACTCAATCAGATGAATATGTTCATCCTAGCTGCCCTGCCAATCCAGTGCACAAGCTCGCAACATGTCCTCTAGTGTTTGTATAGTCCTCTCAGACTGCCCACCGGTCTGAGGGTGGAAAGCGGTGCTGAAATTCAGCCTGGTTCCAAATACCTCCTGCATAGAATCTAGCAGTGAATCTGGGATCTCGGTCTGAAACAATCGATGCTGGAATGCCATGTAATCTAATCATCTCCCTAACATATAAGTCCAATAGACTCTCTACCAACTACTTCCACTGGATAGGGATGAAGTGCGCCGCCTTAGTGAATCTATCTACCACCACCCATATGGCATCATGACCCTTCTTAATTCTGGTCAGGTTGGATACAAAATTCATAGTGATATTATCCCACTTCCACTGTGGGACATCTAGAGACTTCAATTTCCCGTAGGGCCTCTGATGCTCGATCTTCACCTGCTGACACACTAGACATCTGGACACGTACTCAGTTATCTCCCTCTTCATGTCCGACCACCGGTAGCTGCGCTGCACATCTTTGTACATCTTCGTGCTGCCAGGATGGATAACAAACTAGGACTTATGACACTCATCCTTTACCTCCTGTCTGATGGTGGCATCTGTGGGAACCCATAACATGTCCCTATACCGTATCCCTCCATCTGCAGATACTTGGAAGTCTTTCGGTTCCTGCTGACATCTCTTCATCACCTTTTGATACTCCGGATCCTCCTTCTGGGTGACTATGATCATGTCAATCATGATAGGCCTCATCTTATGCATCATCCATATCGCTCCATTACTGCCAAGTCTGGGATACCACTGGTCTAACTCCTACAATATCTCATACTTCCGTACTCGGATGTAGGCTAAGGAACCTTCCCACTTCCTGCTCAGTGCATCGACTACTGAATTTGCTTTACCGGGATGGTAATTAATAGCAAGTTCGTAATCCTTCAACAATTCCAACCAAAAGCGCTGCTTCATATTAAGATCTCTCTGATCAAAGATGTATTTGAGACTCTTATGATCTGTGAAGATCTCAAAGGTCTCCCCATAAAGATAATGCCTCCAAATCTTCAAAGCAAAAACTATAGCAGCTAGCTCCAGATCATGAGTGAGATAGTTCACATCGTGCTTCTTCAACTGGCGCGAAGCATAAGCCACCACTTTACCATGCTACATGAGTACACACCCTAAGCCTGTCCCGCACGCATCGCTGTAAACTACATATCCTCCGCTACCCGTCGGGATGGTGAGGATAGGTGCTGACGTCAGGCGATCCTTCAATGTTTGAAAGCTCTGCTCACACTTATCAGACCAAATAAACCTCTCAGCTTTCTTCATGAGGTTCGTGAATTGTGCTGCAATCTTGGAGAAGTCTCTTATGAATCTCCTGTAGTAACCTGCCAGTCCTGGAAAGCTGCGAATTTCAGATACATTCTTCGGCCTTGCCCAATTACTCACTGCTTCCACCTTAGCGGGTCCAATGAGATGCCCTTCTTGGAAACTATATGTCCAAGAAACATGATCTCCTTCAGTCAAAATTCACACTTATAGAGTTTGCCGTATAATTTATGTTGGCGCAGAGTCTCCAACACTATCTTGAGATGCTCCCGATGCTGCTCTGGGCTGGACGAGTAAATCAGGATGTCATCCACAAACACTATGACGAACTGGTCTAAGTAGAGTCTGAAGATCCTATTCATCATGTCCATAAATGCGGCAAGAGCGTTCGTCAGTCCAAACGGCATCACTAAAAACTTATAATGACCGTACCTAGACCGAAAGGCCATCTTCGGTATGTCCTCCTCAGCAACCCTCAACTGATGGTAGCCACTCCGTAGACTGATCTTTGAGAATATGGATGCCTTTGACAACTGATCGAAGAGATCATCAATGCATGGTAGTGGGTACTTATTCTTCACCATCACCTTGTTAAACATCCTGTAATCAATGCAAAGCCGCATTAAACCATCTTTCTTCTTCTCAAACAGTACAGGTGCTCCCCACGATGAGACACTCGGCCGAATGAAGCCATTGTCTAACAATTTCTGGATCTGCTTCTTCAACTCATGCATCTCGGCAGGTGTCATGCGGTACGGTGCCTTGGAGATGGGTGCGGTGCCAGGTAGAAGGAAGTCCACCTCACGCCTTGGTGGCAATCCTGAAGTGTCTTCAGGGAAAACATCTGGGAACTCACACACAACATCTATCTGTTGCAGAGCGGTAGCTGGTGCATCGGTCTTCACCACACTTGCCAAGTAGACATAGCATCCCTTCTGGATAATCTTTTGCGCCTTCATAGCCGAAACAATCACCTTCTTGCTCTTCGATGGGGTACCCCTAATGACTGTCGTGCCCTGTGCACCTATTATAATCTTCTTCTATTTGCAGTGTAGAGCTACATCATGGTAAGAAAGTCAATCCATCCCCAAGATGACGTCGTAGTCTGTCATCGGAATGACAATGAGATCTGCAGAAAAATTCTTCTTCTCTATGGTGACAGGTACATTCGGGATGTACCTGGCCATGTGAAGGTCTCCCATGAGGGTGCTCACCGTCGTGGTATGATGCATCTGCTGCAAAGGCAAGTTAAGAGCTTGGGCACACGACTCCGAAATAAACGAGTGTGTGACCCCTGAGTCAAACAAGATATTGGCAGACACACCAGCAATAGGGAGAGTACCTCTGATAACGTCATTATCATTCTGCTCCGCGTATGCCTCCATGTGATGCACACTGCCCTGGACTGTAGGGTTTGCGCCTCCTGCGCCCCGGTTCTCACGATCCTTCCCAGGAATCTGGGGGCAATTTCGGGCAAAATGCCCAAACTGTCCACAGTGGATGCACGCGCCAGTCACCCTGCGACATTCGCCGTCATGATATCGCTCACAATGTGGGCAACGAGGCCTCTGTTGTGCTACTGGTGCCTGTGGCTGAGGCTGACGTGAAGGAGGTGGTAGCTGTCTCAGGGGCTTTTACTTGAAACGTGAGTTAATTTTCACGCTTAACATACTCTTAATTAATATTTTGAAATCATTATACCTGGTGTTGTGCTGGTACTGGACGATAAGGAGGTGGAGCATAGCGATGGGCCTCTCTCTGATGATAAGGCCTATAGCGATGATCACGACGATCATCCCTCCTGAATGGTCGGCGATCATCGGTCCTAAATCATAGTGGTTCCGCTGGCTTGACTGGTGCTCTGGCCTTGCGCTCCGCCTAGTCTTTCTCCATGCGGGTGGCCAGTCTCACCGTCTTTCCCAAGGTATCACTGTCCCCAGTTAGGACTTCAGTCTTCAGATCCGGTCATAGACCATTGATGAACTTGTTTGCCCTTATGCGTCCTTCAAACGACATAGAACAATATTGCTCCAACGTGACAAACTGTGCATAGTACTCTCTCACTGTCATGGTCCCTGAACGAGCTCTAAAAAGTCCTTATGCTTGCTTTCCCGCTCGTGAGCAGGAGTGTATCGCTCTGCAAAGGCCAACTTAAACTCCTCCCATGATATCTCTTCTTCCTCCAATCCCCTGAACCTGGTGGCTCTAGTAGTCTTCCATCAACCCACGGCAGAGTCGGTGATCAGATGGGCAGCGTACAACACCTTTCATTCCTCAACACACTTCATTAGCTTAAATATGCGGTCCAATGTCTCTATCCAATTCTCCGCCTTAAAGAAATCTGCCTTGCCCTCGAACTGTGACGGATGTAACATCAAAAATGCCTCAATAGTATCCTCAGGATCCTCTTGTCGAGGTTCTCGTGTGCGACGTCTGGTCGCAGGCTGACTGCCTCCAATTTGACTGCCCTGTAGTGGGTCAGTCTCATCAACGTACTCATCCTGTACTTGCGCCTTCACGCTGCGGCCTCGTCCTCGGCCGCGGGTGGGGGTGCAACCTCGACCACGACCCCGTCCCCGGCCTCGCTGGGCTAAGATTTGTGAATCAGTGATTGGGCCCTCTGGCGCCTCAAGAGCAATACGGGCCAATCCGGCCTTTCGCTCATGGATCCTCTCTGATCGCCTCGACATCCTTATCCTTTAATCATGAAAGAACAATACATTCAAAACCAATATCATATAATCAACATGTATTTGACTTACAGTTCTCTTTGGTGGAGAGTGTGGCGACAACTCAACGATAGCACATGAACCTCTTTTATATCATACCATACAATAAGACGTCAAAAGAGTCCGAACAATGGCTCTGATACCATAAATGTAACGCCCCCAAATCGACTAACGCCACGTGACGAGGATCTATTCGAATGCGCTACGAAAACACTATAATATTGACTTAAAGTTGACCAAATCTCAAATAAAAATAATGGCATGCCAATAATAAGAACAAGAAGGAAAGATAGAAATATCATAAAAGTGAAAGTCCCAAAATATTATAAAGTCCATAATAGCCATAATGTCTGGATTACATCAAGCTCATAATGCGGAAATAAAGATAAAGATAACTAGGCCCTCTCTTGGTTCATATGCATTAGTATCGCTGGTCACGCCACACGATCTCAACACCACCACTGACCTGACCCTGTGGAAATTAACACAGGGGAGGATCCTCCCGTAAGTTATACAGCCTAGTGGGGATCCATAAGTGCACAATGCATAACAATAAATAGCAATTGACAGAATTAGTAATCACTTGCAATAAGATCAGATTTGAGAGCATAAGATCATTCACTTGAGATATTGATGGGTAAAAGAGATAGAGATCATGAGTCAATCTTATAATTATAAAGATTTCAGAGATCATGCTGGATCAATAATCATGCTTTGTTTATCATGTTCATGTTACTTTTTTATGCTCTTAGTGCTCTTACTTTCACTTTACATTAGGTGCCTTTGGATGTCTTTAACTTGGGAGATTTATGCCAGAGCGACCAAATATAGCTTCGTGCGGCTCATGGGGGATCAAGCCATGGCTCAGGGAGCGACCCGTCCGATGAGCACTCAGCTTAAGCTCTGACCATCACTCCCATAAACATGTTCATAACTTTCTTATTTAATCACTTTATCACTTTGTCATACTTGCATATCATAATAGGATTGGATCATAGGACAGATCAACGGGTTGGAGGGATCGAGCGGTTCGATATGTTAGAGGGGGTTGGAGGCTCCGACGTCTGCGTAGGGGTTGGAGGGAACTTTCGACGTCGGCGTGTGAGGCTTCAGGCATAGGCTTCCGACGTCGGCGTGTGAGGCTTTCGACATGGGCTTCCGACGTCGGCCGTTCCAGCATTTATGTGTCCCCCCGTAGGTGACTCGTTGCTGTGTCGGCGACTGCGAAAAAGGGGGGCGAGTCGGCGAGTGGTTCGACGGGTGGAAGGGCGACGATATGAGAAGGTGGCGACTGTTCGACGACGGGCGAAGGAGGATGACGGTTCGACGATGAGTTGAGGGCAACGATGCAGATCGTCAGCGCAGGTCGGCGGTGAGCTGGGAGCAAAAATCTAGATCTGCACGACAGAGATCGGCAACGCGACGAAGGTCGACAGTGCGATGGAGGTCGGCGGCATGATGCGAGTGAATCTGAATCTGCCGCTGTTGGAGGGGAGACCGGAGATGCAATTTGACCGATCTTCCTCCGCCCTTCGCGCAAGCTCGTCAATTGCTGCCGCCCTCTATGCAAGATTGCCGCCCTTCGCTTGCACAATCATTGATCCCTTCGCTCGCAAATGATAGGCGATAAAGAAAAAAGGGGGCGTCGGCCCCCTCCGCGAGCTCGGCGGCGAGCTCGCAGTGGGGGCCGACGCCCCTAGGAACGATCGGCAAAGGTCGAATGCGAGCTCGCCGGCGAGAGAGAAGGAGACTCGCCCGAGGAAGTCGATCGAACCCTGCACCGAGGAGATCGCCCGAGGAAGTCGATGTTGCCAGCGGGAGAAGGAAGGAGACGCGCAGAAGACACCTTCGAACCCTGCACTGAACCGCTCTGAACCTGACGCGCCTTGCACTCAAACCCTGAACCGAACGTGCCTTCGTCAGGATCGTCCATCTTAAAGGTGTGGGAGAAGGGTGCTACCACAAAAGTGTGGTAGCACACTAATATTCCTCTATATATAATTAGTATTATAGTATAGTAAAATACTATTAGTTAATATTTAATGTTAATATTAAGCCTATATATCTATTAATTTATATAATATAGTTATTTATTTGTTCATATATTGTTATATAACTTATAAATTAAATTTATTAGATCTAATAAACAAGTATTTTTATTAGTTGGCATATATATATATATAATTTACTTAGTATTGTAGCACAATAAAGTTAAAGAAATTCCATGATAAAATTAATTTAAATCTTATTTTATTCAAATAAACTTTACTAATTAAATTTTTTTATTGTTTTTAGGAAAAAAGGTACATGATATTTTCTATATCTTAAATAAATAAATACATAATATTTTATTTATTATAATGTTATACTTCATAAAATAATAAATTATATTCTTAATTCTTACTTTTTATTCAAACACCCACTAAAATTTATCTATCAAATCATATTTAAAATGCTCATAATTATAGTTTTCATTCAAACACCAAAAATAAACTTTTTTGTCTAATTGCTTAGTTCTCGAGAACTAATGAGTAACTATAATATTCTATGAGTTAAATAAGTTTAAATAAATGTTTCATCGTACATTTAGGAACATAGAAAACTATACTTGTTTAGGGAGCTCTCTCTTTTCTTTCATAATGAACCTTTTTTATAATGTTTTTCCTCAAAAGAAAGACAATGTTATATGGGCACTATATATAAGTATAAATTTCTTTGTAAATATTTTTATTTTGAAGTTATTTTTGTCTAAAATAATTTTATATTAGAGGTTGTTGCAAACTATGTTTCATTTTTTTCCATAAAATAAATTTTACATTCGGTCATTAAATGGGTCTTCTCGAGGATAAATTACATCAAATACCCTCCAACTTCACTTTTGTAACACCGATGTCCTCCATCTTCAAACTTATTGCATGGAATACCCTCCCGATCGAAAATATCGGTTTCTCAGTCGGTCTGCTAACGTGGCGATGCACTCTCTCCGCCATGCAGGAGAGACATTTAACGTGGTACCTCCATGTCAACAAGTTAATAATAAATATAACTATTAAAATAATAATAAAAATGATAAAAATATATTAAAAAATACTTCTTTCTCTCTGTCGGCATCCTCGGCGGAGGAAGAAGAGAAGGCCGGCGAAGAGCCTCTTCGACCTCCGACGATCCCACACCGACGATGGTGGGGAGGAGGGGCTCCCCCCCCCCCCCCCCCCGCGACCTCGTCTTTGCTCGCGCCGGCGAACAGCAAAAGGGGGGGGGGGGGGGGGGGGGGGGCTCGCCCTCCACCCCGCTCTTCGCCGTCGTGGGCTCGTCGGAGGTCGAAGGGGCTCTTCGCCGCCGTGGGCTCGCCGGAGGTCGAATGGGCTCTTCGCCGGCCTCCTCTTCTTCCTCCGACGAGGACGCCAATAGAGAGAAGAAGTATTTTTAAATATATTTTTATCATTTTTTTAATATTTTATTATTATTTTAATACTTTTTATTATTAACTTGCTGACGTGGTGGTGCCACGTAGAATGTCTCTCCTGCGTGACGAAGAGAGTGCATCGCTACGTCAGCAGACCGATCGGGAAACCGGGTATTCCTTATGCATTTCATGTAATAAGTTTGAAGATGAAGAGCATCACTATTACAAAGTGAAGTTGGAGGACATCACTGAGCAAACTTGAAAGTTAAGGGACATTTGATGTAATTTACCCCACAAAATGGGCATCCAATTTTAATTTGTAATCACATGATTACTCAACTTTCAAAATGTAATGGTCATCACAACCGGTGATTGATTATTTACTAGTTAAAATGCTAATGTGGTTAGGGGTGTTCATTCGACGATCTGACCTGACCCGACCTAGTCCGACCCCGACCCCAACCCGACCCGATGACCCGATCTTTTTTTTCTATTTTTTATTTAAATCTAGGCCTATGTTTGCTTTAAAATTTTTTTAAAAAATAAAATAAAATGTTTTAAATATAGAAATAATATTTAAATAATTATAAAACTTTTTTTGTACTTTGAAATAAATATTAAATAATGTTTTTATATTTAAAAAATATAAAATCAGTAAGAAAAAAATTAATAAAAAAAGAAAATTGAGTGGTCGAGTAATCCGACCACCCGACCCGAATCGGATCGGATTGGGTCGGATTTGGTCCCCATGGTCAACCTGACCCGGATCGGGTTAGGTCGGGTTTGTTCACCCCTAAATGTGGTACACACATCAAAGTTTTCTCCCTCATCCACCTCATATTTAAATAAATAATTATTCACATCATAGTCAAAGTAATAAAAACTTTGTTCACATATATTTAAAAATAGGGAGGGGGTTAGTTTCTTTGCAACCCCTTCCTCGCTCCCTCTCTCTCCTTGTACGCATAGAGAAGACATTCTCTCTCTTTCTTGTGTGTCTTTCTTTCTTTCTCTTTTGTAGAAAAGGAGCATCCACATAAAAAAGAAGACAAGGGGTTGCGTCAAAGGGCAATAGTTATTTTTTTAATGATATCTCAATATTTTTCTTTTTTATTATTTTAAATATGATATGGTGGGAATTTTATTTTTTTATATTTTTAAATGTAATATGGAGGACAAAGAATATATTGGCATAAGTGTCATGCCATCGTTTTAACGAATAAATTGCCAATCACCGATTGTAATGATCATGACTAAAATATTTGAGAAGTTGGATGATCATCTAATTGTAAATTGAAATTGAATGTCCATGACCTCAAAGTTAAATAAACTTAATAGTTTTCGTATTCAATTAGACCAAAATAGCAATACTATGAGAGAAAGGGTAATTGTTATGTAATTTATTGAAAAAAATTGGAATAATAATCTAATTATGATAAACAATTTTAGATGTATCTTATAAGATTTGATTCTGATCATGAGGAACCTAATTTAAATGATGGTTTCATTTATTCTAAACAAATCATCCTAATTTTTAACTGAAATTTAAGATATTATTTTAGATCAATATTTTTGGGTCGGACATCAGTCTTGCATCACCATGTAATATATATTTTTCTCTAATTTGAAATAACTTTAAAAAAATGAGAAATATTTGTAGTGAAATTATATTTAATAGTTCCATATATCCAACAATGAAATTTTGAGCCTACTAGAGATAGATTTTGTGCAAGACCCAATACGGCCCACAAAAAACTTCGTTGGGCTGGCCCGACTTTGGGCAATTTATGTAAATGTTTAATAATTAGCTTTTTCTTATTTTTATTACTATAGTCTAAAATATAAATAGATTATAATTGATTGATTTATTATTTTAATATAAATTATAGACTTATAGTAATATAAAGGAGTGCACTACTCCGATCGACATGGTATGGTCAGCCCGGCTAAACGTGCTCGGATCATGCAGGATTGGCCTAAAGACCATTTGACATGGCACAATACGAAAAAAAATTTGAATCCTGTCGTCATGGCCTTAAATTTGAATTTAAAATTATTATTCTAGTGCTATGAAATTATATACTCCTATAATTATAGATTCTTACAATTTTACTTATAAATATTGAAGGTTTTAATAAGAAAATCAACCTTGTTGCAGCGGAATTAACAAGGTTCTTTTACATTATATTGTTCTTAGGTTCGGGTCGACGATCACGTAGCGGAACTTTGACACAGTTTCACAACCCAAATGCAACACGACTTCAACAGACTTCTCTACGTGACGATGGACAACATGTACCTGTAGTAAATCACTCACACACACGACAACAAACTCCATCCTTAAATAGAGTTTAAAGAGCAGTTCATTTAACCACTCACGTGTGGAGTTAATTGCATTTATGTGCTTTGTGAATTGGTAACTTCTCCAATTCATTCACGTACACAGGCCCATTATGGGCGATTGCTACGTACGTCCAACAATCTTCCACTCGCACATGATGGAGTACTCATCATATTTGATTATGTGAATATCTATGTATAGTGAATGGATCATGCAAACCACGAATACATTCATAACATAATACAAGAGAATTGTGACCTATTAGGTATATACAATCACTCAACCACTTGAGAGCATATACCATGTTAGGGATACATATTGCTTAATCAACTTGAGAACCAAAGATTATAAAAGTCGCTCAATCAATATGCGAGCCAAAAATATATCCTCATATAGTCGCACAAGCAATCATGTTACTCGCTTTGCCTTAGAGACACCTTGCTAGCACAGTTTAAATGACTCACGTCTAACTCCGCGGTTATTCAATTTTATATGTATACTTTATAGTTGGCCAACAACATATAAAATTTATGCAGCACCAATCAATCTTTCTCTCGTCCTCATATTTCTCGGTTCTAGGTCAACTGCTTTTCTAGACATGGCTCGAAGGGCCGCATACAATTTTAGCCTTTGAGTACCTCGCTAAAGTAGCAACACTAATATATCTATTTGAAATATAATCAAGAGTCTAAGGGCAATCTCTGGACTTGTTCAGTCCTTAAAGACTCACACATGTGATGAAGACTCTATAATTATTCGCCACGTCTTAGGATCAACTTAGCATACTCGGTGATTCACTCACGTATTGCGGTGGATACTCTAAGGAGTGTATGTCATTGCTCAATAACACCACACAGACTTAAGTCCAGTCGCATATCTATAGCGCCTGACTTGAGTCCTCCCATTAGTCGCCCAAAATTTTAACGCCTTAAATGAGGTCTCATATCTGGCTCCCCTTGTCAGGTTACACGAAGTTGAAGCAAACTCGTGTTCAAAAACTTTTCGAACAGATCCGGGCGGTTTTAAATCATATTACGAATCCAAACCATTTCTTCTTCGCTCGCTATACTTTAAGCATCGGATGCGATTATTCGTGTGATTGATAATCTCAGCCTGACTGACATACTCTACTTGTGTATAACAACTCATGATAACTTAAACAAAGAAATGAAAATATTTTCATTAAAAAACAAGTGTTTAAGTACAATTAGGATTACATAATCCTATAGCTTTTACATGTCTAATAAATACATCTCTCGGAATAGGTTTCATAAATGGGTTAGCCACATTCTGATGTGTAGACACATATTGAATCATGATCCTTTTCTAAACATCTTTATTTCGTACAAATTTGTACTTAGTGTTGATATGCTTCTCTTTATTATGATATTTCTCATCTTTGACATATGTAATGGCAGCTTGATTATCACAGTATAAGTTGGTCTTTGAAGCATCGTCAGCTACTCTCAGATGCGAAGGAATTTGCCTAACCAAAGGCCTTCTTTTACAGCTTCAGTATACGCCACGAATTCAGCTTCCATTGTTGACAATGCTATGCAATCTTGCTTCTTGCAGCTTCACGTCACAAAGCCATTGCTAAGCAAGAAGACATAACCGGAGGTGGACTTGCGTTCATCAACATCGCTAGCCCAATCAGCATCCGTATATCCGGCTAATTTTAGACTTCCTCCTTGATAGCATAGTGGGTAGTCAATGTTCCTTTCAAGTATCTGAGAATCATTTTGATAGCCTTTCAATGTTGATGTTCTGGATTAGACTGATATCGACTGACTAGACCAATGGCATGACATATGTCGGTTCGAATACACAACATGACGTACATCATACTTTTGACTGCGTTGGCATAAGGAACAAAGGCCATAGCACGCTTTTCTTCTGAAGTCTTTGGACAGATATTAAGACTTAAAGCTTCACCTTTTACGATAGGAGTATCAATGGGTTCGCAATTATTCATTCGAAAATGTTCGAGGACCTTTTTATATAGGTTTCTTGCGAAAGAGCAATGAATCTCTTTGAACGATCTCAATAAATTTTTACTCCAAATATATATGCTGCTTCACCCATGTCCTTCATCTCAAAGATAGAGGACGACCATTATTTAATGGTATTTATATACTCTTTATTATTCCCAACTAGAAAGATATCATCGACATATAGAGTTAGAAATGAAAACTTATCATTCAAGCCACGTATATACACACAATGATCTTCATCAATCATAGAAAATTCGAAAGAAATTATTGATCGATGAAATTTCAAATACAACGTTTTAGTTCGTATATGGACCGTTGTAATTTACATAATTTGTGCTCTTGATCTTTTACAATGAATCATTTAGGTTGCTTTTAAATTTCTTCATCTAGTTCTCCATTTAGAAAAGATGTCTTTACATTAATTTGATGTACTTCTAAATCGATATGAGCAACTATAGTTAGGATTAAGCGAATTGAAGAAAATCTTGCAACTAGTACGAAAGTTTCATCATAATTTGTATCATCCTTTTGGGTATATCCTTGTGCACCAAGGCGAGCTTTATACCTTTCTATGGATCCATCTGCACCACATTGGACCTTGAGAACTCATTTATTTCTTATTTGTCTTTTATCGGGTGGGAGATCAACCTAATCTCAAACTTGATTATCTTTCATAGACTTCATTTCTTCTTCCATTGATACGAGAGAACATCTATTTTCGTCTTCCGAACCAACTATAAAAGTTTACCCGTCAATCTCAAAATAACAATGTGGGATACTTTTTTTTATTAGTCCGACGTATTGAATATTCTGATATATCTCATTCTTGAGTTGGCGATGATTTTCTCCCATTCGGATGAGGATTTTGAGGTAAGGAGACATACTCCTCAGTAGACTGATCGATGAGCCAATTTATGATCTTCTTCCTCATCGAGGTAAAGATCTTTATTTATTTCGCCTTGCTTAGAAATATCATCTTCTAAGAATGTAGCATCTCTACTTTCTATCTCTGTCACAATTCCATCATCCTTTTCACTATAAAAATATATCCTTTGGAGGTCTCAGAATATCTTACAAAGATACACTTTTTCCTTCGAGAACCCAACTTTCCATATTTATGAAAAGTATGAAGTACATAGGTTGCGCACCCCGAGGGGCGCAAATAACTAAGTGCAGGCTTTCGGCATGTCTAGAGTTTGTAAGGAGTGAAATCTAAGAGTTTGTAAGGAGTGAAATCTATAGACTTGATGGAACCCGATTCAATATATAGGTTGTAGTTAACAAGGAATCACCCCAGAAAGAAATAGAAATATTTGCTTGCGCCATATCGGACCGTGTCAAGTAGAGTCCAGTTTCAACTTTCTACAACACCATTTTGTTGCAGAGTTTCGGGAACTATTAGTTGTCTAATAATTCCTTTTTCATCGCATAATTCTCTAAAGAGATCAGATAAATATTCAAGACGACTATATGTACGCAAGACTTTAACCTTGTGATCCAAATGATTCTCAGCCATATGCAAGAATCTTTTGAAACACTCTAATGCCTTAGATTTGTGTGTGATTAAATAGACCACACCATATCGTAAATAATCATCAATAAAAGTGATGAAATAAGAGAAACCATATCTAGTTTGAACATTCATAGAATCACATATATCATAATGAATTATTTCTAAGGAAGAATCTGCATGTTTGCCTACTTCAAATAGTTTTCTAATTGCTTACCAGCAAGGCAATCTTCACACGTGGTTAGAATCACTTTAGCGAGATTGCTTAAAAGCCCTTCTCTAGCTAGTCGATTCATACGATCTTGCCCAATATGCTCAAGTCTGACATGCCAAGTTTTGGCATGAACATTTTTATCAGAAAATGATACAAATGAACAACTAAAATTTTAAAAATCTTTACAGATTTCAAAAACATAAAAACTATTATGGTTGTAAGCAGTACAAATACAAATATTGTTTAACATTACATCAACATAACTTGAATCAAATGTCATTACATAACCAAATTAATCTAAATGAGAGACTAAAATTAAATTTCATCAAAAATCCAGAGCATAGAGGATAGTTCAGGACACGCCCTTTGCAAAGTTCCTGAGTCTACAATCCACGAAGGATGAGAGTCAAGGACTAATGCACAGCTGGAAATATAAACAAAAGTTTGTTTAAAAAAGTATACCTGTGTTTTCTTCTTCGGTTCAGTGCACTCATGAGCGAAGTGTTCACACGCTTGTGGCAATTATAACACTTAACTTTGCTTTTATCAAACTTTCCATCGCGCTAACCACATTTGCGTTGATTTTTACCTTTATTTTCAGTCTTGTCTTTACCCTTCTGATTGTGTGGCATTTTATGTTTTAAACTTTTACTCGCACCTTTCGCACTGAATTCAGCAACATATCCTTGATCGGAAGGTTTAGCTACCTCAAGGCGCTCTTCTTCCAATTCTAGATGACGTGCAACATCAGTAGAGGTTTTGATATTATCGTTATGAGCTAAGTTCAAAACCATTTATTCCCAACGTGCCGAAAGAGAACAAATGACAACCTACACTTATTGTTCATCGGTAACACTACGTTTGGATTGAGGTAAATGAAGGGTAAAGATGGGGAGGGGAAGGGAAAAAATTTCCCCTTATTTTGATAAAATTTTAAAGGAGACAAATGGAGGGGAAAATCCCCTTATTTTTGATAAAATTTCCCCTTATTTTTCCCCTCCATTCTCCTCCTTTTATGCTATTTTATTTTAACCCCAAATTGGGGTGTAAAAGTTCTCTTCACTTCCATCCCATTTTCTTCTTCCTCATTCTCTTCCCTTCCCCTTAATGAGTGTTCATCCAAACATAGTGTAAGTGGAACACCATTTCAACTCAAGAATCATGTTCGACAATTCACGCAAATGGTGTCGCACAATGTTATTATAACTAGACCGGTGTGTCAATTGGGTCGTGGTTGGATCGGTTCAATCGGATTGAACCGAATTGAACCAAATTTTTAATAAAATAATATTGTTTATTATAAATAATAAATAAATAACATATCAGCATATTCAAACACCCGTATATGCATGAAGAAAGTTTCAAACAAACTCCAAACATTCATATGTTAATTTTTAAATTAATTTCAAATACCCTTGCATCAAGAAAGTTTCAAACAACATAAACTTTGAAGATTTGAACAAAAGTTAATCTTCATACAAAAGTTTCAAAATTAATCAAAGTCTTCAAAAAAAAGATAGTTTAACATTTGTCCATAGTATGTCAATCATCTTCATCATCATGATTTTCATTTTCATCTTCATCTTGAGATTCTATTGGATCCAACATGTAATCTTCAAGATCTACAAATAAAAATAGCACAAATTTAAAATCCTCCACCAAATTAATATTAGAAGTTTAGAACATTAATATAATGACATCAAACCAACATTACATAATAAATTAAAACAAACCTTCAACATTTGACCCTTCAATGTCCTTTGGAATTTCCTCTTGAATCATGTTATCAAGTTCATCATAATCAAGTTCCTCTTATTCTTCCCTTTCCATAATCCAAAATTATGTTTTGTCTATTGATTCAATATCAATTGGATCATATGATTTTTTGAACATTGACATCCTAAGAATAAAAACATAATTATTTTGATGTGTGATATAATATAGAACTAAAACTATATTAAAAAAGAACACTTACCTTTCTTTCAACCTCAAATTGTAATGAACATAAACAAGATCATTTAACCTTTCATGCTCCAATCTATTTCTCTTTTTAGTATGAATGCGTTCGAATACATTCCAATTTCGTTCGCATCCCGAAGAAGAAGCAGTTTGACCAAGTATTCTTATAGCTAGCTTTTGCAAATTTGGAACATCATGACCGAATATTCGCCACCATTCATCTTCCATTGCGTATGAAAAGAAAAAAATTACAATCACAAACTTTGAAGTTAAAAAGAATACATATTAACAAAAGAGCAATAAGATTAAAATTTACCTGGTTGAGCAATTTTACTAGATGCAAGAGCTTTAGGACGAAAAAATCCTAATCCACGTTCTCGAAAATTTTTTATCTCATCCAATATTAATGTGTTCATAAATCCACCATCTATCTTGTCAATCACATTTAGCAGACCACACATCACATCAGATTGTTGGCAAAAGGATGATTGATCATATTGAATAGCAGGATTAAGATAATATGCCGTTGCATGAAGGTCTTGACGCAACATACGATCCCATCTCTTATCTATAATATCAACATAGGGCTTGTACATTTTTTTCTTATTCTTGAATATTGTCATAATTCCTTCGTAAACATAATCCAAAGATGGCTTGACATCAATATCACAAATCCTCAACAAACGTATCAATGGAGTCATCACCTTGACAATTAACAAACAGTTATTCCAAAAATTTTCATCCAACACAATTTGCTTTACTTCTTTACCTTTCTTTTCTTTAAAAAACTTTTTGAAATTAGCACTGATTACCAAAGCTTGTAAATCATCCTTATGTTGATGCAAACTATGTAAAGCAATAAATGTAGTTGCAAATCGAGTTGCACCTGGACGAATGATTTCACACCAACCTTCTCTCTTTCTTAGTCAAATCAATGTCACCTTGTGATTGTATACAAATACAGTAACTTTAGAAGCAAGGACTGCTAAGTTTTCCACAGTAAGCATCTCTCCAACATCGTTTAAAATTAAATTAACACAATGAGCAGCACAAGGTGACAAAAAAATAAAAGGATATTTCTCCATAAGTTTACTACCTGCAGCTTTATAATTTAGGCCTGAGCACGGTCCGGGTCGACCCGGACTGCCCCGACCCGAAAATTCAGGAAAATGACCCGGCCCGGATCTAATCCGGGCCGGGTCCGGGTCTAATGCATGAGAAACCCGTCGGGTACCGGGTCAGGACCGGGTTTGCAATCCGGATACCCGACCCGGATGATTAATATATAAAAGCTAAATCCACCATTCCCTCACCTCATTACACGTTTGCTTTCTCTCTCTCTCCCTCTCGCCCTCTCCCTCTCTCTCACCCCTCTCCTTCTCTCTCACTGCGGCGGCGAGCCGACGGCGACTTATCCGATTCTCGGTCTACCGGATCTGACCCAGTCCCGGACCCGACCGGGTCCGGTACCGGGTCAGAAAATTTTCGACCCGGCAAAAGTCGGGTCAGGACCGGGTCCGCCTAGACCCAGACCTGGTCCCGGATTTGCACTGCCCTATTGTAATTTGCTCCATTGTCTGTAACCATATGAACTACATTTCGAGGATCAACCATTCAACAATTTCACTAAAAAGATTGCACAAATTTTCAGCATTAGTGCAAATATCAGAAGCATCAACTGACTTGATAAAAGAAATTCTCTTTGGACAATAAACTAAAAAATTAATTAAAGATCTTTGTCTTTGGTTTGTCCACCCATCTCCCATAATAGTGCAGCATGTTTCACTCCAAGTATTTCTAAAGGAATCAATTAGTAACCTCACTTGAATCTTAATATCATGCAATAAATTTATACGCAATGCATGAAAAGAGGGAGGCTTATATTCATGTCCCATACTAGCAATATTATCAATAGCAGCATGAAAATAGGGTGAATTACAAGCATTAAAAGGAATGCATGCATCATAAAACCACCTTGCAATTAACAAATCAATGTTCTTCCATTTTTCTTTATTTTGCATACATGCTTTGATACTAGGTTGCGAAGGATCACTTACACCCACCTGAAAATATGATTCAATTTCAGAAATCTTTCTTTTCCCTGTAGCATTAGAATGAGACTGAGAAATAGGACCTTCGGTGGTTTCATTAGAAGCAAGGTCTTCAATGAACTCTTGTCTATTCTTATTTTTCTGTGATATAGCTTCTAATGTGTTTTTAATCTCAAATTTAACTTCAGCAGGAACCTTTTTGCATGGATCAATATTCCCTTTTATCCCAGTTAAATGTTGTTTCATTCTATTGATGCCTCCACCTGCAACTTGATTTTGACAAAAACAACATAACAATATCTTTCTTCCCTTTGCATTTGCCGCCTCACTATCATATTTCCATGCTACATCACTTTTCTGCCTAACTGAATGATCTAGTATAGGAGTTGTAGAATCTTGCGTTGAATGTGGTTCTTGAGAAGTCATACTTTTTCTGCAATAGCAAAATAATTAAATTAACTAATTCATAAAATAATTAACTAATCCATAAAAGGAAACTAAAAATAACAAAAAAAATGAATTATTGAAGTGAGCCTCCTTTATAATTGCAAGAAGTGAAGAAATGTAATGCATTGCTTTCTGAATAAATAATTAAAATGTTGATATTAATTTTAATCTTCTCATGACAGTAGCACAAATATAAGTGCACAACATGTTTTCTATTACTTCTCCTTCATGCTATATTTAGTTTTCTAATTAATGAACTAACTAACATTTGACTAACAAAATAATATGGAAAATTACTTAATTAGTAATTAATAATTGCTACTGCACTACATTAAAAAGTTAATGGGAATAAAAATTACATAATATGGAAAATTACTTAATTAGTAATCTACTAATCTGAGACATGCAGATGCCAAGCAAAATGTCAGAGTAAATAAAGAAATTAATGACAACTGCAACAACCCGGGAACTAGTCCAAGAGACAGGTAAGCATTTCTCAAGAGAAAGCAGAGTTTCTTAATTAATGAGCACTAGTACAAGAATTTATGGACTTGACCTTCAAAACTAACTTTGATGTTGACACAGATACGCGAGGATGAATCAAGCTCTTCAGAGTTCTGGGAGGAGCATTTTCTTCTCTCTTTGTGACTGGTATGCTTGAATACCTTTATTAAGTGAAGTAACACTTATTTTGCATCAAAGGAAAGACAATGGAGAGTCCTATAGTAAATATTTATCAGTTTAACAGAAATATCAGATCAGGGTGGAGAGGGATCTTAAGATGATGTAATGTAAATAATTCAGGAACTTGATGTGTAAGATGCTGAACTGTCCTGGATAAATAGCAGGGGAAAACGAGATGGTAATTGCAAGATTGTTCTTGCTGGATGGACATCGTTGTATTTTAGTTTCTGCAGACTTGCAACCTTTCTCAGAACATGCATGACAAACTCTCCTGGCTTTATAGGATTTAGACAAACAAATCACCCAGTAATAATTACTAGAAAACAAACGTTTAGGTAATAATTGCAACATTCCTGCAGCAGAGAGCAAGAAGAGTAAAACATGCACTAAAGCAATCAACACTGAAGTACTGAACAGTCGACAACTTCGTGCAGCAGAAACATAGAACATGAAGAAAAAGAACGGGGAAGTCTGCAATGCATCGCTCCTGAACTTCAACTACTGCAGTCTGCAATGCATGAAGTGCGATGGAAAATGCCTCGCCATGGTCGAGGTATTTAAAGGTTGTGCGGATGCAATGAGATATATCATATATCACCATTCAATGCACCGCCATTAATGGACAAAGAAGCCAGTAAATGCTGTCATTAGGGAACTGCAGATGCACTCACAATCCATGTGTAGGGAAAAGAAAACAACCATCACGGTCGCGTTGTTCACTAATCAAACAGTGGCCGAGACACATACCAGGGATGAAGACACGCCGCTATCGCCGGAGAACGAAGACGACAAAGGTCGCGCCGGTGCCGGAAGGTTGCTGCTCTGGTGCCGTAAGATCGCTGCGCCGGTGCCGGAAGCCGGAAGGTCATTGTTCCAAGCCAAAAAAACTCTTTTGTTTTGGCCGCCGAAATGCAACTACAGAACAAATTAGGTTATCTTGCAAATTTTTTTCCCAAAGTGCCCTTACGCTTTAGTGAAATGACCAGGAAATGAAAACTTATATTAAACCGGGTTTAGTCTGATTCGCCGGTTCGCCGATTATTGGCGGTTCGACCCGGGCCAATCCGGTCCAATCACATTTTCGATTTTGAATGTTGGCTCGAACCGGATTCATTGCCGTTTCGTGGTTAAATCGGCCGGACCGGCCGGTCCGGTCCGATTTTAATAACATTGCTGTCGCATAGTGTGATTTGGGCGCATACAGTATGAATCGAACTTAAGATTAAGTAACTTTAATTTCGTGGTTGATATACTGGCAAACTTCTCATGAAGAACATCCCACATGAGTTTGACAATTTCATGCACCACGTACTCATACATTAAGAAATTATTCTGCTCAACAATGTAATGCGAACTCTTTTGTCTTTATTTTTTCATGCATTGTAAGCTTTCAAATTCCTTCTGTGTCGAGGTGTAATGCCAAATTCTATTTCAGGAATGGTGTTTTTTATGCATTTAATAACTAAGATCATGTATTGTACTTTTATATGTCAGATGTCATAGTTGTCACCATTCAGCTTGTCATCTTTGTTCAATGTAGCAATTATTTGTTTGGTTGTCATTTAGTCTAAGATCATGTTCAAAAATAAATAAGTGTTAGAACGTTATACACAAGTCTTCTTATTGCATATATTTCAAAAATAATAAAATGATAATATTTTAAGTTAGTGACATCGAGATGGTAGCAAAGCTTTCACTCATCTCCCACTAATCCAAAAACATTACCAAGCTATTAAAAATAATATAATTGCGCCAAGGTACTATTCTAATAATTTTGAAAAAAAATGAACATCCGAAATTATTTAAAATATATAATGTGATTAACATATCATTTTCAAAAATTTTGGCCAGACAATCAGAGTTCTGTGATGGAGGCTCTTCCTTGTCTATACAAGGTGTCAATTAGGGAACCATCACCTCTTCACCTCGACACCAAAATAATTGAAAAAATATTATCGTGTCATGTGAACATAGTAACATTTAGAGACTGTTTTAACTGTACACTAGGTAAGTTCACAGAGAAATATGGTACTAAATTTCTCACTTACAATATCTTTTCAGTACTTTCCTAGACATGCACATGTCACGCACCACTCAATAAAAAATTATTACTATGACCATCATATAATTTAAATGCCTTAGTCCTATTTGGACTACCTATGTTTTATTATGAAAATATTTAACTTAGGTCTAATTTATTAAATTCCTAAGTTCACGAAACATGTCACATTTATAATTTGCATATTTATGCATAACACAATCATAACATAAAAAATATTATGAATTACAAAACATACAAATAATTATACAATTCATTTATCACATAATGAATTTATTTGTCACATGCTTTTAACATAATATATGCATGATAATAAGCATGGTCATTATTAATTCATACATTTACATAAAATGTAAAAATAAAGTCACGTGCTTATAAGACATATATGTATAACACAGGACATTTAAATAATTAAAAATATCAATTTTTCATAAAAACTTGAAAATTTATTTGTCGCACATGTCTTAATTACATATATGTAGGGAACAAAAAATAATTTTGTCATATCATACATATATTATTAATTGCAAAATTTTAATACAAAAATAAAATATATACAATATCATGTGAAAATACATTTATTACATCAAAAACTAATTTTGGTAACAACAAATATCTACACTTAAAACATTTTCTTACAAAAGAAAAAACATTATTATAAGTTCCATATCATAAAATGAACCTTTAAAAAATAATATTGTGCGTGAAATATTTTATTTTCACATATAACATAATGTAATATAATTATGTTCATAACATACTATCAAAACATATTACAATATATACATGACATATTTAAATTTTGTACACATGACATAACAAGAAATGATTATAATCATGTCATATAAATTTCAAGAAAAATTCTGTAATTTTCAAATTATCATAACATAATTACATGCAAGACATTTCATATAAAAAAATATGTCATATTATGTCACAAAATTTCTAATATGCATAATAATTACGAAAATTAATTAAAAATGCACAATATATGTCATGGATCATCAATACAATTTCAGAAATTTTTCTAGAATTTTTTGGAGCATAAAACAATTAATTTTTAATTTTAATATAATTTTCCCAAAATTTCTCTAATACACTATTTTTTGAATAAATTACACCAAATACCCTTGAGAGTTTGTTCAACGATGCCCTCCAACTTCACTAAATGCGATGCCCTCCATCTTCAAACTTATTGTATGGAATGCCCTCTCGATCGGGAATAGTCAGTTTTCCAGTCGGTCTGCTGACGTTGCGATGCACTCTCTCCATTATGTAGGAAAACATTTGACGTGGCATCGTCACATAATCAAATTAATAATAATATGTTAAAATAATAATAAAATGATAAAATGATAATAAAAAATATTAAAAAAAATATTTTCTCTCTCTCCCGTCCTCGCCTCCGGCGAGCCCGCACCGACGAGATCGCAGAGGGGGGTCCCCCTCGCTCCCCCTTTGCCCGCGCCGGCGAACAGCAAAAGGGGGGCCTCGCCCTCCAACTGGCTATTCCCGGTCGGAAGGGTCCATACAACAAGTTTGAAGATGGAGGGCATCGCTGTTACAAAGTGAAGTTGAAGGGTACCGCTAACTAAACTTGAAAGTTGGAGAGCATTTAATGTAATGTATCCATTATTTTTTTAAAAAATGGAACGGTTCAGAATTGGCTGCAATGCAGCCCATGTCTCCGTGTGGTGCGCAGCACCCCGCGTGCTGCGCTATAGTGCGCGGCGCAACGGCCAGAGGCCCACTCCTCATTCGGCCGACAAGGCATTGCGCTGCGGGCCTCAAGCCCGCACGCAGAGCGTGCAACAGTGCCGCACAGTGCTGTTCACGTTACAGTGCCATGCGACACTATACACGTCGACAGCGCACTGCACTGTGGGCCTCAAGCCCGCGCGCAGTGCGTGCAATAGTGCCGATGGCACTGTTCACGCTATAGTGCCATGCAACACTATACACGCCGACAGCGCACTGCACTGTGGGCCTCAAACCCGTGCGCAGTGCGTGCAATAGTGCCGATGGCACTATTCACGCTATAGTGCCATGAACACTATTCACGGAGAATAGTTTTTTTTAAACAATTATGGGAGAAGATTATATTAAAATTTTGTATCAAAATTTTTGTTGAAAATTAGCACACGATGGATAACAAAAAAGTTTAATTTTTTGTTCTTGGTTACGGTCATATAATCAAAGGTGAAAAAAAAATATAATTTTTGTACAATCGCGTATTAAAATAAATTTAATGAAAAGAACCATTGTGGCTCTAATATCAATTGAAGGTTTTCATAAAAAAAACCAATCTCGTTGCAGTGAAATTACCAAAGTTCTTTTACGTTATATTATTCTCGAAATTGGGTCGATGATCACGTAGCAGAACTTCAACACAGTTTCACAACCCAAATGCCACATGAAGACTTTTCTACGTGATGATGGACAACATGTACATGCAGTAAATCACTCACACACACGACAACAAACTCCATCCTATTTGAAGAGCAATTCATTTAACCACTCGCGTATGGAGTTAACTGCATTTACGTTGCTTTGTGAATTGGTAACTTCTCCAATTCATTCACGTACATAGGCCCATTATGGGTGGTTGCTACGTACGTCCAACAAATACATTATATATACGAGGATTATTACAATTTATAATTGCACCGTGTAGAACCGTAATATCATTTTGATCTATGATTCAGATTGTTTGTGTTTTGAATTGTTATATCAAAATAATGCCAATTTGATGATCCATAACTATGTGATTATACGGTGCAATCACATATTATGAATGTATCTTAACATACTTTAATATTATATAGAGGTGTATTATAGTGTAATTCCGTAATTTATAGTCGTCAGATTGATATCATTTTGATCTGAAATTCTTTGTATTATGTAATTTTTTCGATCGAATTCTATATGATATTTTAATAATGAAGTATTATAATGTAAAATATAATATATTAACACTAAGAAATAACTAATTAAGTATATATTTATACTATTAATTAGTAACTGAGCAAGATTAAATGTTTTAAAAACTAACTTAAAATTTTAAATGAAAAAACATACGAAAGGTTTTGGACCTGTCCGATTGTTAGAAGTGGCGGTCTAAGAATGCGCCGAATTGATCTAAAGGCCCCTTGGGCTCGACATGAACTGGGGCACACCCACGGACACCTCCACCTCTTTCAAAAAAACAACAACAGAATCATTCACCAAAACAAAAAAAAAAATCCGGCATAAGATAATTTTTTTGATCTTGTATAAAAAAAATTTAAATATTGTGTGAAATCTAACAATACATACAAATTTGTAATCCCACAGGTATCTGGTTTTTGTGCTCCCTAACAAATCAATTAAAAAAAAAGAAATGTACATGCATTAATTCTAAGTTTATAACAGGCAATACGCTACAAAATGGCGCCTTTGTCGCCGCCGCCCTCGGCTACTATTTGCAATAACATAGGCAGCACGTCCTTCATGTCCGGCCTCGCTTGCGGCGCCTCCGCCGTGCACCGGAGTGCCACCCTCAACAGCTCGCACATCGCCGCAGCTCCCTCCTTCGTCTTCGCCGTCAGCGCTGCCTCCAGCCTTCCCTCCGTCGCCAGCCTCCGCACCTTCTCCAGGAGCGACTCCTCCTCCCCGCCGTCCACCGCCCGGCGCCCCGTCGCCAGCTCCATCGCCAGCACCCCGTAGCTGTACACGTCCCCACGGGTGGTCGCCCGCCACGTCTGCGCGTACTCCGGCGCCACGTAACCCACCGTCCCGGCCACCACCGTGCTGACGTGGCTGTTCTCGGTCCCCATCACCCTGGCCAGCCCGAAGTCCGTCACCTTCGCGCCGCCCCACCGGCGGTCCAGCAGCACGTTGCTGGCCTTCACGTCCCGGTGCACCACCGCCGGCCGGCACTCGTGGTGGAGGAAGACCAGCGCCCGGGCCACCCCGACCGCTGTCTCCAGCCGCCGGTGCGATCCGAACCGTGCCCAGTCCGAGATGACCTCTTCCAAGTTGCCCCCGTCCATGTACTCGTACACCAGCAGCTTCACGGAGCCGGCGAGGCACCAGCCGTACAGCGTCACCAGGTTCGGATGAGCAGATCCGGCTCCGAACCCCGTCCGGCCCGCCAGCACCTCCATCTCCGCGCGGAACTCCCTTTCCTCTTCATCTTCCCCTCCCCTGCCCTCCCTTCGCTCCAACCGCTTGATCGCCACGCGCCGCCCGTCCGGCAGAACTCCCCGATAGACGACGCCGTATCCACCTCTTCCGACCACCATCTCCTCCGAGAAGCCCATCGTAGCCGTCAAGATGTCCTCGTAGGTGAACATCGTCTTGTCCAAACGGTAGACCTTCACCTCGTCATCCAACGGTTTTGAGTACACTGAACCCGACGTCGAGGGCGTCCACTCCCTGGCGTCGCTCTTCCGCTTGGCGGTGTCGAGGGCAGCGGCTTGCAGCTCGGGGTCAACCGCCGTCCGCGTGCGCACGCAACAAATGAAGGAGAGGACGGCGGCCGTGACGAAGACGGCGGTGAGGCAGAGATACGCCCGGAAAGCCGACCTCGTTGTCCGCCTGCTGCCGGAGGCTATTGCCGGTTGAGGGGCGGGCGCATGGGAGATGGGAAACGTGATGAGTGGGTCGCCGCGGAAGGAGTCGCGGTCGAAGGTGAGTAGGTGTCCGGTGGCTGGGATGATGCCGGAGAGGAAGGGGTTATAAGAGACGTTAAACTTGTTGAGCTCCGAAAGTCCGTTTAGGGTCATCGGGAGCTCGCCTGAGAAGTTATTCAGCGACAGATCGAGGGACTGGAGGCATGAGATCCCTCCCAGATCCGCCGGGATGGATCCAGAGAAGCTGTTGTTAGAAATGTTAAGTACGACGAGCGGCAGCTGCGCAATCTCCGGCGGGAAGCTGCCTGAGAGGCGGTTGGCGTCCAGGTGGACGAGGCTCAAGTTCCGCATTTGGCCGATTTTAGGCGGAACCTCTCCTGAAAGTAGGTTTCCGGAGAGCTGGAGGTAGCCGGAGATGGTGAGGGTTCGTACTGGGGAGGACGAATTGAGGCAGACCGGGAAGATGCCATAACCCTTCAACATACGGTCCCATGTCGTCTGGCAGGACTTGCGAGTCATTACAGAGTACACAAAGCTGAATGGAGGGTAGCTCGCCGGCAGCCAACGTTTCATAACGAGGCACTCACCGGAGCCAGCGGTAATAGCCTGTATTTCCTTCCTGTTTACTTTGAAAGTTGGGAACGGATTCCTGCCGATCCTCGATATCTCTGCGGGGATGCTGCCGGTGAGCTTGTTGTTGGCGAGGTTTAGCCACAGTAAGCTGCTGCAGTTGCCGATTTCTGGCGGGATCTTGCCGGTGAGCTGGTTGTTGGCGAGCATCAGCCACAACAGTGATGTTAGGTTCCCAATGGTTGGAGGAATCTCGCCTGTGAGTTCATTGTATGAGAGATCCAGAGCTTGGAGCTTCGGCGCAGTGCCAAAGGCTGGTGGAATTGTCCCGTTGAAGCTATTATTAGATAGAAACAGGAACTTGAGACTCTGCATTGTCGCAATTCCAATGGGGAGACTGCCGGTGAAGTTATTGTTGCTCAAGTCCAGTCTTGTGATGTTTGGGGACATGAGAATGTTCGAGGATTCGATCCCTCCCTTGTATCCATTCCCGTGGAGGATTAGATATTTGACAGTTGTGAACTGGCCAAATATAACTTGGATGTCGCCGCCGAAGTTGTTACTGCTCAGGTCGAGGAACTCCAGCTTCTTGCAATTGAGAAACTCTTGGGGGATCTCCCGACTGAATGCATTCTTCCCCAGATTCAGTATTTGGAGCTCTGAGAGTGAACCAATGTCAGAAGGCATGACACCCTCGAATTCATTGCCCCAGAGTATCAGAATAGTCAACTTTGAGCAATTGGCTATTGAACCAGGGAAGACTCCATGGAGATTGTTGGCTGACAGATCTAACACTTGGAGGTTGCAACTTGAAGGGAAGACACTTGGTTCAATCTTTCCTGTGATATTGTTCTCACTTATTGTTAATGTTTCAAGATATGCAAAGCCTTGCCACATCTCTCCACTGAAGTTATTTGTGCTCAAGTCCAGCCCCTTGAGCTTGGGGCATTTGTCGAAGCAGCCTGTGATCTCGCCTGTGAATTTGTTCGTGGAGAGGGAGAGATACTCGAGGTTCTTGCACAATGCAGGAAAATTGGACTGAATTCCTCCATGGAACCGATTCACCGTGAGGTTCAATGTCTGTAAGTTTACTAAAGCATTTAAATTGAGTTCTCCTTGGATAGTGTTATGAGAAAGGTCTAGGTGCTGGAGCTTGCTGCATTTGTTGAGATCGAGGGGAATGGTGCCATCTATTGTGTTTGTTGAGAGGTTGAGATAGGTTAGCTCAGTGAAGAGGGAGAAATTGCCAAAGATGGCGCCGGAGATGCTTGATCCTGAGAGGTCGATACCTGTGACGCGCCCAACTTCATTACAGGCAATTCCAGTCCAATTGCAGGGTGAAGAATCAGAGAGGTTCCACCCGGAGTAGGCGCCTCTGTATATCTTGTTAGTGGATTCAAGATACTGTTTTAGCTCAACAAGAATGTCTCTGTCAGTTTGATCTGCAATAACTTGACCTGTAGAAGAGACGGATAAAGTTCATAAGAAGTTCACAGAAGATGAATAGGTAAGGAATGAATATTAGCTGTCCTATTTTCAAAGTTTTGCAATTCAGAAGAAGTGATATCAGTCCATCAGAAGAATGGTACGAGCAGGAGTAGTAACAGAAAACCCTGAGGGCTATAGCCTTGTTATAAATCAAGTTAAGCACCCGGAATTATTCATGGAAAAGAAAATATCATTGGTATCAGTAGCATCCCTTGTCTGGCTATGACAGTGCAACAGGTGAATTTTATTCATTAAATGAGGATTAATTTGCAAATGGAGATCAAATAGTGCAAAATGGTCAGTGGAGGATGGGGGCTTGAGGAAAGAACCAGATTTCCCTGGAAAGTACGTTTCCCCTGTAAAAAATTACAGAAAATGCTCTCTTTTCAGAGAGTAGCAAAACAAAGAAAAAGAGTAAGAAAAGGTAAAGCCCTCATACATGAGTTTCAACAAGAACCAAGCACAAATTGTTAACACTGAGACTTGTAGCCATTGGTGACCAATACCTATCTACGAATTCCAAACTGAAACCTTGATGTTGGATGATGGTTGAGTGTCAGTATTCCAAAACTGAAATAAACCTATGCAGTTTGGCGTGCTCAAAGGTACTAAGGAATATGAAACCGAGCTGGAAGCAGACTTCAGCAGATGGTTAATTATCAGAAAATAGCCTTTGTGATTGAATCATTCAACTTGGGAATGGATTCATCAACAACAGGGCAAACTCCAGAAGTTGATAGAGTATTGAAACGAAATTCAGAACAGAATCATTGAATCAGTATGGGATTTAATTTAACACGTCTTTGAATCCGTTTTAGAGAAGCAAACTGCAAGCCACAAATATCAGAGAGAGAGAGAGAGAGAGAGAGAGAGGGAGGGAGGGAGGGAGGGAGGGAGGGAGGGACCTGTGATGAGGATTAAGGAGACAACCAGGAGAACATGGTTTCTCATCGAAGAACGCAAAAATAAGATCAAGATCACCAATGAACCATAAAGTTCCTCTGACAGCAAAATTCCTCCTGCTGCTCCTCTAATTCTCTCTGCTAGCAGCAATTCAACGAGCCTTCTTCCCAGAAGACGAATCTGTTAGAACTGCACATCCCAATAAGATTACAGATGGACCTTCATGAAACAGGAGCCAAGGAGTTTCACGGCTTCTTTCCCATCTAAATACCCTCTTTAGGATGGTGGACAACAAGATAATGACAGAGTGTGTCAAAACAAGTTGTTTTCTCTCTCGTGCTCTTTCTTTCCTGATGAGTACTCCTTCTATCGAAAGAGAAGTCTCAGTCTCTCTCTCTCTCTCTCTGTGGTGGGGGATTTGAATGGAATGCACGTAGAGCTGGCCTTATTTGATTTTGGCTTGCAAACCTTCAAACATTTGCGCCAGTCCTGCCTGACGACTACTAGTTGGGTTTGACTCGCAGCCTTTTGATTGACCACACCCCTCAGGGGTGGGGTGAGGGGGTTGAGTTGGGGATCGTACGGTGGTGGTGGTGGTGGTAGTGTGGGCCCTTTTACTGTGGAAAGTTAGGGTTCTTCCCAATCCCGTTTGGGCCAGGAATGAAATGTTCTAGAGGAATCAGTTTACTTGTTTGGTCATTATAATATACGCACATTTGTTTGGCATGTAGATTTTGGGGGGTGGGGATTTAGGGGGATAACGTGGATGCAGATGCTGCTGTATATTGTTGAATTCTGAAAGGAAGGCGACTGGATTAGAAAGAATGTGACATAGATTTTGCACAGGTGGCGTCGTATGTAGGGATACATTCAGATTTATATTTGTCACGAGATATTGGTCAATACTTCGCAAAATTTTGAACTAGCAATTTTTTTAAAAAAAAAACATATGTACTTTGAATACTTTACTTCTGCATGTTTATCATGTTAAGTGAAATTTTTTCATACATGGAGATGGGGACAGTAGTTATACTTTTTTTTTGGATTTAAACATATAGTTATTTTTTAAAGGGAAAATATTTTCTCTAAAATTATATACCCTTTGCCCCCTTTGATCAATATTTTCTTCCATTGTTAAATCAGAAGAAAACATGAGAAATAAATAGTTGTTTACTATTAGTATTATCTGAATAGATTGAGATTTCAAAATAGTTGCAGACGAGTACAACAACTTTTGTTGATTATTGAACGGAAGATTTACTTTGACAAACATTTTCTTCGTGTTCTTTCTTTTTTTTTTCTTCTTCTATATAGCACATGAATTAAAAGGAAAAAAAAGAAGAACAAGAAAAAAGAGAGAGAGAGAGAGAGAGGTAGTAATTGCCTTGAGAGAGAAGAAATCCATGTAGAGATGGGTGGGGGGAGAGGACCAGGTGGCGTCAGACGTCGTGCCTCCCAAACGAACGCAATTACGCAAAAATAAAGAAGTTAAGTGGAAGTTGAAGTCGAAGTGAATGGCGTGCGGTCGGATACCATCCACGGAACTTGAACTCGTCTCCCCCCTCGTGTGATTGAGTAAGTAGCCATCAAAATTATTAATTAATTTAATTAATTTAATAAAATGCTGCGGCAGCAGCGACAAATTTTGATTTCAGACACTTGTTAATTCAACAAGCTGTAGTTCTGGCCAATTCTAGGAGGTCTAAATAGAGGAAGCTAGTGGTTCGATCCAGTGCGCACCGTTCACAAATTGAAAAAAAATAAATTCTTAATCGTTTGATCTATCCAGATCATAGTTGTAAAAAAATTTGACCAATTTAATAAATTTGTTTGATTTAAAAAATTACTTAAAAATACATGTTAAATGGTGATTTTTTTCCCTCGGGTAAATTTTTGCACTAAAAAAATTACCCTAAAATTTAAATAAATCTTATCAATTTTTTCAGATATTTTTTTGGGGTCTTATATTTATGCTATAAAGAGATTTTTTAATTTCATAAATTAACTACATTCACATGTTATATATTATAATAACGCTATTTATGACATATTAATTTTGATAGGATAAATAATATGTTTATTAAGTAATTATATATACTATAAATATTTAAAATACAATATCAATATATATTTTAAAAATTTTAATCATGTAGGATTTCATCATGCTCCTCGGATGATTTTTTATTTAAAAATTGCCTAAGTTTTGTTCTAATTTAAAAAAATCTAAAATTTTTTTATCGAGTTGAATCGGATTTAAAATTTTTTTTTGCACCCCTACTCCATACATATTAGTATTAATGATTTTAATATCTATAACATAAAATGATTGGATCCTATTTCAGCGAAAAAAGTTTGAAGATCATGATATTAAAACCTGTTATGTTCCATCATTTGCTCCCATTTAGGTATAATAATATTTGTTTCTAAAATAAGATTTACTAATACATCATTTACTCGTTTGACTCGGTAAGATCAATTTTATTTCATGAGTAGGACATCAACTTGGCGCTCCCCCTATCCTTTTTTTTTTCTTATTCCTATATTAAATATTGTGGGACCCATGAGATAAGATAAGAAGAATAAGTACCTTAAGTTAGAAAAAAAAATATAAGACCTTTCATCTCCCCACCCCAGGCGTGGACCCCACACAGTCCGCCCCCTCCCGATATCTAAAAGATTTAATAATATATATTGATTTAGTTCATCATATTTTATGCGTATTAATGTTATTAAAAAATTATAGTCCAACGAATTACTCGATAATCATTTTTTATTTTTCATTTATATTTAAATTTTGATATAACTAATACATTTGACATTCTATTTAAAAAAAATAGTGTTTTAGATGTTTAAATATTGATATAACTAATATAAAAATCTTAACTTAAATTTATAAAAAAAATAAAAACTAAAAAAAAATAATTCGATCCATCGAGTTCTTTCAAATCAAATTAAATTAAAAATCTCTAATCCAAATCTGATCCCACCTTTAGATCGTGGTTGAACTAGATCGTATACATGATTCTTCCAACTTGGTTCAGCCCTGTCCCAAACAAATTAGGTCTAACTTGTAAAGTAATAAATGTTCCACGTAATATTCGAGTTTTCTTTCTTTTTTCTAACTAAAGCTAGTAACTTCACATAAAAGAAGTAGCAGCAAATTTTAATGTCATGCTACAGCTCAGTTAGACTACTAGCAAAGAAAAATTCATAACTAAGATTCTGTACAATATTTGTTCAGGGCTTATCTTAATAAAATTTATTTAAGTTTCACTGACAGAATTTATCTTTTCTATTATTTCTTTATACTCTAAATTAGATATATATATATATATATAGAAAAATAATAATAACAAACCACTCAATCTCTCTCATTCAATACTAAACAATCGGTAACTGATTTTTCAAGCACATTTTCGACTTCAAATTGGTAATATATAATTAACTTTGATTTTAATGTTCTGTTTTTTATTTGTTTACTCCGAGCCACTGGATGCACGATCAATCGCACATCAACGTCGATTTGACGTTCTGAGTTTGAGATTATTCAGAGATTAGAATTTTTTAAATGGTACAGTTCCAAAGAGATCGTGAGGAGCTGCTCTTTTGTAATGCTACATTTATTTAAATGTCAGAGGGCTTTTTAACTATTAAATAAACGATCAGATGACACAATCGAATAGCAGACTTGTCTCAGTATTACTAGTCTCAAGTTTAATTTTTTAAAATTATTATTTTAATTATTTTCGTTCGAATATTAAATTAGTAAGGTGTCAATAATTCTAAATTTCGAGGGGTCTTGATCGAAATAAATAAATAAATAAGCATACTTCATCTTTTAATTTTCTTTCTATTGGAAAAAAATCAACTATAATCGCATTAGTTTTTTTACATTAATATATTCTTCTCACACAAAAATAACTTTCTTTTTTTTTTATTAAAAGGAGATAATTACATTTGAAATTCAAATTATTAATCTCATCGAAATCAGAACTTTGACCTTACTAATATATATATATATATATATATCTTTTTTGAAGTATTAATCGTAGGTTTGAATTTTGGATGAAATTATTACTTTAGGGTATGAGCTCCCGAGACATCATTAGAGGATAAACAAATGTAAAAAATGTTCATATCTTAAAAATTGTAAAAATGATTTGTCCATTTAAAAGGAAAAAAGAGGATTTTATATTGTGTTCCCTTTCAATTTGCTCACGCAATTCATGCATTAATTAATTGTTTGACAAAATCAATTCCTATCCCATGCATTCCAGTTCAGATTTAATGAATCGGTTGTTCTTTAGTTAAATTGTTCTTCCCACGTTGGGCACGAGTTGCCATACCCTTTGTCAGCAACCACCGTTCAATTTGACAAAGGTTAATATAAAGGAATACAATAATTTTGTCATATCCATAAGCCAGATGTTTAGACAATAAATAAACAAATAATTTGACTAGCCACTAAAAACTTGGGAAATTAGGTACAAAACATGTACTTTTAAGCTTTCTTTTCAATTATATTAATAAATAAAATGTTGACTGAGACTTTGATTTATATTTAGCATGCATGCATATATTTTACATGTTGCAAGTTGATTTTTGATGTGGCCTATTGACACATCGAAAGTGTGATCGGAGGGGCTCGTAATAATAGAAAACATTGCGCTTCATATGAAAGGGTCACACGTTAGGAACACTTATCTCTAGATGTATGATTATTTCTACATGAGCAGACCGTTAGAGCATAATTTTAACATTGAGTTTAATATGAAAATAATTATACAATTAAGGATTATTAAAATATATTACGGCCCAAATAAAGTGATCAAAGTATTCATGAGCATATTCATTTATATGAAATTATATGTGTAGAGATCAAAAGATGTATATACCAAAAGTTTAAAGGGTATACATATACCAAAAGATGTATAAAGTTTAATGGGTGTATATATATATACCAAAAGGTGCATAAAGTATAAGGATGTATATGTATTCATATACTAAAAGATGTATGATGATGAAATGGTATATACATGACGATCAAAAGGTAAATCAATGTCAAAAGATATATATGGAGATCAAAGGGTGCATTCGAAGACTTCATAATTGGGTGAAACTTCAAATCCCTTATACCTACTATAAATAAATGGTCATGGTCCTCAAAACATACAACAATTTAAATGAAATCTATTTGGTAAAAAGTTCTTTTGTGTTCCCCATCCGTGTGAAGAAGAATATATTTCGGTGGTGTCATTTTGAAAGTCCATTCCATCAAGTATTCGTCAACATAAGAAGTTGATGGACTACTGATGAACGATTGTAAGTTTTTGTATTCGATTTATTAAGTTTTCTAATGATTCGTTATGATCCGATCTAATTTTTACTATTACAGTTCTTTCAGCGACTACTCTTATTTTACAAAAAAAATATCGAATTATGCTTTAAAATTTATAATTCCTCGATAGAATCACGATGAGAATCGTAAGTATATAACATGTCATTGTAGTACTTGACTGTCGATCCACAGGGACAAAGTTGAAATGCTCACACTTAATTAAAGTTATTTGAAGGAAAAGTTGTCTATAAAATGAAACTAGATTTGTGAATTTTTTTTTCTTTTTTCTTTTGAATAAAGGAATTTACTAAAGCAAGAATAGAGATGAAAAATTATTGAAGCTAGATTTCAAGAGATGACAATAATTGGGACATGGAAACTATTTTTAAGGAAGAATGGTTAACAACTAGAGAATAACTTGTCCAAAATAAGTGGATGTCAAAATGCACAATAATTAAAATGCGGATCATTTGACTCTCGTGTTAAAGATCTCTCTCAAATAAGGATAAGAAATATGCCCAATCATCGTTTGAGATTGTCATAATATCTATCCAATCGACACCATTAAGCAAGAAAGAAAATAACTCCCCTATATCTTTCCCTTTTGGTTTAAGCGGTCTTCCTAAACTTCACAACTGATTTTCTTATAATAGCTAGTTAGCATCTCTATTGATTATAAACTGCCTTAGAACATAAGCCCTACTCAGAGTCTTGTTGTAGGAAAAGATAATCAGACATAAGAAAATGAATGGGAAATTATAGCTTAATAAAGAAGTCCACAACACCATAATCCATTAAAAGTAAAGAGTAAAGCAGTTAGAACAACTCAGACGAGATAAAATATCCAACATAAAAGTAAACATAGTAGATAACAATCATAATCCCATCAAGAGTCCTAGTCCTAATGGTTAGTTTAGCTACACATAACTTTAGACATTATAACACAAATTATCATCATTCCAGTGCTAAATATCATTCAATAGGTAATAAAGCAAAATACAGTAAAAAAAGAGGCAAAAATAGTAGAGCGATTGTAGAGAAAATAACAACAACGACATTAGGAACACAACACCAAGGTGGATTCCCCTCTCGGTTCAGTTGGCCTTTCTCTCTTTTGAAATTGGTTTGTCTTTCCTCAAAAAATGGCCTTCCCCCAGCAAAAGCATCTTTTCCCTTTCTATAGTCCTCTTTTTTCATCCCACCGCTTGATCCTTGATAAGTATCGACATTGTACAACATAATTTTCCTTTTTAATCCTCTTCCTTTTTCATCATACAAAGTGATGATTGGCACATGTTCACATTGTGTAGTGCCTTTATTTTTAATACAGACAATTCTGATTCCTTATCAGAAATTAGCTTGTTTTTATATTTTCTATCAACTTAGTTCTTTCTTCTTTTATTAGGTGTCAGATACCCCATTCAAAGCTTCTTCTCCAGAGAAATTGTCGGATGCCCCCTTGTGTTCCGTCGATATGATAAAGTAATATGATAAGGAGCACAAAAATGGCAAAAAATGTCGCATTTCGTGTAAAAGAGCTACGAATGAGAAGCGGTTGCCCCTAGACGTCTGTATGCCCCTACACGAGCAATTACCCCTATTCTTAAGGGAAAATGTCAAATTAAGCTTTAAAATTTATAAATCCTCTACACTATCTCTACGAGAACCACAAGTATACATCATACCATTGTAGTGCTTGAGATTCATCCACAGGGAAAAGAATTTTTGCAAAACTTGAAACCAAATTTGAGACGTAAATTTACTGAGAACAAAAAAATAGGCTTGAAGGAATGAAATCAAAAGGGCTTCGATAAAAAGTAAATGATTGTGCCAATAATAAGTTTTTTAGAGTTTTTTGATATTTAATGATAGTAGAGAGAAAAAGATGAGGATGAGTAAAGACAACTACTCAATAAGAATGCAAGCTAAGAACTTATGGGAGATGCTTTTGCTTAGGATTAATGTTCTCCAAATTTTGAATTAGGGTAAAGGCGATTGGTTGCTCCAAGACATGCACAAAAGGGTAACGTCTTGGTAAGCACTACTTAGCTCATCAACATCACTCTCGTGCTCACGAATGGCTCAGCTTACGCGTGTTGTTGGGGTCGTATACCTAGATCAAGGAACACTCTCATGTGCGTAGAACAAGTAGACGATTTGGATCCTTTCTATAAAGACTGGACATGGATTTGCTCAATCTTGACTTGCTGGGTTCTCCAAAAAATAACTAGAGACTCAACACGACCTCTAGGCTTGGGCTGCGCTTCATTTCATAAAGAAAACCCTCTCGTGTGGGAGCCTTGGTAGTCGATGATTACTTAAAATGGGGTAGACTCGGGCGAATGAAGTCCTATCTAACGATAAAAATGTGATTCTGGACAACCTCTCTAAAGATGACCTTGCAACCATGTGCCCTCTCGAATCTTCGACGAGCGCAAAGGATGAAAGTTCTCTCTAGGGTAGTAGGTCGTAGCATCAATATAGGAAGGACAAAAGCAAAAGAAATGTAATGGTGAAAAACGGGGAGCCGAACAGAGTCAGCTCCGAAAATGTGCAACTCACGAATCCTTTTTTATGATTAAAGTCCTATCCCGCCTCTCAGCACTCATACATGACTTTAATGGAAAGCATCCCTTTTGGGCGGGGAATCAGAGAGTATACACTGCTGGAATCAAAGGCTATTGATTACCATTACAGGAAAAAAAATGCAATGTCGAAAATAGGGCTTGCCTGAGTAGTAGATAAGGTGACTCTGTTCAGTCTTTAAACCTCTTGGCGGTAGACTGAACAAAGGATCCATCTCGGTCTATTTTTAGGACAAGCTACATGCTCAATCAATGGACAAATCCATCACAATAGATCAAACAAGATGAAACATAAACTGATTAATTGAAAGTAGAAGAGAAACCAAACTATCAGTAATGAAAGAAAATCAAAGAAAGGAAATAAGAGAACATAAAGTATCCTAGGCATACGCATTCCCCAGCCTTAGCAGTCACTACAAGAAAACTGACGATTAGCGACGCAAAATAGCGTCCCAACATCCAGTGATGTTACGTCAACGCCATGAGCATCATTATAGCGCCGCAGTTGAGTCCCAAGATAGAGACGCTACTTGCTTCTCAATAGCGTCACATTAGCATTATAGTAGCATTTCGTCTAAAGGAGGCGCCATAAAGATGCCACTTCGTCGCTATTATTGCGCGTGATAGAGCAAGAATGCGTGGGAGAACTTAGCATTGTTATAGCGTCGACAACATTCGATGCAAATATAGCATCTCAGTATTCGAGATGCTATGTCGACGCTATCTTGGAACCGATATGGGCATCGTATATTTGCGTGGGTTTAGAGCCGAGACGTGAGACGCTACGTAGCATCACAGACGATGCGATGCTATGTAGACGGCAATGTAAAGACATATTCTATTGTTGCCTACACAAGTAACACATGCAATACTTAATTGACACTATTTTAACACTTACTTGACGTCTCATAACTATATATGTTTGAGGAACATATATGTTAAATAAGAAATAGATAACTATATATATGCTATCTATATTTATAGCTATATGTTATCTATTTTGACGCAACCCCATATATGTTAATATATATTATCTATACTATACTTTAATGATTAAATAAATTAAATATTATATATGTACCTTCAACATATATATGTATTCCTACATAATTACTTATATATGCCTACATCATAGGAGTGTTCCTAAATATATAATTTGTTACCTATATTATATATGTTACTTATTCATACAATATATATCATATCTTAATTATACATATATTATTTTTATATTCTTAGTCATGAAATTATGATGGTTGAATTAAGAGATATGATTTGTTAAAAATTATCCCATTTTAGCGCCGCAGTGGAGGCACAATAGCGTCTACGTAGCGCCACACTAGAGCTACAATTATGGTCGACGCTGCGGAGACACTATTGGCGTCTCTCTAGCGTCTTCTTTTTGGGACGCTAACACGTATGAGACACTACGTCGACGCTAGTGTGCCGCTAATATATTTTAACGACTCATTAGCGTCTCTATAGCACAGTTGTAGCCGACTTTTTATTACACTCACTTAATCGGGTGCATATAAACATATAAATACACATATATACTTATACTTATATATAATAAGTACACATATACATATTATTATCACTTAATCTCGCACATATATAGAGATATACATACACGTATATACTTATAATACATATAGATATACACATTGTTATGTCTTAATTTCTCGCACGTAGACATATACATACACATATATATTATATATATATATGTACAATTTTGTCATATACACATATACATATAGACTTATAACTTTATATACACATACATGAATAATTATATATGCATTCCATAATTTTTATATTGTGGGAAGGGAACAAAACGATTAGAACGGGGCACAATGCGATGAGACGCTATCTTGAATATATAGACCTAGCATACCTATTAGCGTCACCCTAGCGCCTCCACGTCGAGACACTAAGATAATAGAGACGCATTAGCTTCTCTATAGTTGCCTCATTAGTGACTTTTTATTACACTCACTTAATCGGGCACATATTGACATATAAATACACATATATAACACGTACACATATACATATTATTATCACTTAATCTCGCACATATAATCTTAAATTAAGAAGAAAATTCGAAATAGCATCCCTATAGTCTCGAAATAGTGTCTCAATGATGGCGCCCCCTTAGCGTCTAAGTAGCGTCACGTTTAGTGGAGGCGCGAAATACTTCACTTAATCCCTAACCCCTCGTTTACGTTTTCACTATTTACTGTTACTTCGCTCGTTCACCGATTTTCACCGTTGCTCCGACGCTCGATGCTCGATGCCTATTGCTTTGTCGGCCGCTGCTCCATCGACGCCCGTTGCTCCGCTGCTCCGACGCCTGACGCCCGACCCTGCCCTCGTCGAACTTGTCGTCGTCCTCCCAACCACCCTCCTTCGATTCGCCTTGCGCCGGCCTGCTCTGCCCAACCTCCCTCCTCCTCTGCCCTCCGCCGGCCTCCTCCCACCAACAATCGCCCTCGTCGAACCCCACCATCATTCGGCCAACCGCCCCCCTTCGATTCGCCCTGCGCCGGCCTCCTCTGCCCAACCGCCCTCCTCCGCTCTCTACCTCTGTGGCTCGCCGCCCTCCGCCTCCTCTGCCGCCATCCGCCTCCTCCGCGGTCCACTGCAGCCCGCCCTCCGCCTCCTCCGCGGCCTGCCCTCCGCATGTCGCCCGCTGCCCGCCTCCGCCTCGCCATCTGCCTCTGCCGCCTTTGCGGCCCGCCCTCCAACTCCTCCGCCTACTCCACGGATGCCGTAGCCCGCCCTCCGCCTCCTCCGCGGCCCGCCCTCCGCTTCGCCCTCCGCCTCCTCCATCGTCTGTGCACCTCCATCCGGTGCCGCCCGCCGCCTTCCTCCACCGCTTACCCTCCTCCGTCGCCCACTACCATCCTTCTCTGCTTAAGAAGGTACGAGCCTGCCACCATTCATTATGTAATCCCTAGTTAATTTGCTATTTTTTAAACTCATACATGTTAAGTTAATTACTTGAAACTAATCTAATTCCTAGTTAATTTGCTATTTTTTAATCTAATACCATGTTAAGTTAATTATTAGTTAATTACTTGAAATTAATCTAATTCCTAATTAATTACTTGAAATTAATCTAATTCCTAGTTTATAGATGGTTAAGTTAATCATAACGTAGAGGACCTTGCTTTGTTCCCCACTTGTCTTATAGTACATGCATGAGCAGAACAAATTTATTCCACGATTACGAGTTATTAGATTATAGTTTCCCTTAAGATGATTGGACTCAATTTGAAATCAAATACTAATAAATTTTTTTTATAATTCTAGTACCTCTTTTTGACCATGTTCTCATAAATTTTAATAAGGATGTACATCCACATTCTTGGTAATAAAATGAGATTATGAAAAAAAGAGACATCAGAAAATGAAAAAAAAAATATCAGTATTTGGTACCCAAAATATATATTATGGTCGATTTTGAATACGACGATCAAGTACTTGAAACATGTGATTTTGGACTTCGTAACTTCAAAACATGTTTCAAATATAAGAATTTATTGACAGATGGCTTAATGTTGTCCGTTACAGAAATGACAAAGCCAGATCGTAGTTGGATTTATCGTTGGAAGGATAAACGTGGTGTTATAACAGAAGAATATAAGGATGGTGTTGGTGAATTTACTAATGTGGCATATCAAAATGAAGGTGTTACTTCTTCATATGGCGAAATCTTATGTTCATGCTGAAAGTGCAAATGCTCAGTGGAAAGTAAGATATGTTGTGCAGAAGAATTTATATTACAACCGTTTCTTATTGACATACACAAATTGGTTCTTTCATGGTGAAGAAAGATGGGCTAAAGAGACAACTAATGTAGATACCAATGTGGGCGAGTCGAGCAATCCATACAGAGACATGATATGAGATGCAATGTTAGGAGAAAATGTTAGCAAAATATTGATTGAAGAAGACCTGAATCCTTCGGCTTCTAAATTTTATAATCTTCTCGAAGAAGCAGATGAACCTTTATGGAATGGAAGCGTGAAGCAAACTACACTTTCTACAGTGGTACAACTAATGAACTTGAAATCAGAATTTAACATGAGCGAAAGTTATTTTGACTAGATGCTTGCCATTATTAAGAGTATGCTTCCAGCTTTAGAGAAATTACATGGACAATTTTACAAGTGCAAAAGATTGATGAGAGATTTAGAGTTGAAATATCAGAAGATTGATGTATGTCACAATCATTGCATGTTGTATTACAAGGAAAACAACTCACCTATGAGTTGTTCTATTTGTGGTGAGCCCAGATACAAGCCGAGAAAGAATTCCCAAAGTTGGAAAAAAATGTGACAAATGTAGTATTTAGATACTTTCCCATTGTTCTAACATTACGACGACTATTTCTTTCTGAAAAAATTGCATCATTTATGATGTGGCACGGAGAAGGGGCACATGATGATCAAAATTCCATTACGCATCCTTTAGATGCTGAGGCATGGAAACAATTTGATGCACTTCATCCGGCTTTTTCTACAGAATCACGCAATGTTAGATTAGAACTTTGCACCGATGTCTTAAACCCATTCGGCTCATCAAGTACTGCTTATTCATGTTGGCCGAATTTTATGATACTTTATAATTTGCCTCTTGCTTACCTGTATGATCTCGGATCCTCGATCTCCTAGTAAAAGTTTAGATGTTTACTTAAGACCTTTGATTGATGAACTCGAGATGTTGTGGAGGATGGCGTTGTTACCTATGACAAATCTAAAAAGCAAAATTTCATTATGAGAGTCGCATTAATGTGGACCACAAATGATTTTCCAGCATATGGAATGTTGAGTATTGGAGCACAAAAGATAAACTTGCTTGTCCCATATGTGGAAAGAATACAAAATCATTTTATTTGAAAATTTGTAGGAAAGTTTGCTGGTTTGATTGTCATAGGATGTTTTTGCCATTGAAGAATTCGATGCGTCCTAATCGAAACTCATTTAAAAAGAATACAACTAAGAACACATTGCCTCCAACTCATTTGACGGGACAAGAATTGCTAGAGAAAGTAAACAAGCTTAATGAAGTCTCATTCGGATTGAAGGCTGGTAGTTACAAGAAAATTGGGTTTGGAAGTAAACATAATTGGGAGAAAAGAAGTATTTTTTGGGAGTTGCCTTATTGGTCTTCAAATTGGTATGTCATAACTTGGACGTCATGCATGTGGAGAAGACCGTATTTGACAACATCTTCAACACTATTATGGATGTTAAAGGAAGAACAAAAGATAGCATACAGGTGCACGAAAACATAAAAGTTATATGCAAAAGACCAAGGCTAGATATCATTCATCTTCAAAATGGTAAATGCAAAAATCCAAAAGCTACTTATGTCTTGAGCAATGATCAAAGAAAAGTGATTTTCAAATGGGTTAAGTAATTGAAATTCTCCGACATATATGTATCAAATATATCTCGTTGTTTTAACCTAGAAAATGGGAGGATACTTGGGATGAAGAATCATGATTGTCATATGTTTATGCAAAGGCTGCTTCCAATTGCCTTTAAAGAACTTTTGTCAAAGGCCATCTAAAAAGTTTTAACAGGGTTATCTATGTTCTTTAAAGAGCTTTGTACATCCATCGTTCAGGAAGAAGACATCTCTCGGTTAGAGGCTTCTATTACGATTACCGTGTGCAAGGCTGAGAAGATATTTTCACCTTCTTTATTTGATGTGATAGAGCACTTGATTCTATATCTTCCATATGAAACAAAAGTTGTGGGTCCGGTTTAGTATCTATGGATGTATCCTTTCGAAAGGTGCATGTTATATTTGAAAAGGAAGGTGAAGAATAAGGCAAAAATTGAAGGCTCCATATGTGAAGCATATTTTATTGAGGAGGTGTCAAACTTCACTTCAAAATACTTTGAGCCACACATACAATCAAGACACACCTAAGTTCCAAGAAACGATTATGGTGGTGAAAGAGAAGTTAACATGAATATTCTATCCATCTTCAAGTACCCATGTTGGCTTCTTGGTATAGGACGCAAAGTTGTCTTGAATGACAGAGATCTCATCATTGTTGAGAATTATGTCATTACAAATTGTAGCGAAGTGACGCCGTATCTTGAGTAAGAAAATTTATTTTAATATGTTATATAATTTAAAGTTAATTGTTGCATTGTAATTTCATTAATTGACAACTATGAATTCAGGAAATTCGAAGAATTACAGCAAGACATCAATCCGTTAGTTTCAAATGATGAGTTATTAAAATTACGAGGCGAACATTTTGTCGATTGGTTGAGATGTGAAGTGAGAATTCTTTCCGATTGCTCATAATTATTACTTAAGTTTGTAACTTTTAATAAAGCTCTAGTTATTTTTCTTGTAGGTTATTAATGCTTAGTCATAGATTTAAAAATTTGAAATTTGGGACCGAAGAAATAAGTTCTTAGCTACTACGGCGTCATAGTTAATGGATATCGGTTCCATACAAAAGAATATAACCGACAACGTTCAACTGTTAATAGCGGCATATGTGTTCTAGAAGTATGTACGAGGACAACGACTTTGATTACTACGGTGTTATGAAAGACATCATAGAGTTGTATTATTTGAAAAAATCGAACAAAGTCGTGGTGCTAAAATGTGATTCGATCCAGAGAAAGGAGTTCAGATCGATCAAAAGTTTAAATTGATAGATATTAACCCTCGATCGAGACTTCAGTCATACGATCCATTCGTATTGGCGCAACAAGCGCAACAATGTACTACACTAAGTATCCATAGAAAATAACCAAGGATGAATGGTGGACGTCATGCAAAGTGAGAAGGAGACTATTCTTAGCAGAAACAATGGTAGATGATAATGAAACATCATCTGTATACAACGATGTGCCCATGGATGATTACTATTAAGAAGATCAAGTGAATGAGACGATGACGATTCAAGATTATAGCGACGATGACGAAGATGATAAAAATGAATCAGAATACGAAACAAAATGAATGAATCCCGTAGTTCTTCTAATGACACAAGCTTGTTACTTTTTTTTCAGTTATATATGGTCACTAATAATAACACAACTTTGTTACTTTTTTACAGTTATGGTTACTAGAGGTCGAACTTCTTGGTCATCTTGCTCTTCTAGGTGTTCACTCTAGATGAGTGAGTCATCACAACCATTAGGTATTATATTTATTGTCAGATTTTTATTTATAGTTGATTATAATATTTACATTAATTTTTTAATAATGTTAATTGCTCCGCCGCCAACGGGGCACGTATCTAGATCGTCACATAGTAGGTGATCCATTAGTGGGTCATCTTCACATATCACTCCAGGTACGTGTCACATAGCAGGCGATACAATTTTCTAATTATTTTGTTATTGTGACAGTTGCTCTACCATCAACGGGGCACATAGTCGGGTCATCTCGATCGCACGACGAGGATCGGCATGTCACAACAAGTTATTTTCTGTATATTCTATAAATTTAAGGGTTATTTCCTCAAACCACCCCTAAACTATCACAATTTTTCAGATTTAATCCCAAACTACGAACTTCATTTTTTTGGTCCCTAAACTATCACAATTTTTTCAATTTGATCCTTCCGTCCAATTCCATCAACTTCTTGGTTAACTTTGATTTTTTTGGATTTGTGAAAAGACCATTATATCCCTACCTTAGAAGCCTTAAAGTCGTAGTCTTCCATATCCAAAGCCCCTTTAGACTGAAAGCCCTAGGTTCATCTAGATCTACTTTTCTTCAATTTCTATTGTTGGAGTTCATACCAATTCTCCGGCGTTCATCCTCTACATTTTCCTCTGGCCATCTTATCCTATAGCATTGGCTTCCTCCTTCTGACTTGGTTTTCTGCTCATACATTTTTCTTGTACTCCGGTCTTCTTTCGACCTCTGAAGACCCTCTGGTGATTTGGTGAAATATGTGGAGTCCGAGCTGTAGCTTCCGCGTTCTTCCCTGCCATTTTGCATTTGTATGTTTAAAGTAGTTGTAAACCGTTTACTCGTTTTGGTGCCGATTTAGGGTTTCTTATATTATGAATGTGTTACTTCTATTCACGCTACCTTGTACACGATATTTACTACGATTTTTCTAATTTGCACAGTGTTAATCTAAAGCCATGATTTTGTCTGGATCAACTTCAAAAAGCACAAGTGGAAGTAGTCATGTAGAAGGTTATTTCCATGAAGATGAAGTAAAGTGTTATTGTGTTATGAACTCCTGAGCAAAGTATTCATTTACTAAGGATAATCCCGGTCGACGATTCATTGGTTGTCACAATTACAAAGGGCAAGGTTCTGGATGCGAATTTTTAAAGTGGGTTGATCCGACAACCTGTCCGAGGGGCATGGCTTGGAGTATCAAGGTTGTAGACAGAATAACAAAGCTTAAGGAAGAAAATGATAGAGTCAAAAGACGAATTGTTGAGCTAGAAAATGAAGTTGAAGAAAATCAAAGGGGTCTGAAAATATCGAATGATATGCTAATGACTACTTTGGTGGAAGCAAGAGGTTTTGAAAGGAAATTAAAGAATCAAAGAAGGTGTTGTATTTTATTGTTGATCATAGTTAGTTTCGTTATTGTAATTGCAAGGGAGTACTTTGTAATGGAGTAAAGCTTGCAATGCCCCGCAAGTTTGATGCCGATCTAATGTATTAACTTGGAATATGTTTGAATCCATTTACTTTGGTCCTATATTGAATGTATTTTGAATGTTATCGAATGCTATACCCTGCAAGTTATAGATCTGTATATGTTATGCAAGTTACATTTCATATATGTTATCGTGTAATGTGATGACAATGCAAGTCGATGACAATGCAAGTTACATTCAATATATGTTATTGTGTAATGCGATGACAATGTAACTTTATTGTATAATGTGATATATGTTATTGCGTAATTCATAACGTGGCACGAAAATGATAGAAACACATATGAAGAACGATAGAAACACATCTCAACAAGTTACATAAGTGGTGCATTTAATTCATAAGTTACATCATTACTCAAGTTTTATCGAAACACATGCCATTTACATCGTAACACAACAAGTACGACTACAAAAGAAGAACCGCATTCCAACGATAGTTCCACTACACACATGCCATTTGCATGGTTACTAAACAAGATGATTACAAAAGAAGAACCACATTCCAACGATTCTCCCACTACACATGCCATTTGCATGGTTACAAAAGAAGTTTCACATCAGATACTAAAGACAAAATGTACACAATGTTCTTCAAGTCAATTTGCAGGATTAGCAGTTGTAGATGTTTGGCTAAAAATGACATTGGCATTCCTCAAGATTTTAGTAAATACTTGGCTCACGCCTCTTGCAACAGCTTCTCTTCTAACTTCAGCAGTTTGACAGGAAGAAGCCTAGAATGTGATATATGTCAGTGAACAAAGCATCTCTATTGTTACATTCTTACAACAGATATCCTACCTAGGTCTCAGTATTAGAAACATCATCAATTTTTCTCTTGCCTTTTCCATTAGAGCTTGCATGAATGAAGCTCTAACACTAGTGCAACATAAGACAATCATCAGTAATATAAGAAAAAGCATGAATGAAGCAAAGAACTAATTAGATGTAATACCTTATTTCTTGCTTGACTACTTTCCTTAGCCTTTACTCACAAGAAGCCAACAGCCGTCGAAAGGGAGACCATATGGGTTCAGAAACATAAATTGAAAAAGCAAAAACTAAACACTCTGTGCCAAAAAAGGAAAAAAATGAACAGAGGTCAGAAAAGTACCTTCAAAGTCACGGTCGGGCGAAAGTTAGGTCAACACCATAGTACAAACTTCTCGGAGGAAGCACCCAATGTCAGAGGAGATGAACGCCAGAGATATTGTCGGAGCCCCAACTCTAAGGTTCCATTCTTTCGGAGCTATCTCCGACAAAAAGGGGCTTTGGGTATGAAGCAAAGGAAGGCTATGACTTTAAGGCGTCTAAGGCAGGGATATAGTGGTCTTTTCACAAATCCAAAAAATCAAAGTTAATCATGAAGATGACGAATTAGATGGAAGGACCAAATTGAAAAATTGCGATAGTTTAGGGAACCAAAAAATGAAATTCATAGTTCGGGATTAGATCTGGAAAATCGTGATAGTTTAGGGGTAGTTTGAGGAAATAATCCTAAATTTAAATAGGAGACAAATTTTATATATTTTCTTATGATGATAGTTGCTATGCCACCGCCATCGTCAAGATTACCAGATGCTTCACCACATCCTAGCATTGGCGAGCGACATCTTACCCATGTGATATATTTATTATATTAAAATTATATTTCTCATTTAATTACATTAATCATTTTTTTAATAATGTCAATTATTACGTCGCCAATAGAGCAAGCACTCGGCTTGTCACATTCTGACGAGCGGACTGCCACAGATCATGCAGCGATAGACATCACTCGAGGTGAGAACTTTACTGTACATATATCAATTATCACTAGTTTAATTTGGTATGACATTAATAATTTATTTTGTAATAGGTCCGTCGATGATGTCGGACCTTCTTAGACTACTCCAGCTGTATCTGATGATGATTCCTCTTCGACAAATGAAGAGGGATTACACGATAATGAGGTGGTCATCATGAATAATATTGTTCGATCGTAAGTTAAATATGTTGTAGAAATTTTATTATAGTTTTGCTTATCATTGAAAATTAAATCTTCTTTCTAATTTCTAGGACCACTTTCATACTCATTAGTGCCATGCGGGAAGTCAGTGCTTTTGTTCTTTCCCACTTGTCGAAAGGGGCAGGATCGTGGAAAGATGTTCCAATTCAAGTGCAGGATGACATCTTTTGAGCTTTTATGGTACGATATTCTTTTTGGGTTAAATAATTTATTTTATATCATTTTTAAATTACTAAGTTTATAGTATTGTTTAGGAGGCAAATCAATTTCATTCAGATCTTAGTTTGGGGACAATCCAGAAAGCTTTTGAGGAGGTGACTACGAAACGCCTCCGAAATCGATTATATAAGTTTCACAAGGTCGTCATGTCCGCCGGCCTCACTTTGGAGCAGGGCATACAAAGATGTCCAAGGCATATTAGGCACTCGATTTGGAAGTCCTTATGTAGGAAGTGGTAAGTATATTCACTTCTAAATTATTTTTATTAAATTTATAATTTTTCAAAGTCTAAGTATTTGATATTCATAAATGAAAGATGAACAATGGTTAAGAAAGTTGGAAGAGGCAAGAGTTAACCGATTTTCAAACCTCCCACATCCACACAAGCGGGTCGATGCGATTTGACGAGCATTGACGACGCATGATAATTTACATACAAAATCAAATAATCAAACTTTTATCTTATACTTAGTTTATAAAATATGAAACTTTATTGCAGGAAGAAAAACAAGGTGGTACCGTAGACTTTCGCATGATTTATGAGGCCACATATAAGAGCCGAAAGACCAACGACTTGTCACACCCACTGCTCGTAGGTTTCTGGTAAGTCTCATCACATGTTCACTTGGTTGGTGATGTTTGCACAAATAAATTTTTAAATGCGCAATGTTTAAATTTTTTAGAATGAGTAATGCGAAGATGGCTGAAAAGTATGAAGATGATTCAAGTACTCAGCCACTATGTAATGTTTCTCGAAAGCGATTCATGTTTTTAATTTGTGTTTTTTGATGTTATATAATTTATATAATCTACAATGTTTATATGATTGTATAATTTTTCTATTTCGTAGAGGACCCTGCTCTTTGGGAGGAGGTGGCTGGCATGACACGAGAAGGATGTTGCGTGGCATAGGCACAGCTGCTCAGATACCTAGGAGGAGCGAAGGATATGCAAGCGGCCCATCTGCTCCGAGCTCATCCGCTGCACTTGATATGACGCAGCTATCGCAATAGGTATTGCAGTAGGTGTCGCAGCAATCGCAACAATTGGCTCCTTTATTGCAGGCGATTAGGATTGATCCTGCCACAGAATCAATCGTCGCAAGGCCAAGGACCGAGTACTTCGGGATCGAACGTACGGAATGACAACAACTCCCAAACTTAGGATAGAAAACTTTTACATTATATCATATATGCTTTTGTTACTTATATGTTTGTTATTAGATATACATGTTAGTTCTACTTATACATTTTCATTATATTAGTTATACTTTTGTTAGTTTGATTTATTACTTTTCATAATGTAATATTTGATATGATTCCTATGATACTTGTGATAAATGATGAATGCATTTATATGCATTATATATTTGTATAAAGTAAGATATATGGAGAAGGATTTATATTATAATGATTTCTTAATAAGATACACAAATTGGATAAAGATACCAAGGTGCGCGAGACGAGCAATCCGTACTGGACATGATACGAGACGCAATGCTATCAAAAAACATTGGTGAAACATTTATTAAAGAACATCCAACAAACTTTTATGAGATGTATGCGTGAAGCAAAGTACACTTTCTGTCTGCAATGGCACAATTGATGAACTTGAAACCAGAATTTAATATGAGCAAAAGTTGTTTTAATCGGATGATTGCCATTCAAGAGTATCATAGAGGTTACTGATAATTTTTTACAAGTGCAAAAGATTGATGAGAGATTTAAAATTGGAATATCAGAAAATTGATGCATGCCACAACCATTGTATGTTGCATTATAAAAAAATAACCCATTTATCAATTATTCTATTTGTGGAGAGCCCAGATAGAAATCAAGGAAGGATTCTTAAATTTTGAAAAAGAATATGGTAAACGCAGTGTTCAGATACTTTCCCAAAGTTTCAAGAGTAGAACAATTATTTCATTTTTAGAAAATTGCATCATTCATGGAGTGGCACAAAGAAGGGGTACATGATGATCCGACTTCCATTACACATCCTTCGAATTTTGAGGCATGAAAATGATTTCATGTGCTCCAATCACACAATATTAAATTGAGACATTGCACTAATGGGTTCAACCCATTTGATTCATCAAGCACGTCTTATTCATGTTGGCCAATTTTTGTCACATCTCATAATTTTCCTCCAAGAATGTGTATGAAACAAGAGAACATATTAATTACCTATATGATTTCACGTCCTTTGATTGCCAAGAAAAAGCTTAGATATTTATTTAAGATATTTGATTGATGAACTCAATATGTTGTGGAAAGAAAGTGTAATTACTTATGACAAAATTCTAAAGAAAAATTTTATTATGAAAGTTGCATTAATATGAATCATAAGTTATTTTTCAGCATACGAAATGCTGAGTAGTTGGAGCATAAAAAGTAAACTTGCTTGTCTCATATGCTGAAAGAATACAAAATAATTTTATTTGAAAAACAGTATGAAAGTATACTAGTTTGATTGCCATAGGATGTTTTTGTCAATGGAGAATTTAATGTGTTGCGATCGAAACTCATTTAAAAAGAATACAACTAAGTATGCATTGCCCCCAATTCGTTTAATGGGACAAGAAGTGTTAGAGCAAGTAAACAAACTTAATCAAGTCTCGTTCGGGTAGAAAGTCAATTATTACAAACAAATCAGATTTGGGAGTAAACATGGGTTGTCACGATCCCAATTTAAACCATGATTTAAATTAGAGTTCGCAACTCATTATGGACGATCAAATAAAATCACGGAAGTGGGTCATATTTTTTTTATATATATAACATAAGAAACAATATGTCACTAAAATGAATCATATGTTGCAAAAGTGGTCTATAATTTATTTTTCATATAACATAAGGAATGAAATATTATTGAACAACTAAACCATAGTGACCATTCAGAACACACCAACCTCCTTAGGTTTTACATTTGATAAAATAGCTTTGCCTTCTTATAAGAGACAAAATAATACATATGTATTACACATAATCAACTCCTTCGATATCCTAATGAAAGGATACAAAGGATGCAAATTCCCTCAATACCTTAGCATCCACTTATATAAACCATGCTAGGATTATCAACTCGCGCTAGTCCAAATAAACATACTAATCCGAAAAATATTAGAAACAATACTATGAGCAAAAATAGCTCAGTAAATTGATATCTCATGGCCTATGTGTTACCAACAAATTAATTCGGAGAGACATGAAAAATCATACAATAATCATAATATCAAAATCAATATTTTCATACATTTGATAATTACATATACAACGTTCCAATCAGAAGCATCATACTCAATTTGCAAACAATATCATTGAAATCACATTAAACATATGTATGCAAATACAACACTTTCATACGGATGCACGGATCACCAAAGCCAGTGGTCGGTAGGTGAATTCTAGAGATGACTCCCATCGTGATCCGTGATGTAACATTCTACCTCATATCATATAGCGATAGGTGAATTGTAGAGGTGGCTCCCATCATAATCAGCGATGTTTCACTTAGCTCCATTCTATCTCATCCCTTTCGAAAAATATATAGAGTTAGCTGGAGGTGGCTTTCACTATGATTTCTCATGATGTAGCACTTAGCTCCATATGACACTTAGCTCCAGTCTATTTCATCCTATTTCTAGGCATTGTTTGGATACTAAAATTAAAGTTCCTCCGAGCTTCGGTGAATAGTTGAATTGACAGATTAGTTCGGGGTGTGCTTGGATGGAGTGAAATTTAATAATGAGGAATGAAGTAGTTGATGTGACAGGAAAAAGTAGATGTAATGAGTTAATTTTAGTAGTTGTTTAAATTAAAAATATGTTTTGTTAAAAATTAACAAATATATATATATTTAAAAAATTGAAATTTTTTGTTTAAAATATATATTTCATATATAAAAATTCAATTTTTTTAATAAATTTAATGAAATATTAAAATTTTTAATTGAATAATAATTTATAAATAATATTATATTAATCCTTTATTATAAATATTTTTATATATAATAAATAAATTATTAAATATAAGAAAGGTAAAAAGAAGAAAAAATTAAAAGAAAAAAGAAGAGTAAGGTTACATCAAAACCCAATAAAAAAAAAGGAAAGAGCAAGGTGGAACCAGTTGGGCGGTCATGTGACTCTGGTTCTACCCATCTAGTTCTGCCCCATCTATCATGTCATTTGGGGAACTAGGTGGAACCAGGGGCCTGGTTCCACCTAGTTCGAGTTGCCAAACACATTTCTAGAAATAAAATGATGAATTGAATTTTAGATGTGGCTCCAACCACATACATGCATATGTATGATTCATCATATAATAATTATAATTCGAATATATATATTCATATTGATCATTCATTTAAATGAATTAGGATTGCACTTTACAATAGCAATTCATAACATACACACATGCTTTTTAATGTGCAACCAATTGGTTAATCATTCCAATATACTTCTCATAAGTACTTTTCCAAATAAATATTCAATACACATCACAATCAATGTCACACTGAATTAAAAAGAGGTGAATACATAGAGTAGAAAAAACCAACTTACCTAACAGAAGGCATATCCCTTTCTTTTCCTTATATTTCTTCTAATCCTATACAATAATATATGTTTTGTCAATACTACACCAACATGTCCTACATGGATACAAGAATGACCAATTATATATATAGTCATGCCTTCTATCCTATAGCTTAATTAATTTATCAATAATAAGATCTCATCTTGTACCCCCCAACATACCTAGTAAAAGAAAATTCATATCTTACAATTTAAATAATTGAATCTCATGGTTCCAATTTTCTTAGTTATGTATTACAATAATGCTAAGTGGCAAAATTCCATATAATATCTAATTAGGACTGTTCCTCGAAGAAAATCAATATTCAACCTACATTCTATGTTGTGATAGATTGATGCATGACATTTTATACATATTTATTTCATATCATTCAATCTATTTTTTATAATTTTATTCTAACATATATAAACTTTTTTCTCATTTTTAATTAAATCTTTCAAGGAATCAACTTGTACCTAATTTCTTATTTTTTTATTTCTGTAGCAGCCAACACTGCACGCATCATTCCAACACAGTCCACGTTGTCCATCTAACATGGCCCGTGTTGCTTGAATATGGTCTGCGTTTGCTACTAACACAACCCACGTTTCTTTCAACATGGTCCATATCACCTCACTTAATCATCCAAATCTAGAATTCAAAATCCATTGCAAAGGCAAAAAGAGACAGCCTCTGGTCGTCTACTCAGTGGAGATTCTTTCAAAGGAGTTTAGATGATTTTAAAGAGATTATTTCTCCTTTTTTCTATCTTTTAATTTCTTGTTTATCTCTCTATTGTAATTCTAATAATTTCTCTATTGGTTCTAATTAGGATCAATTTATGTTGGACTTTGTTAGATCATTGAATAAGATTTACTATTCTGAATTTTCTGAATATATATGCTGACTTTAATGTTTTCTTCTAAGTACTCGATTTTAATCAGTTGGTATTATCGAGATTTGTTCTTTTGACTTCTCTCGATTAATTGATCTTTGATTAAGAATTTCATCTCTATTTACTTGGTTGAGATTTAGAGATTTGTGGATCATTAACTCACTCAATTTTGGTGTTTTTTAAAATAGGATTGCATCGCTAAAGCATCTTATCAAAAATTAGTTAGAGATTAATTCGGTTGAACTTTCTCTCTCTAATATTGAGATAAGATAGTTGGGTCATCTGGTTTAAGTTCTTTACTTTTTTGCCTCTTTTTCACCAGATATTCGGATTTTTTTTAGATCTTACATTCTAGAATATTGTTACTCTCATCTTATTTGAACGTCTCTAACGTATAAATTTTGAAATTTTAGACTGGAACATTTTTAATCTTCTTTGTTTTAATTCTTTTAAATCAAATCTTATCTATTTTCCTCATCTAACTAAATTAAGATAAAAGATAACTAGTCCTCGGGGTTCGACACTCCTCTCATTTTTTATTACTTGATTCGACATAGTGTTCTTGTTAGTATTTACGATATATACAAAATTTTTGCATAACTAACATATATTGCAAAATTTATATTTTTTTATATCGAAGTCCAAATCATCAAAAATTATTTTGTTTAACAGAGACATGTCTAATATATAACATATAGTAATTTCATATATTTATTCCTTGTGATAAGTTCACGAAAATTCCTGTGATAGAACATCCCACTATTTTTTTATACATACAAAAAGTGAAAGATCCCACTCCCTCTACTCATAACTCTCCTCACACATATTGTTTTGAGGTGATTCAAATTGAGTTAGAACCCAAGTTCACTTAGATATATAATTTATAACACAATTTCTAAACACCGTCCACTAGTTCTATAGGACAGCAAAGATATATATTACGTGATTAGCACATAACATTTTAAATACACATTATCTCGGAATAATTCTTCTTTCCACAGGAAATGAGATTTTTAAATAATATTTCTCTTCGAGTTCCATATGATTACAATCAGTAAAAGACATTTTAACAATAAATTAAGCATTCAGCAACTAAACTTAGAATAAGAACATCGTTTTCCTAATTTTGGTTGTTCATATCTAAATTATTAGTCAAGTTTCTTATTATTTCAACCAATATGATACTCATGAATTTGAAGTTTAAGCTACAACAAAATTTAGAAAATCAATAATTCAAATCCACCTCATACATAACCTTATAATTTTCTTTCATTTCTTTCCGTTGTCTTTGGTGCCATGTTGTATTATTTCTTCCCTTCTTTGGTTCGGCCAGCTTAAAAAAATAAACCCCTTTCATTTTATAACCTTCTTCCCCTTTCTTTTTTTTCTATTTTTCCTTTTGGCCAACCACACGAAAGGTTTATTTTATTTTATTTCTTAAAAAATAAAAAGATAAACCTTTCTTTTATTTTCCACTTAAGTTCGTAATCACGTAGCTAGATTTCCATATATTTTATGTTTGCATGATTTTGTGGGGACGTGGCAGCTCACAATTTAATTTAAATTATTGTGAGGTGAGGTATCATGCTACTTAGTGTTCCTTTCTCATATGTTTTTTTAAGGTAAGTCGATACAATCAAATAGGTGGGTGTCTATTGTCTTTCGAAACCTAATTAGTTATTTTACGTGATTAATTTCTCTAATTAATGAAACCTATCATGTGAGGATGACCAAAATTGGTACTATCATAGGTACTAGACACTTAGAAATTTTAAAAAATGAAAAATAATGAAAAATTTAATGGGCATTGACAGATGGACCTATGTGGAAAAAGCAACATAGTTGAGATGAGGTCCGTGAAATATTTGAAAGTCATTGGTAGACGTGAAAAAAGTTCATAGTTCAGGAAAGATTAGAAGAAAAAACCCCAAATAATATTTGCAAACAATTGTAAAAACTTCTCACTTCACTTCTCAATCAATCGACAACATATTCGTCTCTTAGTTTCAACAATTCATCATTTCAAACTAAATTATTAATTTATATTTGCAATTCTTCAATTTTTTTTGAATTCAAAGATTATCAATTTGTGAAATCACATAGAAATAATTAATTTTAAACTTTATAACATATTAAATACATATTCTTACTCGAGATATAGTGTTATCTCGCAACAATTTGCAAGCGTATAATTCTCAACTAATGTGAGATCTCTATCGCTCAACATAACTTTGCATCCTTTATCAAGAAGACGACTTAGATACTTGAAGATGGATAAAGTATGTTTGTTAACTTTTTCTTCACCATCGTCATCGTTTCTTGGAACTTGCATATGTATTGATTGTATGCGTGGCTCAAAATATATTCAAGTGAAGTTGGAGACCTCCTCGATGAAATATGCTTCACATATAGAATCATTGATCTGTGTCTTATTCTTCGTCATTCTTTTCAAATATAACATGCATCTTTGAATGAATACATCCACCGATATTGAAAAAAGAAAGATGTAAAATCAAGTGCTCCATCACATCGAAAAAAGAAAGTGGAAATATTTTCTTAGACTTGCACACTATTATCACAATAGAAGACTGCAACCAAAACATGTCTTCTTCATGAATGGTGAATGTACAAAGCTCTTTAAAGAATATAGATAATTCTATTAAGGTTTCTTAGATGTCATTTGACAAAAGTTCTTAAAAAACAATTGGAAGCAGCCTTTCCATGGAAATATGACAATCATTATTCTTCATACCATGTAATCTTTTCATTTTCCATTTAAAAAAAATAAGATATGTTTGATGCATATCCGTTTGAAAATTTTAAATTGTTCGAGCCATTCGAAAATTCTTGTTGATCATTGTCCAAGACGTAAGTAATTTTTGGATTCTTGCATTTATTATTTTGAAGATAAATAATATCTAATTATAGTCTTCTACATATAATTTTCATGTTTTCGCGCGCTTATATGTTATTTTTTGTTCTTCCTTTAACATCCATAATAACGTTTAGAATGTTGTCAAATACGTTCTTTTCCACATACAAGACGACCAATAAGATAACTTCAAAAAAATATTTCTTTTCTCCCAATGATGTTTACTCACAAACCCAATTTGCTTGTAAGAATCGACCTTCAACCCATGTAATATCCTAATACTTTTTAGTAGTTAATAAATTAATTATGAATTAATTAAGTTGATTCCGCTTTTAATATATTTCTAGACATTGTAATATATTTCTATTTAGGCAATTAACTTAATCAAGGATTAGTTAATTATTTTCTGAAGGTAGATTTAAGTTATTGTGATCTTATTTTTATTTATGAATAGTTGGATTGATGAATAGTTGTATTGATTAAATATGTATTAGGACTAATTTAACTAACCTAGTTAGACCTAAGCTAATTTATTTAATTATTCGGTTAGCTAATGTCATCACATCCAACTGACTTATATGGGCTTGAGCTTGATCATCTCTTACCTACACGAACTCCCATGACATTACCCAAAAAAAAAGCCTTACCTGGCTTAATTTTAATGAAAAAAAATAACAACAGCCTTATCTTTTATCCTAACCGACTTAGACTTTCTTGATACATGGTCATGTCAATATGTTGACACTGCTTGCCACCGTAAGGAAATGTAATATCCTAAGTTAAATATTTTCTTAACTAATTCAATTTATTGGTGACTTTTTTAAGTAAATTACAAAATGATCAAAATATCCTCACGAAGTTTAGATAAGTGTGTGGGGGAGGGGTCATCGGCGATATCGGGGGGAACATTTTTTATTTTAAGGCGAGATCGGGGGGAACATTTTTTTTATTTTAAGCTCACTTATCTAAACTTTGTGAAGGCATTTTGATCATTTTATAATTCAAAAAGATGAAAAATAATGGAAAAGTTAACAGACATTGACGGATAGACCTATGTAAAAAAAACTGGCATAGTTTAGAGGAGGTCCGCGGAATATTTGAAAGTCGTTGGTAAACGTCGAAAAAGTTCATAAGGTTAGAGGAAAAATCCATATTTTTTTATATTTTTTAATTAACCTTGTCTTTCAATATTTTACAGGTTATGAATGGCTTAGTGATAGATTTGAGGATTCAAAAATTAGTTGTGGACTGTACAAAAAAGTTTGTAGTTACGGCATCATAGTTGATGGATATAGCCAACAACATTCAACTATTAATAACGGCATATGTATTCTAGAAAGCATGTACCGGGACAACGAGTTAAATTACTACGACATTATGGAAGAAATCGTAGAATTATCCTATTTAGAAAATTTGAACAAAGTCATAGTGCTCAAATGTCATTGGTTTGATTCAGAAAAATAAGTTAGAGTCGATAAAAAGTTTTAATGGATATTAAGCTTCGATCGAGACTTTAGTCATACGATCCATTCGTATTGGCAGAACAAGCGCGATAAGTGTATTACACTAAGTATCCATCGAAAAAAATCAAGGATGAATGGTGGACATCATGCAAAGTGAGAAGTAGACTATTCTTAGTAAAAATAATGGTAAATGATAGTGAAACATTATCCATATATGATGATGTCCCCGTAGATGATTACTATTAAGAAGATCGAGTAAACGAGATGATTGATGTAGTTGAAGAAATTGAAAATATTTATTTAGCCGATGACACTGCGCCAATGGAAGAGTTCAATTCAAATGATCTTTTAGAAGCAAATGTTGTCAATTTTATTGACAACGACTCGATGTCACGACCCCAAATTAAACCTTAGTTTAATTCAGAATTCGTGACTCATTACGGATGATCAAATAAAACTACGAAGGAATGCGGAAACATTATGTAACTTTTTTTATAACATAAGAATAAAAGTATATCATTAAATAAATTACACAATATGTGATTATTCACAGCAAATCGATACTCCTTAAGTCGTACATTTGACAAAATGACTTTATTTTTTATACAACCTATTTTTACCTAAGTAATAAACATGACTAGCTCTCTCGACATCTTAATAGAAAGATACGAGAGGGATAAATCTTCTCATCATATCACCAAGGATGTTATAGAATCCTCCTATGACTATCACCTCTTACGATCCTCAAGAGCTATTGTTGGATTTAAGTTTTGATGACATAGAAAATTATATTTTGATGATACAAACCTCGAAAGATTAAAGTTAAAATGCTAAAAAGGTTTTAAAAAAGGGATAACTTTATGGACTACACTTTGTTTAAATAATTAACTATGATCCTATTAGATTTTGGATTAATTATAAATATCAAAATTGTAGAGAATTATGTTAGCTTTCCATAGAATTAAAAATGCATCTCATCTGAATAACTATACAAACAGTTATGTTAAAATAGTACAGGGAGGTCGACCTGCCGGCTGGAAGACCGGTCGATCGGTCCAGAACACAGATCGACTGATCCAGAACACATGTCGATCGGTCAGTGCATAAAATATTCAATTTCAACAAGTAGAATGTCAAGACTGTACCGGTCGAAGTAATGATCGATCGATCCAAAACACAAGTCGACCGGACATGGCAGAATTTGCCAGCGGTCACATTTTTATAAAAGAAAGTGTACTGGTCGACAAGGTCCATATATGCGGTCGACCGGCCTCTGAGTCAATTGAACAGTAATGGTAAAATTTGAAATAGAAAATTGTGAAATAATTTTTGAACGACTTTCTCACTTGCAGAAGTCTATAAAAGGAGTGCCAAAGCCAGAAGGAAGAGCACATATCCAAACCTTGAAGAAAAACTTCAAGTTATCAAAAGAAGACATTCTTCTTGATGTTTTCATTTTTAGTTTTCTCTTCTTTCTCTCTTTCTTCTCTTGTGAGCTTTATTTAGAAAAACACTGAGAGAGCTCATGTGTAAAAGAGGTTCAAAATCTTACCTCTTGAGCCAGAGAAAAAATTAGCTTCCTAGAAGAAGAGGTTGCCTTGCCTCTCGAAGCGAAGAAAATGTGATTGATGTAAAGTGCATTCTTCCTTGCCCCATTTGAAATTAAGAAAGAGTTCTAGTGAAATCTCCGACGATCTCGAGAGCAGGGACGTAGATCAAGGTGTGGTCTAACCTTATTAACAACCACTCGTGCACCTTTGTGTTTGATTTTCTCTCTCTCCCTCTCATATTGAGTTTGATGTGATCTGAATTACATTAATTTAAAAGGTTTTTAAGAATTGATTTTAAGTTTCTGCGACGATTTTTGTGAAATCGACATTTTCGGATTGAACACCAATTCAACCCCTCCCCCCTCTTGGTGCCTTTTGAAATCCTACAATTGGGTTGCTCTTTTTTTAAGATCTAATCATTTTTAGATTTACTCATTTTAAGATTTGATCATCTTGTTTTAAGATTTAACGACATTTAAGAGTCATGGCATCACGTGAAATTGGTTTTGCTGAAGGGCAATCAATTAGTCGTCCTCCCCTTTTAAATGCATCAAATTTTGCATATGTTGGATCTAAGTTTTAATGACATATTAAATTATATTTTGATGATGCAAACCTCGAATGATTAAAGATAAAATGCTAAAAAATTTAAAGGAAAAGAGATAACTTTATGTTCGATTAAATAATTGGCACTGGTCTTATTAGTTTTGGATGAATATGGAATGTCAGAATTGTAGAGAATTCTGTTAGCTTTCCATAAACTCTAAAATCATTTAATTTGGACAATCGTGCAGAAAGTTATGCTCAAAATAGTGTAGGGTGGTCAACCTGCCGGTCGAAGCTATGAGCCGGTCGAGAAAGTTCGGTCGACTGATCAAGGCATAAGCTGCTCAAATGAAAACTGCGAGACTGTACCGGTCGACAGATCGGTCGATGCAGCGGCCGACCAATCAGCTCAATGGCTAGAAATCAAAATTGCGAGACTGTACCGGTCGAGACATCGGTCGACAGTCCGATCGACCGACCAAGTGCTGAAGCTGCAGAAATAAGCGCAATGGTCATATAGACAGGTCGACCGGTTCATTAATGCGGTCGACCGATCAGCTGCAGTAAATGAGAAAAATGAGCCAACAGTCATATAGACCGGTCGATCGACCCATAAATGCAGTCGACCGGTCCATTACTGAAATGAACAATAATGGCTATATTTTGAGGAGAAAAATGTGAAATTAATTTTGGACGAATTTTTCACATACCAGAGTCTATAAAAGGAGTGTCAAGGCCAAAAGCAAAAGTAATCAATCCAAGCATTGAAGCAAAACTTCAAGAAATAAAAAAGAGATCATTTCTCTTGAAGCTATCATTTTAAAGCCTTCTTTCTTTATATCTTCTCTTTTTGTGAGTGTTCTATTGTAAAAGAGAGAAACTATTCTTCAGAAAGATTGTGAGAGCTCCTGTGTAAAAGAGGTTCCAAATCTTACATCTTGAGCGAGAGAAAAGATTAGCTTCTTAGGAGGAGATGTTACCTTACCTCTCGAAGCGGAGAAAAAGGTGGTTGTGTAAAGGACTTTTTTCCTTGCCCCATTTGGAACAAAGGAAGGGATTAGTAGAATCTCCGGCGGTCTCGAGGTCGAGAAGTCGGAGCAGGGACGTAGGCTAAGGTGTGGCTGAACCTCATCAACAACCACCCGTGTCTTCGTGTTTGATTTCTCTCACTCTCTCTCCCCATTAATGTTGTGTTTATAATCTGAATTGCAAAGGTTTTTAAGAATCGGTTTTATGCTTCCGCGACGAATTTCGTGAAATTGACATTTTTGGTTAAACACCAATTCACCCCTCCCCCTCTTGGTGTCCTTTGGGGTCCTACAGCATATTGGAAAATTAAAATTCAAGCATATATTTGTTCTATTGATATCGACATGTGGGACATAGTTGAAAAAAATTATTATGTTCATGAGAAGTTACCTACTGATTCTAAAGAAAAAGAAAATATTTTTTCAAAAACTTGATTGGAAAGCCAAATATATATTTTATTGTGTTTTGGATTCAACAGAATTTAATCGGATTTCAAGTTGTGAAACTGCAATCGAGATTTGGGAAAAATTCATCACTACTTATGAAGGAACCAACAAAGTTAAAAAATCTAGATTGAATATTTTAAACTATCAATATGATTCTTTCAAAATGTATGATAATGAATCCATAAATGATATGGTAGCTCAGTTTAATGATATTTTGAATGGCTTAGCCTCATTGGGTGAGCCAAGAACTAACCCTCAAAAAGTGAAAAATATTCTTAGGTCTCTCCTCCAAATGGCATACGAAGAGGACCCTGATCGAAGAAAAAGATCTAAACAAATTAGATTTTGATGATCTAATTGATTCACTTCTAACCTATGAGATCTCAATCCAAGAAGATCAAGAAGAAAACATTGACACTAAAAGCAAATCCAAAAGACGAAGACTCAAGTGAAAAAGAAGTGGACGAAAGGAGACTCGCTCACTACACAAGAAAATTAGATAAGTATCTCAAACCGGTGAAAAAGAAAGAACAAAATGAGAAGCCTACTCGAAGATCATTCAAAAATCACAAAGAAAATACTTCTCAAAAAGGTAAAAAGAAAAAATGTGAAGAGTCTAGTGAAATAAGTGATTCGTTAAGCTCTTCTAGTGACGAAGCATATCTATGCTTAAAGGCAAATGACGATGATGTAATTTTTAATCCTTCAAATTCAAATTATGACTCATCGAACTCTTCCGAAAAAAATATTTCTTTAGATGTGAATAAAGAACTCTCCTCCCTTATAAAAAGATATTTCTAAATTAAAGAGGAAAATGAAAAATTAATACATGAGATTGAAAAATTAAAAGAAGAAAAGAATACATGTCTTATGGAAAATGAAAGACTAAGAAATGAAATTGATACTTTGAAAATTACACATGCTTGTGAAATTGTAAAACTAGCATGATCTTTAGAAAAAGTAAAGAAGGAAAATAATTTTTTGAAAAATTCACAAAATAAGACTACTTCTCATGTGAGGAAAAATAATCTAAGGAAATACTTTGAAAATGAAAACTCTTATTGGAAATCTAATAATCCCTTTAATAGAAAATCACAATTCAAATGTTTTATATATGACTTTTATGGTCATTATACATATCAATGCAAAATAAGAAAATCAACACAACATGGCATAATTTAGATTCCAAAATAAACTTTGACTAACAAAATTGAATCCAAAGAAGTTTGGATACCAAAGTTTAAATAATTGTTTTTCAGGTGTGCCTCACATGTAATGCAATTGAAAATGTAAAGACACAAAGGTTATGATAAAAATATCATCTATCTTTGATTTCACTCAAAAATTCAAAATTACTATTTCTTTGAAAAGGGAGAACATATAAAATTGATTGATAGGGGGAGCATACTAAACTTTTTTTTGACATATCGTGAATATCATTGTTGTATCAAAGTTTTATGCCATATTTTTTTTTTGCCTTCATCAAATTGTTTTCATTTCGCCATTATAAAATAGTCATAAATTTAAGGGGAGTTACTTTTTCATATACAAATTATTCTTTTTGATGAAACAAAAATTGGAGAAATATATGAGAAATATGATCTAAATATCACTTTATATGAAAGTTAAGTGTTAAGAGGAGTAAAATTGATTTTACAACTTATTTTACAACTTTTTCACAACATATACATTTTTCATATTTCTCAGTTTGTCTTCATAAAAAAGGGGATTTTAATAACATATAAAATTATATTTTTTATGATAAAAACCTCGAAATATTAAAGTTAAAATGCTAAAAAAGTTTAAAGAAAAATGGATAACTTTATGCACTACACTTTGATTAAATAATTAACTATGATCCTATTAGATTTTGGATTAATCATAAATATCAAAGTTGTAGAAAATTCTGTTAGCTTTTCATAGAATTAAAAATCATCTCATTTGGATAACTGTGTAAAATGTTATGCTTAAACAATGTAGGGCAGTCGACTTGTCGGCTGGAAGACCGGTCGACCGGTCCAGAACATAAGTCGACCGGTCAATGTAGAAAATGTCTAATTTCAACAAGCAAAATATCGAAACTATACCGATCGAGGTACCGGTCGATCGGTCCAAAGTACAGGTCGACCAGACAGTGCAGAATTCGCCAACGGTCACATTTTTCAACAGGTCGACCGTACAGTGCACCTTTGTGTTTGATTTTCTCTCCCTCCCCCTCTCATATTGAGTTTGATGTGATCTGAATTGCATTAATTTAAAAGGTTTTTAAAAATCAATTTTGAGCTTCCGCGATGATTTTTGTTACCATCTATAAATTCGGGGATACATAAAAATACAAGCATTAATCATAATATCAAAATTAATATTTTATACATTTAATAAATACATATATAACATTCCAATCAAAATCATCACACTCAATTTACAATCATTGTCATTTGAACATATCAAACATGTGTATGCAATGCAACACTCTATATGCACGAATCACCAATTGGTCCATAGTCGGTAGGTGGACTCTAGAGGTGGCTCCCTTCGTGTTCAGCAATGTAGGACTTAACTCCATTCTACCTCATCTCTTTCATGGAACATATCATATAACGATAAGTGGACTCTAGATGTGACCCCTACAGATTCTAGAGGTGGCTCTCATCGCGACCCCTCGCGATGTAGCACTGAGCTCTGCATAGAACTTAGTTTTAGCCTATCTCATCTCATTATTGGGGAACAGAATGATAGATTGAACTTTAGAGGTGGCTCACATCGTGATCAGCGATGTAGCACTTACCTACAACCATCATACAATGTAATACAAATGCATGATTCATCATATAACAATTGTATCTCAATATCGAAAGATGAATCATATCAAATACCATTTCAAACTGAACAATATTGCACTTCTCATAATCCATTCATATCATATCACATATGTTTTTCAAATGTGCAATCATACAATCATTCAGATATACTTTTTATAATTGCATTTCTCGAAATAAATTCATAACATATCCAAAATGTATTCAATAATATCATAATCAATGTCATACTAAATTCAAAAGAGGTGAATACATAAAGTAGAAGAAATCAACTTACCAAACACGAATGATATCAAATTACTTTTCATTTATCCTTTCCATTATTATTCTTCTGATCCTATAACGTTCTTATCAATACTATGAGGTGCAAACCAACATGTCCTACAGGGACGTAAGGTCAATTCTATATACCTCTCATACTTTTAGTTCTATAACTTAATTAATTAATCAATTGTAAAAGTTCATCTTGTACCCTATCATATTGCATACCTTATGAAATAAAATTGATATATCTTAATATAAATAATAAAACTGAATTACTCTAATTTTTACTTAGCTTCATAACACAAAAGACATAATCTGCAAAAGTTTCATATTTTATTTCCCCATGACTGGTTCTCAGAAAAATAAATCCAAATTTCATATTATTTTTGTGTTTTGACATATTGAGTGACCTTAAGTTTATCATTTATATAAAATAGGAAATAACTCATGTTTTGGTAATTTAAATTTTCTTTAAAAGTACACTTTCTTAGATATAACTCATAAAATTTCCTTGAATTTATATCCCTCTAGACGGAGTACAATAAATTTAGAAAATACTAAATAATCTGCCATAGGATTCATTCTGACAGACTGACTGAGGTTCAATAAAATATTTATAACTTTCATTAGACATATTCTCTTCAAGTGATTCCAAATGTAAATGAAACATAACTAATGTATAATTCTGACCCTAAATTATCAAATAATTATATAACCAATTAAATTTATTATGTGATTTACAAAGTCGGATAACACTTTCGGCAGACAAGATGATAGAATCCTAAAGATGAATTCATAACTTTTTCTTCGAAAATCTGATTGACCTAATTCCAAGGCCCAAAGAAACTGGACTACTAAGAGAGTTAACATGTTTAATTTCATAATTTATATTATCCTGTATAATTCTCTAAAAATCCCATGGTGAAGGTATGTTTCAAAATCTACTAAACATAGATGTAGCTACTATGATGCTTATATCTTTTTCTATTTGAAGTGAGTCCAATTGAGTCATATGTAAAACACATAAATTTCATATTTTAATTATAATTATATCATTTATAGCATAATTTTTAATCCATCGTACTAATTCTACTTGGACAGCAAGACCTATGCTCATCAATTTACACATAAGTCTTTAGACAAACAAGATTTTAGTGAGTCCTTCCTTCTCAGTGAACTAGGGTTCTAAGAGATCGTGGGATCTAACTTTTATAATTTTTGGATCACGTCAACATATTTTATTAGTTAGTTAAACATTCAATTTTTTTAAAAAAATCTAAAGCTGAAAAACGTGTTGCTCCATTTAGTTCTTTCTAACCAATTAGTCTAGTTTTTCTTATTAATTCAATCAATAAGATAAATCTACCCTTATCTAAACTTGCTCAAAATATTGAAGGAAATTAAATAAATCCATCTCATGCATACCTTTAATTCTATTTTCTTTCCTCCTAATTGTCCTCCTATTTTCCCTTGTCCGACCGGCCCTAACATAGTTGTCCTCTCTTTTTTTTCATCTCATTGATCATTCAGCCACCTCTAAATAATATAAGATTATATATATATATATATATATATATATATATATTATCAGTAGGGTTGAGGCGGTGACATAGCATATTGAAATCGGTATCTCCCTCCCTTCTAATACTTATCCTTTTACATTTTATTACCTTTCTCTACATGTTGAAGTAAATTAGAGAAAGAGAAGGGGAAATTAGGGTTTTGGCATGTAGTGAGTTGATACTTCACTTTATTTTGATTTTAATTACATAACTTTCTAATTAGGATTTCTCTGAATCTCTTTCATCTCATTCACTCTAAATTTTTAGCTAATCATGGGGCAAAACTCATGTTCTTCATGAGCAAAATTAATCCTAGCCATGTTCAATTGGTTCCTGAACTTTAGCTACATAATTACATACCTTCGGGGGTTCCAACAATTATGAAATTTATTCTGATTGATCTATGAGTCTACTTTCATTGAGCTTTGGAATCAAGTTAATATGATTTTTGTAGAGTAAGTTATGCTCTTATCTATAAGGTACTATCACTCTGTCCCCCGAAATTGCTACCCGAATTTGTAAATTATGTATTAAATTTAATATATTATGAAATTATTTGATAATTTAGGGTGTTATAGACATTGATGTTAGGCTTCTTATATATAATATTACTATAAGATTTTGTATGAGTGGATATGGACATATAACTTGAGACGGTTTGTTGTGTGATACTTATCCAATGATGTGGTAGTGGTCAACTATTTGACCTGCACTTCCATCCAAGTCACGAGAGTTGAAACAAAAATAGTGGGAGATAATTAAGAATCTAGCCAAAGCCCATTAGACACTTCATGGATGAAATAAATAATTAGAAACTATATTATGGTTACTTGAATTAGGACATGTAATAGTAAATTAACTTACGACTACTTAATCTAATTACTCTTAATCAATATTAAATTCATCTAATAATTCAAACATGGATATAAGATCACAATTAACTTCAATTTCTTATCAATATATAATTAATTAAATTTTAATTATTAATTAAGCTAATTGCATGGAGAGTGTAATATTACAATTCAATTAAACCTATATAAAAATAATGATCAACTTACTTAATTTATAATTGGATTAGTTAACCCGTTTATGATTACCAAGATATTACACTTTAATCAAGATTACAGTGATGATGACTCGAATCAAGATAACGATGATCAAGATGATGAAAATAAATCAAAATGCGAGCAAACGATTAAATCACGTAGTTATTTTAACAAACTATACAATTATGTATTTCCAACTTTATAAATTAAATATATTTATCATCTCTTATTTTACTCATTTTATACATAATCCGGTTATTACTTCTGCCGCTTTTTGCATGAGAATTCTATCTAATTTAAATATATGTGCATGTTAATTGACAATTTTGAATTAGTCTATAATTGTTTAACAACCTTTTGAAATTTGAATTTTAGGGGAAGAAAAAGTGGAAATGATGGGGAAGGGAGGAAGACCTTGAAGGAGGATGAAGAGACTGAAGGCGAATGACGAAAGGTGGGAGAAGAACTAGAGATCGGAAGACAAAGACTTTGGAAGGAATGAATGAAGACAACTTTGATCATTTTACTCATGCTGATGTTTGGCTAGCTAAAAGCATTTGTTCCTCTGTGGTGTAATTGTGTAACTATTGTGATTTGATTCCCATTTTTCCATCTTTTTATATACCGGCTTAATTATGTTGTACATTGAATTGTGAATGATTTTTATGCATTTTGAATTTCCATATGATCGACAAATGGATTCTACTTATTCTATCTTGTTTGAGAGAAAATATAGATTACATTTTGAATCATTAGCAATATTACTTTTTGATTATTCCTTTGAACTCTAAAGAGGTCGAGAGGTCCATTTGATCACATTGTGAGACGAGAGTCTGCAATGTTGGCACTTGTCTGAGAATGAATTTTCGTGCTAGGATTAGGAATCGTATTACATGGTCGAGAGATCAATTCTTATATGATCAGAATCGAGAGATAGATGATCATTGAATTCTATCAGCTTAGTCTCTATCATTCGTAGAGAGATAGAAGACAGTATATTGCATTCTATGTTAAGTATTGAGAGATCACTTATATCTCAACGGGAGTCACACTACAAGAAAATAAGGTATCTGTGATGGATAATTTCGTCACAACATAAGTGTATTCCGTCACAGATACTCATCTGTGATAAACTTGTGACAATATGCATACGTCACTGATTTTTTACCCATAAATTTTATTGTGACGGAATGTTTTCGTCACAAAGATAATTGTGACGGCTATGATCGTCACAAGATTAAAATATTTTTGTCACAAAAGTTTGATAAAGTAATTAATAAAATTAGTATTCCGTCACAAATGTGATAATTTTTTGACGGATTACTGACTATTAATTTGTGACGGATATATGTTGTGATAATTTTTATGACAGATTTGTGATGATTATTATGATCATTTGTGACGATTACGATTGTGATAGACTTGTGACAAATTTCACGTCGACGTTTTGTGACAAAATTATGATGATTCGCTATTAATTATTTTGACGAAGTTATGACGGAATTTTATGCAATTATTTAATATAATAAATTTACAAAATTTTTAGTGAATCAATAATTATGTGACAATTTGTTTTCTAAATATACTACTACACATAAATAATTATACAATAAAAATAATACAATGCAAGATATTCATTTCTAAATATGCCAAAGATCATATAGTTCAAACATTTATAATTAAAATATTCAAAATATTGAATCCATTACATAAAGTTTTGATTATTCAAATTTAAGAATGAAACTTTAAGCAAATTGTAGTCACACAACATAATCACTTTTTTCCTTGATGAATTGTGATCACCTCTCCATGTAAAAAGTTGAAACATGTAATCAAATATATTCATAAAATATTAAAATCTAGTGATTTAAATAGAGAAATATTAAAATAACGAAGCATAATAAGATAGTGATATATAAATAAGATGAATTACCTTACTGACGTTGAACAGATTCTCCATAAGGTGATTGACTACTTGCTTGAGTAATTTATAATATAAGTGCACGAACACGTTCTTCCATTTCAGCATTCACTTTTTTAATGCGATCATCTAATTCTTGTTGCAATTCTTATCGTACTTCTCCTCGCACTTCATCTCTTATACGTTGCATATCATCCTCAGTAGCAACATTTGAAGAAGAGTCACCCATGTGCTTTGATACGCCATAACTTAAATTATTTACTAGTGATTGAGCATATTTTTCAGCACCAAATTCATATACTCTTTCTTTTATTGGAACTCCTACCGCATCAATCCACATAGCAGCATCAAATCCTGATTGAGAGCTAACATCTGAACCATATTTGGTGTTAAGAGATGCATTATAATCTTCCTGAATTCAGTACAAACATAATATGTTAGAAAAAGTAAAAGAATATATAAGGTGGATGAATAAATATTTTTTGTATAAAAACTTACACAAGCTTTTTTTTATATTCCATCAACATATTCACCAGTTTTTTCTTTGCCTCGACACTTATGACTTACATAGGAATGAAACCAATTCCTAGTCTAAGTTCCTAGTCTATTAACCAGTAACCAATTCATCACAATGGAGCTTTTTATTCATCTGAGTTCCTAGTCTATTAATTTCCTTTTATTTATTCCTCAATATTTATAGTCGTGACAATTTGAGATATATTAGTTGAGAATTAATCTAAGTCAATCGGATTATGACACTTGTGATTTTTACTCGACATGTATACTTGCAGAAGTGTAAACTCTAGAGTATATTTTAATTTGAATGATATTTAATCGGTGTGAGAAATCACAATTTCTAAAGTCTGCATCATATATTAATGACACGAGGTTACTAATTTTTTTAGATATGGTTAATAGAGGTCGAGCTTTCGAATCATCTCGTTCTTCCAGGCGCTCACTCCCTATTAGTGAGTCATCTCGATCACAATGTGACACATTTATTGCATGTGTAGTTGATTTATACTCGACATGTAATTTATCATTATTTTTTTAGTTGTGTCAGATGCTCCATTGTCAATGGGGGACATATCCAAATCATCACATAGCATGTGGTCCATTGGTGGGTCATCTCGATCGCACGACGGAGATCGACTATCACAGCAAGTTGTTTCCTATGTATTTCATATATCTTCTACATGCAACTATTTTAACTATTCTTTTATGAGATGCTCCATTCCCGACGGGCACATAGCCTAATCGTCACATTGCAAGCGATCCATTGGGGTCGTCTCCATCTCCTGACAGCGATTGACATGTCCCACTAGGTTATTTTCTATATATTTAATATATCTTCTACATGCTACTATTTTAACTATTTTTTATGGTGACATTTTCTACGATGTCATCGAGACAGATAGATGGTTTTCCACATTTTAGCATCCACTCAATAAGACCACACGATGGCGACCAATATATTACGCTAGGTAATATATTTATCATTATTTAATTTATATTTTCCATGTAATTGCATTAATCATTTCTCATTTTAATGGTGTCAATTGCTACGCCGGACCTTCTCAATCTACCCCTGCTGCAACGGATGATGATTTCTTTTCGACTGAAGAAGAGGAATTTCAAGATAATCGGGATGTCACCATTAATAATATTGCTTAGTTGTAAGTTAAATAAGTTTTATAAATTTTATTATAGTTTTATTGTTAATTAGAAAATTAATTCTTCTTTGTAAATTACAAGATTACTTTCATACTAGCTTCTATCGTACAGCATGACAGTGCCCTTGTCTTTGCCACTTGCTGAAAAGGTGCAAATCATGGAAAGATGTCCCAACGGATGACATATTTTGAGTCTTTACCTTATGATAATTTTTATGTGTCAGATAATTTATTTTATATTATTTTTTTAATTACTAAGTTTCATAATATTTTTTAGGAAGCAAATTAGTTTCATCCTAAACTTAGTTTGCGGATGATACGGAGATACTTTGAGGAGGTGACTGTGAAACGCCCTTAATATCATTTGTATAACTTTCGCAAGGTCATCACGTCCGTCGGCCTCAGTGAGTAGGCCCTTTGTTTGGGAGTCCCTTTGTAGGAAATGATAAGTAAGTTCACATTTGAATTATTTTTACTTAATTTATAATATTACAAAGTCTAAATGTTTGATGTTGATCCAGGATGGATGAAGAATTATAGAGAAAGTCTGGCAAAGCAAAAGTTAATAGACTTTCGAAATTCGAAGCTCACATTCATACAGGTGGGGCGATCCAATTTGACAAGCATCGTTGGCGCATGATAATGTATATACAAAAATAATAATCAAACTTTTATCTTATACTTACTTATTTTGAAAAATTTGAAACCTTGTTGCTGGAGGAGAAAGAAAATAGTCATGTCGATTTTTTGCACGGTCTACGAGATCGCACATAAGAGCAGGAAGATCAACAACTTGGTCACATCCACTACTCATAGAGTTTTGGTAAGTCTCATCACATGTTCATTTGATTGTTTGCATTAGTGTAAATGATTTCTCAAATTTGCAAAGTTTAAACTTTTTTGGATGCATATAATGAAAAGATGGCTGAGAAGTATAGAGAAGATCCTAGTACTTAGCCACAAGTAACGTATCTTGAAAACTATTTATATTTTTAATGTTATATAACAATTTATTTGGATAGATAATTTATCTATTTTGCAATGAATGCTGCTACTTGGGAGGAAGTGGCCGATATGACAAGAGGAGGATACTTGAGGGGCCTAGAAATAGTCTCTTAGGTTTTTAAGAAGAGTCGATGACATGTAGGCAGTTTACTCTGAGTTCATCTCCTACACTTGAGTTGACACTAGATAACATCACGGACTCATTTCGAAGAAGCTTTCTTAGCATCTATCTCTAGTGTTGCAGACTATTCAGGTCATCATCCAATTGCAGACCCAAATCTCATGAGGCCAAAGATTGAGTACGCCATTATCGAATGTCAGGAATGACATCGATGATGATAACAATCTAGGTTAGAAACTTTTTATAACATTTTTATAAATATTGTAGTGATAATGGTTTGTTGTATTATTAACATTTTTATTATGTCATTAGTTTTTAATATGCACTATTCTTTACTTTCTATTGTGATGAATGTGTAGAATGCATTGTATAGATGCATTGTAAATTGTATGGGAAGGGAAGGAAAGAGTAGAGGTGTAATTGGGGCAAAACGTATCGTAATTAGAAGCATATTAGTGACACATTAGCATCGCAATTAGCACCTCCTTAGTATCACAATGGAGATGCCATATCAGTTGGGTATGATATGAAATCAGTGCTACAATAGTGTCGATATAGCGTCACAACTTAGCTCCACTTGCATGCCTACATAGTGTCTCCCTTTAGCATTGCGTTGGAGTCAATTTAGTGCCATAGACGGCAACAAGAAAATGATGATAAGGATAGCATTCGCATCACATTGGCGTCAACATAGCGTCATCGTTTAACGTCATATTAGTGTCAATAGGATGTCGCGCTTATTAGAACCATGTTGGCGTTTGCATAGCGACATTAATGACCTTTTTCGCAACATGACTTATGGTGTCATCATAGTGTCTCTCTAGCGTCAAAACTGCACTAATAGCATCGTCTTTCATGTTGGTGCCAAGGCGACGCAATCAGCTACGAGACATCAATGTCTCATTGATGTTGCATAATGGAGATGCTAACGTGTGGTTATTTTTTTATCCACAATTCTGCTCCGTTTTAGAGTCACATACTGGAGATGCTAACGTGTGGTTATTTGCAATTTGTAACATGGACCGAGTCACATACTGTAGTGTCCTAATTTGAAATTTTGAAGACACATCTTAGTTGAAGAATACAAGATTTTGTCATGGCACCATAAGCTTGTTTTAAAGCAAGCCAATCTCAATTCAACTAGAAGGCAAAGGATTTCCTCAGAAAGTGAGGCAAATGGTGTCATTCAACAAAGGAGGAATCTGGGAAGGGGCAATATGGGGTTAGGTAAAGGAGGAGTCATAGATTGTTATGATTGGCCAAAGTTGGGTAGCCAACAATAGATGGTTTGTGGGAGTATGTTTTTGGGAAATAAAATGTTGTGCTTCTTTCAATGAAGATAGAGGAGTAAGTTGAGATTGTGCTTCTAAAGGAATTGCAATAAAAGAAAACATAAGAGGATGAGATGATGTAGCCATGACAATATTATATAGCTCTAATACAACAAAATTGTAGAAGTTTCTTAATATTGAATTGCTTCATTCTTATCGAATGAATGCATATGTTTACATACACAATACATTTATAAATATACATGTAGTAAGGATTGAAAAAATGAGAATACATTTTGCATCATGGGACTGTGACGTTGCGATAACATATATCGATCCACATCGTAAGTGGACTAATTTTTTTCAATATTTTCATCGTCTTCAAAAACTAAGGTGAATGCATTAGAGTTGAACTTAGTTAATGAACTTATGTGGGTGCCATAGTATTTGATTGGAATATAGTACTTTCTATTCTATAAGTACACCTTGTCTCAGCATTATTTTACACTACTCCTTATATGTTTCCCCTTTTTCATACTTTTCCTTTGTAAGTATGTAGATTGTTTTACTTCTCAATACAAGTGTCAATCAAGCTCCCAGAAGCGAAGCGTAAGCCTAAAAAAGAAGGAAAAAGATAAGATCTCAAATAGAAAAGTTAAACAAAATACTTTTGTATTGATCTTATTTGGTTCAAGGATAAAGCATTACAACATTACTTAAAAAAACCTGCATCACTCCAATTTCTTATAGTTTGGGGTTGGTTCTGTCAACTCGGTCCATGTTGGTCATAGACTCGGCCCAAGTTCTAAGTTAAAATAGGAAAATGTCATCCAACGACCGTGACGACCTCGCTCAAATTTTTATGCAGCCCAAAAGTAAGAACATGTATTATTTAGGTGTTCAGTGTTTTGCTGAGATGACCCAGTGGCATGGGCCACATACCCGGTCTAGGTTTGATAAGAAGTGAATGTTAACAGTTTTCAGTGACGACCTGACTCGAGTTCATCATGATCTAATCCAAGTTCTTAACTACTCGACCTAGGTTTAAGGCAACTCGAGCTGAGTTTTAGTGCTAGATTATATATTTTATTCTATTGATTATTTCTATGGATAAATGATAATTTGAATGTCAACAAGATTGATAAAAGTTAATACGGTAATTACATATTATCATGTTTAATGAATTTATTCATTATATGTTCACTTGTTGGGTCAATAAAAATCACTTGGTTAAAGAAAATCAACTAATCAAAGAAAACTCACTAATTAAAGAAAACCCACATGTGAAAAGTATATGATAAAGGGAGGACAATTGCATTTAATAAAAGTGCATGAAAAAGTAAAGTTGCATGTGATAAAGAATAGAAAGAATAGAAACAATTATTAAGAATGAAAAGAATAGTAAAAATGGTAAATTATAGAAACAAATGTTATATATTCATGTTTCTTATTCATTCTCATCATGATTATTATTTTAAAAGTTAAATTCTTTTATTAAGAAATCATGATTATTATCTTGTGTATAGAGTGTTGCTCATAAAAAAAATTCTTTGTGTTTGAACTCCACAAGTAATAGAACTGACAAATAATGCTAGAGAAGTGTGCGACGATAATATTCATATTGATGCAAAAATGCAAAAATTCTTATTGTTATTTGACGTAAAGTTATTGAAAAATTATTTTTTTGAAAACTAAGAGAAAAATAAAAAAATAGAAAATGAAATTTGCTTAAAGTTATTTTGCTTATGCACTTTATGTAGGAAATTAGTATTTGTTATTTGGTAAAATTAAATTGACCGACCAAAGTAAGAAAAAGAAAGAAATTGTAGATAAGACGTGTAAAAATAAATCCAACCACTAAGTGACAAAGAGGGTAAAATTTCGTTAGAATCTCCAATAGGTATTTAAAAAATGTGATCATCATGCTACTGTGGGGACTCATGAAGAATAGCTGATGTTGCACCGTCTATGGGCAAATATTTAAAAATGGTTGTCTTCATCTTTCTGTTTTGGCCAAAAAAATGCTGCATGAAAAATAATATTTAGACTATGTTTGACATTATTAGTAGTTTGATAAGAGAATAATGGTTTGATAGTGAATTGCAGTTTAATCGGTAAATAGTGGATAATAATTAACGGTTAAAAATTTTAACAAATACGTGATTGATAAATTTAATGCTAAAATTAATTAATAAATATAAAATAATATAATTAGACATATGATAAACTATTTAATTCAAATACTATATAAACTCTATTATAATATAATAAATAATTATGTATATATCAATTAAATAAAATAAAATCTCATAATTAAATTTAAAATATATATAATTTTATATTGACAATCAATTATATATAGTGCACACATGATATACAAATATTAATTATTAAATTCATTTGTTATTCATTTTAATATAAAAATAATTTATAATTAATTAAGTATGAATATAAAAAGAAATATAGTTAATGATGACAAATAAAAATGAGAAAATAATAAAATAAATTGAGAAAGAAATAATGTATTTGAATAAGGATAGAATAGGAAAAAAATATAAACCTTTAACCTCTAATTGCTAAATATTAGTAAAAATAATTTTCAATATTTTCGTATCAAATACTAAACACTACTTATTTTTATCATTTATAAAAAAATTGCGTGAATAACTAAAACACTTAAAAAATAGAGCTTTAATCAATAATAAAAAAGTCGTACGGGTCCATGGTTCCATGACAAGCTAAAAACTGTTTTATTTGTCTTTTTTTTGGGCAACAATCTTTGTTAGGTATCAGTAATTAATTGTTTTTATTTTTATTTCTAAAAAAGGGTTTCTCGATATCAATCTTGCCTGTTAGTCGTTCTTTTTTTTTTCCTTGTTTGCTAATTAATTTGTATTTTTAATATTATTATGTTGCGCAGTCAAATAATAAATTAGCCTTTTTTTTCTTAAAAGTTCATTTTTCAATTACAATAGAAGGATTAGATTATCTCAGTTCCCATTAAAAGGAAAATCTTTTCGAAAAAGAAGAAAAATGTTTTAACGCATTTAGATCAGATAAGTTTTTAGACATCATAATTAATATTAAAAAAAGAAAATGAAATTAAATAATCAAATTTTGAATTGCATATTACTCGCCTTCTCAAATATGGTTTACAAACATCTTGTCTTGGAAATAAAAAAAAATAAGGATCTTGCTCACATGTAAACCATTTTACATTTCGTGCAAGCAAATCACATTCACCAACTCTTTGTCTTTTGTCCAGAAGTATCAAAGAAAAGAAATTGGAAGTTATAGTTGTCCCACAATGTAATGCATTGAGTCATAAACCTTGGTTGTATTTGAATACAAGCATTTGAATATTTATTATTTATAGAACTCCTCGATTAGATAGAAAAAAAATTAAACTTAATATTTGAATGAATAATATAACGATAAAGAATTTAAAAATTAATTTGATAGATAAATTTTAGTGAATTTTGAATAAAAAAGTAAGAATTTAAAATATATAAAATTATAATAAATAAAAATATTATACATATTTTATTTATTTAAAATAATAATTATTAAACTATTAAAAATATTATCCATAATTACTAATTTAGAATTTTATTAAAAAATAAGTTGTGTGGCAAGATATTAATATTAATTTTGATTAATTTTTTATATGTTATTAATATTATAGTTACGTAAATAATATCTTGATTCAAATATAATATAAATTAGATTATTTATAATTTTCTAAAAGTAATTAAAAATTTTAATTAATAAAATTATAGTATAAGAAATATAATATTTTACATTAATTTTATTTAATTAATATTTATTTAATTATAATAAATAATTAATAAAATACTTATATATTATTAGATGTAAATAAATTTATTTACAAGTTTTTTTGTAATGTATTAATAAATAAATAAATAAATAACTATATATATTAATAAATTAATTGGTAGTAAGTCTACCTACTTTTAAGCCTATACTTATAAAAGCAAAAAAAAAAGTAGAACTCGATTAACTAGTTCTAGCCCAACTTCGCCCATTCTCATGTTGCACACAGAAAAATAATTAATTGAACAAGTTAAATTAAATTTTAAAGAATAATAAATAGGTAAAGTTTCATTTTAGAATTACTACTAATTCTGGAGAAAAAAAAAATGATTCATCTGTGTAATCCTAGTTCTATATGTCTATTTTCCTCTATCTTCATATAAATAAAAATATAAAAAAAAATTTAAATAAATTTTTAACGCACTTCATGAGGCACAATAAGATCCGAGCGTTTAAAGTCGGCTCAGCAGCCGCCCAACAAAATCCAAAACTAAAATCTCCTGGACAAAGATTTTGTTAATAGATCTCCCAGATTCCTAGCAGCCTTCCCGAGGTCGAGCAGCGAACAGAGAGAGAGAGAGAGGACTGCGCGCTCTTAATGGCAATGGTTGGAAATCCGAAAGCCTTCGCCACATTCGTGTCGTGCTCCAAACTTCATCAGCAATGTCACCGTCAACATCCCTCCCGACGATTCCTCCCTCCTCCTCCTTCCTCCTCCTCGGTATGTTTTCGGACGCGTTCAGGATTCCATTTCAGCTCCTTTGTGAAGTATTTTGCTTGCCTCTTGTTCTTCTTGCAACAGCAACGTGTTCTTGCTGATTTTTTTAATATATTTATATATGTATATACCACAACAACCACAACAAAGCCTTATCCCACTAGGTGGGGTCGGCTATATGAATCATACGACGTTATTCCGCTCAAATTAGTTGATCCATGTTCATAAGATTCGATAAGGTTTTACGCTGGCCGTCGGGGGCCTAACACAACCCTCCTTTATCCGGGCTTGGGACCATTTATATATGTATATATATAACTTTTATGTTTCTCGGAAATTGCTCAACAAATGTTTGAAATAACGCCAAAACGAACGACGATATACATGTTGAACTTCAGTTGTAAGGCTGTGTCTAGAGGAGGCGAGCCGCCGTAGTTGCGGCCAGCGGCCGTTTTGAGGTGGCGGGGAGAAAAGTGGTAGGTAGGTGTTGAATCAGCCTTTTGATGTGATCGCCATAGATGAGGGCCAACAAGCTGCCTCTGTGAGAGGAAATCCGACTCGCAGTTTTGGATAGCGTTCTATTCTATGAGTTTACTTCTTTCTTCTCATTTATGCATTTAATTGTATTTCTTAGATCTGTGATTGTACTTCTTTTGCTCGTTTCCATAGCCTTTCTTGACAGGTTTGCATCTAACTTGTTCCAAAAGTGAGCACTCTTAACTATTTCTCTGTTACAGTTCTAACTTGTATCATATTGCTATGTCCTCATTCTAATTTTTCCACTGTCCTGTCTGAAATTGGGGTCACTTTACTAGTAAGTGGTTATCTCTAGATGGAGTTTCTCAGTTATTTGTCTTTCTTACATGAAGGAAAGGTGAATTAAGAGTTAAGACCGATTGCAACACATTGACCAGATAAATTAGAACAACCCTTAATGCTACAGTTTCTCCAATTTCATCTGGGACTCATACTTTCTCCATTGTTTTAAGCGCATCTACTCAAATTTATTGTTGCTCATCTAGAGATGTCTCTTATTTCTTCTTTTCCTTATATGTGTTCTGTCCAAGTAGATGCAAGGCTGCATATAAATTTGTAACTTGAACTAGCTTTGTGCTGGACTTACAACTGAAGTTTCTAAGGAATATATAGTTCCACATAATCTTTAACGCTCTTTCTTCGCCTTGAGGCTCTAAGGAATCGTCTCAGATCCTATAATCATTCCTTTCGGGAGGAGATCCTTAGGTCCAGATTTGAGGCTCTCTCGGCAATCAGTGCTTTTGATCGGACTGAAGACAGTAGAGCTCTTAACGAACTTGAGCTTGTGGAATGTTCTAGGCTCCACCGGATTGTTCAGACTGAGGATCTCAAACTTCAAACTCAATGGAGACAGCGTTCCAGGCATCATTGGCTCAAGGAGGGTGATGCAAATTCGCGGTTCTTTCATCTTTGTGCTAGCAGTCGCAGAAGAACTAATCATATCGATCGGTTGAGGGTAAACAATGAAGAAATTCGTGGTTGTGATCGGATCGGAAGGGCCGCTGCTGATTACTTTCATGCGGCCACGAGAGGTACACCACCCAGCCAATGGCATTGGACTGGGCAGGGAGTTCGTTCCCTCACTAACGAGCAGGCCAATCTTTTGTCTGCCATGTTCACTGAGATGGAAATTTTCTCTGCACTAAGAGAGCTCAAGGGTGACGGTTCGCCGGGGCCGGACGGCTTTCCTGTCTTCTTTTATAAAGAATTTTGGTCTTTGCTCAAGGAAGATATCATCGGTGTTTTCAATGAATTCCGAGGACATCATTCACCTCTTTTTCGATTGCCCCACATCTCGGGGCATATGGCAGCAGACTTCCATTGCAACATTTTCTCTGTCAGATCCAAAGTCCATATGGCAGACCTTCCGGAGCATGTTGCATCAAAGACAGAGTTGGCGAGCGGCATTGATGACCTTCTTGGCCGGTGCCTGGTCCATTTGGCTTCAGCGCAACCGGATTATTTTTTGTGGGGAGCGATGTCAGCCTGAGCGTGTTGTACACCACATCTCATTTCTTATTAGAGAGTGGGGTTTTGGCTAGCTTTTCTGTTGTGACCTTGGCCACCTTTTGCTGCTCTCTTTGAGAGCTCTCACCTGTACATCTTCTCATACCTTCATATATATACATTGCTGGATGACAACCACAACTTTGGTAGTCATCCTTTTTCTGCTAAAAAAGAAAATGAATTCCACGAAGGGAATTTTGGCTTCAACAACAACAACAACAACAACAAAGCCTTATCCCACTAGGTGGGATCGGCTACATGGATCATACGATGCCATTCCGCTCTATTAGTAACCAAACCTTTCAGTATATTATTCACCAATAGATCTTGCTCTATTAGTTCGCCAAGTGTCCGCCTTGGCCTCCCTCTCCCTCTTTTAATTGGACTCAAGATTATTTGATCTACTCTTCTTACTGGCGTATCTAATGGTCTTCTCTGAACATGGCCAAACCATCTCAAACGATTCTCTACCATTTTCTCACTAATAGGAGCCACTCCGACTCGTTCACGTATATGATCATTCCTAATCTTATCTAATCTTGTATGACCACACATCCATCTCAACATCCTCATTTCGGCTACCCCCACTTTACGTTCATGTTGTCCCTTCATAGCCCAACATTCACTACCATATAACACTGCTGGCCTTATAGCAGTACGATAGAATTTTCCTTTAACTTTATTGGGTACTTTTCTATCACAAAGAACTCTAGTGGCTTTCCTCCACTTACACCAACCAGCTTGAATTCTATGATTAACATCGTCATCAATCTCACCATCTTGTCTTACAATTGATCCTAAATATTTAAACTTTGTCACTTGAGAAATTATATCCTCCCCTAGCCTAACTTTCAAATCGTCTCTAAATCGTCTCTAATTATATCCTCCCCTATCTTGAATTTTGGTTTCAACAGGATAAATCGCTTCTTTCTCTTCCTTATTCCAAAGAATTCTGCCCCTGAGGAGCTCTTTGATTACCGACCTATTGCGTTATCTAATGCAATTTATTTGCTAATATCTAAAGTGCTTGCAAACAGGTTGCGACTTGTCATTTCAAACCTCATTTCACCTGTCCAATCCGCTTTCATTCGGGGCAGATCAATCTTAGACAGTTACGCGATGGCCTCGGAGTTCATATCCTGCTGGAATCGCAACAACAAAAAGGGTTTCCTCTGGAAAGTGAATTTCTCCAAGGCTTTTGACTCTATTAGCTGGAAATACTTGTGGCAGTCTCTTAGTCGGCGTGGTTTTTCCAATGATCTCTTGGATGAAGAGATGCATCACGACCTCCTCTTTCTCTGTCCTTATCAACAGGCAGCCACACGGTGGCTGGATCCAGCCACAGCGAGGAGTGCGTCAGGGCTATCCTTTGGCTCCGCTACTCTTTGATCTTGCTGTTGATTCACTGGCCGTGGCAGCCTTCTCGCTGTGTGAGTCCGGCCTGATCTCCGGTTTCTCTGCCCCAAACACTGGTGCTCTGTTGACATCTCTTCTCCAATACACGGATGATACCATTTTCTTCATTTAGGGTTCTCATGTGGAGGCTCAAAGGATTGCAATAATGGTTGAGTTATTTGGCGAGATTTCGGGTCTCAAAATCAATTATTCTAAATCCACTTTCATACCTTTTGCTATGGAGAATGATGAGATCAATATGTGTGCTGCTGAATTGAGAACGGAAGCAAGCAAACTCCCTATTACCTACTTGGGACTGCCATAAGAAGATTCGCCCACGTGATTGGTCTCTAGTTATTTGCAGACTTCAATGACGTCGCTCTTTCTTCTGGAACAGCTCTAAACCTGGATGCAGGGGACTCCATTTGGTTGATTGGTCACGCATCTGCAAGCCAAAGACCGATGGAGGCCTTGGAGTTCTGCCCCTTCGCACTTTTAACGATGCCTTGTTATGTAAATGGTGTCTTCGCGTTTTTGGTTCTGATGGCGACCTCTTCAACCGTACTATCTCGGCCTGCTATGGCAACACATTATCCTGGGCTTCTAGAACTATTCAACAACAAGGAGCTTCGTCCTTTTGGATTAGTATCTTCCAGCTGTTTCCTCGCCTGAGACCTCTTTTTTGTCCTGCTCTTGGTCGAGGCGATCGCTTCACTTTTTGGCATGATGACTGACTTGCAACTGGACCGCTAGCTGCCAGGTTTCCACGACTTTTTACTCTTGCTCATAATAAAAATGTCACTCTTGCTAAGATATGGCTGGATGCTTCGGGATCTGGAAATGGTTGCTGGTTTCCTACCTTCAGAAGCATACTTTCAGAGCAGCGTTTTTCTGAGTTTATGGAATTACTGAACCTTATCCTCCCTTACAAAACTCCGCCTATATTTTATAGCCGGTCCCAGACCGGATAAAGGAGGAGGGTTGTGTTAGGCCCCGACAGCCAGCATAAAATCCTGTCGAATCTTATGAACATGGATCAACGAATATATGGCGTCGTATGATCCATGTAGCCGACCCCACCTAGTGGGATAAGACTTTGTTGTTGTTGTTGTATCCTCCCTGATGGCTGGCGTTGGTCTAGAGGTGATTTCAGCGTCAAGTAGGCCTACGACATCCTACGTGCTCCTACTTCTCCTGAGGACAATGACACGTTAACTGATTGCTGACTAATCTGGAGAACCAAGGCCCCACTGAAAGTTAAAATCTTTGTTTGGCTTTTGCGCAGAAGACGTCTACCTACGGCTTCTTATTGTGCTCGCCGGCTGATTGGGATGACTTCTAGTTGTAGGATGTGTAACAGCAATTCCCCGGAGGACACGGATCATCTCTTTTTCAAATGTGATGTTTCAAGAGAGGTATGGACCAAGGCCAGATTCGATTGGATTGCCAACAGATCTGAGCTTGATTTCTGGACTGCTTTCCGGCGTGGCAGCAATTCTGGCTCAACTATTACCTATCGTTCACGTAGAAGCAGGGCTCTTCTCTTCGCACTACTGTGGGCTCTATGGCTACAACGGAATAAACTAATTTTCCAAAATGATAGATGTGATGTTGAGAATATTCTTAGTCATGCTTTTTTTATGCACAACGAGTGGCGCTTTCTATGAAGTACTATTGTAATATTTGAACTTGTAATCTTTCGACTGATATCTGATATCCAATAAAGGTTTTGGATGATTAACATTCTGGTTAATCATCCTTTTTCCCCTCAAAAAGAAAAAGAAAAACTTTGTGCTGGACTTTCAATTGCTATTAATGCCTACAGAATTTGTTTAGTGGAAGCTGACTTTGTGCTGGGCTTGTTTCAAATTTATCGGTTGTGCCCTATAGCTTCTCCTCCATCGTCAGTCTAACCTTGATCTTTTGACATGTTTTTCTTAATGGCGATTTTTTTCTGTATTCCAACTAGCATGCTATTTCCCTGTTTTGACATTTCTGTATTTTCTATTTTTCTTGTCAGTTGGGTAATTGCTCCCTGGTGCCTTTTAACACTCTTTTTGGGATGCATGATTGAAATTGAAATGCTCTCTCTGTAACCTGATTTTGCATGCTCTATTGTGAGTGGTGACAACGTTGAACCTGCAAGTCAAGGATTTATCATGCCAAAACCCTGCCAAGTTGAATGACCATCCTTTCAGCCATGTCTTTTCTTTCCTACATCATAACTTATAGTTGAGATTGTTAAATTCATATTTTTACTCTTCAACCAGAAAGCTTGATGCATGGTTGTAAACCGGATAGCTTCATGAAAAATGTGAAACGTGTACATAAGAACAACTTATATTGTAGGCCTCCTCTTGGTCCCATTGCATATGACCATGTTACTTTCTTAATTGAATGCAATCTTATGGTAGATCAATTCTGGCCGTTTACCCCATATTGTGCGTATTCATAAATAGATGTAATTGCATTATGAGTTCTTTGCATCTGAGATCTGTAAGGATTTTTATATTAGTATATTACAGAGTTAATAACTAATAAAATAGTTAGTACTTTGCATATTAATTACATTGATAGATACTTTGGTTCTAACGAAATCATGAGTCACATGGAATGTTCTTGTTACATGCAGGAGATAGCCATATTCACTTATGGAAGTTTCATGATTTTGCTCTGCTGCATCACGAGAAACTATTTTATGGTTCTCTTACTGCATTGATATTCATCTTACGGGCAAGCTTATAAAGAATTCATTGTATAAGATTTCATAAGCGGGATACTCCTAAACATGTTTACTTTCTATCTATTTCTGCAGGTAAGCTTCAATTGCCTCTTAAATGGATCTACTGATCCTAAGATCATGCCTAATTCTCCAAAGATGGAATCATCTACCCTAAATGCTTCAGAAAGTACCCATGCGTGCTTAGCAATTGGCAAAAACATGCTGACACCTATGGTTCACCAGGATGCTGAAGGATTTCTCTCTAACATCAGTAACATGAAGTTCTTTGATCGTCTGAGCTTGGCATGGAAGGTTTTATTCCCCAACACAAAATTGAGAACTAGTTCAAATGCTAGAATAGCAAAGCAGAGGCTCAAGATGATATTGTTTTCCGAGAGATGTGCTGTCAGCGACGAAGCAAAGAAAAAGATTGTTAGCAACGTTATCGAAGCCCTGTCAGAATTCGTTGAGATAGACTCACAAGACAGTGTTCAACTGAATGTCTCAGCAGACACAGGCGCTGGTACCCTCTACTCAGTAATGGTTCCTGTCCGACGTGTGAAGCCGGAATACCAATATTCTGAAGATGATTTCGCTGGGAAAATCACAAGCATCGAGTATAAAGACACAGGTGAAACATCAGGTGCTGTTGACGTCACGTTTAAGTTTTTTGTACCAAATGAGAACTAACTGGAGGGAAAGCTGCATGTATTCAGAAACAAGAAAGGCATTTTTTCTTATTTGTGAATGAATCGTGTAACGATTATTCGTCATTACTGTAAATATCTGTGATTTTTGTGCTTTGTGTGCCTAATAAAACGCGTGCTTGGCAGACGAGAGAAACCACAGGTGTTATCTTCTTAAATTGTGAATGATGCAGGTCTTTGTTTTCTCCAACATGGAATACAGGAACGTTTTACTGTAAGCAATTTGTATAGCTCCAAGGACATGACTGCAAACAGATTGTACGAGTTTTTGCATGCATATCTGTGGGGAACTAGTTCCATGAGGCCTTTCATTACAGCGATGGTGGAAACACGAACGGGACACTCGGGGATGAACTTTGTAGCACAACTAGAATACCTCCATACTTGAACTGCAGATAGTAAAATTTGTATAAGTATTTCTTTTCTCTCTCTTTACTCAAGAACTGTTCCATTGGATCCATTGATCATGATCTGTTGTAGATAACTGGTACCATAGTTTTCTGTTGATCAATTGCCTGGTCATTGGCTATGACTTCATGATCGGAGGGTGCTACCATAAAAGGGTAGGAAAACTCCTATCATTGATTGTCTCTGCACAGCACAAATATGCCCATTTTTTTTTTATAACAAACTATAAGTCCAAATTCAACTACATAAAATATTGCCCACGTTAACCGAGGAAAAAAAATTGCCTACACATTTGTAGTATCAATACATTTGTTTCTTATGAGTTCATGAACTATATTAGTCGATAAAGATCTAGATACAAGCAGAGAAAAAGGAAAGCAATCTAAAGCTTGGATATGTCATTACTTATTGGCCATTTGATACGCTCGAGATAAGGAAAGAAAGTTGTTCATGAGTACATGGTAATTAACATTATTGTTGCATGATTATATTGGCAATTAATTTGTATGATGACAGCTATGCAGGTGTTTTAATGATAACATGAGATTAGGAAAGAAAATCTTCGGACTTAAATGCCATTATGACAAAATAAATCATTTATTATTACAAAGATAAAGACGGAAAAGAAATTAAATATGGAAACAACTCACACTTTTTGCAATAACGTTCAGTTATCTTACATCATGAACAATATAAATGTCAGCCCTTGGAAGTAGCATGCATGCATTTTGTTGGGGTCAACGGGCATCATACCATACCATTGATTTCTTCTATCAGAATCTAAAATCTTGATAATTTTTTTGAACAATGATTTTTTATCATTGAATTTTATTCTCTTTTTTCTATTTCTTTTGTGTTTAAAATTACTAACATAATTCGATATTGAGACGAACGGAGAAAAATAATAAACTGTTGCCAAACTTATTAACTTAAAAATTTGAACTTGGACACAATTCTACTAAATAGTATAGTTGCACCAATCAAAATTCTCACTTCTTAACTAAAACTTTGCCAATAATATATTAGCTCATTTTTGTGAAGATATGATATTATATACTTCCTAATTTTTAATAAAATAATAAAGTTATACGAATATAATATCTGGAAAATAATGTATACATGCATGCAAAATACATTGCATATAGATATTATTTCCTTATATATATATATATATATATAATATAAATTGCATATGGATTTTATTTCCTTATATATACATATATATAGATAGATTAATGTATCTCCAAACTATTTTTATATTCTGAAAAGATGTTGAGTGCATTAGATTCATTTGTCAACTATTCAGATTAGGAATGCCAATTCAAATATGTTATTTATCTAGATTGAGTGATCCAAAATGGGCTAACACCCCAATTGAAATTTTGAACAGTTAATTGACAATTTATCTCACACAATATATATATCATTAAAATTTCAAAATATAAAATACATTAATTTCACATTTTTTTTCTTTTTGAGAAAAGAACAAAAGGTATGTAGATGTTAGTTTCATATACAACCAAGCAGCACACTTTACATTAGGTGCAGTGTACACTTGGCAAAATGCTTTTTTTAATTTTCTGTATTCGGAAGAAATTAAAAAAAAAGTTTTCCCCCCTTTATTACACAAGAAAAAAAGGAACAAAAAGGAAAAAATGGCCTCTCTCCATTAGAACGTTATATATCACCACAACAACCCTAATCTCACTCTCTTTTCCGTCCATTTCATCCTCTCTCTTCCTCTTCCTCTTCCTCTTTCTCTTCCTCTTCCTCGTCGACCTCGTCGATCCCCCAAATCGCAATCCTTCGTCTCCAATCCCACCTCCGATTGATCCGCAGCGCATAGCTTAGGGTTTTCCGCGTCCTGGGACTGGCGCATTTGAGGCCCAAGGCTTCGGATTTCGGCTGCTGTCGTTTCGAGTTTGGCGCTCGGATCGATTGGGCTTTGCCCGGGAGGTTTGCGAGCGGCGACGGACGCCTCCGACTTGTATCCGCTTTTGTTTTGGCGGCGTCTGGTAGGAGGGTGCTTTGTTCCTATTATTCTGTTCTTGTGGTTTTGCATTTTTGGTATTCGATGAAGCCGTGAACTGCATGCATTTAGATCGGTTGAGTAGGGCTAGGGGACGTGAATTGAACTCTACTTTTTTGGATGGTTTGGAATCTTGCCCTGTAAATTTGGGCTCTCGTCTCTGACTGTCCGATGATGAGGTTTAGGTTTTGAGGAGGGGCAAATTTAGCTCCTACTTGATTTCGACGAAAAGTGTTTCTTTCCGTTGGTACACGGGTATTTTGGGTTGTATCAATTGTTTTTGTACAGTGAAAGGATTGGTCCACACGGCACGGTGTATTCACAGTGCCGTAGCTTTGCATGGGTGAGCATGGAGGATTGGGGCAGCCTAGTGGCATGTTGCCCCACGGCCTTTTGCCTGCCGAAGTAACCAGCGTGACCCGGGTGCTTGATAAGGAGAGATGGATGAAAGCGGAAGAGAGAACATCAGAGCTCATCGCGTGCATTCAGCCCAATGAACCATCTGAAGAGCGAAGGAACGCCGTGGCCAGTTATGTCAAGCAGCTGATTGCTAACTTCTTGGCGTGTAAGGTGTGTCTGTCAACCATGTAACATTTTGGTCCTTGTAATTGTATACTTCGCTATCAACCTGAATTCCTTTGTCAATTTGATTCTTTTCTTAGAACTGTCCCATTGATAGATGAGTTTCCTTATTTCTCTTTTATGCTACATTTTAACTGAAACTCTGCTCATTTATATATCAACATGGTTTACTAGTTGTCATTGTAACTAAATAGTTCACTTATGTACAAAGTGTGGTCTTTTAGTTATCCAATTATGAATCCTTGACTAATTGACTTGGATGATCAAAAGGGCAGTTGGCATTCTACTAGAGGTGCACTTCTTAACGTTAGGTTCTTTCTTCTTCATGTTATTGTGGTAGAGAAATTAAATAAAAGTTCAGGCTTTGTTTGATTGAAAATAGAATGGATCTTGTGGGGAAAAAAACTATGTTTCTTGTGCCTTTACTTATTCTTAAAGCTTTCTTTGAATATGATTTATTGCAAATGCTGTCCGGTAACTTGATTCTTTTTTTTTCGTTAAAAAAATCTTTCTTTCTAGCAAAACAGAAAATGTCTTACATGATGACAAGTTATCCCTGTGTTTCCTAGAAAACATCATCCTTTTGCAACAAGAACTCAGAAACTGTTTATTGTGAAGAATATTAAATTTAGATGTTCTGAAAGGGAAAATTGCTCTGGGTAGAAGGTGGAATGTATCGGGTGTAAGTCTAGCTTGACGATGATATATGTTAAGTGATTCATGCCTATACAGAAGGTTATTAAGATCATATAAAAACTGCAGTCTAAGAATCAATGATCCTGAGATTTCTGTAGAAGATCTTTCAATGATTTTAAAGGTCCTATGAGCTATTTCGTAAGAGAGTGAGATTGAGATCTCCGTAACTATCCTTTTCTTAGAGGGAAAAAAGGATGATTTACAAAGAATTGTCCTAAACCATTTATTCAATCAGGATGGTAGAAGGTTGACATAAGTAGCGTTGAAAGCAATGAAATTAAAAGTAGGAACAATAAACATGGGAAGCTTCACATGGATTCCCACTCCCAGATAAGGAAATAAGCATGGCTGATAATGTTTTCCACATAGCATCTATCACCATGAAACGCCACCCTGTTCCATTGTAACCAGATGGTCCACAACTACTGATAACTATCCTTGGCGTCCTGTTATTTTCCTTTTCTGATCTGATATATAAAAGTGTTATTTATTAGAGGTGTAAAATTTGTTAGGTACTTGCAATTTCACTAACCTAAAATGAGATGATTTGACTTGCCTCTCCGGGAGGAAACGATAATAGACGTATCAAGTGCAATTCTTCCTTTTTTTTAGAGGATACAGGTGTAACCATCCATTTTATTGGAATGATGGTCTATTAGATAGGAATGTTACATCCAAAATTCATAGCGTCATGCACTCCCCCACCATGTTCTTCTCTACAGTTACAATGTTCTTAACATCAGTTCTCTCCCCTCTAGAAATACAACAACAACAACAACAAAGCCTTATCCCACTAAGTGGGGTCGGCTACATGGATCGTACGACGCTTCGTTGATCCATGTTCATGAGATTCGACAGGGTTTTACGCTGGCTGTCGGGGCCTAACACAACCCTCCTCCTTTATCCGGGCTTGGGACCGGCTATAAAACATAGGCGGAGTTTCTCTCCCCTCTAGAAATACCTATATTGTTTTCAATTTAGATTCTTCCTTTTTGTTTTCACTTACTTCTTTAAGAAAAAGTTCTAAGAGTTTATTGAATTAGATGATCTCGCACCACACAAATCATGAACCTCCTTATAAGTACTCAAATAACTTCCTTTTTTTTATGTCAATCCATTGTATTCTGAAACCCAAGAAAGCAAACAAGGAACGTACTAATGACCCTACCTCCAGCCTTTTCATTTAAATGCTTTCTAGGAAAGCTTCCATAAGCTTACTGATCCTTTTTTCTATGTTTTCGTTTCACAGTTCGTGTGTTTGATTCTCATTTATGCTTCATTGAAGATAGTTCATTATTCCTTTCTTCTTCCTTTCAACAAAAGGAAAAAAATAGAAAATACCCGGATGATTACCTCCTTGCTAGTCGGCCTTTCTTGTTTCAAAAAAAAAAGAGAAAATAAAATAAAAGGGTCCTCCCTGAAGTAGCAACATAACGGGGACATTTTGACTGAAAAAACGAGGATTAGGATAATGCGACAAGTCTCCAACTTTTAGGACATGTTATATTGCATGCATATGAAATCTTTTGGAGGAAATTGTCACTGCTCTTTATTCTTCCTTCATCAAAATTCAACGGAAGGGTTGAATCACTATATATCTTTCTCCGTTGAACAGTGTTTTGGCTGTACTTCAAGTTGATCCTATGATATATACCCAAGAACATAGGATAGTGCAGTCATCATCCTGGTCCTACAGAATGAAAAATCTAAATTTTCTGTATGTGACATCATTAGTATTTCTTTTTTCTGTTTTAATGAGGGAAAGGATGACTACAGGTCTTGTTTAGGCATCATTAGTAGTTACTAGTTAGGTGTTCCATTTACAAGGAAGACAAACACTACCTTGTTATTTAAATATTGCTTATTGTGGTAAAGGGCTTTGTCATTTGCAAGGGGACAAAACTTGGATGCTCATAAATAAATGGGTAAATTTCTGTGTAAGTTAAAGTTGTCTTATATGCATATTTTGGTAGGAAAGCATACCATATATGCTTAGTGGTTGCCCTGCTGTCTATGATTTGGTGTAATTTCTTGACTTTTTTGTAGAGCATGTTATAGTACGACAAGTGATAAAACAAAACAATATAACTAATGGGGGTAGTTTTGAATACTGTAAAGAGAACAGTTTTGAAGTGGATGAACAGTGAGACGACCTCTCTCTCTCTCTCAAAAAAAAAAGGAAAATAGTGAGAAAAGCATCTCACAGTTGATTTTTGGTGTTAGTATGAGGCATGTTCACCCTAAGAGAAAAATGAGGCCTGCAGGTTCTTTTTTGATCCAAGAATTGGACCTTGGATGCGGTATGATTTTCCGCTAATGCATTGGTAAGATGCGTTACTTGAGAGATCTCACCTGCTTCACATTGTTTTTGCATCGTTCCTTGCCAAATGTGTGCGTTACTTGAGAGATCTCACCTGCTTCACATTGTTTCTGCATCGCTCCTTGCCAAATGTGTGCATTACTTGAGAGATCTCACCTGCTTCACATTGTTTTTGCATCGCTCCTTGCCAAATGTGTCTTAGACGTCTTATTATGTTTTGCCCTTAGGTTGATTGGTCAAATATTAAGGTGTGAATGATCTAAACATTTTTTCTGTTTCCTACGATCAATGCATTAAATGTTGATTTTAAAAGATAATTTAAATGTTCAGAGGACAGCTGTATAACAATTAAATAGGGCTTTCCTACAAGGCGCATTAATGGTCCATGCCATATTGGCCTGACAATTCATTTTGTATTAACTCTAATGCTAGTCTAGATGGAGAAACTAGAGAAATTACTTAGAAGTGCCAAACTGCTTTTAGCTATTTTAGTATGTTCTGTCTGGATGAATTTTCATGGTGAAAATATTTCTTTTCTGGTTTTCTCTGGTTGTTTCTTGGCTAAAACTCGTTCCTTGTTTGGTACTTCGGAAAAATTATATTTTGTACTTGTAGAAATTAATGCGGCCATAATGAAAAATCTTTCTGAGATCATATCGGAGACTTAAGATGTTTTAATTGAAATCAGAATTAGATGATCTACTTGTCTTTGAGATTTTATTTCCGTCTTGTTCTATATTGAGATTTAAAATGCTAGATTTAGATTTTACCTAGATTTATGCCAGCTCCTATCCACCATGGTAATTGATTGCACTTATGAATACACATTCATTTTCCATTATTGTTTTTCTTTTCATCTTTTTTCTACTTACATTGTTATGAAGGGCTTGAATTACTATATACAGGATATTTCTTCTGTACAAAGCCTTAAGGTAGAAGGATGCGACTTAGAAAATTGAATTGTCTTTTGATGCTGTTTTGGTATTGATCTATTAACATTGATTTAAGATAAAGATATTTAGAAACTGTTTATCTTGTTCTTTGTCAACTCTGTTTCCTTTTCCTGAACACACACTTTCACTTATGTATATTATTTGATAGTTTGTGCACTTGCTAATTTGCCAATTATAATTGTAGGTTTTTACATTTGGTTCTGTACCTCTGAAGACCTATCTGCCAGATGGAGACATCGACTTGACTGCATTTAGTGGTGACGAAAGCTTAAAGGATACATGGGCTAATACAGTTCGTGATGCATTAGAAAAAGAGGAGAAGAGTGAAAATGCAGAATTTCGCGTGAAGGAAGTTCAATACATTCAAGCAGAGGTGTGCCTTAAAAAACATGAGTACCTTTTTTCACATAATCTTAAAAGTGTGCTAAAAAGTGCTCGAAAAAATTCCATAATATTGCCCTATTCAAAATTGTTTATAGAGAAAAGCTTGCTGATATGATGCACCTTCTGTTTTTTCTCTTGTAATAACTTTGTCTGAGAGGTTTCAGTAATTCATGAATTTATGGTATATATGTGCCATTGTGCTTTATAGGATGTACTTTTAGTCATCTTTTATTGTCTTGCTTTAGTGCTTTTGGTTCTGGCATTGGGAAAAAAAGGAATAGCCTATTTCTTTCCAAAATTTGGTATTCCTTTTTAGGTTTTTGTGGCTTATCATCTTGCACTGGCATCAAATTGCACAATCTGCAAATTATATATCTTGAGTTAATAAAAAGGTTCCCATTCGAAAAAAGTTAAAAATATTTGGTACTTTTCAAGTATTATGTTGCCCTTTGTTATCGTTCACGCGTTTTAATATGTAGTGGAATTCAATGCATCTGTTAAATTTGGTTTCTACAGTCTATTTTTTAATAAATGATATTGATGTTACTCCACTAATTATTTTTTGTCGTTCTTGTTAATTTTATTTGGCTATTAGTACTGTATTTCTTTTACATTAACGTTGATACCATATCTTTAGAGAAAGGTTAAAAAGCCATGCTTGTTAAATGTGTCAATTCCTTCTCTTAAAAAGGAACCTTTATTGTCTTGCTCTAGTGTTTTTGGTTCTGGCATCAGGAAGAAAGGAATAGCCTATTTGTCTCCAAAATTTGGTATTTCTTTTTAGGTTTTTGTGGCTTAGCATCTTGCACCAGCATCAAATCGTGCAATTGCGAATTATATATCTTGAGTTAATAAAAAGGTTCCCGTTCCAAAAAAAAAAAGTTAAAAAAATATTTGGTACTTATCAAGTATTATGTTGCCATTTGTTATCATTCATATGTTTTAATATGTAGTGTAATTCAATGCATCTGTTAAATTTGGTTTCTACGGTGTATATTTTTTAATAAATGATTTTGATATTACTTTACTAATTATTTTTTGTTGTCCTTGGTTATCTTATTTGGCTATTAGTATTGTATCTTTTTACATTAATATTGATATCATATCTTTAACTCCGCCTATGTTTTATAGTCGGTCCCAAGCCCGGATAAAGGAGGAGGGTTGTGTTAGGCCCCGACAGCCAGCGTAAAACCCTGTCGAATCTCATGAACATGGATCAACGAAGCGTCGTATGATCCATATAGCCGACCCCACCTAGTGGGATAAGGCTTTGTTGTTGTTGTTGTTGTATTGATATCATATTTTTGTTATATAAAGGTTAGAAAAACATGCTTGTTAAATGCGTCAATTCCTTTTCTCTTAAAAGGGAACCTTAACACAAATCACTTTATAACTTGGGTGGTTTGGGCTTTGGTTTACATTTATGTAACTAAACTGTTTCTTTACTGAAATAAGTATTGCAGGAAAATGTTTTCCAGGGAGAAATTTATTTTGGAATAGTAAAATTTTCTGTGTTATGTTGTCTGTTAAAGAATAAATCAAATCACTATAAATCAAATATTTATTGGGCTTGTAATATGTAAGGCAGTGCGTTGGGGAGAAATCCTTTCCCCCCAAGAAAGAAGGGAAACATTTTCCCCAAGTTTGTGGACATGATTTTGGTCAACTGGAAAGTAATTTTCATTGACCAAGGCTTTCCCTGTTGCCAAATGCGGGAAAACAAAGTAAATAATATCCTCCAAACAAGATTGCTAAGGTTAGAAATTTTTATGGTCTCCCTTATCCTGAACTTTCCAGTTTTTCTCGTTTCAAAAAACTTTCTAGTTTGTCTAGCGTATTGATCCTTAAACTCCTTTATAATACCAATAAAAGAAATTTTTATTTCACTGAAAAAGGAAACCTTCACAGAAATTAATTTCGCAGGTGAACAATATAGATGTAACAATGCAGGACCTGCAACTGTTTTCTAATAATGTTACCATGTTTTTCCTTTCTGTTACATATAACACTCATTATCTTTAAATGATGAAATTACTGCTCAAAAGTTCAAAGATAATTTTTTTCAAAGGTTTGCTATCATAGAATTCCGCCTATGTTTTATAGCCGGTTCCAAGCCCGGATAAAGGAGGAGGGTTGTGTTAGGCCCCGACAGCCAGCGTAAAATCCTGTCGAATCTTATGAACATGGATCAACGAATTGCGTATGATCCATGTAGCCGACCCCACCTAGTGGGATAAGGCTTTGTTGTTGTTGCTGTTGTTGTTGTTTGCTAACATAGATAAAGTATACAGAACAATTTTTATAGTCACAGGCTCTGTAGTGTTATGACCGATGCTTCAAAACCAATATGATTTTGGTGTATTGATCCAGGTTTTAGTGAGATTGACCTTTCTGTTTATTAAAATACTGATTTTGTTGAGTAGTTGTGCTCGCTATAGATTGTCAGATTCAATATCTTTATTGAGATTTAAATGTGACTATCCATCTCAATTCTCAAATATGTCGGTTTTCAAGAAGGTTAAAAACTGTGGTTTACTCTTATGCTTGAGCCAAGTGTAGATCGACCTTTCTGTTTATTAAAATACTGATTTGTTGAGTAGTTGTGCTCGCTATAGATTGTCAGATTCAATATCTTTATTGAGATTTAAATGTGACCATCTATTTAAATTCTAAAATATGTCGGTTTTCAAGAAGGTTTAAAACTTTTTCTTCTCTAAGAGAAGGTTAAAAACTACTCCTAGTAGTACTAATCCTGCAGCAATCATTAACGAGTTACATGCCATCTGGATTGAACAAGTTTTCCTGATTTAATTTGTTCCGTCCTTCCCAAGAAACATCTCTTTTTCCAGACTTCCACTTCATTTGGTTCATTAGACCTTGATTTTAGTGGTCCTTTGACTGAAGATGATTCAAATTTGGATTTTTTATTGACCTGGTCATTGGTTGTTTGTTATATGTTTGTTTTTAGATTGAGCTTGTATAGAATTTGATTTAATTGTGGTTGCATTTGGGAATTACCCATCTGATAATGAAAGCATGTGTGGCTCAAAGAGGAGCCTTTTCTAAATTTTACAACAAGCAATTAACAAACAAAAAACATCGGCATGCTGCAAATGAAATTTAGTTTACGATTCATTATGTCATGTATTCTTGAACAGAATATGTTGAAAAATTAACCTAATCGGTGAAAATGTGCCTGATGGAAGGTGTTATTATATGATTAGAGGCTTCTGAGCTTTTTTTTGCAAATGCAACTGATCTTGTGTCAATTTTATTCTGTATTTATATGCATGGAATATTTTGAAACTAGCTCTTGTGTTCCTTATCCTGAGTTTTTGGCCTTTTTAGGTAAAACTCGTAAAATGCCTTGTGGAAAACATTGTTGTGGACATCTCCTTTAACCAACTTGGCGGCCTGTGCACTCTGTGCTTTTTGGAGGAGGTAAGTAGGTGATAATTGAAAAAGAAATGCATGGTCTTATGTCAAAGTAACTATTGGTTTATGAACATAATAGTTGCTTCCTTTCACAATAAAACCTTTTCTTATAGATTGACAAGTTGATAAATCAAAATCATCTATTCAAGCGGAGTATCATTTTAATTAAAGCATGGTGTTATTACGAGAGTCGTATCCTAGGTGCTCACCATGGTCTTATATCTACATATGCTCTGGAGACATTGGTTCTTTACATATTTCATGTGTTCAACAATAAATTTTCTGGTCCCCTTGAGGTAAGAATTCCATTTTGGAATGTTTCTTTTCTTAGTGACGACCAGAGACTTAATATAACTTTCTCTTTGGCAATTCAAGGTCCTGTATCGTTTCCTGGAATTTTTTAGCAACTTTGATTGGGAGAAATTTTGCATTAGCCTTTGGGGTCCAATTCCTATTGGTTCCCTTCCAGATATGACTGGTGAGCCAATGCCAATTTCTTTTACTTGGATTTTAGAAAAGTTTTCCTGAACTTGGAGTGCAACATTTCTGTAATTCTTAATGTTTATTTATATGTCATGCAGCGGAGCCTCCTCGGAAGGATAATGGAAAGGTGCTACTTAGTAAAGCATTTCTTGATTCCAGGAGTAAAAAGTATGCTGCTCCACCTGGTGGACATGAAAATCATGGTCAACCTTTTGTATCAAAGCATTTTAATGTTGTTGATCCTCTGCGAACAAACAATAATCTGGGTCGCAGTGTTAGCAAAGGTAATTTGTGATTCAGCGCTCATATTGAGAGTTTGCATATTCCGTTTATTTTTTGTTAATGATATAAATGCTGTTTGTTGTTCCCTTTGATTCGATTATTTTAACTGGGTGTTATTATTAAAAGAATCACTCATCGGTCATCAGGGATATTTATTAGATACTCAATATAGGAATGTAAAAAAGCTACGACTATATTAACAGTTTGCTACTGCTATTTTAATAAAAGAACTGAAGCTAGGGAAAATGGATTAAAACAGGAGAGGAAGGAGAAAATTTGGAATGAAGATATTTATATGCTAGTGAACAGAAATATTATTTACTTGATTCATGGACTTATCTTTTTATGTTCATACATTAATCCATACTAACTAATCATTTCTTTTGTTTGTACAACCCTATAAAAGTTCATCTTTTTATGTTCATACATTAATTGTCCCTAATTAATCATTTTTTTATTTGTACAACCTTATAAAAAAATAGTTTTCACAAGTACCTCTAAAAATCTAAATTGCTGTATTTCCTAAATGTCAAGGTTGGTGCATATATAATCTTGTAAATCTTTTCTTTGCATATATACCTTGCAACCGTTGATGCGTGGACTTGGACATCTGAAATCCAATCATCTTCTAAACCAGAAAAAAAACTCACCAAAGTAGGAGTTTTTCACCTTTTTTTTAAATCCAATGTAAAATTATTAGATAATTCTGAAAGATGATTATCAGGCATTAATTTATACATTCTAGACTTGCAATTACTCCAAACATAGAGTACTTGATGTTTGAACACAGAATGTGGTAATCTTTATTGTGCCATTTCTCTGGTTTCTGCATTGCTTGAGTTGCATCACGCTGTGCAAGTTTTTTTTTCTTATTTGTGGATGTACTTGTTCATGAATATTCAGTAGGTTTAATGCTTGAACAACCTCCAGTTGATGTTGGATGAATTTTCTTGGGAAATTTAATCTGTGTGCGCTCTTTTTCATGTTTCTTTGTCCCTCTAATTTTGACCAGTTTTAATGAAATAAGGCTTCACTTTCTTGGTTCACTTCTGGCATGTTAAGAGCTTAGAAATAAGAAATGGACCAATTTGATTAGATAGCTTACATGTTTTCTGCTTCTCATTATTCCCTCTTAAAAAGATTAAAAAATTAATTTGACATCTTGCATAAATGTGATATTCTTTGTTTACAACTTATGCATAATTCACAAACTTTCATTTTGGCCTATTCGAATTCCAATACTGTGTCATAGCTGCTTTCACTATCCCTTTTCAGGAAATTTTTATCGAATACGTAGTGCTTTTGCATTTGGTGCCAAAAGGTTGGCGGTGCTACTTGAATGCCCAAAAGAAGACATCATACCTGAGGTAAATCAATTTTTCATGAATACATGGGAGAGACATGGGAGTGGGGAACGACCAGATGTTCCTACCATTGACTTGAGGCATTTGAAGGCTTTAAAAGATGCGGAAATTGAACATTCAAACAACACAAGATACACAAATGCAAGAAGAAAAACTGAAAAATTGTTACTAAATGCTGGTTGTGAACAATTGGAGGGAACTAGTATGGATCTTCAAGATACTATTTGTGAATTGTTTAATGATATTTGTCAGAGTCCACAGAATATGCATGTTACATATCCATCTGCATTTTCTCGCACAGAGAGCCAGAATCATCAAAATATGCAAAGTGTTTCAAAGGGTCCTGATCAGTTTGGTAGAAGCAGTAGTTCTTCTGGATCCATCCAAAATGAAAAAATTCAGAATATGGTAATTTCTAGCTCACCCCTTAATGATCATGTGCAGAGTAGATCACAATTTGGAAGGACAAGATCAAGTCCTGAATTGACAGAAACATCTTTTGGTTTGTCTCGAGGCAGGCGTAATAAAGTATTTGAGGCTGTAAAGCATCAGAATCCTCACACAAATTCTGGTAGCAGGGTAATTTTAGGTTCAGAGGTTTCTGATAGTAACAATACAAAATCTTCATTTGATGATCCTCTAGTAGCGAGGCACATTTCATCATACAGAGGTCCTGAGTCCTCTTCTGACTCGAACAACATTTCAAACAGTTATCATGGTGATATGGGTTTTGTGAAAATGGGACAGGATCTTGCTTCTGTCTCTGAGACATTGGATATGCAGCAAGAAGAGCAGGATTTGGTGAACATGATGGGATCTTGTAGCTTAAATAGTTTAAACGGGCCTGTTCCTATGCATCTAGCTTCTTCTCATCTTCCTGTAGCATTGTCTCATGTACCAGCTCCAATGGGATATCCCCAAAGAAACTTGGCAGGATTTTTGCCCAGTAATCTCTCAGTAATTGGGCCTGCATGGGGATCAAGTGTGTTTCATCAAGGTCTTGCTTCATCACCACATTCCCAGTATGTCAATGTTGTGAACCTAAAGTCCACCCCAGATGACAGGACTGAACTTCTTAATGAAGATTCTGGCACAATAGAGAAGAGTTCCAAAGAAAATTCTGACACTTGGTATGAACAAATTTCTAGAAGATCTAACCGCAATGAGACTAGTTCTCAGAAGCTTCATATGGATGCAAAACAACTCAAATCACAAGGAAATAATTCTGGTGCTTTGTCACTAGGGCATAAATTTGGTAAAGAAGATAAAGGAGTTGCTAACAACTCCAATCTCTGGGGAGCAAATATGAAGTTCTTACCTGTTTCACAAACTAGCTCTCGAAACAAGTCTGCATCGGAGAATTCTCAAGATGGATCCGCTTCAAAGTCCTCAAAGATAACAAGGGATAAGTGGGGAAAAAGACAGACCTCTGCTCCAGTTGTCAGTTCCCTGCAGGGAAAAGGAAGTAGTATTTTGCAGTTTGAAAGTTCATCTGCTCCTGTTCCTTCTGAGGTAGAGGAGAATGTAAATTGGATTTCTCTCTCAAATGCCGGAACAGATGTGCCTGAGAGAGTATCAGGATCTCCACATTCCAGAAGTCAGCGGTTACCTGGATTGGGGCCAACAGCACAAGTAGTTGAATCAGATTCGTTAGTTCCAGTTGGACCAATGCTTGTGGGTGCTTCACAACAGAGGAGATTAGAGAATGCTAATGTTCTTTCTGTAACATTTGTTCCTACAGGCCCACCTGTTCCATTCTTTTATTACCCAATGTATAATTTTGCATCGACAGGAAATGCTGAAGGATCCACAAACCAACTTGGTATAGAAGAACTAGATCAGTCTGGACCAAATTCATCTGATCAAAATGCTCATCTGGCAGAGAATATTGATCAGCCAGAGGCTTTTATAAGTTCAGTAACTTCAAGAAGTTCTGCACCTGAATCATCTGAGGATCATGAACACAAGCCTGATATCTTGAACAGTGACTTTGATAGCCTTCTGGAAAATCTAGCTTATGGGCGTTTGTGTCAGAATCTCGGGTATCCTGGGCCTTTGATTTACTCAGCCCCTGTTTATGGGCCCCCAGTATATCTCCAGGGTCATTATCCATGGGATGGTCCTGGCAGACCTACTTCATCCAATATGAACACTACACAGATAATGGGCTTTGGTTCCAGAGCAGTACCAGGGATGCCTCTTCAGCCTGATAGGTCTTCTAATATGTTCCAGGGCTATGGAGATGAAGCACCAAGGTACCGTGGTGGCACTGGAACGTACCTACCAAATCCTGTAAGAATATCACGAACTTAATACTTCTTTCAATTTCCTACTTTGATTATTCGAGCAGGTGCTTATAAATTTTGCGCAATGCATAGATATTGGTAATGATTCAATGTACATACATGAAACTTCAGTTTATCTGTACATTTCCGTTTATTGCAAGCACTAAATCGTTACACATCTTTTCCTCTAAGGGGTTCATTTTTTCAGTCTTCAAAGGGGTCCACTGTTATGCAGAGAGCACTGTCTGTGTGTGATTTTAGCGCATGCGCAATTAATGCCTAATATTTTATTGGAAAACTATTAACCTCTGATAGTCATCCTCGGAAAAAAAATGTGCCTTGTTGTAGTTGATATTTTCTTGGTGTTTCACTCTGGAATTTCAATTTGAAGTCAGAGCTGGCCTTGTTTCTTGATATGTGGATTGTAAGAAAACATTAAAAAAATAGTGGGTTCTGAGGAAACATTCATCTCATCCTAGTTTCTTGATCTGGCCTTGTTTTGGATATAATACCTATGTTCAGAAACATTTGTAGGCATGAATTCAAAGCAATAACAGAAAATTGTGATGGAAATAAGTTGTATTGAATATAGAAAAGTAGTATTGTTGTTTATTGATATTCTGTTGTATGCTTCATTGCTGACTTTCAATCTTTGTTATATCGAATTGAAATGGTTTTTGTGTGGAGATAGCTTGAGTGACTTTGCCAATGTATCTTTCTGAAAAAATCTTCTGTTTTAAGGCAAAATGAAGTAAAGTTTTGGCTTTTGTCCTGAAGGTGAAGGCTACTTATTTTCATTAATGATTTAAGGCTTTCACATGACTTGGAACTGATCTTCATTGGTTGTTGCCTTCATTAGAAGGTTTCTTTTAGAGAGAGACAATCAAGCTCAAGAAATCATAGAGGGTATGGTTATGATCGGAATGAACATGGAGATAGAGAAGGAAGCTGGATTAGCTTGAAACAGCAACGTGCTGCAGGGCGAAGCCATGGCCGCAACCAAGCTAACATGAGAAATGATCGATTGGCCACAGGTGAAAAGCAAGCAGAGAGATTATCGGAATCTTATCAACATGAGCCAGTTCCGTCATACATTGTTCATAACAATTCTATGGGTTCAACTAATCGCTCACATAATTCAGCGAATGTAGCTGGAGCTTTTACTGAAGCTCCTCCAAGTTCAAATGGCATGAATCCTACTCTTCCGGTATCTCCTCCTGTGATGATGGTGTATTCATACAATCAAGGTGTGGGGTTTGCTCCATCGCCAGAGCCTCTTGAGTTTGGGTCCCTAGGACCATTGCATCTTGTAAGTGCTAATGAAGCACCCCGGACATCTGAACAAAGGCGTAGGACATATAGAGGGGGAGGGTCTCCTCGGTCTTCACCAGATCAACCATCTTCCCCTCAGCTTAAAAGATAGTGTTTCCTGTCTTCCATTTTTTATGTACATACCTGTTGTTGTAGACTTGATAGCTCATCCTGAAAAAAAAAATGTAAAATACTGCTCTTTAGAAATAAGCCAATATAAAAGGAACTGATATGAACTTCCATCCAACTCCTTGACATGATGTTTTTCTGAACTTTTAAATTGTTCAGGACATCTGTTGCAGGTCAATCCGAGTACTTGGATGATTGGTCATTTTAGGCACGCACATGGTTTCAAAGTGCCCCTGTTTATTGCTAGTCTTCTGGCAATTTGCTTTATCTCTTGAGAGATTTGCTATCTTAATTTTCTGATAGTGACCAACATGTAGCTTTTTTTTTAGTAGGTGCGCAAGTTCTAAGTGGAGGATTTGCCAAGTGTCAATTATGGTATTCCTGACCCCCACCGTCTCCGGCAGTCCCTGCAGGTGGCGCCAATATCGCTTCTCTCCAAACTCGCCCCTTTTCGCTTGAAGATGCATACAACGTGCATGTTGCAGAATGACAGGTGGACTTGCATCATTCGTAGACCTCCCCGAGGAACAAACTTGCAGCGTCAGCTCGTTGGCGTTTGCTTCCGATGCCTAGGGGAGGGGCATCGTGCGAGCAACTGCTCGGGATCGGCCCTTGTGTGGTGCCTCCTGTGTGGCGGGGAGGGACATCGTCGGGTGTCCTGTCCACGTGCACATAGGAAGGGGGGTCATCCCAAAATGGTCATCACGCCTTTGCTGGAGATGGAGAACATGATGCCTACCTTTTCCGTTGTTGTTCCTTGGTCGACGGAGGTTAAACATGGGTGGACTTCCTTCGTGGTGCATCATAGCGAAGTTGCCGACCAGCCGCCGGACTTGGCAGCCATTCAAATGGCGATTATAGTCGATGGCGGTGCGGCCCCACCCTTCCACCTCAATCGCGTGTCGTCGAAGCTATGGCTACCGGTCCTCGGTTCTGAGGAACAACGAACCTCGCCTCTGGCTGCGCCAACCATGATATCGTCAAGCGGACGGGTACACTGGCGACACTGGAATGAGATCGACGGAGTTGTGACGGTACCTCCGCAGCATCGAGATTTTGGGCCTTCCCCTGCACTTTCTGTGGCCGAAAATCATCGCGGCCATGGCGCGATCGGTTGGCAACCCTGCCGCCATCAGTCTCCCATCGGTGGCGCAATTGGGTCGCCCGACCTATCCGCCGTCGCCGTCGAGTTTGAGTTGCACTCGGCCTGCCGCCTCCTGGCGTTGGTCACCCTAAAGGCGGGCACAAGCAACTTCTCCGTCTGGCTAAGACGAGTCACCTCATCGGCGTTGTGGGCTGCTATTGCTGCCTGCAGAGTCTCCATCCTCGACAGCTGGAGTTCTGACGCAGCACGTGAGGAGAGCTCGTGCTGATTGTACCCTACCACCTCCACCTTTAATTCAAAATCCTGTTCAAGCACCTAACAACCACGTCACCAACCAGCATCCACTTGGACCCGCACTCAAGCCTAACACAAACTGCACCCATCTCTCCACGGCTCAACCCCAAAACCCTCAACCAAACTCATCTCCTACTTGACACAGCACCTCCTCCGCCGGCCACACTGCCTTCGCTGCCCAACGACAGATTTTGTCCACCTCAACCCAGCCTGCCTCGCCCACGCAGCCTTGTCAATCTCAAACACCGGTCAGCACGGCCAACCTCAGTCTCGGCAGCACCCTGGAGAGTAGTAGGCGGTCACACACAGTCCATCTCCTCTGACGATCAGACACCACGCAATCCGGCAATCGCCAGTAGGAGACGATGCTGGCTGCTCGCCCCCACGTCTCCCGGCGCAAACGACACTCCTCCGCTGCTACGCTGCCACAATCCACTTTAGAGGGCTTGCCTATGCAGAAGCCATCCATCCGACAACCATCACCGGCGACCTCCGCGATCGGGGACAACCTCGCCGACGGCGGGCAGTTCGTCAATGACTCTGCCCTCCTTATTGGGCGACTTGACGCTGAGGTTTGTGTGGTGGCAGATCTAGCCGAGTTCAGGCTTCGCGGCCGGCATTCCTGCACGCGAGCAGAGGCCCCTCGTCGCCCTCTTGGGGTTCACAGGCCTTTTCATCGTTTTCTCATGTGATCAAGGGGTGGCAAGCGTTGAAGTACGACTATGGGCAGTGGATCTCCCACTTCGGGGGTGGTTACGATTTTCCTATGAAGGTGTTGACATGGAATTTCCGCGGCCTCGACGACGTGGGAAGACACCAAATTCTTGGCTGCTATTTACGGGAGTCGGGAGTTGTTGTAGTGTTCTTGCAAGAAACCAAGTTAGCGAAATGCAGTCCTCAGTTGTGGGAATAGATTGGTGGCTCATGTCTTTCCCGGCACTTCTCCCTCAGTGCAGTAGGCCACTCCGGGAGATGTATCATTGGTTGGTCTTTACCTTGGTGGACTAGTGGTCCGACAAATTCTCTATGTCAGCCCATGAGATGTAGCACGGACAGCTCTTCCTACCTTTTCTCCTGCGTGTACAGCCCTTGCTCGGAGTCCCTCCGAGCCACTATGTGGGAGGAGCTCACAGCGGCTCGATCACACCACCCGGACACACACTGGTTGATTGGGGGCGACTTCAATGTCACGTTGGACATGGATGATTGGCCTTTCAATCATCAGGGGAGAGATGCGAGCGCAGTATTGTTTAGGGATTTCATTGACACTCAATCGTTGACTGATTTCTCGACAACAAACTGCATATTTATATGGCGGAGCACGAATCACCTTCTTCCAGATCACGACTAGATAAGTTCCTGGGTTCTCTAGAGTTGGTTGAGGCCCACCAACTTGCGGATGCTCAGGTTATGGTCGACCTTTCTCCGACCACACACCCTCCTATGGAGGTCCGAGGATGGTCCGATCCATCTTCCGCTTTGCGCGATCTTGGCTTCTAGAGGACGGCTTCCGACAGTTGGTGGCAGATCATTGACGGAGCATCCTTGTCAGATTTCGCAGTGAGGACCCTCTCTTCCCGACTATATAGCCTACGACGCTTCCTCCAGGAGCACCGGAGACAGATCCGTGTGACATGTGAAGGCACATCGGACGAAGGCCCTAGAGATGATTGCTCGGCTTGACTGGGAGGATGACTCACCATCTCATGGAGATTGAGGTGGAGCAGCGCATGAGAGCCCAGGAGACCATACGGCTAAAGGACAGGAGATCGAAGATCGAATGGAGGCAGTGCTCCCGGCAGACCTGGCTTCAAGAGGGAGATGCCAACACTCGATTTTTCCACATGTACGCGAGTTCGCGCCGACGGACGAACTGGATTGATCGCCTAGAGGTGATGGGACAGTAGATCACTAGCCACGAATACATCGGGGAGGCCATCGCCTCGTTCCATTAGGAGTTCTCCATGCAGTAGCCCTTGACGCCTTGGAGATGGTCCCTAGGGGTGTTTCTTGTCTTACTGATGTCCAATCTTCTCTATTGATGCAGACCATTTCGGAGGATGAGGTTATCAATGCGCTACGGGACCTCAATGCTGAGTGCTCCCTCGGTCCAAACGGTTTTCCGATCTTCTATAGGGAGTTCTAGGATTTGGTGCATGAGGTCATGATGGCGGTCATCCTAGAGTTCACTAGCAAGAACTGGGGCTTCGAGCGCCTGAATCGGTTCCTGCTATTTGTGCTCTCCAAGCGCACCTCGGCGGAGAGAGTGGAGGACTATAGGCCGGCTGCCTTATCTAATGCCATTTAGTTTTTGGTGGTTCGAGTACTGGCAAATCGGCTTCCTAAGGTGCTTCTTGACATCATCCATCCTAAGTAGTTAGCTTTTATCCATGGCCCATATATCACAACTGCTATTCCACGGTCTCAGAGATCGTCACACACTAGAGGCGGAGCGGCAGATAGGCCTTTTCTATGGAAGGTTGATTTTTCCAAGGCTTATGACTAATTTTCTTGGTCTTTTCCTTGGAACTCTTTACAGAGGTTTTTCGGAGATTTGGATCGCCTGGATGAAGCGGTGTGTTACCACCGCTTCTTTCTCGGTCCTGGTCAATGGGACGATGATAGGGGGATGGGTACAACCACAAAGGGGCGTTCGTCAGGGATGCCCTCTCGCGCCTATGCTCTTCACGACGTTGACAATCTTGCCAAATGCACCCAGGAGGCTTGTGAGGCTGGTCTTTTTGGTGGCTTTGTAGGTAGTCTTGTGCCTCTATTGTAGTATGCAGATGATACATTACTGTTGATCGAGGGCTCAGAGCAGGAGGCTAGACGGACAACCATTTTCATAGAGCTCTTCAGTGTGGCGTCAGGCCTCATAGTCAACCATGACAAATAAGCATTTATTCCTTTTGGCATGACGACTGAGGAGGCTTTGAGATGTGCAACTCGCACACCGGTTGGATCTTTACCGATCACCTACTGGGCCTCCCCTTATTTGATCATCATACTGTCTCTCGGGGTTGGACTCCGATCATTAAGAGACCGGAGCGCAGACTTCATTGCTAGAGCTCTCGACTGTTATCTCGGGGTGGTCATCTTGTCCTGCTCAGATATGTTCTTTTCTCGATCCCGATCTATTTCTTGTCCGTTCTCCAGATGCCTAGTCAGGTACGGACGCGCATCGACTCTTTGAGGAGCAGGTTTTTTTGGTAGGGTTGCAGCTCTACACGACGGGTCCACCTGGTTGCATGGTCCAACATTGCAGGCCCACCTCATAGCGCGGGCTAGGCGTTCGGGACCTCCACATCACCAATTGGACACTCCTTGCTCGATGGGTCGGTCAGATTGTGAGCCCGATGACAGCTTATGGAGGGAGGTCTTTTTCACATGCTATGGTCACAATCTCTCATGGGATTCGGGGCTTTGTGCCATAGTGTGCTTTTTCCTTTTGGAGGGTAGTGGCAGTGCTACTCCCGTAAGTGCGCCCTCTCATGACCTCTTCACTTAGCTCTGGCGCAACATTCTCCTTTTGGCAGCAGGATTGGCTCCCTAGGGGCCCTGATTGAGTCTTTCCCTCGCTTATGGGCCTTGGTAGCACATCCAGAGGCTTCGGTGGCTGAGACCTGTTTCGAGATGGGCGACTCGAGTACAGGTTTCTGGACCCCTCTTTTCAGATCTCCACTCTCTGATCAACATTTTTCTGAGCTTCTTGATCTTCACAAGAGGATTGCCCCCTTTTGCCCGGATTCGTTGAAGACGGATGGCTGGGTTTGGTTGTCGAATTCATTTTTTGCACGTAGTCTCTACCTTCGACTCCTTTCGGCCACCCCTGACATAGATAGCTTCAAAGAATATCGTAGATTCATATGGCGCTCTCGGGCACCGCTTAAAGTCAAGATCTTTGGTTGGCTTATGCGGCACGAAAGGATCCTCACTAGGGCGTACAGGGCGAGATGGGCACCCTACACTGATACTTCTTACGCATTTTGTGGGGAGTCAGATGAGGATATCACACATCTATTCTTCAGTTGTCAGGTGACTCGAGAGGTGTGGTCACGAAGAAGCATATCGGGCCTCCTTCCCTCATAATTGAAGGATTTTTGGCGGACTTTACAAGGACTTGGCAAACAGAGATATTTTTGGTCGGTGCCTGGGCCATTTGGCTTCAGCGCAATCGAGTTATTTTTTATTCTGTGGGGAGAGATGTCAAGCGGATAACATTGCACACCACATATCTTGTCTTCTTTGAGAGTGGGGTTTTGGTTAGGGCCTGCACTTTTCATTTTTTTGTTGTTGCTCTCCTCTGGATAGTACTTACTTGTACATGGTGATCCTCTTACGATGATATATACATATCTGCGGATGACAACTACAACTTTCGGTGGTCATCTTTTTCCCTCTCAAAAAAATTAGGTTCTAATATATCTTTGCATGCATCTTTGGTAAAGCTTTGCATCGTCCCTTATTTGTAGATTTTATTATGGTTCCTTTAATTTTGTTTTTCTTTAATTTTTTCGCTTCTTATTATTTTGATATATTGTCCCTAACTCCAATGATCAATTTTAGGTTTTATTGGCTCATGCGTTCTCTCTTTGGCACGTGACTTGAAAACTAAATAAATACAAAATTTTTTTACTCGTTTAGTTTATCTAAGATCTGCCTTGTCCTAGTTAATATTAAGGATAAAATGTTTGTCCACCCTTTGTAAGATGTGCTTATCGCGGATGACGTTGGATGTGATATGTGATATGGACTTGGATAAAATGTTCGTCCTCCCTATGGTTCGACTTGATTTTGTCAAAGAAACCCAGCCATTGCCCTTGATTTTGTTCGATCGATCGATTTGCCCTAGGTGTGTGTTTCTTCTCTCCACGTGAGTGCCCTCCACTTTTTTGCCCTTCATGTGTCAGCCGTCGGAACGGGCGTAGGGAAGCCTGCGATGATCTCCCATTTTTCCTCATGTGCTGATCTCCATCTTTCCTCGTGGTTCCGCGCAAGGAAGCCACACCATGTGCGAACATGTGGTTCTGTTCTCCGAGTCCGATCATTGCTGCCCTTCATCGGTGCTTAGTTCTCAGCCTCGGCTCGCACCTCCTCCACGACCAAGTCTGACGTCAAGCTCGCCTAGAAGCGCCTCGCCTTGAAGATTTCTTTGTCAACAAAAGCAAGCCCTCGGTCGTTCCACCGTGCATGAACTTAGGTCTATCTGCCTTCGTTTGTCTGATCGATCTGCCCTTCATTGGTGATTAGTTCTCAGCCTCGGCTTGCACCCCTTCCACGACCAAGTCTGACGTCAAGCTCGCCTACAAGCGCCTCGCCTTGAAGATTTCTTTGTCAATAGAAGCAAGCCCTCGGTCATTCCACCGCTCACAAACTTAGGTCTATCTACCTTCGTTTGTCTGATCGGTCATTCACGAATGCCGCGCACGTCTATCTGCCAATTCGTTTGCGAATAGGGCTATTATTCTCGAAAAAAGTTGATGAGTCATTTGGGTTTTTTTAGTCGGATAGAAAAAATGAATGGTGAAGGACGGGTTTTTTTGGCCAAATCAAGTCGAACGGCATAGAGGAGCATCTGTCGTCCATATCGCATTCAACATCATCCGTGGTAGGGAGGATGGTCGGAATGAGGGAGGATTGACATTTTATCCTAATATTAAGTATCTTTCAATTATACTTCTTATCTCAATTTCGTCCTTCAAAGGTAAAACTAATGTTTTCCTTTAATATCCCTAAATTATATTTACAAATTCCAGTTTATGACAATTTGATTGTCGTGTTAAGTTACTTTTTATTTTATATAAAATGTTAAAATCTTTTATTCTTAACTTTTAAATATAAGAATGAAATTAAAACAAATTGTATGAAATATAGTTACTGAAGAATATTTTTATTCCCATCGACTATTTTTTACTTTAAAAATTTTTTTATCTTAACAAAGAAGTATGAACAAAAAATATTTTTCATAATTATTTAAAAATTAATAAAAGTTTGGATGGAAGATAATAGAAAAAATATTTAAGTAAATATGGACAAGTTCAGAAATTCGAATTTATAGATTTATACTTCAGAGTTAGACATGTAGTTAAGCAGAGGGTAAAGAAAATAACCCAAAATTAGTTTTAAAATAATCTTCTAATTGTAGTAGTCAATTTATTATTGCAGGCATCTCTATCATGGCATCAAAAAGTATAAAATAATACGAAAAAAAAACCTCCACCCCTTTTGTCCACTATCTCGGGATTGAGACGAATAGTGTAATTAGAGGACCATTCTAAAAAAGTCAATTTATCATGGCTGGCGAAGGACGAAAACAGAAAAAAAAAACAACATATTATCAAGATTTGATGTCTTATTTTATATATTTAAGAAGGAAAATTTTAGTAAAATGAAACATGTATATAAACTAGGCGCGGGCAGAGATTGGGTTTCAGCCAACCTCAATTTAAGTTCGACCCGGCACGATATTCATTTAAAAGTAAGAGTATAAGTTCTATTGAACATCTAAAATTATAACGATCCAAATTCGGCCTCAATTCAGTTGTCGAACTCCATGCGATATTATTTTTGTCCAATTCTTTATAATCTAGTTTCATAAAATATTACAACAAAAATATAATAGTATAACATAAAACGACAATAACATAAAATAACGGAAGACTTCTAAACATATAATCCCAAGATAACATACTAGTCCATGTGCCACACATGTTCTATTAGAGTTCATAATGCATAACTTGTTCATATAAAAATACATGACTCAAAGGCTCATAGATCATACATATTTGACTCGCTAAAGAGTTCATCATTAAGCGTCACATGTGCAATCTCTCTATCATGATGCCTCCACCGTCGAGACCATGCCTCGTCCATATCTGCACGGATCCATGAAATGCAAAAAATTTCTTCCATTAGAGTATGATGAGGCCTATGCATGCTATGATCCTATAACATAATTTCTACATGTCATGACATATGTATTGCATCATAATGAAACATAGATCATATACATGATATAAGCTACTTATGCACACTATATCAATTACGACATGACAAGATAAGCATATCACATCATTAACATTATGCTAAAACATATCATAACACATCTTATTTAATTTTAACATCTTCATTCATAACATCATATAACAAGGGGACACACATTAACATACTTTTATGTGCTTATATTATCATCATCTTCATTTTTATGTACCAAATCATTCATATTAGTCACTTTAAGTGACATGCATCTTTTCAACTTATATTTTTATTTTGATAGATTCTTATCTTAGTGATTGGGAAGACCATATTGATTCGTGAGAGTTGGCTAGTTAAGTTAGGATCCTTATAAGTCCCAATTGAGATGCCACCATAAGGGGTGAACCCGTTTTCCCTCCACGATTATAACAAGACATCTTCATATCAATCTGTCTTTTTAATTACATACATCAAGAGGTCATACATACTTCAAACCATTCTAAATTTAAACAATCATCATATATAGGCATTAGAGATGGAGTGGACAATGGTCCACTTTAGGACGACCGCTGAACCATGAATCGGGTGACTGAATATGTTTGGACGATCTCTATGGGTCATTCGGACGTCCGAACTAGCATCGCAACGTACGCTAAAATTCAAGACTTCAGACTTTCTAAATCAGACGATTGAACATGTTTCGATCGACTGCTATGGGTCATGCGGGAGTCCAAATTGACGTCACAATGTTCGCTAATGTTCGAGACTTTGAACTTTCTAAATCGGACGTCCGAAAGGGTTTCGAACAACCACTTGGGAAGGGTCGGACAACCGAAATGGTCGATCTGACGTCCGCAGATGTCCGAGAGTTCGGACCTTCCAAAAAATGGGCGACCGAAAGGGTTTCGGTCGACCGATCTGAAACGTCGGGCCAGAATCTTCACTATATTTCCCATTCCTCAAAGCATAAATTCATTAATACATTGAGCACACATTTTGCTCTAATCATCAGATAGAATATACATGAGCATTTCTAGCACAATAAGCATGAATTACGTAAGGATTTTGCATAAAGAACATTAGACTTACTAATGATAGTCATTTCATCATAACTACACATAAATGGAAGTGAAGCGTCATGATTCTAAACATGATTATCAATGAAAATATCAACTTTAACTAAATCATATAGCAATGCAAAGTAATCATGCAAACACCCTAATCATATCATCTAAGAAGATCAAATGTGGCCTTCAAAATCAATGTTGTAAGGACCGAACCGGACAACGACCCGTATAGGTGTCCATTTTAGGTTGAACCGATTAGACCGGTCGATCGGACAGGATAGTAATAAAATATTATATTTAATATGATATACTAAATTAAGTTATTATATTTTGATTATATACATATGTCAAAATGTAATTATACAAAAGAAAAATAATAATCTTAAATCATAAATTTACATTTTAAGATTTGATGTTAAAATTATTACACACTTAATAAATTAAAATCTTATTTAATTCTATTATTGTATAAAAAATTTCTATTCTTTAAATTTTTGCATTTAATATCTTTGTTTTTTTATGTTAGAAGTAACAAACAAATATTTTTTTCAAAAATATTATGACAAGATCATATATTCTATAAATAAATATATAGTATAATTATTGGTTAATATTAACTTTTAACTTATTACATATTAAAATAAAGAAAATTCAAATTTATGTATATATTTATATTATATTATATTAAGTATTATAATTCCTCAAGTGACAAAGTTAGGTTAGGGGAGGATATAATTCCTCAAGTGACAAAGTTTAAATATTTAGGATCAATTGTAAGACAAGATGGTGAGATTGATGACGATGTTAATCATAGAATTCAAGCTGGTTGGTGTAAGTGGAGGAAAGCCACTGGAGTTCTTTGTGATAGAAAAGTACCCAATAAAGTTAAAGGAAAATTCTATCGTACTGCTATAAGGCCAGCAGTGTTATATGGTAGTGAATGTTGGGCTATGAAAGGACAACATGAACGTAAAGTGGGGGTAGCCGAAATGAGGATGTTGAGATGGATGTGTGGTCATACAAGATTAGATAAGATTAGGAATGACCATATACGTGAACGAGTCGGAGTGGCTCCTATTAGTGAGAAAATGGTAGAGAATCGTTTGAGATGGTTTGGTCATGTTCAGAGAAGACCATTAGATGCGCCGGTAAGAAGAGTAGATCAAATAATCTGGAGTCCGATTAAAAGAGGGAGAGGGAGGCCAAGGCGGACACTTGGCGAACTAATAGAGCAAGATCTATTGGTGAATAATATACCGAAAGGTTTGGTTACTAATAGAGCGGAATGGCGTCGTATGATCCATGTAGCCGACCCCACCTAGTGGGATAAGGCTTTGTTGTTGTTGTTTGTTGTATATTAAGTATTATACATACAACAACGAAGTTTGCACTATTCATCCCTAACTAATTTATTTAATATAATAAATAGATAATTAACTTATATTAATGTATATATATATGTTTATATTATTAAAAAAATTGAATAAAATTATAATCCATAATTAAAGTTCAAAGTGTAATAAGCTTTGGCTAAATGAAGAAACAAAAGAATAAGTAATGTATACAAACATAGTTCCACATTGCTAATAGAAGGAAGATGCGAGTAAAGTGACAAGTATTAATAAGGGAAGAGAGTAATGAGCCAATATTATTATTATGAAGAAATTTCATCTTTGAATATTTTTCAAATTTATATTAATAAACTTTATCAAAATATTTATTGACAAAAAATTTTAAAAATTCGGCTGGCCCATGAACAGTGGTTCAACCCGATTTTGACCAATTTTGATTAATTTGAGCCGGTTCAATTCGGTTTGATCAAGGGTTTGGTTTTGAGGCTTGTAATGGATCGCGTTGGTGGTCGATTAATGGTCGGACCAGTCCGATCCAACCATAATAACACTATTCAAAACCCTCAATCCAATCACACTAAGGATGATTAGGACTTTGGATTCCTTCAACATACCGTGTTTAGCTAAGCTTAATCACATAATTTCTTTCCCTCTTTTCCTTCCTTCCTCTCCCAACAGAAATAGCTCATGTTGCCTCCTCTTTGGTGTTGTCGTGACCTGCTGGTGTGGGAGATGAGATGGTCAATGAGGGGAAGTGAGGGAGGTGGCCGAATGGTGTTAGGTGGGAATGAGAGTGGATCACTGTAGCTTTTAGATTAAGTTGCTTTTCCTTTGGCTGGTGGGCTGATGGACCTTGTCTCGTGCTGGGCTTCTTTTAATGTTATTTTTTTAATTTCTCTGGGATGTTACAAAGTTTCTATAGATATAAAATAAGGGTTTAATGGGGCTCCTACCTACTCATATAGGTAGGAGCCTCCACCTTAATCAACCATCCATCCAATCAAGAATGAGACGCACGATAAAAATTGCAGTAGTTTAGCTTGATTTGAGGTGCAATTTACTAGAAAAAAATCGAGGGTTTCACTCGCTTCGACAATGTTGTTAACTGCTCGATTCTTCGACCCCACCTTTGCCAAGCCCATGAGGGGCGTCCGCACTGCGGATCTCACTGTTGACCCTCTCGCAACATTTAGTTCTGGCTGTTTTCCCCTGCCGACTCGGTGGCGCATTTTCTCGTTGTCATCTTCTTCAACATGGAGGGTTAACATACTTCTCCGTGGCCTCTCGGGCCTATGATGAAGTTTTCCCATCGCATTTTTTGCACGATCGCCTCCATCAACTATCGCCTCCATCAACTATCGCCTCTCGCCGGAGCACCACTACTTGGTCCCCTATGAAGATGGGGGGATGCGCTCCGTCTCATATGGTTATCGGCCTTGCAGGAGTCTAACCTTGCGGACCTTTTGAACTGCTTCCACATCGGCGATTCCGTCGAGGCCAACATCGTGCACCACTTCGCTTGCAGATTGGTTGTCACGACCGCCACCGTGATGATCAATGAAGATGAGGGCGGTGAGGATCATGAGATTGATGAGGTTTAGTCAGCGGTGATTGTCATTTGTGGCACAACTCAAAGGCGATATCATGTCCACGATGGCAAGGAGAGGGATGAACAAGGGGTTGCCAGTCATCGATCACGATGTTGGCACTATTGAATAAAAAATCTGACCAATTTTTGTCCATTGAACAACACTCAATGTCTCAGCCTTCCGAACGACAAAGAATCTAGATAGGAGACTCCTACCTAATTGAATAGGTAGGAGCCCCCTTAAATTCATAAAATAATATTTTTATTTTAGTATGTTTTAAGTTTATAATAATTTAAACTTTAAATTGAATAAAATATAAGTAATATTTAGAGTTAAAAGTAGTATTTTTTTAGTGATCGGTTGAGTTTGATCAGTTTTGATAATTAAAACTTTTTGTACCAAATCCATTGTTAGATTTTTAATAGGTAGAGTCTAATCCGATTGAAAGCGCAAATCACAAATTGAGATCAGACAAGTATCATTAGGTGCATAAGGTCGACCTAATCCCAAATAATTTATGAAGAGCATATTATTATTATTTGAAAGGATTCAATGGATGCTTCTTCAGAGATCGGTCATTGTTGGATCTGAATCTGACGGCCACATTCGGATGCGCAGTTCACGCGCGTCTCAGGTGGGAAAAACTGTGGCTTAGGAGAAAAAACCATGGCATGAGAAAAAAAACCATAACTTTGCTCCGGTGAGCGACAAGGACGACGACTTGTTGTAGCCTGCGGAACGTCGAGGGCAGTGACATGGTGATGAGGAACTCCAAGGGCAGAGACCTTATTGTAGAAGTGAGAAACGTTGATGGTGAATCGGTGGACTTGATGCAGCGGTGGGGAACGTGAAGGGCGAGATTTGATGATGATCGATAGAAACAGGGGTGGATCAGATGCGACCGAGGCGGATCGGTGAGATCTAATGATGATTGGTGGTGGCAGAGACGAGGGTGTGTGGTTTCGCCCATCGCCGGAATCCCCCAAATAGGATCGTCACCAAGGCGGCCCTTCATCTTTGCACACCGGGAAGATGCCGCTGACAGATCAAGTGCGAAGAAAGGCCGCAGATGAATCATATCCTTCTCCTACGAAATTGATGTATTACTAGATATCGTCGATCCGTCGAAGGAGGCCATACCCTCGTGCAGCCATCGGTGGTGAGTCCTTGCCATCATCCGCTCCCTCATCGGAGAATAAGAAGTCGAACTCCTTCGTTCACGGCCGCTGTTCATCCCGTCACCAGATGATACAACTCCAAAAGCTATAAGCAGGCAAGGTGATGAAGAAAGAGAAAATCAAGTGCGAAGAAGACGAAGACCAACATATCTGGCAGATTATGAAGTAGAATTTTGATGTAATAAAAATAGAGTAATAAAAAACATGTACTAAGAAAAGGCGTAACTAACTTCTGGAAGGTATAAAAGAAGATAGAACAGACTTGTTTGGAGGCATCTGGAATCAGTTGTAAGGCATCCACTTTGTGATGATATTGGAGCTTTGGAGCTTGAACACCACATTTCCATTCTTCCTTGCATGAATCCCCTTCATTTCCTCTTATCTCTCTGCAATTTCTTGGCATTTTGCCCTGCAAGCCTATCCATCCAAGGTTCCTGTCAACTTTAGAAGCTTGTACTGTGTTGGATCATGAGTTGGATCTAACAATTTGGTGCTCTCATCGACCTGGATTCAAGATTGCTGGTATCCTCCATGGCTGAAGGTACGAGATGGTAAAGAATGGAAGAAACAATGGGTAAACTCCAATCTTTTATGGAACAACAATTTCAAGTTGTTAATGCTACAATGAATACACTCAATATGAAGTATGATGATCTGAATCAAAGATTTACTGCATCTGCTCAACATGTTTCTTTTACTTCTGTTCCTAATGAATCGAGTAATCCCTCCATGTCTAGTACTCCTTCACTTGATACACATGGAATTTTAAAGAATGTTAAGTTGGAGATACCAAATTTTTGTGGGAATGATCCTTTGGATTGGATTTTCAAGGCTGAACAATTCTTAGACTTCTATAATATTTCAGAAGAAGCAAGAATCACTATAGTATCTTTTGCATTTGAGGGTGCTGCTTTACAATGGTATAGATGGATGCATAAAAATAAAAAAAAATATTAATTCATGCGCTCAGTTATCAAGGTTTTGGAAATCAGATTTGGTCCTTTTGAATTTCAGGATCACCAAGGTGCCTTATCGAAATTAACATAAACAGGAATTGTTCTTGATTATCAGTCTCAATTTGAAGCATTGTTTAATCATGTGCATGGGTTATCTGAATCATTTTTGTTATATTGCTTCATATCTGGCATTAAGCCTCAGATTTGTAGAGAGGTCTTAGCTTTTCAACCTAAGTCATTGATGCACGCTATTGGTTTGGCTAAACTTCAAGAAGAAAAGTTGTTGGATGTTTCTGCTGTGGCTACCCCACATTACAATAGATCACTTATCTTGCTTCCTCTTCTATTTCTAAATCACTACCAATATCTATTACTACTGCTAGCTCCCATGTACCTAAACTGCCTCCAACTCCTCTTTTGCCTATTAAAAGATTATCTCCAGCTGAGTTGTTGGGCGAGGAGGGAAAAGGGACTCTGTTATAACTGTGATGAGAAGTTTCAAAAGGGTCACAAATGCAAACCAAAGTTTCTGCTATTATTAGCTATGGGGAAAAAGAGGAATCTGATACAACTAGAGAATTCTGTGAGCAGGAGGAAGTACATGACTCTTTAGAAATCAGCCTTCATGCATTATCCGGGATGGTAGTTCTCCAAACACTGAGGTTACTGGGAACTATTGATGGCCTTCCAATTACAATTTTAATTGGTAGTGGATCTACTCATAATTTTATTAGAGAGTCCACTATACCCAGATTAGGACTACAAATTGTTCCTTCTTCCCATTTTAATGTGATGATTTGTAATGGTGACAAATTGAAATGTGTTGGCTTATGTGCTCAAGTGAATTTTCAAATACAGAGTTTGAACTTTATTGATGATTTTTATGTCTTACCTATAGAAGGGGCAGATGTGGTCTTAGGCGTGCAGTGGTTGCAGAAATTGGGTCCTATTACTATGGACTATTCTAAGTTGTCAATGGATTTTGAATGGAATAGCCAGAAGGTGGTAATATATGGACAAAATTATATGTCTCCTACATTTGTTAGTTAGCATCAACTCAGAAGATTGTTTCAATTAGAGGAAATTATGTCTTGCTTTCAATTGATAGTTCAGTCTCATGTAACTCTGGATCCACAACATCTGATATTGGAGTGCAGAAAGTTTTGGATAAGTTTAAACCAATTTTTGAGGAACCTAACGCTTTACCACCCTTTAGGGATGTTCAACATCCTATCCATTTAATTCCTGGCAGTAAGCCTATTAACGTGAGACCTTACCGATATCCCCATTTTCAAAAGGCTAAAATTGAAAAGTTGGTCAAGAAAATGTTAGCACAAGGAATTATTCAGCATAGCACCAGCCCTTTTTCCTCACATGTTTTATTGGTTAAAAAAATATGGTTCATGGTGTTTTTGTGTTGATTACAAAGCCTTAAATGTTATCACTATCAAGGATATGTTTCCTATAATTGTTGGATGAACTTCATGGAGCTCAAATATTTCTAAATTGGATCTAAGAGCTGGATATCATCAAATCAGAATGCATTATGCATATATTAATAAGACTGCTTTTCGAACTCACAAATGTCACTATGAATTCTTGGTAATGCCTTTTGGTCTTACAAATGCCCCCTTTACCTTTCAGGCCATTATGAATAGACTGCTTGTTCCATTCCTTCGAAAGTTTGTTATTGTATTCTTTGATGACGTTCTAATATATAGTTCAAACTTGGAGTGTCACTTGTAACATTTATCAATTACATTGCAGTTATTGCAAGATAACAATTTTTATCTTAAGAGGAGTAAATGTTGTTTTGCTCAAACTCGGATTGAGTATCTAGGGCATATTTTATCAGGTCAAGGAGTAGAATCTGATTCTCAAAAGATACAACCAGTCCAACAATGGCCTGTTCCTAAGTCTGTTAAACAATTTAGAGCCTTTTTGGGATTGGCTGGATATTATCGTCGATTCGCAAAGGGATATGCTTCAATTGCTGGACCTTTAACCGATTTGCTACAAAAAATTCTTTTCAATGGAGTGGGCAAGCTATAGTAGCTTTTCAAACTTTAAAATAAGCATTGATATCAGTCCCTATATTACAATTGCCTGATTTTTCTAAGACTTTTATCTTGCAGACAGATGCTTCAGGGTCCGGAATTGGTGGAGTGTTGCTACAGGATAATCATCCTATCTGCTATTACATTAAGAAATTGACTCAAAGGATGCAGCGTGCTTCTGTCTATGTGAGAGAATTAATTGTCATTGCGGAGACAGTTAAAAAATGGCGTCAGTATTTGCTAGAACACCATTTCATTATTGAAACAGATCATAAAAGCCTGAAGGAAATTTTGACTCAAGTGATTCAGACTCCTGAACAGCAACATTTTTTAGCTAAACTTTTTGGGCATGATTACTCCATTGTTTTACAAACCTGACAGTGAAAATAAAGTTGTCGATGCCTTATCAAGATAGTATATTACAGAGAGTCAATTTTGTGGTTTGCCTATGCCCATCTTTAATGTGATTGATCATATCAGGAAGGAGTATGATACTAATTATCATTTGAAGCAATTGATTTGGGAGGTCGAACATGATGGAGGTGTAGAGTCAGGATTATCCTACAGAAATAGATTGTTATACAAATATGGAAGGATTTTTTTACTCCCTACTTCAGATCTTATTCCTTTACTTCTTCATGAATTACATGCTACACCTATAGGAGGTCATTTAGGTTTGCTTAAAACCTATAAATGATTATCTGCTGAATTTTATTGGGATGGTCTAAAACAATATGTCATTCAGTTTGTTCAGGGTTGCTTGATTTGTCAACAAATCAAATATTGTACATCTAACCCTGCAGGGTTACTGCAACCATTGCCTATTCCTAACAGGATCTGGGAGGATATTTCTTTGGACTTTGTCACCTTTTTGCCTTTGTCTAAAGGATGTATTGTGATTTTGGTGGTGGTGGACAGATTATCTAAATATTGTCATTTTGGACCTCTTCCTACTCATTACACTGCTCCTACAGTTGCTTCACTGTTTGTGAATATGGTAGTAAGACTCCATGGCATTCCAAGGACTATAGTTTCAGACAGGGATCCTATCTTTTTAAGTTCTTTTTGGAAATAATTATTCGAACTCAGTGCTACTAAGTTGTGTATGGGTACAGCTTATCATCCATCGGATGGACAGACGGAGGTGGTTAATAGATGCTTACAACAATACTTGCGAGGCTTTGTTATGGATTGGCCTACTACTTGGATTAAATACTTGCCTTGGGCTGAGTATTATTTTAATACCTCTTTTCATTCAAGCACTAAAACTACTCCTTTTGAGATTGTTAATGACTTAATGTATTTGAAATTTTAACTATATAGCTATTATCAATTATATATTATAGAATAAATAATAATACTAATTATACTCTATAATAATTTAATAATTAAATTTATTTTATTATTTAAAAGTTGAAATTGAAAAAATAATGGGCCGTCCGACCCGGCACGACCTGACCCGGCCGGCCCGATTAGGTCGGGCCTAGACTGTGTCAGGGTCAAAAATAGTTCATTTTGCACGACACGGCCCGCGGCACGGTCAAACACAGGTTGACTGGCACGTGCACGACTAAACACGGCCCATTTTTCCATCTCTACCCCTGAGTCAAATAAAATTGTGGCATATAAATTAGCGATGGTGAGAGTACCTTTAATGACATCATTGTCATTTTTTGCTGCATTCGCTTCCATGTTGTGCACACGGCCTTGCACGACAGGATTTGCACCTCCTGCTCCCCGATTCTCTCGGTCTCCTGTGGCAATCTGTGAGCAATTTCAGATGAAGGGTCTGAACTGTCCACACTGAATGCATGCGCCATTCAGCCTGCGGCACTCTCCATCGTGGTGACGACCACGACGAGGACATAAGGGCTTCTGTGGTACTTGTGGCTGGCGTGGTGGTGGTGGTAGCTGTCTCAATGGCTGGGCCCGTAAAGGCGCACGGCGTGGCTGTGCCTGAGCTTGATGTGGGGCATCCCTCTGTGGGTACGGCTTGAACGGCAATCACAATGATCGTCCCTTCTAAACGGTCGGCGATCATTTGTTCGAAGCTTGGGCTGCTCTGTTGGTTTAGCTGGAGTTTTGGCCTTGTCCTTCTCCATGCGCATGGCCAATCTCACCGCTTTCTCGAGATCTTCATAATCTCCCAACAGACTTTAGTCTTCAACGCTTGTTGCAGTCCACTAATAAACTTGTTGGCTCTAATACACCCTTCAAATGGCATCGGGCAATACTATTCCAGTTGGATGAATTGAGTGTGGTAGTCTGCCACAGACATAGTTCCCTGCTATAGCTGCAGGAACTCCTCTTGTTTTTCAATGCGCTCGTGCTCAGGTGTGTAACGAGCCTTAAAAGCCTTTTTAAATTCAACCCATGCTATTTCTTCCTCTTCTTGTCCTCTAAACTTGGTGGCCCTTGTAGTCTTCCACCAACCCATTGTAGTACTAGTCAACATGTGTGTGACATAGAAAACTTTGCATCCATCAGCGCACCTCATCAACTTGAAAATGCGGTCCAGAGTCTCTATCCACTCTTTGGCCTTGAAAAAGTGAGCCTTATCATCATACTGAGGCGGGTGTAGCTTCATAAAGGCCCGAATCGTGTCTTCAGATGCCTCATGTCGTGCTCCCTAGTTGTGGCGTCTAGACGCCGACGGACTGCCTCCTGCTTGACCACCCTCAGGTGGGGCAGTCTCATCAAAATGTTCCTCTGATTGTGCTCTAACAGTCGGACCTCTGCCTCGTCCGCGGCCTGAGGCACGGCCTCGATCACGCCCACGTCCGCGACCCGGTTGGGCCCCTATCTCAGGAAGTTGACCCTTTGGACCTTCTGGTACCCCAAGAGCATTCTAGGCCGACCTGGTCACTTGCTTTAGATCCGTTCTGACCGTCGTGGCTTATACTCTAACCATGAAAGAAAATAATACATCAATAAATGATAACTTATCTTAAACATGAACTTGATTTACAATGCTTTTCGGTGAAGGGCGTGACGACTGCTCGATGATAGCACATGAACCATTACCATACTATTCTATACAATAGAACATCAAGAGAGTCCGGACTTTAGGCTCTGATACCATAAATGTAACACCCCAAAATCGACCCCCGTCATGTGACGAAGACCAACCTGAAGACGTTACGGAACGCTATGACTTTGACTAACATGTTCACCATATCTCAGTCAAGAACCGAGACACGACATCGGAAGAAAGAATAATAGAGAAATAAAGAAAAAATAACTTTAATTGTGGAAGTTTGAAAAGTGGCTACATCATCTCTAAGGAATAAAATAAAGTTCTACATCATGAATCTATAAATGCGGAAGAAAAAGAAAAACTAATAAATCTTGTGGTTCATCAGCTGTCTTATCGCCAGAGCTTCGTCAACACCGCCACTGACCTGGTCCTGTGGAAATCAGATACAAGAAAGGAGGTCCTTCCGTAAGCTTTACAGTCTAGTGGGGAATCACATAATATATAATGCATAATATGAATAGAATAATCAGAGGTAAAAGGGAATACTTAGCTTGAACATGAAATGGGGCGTGAGAGCATCATATTTCATAATAAAGAAGATATGTAAATATCATAAATCAATACAATCATATGATGATTGATAAACTTTGAAAGATAGCATGCTTGATAATCTTGACAATAACTTGACTTGTCTTAATCTTGGTTCATATTTAGAAATTCGGGTAACTTTAGGTGCCTTTAGTTCTTGGGGTATGCTGAGCAAATAATACAGCCTTATGCAGGTCAATGGGTGATGACCAAGGGAGCGACCCTTATCTTGATACACCTGGCTTGGACTGACAACCTATTATTCATCTTCTATCTGAACTTATTAATAGCTTTGAAATCTTGTTATTCGTTGTTCAATCATGACATGGGAACGGAAAGGATCATCTTGTGAATTATTCGTTGTTCAATCAGTAGTAGAGTAAATCATCTTGTGAATTCATATTTTGAGTTATGGATGGATCATGAACAAATCATATAGCACTAATTTATTCATTATTATAATACATCAAATAAAAATAGGCAAGATTCAAATCGTGATCAAGAATTGTTGATAAACATGATAAAAAGGGATTACTAGAAATCGGTTGACCGGTTCTAGGAACGGTCGACCGGTGGGATTTGGATCGGTCGACCGATCTGGTCAAATCGATCGATTGGTCTACTCAGATCGGCTGACCGGTGGGTTCAACAATCTGACTCTAGGACGGACAGATCGGTCGATCCATTCTATTGAACAGTCGACCGATCTGGTGAGGCTCAGAGATCGGTCGACCAGTCAAGTCACAAGATTGGGGAATCGGGCGATCGGTCGATGTATAATGAAATCGGCTATGAGATCGGTAAATCGATCGACCGGTTACTCACAAAGACAAAGGCCGGTTGACTGGTCGTCGTCTGAATTGTTTTCAAACACAAAAATTCTTTAAAACTTTGGCATAATAACATCCTAAACTAGTGTCTATCTTCTAGCAAGCGATCAAACATCAACATAACAAAAGGAATCAAATTCAGCAATCAATTAATCAAACATCACAAAATCAAGAAGAAAATAGGGCATGCGTTTCTTGCTTTCATCTTTCAATACATTGGAATCGTGTCAGGGAGAGGATTCAATCTATTCTAAGTTGTGCAAAGTGATTTTGATTCGCCCACCTCTATTCGTGATTAATCCTTGCCTTTATTCGTTAAAAATCCTATTGAACACGCCCCTTGTTTTCCTTCTATTCTTCCTCTCGGCCTCTGTCTGCACAATTCAGCGAAGCACAGTCAGCAACTTCGCTAAGGATCGCAATAATGAGATGCATGCATGAAAGGGAGGAAGAAGGGATCGATCGATCCTGTCGGCTTGCCTCCTGGACGATGCCCAACGCTCCAACAAAATTTCAGGGGCAGATTTCGTGAGGTTTGAGGGAATAAAAAGGGATTACAGCTTGAGAGATTTTATCTATTAGAATCTTCTCCTGATTAATATAATTCTCTATTTTTATCTCTAGTCAGCCTTAATTCCAATTGTAATTTAGATTTGTTTTTGTTTCTTATTTCCTGCTGGTTGTCACCATTTTATTTTATTTATTTATTTTTTGTCGGTGGTTACATATACTATCTAAAATTTTAGGATTAGTTCTTTAAATCTCATTTGAACTATAGTAATTTTTTGCATTTAATATTGAATTGTGAATTTATCGTATGACATCCCTAAATTTTATCGTGATTTGACTTCGGTCTTATCCTGTTAACTTTTTTTTATTATTTTTAATTTTTTATTTATGAAAACATTAAAATACCCTTTCATACATTATTCTCTAAAATAAAATAAAATGATGTTTTTTACAAGTGGGCAATGTCACATATCGTTTTCTAAATATTTTAGTTTCTATAATATTTATATTATTCTTTTTTTAAAAATTAAAATAGAGTACTTCATGAAAGAATATTTTAGTCTTTTCATAAATAAAAAAATAGAAAAATTAATAGAATTATATGGAAGGATGGAAGAAAAATCATGGTGAAATTTACGAATACAATTCATGTGCAAAAATTTTTGGAAACGATGATTTAAGAAAATAGATTTTGATAGTTTAAAGATTTAAGAAAATAATCCAAAAGTTTAAACATCTCTCCCTCCGAACAGCCCCCTCCTTGCGATCAAATGCATTAAGGGGCTCGAGCACCTGAAACAAGTCCTTTCCGGCATCATCACCACCGGTACCTCGCTCGACGCCACCTCATTCCACCACCTCATTCACATCTCCGCCGCCAAACCTCATCAGTCCATCCTTTTCCTCTTCTTCATCCAGTTCCGGCACCTCGTCGACACCGCCTTCTGCAACGCCTTAATAGCCTCCTGCACCAGGTCGAACTGCCGCACCCAGTCGCTACTTCTCTTCGCCGGCATGCTCAGAGCGTCCGTCCCTCCGGATTCCTCCACATTCCCTCCCCTTATCAAGTCGGCCGCGCAGCTGCACCTTCCGTCCCACGGACTGCCGCTTCATGGTTGCGCTTTCAAGTACGGCGTCGCTTCCGGCACAGTCGTGATCACGGCTCTCGTCAGCATGTACTGCGCTTTTGGTCGCTTAGGTGAAGGAAGGAGGTTGTTCGACGAAATGCCTCAAAGAAACACCGTTTCCTGGAACGCCATGTTGACCGGATACGTCCACAACAGGAGGTTCGTGGAGGCCCATGCGTTATTCTCAGAAATGCTGGCTTCTGGCACGGAGCTGGGCGAGGTCACTGTGGTGTGCTCTGTCTGCTTGTGCCCACGTCGGAGCTCTTGGCCAGGGCGTGTGGATTCACGATTATATCAAACGCTGTGGATTGAGCCTCAACGTGTTTGTGGGCACCGCTCTGATTGACATGTATATGAAGTGTGGAGTGGTGGCTGAGGCGTCGGAAGTGTTTCAAGCTATGCGACACATGAATGTATATTCGTGGAATGCCTTCATATCGGGGTTAGCAATGAATGGTAAAGGAGATGCCGCGATGGAGTCATTCGATGCAATGACACAAGAAGGTGTCAGGCCTGATGCTGTAACCTTCTTAGGTCTTCTATGTGCTTGTTGTCACCAAGGATACGTAGATGGAGGTAGAAGGATTTTCTTTGACATGGAATGCAAATTTGGTTTGCGGCCGAAGATTGAGCACTATGGTTGTATGGTTGATCTCCTCGGTTGTGCTGGGCTACTGGAAGAAGCTTCTGAATTAATTAAGAAGATGCCGACTAAGCCTGACGCAGCTATTTGGAAGGCATTGCTTGCTGGTTGCAGAATCCACGGAGATGCTCAGCTAGGCGAAGAGGCAATAAGGAAGCTTCTGGAATTGGAGCCCCATAGAGGAGAAAACTATGTTCTCCTGTCAAATATATTAGCCCGACAAAGGAGATGGAATGAAGTGGGTGAGCTGAGACTGATGATGAGCAAAATGGGGATAAGAAAAGTGCCTGGATGCAGCTCGATCGAGATCGAAAATGTAGTCTACGAGTTTGTTGTCACAAGTCAGGCCAAGATGGATGGCCTGGAAGAAGTTTTTGCAATGCTAGCTAAGATGAAACAGGAACTAATATTGGCAGGTTATTCTGTGGATACTGAATTTGCTCTGTATGACTTGGAGGAGGAGGAGAAAGAGAATTCTCTTCTGCACCACAGCGAGAAGCTGGCACTTGCACTCGGACTAATGAAATCACAGCATGGCTCAACCATAAGGATAGTCAAGAACTTGAGAGTATGCAAAGACTGCCACACATTTTTCAAGCTGGTCTCCAAGCTCTATCAGAGGGAGATAGTTGTCAGGGACAGAAACCGCTTCCACCATTTTGGTGAAGGCGATTGTTCATGTAGAGATTACTGGTGATTGCATTCTGAACGGATGGGGCAGAGGCAATCCCTTTCATCGTTCAAGATTTCTCTACAAACTATGATGCTGCTGGAAAGACCTTTACAGCTTAAAGATTGATGATGGGAACTGATTCCAGATTCCCGGGAAGATCTGAATTTGATCTTCAGGTATCTGAGTGTTTATGATATGGATAAAAGACTTTGATCCCATTCAACCATAGAAGGTAATATTGACGTCTGATACAAAGTGTTCAAATTTGCAACGCACTGCCTGCACCAAAGAGAGGAAGCTTCTTGGATCATATCAAGATTTTTTGGCTTCCACAAACTGGTGGTTGTGGGGATTATTCTAACAGAAGATGCCACCAGCCCACCACAGACTACTTCCTCCCGTCCATCTTAGAACTTTGCGTTCCTATCCGTCCTTATAAGTTGATCTCAAATATCTTTCTTTGGATCAGCTCATTACCTCCGTAGATCAGAAATCGTGACTCTGCAAGGTGCCATCCAGTTGTTTCCAGGAATCCACTCAGTTCAGGTGCCCAATGGAACAGACCCAGCTCCTCTCCAGCGCCAAGGTGGTGGCCGGTGCTGCAAAGTCCACCATCTGCCATGAGAAGGACAAAGTCGACAAGGCCAAGGTCCGCCGCTGCCGCTGCCGACTTGCTCGGTGCCGCAACTCAGTACGGAAAGCTGGAGGAGAAGAGCTATGCAAGCACGTGCAACATGCCGAGAACTATCTGCATCGACACCACCAGTCATCACAACCTGCTCATTTGCGTCTGCAGCTCATCCGGAGAGGGGGTTCAGGGACTACATGAAGATAGCCGGAGTTTTCTTCTTACTGGCAATTGGCAACTGGCAATACATAGAATGGAAATATATATATATATATATATATATGTATAATTCTTCATGTAATAGCTCGGTTGTTTGATTTGATTTTCTTTCTTGAAATTTTTATTTCTTGAGCACCAATGCATCTTCGTTTCCTGAATTAAAATAAAAGTTCTAAATCAGAATCAAATGTTTGAAAGGTCTCAAATGTGCTTTATAAGCTTATTTTACGTTATATATTTTACAGTGTTTTAGAAATACTTATGTATCTAATTTTTTACACAACATTCAAACACCTAAATCTTCACTCTCCTTTTGAGGTCGGTCAACAGAGGTTAGAGTACTTATTATCTAACACACAACTTTTAAACTCATCATTTAATTCATTAAATATAAATAGGAGTGTGTGCATATATATATTATTAGATTATTTTTGGATTAATTTGACAATGCAAAGAATGGCATATAAAGAAAACAGTTATAATCTTCTTATTGGTATACTAAAAAAGGGCACGGAGATCTTAATCACTGAACTACTCAAAGAATCATAATCACCATCAAATTTTCCATTTTGTTCATTTGAACCGATTGAAATGACATTAGTCTATCATATTATAAAGAAACTAACGACCGTTTGATTAGAGAATAAAATCATGTAATATGGTATTCTAAAAAATGTTGAAGTTATTCTTGTTTGATTTGAAGATAATACATTTTAAAAATATAATATTTTATAATAAAAATATTTTATTATAGAGAATTGATGTTTAATATTATAACAACAGTAAAAAAATATTACTATAATAATAATATATTATTAAAGTTAAAACAAAATATAATTAAAAAAGTTGAAAACGACGAAAATTGTATATTCTTTAATTTTAGAGGAATATATATATTCTCCTATTGAGAATAAAAATAATGATTTTACAATTTTTTTAGGTGAATTTGTAATTTTCAAAGTTTGATCGAGATGTCCTTATTCCATTTGATGTTTGGCTTTACTTTAGTAATACTGCGGAACTAAACGCCCCTAAGAAAACAATGAGTATTATTTAGTACTGAATAATGTTATAATTATAAAGGACAAACACATCAATCTTCGTTTCTTATGCCATTCCAACTCCATGTGCACATTTGTCTTTTTCAATTTTCACTTTTCTTCTTTCTCTCTCTTTCTCTCTCTCTCACACACAGTGTGTGTGTACCGAGCTGTTTCTTTGGTCCGGCGCCAATAACACAACCATGAGGACCAATTGACATATCAACTAAGTCCAAATGAATAATTGACATCTTTCATATCACGCCCCACGCCACTTTAGAATTCATGTAGAGAAAAGACAGATCGGTTCCCATCAAAATAATGGAAAAATTGTTGAACATAATTCAACACCTTTTTAGTTTCCTTGTGAAATAAAAATGAAATGTTCAAGTTTTGGGGGGTAATAATAATCAACTAAGATGCATGAAACTTATTATGGACCAAAACAATCATTGAATATGGATAATGCATAATGATTTTTGCGCAAAATACATGATTAAAAACAACCAAAAAATGGTTAATGATAACTCCATGCATCATTTTATTTGCGTGGCAGAATTGCAAGTATACAACTCAGTTGGATTGACTCAAGAATCCAAGGATGAGTGCTACTTTGCACCACTTTCATATTATCCCACAAAAGTTGAACTAATCATATGAATAATTACATTTTCATGATACTCATCCACTAGACAATCATTTAACGACACATATAATATTAAATGATACTACACCATTTTTTTCTTAGCTCGAGTCCAATGGGTCCATGTTATTCCATATTTTGGATCATCTTCAAATCAATAACCAAAATTTCGCGAGTTGATTATTTAATCAAGTTTCACCAATTCCAAAACATTCAACAATGACTCAAAATCCCGCTTTGGCCACAGTTTGATCAATTATTTTAGAGCAAATCAATCATATAAATAATTAGTTAATCTAGGCCTTCAATTCAAATTAAGTGGTAAGGACTCAAGTCATTTAACTCTACCTAGTTTCTTTTGTTCTTAACCCAAGACTCTCCGCATCGAGTTATTGATAATTCATAATTTGATATACTTTTGAGAGTCAAATCAGATCTAACCCAACTTAATTCGAATCGAATCGAGTCCGAGTGATTGGATCATCTGATCATCTAATTTTTTCTTACTATTTTACATTTTTTTAATATAAAAATATTATTTAATATTGATTTTAAAGTATAAAATAAGTTTTTTTAACTATTTAATATATTATTTTTATATTTAAAATATTTTATTTTAATTTTTTAAAAAATTAAATAAAATATAGACTTAAGTTGAAATAAAAAAAATAAAAATTAAATTATCAAATCGAATTGATTCGGATTGAAAAAATTCAATCCATACTTTGATACGATCCAAAATGGTTCAAATCAAATCGAGTAATTAGGTTCACGAATAGACTCCCTACGCTATAAAAAAGAATATGAAAAGCAACACTATTTAAAATATTTGTTTTTCTACTCTCTTCAATAAATTCCGTCAAGTTGCTTTTGTCTCAGTCTCAAATTTTGATATTTTCGTTGGATTAATTAATTATTAGTAACTCTCGAAATAGATAGGTCTAGACCGAAAAATTATTTAAAAATAAACGAAGAAAAAATATTTTAATTATAAAGGAAAAAGATAATTTTAATTATGTCTACATAAGGGGCACTGTGGTCATTTCTGAAGATGGAGCCGATCTGGTAATTGTGTAAATACTCGAGCTGAAGGATCTCTTGGATTCGTTGGCCACAGGGGGGAGAGAGAGAGAGAGAGAGAGAGAGAGAGAGAGAGTCGGAGGGTTTGCAGGAGGAAGCTCTTCGTCTCTCTCCTCTACCACTTCTTTGGCCCCTCTTCCACTCGCCGCTTGCTTCCAGATCCTGTGTTCAGCGGTACTACTCGGTAAGGTATCGCCCCTTTTGATCTTGTCTTCGTTCTGCCTTCTCCTTTCTGTAAAAAATCTAGGCGATTTTGTCTGTATGAGTTCCGATTCTCAGGGACCTTTGAGCTTTTGGTTCTGGTTTGCAGTCAAGATTCCATCTTTTTGGTGCGAACGTGGATGCCTTGCCGCCCCATTTCCTGTTTTGTGGATCCTGTGTTGGATTCTAGCTTGGTTTGCCCTTGATCATGTAGAAAAATGCAGTTTTGGATAAGCGCTTATTCAAGTAGTATATTTCCGTGGAAGAGATATTAATCTATGTAGTTGGTTTGGGTTTTGATCCGGATTTTGAGCAGGCTTTATACTTTTCTTGTTTCTGATGTGGTGATTTGCAAGAACGATCTTGGAAAAAAATGATGTAATGGGATGTAGTTGTTCGACGAAATTCCTGAAAGATCGTTATGCGGATGCATCTAGGGTTGGATCATGCACTTAGTAGATGCCAGTGCCAAAACATTTCCGTTGCATTTGATATGTCACAACCATCCATTTTTATGTTGAACTTGAATTAACAGTTAAAGGAAAACATCATAAATGCTATGCCATGACGTGACAGTTTAATGTTCAGGTTTCAGACAGATAGCATTTCAAGAGTATTATTCAGACTGATGCCTGCTCAGATGTAGCTTCTCTAGTTTCTTGTTTGAATTATCCATGATTTTCCTTGGTGGTTTTCGTTCTTCTTGTGCTTGTTTCAATCACAGCAAAATCTCTAATTTTACATTTGGATGCAAAAATCTTTCCTTATCTTAAGTTCTTTGCAATGCATATTTTTTACTCGGTCACTTTGTCATTTGGCCTGACATTAATTACATTCTTCATTGTCTTGGAGCGTACATCACTGCAAATCATGTCTTTTTCTCTTTCTTGACCATTGCATTAAACCATATAGACATAATGTAGAATCATCAAGTTGAATATTACTGCAAATGATAGTGAAATAAACATTTTCTCGCTGGCGTCACTTTCTTATGGCTAATAACAGTATAACATTGATGTGTTCCTCTTTAAATACTCTTCAAACTACCTATGACATCGGTTTTAGATTATTATGTTTTAAATATAAGAAATGAAATGGTTACCTTTCCTTAATTTCCTCAGGTGTCAAAGAGGTTCTTGGAATCTGGAATAACGCCAATATCGGGTGGCAGGCACAATATCCTGTGTTCTATCTTTCCAAGGAGGTTCTTTGCTAGCTTCATAACCATTTCATCATCATACAATGTGGAGTTTCGCATCAAGTGCATTTGGCGGAAAATCAAGCTCAAAGAGTGCTTCTATAAAGACGAGCATCTCCAATCCAGATTGTTCTGATGATGATATTTCTTCATGCACCAGCAAGGAAGAAGGCTTGGAATGTCCAATCTGCTGGGAGTCATTTAACATTGTTGAGAATGTGCCTTATGTCTTATGGTGTGGCCACACCCTCTGTAAGAATTGTGTCCTAGGACTTCAACGGGCTGTAGTTAAACTGCCTACAATACCCATCCGGCTGCCCCTCTTCATTTCATGCCCTTGGTGCAATCTCTTGTCTTTCAGGCTGGTGTACAAAGGAAATCTTACAATACCCAGAAAAAACTACTTCCTACTTTGGATGGTTGAGAGCAAGAACGGTGACAGGCCAAATTCTCTAAACTCAGTTCGTGGTGAACATCATTCTCTGTGGCCCACAAATGGCAGCATACCTGGAAGTAATGCTTACCAGCACCAGAACACTAGGAGAGCTCCTAGCATGCATGCAGAAAGCTCCAACTCTAATCAACGGCATGCAGGCCGCTCTGGTGACTACTTGAATACAGATAGAATCCATGCTTCCTTGCGAAAGTTTCTGGCTTCCTTTATGCAATTAACTGCCAAGTTCCCACTTGTAATAATCTTTCTCCTTATCGTCCTCTATGCCATTCCTGCCAGTGCCGCTATTTTAGCCTTGTATATCCTAATAACTGTCCTATTTGCCTTGCCATCTTTTCTAGTACTATACTTCGCCTATCCAAGCCTAGATTGGCTTATCAAAGAAATATTCAATTAACGATGCTTGTGAAAAATCAAGTGCATACATGATGTAATGTCTTGGAATCGTTATTTCCATCTTCTCATTGTTCGTGGAGAATGAGATGACCTTGCATCTAATGTATCATGCGAGGCATAATCACCATGGAACCATCAAACGTTTTATTTGGTAACTGTTGATTTTTTTGCATATTTATGTTTGAAGATGTGGTTTATGAGTTATTGTGTATGACCATTTTATTTCTGGTTTTGGTTCTGGTTCATGAATTGTAATTGCGTATCATTTGTTGCCTACTTTTGTTCTTATCTGTCTATTGCCTCTTTCTTTTGGATAACGAGCAAATTGAACTGTTTTGTTTCGATATAGATTCCTTCGTCAGCGTCTTCTTTTTGTTTTTGCGAGAAAAGTATCTCTTTTATTTGCCAATACCAAAAGGTGGCATTTTCTGATTTAAAAAAATTGGAATTTAACTATTTTCTCATTTTAATTAGATTAATTTTATTTTAAAATCCACTGACATGATCATTCTAACTAGTGATGGGAAGGTGCGCCCTTGAATTTGAAAAGGGTAGCTGATCTCTTCAGTTGTTTTTGTGAGAAAAGTATCTCTTTTATTTGTCAATGCAGAAAGAAGGCATTATCTGACAATTAGAACAAAGTTTCTCCTCTGTTGGCTATTCAATCTTCTCCCAATGGCGAGCAATTTTGCTCTTGGTACAAGACTGTCCATTAAAATTTGGATTTAATTATTTTCAAAATTTCCTTTCGATGATTAAATTTTATTTTGTAATTCAATGGCCAATAAACATAGTCATTCTAACTAGTGATATAAGGTGGGGCCTTCTCAAGTAGTCAAGATTGAGATTTTACATAAAATTGGAGGGAGGTTATAAGATCACAAGATCGGATTCGTAAGATTTTACCTATTAATAGAAAATATTAATAAATATATTTTTTTATAATTTTTCCACATTTAAATATTAAATTACACTTTAGTAAATCATTTTTATCAATTCTTAAGCAAAATTGATATCAAAACACACAAAAAATAAAGATGATATATTAAACTTCATCTAAATTATTTTTTATTCTCATAATATATTTTTAATTAATATTTAAATTATTATATTAATCATATGAGATCGCATAAAATCGGACAAGATCGTAAGATCACGTGACCAAAATTAAGATCGTATTAAAATTTTACCCATAAGATCCGATCAAGATCAATAAATGACAGTAAGATTATAAAATCATAAAATCGAAATGGAGAACTTAACTACCTTCATCCTTCATATTTGAAAAGGGAAATTCTTCACTCTAATCTTTCCCCATCCTCCCTTTGTCAAATACAAATGGGGGTGGGGTGGGATGGGGAAAGACGCCGTCCTTTTTTTATTTTGTTAATTTTGAATATATATGAAAAAAATGTTGACCGCTAAATCTTTCGACATTAGATTGCAAAAATAAAATTGGATAATCGAATTGTAAACGAGAATACATTTGAATGATTGTTACTAAAATTTATTAATTAAAATCGTGGTTCTTTTGAATTGTTTTTCTGCTTCACAAGCTTTTTCATTTCACGCAAACAAAAAATTTATTATAAATAAAACTAATTTTATAAATTACACTTCCAAAGTAATAAAGTAAATTATTTTCATATTTATTTTTAAAGTTCAATTTAAACAAGTACACTCTCAATATGGACTAATCAATTACTTTCTAAAAGGTTTATTTGGATTGAAGATTTGAAGAGCATGATGTAATATGAAGGAATAGGATTAGATAAAATATTGTTCGGTTATATATTTTTTTATTTTAACTAGAAAGGGGTGGGGTGGAATAACTAAATCTTTCGTACATGACATTTTTCGTTCCACTAAACTGGTGAAATAAAAAGGAATAAATAATTTTAAATTAAAAGAACTCCTTTCTTATTACCAACCATAATATCAAATTAAACATTCTCTCCTCTCTCTTTCACTACATTGTTAAATTATCTTTTTCTCTCATATGAATATTATATTAATAAAATATTTTTATTTATAATTATTATTTTTTATATATTTCTCACATTTTTACTTTTTAAAATAGATGAATAAAATAGTTCAAAAAATATATTAAAAATAGAAAAAATAGGTGGAACAAAGACAGAAGGGAAAAACGAAAGAGTAAAAAAATAAATAATTATTACTCATTAAAACAATTTATATATAACAAAAAGTATAAACAACTTTAAGTAAATAAAATTTTTATCATTTTTTATAATTTAATATCCAAACATAAACTTTAATGACACACCACACTCTACCTCATCTCTTACTATATCGCCTCATCTTACTCTTTCATTAATTAATTGCTACTCAAGAGCCTAGGGAAGAAAAATGAATTAGTTTGTACTAATCATTGTGCCAAGAGGTTGTGACATGAGAACTATTATTCTTCTGAATTTCTAATGCTAAATCTGTACTTTTGGACTCCAGAAAGACGCACTCCGGGGCAGGGTAGAACATTTCTTCATCTAGATCTCAGTCTTTTAGCATGTCATATTGTAAGCAGGTTTGGTAGAACAAGCACGAAACATTCGTGAATCAGAGACCAGTACAAGTCATTTGAACTACACATAGATGGGTGTCGAATATTACAAACATCACACATTCAATTAAAGAATGTAAAGAATGCAGACGAAACTACTTCGACCTCCACCAATTTATATGACATGCAGCTTCCGATCATCCGAAGATTCAACTGGCACTATTGGAGGTTCACCGTTTGATGACTCGTCGAGATGGATCTTTGCGTACTCATTCACTATCCCCATCTGTTTCCTGCATAGATCCTCTCTCCTCTCCTCTTCAGCTTTCTCCACCTTCTCCCTGGTCATTGTGCTAACATCCCCAGCTGCTTTTACTACCATCCCTAATGCATTAGAAAACCATGACGCACCAGTTGACACATAACGGTTGCTCATTATGGCTGATCCTGCATTTGTGGCTGTTTGCTCAGCTGCAGCAAGGGCAGTCTTTGTCTTCTCAATTACTTGGAACCGTTCGTCTACCTCCCGTACTTTCTCGCTGACCATGGCGGTTCCGGTAGTTATCTTCTCAGTCAGCCCCATTCTGCGATCCAGAGATGATACAGTTGCTGAAGCATTGGATAGCAACTGGTGGCGCTCGTCGAAGGATTTGGCTCTATTTAGTACATCCTTGCCAAGAACAAATCCTTTGGCTAGCATGCTACTCATCACATCTTCTGCCTTCTTTACTGCCTCATTGGTAGATGAATGTTCCATGCCCTAGAAGGAAAATTTCAGGTTCAAAAGGAGAAACATCTGGACAATAGTGTCTTTAACAAACAAAGTGTATACATCAAATTTCATGTGCTAAACCTTTGGATCATAAAGACATAGAAGTAGATTTTGTTTTATATGCAAAGAGAGTTCAAGATTTTCGTATGAATTATTATTCACCAAGGAAGTTCTTTCAGTTCCTGTTGGCTAAAGAGGAAACATTTTTCTTTGTGTTGGATAGGAACTTCCCATCATGGGCATTAACCACTAAATACATGCAAACCAACGTTGGTTGGCTCAATTGGTAGCAAGGTTGAGTCCCAAGTGCTCCCTGGGTGCGAGCAGCCCTAGGTTCCATCACATTGGCCTGTTCTATCTTCCCGGTTCCGAATTAGTCGGGTGCTAATAACCCTGAATACTAGAGGCCTCCCGTAGATCTGAACCGACATCCAAAAAAAAAACCACTGAATACATGCAAAGCCATGCACACACATGGTAGCTGTCTGTAACTGCATGCGTGAATGAATAGTTCAACTGAGTATACTATTCAATATATAGAATAGTACATGTCACTGTTGAGATTGAGATGAAGTGCGTGTGTTGTCTAGGGATGGCACCCACCTCCAATCCGTCCGCATCCACATTCCCAATCCCTGATCCCCAAGGCTAGGCTAGTTCTATCCTCACTCCTAATCCCTTCGGGTCTTTCCCCGCGGACGGTCGAATCCCCATCATTTATTATAAAATAATTAACAATTACAAAAGATAAAACAATCATTTAAAGAATAATAAAACAATATATATTAAATCATTCAAATTTAATTAATTAACAGTAATACAACACCATATTTTATTATACAATATTAAGAATCACATAATATTTTTTAAAAAAATAAAAAAATGAAATTAGTATCAAATTACAAAAAATGATAATAATTTGGGGACCAGGAACCTGCGTTGCCCCGATCACCAAAGTGTCCCCCGGGGCCACTTTTGCCCTCATCCCCATACCCCCTCAAAGGAAAACCCCCGAGGGGGCCCTGATAGGGGATTCCCCGCGGGGACCCACAGCCCTCAGGGATTTTTTCACCCCTGGTGCTGTCTAATATGCCAGAATCCCACAAGAGGCTTGTGGTAGTTTGAAGTGTGAACAAGAGACCTTCTTCCTTATGTGTTTAAGGTCAGTACCATCGGAACGTGGAACAGCCTTTGACAGAGTAATAATTTCCGCTGCAAGATTATCCTATATACCTATGCTATATTCAGAATAACTCATCAATGTCGGTCACCGATACGAGAAGGTAATATTGTTCATGTAACTAATGCTTAAACAAATAAAGTAAATAGTTTCATTTTGAAATGCTCATACATCATATACACTCTAGATTGAGTAAAAAAGAAACTCATGTGCAGAAAAATTGTAAGTAAAATTCAGTGGGAATTAAGTAGTAGCTTTCCTTAACTACAGTTGCAAAAAGTTACCAAAGAAGTACAGAACAAAAAGTTCAGGCTAAATTACACAGATGTGAATCATCCTAGACCGGAAAGAAGTTGAAAGATAATAGAGAAATTACAGCACAGTTGGAAACATCATGCTGAATGAAATGAATGTAGTGATGGCTTTGGTTGTAAGTTGATTGTGACAACAAGAAAGGTGCATATCAGAAACCTCACTAAGCTATTGATCTTTGTTTTATTTTAGTCTTCAACATTGTTTTGTAGCAGCTCGGATTTCATAGTTTACTTATTATATTTCATTACATGATAAAAAATTTGAAGAACATGTCATCTACCTCATTGTAATATCTCTTACCACTTCTTTACATGGCACACCATGAACATAGGATGGGAAGACTTACCTGTGTGTTTCTGTAAGCTTCAAGAGGCAATTGGTAATATTCAGCAGGTGTTATATTAACAGTTCGATCGACTATAGTGGCACCCTGCATTAACATACAAAAAAATGATGCATCTGAATTTTTTCGAAATCTTGCATAAAAAATTATAACAGAAAGAAGTTGCACAAAAAATGAGCAACCTATAATTTAACTTCAACTTACTGTGAGGAGCATTGCAGTTTCTGCTCCCTGAAAGTCCTTAAAAGTAACATAAGCAAGCTGAGACATTTCTGATTCACTGTCAAAATAGAAGTCCATTGGCAAAAAGATTCCTATATATGCATGTACCAAAGTGTGGAGGAAAAGAATCAAACCTTTGCATTTCCACATAAGCGATATCCCCAGAGAAGGAAAAGAATTCTTGAATGTCTCTCTGATTTGCAGACAATGAAATATTGCTAACTTTTACTGTTCTTACCTGCCAAAAAAAGAAAACATATAAAAAACTGTAGTCCAAGGCTAAGCAGCCTCCCACTTTCTTTTGAATACTGTAATAATTCCAGTATTTAAGGATACACCATATTTCAGTATTAAAGCACGAGAAGATAACAAGCCATGCCTATAGAACATAACACCCAAGGGATCTGCTAGTACACTACTTTAGCAAAACCAATCAGATAACTATACAGCTGATGGAAGAACCAAAATAGTAAACCATACAGTATGATAAAAGTTTGATGCCTCCTGAAATTCTATTTACTGGTCATTCGTTAGACAATCAGGTCACTTTGGGACCTCCCTAAGAAAAATGGTCACTTTGATACATCATGTTGACTATCAAGACTAAATCAACCATGAGGATGAAAAAAATTGGCATCACTACTATCAACTAGTGATTTACAATTTAGTTCTGACTCTAACATCCGAGACATAATACTCCAATCTGGTGAAAGAGGCAATTGAGGATCCACTTCAGTCCTCATATGCAGTGGTCCAATAGGACGTGCAACAACATGACTATTAGGTGCTTCTATGTTGGAGGAAGCAAAAAGACCAACCAACGCAACCATTAGGACAGAAGAGAAATATATCAAAACAACCCGAGTTTTCCAGAACTAAAAGAGATACTAACTACATATCTCTATTCATTGCTTTTCGGGTGCTAAAGCCAAAGGAAATGGGATAACTAGCTTCTACGATGATTTTCAAATGCTAAAGCTGGATAGAACCAAAGGAGTTATCAACAAATACTGACCACACTCTAGGGGCATTTGAAAACAGTTTTATCATTACTCATTGTGCACAATTTTGATTTCAAGGTTCAGTGTTACTATGTTAGCAAGGATAAACTTCAAGTACGATGTTAGCTAACTATCCTCCTCTGCTAATGCCTTCAACACAATTTGTCATGTGACTTCTGTAAACGAGGCTCAACTCTTCATTTTTTTCTCAAAATTTGAACATTAGTTCCACTCTAACACAACTACTTATCATCTTTCCTCAAAACTGAAGTTTGTAAGATGGGCTATCTCTTGTATTTCTACCATGAAGGAGCGGAATCAGATAAGAAATAAGTTATCAGTGACCAATCTTCAGTTGGATGCAGAAAGCAAAGACGTTGGGCACTTCATTTGTAAGAAAGGGATCAACTAATTATATCTAGGACAAATAGCAACGCCAATGAAACAGATAAAGATTAACCTTTATTTCCCATTTATTTCCTTGATGAACAAGTTGTGAAATAACTTGTGGAGACAATTTTTCTTTATTTCTGGAGCTATTGTCATGTGCTGAATCATCAAATAGTACACCAATGGAAATGATGAGATATGGCATGTAAGGTGAAGTCCTGTTTAATATGGAAGATAACAAAAGTCGAGAAGTTGTATACACAAAAATAACATCATGAGGGGTCCAAATGCACGTAAAGATGAAACAGCCTGGCAGTTTATAAACTGACAGTTCCGCTGACCACCCAAAGCATCAAAGTTAACAATCTGGACACATATTAAACATTCATCAACATTTCAAATACTCTTGGATGTAACCTTGGCTACATTCAACCTTCACATTCTTCATACACACCAACACATGGCAGAACAATAAGGAATGCCATCAGCCACGCTCATATCAACCGAAACCCACTAGTACTAGATTATCAGAGAAACACTGCAAAACTGTTTCCATCCAGGATTCTCCACATCTATCCAAAATCCAACAACAACAACAACAAAGCCTTATCCCACTAGGTGGGGTCGGCAAATCCAAAATCCAAAATCCAACACACTTTGTTATATCTAAACCATTACGAAGTGCCTTCGCCGCCCCTTATTTGGGCCCAAAAAAAAAAAAACCGCACTGGGGTCGAAAAATTCTACAATCAACTGGTAACATGAACTGCTCTCCAGTTTCTTTCCATGTGGCGCCGCCTCAACTCAAACCACCGAGCGGATTCCCGATCAAAGCTCCCAAATTATACCCGGATACAAACCATTACCGTCATATCACCAAAGATAACTCACCCAAATTACCACAAGGAAAAAAGGAAAAAAAAGGATTTCGATTCGAATCTTTATTTTATCTCAGATCACGGAATCCGGGATCGGATACAAGGAATCAATCAATTCGTAAAGCGAAGCAAGCATCAAAAGTTTCAGATCTTAACACACACATCACGTTTCTATTGCAAAACAAATCCATCGAAGAGTAAATCTCCACAAAATAATGGAATAGGAGCAAATCTACTCACCGACATTTCCGCAAGCTTCGATTCGGATCTTTCTGGCGATCTGAGCGGCGAGATCGATTGATACGAGAGACGATGGAGACGGCGGAGGAGGAGGGAAGGAGGAGAAAAAAAAAACAAAAAGAGGAGAAAAAAAAAATGAGTTGCACTGAGATTCGTGCGGGCGCTGGGGGATCTCACGGCACGAAGATTAGAGCGCGAGGTGTAAGGCCGAGGGATCTCCAGATCCCCGTCGTGGCCCGCTCGACGGGTTCCGAGGCCAAAACGAATACCCACCAAAAGCGCGTAGAATTCTTTTGCCCCCGTTGGCTCGTAGCAAAGCAACCGACAACACCTCACCCCTCGCCCGGACCGGGTCATTTTTTTTGCTGTCGGTCTTTTCTTTTTCTTTTTTTATTTCTTAAATATCCGATGTTAAGAATTATTATAGAATGATATTTTTCTAGTTAAAATAACGACTTCAGAGGTCAAATATGAAGTTATTAGCATTTGTCCAACTATATGAGACACAATTCTACTATTTAATTTTCTATTATTTTATTTTGATAAAAAAAGAAGACTATGGAATATTTATAAAAATTAGTATGATAACTCACGCGATGCATAAAGGACACAAAATTAAACATACATTTTAATTATAAGATAAATAATTTTATTTTAATATAAATTTTATAGACTATCAAATTTTTTTCTCGCCTTATTTTTAAATCTATTACGTTTTCTTTCATTTTTAATTATTTTTTATTCTATCTTTGTTCCCCTTAACTTTGTTACTTTGTTAACATATATTGTTTAAATTTTTTATTTTATTGATGTTCATTTACATATGACAATATAGAAACATCATGACTTATCTTTTCAAACTATATATCTTTCTAATTTCGATATAATATAAATATAAATAGCGATTGATATCTATATTTTTCTTAACAATATCATATCTTAGAATTAAATAAATATTATTTATTTTAATATTTAACAATGTCTATTATTTTGCTTTTTTATTTTATCTATTTCATTTTCTATGTGACTATGTAAAAACGTCATATTTGACATGCTATATATATGTAAAGGTATATAACATAAATAAATTAAATTATTATATATCATACTAAAATGACTGTTAACATTATTTAAATATTTTAAATCTTATATGTGGCTTAAGGAGATAGTTCCATGGGTCAACTTCTACCTTTCCATTTAATTATATATGCATTATACATATATATATATATATATATATACATATATATATATATATATATGTATGTATTTATATATATAATGTAGAGATTGATGAAGAAATGACAAAGATGATAATGATATGTAAATTCTTTTGTTACATATATCTTTTTATAATTTATAGCAATTATATTTTGTTTTTTTTATTTTTTAAAAAATGTCCACCACAATCCATTCACTTCTTAATTAAGTATATATTTTAAAATATATATTTAATAGTTATAACTTTCTTCCAATAATACATATAAATAATTATATTTTTCATTCTTGAAAATTAATTAATATTATTTTTTTATCATACATGATCTAACTTTATTAAATCAATTATCTAGATCATATTACATGGCTTCATGATAGGGTTACATCCAACTTTTAACTCTCTTTAAGGTGTGTGTATATATGCATGTTATGCATGGACTAAATATAGATAATGATTGAAGTTAAATATTTTATCTAGTATAACTAAAAGTGTATATTTGGTGTTGTTAGCATTTATTTTAATAAGAAATATAAATAATATATATATTTTTAAATATTGTTATTTGAGTATGGATGGTCATAAGTTAATTCCATGCAAATCCTTACCTTGGTTATACCTTTTTTATAATATTTTAATTTTTAGTGTTTGATAATATTTACGCGAGGAACTAAAAGAATATATGATATATTTATATAAATTAATATTTAGTTTATTCATGTTGTCATTATAGATATACATAATATATTTTTAAAAGTAAGTTTAAAAAGAATATTTTATGTATGCCATTTATCCCTTTCACCTCTCAAATATAACATGGAATATTATTAATACATAAATTTATCTTTTTTTATTTGTCGTTTGGATTGATTTTGAATGAAACAATAGGAATATATTTTATTCTTTATAATAAAATATAGATATGAAATATGATTGTTATATTTAACTTCTATATAATTTAACATTAGAATTTATTTACAATTTTTTATTTCATTTTGCGTCATATGCTTCTGCCTTTAGGTCTTAAAACTTATTGATATTGATTGACTTAATCCAAAAAGATAGTTATAAAATTTGTGAATTGTTCTTGTTTTATAGCCCATCTTATCTATTTCATATTATAAACTTCAAATGTGAGATTAAATTAGATAGTTGAATATGCTTCCATTTTAATTTTATCTCATTTCATTTATATTTGGAAACCTTTAAATGTGGAACTAAAAGCATATTTGCTAGATAGATACAAGAAATATTAATTTTATTGCACACGATCAATTCTCATTCATAATAAATTTTAAAAGTATTTATAATTATTTAATATAATTTTATTTCATATGTGGCATTATAAGAGTTTTTCATTTGACAACTTCTACATATAAATTATAACTTTATTCTGTTATAAATATTTTATTTTTATTATAAAGGAAAAACAATTTTGAAATTATAAATTATATTATATAGGGAGCATAGATATTTACTCAATATTAATCAATATCATCGTGATATATATTAATTATGAATATAAATTATTTTATTTATTATTATTTAACATAACTAACATACTTTATATACTTTCATTTAAAAAATAATTTTAATGATACGTAGCTTAATGAGATAATGATACTTAGCATCTTCTATCTTTTCTTTTATATAAATGTATAAATATGGATATAAATGTGTCAACTTCAATAAGCAACAAAATATTTTAGCATTAAATGATGTGATACTCATTGACAATATGAAGTTTACCATAGTAATAATTTTATGAATATTAATTTATTATGATTATTATCATAATAAAATAATATTGATGATTTTTTATCAATAATAAATATAATTATTATTATAAGATCAAAGATGCAAGTTTTTAACTTAGACATCTTACACTTAAATATCTGCACATGCTCTTCTATATTTGAAAAGACGTAAAGTATACTACTATTTTGGAAGCATCATTTATTCATAGCTACAAATATTAAATTTAAAATATGAATACACACACATATATATATTCATAATAAACTTTTGAATATCATGATGATATTATAGTAAAATATTTTTTTTATCACGCACATGCGAGAAAGCATGCACACATTCTTTTATTTTGAAGAGAAAGTAGAACGTGCTTTTGCAATATGCACCATTGTATCCTCTAGATCGCAATATTTATATTTAATGTAGAGAATATAAAGAAATAATAATTAAATTAGAAACCACTCAATAACAAATTTTTATAGATATTATACTATATCTTATTTAAATACTGATAGAATATATAAATAATATGTATAATTTACTTATTGTTAAGTATCATTGATAATATAATTAGATAATAATTTAAATAATAACTAACTAATTGACTTTTTTTATAGATGATTACGTATCTTATATCATTTTTTTATAACTAACTATCCAATAATAATAAAATGATTATTTTGTTTAATAAGCTAAAATGATTGATATGCATATATCTTCTATATCATGATAAAATAACATGATAACACTAAAAAATAACTATATACAACTAAAGATTATTAGTATAAACAATATGTGATTAAAATATTACAAAAATATTTCATTTATTTCATATGTTATTTGTTATCATATTATTGTTTACATATTTTTTTCATTTATAGTAGTTTACATACCTACATACATACATAAATGCACACACACATATTTAAGATATATAGTATCATAATAATATATTTAAAAATTTGATGATACCCATATTAATCATCAATGAATATTATCGTTAGAGTATGAAATGCATGTCTTTGACTTGAACTTCAGATAATGACATATATTTTTTAGTCTTTCCTTGTATATACAAATTATAACATTTAATATTTTTTATTAGATGAAGAGAAATTATATATAAGTAATTTTTTATCACCCACAAACTTATATTTTTGGATCCACGCATATTCTTCGTCATCAAAGAGGACATCAAGTATGAAAATATAAAATAAATGCCCCTTATAATATTTAATATTTTTATTACATGAGAGAAATTATATATAAGTAATTATCTTGCAACATTTAATATTTTAATTAGATAGAGACAAATTATGTATAAATATTTTTATCACGCACATATCTATATTTGTAGATTCGCGCACATTTTTTGCTTTCAAAGAAGACGTGAAGTATGCAAATAAAATTAAAAGTCCCTCTATTTAGAGTTACAAATATAGAATTTAAACGTATAAATAAAATAATATATTTTCTAATAACTAACTTGTGAGTATATAATTAAAATATTATTATTTTATATATTCAATTTATGAGAGCTCTGATATTTTCTACCAAACATAGAGAAAATATTAAAAATTAGAGAAACTTCGTTACGTTCATGAACTGTGTGCTATTGCTTTAGTACTACATATACTCAGGGATCTACAAATACAAGTAATTGAGATGGGATGATTTTTACATGTAAACAATAATCACTCAATAAATTTTTGGATGATGTCTTTTAAAGAGTTATAAATTTTTTTCAAAGCTTAGAAAAGCGTTCTTTCCGTTTCTTCCCATAGCGGCCTAATTTAACACAATAATACTTTTATAAGAAAAAAAAATATGAATACTAGATTGATCATGTTAAATGTTCAAAAGTTTAAGATCAAACTTAAAAGGAAAAAAAATCAACTTTCTTTTATATCGTAGTAACATGTTATTATATTGCAATTCAGAATACTTTAATTACTTTGTATTGAAGTTCATTAATGTAGGTTAGTTAGTTACGTTTACATCCAACTACTGCACTAAAATAATTTAGGTAACAAGAGTATAAGAAAAAGAATAACGTAAAACTAAAAGAATGCCATTTAAAAAATAAAGTGTTGAATAATATAAAAAAATTTCTACTATTTATTTATTTTTTTTATAAAAATCCAATTTTTAGTTACGATATAATTTTTTATTTTTTTCAAATAGATTTTTTTTTCAGTTGAATAGATTTTCGAAGGATTTAATGACCGTCTGCCAAGTTGGGCGATGGTCCTCCCAACTACACTCATTCTTCGGATGCGACTTGAGGGTCGATGGGCGAAAAGGCAACTTTCGCGAACAGGCAGCAGAGCCGAGCATGTGTTGATGGCTTGTTCACCCAATTCGTCCGTTCGAAGAAAGCCCGTGAGCCATTAAAAAAAACAAACCTGTGTGAACGTGACGCCCTAGAGAAACAAATTTCCGAGTTCGCCATCCGCGCGATAGAACTCGTCCGTGAAAGTAGTACAAACATCTTGGACTGAAAGTAATCCTGATCGTAGATTTTATGGATGCCTTTTTTTAGGAGTGAGTCTGGGTCTTAAAATAAAATGATACTTTTTTATTATATTATAAGTAATCTATGTGTATTTGACTATTATTTTTTTACTAGGAAGAATGAGCATGCTACTACTTTAGATGGATGCCTTCATTTTTGCAATCACGACCTACTCAAGTGATTAATGGCTTATTACACAAGACTAAAAGGTTAAAATTAGTGAATCAAATTGAAGATGAGATTATGAATAATAGGGGCCGAATTGAAGATGAACTTATGGTTAATAGGAACGGTTTCAATTTGTTTTGTAAAGTTTTTATTGTAATTCTTGGTGTTATAGCCATGTTAATCATGTTTATGTGACAAGTAGGATGGTTAATGTACTTCAACATAGTTGGTGCTGTGGTTTCCTTCATGTTTATGTGACAAGTATGATGGTTATACGTAATAGTTGGTGCTATGTTTCCATTTATATTATTGCCTCTTCTAGTGAAAAAATTGTGGAGGAGAATTTATCATCACATATACATGTAATGTTGTATGTTGCATGTTTTGCTCTACGATGTGTAAAGTAGTAAGTTTTTTTTTTGCATGGGATGAGCTAATGTTAAATTCATCATGATAGTTTCTATAATAATTATTTCCTTCATATTCGTCACGATAGAGCTGGTTTTTGAGGATGTCATGCTGCGTTTCATAGCAATGATCCTTATATAGAGGATTATTATCACCAAGCAAGCATTGTAAGAACCAAGGATAATGTAACAACCTCTTTTTAAATAAGAGTATTTAAGTACTTTGGAGAAAACCCTAAGAAACCCCAGGCTAAATTATATAAAAAGCTCCCAAACCCTCTCTCTCATCTCTTTTCTTATTTCTCCCACATGACAGCTACAACCACGAGGAGGAAAAAAAGGAGAACAAGGAAGAAGAAGAGGACAACGATAAAGAGGACATGGACAAGGGAAATAGGATCAATGAAGAAGAAAAATATCAAAGTCCTAGGTATGTAAAAGGGATCCAACCACTCTCTCGTCTCTCAATAGTTTGTTGAGAGTTTGAGGGCACCTTATCCTCATAATAGATTGTAGTTGAGGGTTGCATGAACACATTAATTAGATCCAAATGTTTCAGATGATGATCTATTATTTATTATGTTGGGTTATTTTCATAAATTACCCCTAAACTATTGCGATTTTTCACATCTAACTCCAACTATGAACTTATTCTTTTGGATCCCTAAATTATCACAATTTTTTCAATTTGATCATTCCAACTTTTATCAAAATTTTTGTTAACTTCGTTATGAAAAGTCAAAGTTACCCCTCCATTCCTAACACATCAATAATAATAAAAAAGTAGAGGGGGCTATCAATGGCAACCTTCACCGGTTGGCGTGCACAAGGGAAAGGGGGGGGGGAGGTCACCGACCGACCCCCTCTTTCCCCTGTGCGCACTGGCGCTTGCGCGCAGGGGAAAGGGGGGGGGGGGGGGTCGCCCCTGCGATGCGACTGACGACGGTTGTCGGTCCTATGCATGCTAGCGCTTTCCCTACACCGGTCGCACCCCATGACCCCATCTCTAGCAGATGTGCCTCTACATCGTCGTCAGAGCCATGATGCACGAGAAGTCATGCATTAGTTTAGGTCATTTGATTAGTATTTTAGAATGTTTTTATGTTTAGAAAAGGGGAGTTTTGATTTATTTTTATACAATTTCTTGTAGATTTGATTTCTATCTGAACATGAAAATTATTCATGGCAGGATATAAGAAAACATCAAAATCAAGACAAGAAAATATCCAAAAACACCTCAGAAGACTGTCACAGCCATGATAGAAAAATCTTGCAACCAAAAAATTGTCCAAGTCACTGTCACATTTTTAACATCTGTGACGTAAAGATTCGCAACTAGAAAATTTTCTAAGTCCTTGTCACAGTCGTGACAGAGGCTTTCACGACCATGACAACGGACGGTTAGGTGATTTTAAAGCCATCTTTATCCACTTTTTTTCGATAGAAATTTGATTTTCTTCCTTTGGGGAACGAGAAAATCTATAAAAAGGGGTAGAAGAGCATTTGGAAAAGGATCTCTAGAGCATAGATCCGAAAACCTAGAAAGAGGAGAAGAGTGAGAACAATAGTGAAGCTCTGTCGGAAACTCGAGAGAACACGTGCACAATGGGCACGAGTTCTTCGTTTTCTTTTCTTACTCTTTTTATATTAGATTTGATGTTATTCTTCAATAGATTTTTCTTTCGCTAGGGTCATCTTAGTTGAACCCTATTTGTGTTTTGGAGTCTTTCTTAATATTAGTTTAGTTTGAATCTTAATAGGTATTTAATGCTTTCCTTTGATTCCATGATTTATTATTTAATTTCTATCTGAGAAGAAATAATTATTTTCGTAATAGTTTATAGAATCGATCTTGTTCATTGCATGCCGTAATTAGAAAAATCAAAAGAGACATGATTTGTGTAGTTATTAAAGTGACTTGAGAAAGCCCTTAATATTAATTCCGTTTTAATGCATCTTATGATTAATTAGATAAGTTAAAAACTGAGAGGATTAATTTATTTTAATTATTCTCAAGATAGCAGTTAAAGCTTGAAACATTGGTTAATTAATTTTGAGAATTCACTTTGTCATTGATTCAACTAATTCTACGTTGAGAAGATCCCTTGCATTTTAGTGGTGATAATTAGATGCTCTAATCATCAAATCCTTATTTATCATGGTGATCATTTCTTTTATTTTTATTATTTTATTTTTCTCACTCTTGAAAACAAAATTTTTCTTAATATCTCAAGTAACAAGGTTAAAATAGAATTTAAGTTATTAGTCGTCATCGTGGGAACGATAACTCTACTCATTCACTTTATTACTTGAGCGACTAGTGCACTTGCTAGCGTTTGCTATCATTTTTATATGCATCAAGTTTTTGAAGTCTGCCGGGGACTATGTTTGATAACTTTTATCTTTATTTCACTTGTTATTTGGGAGATTTTATTTTCTATTAAATTCCACTTATAATATTTTTTCGTTCCTATACTTTCACGTGTTCTTTTGTTTGTGTGAGCAGTTTAGAGATATCTTCAAGAGTTCAGCATGATGAGAAAACTGAAGAACATGGGAGATTATTATTTAGAAGCACATAGAAAGATGATTGAGGATAACAGAGTACAAACATCTCAAATTGCAAATAATAGTATCCAACTAATTCCCATGGTACAAGGAAATTATGTAATTGAAGATATGATGTTAAAGTTTATCACCACCGCCGAAAAAAAATTCAACTTCAAGAAATGGCATTTATGAAGTTGCTAGGACAAGTAGAGCAATTGAATGTTGAGATCCAAATGAAAAATAATGTTCCTCCACCCATCCACTCAGAGTCAAAATCCAACATCGAGAGTGTCAATTGATCGACGTCATAGTGAAAAGATTCACCCTATAAGATTAACTCATCAGCAATCTACAATCATAGTTGGCACAGTTGAAGGATCAACAACCAGTTATTATTTCGTCTTCTCCTCAATCCCCAAATTTTAATGTCAAGTTTGATATCTTGCAGGCAAAATTTCAAGCATCGGAGAAAATCGTTGAAGACTTAGCCTTATACCACGAGGGACAATATTGTGGATACCTCTGCACCCATTATTTGCCCATGTCATTTGCAATATTTCAATCTAGGAAGACGGAGGCCAAGGAAAAATTATCATCAGAAAATATGGACTACTCAATGGAGAGTCAAGAAGACTAGTGAATATATCATGGAAGATGGACAAGTGCAAAGAAGAAACCCGCTTTCAGAAAATTCAAGAACCATCCCATCATTACCTCAAAGGCATCACAAAATTCTCTGCATTGGAAGTCCAAGGACCAAGCTCCACATAAAGATCCAAGTAATTCATTCAAAGTGGAGGATCAATGCCTCGAGCGTTACATTAGAGGAAAGATGGAAAAAGGTCACTTCGAGTCCCTTCCAAACACTTGAGGTAACCAAAGGGTAAAAGTCACTATAACTTAGAACTACACTCTGAAACCTTTGTCCTCTTACTTTTTAGCATTAGTGTTTGAGTTATTAGTTTAATTTAGTATCTGCATTAGAATTATAAATTTTTGTTTGTTTTTGGTTAGATTTGCTCCAGGGAAGACACGATCATGACCATGCCTCTATGATGTAACGACCGTGACATGATATGAAGGTGCATAATGCCTGCCCCGACCGTGCTACTCATGTCACGACTGTTCCATTAAGATGGAGCGCCAACACGGCCAATCTGAACGATCACGGACACATGACGCTATCTTATTGTACACATGGCACACATTGGACGATCCAAAATTCATCTCATTTGGGGTACGAGCATGAAGCTTCGCTGTCTGCCCCCCGTCTCTGTTCATGCTCTAGCACCATCGCCAGCGCCATTGAGTCCAAGCTGTCGGCCTCCTACCTTTTTGAATGCCAACATCGGCCTCTTCGTAGAGCCACTATCTAGAACTCACCGACCGGACTATAACACCTCTCGTTCGAATCCGATCAAAAAGAAAAATACCTATTACATTCATTTAGAGTTTATTTAAAAACATAAGTTTTATCATTTAGAACATTTGTCACTTGTGGGTATCATATATCTTTTAACTCATTAATCACCTCATAATAATCTTTTTAATGACATCTTGGTACTTAGAGTTATAATTTATAAATATTTTACCTAACTTCATAATTAACACATTATAACACACATATAAACTAATTTCATAAATTGATCAACACTATGGATTTTAGTATGCTTACCAATAGGGGAAAAGAAATCGCCAACTAATAACACCCAACTCAAACCCCCAATGGACAGCCACCTATCATATCCAATTAACCATAGAACAATTCAAATTAAACACTATAACTAATTCTTATCCATTTATAAAATTAAGTCTTATGAATGGTTTCAGCCACCAATCATATTCTTACCACAACAAACGAAGCCCCCCACTCTCGAAAATCAAAGCCACACCTGCCGAACGTCAAACACTACTGGTCTCCTTTTTCATTAGTAGCATAATAAACTTAATTGATTGGGAGAAAAACATGTTTCAAACCCCTCAAATTGAACCTAATCAACCTAAGGATGATACCCAACTCACCAGTAGAAAGATCTACGCGAAATCGGAGCCAAAATGGGTTGCCGACGCACTCCCCCATTGCTCACGTTCGACACTCACTGCTTCGTACAAAGTGGACCGCTTTTTGCCTAACCCATCTCAATATCGTCACGCTCTTTCTAATGGTATCTCACACATGAAAAACGGAGGTCAGATGGCGATGAACGAAGCATCAAAAGTAAGGGCGGCTAAGGCGTGCGTCTGTGTGTCGGGCATGAATAGTGGAAACAAGGGGGAGAGGAAGATGATGTCTTCTCTCTCCTCCTATGTGGCCCACGTCGTTTATTATTTTTTTATTTTTTCTTTTGTTGTTGCTTGCAAAGTCCAAATCACCCTCACCTTTTTTTTAAAAAATTCCATTTTTTTCTTCAAAATGTGCATGACGTTACAAGTTTTGTATAAGTAATGAACATACAATGTGTATTTGCTCTCAGTGTTATAATATTATATGGTGTGGTTTGGATACGAATTACAGCACGCTTCCACAAACTATACATGATTATTGGTAATAGGTTTCAACCCGCAAGTTAAATCAAGGTTTAAATCAAAAGCTACATCAATGTCATCAATGCAATGTTATCAATGTCATCAATGTCATGTAATTCATGAGGCCAATGATTGTGCACATCATAACAAATCATCCTCACTATAGGGAAATGTATCCTCTTTCGTCACATGATGGAAAAAAATCATGGACGAGGACAAGATAGAGTCGATGCCCCAACAAGGCAATGAAAATAATAATATCATGAGCTCCCGTCAATCCGTAACATGGACACCCAAGTTTTTATCTTTATTAATTAGATTCTCGTCTTCGTCCATATTGGAACTTCTGATCATGCAAGGCAACGCTATACTGTGGATAAATATATCAGTGAAATCGGATGGATCCGATACCATATATCAACATTAAATTAATAAAAAATATCACCATTACATTTTGATTGAACTCGGGCCGGGTTGGGTCTCACCTGGGCTGGGTTCATCAATGGCCAATGCTTCGGCCCAACTCGGGCCGTGTACAACTCGAACTCAGATTGGCTACGTGCATGTCAATGACGAAACCTGTGCTGGGTTCAGTGGAACCCAGGCTGGTTTCAGTGTTTGTACGACCTGGGTGGGGGTCTGCGTCGAATCTTCCAGATGGTGGTTATACCCGGGCCAAGTTCTGTAATTCCGATGAAATTGTGGTAGTGACTTCACAATTTTCCACATGATTTCATCAAAATAAACCTCTTAAAAATAAGCATAAATTAAACACATGGAACGATGCAGGATAGATAGGAGAAGATACTATGGCTCTAAGTGGGTCCTTAATCATACAAATCTATTGTTAAAATCGATCCAAAGGTTGATCCAATGATCTACCTACCTCTATTCACTTTCACCGTGATTTTCCTTTGTTTCTTTAGGTTCGTTTTGTTTGTCCTCATCATCGGCCATTCTAGGTGGACCCCCAACCTCGAAGGTCCTTCTCCCCTACTCCCATTTGTCCGCTTGGTTCGCTCGGGATCATCTCCGACGATCTCTCCGGCGTTTGGCAATGGGTTCTTGGGTTCCTGGATGTGGGTGCACGAGAGGAGAACGTGAAGGGATGACGAATAGGGCTAAAACATGTTATGACGTAAATAGGATAGTTTATACAGGGAAGACAAAGTTCGTTATATCCTCTTAAGTTGGTAAGTCTCCAACTCCACTAGGAATTGATTTTAATTAATTGATTCTGATTTGTTTAATTTTATTTGATAAATATATTTTATTTTTAAGTTGTCTGGTTGTTACATTATAATCCTTTTAAAGATAAAATTTGTCCTCGAATTTACAAATGTGACAGAGGCTTAGATAAAAGAGTTGGGAACTTTTCTTGCATCTCTGAGTGAAGTTCCCATGTCGCCTCAACGTGGATACATGGAAAACATTATGAACACACCCATAGGAAGGGAGCAATGACGATCTATATGCTGCGCCACCAAAAAGCTCAAGCACTTCAAAAGGACCTAATAGGAGAAACTTTCAGCATTATGTTATCGCCAACCTGGAAGATTTGCTCACGTCTGCCTCTGTTTGCATAACTCTTTTGTCGGGACTGAGCAGCCTTTCTTTCTTTAATCAGTTCCACTTTATCAGTGTGCTCGAGTGTTTGAATGATGTGCTCTGACTGCCCACCTTAACTCCTACGCCAATCCAATGAACAAGCTCTCAACATATCCTCGAGTGTCTAAATGGTGTGCTCTGACTGCCCATCTATTTGTGGATGGAATGCAGTGCTGAAGTTTAGCCTTGTGCCGAAAGCCCTCTATAAATTTCTCCAAAATTTGGCCGTAAATCTAGGATCACGATCCGAAATGATGGACTTTGAAATTCCATGGAGTCAGATGATCTCTTGAGCATATAGATCCAACAAGCTCTGAACTGACTACTTCCACTTGGGGAGGAAGTGGCAGTCTTCGTCAATCGGTCCACGATTACCCAAATAGCATCGCGACCCTTCTACGTTCGTGGCAGGTTGGACACAAAGTCCATAATAATCTTCTCTCACTTCCATTCTGATATTCTCAATGACTTCAACGATCCATTAGGCCTTTAGTGCTCTATCTTCACTTGCTGACACACTATGCATTTGGAGACATAATCAACTATCTCCCTTTTCATATCGTTCCACCAAAAGCTACCTTGTATGTCCTTGTACATCTTTGTACTACTGAGGTAGATGGCAAACTTTGATTTATGACACTTGTCCATGACTTCTCGCTTGAGAGCTGCATCATTCAGGACCCATAATCGTCTATAGTACTTGAGTCCTCCATCAATGGCAACTTTAAAATTAGTTTGCTCGTGTTGGCATCTCTTGATTAAGTGGAGGTACTCTGCGTCGGAGTGCTGAGCTACAATGATCCTATCTATCAGATTGGGGTGAAGCTGATGTACTATTCACAATGCCCCATTATGCCCAATCCTTGAATTCCACTAGCTGAATTCTTCTAGCAGCTCGTGCTCTCGTAGACTCATGTAGGCCAATGACTCTTCCAACTTGCGGCTCAATGCATCTGCTAAAGAGTTCGCTTTACTAGGATGGTAATTAATTACAAACTCGTAATCTTTTAAAAATTTCAGCCACCTGCGCTGCCTCAAGTTCAGATCTCGCTGGTAGAAAATATGCTTAAGGCTCTTATGATTCATAAAGACCTAAAATGTCTCACCATAGAGATAACGACGCCATAATTTTAGTGCAAAAACCACTACAGCTAGCTCCAGGTCATGTGTATAGGGTAATTGACTTCATGATTCTTGAGCTGCCTAGAAGCAAAAGCAACCACTTTGCCGTGCTACATAAGTGCACATCCGAGTCTTGTACCACATGTATCATTGTACACCACATACCCACCACTATCAGATGGAATGGTGAGTATTGATGCCTTCATTAGTCGAGTCTTCAACTCTTGAAAACTCTCCTTGCACCTCTAGGACCATACATATTTCACACCCTTCTTCGTCAAATTCATCGATGGTGTGGCTATCTTTGAGAAATCTCTAATGAATCGGTGATAATAGCCAGCCAGACTCAGGAAGCTATAGATATCTATGATATTTTTTGGTTGTGACCAATTTAACCAATGCAGTGCTGATGTTTTTTTGCTTCTATTTTAGTGGGGTCCACTAAGATGCCTTGTTGCGATAAGATGTGCCTAAGGAATATTATTTCTTTTACCCAGAATTCACACTTGGACAGTTTAGCATAGAGCTTATGCTTTCTCAATGTCTCCAACACAATCCGAAGATTTGTCGATGCTCCTTTGTGCTCGACGAATAGATCAGGATATCGTCGATAAAGACGATGATGACTTGATCAAGATAAGGCCTAAATACCCTCTTTATGAGATCCATAAATATTGTGGGGTATTTGTAGTCCCAAAGTCATGACGATGAACTCATAGTGGCCATACCTAGACCGAAAAGCTATTTTTGGTACATCATTTTCAGCTACTCTAAACTGATGATAGTCGCTCCACAGATCTATCTTTGAGAATACTGATGCTATGGATAGTTGATATAAAAGATCATCAATGCATGGGAACGGGTATTTGTTCTTGACGGTAACTTTATTTAGCAATATGTAGTCGATTCACAATCTGAGTGCACCGTCTTTCTTCTTTAAGATAGGAGCGTTGCACCCCAAGGTGAAACACGCGGTAGGATGAAGCCTTTGTCTAGTAGTTCTTGTATGTACTTTTTGAGATCATGCATCTCTGTCGATAACATGCTATACAGTGCTTTCAATATGGGAGTTGTCCCTAGCATTAGCTCGATGTTGAAGTCAATTTCTCTCTGAGGTGGTAGTCCGGAGATGTCTTCTGGAAAGGCATCCAGAAAATCATGAACATCTAGTTGGTGCAGATCTTTTATAGTGGACTATCTACTGATCACACTGGCTAGGTACCCTCTGCATCTTTTTCTAAGCATTTTATGTGCTTACATTGGAGTTATGAGCATCTTTTGTTCTCTCAGAGGACTACCTCTTACTCTGACTCATGGTCCATTCTGTGCGTTTATAACCCGTGGCTTCTTCTTGTATAGCAATGTGACATCATGGTGGGATATTTAGTCCATACCCAAGATGACATCATAATCCACCTAATCATCAAATTTGTAGAAAACTCTTTTACCTTCCACGGTGATCGGAGCAATATAAAGAGTGCCCAACGTTGTGGTCACATTCATGCGACACATCATATCAGTGAGCGGAAGGTTTAATGTCTTGGCGCAAATAATATGTATGAAAGAGTGTGTGGCACTCGAGTCAAACAAAACAATAACCGGTAGTCCTAAGATTATGAGGATACCTCTTATGATGTTAGCATCATTGTAGTCTGCGTCATTCTGGATGTTGTAGACGCAGCTTGGATGAGTGCATTCCTGCCTCTTGGACTTCTCTGATCTCTACCACCCCTCCGATGATCTAGGTAGTCATGGATGTAGTGGCTGAATCCGTCGCAACGTATGCATGCCTAGTCTTCCTCCTGCACTCCCGAGGATGGTTCAACCCATAGAAGTCACAAGCACCATCATTTTGAGCATGTGGTTTTCGCGATCGATAACTGTCGCAATGGATGTAAACATTGATTAGCATTCTATGGAATTTTCTCATTATTCAATGCAATGTTATGACACAATGTATTATTTTCCACATGTAGAGGGCAATTCTGTGGTGGTGGCTGATTCCTTTGCTGAGGAGGTCACTGTGGTTGTTTCTGCTATGGCAGAGGAGCATTGCGCGGAGGAGGATAGGGCCTCTAGTGATTATTACAATGATTCACGTTGCTCTGGTTCTTTGGTTGGCGGCAATCATCCCACCTATGCTAGTCTGCTCAATGGGATGAGTGGAACGTACTGGTGCTTTGCCTTCGAGTTCTTTAAGTTCCTCTTGTTCTCTCTAATAATCCCTTTTCATCTTCGTCGCCAACTCCACTATGTCCTACAGACTGAGTTCTTTGAGTTTCTCTTATTCTCTCTAATAATCCCTTTTCATCTTCGTGGCTAGATAACATGTTCTTCCTAATGGTGGGCTTTAGAACTTGTACCAACTAGTCAGCCCTCTGGCTCTCACTGATATGCAGAGTATTGTACCTCTCTAGCTGCACAAACCTGATGTGGTAGTCCTCAACTGTCATCTGGCCTTGGTTCAATGCTAGAAACTCCCGTTGCTTCTGGATATGTTGGTATTTGGGGAAATAGTGTCCCTCCAATGCCTAAACTATGTTAGAGAAGCACTTCCTAGCCGCGAAAGTTGGTGGCTCTAATGGTCCTCCGCCAATCTGGTGCATGATCAGTCAGGTAGTTCACAGCATATAAGAATTTTCTATCCTTAGTGCATCTCATTTTCATCATGTTGAGGATCCAATGCCCATTCTTGCTGATCTCTCCCTTGCCATCGAATAGTGGAGGTTGGAGCTTCAAAAATGTTTGGAGAAAGTGTGTGAATGATTGCTGAGAAAGTGTGTTGTAGATCATGTGTCATTTAAATCAATGTGTGATAAAGTCCATGTAAATTAATTTAATTAGTATACTATGTTGATTGACCAATTTCAAGTAATGATAATAATTTAAATAATAATTAATGATCAACATAGCAATTTTAATTATCTCAATATAGTTAGTCATAAATATATATAATGATCAAAGTTGTCATCTTTAAAAAGTATTAACGACCATTGATTAATTAGTTGGTAGTAGTGATAACGGCCAAGTAGTAAGTCACTGAAGATTATTAACGACAAAGATATTGTGACCATTATTGAGTTTAACGACTAACTAAATGGTCGTTATATAACTTTAAAGACCATTTTATTTATGGTCGTTACTAAGTTTTAACGATCGGATTAATGGTCGCGGACGATTATCGATGACAAAGATTATGATAGTCATTAATGCGTTTAATGATGACCTAGATGGTCACTATATGGATTTAACGATTGAACTATTTATGGTCTTTGATGACTTTTAATGATGAGATTACTAGTCGCTGAAGATTATCAATGACAGATATTTCTAGCCATTAATCTATTTGACGATCAACTGCATAATCCTTATATGGATTTAATGATCGGATTTTTTCCGATCGTTGATGACTTTTAACGACGGGATTACTAGCCGTTGAAGATTATCAACGACAAAGATATTTCTAGGCACTAATGTATTCGACGACCAACTAAATGATCCTTATATAGATTTAATGATCGAATGTTTTTTGTCTTTGATACATTTAACGACCAACATCTTTAAGCCATCATTATTGACTTTTAACAGCGACATCTATAATGATCGATGATGACAGGAAATGCTGGTCGTTAATGATCAATAACGACCGGAATCTGAATATTAACGACTAGATTTCCCTTATCTAATGATGTGTTTTCTTGTAGTGTGACACTACCTATCATGGAAGCTCCTGGTGAGGTGGTCGTATCGGCAATGCTATCACCAATATGACTATCCTCATGTTGTACCTCTGGGTGTTGGGCTCTCTACCACGACCATGGCCACATCCACGGCCTCTACCTCTCTACTCAGCTAGTTGTTGGCCCCTTTGGGCCTTAGTATTATCAATGATATTTCTTCTTGGGCATTGGCACCATGACCCAACAGCTCTACATCTAGTCATCATCTATAGATATAGGAATAATCAATGAAAATCGTTGGAAACAATACAATGATTCTTACTTGATTGATTCATATGGCGTAGTGACTTGTTCGTGATGTATGCACATGGGACTTTAGGTACTTTAATACTCTAAGTACTTTGGGGACATCAAGAGAGTCCCCACGTTTGGCATACCATAAATGTAATGCCCCCAAGACGCCCTTGCCATGTGGCAAGATCCAACTAACAATGCTATACCTTGACTAAAATCTTGATTGCTATCGGTCCTTTGACCAGAGTATAATAAAAGTGGAAGACTTAATATACATTAATAGAAACAACAATAAAAATAGAAATTCAAATAATAGTCTTTAATATAATTCAAAAGTAGCTATGACATCATTGGACATAGAAATAGAGCGAAAACCTAATGACATGGAATCAAAGTATCTAAAACAATGGAAACAACTAATGAAAAATAACATTAAGACACCCCATGTGCATTGGCATCTCGAACATCGTCAGCTTCTTGAGCTCATCCTTGATTATCATCATTACTTGTAAGATCAATGCAGGGGAAATAATAACCCGTGAGCTTCACAACCCAATAGATGGATAGCAAACTAATGGATAATCATTAACAATACATAAGCATGGTCAAATAGGCATTAGTATCGATGGAATAATAAATGAAAATATAACCAATGGCAAGATCAATAGGTCAATGCTATGCTTTAGGTAAGATCATTCTGAGTAAAATCAATGTGTCATCAAAAGCTAGTCAATGCTCTGAATCAATGCTATCAATGCAATGTTATCAATGAGCATTTTGTTTACAATGATGTGACATGTACTTCATGAGGCCAGTGATTATGCACATCACGACAAGTCATCTTCACTATAAGGGAGGGCGATGGGGAGAATCATGGACGGAGAGAAGGCAATGCCCCAACAATGCAATATAAATAACAATGCCATGAGCTCTCATCAATCTGTAACATTGACACCATTTTATCTTTATTAATTAATTAGGTTCTCGTCATCGCCCAGATTGGGACTTTTGATTGTAGGATCACAAGGAACCAAGAAGGGGGGGGGGGGGAGGGGTGAATTGGTGTTTAAACCGAAAATATTGATTTCATGAAAATCATCGCGGAAGCTTAAATCGATTCGTTAATGTTAAATCAACACAATAGCAATCGTATCACATGCATAATAGAGTAGGGAAGGAGAGGGAGAGGGGAAGACAAACACAAGGTGCACGGTGGTTTGTTGACAAAGTTTAGCCACACCTTGGCCTACGTCCCCACTCCAACTTCTCTACCTTGAGACCGTTGGAGATTCCGCTAAACATCCTTCCTTCATTCCAAATGGGGCAAGTAAGAAACCCTTTACAATACACCACTTTTCTCCGCTTCAAGAGGTAAGGCACATCTGTCCTCCTAGGAAGCTTATCTTTTTTCTAGCATGAGAGGTAAGATAAAATTTCTTCTACACAAGATCTCACATCCAAATATCTAAACAAATGTTTCTCTGTTTCACAATATCAAACTCACAAGAAAAGAAGAGTGAAAGAAGAGAAGATTCAACAATATAGCTCAATAACTTCAAAAAAATGATTTTCCTTTGATACTTGATATTTCCCTTGATACTTAGTTGATTCTGCACCACTTGGACCCCTTTTATAGCTTTCTTCAAGTGTTCATCATGTCCAGAAAATATTGCATAATATTCACTTTTAAAAATAGCTGTTACTCTTCATTATAGTCGACGACGGTTGTCCGCATTTATGGACCGATCGATTGGTCAATATGACCATTGCCCGATTTCTATGATTTTATCAATTGATTGGTCGATCGGTCCTTCGATCGGTCCCTCAATCATCATGGTCTTGACATTTCTTGAATCATCATTGTGTTGATCAGTCGACCGGTTTCACGATCAGACCATCGACCAGACCACTCTCGTCATTTTGTTTGATTGAACCGGGCAATTTGTGCACTGACCTATCGACTGGTAAACCTGATCAGTCGACCGATTTCTTCGACTGCCAAATTGACCATCATGCACTATTTTGACCATAACTTTCTGCATAGTTACCCAAATGAGATAATTTTTTTATTCTATGGAAAGTTAATAAAATTCTCTACAACTTTGATATTCACCTCTTAATGTAAAGCTCGTGGGAACATAGATTAATATTAATCGAAATTTAGTGCATGAATACAACTTATTTTTATTTATACTTTTTTGGCATTTTAATGTAGTTCTAAATTTTTTGAGGTTTGTATCATCAAAATATAATTACATAAGACATAAAACTTTGCTCCAACAATCTCCTCCTTTTTTATGAAAGCAAATCGAGAAATATGAAAAGTATATAAGTTGGGAATGAAAAGATATTAAAGTCAATTTTACTCCCCCTAAAAAAGTAAGCTTTCTTTACAATAATAGTTATGCACATAAGTACTAATTGCAAGGTACTTTTTATATATAGTTATATTCATGAAGACCACATAATAAATCAGGGGTTATATATTTTTCTCCTATATAAGTTTCCCTTATGTTCTTATCATATTTCTCCCCATTTTGTTTCATCAAAAAGTAATTTGCACATGAAGCATATAGGAAACAATATGTAACTCCCCCTTAATCATATCACTTTTTTAACCTTTTCATTCCCCCCTTTTATCATATAAGAGACAACATGTAAAATATCATGTAAATCAAAATCTTTTTGAACAATATCCCACATATCAATATCAATAGAACATATGTATGCTTGCATCTTAAATTTTTAATATGCAAAATTTGATGCATCAAAAAGCGGAGGACGATTAATTGATTGACCTTCGGAAAAACTAAATACACTTGTTGTCATAGCTCTAAAGACATTTAAATCTTAAAACAAGAGCAACATGCTCTGATACCAATTGTAGGATCATAAGGCACCAAGACGAAAATACTGATTCCACAAAAATCATTGTGGAAGCTTAAAATTGACTCGTTAATGTTAAATCAATACAATAGCAATAATATCATATGCATAATAAAGTATGAAGGAGAAAGAGAGAGGAAGACCAATACAAGGTGCACAATGATTTGTTGACGAGGCTCGGCTACATCTTGACTTACGTCTCTGCGCCGACTTCTTGACCTCGAGACCATTGGAGATTCCACTAAACACCCTTCATTTGTTCCAAATTGGGCAAGGAAGAAACCCTTTACAACACACCACATTTTCTCCACTTCGAGAGGTAAGGCATACCTCTCATCCTAGGAAGCTTATCTTTTTTCTAGTCCGAGAGGTACGATAAAACCTCTTCTACATAGGAGCTCACATCCAAACCTCTAAGCAAATGTTTCTCTCTTTTACAATGTCAAACTCAAGAAAATAAGAGAGAAAGAAGAGAAGATTCAATAATATGGCTCAATAACTTCAAGAAAATGATTTTCGTTTGATGCTCAATGTTTCCCTTGAATACTTAATTGATTTTGCACTCTTTGGACCCCTTTTATAGGTTTCTTCAAGTGCTGATTGTTGGAGCAAAATTTTATGCCCTATATAATTATATTTTGATGATACAAACCCCGAAAGATTAGAGTTATATGCCAAAAAAGTTTAAATAGAAATGAGTTGTCTCATGCATTAAACTTTCAATTTATAGTTGTCTATGTTCCCATAAGATTTACATTAATAATGAATATAAAAATTGTAGAGAATTATGTTAGCATTTCATAGAATCCAAAATTATCTCCTTTGGATAACCATGTAGAAAGTTATGCTTAAAATAGTACAGGGCGGTCAACCAGCCAGTCGAATCACCGATCGCCGATCAGGCATACCGGTTGATTACTCAATGTACAAATACCCCAGTTCAATGACGAGACTACACTGGTCAATAGTCCGGTCATTGCACTGATTTACCGATCAGCTCAAAGGTCGAATTCTAAAAATGACGAGACTAGGTCGACCGATCAGCCGCTGTCACTGAGGAAATAGTGCGTTGGTCATATAGATTGGTCAACTGATGCGTTGCATTTGTAACAATAAAATTTGCTAGCAAGTGCACTAGTCGCTCAAGTAATATAGTAAAAAGGAGTAAGAGTGTCGAACCCACGAGGAATATTATTAATTCAATATCTGGATTTATAAATTAATAAGAGAGGAAAAACATGGATTTTTAGAAAGAGGTTTTATGAAATAAAATAAAGAAAATAAGATAAAGATAAGATAGTGGTGTTGAAGTTAGACCTTAGGATGAAAATAGATCAGGATAAATATTTGAACCATAAAAGATAACTTTAATCTTTAAAGATGGATTAGAGTCTCCCTAAAGTAATCTAACATGATTAACTTGTGATCTCCACGACTGGCATCCCTCAATTTAATCATATAGAACTATATTAATTTAATAAGAATTGAAGTCTCCACGACTGGTACCCCCAAAATCATATTAAAATTAAGATGCATTAAATTGGATTCTCTAAACTATTAATCACTCTACAAACTGGTATATATTAATAGACCACACAAATTAGATTCTCCACACACTAGTTATCAAATTTATGTCAATTATTAATTTCAAATAAAATCAATTATAATTAGTATAATAAATTTTGAAATTAAACACTCCACAAACTGGTATAGCCTAATTCAGAAATTCAATTAACTAACATAAAAGCATTAAGCACAATTAATAATTGATCAGAAAAGATTAAAACAAATAAAGTAGGGTCCAAACATTTCCCTTCAATTAATAATCTCCTAAAATAATAACCCTAAAAACATGGAGTTCATCCTAGAAATTCTGGAGAGATAATAACAAAATAACAATAATAATCGAAAGAATTACACCCAAAATAGAAGTAGAGCTCTCGAATTGGGCAGACAGTCGGGCAGCCTCTCGGACTTGATCAGGGTCGCGATCAACCTCCAGCCGTCGCACCTCTCTCCTCTTGGTCGTAGCCTGCAGAGCTCACGACTCGCCGTGGAAGAAAACCTGAACTTCAGAGCACCAATTGAAACGATGGATTCTTCACGTATTTATAGGGTGCGGACGACCTTCAATTTGATCTCGGCCGTAACATCGTACGGTTGACTTTAAAATTATAAGATAAACTCGGCCAAAGATAAATCATTTTATCATTACGCCCAAAGATAAATCATTTTTATCTTTACTCCTTCATATATCTTGTTACGCCCAAAGATAAACTTGGCCAAAAGAATGATTTTATTGCCATTACCCCCTCCAAATGTCGGCCGTAAGGAAGGAACTTATCTTGTTACGCCCAAAAGATAAAATCAATTGATTGTTACACCCTTCATCTTCATGCCATTACGCCCTCCAAATTTCGGCCGTAAGGAAAGACTTCTTATCATTACCCCCTCCATATCTCGGCCAAAATGATATCTTTTATCCTAATCTCGGCCGTAATGATAAATTCTTCGGAATTTCGGCCGATACAGCACAATCCATTTAAATCTCGATTTTTCCTACAAAATAATTATCAAAATTTAGTTAATCCATCCACAATTAAAATATTCAGAGAATTTAATAATTAAAATTGATAAATTCGGAATTACGATTAAAAGTGACAAAAAATGATGCATGCCATGATCAAATTACAGAAAATTTAACTAAAATAATAATCTAAAATATGTTATATTTTGCATGCATCAAACTCCCCCAAGCTTAAAGTCTTGCTTGTCCTCAAGCAAAAATTCAAAGCAAGGCTCAAGAAAGTTCCATCGTAGCCTCCACATTGTCAACTGACTAATTTTCTCACACAATTCTTCTACACACCTACTACTCAGCATCTTATCATTTTCCATGCACTTAGCTTCATAGAAGTTCTGAATGCTACACAAATTTAAACAATCTCAAATTCAGTCTTGCAGAAAAATAAATTGTCTGTCAAATAATAGCATTGATATTGAACACATAAGTACTAATTGAGCTTAAAACTTTTTCTTTTCATTTTTCAACTTTATTTTCAATCATTTAAAAGTTCTAATCTTCAAGCAGGATTGCACAAGGAAGTCCATGTAGCGGGCTTTGGACTGATGACTCCCAGACCAGATGACCTTAGGGCATCAGGTGATAAAGCACCCATCGAGTTTACTTGCCCGAACAACCAAGGTTCTGAATGAAGAGTTCGAACTTAGCCATGATTCAGTACTCCTGTGCTTCTCCATATTCCACAAGATGGTCCATGTAGCAGGTTTTCGATCGACGGATCCCAGAGCAGTTGCCCTTAGGTCGCCAGGCATGAACCCCTACGGATCTAATTACCCGAACACATCTTGATTCCAGATAACACTTTTGTACCTACACATAACTTTATTCATCATTTTTTTATTATTATTATTTGTTGGGGTTTAACTAACCCTTCTTTTTTATAAGCTCAAAAAGTACTTGATATGGTCAATAAGAAGGCTACTACTATCAAGACTTAAAAGAAATAAAAAGGCATGAATATGATTTTGTCGTCTAGTCATTCATAATTCTACTTAGCATAGGCACATAGTCCATAAGTTTGATACTAAAATAGCAAGTGATAAGAAAGAAAAGTATTCAAATTTCATCAATTAACAATATGTCTTTGAACTTCTACTAAAAGATAATTAAAACAGTAAGACAAGAGTTTGTAAGATGTAGCAAAAATAAATGCATGCAATGGTATTTTTTAGAAAATTTTCAATTTTTTTGGATTTTTTTACAACTAGATGCAAACATAAGCAAATAAAAAGAATGAAACATGCAATGCATGAAATGCAAACTCCCCCAAGCTTGAACTAGACACTGTCCTCAGTGTTAGGCCAACAAGGGAAAGAGAAAAGATAATATAGAAAAGCTAAAGAAATGAAAATAAAGAAAAGGAAAAAGATACAACCGGATTTATTCGTGTAGAGATGCTCGGCCTCAATATATATATCGATGAAGGTGTCTGCAGCAAATGGTGTCGGTGAGAGGAGATCTCGGTTGATAATTGATGGATCTCGGCCGATAAAAGCTTGGCCACAAAATTTTGTTGATGAAGATCTCAGCCGTGCAATCTTGGCCGTAAGGAGTAGATGTCGATGAATAACCTTTCCACGCCGCCTTCGTTTTCTTGGCCGTAACGCACTGGGCGTAATGTGAGAGGGGCGGTGTAACTTCGGCCGTAAAGAAGGAAGGGCGGTATTGCTGGTGTTCGGCGCTCGTCCGGGCGTAAGGAGTCAGCTCCGGTGGAAGCTTGGCCGTAACGCACAGGGCGTAAGGGAGCGGCGGTGCGCGGTGTTGAGACTTCGGCCGTAAGGGCTTTTAGTCATGGAGACTTCGGCCGTAAGAAACAGAATGGAACAGAGGTTAGGCCGTAATGCACAGGGGGCATAAGGATCGGCGGTGAGACTCGGAACTTCGGCCGTAAGAGATGAAGATCGGCCGTAAGAGTAAGAGCTTTGGAACTTCGGCCGTAAGGAACTGGCGCGGCGCTTTTGGTCTGCACAAACACGAGGTGTAAGAATTTATAGATACAATTACGGGCGTAAACTTACCTTTCCCTCATGATGTGCAGTGAAGGGTCACATCAAATTCAAGCAGCGCAGCGATCGGCCGATTCCAAGGTGATTTTTCCTTTCGCCTTGTCATGTCCGAGATGAACCCGACATGTTAATTCATGTATCGCTCGGTCCACGTATCCGAAGAAATGATTAGTCGAGTTCCTCTCCGTGCACAAAAAGAAATATCGATTAGGTGACTCCTTAAACTATTAAAATGCCAATCAAATAACTAATTAAATAAAAATAAAAAAATAAAAAAAAATTAACTTAATTAAAAAAATGTAAATTAGTAAAATCTTTGGTTGTGATTAAATATTCAATTCGTCACTGCAACAACCAAGTGTCAAAAAAAAATTAAATAAAATAAAAAATTAACATCTGATCAGAATGTGTGACATATAAATTTATCCAAAGGATTAACTTAGTTGTGATTAGATTTTCACTTAAGTCCTGCAACAATTAATTTTCAGTAAGAGAGATAAAAGAATAAAAATACAAATATATACAAGAAAAAAGAAATACAGATAATAGGTCACGAAGAAATAAGATTTTAACAAATAGAAAGTCTTTCGGCCTTAAGAATTGAGAATTCGTCATTAAAATTGATTTCCGAAAAGAATTTATCAGAAACCTAATTATGGCCGCCAAACGCACTACAAACCAATTCAAATGCCAAATAACTCGATCGAAAGTAAATCAAATAGATAATCATAAAATCAAGCACTCGTTCGGCCGTAAAACTTGGAAGAATACAAAACGAATCAGAACTAATTTGCGGCCGTAAAGTTAATAATTAGCAAAAAAAATATTTTCAGAGAGGAAATAAGATTGATCGGCCGTAATACAGAAATAGATTTACGGCCGAAATTAGATTAGTAATTCGAAGCTCGTTCGGCCGTAAAAATATTGACACAGTGTCGAAGGCGTAAACCAATTAAATTACGGCCGCAACAAACTAGTTATTGTGGAATTTCGACCGTAAGACAGAAAACTAAACAGGGTGTTCGACCGAAATAAAAAAAAGAGAACGCAACGTCGACGATTTTTTTTTACGGCCGAAGACAAGTAAGATTCATATCGGTCGTAAATCGATGAAAATTAAGTCGAACGTGAGGTAAAACATCAATACATATAAATCGGCCGAAATGAGATTAAATCAAACTTATTCGTTCAGAAATATATTACGGCCGAATTGAAGTTGACAACCTTTGGCCATAAAACAAAATTGGGTCTCGGCCGAAACAAAAATAGAATTAAACTTATTCTTCCGTCAAGAGAAGAATCGTTACGGCCGAAAAGTAGTAAAATCCATATCAAATAATCATTACGGCCGAAACTGAATTAAGTCGATTCCTTACGGTCGTAAAATAACAAAGTCAGATCAAATCCATATGAAAAGTTCAAACAATTAAAATGTTACGGCCAAGAATGAAAGTTGAAACTGATTCGAATAGGGCGTAAAAAATTTAAACCATCGATAAATCGGGCGAAACAAGGTCAAATCAATATCCATTACTCATGGCGTAAAACAACGTTCGGATAAAAATATTACGGCCGTAAAGATTGAAAGTTTAGAACTCAGAAATCATTCATTGCGAGGCCATAAAATTAATAAAGCCGACATATCAAATTAAAGTCGTAAATCCATAAGTCGACAGTGTAATTCGGAAAATCCAATCGGCGTCGGATTTTAAACATAAAGTAGACAAATTTAAAAAAAATTTATCGTGACATTTATCTGCAAAAGAAAAAAATGTCAGTTTATTCACAAAAATAATTAAAACAATTAATACATATGCACAGAGAATTATTTACAATTTATTTACATCTCCTAATAATTCATAAAAATCAGAAATTAATTAATAAAATATTCTCCGGCAACGGCGCCAAAAACTTGATGCGTTGTATTTGTAACAATAAAATTTGCTAGCAAGTGCACTAGTCGCTCAAGTAATATAGTAAAAAGGAGAAAGAGTGTCGAACTCACGAGGAATATTATTAATTCAATATCTGGATTTATAAATTAATAAGAGAGGAAAAACATGGATTTTTAGAAAGATGTTTTATGAAATAAAATAAAGAAAATAAGATAAAGATAACATAGTGGTGTTGAAGTTAGGCCTTAGGATGAAAATAGATCAGGATAAATATTTGAACCATAAAAGATAACTTTAATCTTTAAAGATGGATTAGAGTCTCCCTAAAGTAATCTAACATGATTAACTTGTGGTCTCCACGACTGGCATCCCTCAATTTAATCATATAGAACTATCTTAATTTAATAAGAATTGAAGTCTCCACGACTGGTACCCCCAAAATCATATTAAAATTAAGATGCATTAAATTGGATTCTCTAAACTATTAATCACTCCACAAACTGGTATAGATTAATAGACCACACAAACTTGATTCTCCACACACTAGTTATCAAATTTATGTCAATTATTAATTCCAAATAAAATCAATTATAATTAGTATAATAAATTCTGAAATTAAACACTCCACAAACTGGTATAGCCTAATTCAGAAATTCAATTAACTAACATAAAAGCATTAAGCACAATTAATAATTGATTAGAAAAGATTAAAACAAATAAAGTAGGGTCCAAACATTTCCCTTCAATTAATAATCTCCTAAAATAATAACCCTAAAAATATGGAGTTCATCCTAGAAATTCTGGAGAGATAATAACAAAATAACAATAATAATCGAAAGAATTACACCCAAAATAAAAGTAGAGCTCTCGAATTGGGCAGACAGTCGGGCAGCCTCTCGGACTTGATCAGGGTCGCGATCAACCTCCAGCCGTCGCACCTCTCTCCTCTTGGTCGTAGCCTGCAGAGCTCACGACTCGCCGTGGAAGAAAACCTGAACTTCAGAGCACCAATTAAAACGATGGATTCTTCACGTATTTATAGGGTGCGGACGGCCTTCAATTTGATCTCGGCCGTAACATCGTACGGTTGACTTTAAAATTATAAGATAAACTCGGCCAAAGATAAATCATTTTATCATTACGCCCAAAGATAAATCATTTTTATCTTTACTCCTTCATATATCTTGTTACGCCCAAAGATAAACTCGGCCAAAAGAATGATTTTATTGCCATTACCCCCTCCAAATCTCGGCCGTAAGGAAGGAACTTATCTTGTTACGCCCAAAAGATAAAATCAATTGATTGTTACACCCTTCATCTTCATGCCATTACGCCCTCCAAATTTCGGCCGTAAGGAAAGACTTCTTATCATTACCCCCTCCATATCTCGGCCAAAATGATATCTTTTATCCTAATCTCGGCCGTAATGATAAATTCTTCGGAATTTCGGCCGATACAACACAATCCATTTAAATCTCGATTTTTCCTGCAAAATAATTATCAAAACTTAGTTAATCCATCCACAATTAAAATATTCAGAGAATTTAATAATTAAAATTGATAAATTCGGAATTACGATTAAAAGTGACAAAAGATGATGCATGCCATGATCAAATTACAGAAAATTTAACTAAAATAATAATCTAAAATATGTTATATTTTGCATGCATCATCAACCGGTCCATTAATACGATCGATCAGTTCCCAACTAAAATGAGCAGTAACAGATAGTTTTTGGCCAAATCAAAGAGCAACGATCATATTATCCAAAGAGGCCTATAAAAGAAGACCAATGGGTCCAGAATACATCAAGCACTCAAGGGAAACATCAAGCATCAAAGGAAAATGATTTTCTTGAAGTTATTTCTAATCTTCTGTTCTTTCTCTCTTCATTTGTTGTGAGTTTGATATTGTAAAAGAGATAAACAATTTCATAGAAATTTGAGTGTGAGATCCTGTGTGGCCAAAGCTCGTCAACAAACTACCGTGCACTTTTTGTTTGCTTTCTCTCTCCCTCTCCGTCCTTTTTTATTGTGCATTTGATATGATTGATTTTGTGTTGATTTGAAAATTAATGAATCAATTTTAAGCTTCTGCGATGATTGTTGTAAAATTGGTATTTTCGGATTTAATACCAATTCACCCTCCCCCCTCTTGGTTCCTTGGGATACTACATTGATCACGTCCAAAAAATATTGCATAATCTTCTCTTCAAAAATATTGCGCAATTTCTGCGATTTTATCAGCTGATCGTTCGATCGGTCCTCCGACCTCGTTGATTGTCGAAGCTCAACCATCATGGTCTCGACATTTATTGAATCGTTGCTGAGTTGATCGGTCGACTAGTTTCACGATCGGGCCATTGACTAGACCACTCTCGTCATTCTGTTTGATTGAACCATGCGATTTGTGCACTGACCTATCGACCGGTATACCGAATCAGTCGACCTATTTTTCGATCGCCAGATTGACCGCCCTGCAGTATTTTGAATATATCTTTCTGCACAGTTATCCAAATGAGATGATTTTTATTCTATGGAAAGCTAACATGATTCTCTACAATTTTGATATTCACTCTTAATGTAAAGCTTGTGGGAACATATACTAATATTAATCAAAAGTTTAGTGCATGAATACAACTCATTTTTATTTATACTTTTTCGGCATTTTAATGTAGCTCTAAATTTTTTGAGTTTTGTATAATCAAAATATAATTACATAGGGCATAAAACTTTGCTCCAACACTGATCGTGCAACACACTGCTATACTATGAATCAATATGTTAGTGAAATTGGATGGATCAGATACCATGAATCAATATTGAAATAATAACAAAATAACACCATTACATGTCGGCAGAACCTGGGCCGGGTTGGGTTTGACCCGGGCTAGGTTCATCAATGGCCAACGCTTTGGCCCAACCCAGGCCGAGTATAACTTGAACTCGAATTGGTTGCGGGCATGTCAGTGCTGAAACTCGGCCAGGTTTTAGTGTCTGTATGCACATCGGCGGGTCGGGCGACGGGGAGCCCAAGTCGGGCTCTGCGTCGGATCTGCCCAATGGTGGTCATACCTAGGCCGAGTTTTCCAAACTCGATTCGGGTTTTGTGATTTTGACAAAATCATGGCCGTGACTTCTCGGTTTTCCATGTGATTCGTAGGAGTAAACCTCTTTAAAATAAGCATAAGCACATGGAATGATACAAGGTAGATAGGAGAAGATACTATCCTCTAAGTGGATCCTTAATCATGCAAATGTATTGTTAAAATCAATCCAATGCACTACAAGAAAACTGCCGAATAGCGATGCAAATTAGCATTGCCATATTATGCGTCTCTAAATTGACGCTAATAGAATCACAATAGTGCCATCATTGCGTCGACAAGAAGAGACACTAAGTGCCTCTGTATAGCGTCCATTTAGTGTCGCATTAGCGTCACAAAATGTAGTCGCTAACTGAGATGCCAAAATGATGCTATTTCGACGCTATTATCATGCACGAAAACTAATAAACGCGCGACAGCTGGTAGCATTGTATTGTCGTCGCAGGACTGCAACGCTAGATTAGCGTCACAAGCAAAGTGACGCTAAATCGACGTGAATATAAGATCCGATATTAGCACTGGATTCATGCCCTGCATTCGCGTCGCAGGCATGTGATGCTACATTAGCGTCACTATGACCGCAACGCTAAGTAGACGCTAATATCATATAATGTATATATAGTATAGTCGACGCTAAGTTTTTTACACTCTTTTCAGTATAGTCTATATAATGCTAACTACATTATACAATACTATATAATACTATATTATACAATACTATATAGTACTAACTACACTATACATTACTATACTATACTGTACTACAGTACACTATACTATATAATATTATATACTATACTAAATTATATTATACTATACATTATACTATATTTATACACCATACTATACTATATTATTCTATCATATAATATCCAAAAGTTAATATATCATGCTATACATACATTATACTCCAATTCCCAAATTCCAAAATCGGAGGAATAGTGTTTCTTCATTTTTTATGAAATTCAAATGGAGATTGCCGGAGATCCAACTGTCGGATCATCACGAAATTTATACCCCCCATAGACTATGGAAACACAGATTTTTCAGTATTTTTTTATGATTTCAGGGGATCATACGATAGAGTTAAGAACTTAAAAAAAAGGCTTCCGATGGCCGCCGATGTGAGTTCGGCTCGAATCGGTCGAAATGAAAATTACGGACTCATAGAGATGGACTCGAGCTGTCCGCCCGCACATGAATCATTATCATTGGAGGTCGGAAGGCATTCAATAAAATTGGCAAAGTTTCATAATAGAAATGGTCGATTCTCCGCGGTCCTCATTCAGATCGCCATGAAAAAGTAGGCATTTCAGTGGGCTCGGGAAGGTAGGCCGGTTCTATGTGTTTCAAGTTTTTTTTTCCTCCGATTCTCAAAATACCCATTTTTCATAATTCTAAAAATTCCTAGACCTTTCATATGATTCAATATCCCTAGCATTCTTTATTATTTTGGACCATTTTAATACATGCTAATGATTATTTCTTAATGGAATTAAATGTTTTGACGAGCAGAGCACGCAACCAATAGGAAACTTGGCTTCATGTTATTATTAACAAAAGAGCAGAGGCCAACATCTGGGTGTTTTTCACTCACTTGGACAATCTAATCAAGTATTCAATAAGTGTTAAGTGAGGAAGAAATTTTCAAGAAGCCTGTCCTATTGAGGAATTTATATCCTCCCAACCATATTACAATGGAGATGCCAACATTAGCTGACCAATCATATTTTATTTCTCCTCGACACTTTCACATGATCGGTCTACCATATATAAAGCATATCCGCAATGCATTTACAGATTTTTTGGAAGCAATAGAAAATGTGAAGAATTTCACCTATTAATTTCTTAAGAATGTACGTAACTGTTTTGATTAAGGTAAAATGTTGGGGACAAATTGGCTTCTGGAGTTTGTATAAATGTGATGCGCAGTATACAATAAGAATGTTGTTGGAATGTAAATTGACATATACAGTTTAAAATTTTGTAACAAGTATTATCTTGTTATGACAAGCTTTGTGGATGCAATTTGAATTATGAATATTCCAGATTTCTTCCTCTTTATAAATAAAGCACATTATTTCCATGTTTTGTATTCAATATTTTATGTTACTGAACAATTGTTGGATGGTATATATGCAATTCTTAAATAATTTGTACTAAAAGGTACTAGCCAATTGAAGCATATTAACCAATGATATCAATTTTGTTATCGACGCTTAAGTCCAAATGCTTTGGTTCTCCATTCTTTTGCACTCCAATTTATGTCGACCTTCCATAATATTAAAATTTCATAAGACACCTTGTTCGTCTAACAATATATGTCAGCGATGCATTACCCCATTACATAGGCTACTAGAACTTCTAGTAGCTTGTGTCATGCCCCCGAATACATCTCAAAGATATATTATGAAATATTGCTTACATGGAGATTAATTCGAAGAAGTTTGCATGACTAAACATTTCATTGAAAATAAAAAGACTCGATATCATGTGCAAAATTCAACATGAACTGAGGCTGTTGCCTGCACCACATTTACTTGTGGCATTAAATACACAAGGGAAAATTATATTAATATCGTGGAATAAATTTATAAACAATAATGTCATGAAAATTATAAATGACAGAGATGAGATAAAATATCATAGCAAGAGAAATGTGTTTATTTTAACATGATAAGTGTATCAGTCATGAACCAACGTTCCCATTAAAATTAGCATAATTAGTACCATCATTGTGTAAATTAATTTATTTGCATATGCATTACCAATGTAATATTTTAATTAGTAAAGTAAAGTTATCAACCCTTGTGTCATTATGACCAATAACGTAGCGCAAATGGCACGTAAAAATAAATATATATAATATTTACATAATGATTTACATAATATATATATATAATATTTAACACAAATAAATCCTACAAATCGTGATTATTATAATAAATAAGCTTATATATAATAATAAATAATTAATGTTAATTGAAAGTAAAATTAGCAATTTTAGATGTAAAATTTGATTAGTTCGTCATTACCGCTGAGAACACGCAAGCTAAAATATCCTTCATCGTAAAACCAACTTTGGAAATTTGTACATGCCACCCAATACTTCGGATATTTTAAAAACCAACTTTCCTTAATCATAAAAAAATTACAAATTCCTGGAGTTGCATCCATCTGTAATGCCCTCAAATTGCATCCTGGCACGTGGTAGAATACGCTTCAAGGATGTTACGGATCATCCTTACGTGAACATCATATTGACAAAAAAATACGAGTTTGATTGGTCAACTCAACATCGATAAAAGTGAAAGATTTAATAATAATTAAATGATAAAAAGAGTATGACATTTAATATGCAGAAGATTGATAAAGAACTTCATATGAATCCAAAGGAAACTAATACATCAACTAATATGCGGAAAAAAAAATCTATCCCATAATCTAAAGGACTCAAGACACCCATGTGCAGCCACCTACGAGCTCGATCAGTCACCGTTGGCCACCTTCATCAATCTGACCTTAGCTTGCATTTAAGAACATGCAGGGGAGAACCTCCCTATGAGTTTTACAACTTAGTATGGAAGTAAAATAAAGACAATCATAAGATCATAATGCTAGATAAGAATCATAAAGATAGAGGGATAAATCATTATCATCACAAAACTAAAGGAAAACGTGTAAAGTGACATATGAATAAGAGATCATAATCACATCATGATAAAGGGCTAGAATCATATCGCCATAAGGTTCTTTATTCATATGTTTACATATGCTTCATCATCTTATTATTCATCTTTTACTAATTTGGGGTATATTTCAACCCACGGAGAGGCACGCCTCAACCCATCATCATCATCATAATTGGCAAAGTCCTCACATAACTGACCGTAGTCACCCATAATTGACTGAAATCAATCCATAATTTGGTCGTAACTAGTCTATCATAAAAGAGCTCTCCATTTAATATTTTCACCTTTTATCTTGTAGCTTTTAATTATTTATTATTAAGACATAATCAAACTACAAGATAGGATCATGAAGAGAAAATCATGGGCATAAATGTCATAATTATCATCATCGTTAAGATCTAGAACACATACGTGAATCAGGGATCTAAAGATCATAAAGTTAACATGAGTCATATCAGAACCCGGGCTGAGTAAGGTAGAACCCGAGCCAAGTTCATCAATCGTTGCTCTAAAAAAATAGGGGTAAACCCAGGCCGGGTTCGGGTTACACCTAGGCCAGGTCGAGTCATCTTCGAGTTAGGGTAGCCATCGTGCCCGACTGTCTCATCGTGCATGGAACTCGGGCCGAGTCGTCATCAACCAAGGCCGAGTTTGTCTGATTTTAGGACTCGGAGAGCATCGGCAATGGCGGATCGGGTCGAGTTCCAACGAACTCGGTCCGGCGATGGACCTGCCCGGGTTAGGTTCTGGTGAACCCGGGCCAGATTCCTCTTATGCAAAAATTGTGCGGAAGCTCAGTTTACGTTTTGAACATCTTTTCTGGCAATGGTCGGTGCCATGCATCATCATAGAACATTATACTATAACTAGAGACTAACTAGGACATGTTTCAAGCCTAAAATCAAGATTATATGATGAATTTATCTTAATTCCATACCTTGCGAGTTTTTGTCCAAGAAACTAATCATGCAGTCTTCTTTTTCCTCTTCTTCCTCTTCCTTTTCTTTCGGCTGCTCCCTTCTGTCCAGCGCTCGTTCACCGCCGTCCACGTCTTTCGGCTTGTCCCCTGTTGGCGGCAATTGGTCAAGGATGAACAAGAAACAAAAGGGCGCCCGAAAGGGGGAGGAAAACTAGGTTGGCACATGGGAGAAGCAAAAGGGTTGTTTCATTCGTTTTGGCCTCTTATTTATAGGGGAAAGGTCCGAGTTTCAGTTGGAATCGAACTCCCTCTCGAATTTGCGTTAGATTTTATCTTTTCTTCTTAATTTTTCTTTTTTTTCCTTTTTATCCTTCTTTTCATGTTATGACTCGTGCATTATATCATAAACTTCTTAAAATAAAATTCGTCCTCGAATTGAGTCAGAAGTCAGGACTTACCAAATAGCGTAGAAAATTCCTTTCGCATTTTAGACTCGAGTTCCCAGGTTGCTTCGTCACCTTGATGATGGCTTCAAGCCACCTTGACCAGTGGTACATCCTTTTTGTTGTGACGTTGAACCTTGGTCTCTACAATCTTTGAGATTGGGTTCTTCATTCCTTGGTCACTCCTCATAAGTCGTCATATTTGAGATTGGGTTCTTCATACCTTATGACATTTGCATCATCATATTTATATTTTCAGAGTATTGAAACATGGAAAATATTATGAACTCGTCCGTAGGATGGAGGTAATGCTAGTTTGCAAGCACCTTCATCGACTAGCTCAAGTACCTCAAAAGGGCCAACATATCTGGTGCTGAGCTTTCCTCTTTTACTGCACCTCATTACTCCTTTGGTTGGGGAAACCTTCAGGACAACATAAAACTTCTGTCGTGCTTGAGGTGCCTTCATCCTCTATTATATTAATTAGACCCTTGCTGAATATTATTCCGTTTGTTTTAGCTTTTTAGCATCCAAGAGCTTTCTTTCACCTACCTCATTCCAGCATGTAGGTGATCGGTAGAGTTTCCCATTCAAAGCTGCAAAGGGAGCCATTCCAATGTTGGAATGATAACTATTATTATACACAAATTCGATAAGTGGTAGGTGGTCATCCCAATTGCCTTGTCAGTCAAGGTCCAAGCTCTTAACATATCTTCAACTGTTTGGATGGTCCTCTCAGTCTGATCATTCGTTTGTGGATAAAATGTCTTACTATAATTTAGTCTCATTCCAAAAGAATGTTGTAGGCTCCTCTAGAATCTGATTGTAAATCTTGAATCTTTATCTGATACTATGGACGTGGGGATCCCATGAAGCCTGATAATCTTATGAACATATAGTTCCATAAGGCTTTGCACTGCCTGCTTGAACTTTATGGGTAGGAAATGTGCAGACTTTGTTAAACAATCAACTATTACTCATATGGCATCATGTCCTTTCTGTGTATGAGGTAAGCAGGTTATGAAATCCATGGAGATGTCTTTTCGTATGGCTTTTGATGTTCCACTTTTACCTGTTGGCAGACCAGACATTTTGAAACATACTCAGCAATCTCTCGTTTCATATCGTTCCACCAGAAGGTTCTTTCCACATCCTTGTACATCTTAGTGTTGCCCGGGTGGATCATGAACTCAGATTTGTGGCATTCATCCATCACTTCTCTTTTCAGAACTTCATCATTTGGGACCCATAGGCGATTTCTGTAACTAATCCCACCATCGGCTGAGAGTTTGAAGTCTTCTTCTTCCTTCCAACATGTTCCAAAAATTTTTGTATACTTAGGATCTTGGGCCTGAGCCTTAATAATTCTGTCCACCAGATTTAACTATATCTAATGCATCATCAGTATTGCTCCATTTTTTCCAGGTCTCAGGTTCCATAAGCTCAATTCCTTCAACATCTCATAAACACTCATCTTCATGTAGGCTAGTGAGCTTTCCCACTTGCGACTGAGTTCACCTTGCCAAGGTGGTAATTAATGGAGAACTCGTAATCCTTCAGGAATTCTATCCATCTTCGTTGTCGCATATTGAGGTCTCCCTGAAAGAAGACATACTTGAGGCTCTTATGATCGGTGAACACTTCAAATTGCACTCCATAAAGGTAGTGTCTCCAAATATTCAATGCAAACACTACTACTACCAATTCAAGATCATGAGTTGGGTAATTCACCTCATGCTTCTTCAGTTGCCTCGATGCATATGCGACTACCTTACCTTGTTGCATGAGCACACATCCCAATCCTGTACCGCAAACATCATTGTCCACCACATACCCATCAGTGCCCTTCGGAATGATAAGTATAGGTGCAATGGTCAACCTGGCTTTCAATTCTTGAAAACTATCTTGCATTTCTGTGTCCATATATACTTTACACCCTTCTTCATTAGGTTCATCTAGGGAGATGCAATTTTTGAGAAGTCATTGATGAACCTGCAGTAATAGCCTGCCAATCCGAGAAAATTGCGGTTTTTTGTAGCATGCTTCGACCTTGACCAGTGGAATACTGCTTCTACTTTGGAAGGATCTACAAAAATGCTCTTCTTTTAGATTATGTGTCTAAGAAACATAATCTGTTCCAATCAGAACTCACATTTCAATAATTTATCATATAATTTGTGTTGTCTTAACTTTTCCAAAACAATCTTTAGATGTTCCTTGTGCTGGTCTGGGTTCTCCGAATAGATCATAATACCATCTATGAAGATGATTATGAACTGATTCAGAACACCCAATTCATGAGGTCCATGAAAGTTGTAGGGGCATTCGTCAGTCAAGAGTCATCACTAAAAATTCATAGTGACCGTACCTTGATCGGAAAGCTATCTTATCTTCGTCAATGACTCTAAGCTGATGGTACCTGCTTCGTAAATCAATCTTGGAGAACACCACGGCATTGGATAACTGGTCGAAGAGGTCGTCGATCCATGGTAGTAGGTACTTGTTCTTGACTGTTGCCTTGTTCAACAGTCTATAGTTGATACATAGCCTTAGAGAATCATTCTTCTTCTTTACAAAAAGCACTAGAGCACTCCAAGGAGATACATTTGGCCTAATAAACCTCTTGTGTAAAAGTTCTTCTATTTGCTTCTTCAGTTCATGCATCTCGGTTGGTGCCATCTTGTATGGGGCCTTTAATATTGGGGCAGTGCCTGAAAGGAGATAGATCCAAAAATTATTCTCTTGTTGTGGTGGCAATCCAGAGATGTCTTTTGGAAAGATATCCAAAAATTCCCGAACTACATCCAGTTGTTGTAGTTGGGTTGCTAGGCCATTTGTCTTCATCACGCTTGTTAGAAAATCTTTGCATCCTTTCCGTATCATCTTTTGTGTCTTCATAGCAGTTATAATAAACTTTCCTTCTTTGCCTGTGGCACCTCGAACTGTAGCTTTGCATTCACCTCAGTATCGATGATTACTTTCTTTTGCTTACATAAGATGACTACATCATGGTAGGATAGCCAATCCATACCAAGAATCACGTCGTAGTCCGTCATCGGAATTACTATTAGATTTGCGGAGAAATTCTAGCCTTGTATCTCCACTGGTACCTCAGGGAGGTACTGCGTGGCATGAAGCATTCCCACAGGGGTAATCACATCCATGGGGCGACTTATATCATGTGACGGTAACCTTAAAATTATAGCACAATCTCTAGATATAAAAGAGTGCGATGCACCCGAATCAAATAAAATGGTAGTAGGAAGACCGACTATGGATAATGTACCTCTAATGACCTCGGTGTCTACCGACACTGCATCTTCTTCCATGTGGAAGACTCTTCCACGTATCATATTGTTCCCACCTCTTGCGTCATGCGGAGCTAGGGCGGGATCATCTTTATTCTTGGTAGGACAATCATGAATGAAATGTCCTTGCTGTCCACAATGCAAGCAAACTCCGGCCTTCATCCTACATTCTCTAATGTGGAACTTCCTGTAGTGTGGGCAGGCACAACACTCTGCACCTGCTGCTGAGGCTACTAGGGTTGTTGACATTGTGGCTGCAAAAGGGTCATGCATTAACTTACTTCATCATAAACCTCTTAACTTCATGTTCGTCATCTTTACTTGACGTTGGGGTTGTTGCTGGCGATTAGCATCATGAGGCTCACACGGCCTCGCCCTATTACCCCGACGTTGGTTCTTACGGTCGGGTCCTCCTCTATTCTGACAATGGTCATTCCAGCGAGATTGGTTCTGCACAGAGCGTTGCATGGGGGCCCTTCCTTTAACATCTTTGATTTCCTTCAATTTTCTTGCATAATTCCTTTCTATTGTAGTCGCTAGTTCAACTGCCAGACTCACATTTGCACATTGGCCTTCTAAAGTGTTTGCTCTAATGGTATGATTCAGGCCTTTGCAAAAATTATTTGCCTTTTGTCTATCGCTCATCTTGAGAGTGTTATACCTCTCCAGACGAACGAACTGAACATGGTACTGAGCCACGGTCATCTGTTCTTGGCTCGTTGTAAGAATTCCCTCTGCTTCAGCGCACGCTGGTACTCTAAAAAATAGCGTGCCTCAAATGCTTCACAGAAATGTTCCAAGGGGATGACATCTTGTTCTTCGTTCTTGGTGTTGACGAGGGTCCCCCACCAATCTAAAGCATCATCAATTAAGCAGCCGGTGGCAAACATGACCTTCTTATCTTTCCCATAGTTCATCTCTTGCAGTTTTTCCTTTATAGTCCTTAGCCACCTCTCATCCTTGTCAAATTCACCCATACCATCATACTCCGGAGGGCGCAACTTCATAAATGCCTAAATCATGTCCTTAGAAGGTGATGACGGAACAGGCAAAGGCGCTGGCGACACGGGAAAGGGTTGTACAGAGGCTATACAAATGAAGGCTGGACCGGTGGTGTAAGTGCTGGTGCAGGCTGGACGGATGGTGTCAACATTGGTACAGGGTGAACTTTCAACATTGGTACAGGGTGAACTATTGGTGTCCAGCCGATGGGGGCTGCATCAGTGGAGAATGAACTATTGGCTCTACTGCACGAGCCCGACTTATTTGGACCTCATTCTAGTCCGTTCCCTCTTATTGCGGATTCGCATTCCCGTTGCAACCTCGAGGTCATATCTGACCCCAACCTTGACTAGCAGGAGTCCGGCGTGGAGGCATCTACATCATTATACATCATAACATTTAGATACATCATACATCCTATGAGATAAACTAACTTACTTGACTTCCGGTGGCGCGGTGACTGCTCGTGGCACTTGCAAATGGACCATGGCATCATACATTAGGACATGAGAATGCCCAAACTTTAGGCTATGATATCTAACTATAACGTTCTCAAGTCGCACCCCACCATGTGGCAGAATACAATTCAAGGATGCTACGAGTCATCCTTACATGCGCATCATATTGACAAAAAATAAGACTTTGACTGGTCAAATCAACATCGATAAAAGCAAAATATTTAATCATCATTAAATAATAAAAAGAGTATGACATCTTAATATGCGGAAGATTGATTCATATGACTCAAAAGGAAACTAATACATCAACTAATATGCGGAAAAATAAAATCTATCCCATAATCTAAAGGACTCAAAACACCCATGTTCAGCCACTTACGAGCTCGATCGGTCATAGTTGGCCATATTCATCATTCTTACCTTGGTCTGCATTTAAAGAACATGCAAGGGAGAACCTCCCTATGAGTTTTACAACTCAGCATGGAAGTAAGATAAAGACAGTCATAAGATCATAATGCTAGATAGGAATCATAAAGATATCATCATCATATAAGAGGATAAATCATGATCATCAGAAAAGTAAAGGAAAACGTGTAAAGTGACATATAAATAAGAGATCAAGGAGATCATAATCACATCATCATAAAGGGATAGAATAAGATCATCATAAGGTTCTTTATTCATATGTTTCCATCTGCTTCATCATCTTATTATTCATCTTTTACTTATTTGAGTTATATTTCAACCCACGAGGAGGCCCGCCTCAATCCGTCCATCATCATCATCATAATTGACAGAGTCATCGTATAACTGACCGTAGTTGGCCCATAACTGACCGAAGTTAGCCCATAACCTGGTCTTCACTAGTCCATCATAAAAGAGCTCTCCATTTAATATTTTTCGTCTTTTGTCTTACAGCTTTTAATCAAACTACAAGATAGGATCATGGAGAGTAAATTAGGGGTATAAATGCCATAATTATCATCATCATTAAGACCTGGAAGATATATGTGAGGTAGGGACCTAAAGATCATAAAGTTAACATGATTCGTATCAGAACCCGGGCTGAGTAAGGCAGAACCCCAGCCGAGTTCATCAATCGTTGCTCTCGAAAAAATAGGGGTAAACCCGAGCCGAGTTCGGGTTACACCCGTTCTAGGTCGGGTCATCTTCGAGTCAGGGCAGCCGTCGCGCCCGACTATCTCATTGTGCATGGAACTCGGGTCAGGTCATCATCAACCTGGGCCGAGTTCATCCGGTTGTAGGGCTCGGAGAGCGTCGGCAATGGCGGATCCGAGCCGAGTTCCAACGAACTCGGTCCGGCGATGGACCTGCCCGGGCTGAGTTCTAGTGAACTCGGACTGGGTTCCGAACATCTTTTCCTGCGATGGCCGGCGCTATGCATCATCAGAGAACATCATACTATAACTAGAGACTAACAAGGACATGTTTCAATCCTAAAATCAAGATTCTATGATGAATCTATTTTAGTTCCATACCTTGCAAGTTTTTGTCCAAAAAACTAATCCTACGATCTTCTTCTTCCTCTTTCTTTTCTTCCAGCCGCTCCCCTCTATCCAGGCGCTCGTTCACCGCATCCACGTGTCCCTGTTGGGGGCGGTTGGTCAGGGACGAACAAAAAATAAAAGGGCACACGGGGAGGAAAACTAGGGCCAGCTCATGGGAAAGAAAAGAAAAAGGGACCGTTTGATTTGTTTTGGCCTCTTATTTATAGGGGAAAAATCCAGTTTCGGTTGGAACCGAACTCCCCCTCGAATTTGCATCAGATTTTATCTTTGCTACTTAATTTTTATCTTCTTTTATTTTCCTTTTTATTCTTCTTTTCCTGTTATGACCCGGGCGTCACACTATCTCTCTAGAAAAGGCACAAAAAATATTAGAGCATGATTCCTTCTTCGTAAAGAAAAGACCATGATTTTTCTTTGGAAAACTCATATCTCCGTCACTATGGATATCTACTAAACCAAATAGATGTTAGAAAACAATAAAAGTATAATCAATAAAATTGAATGACTTGTATGTAGGCATCTGATTCGAACTATAACATAATCACAACACACTTTTAGAAAGTAAAATGTTTCATGTGAGTTCATTAATGTTTCATATTTTACAATTACATAAAATGGAATGGTACATCATGTTGGTACATAATATCCTTGTGCAATAGAAAAGTAATGATGATAAACTATAATGTTAAAACAATTTATGCAAGATATTGCTCTAAAGTATGTGTACTTTGTCTCGTAATTTTTTCATCAACATAAAGTTTATCACTTTATATTCATTCCTAGAAAAAACATTGTGATATGTGATATTGATATAGGTAGTGCAAAATATAAATGCACTTAATTTGTAGCATTTTATAATCATTGTCATGTTTATATATAGAAGAAACATAACATTAAATATAAATAAGTTCCATAATAGCATAACAAGTTAGGAAAATGCATTTGAACAAATTGCATCAATACTAATTCCCAAAAATATCTTGTAAATCGTAATTAAGAAATGTTTCACTGCCATGCATGAGACAGCCAAAGGGGGTGAACTGTCCCATAGTTCATGATATCTCCATATTAATTAAATGCAATCAACTAATGCAATATCATCCATTGTGATCTTAATATATCTTATCCCACCAATAAATGTTTCCTACAGGAATAACTAAATTTGTTTGATCTATAAATTTGAGGCAATGCGATAAGAAAGAAAACAAATCACCGTTGGTAGGATTACATGGGTTGGAAGTGAAATTTAACTCTAACATATTATGGTGGCAGCATCCCGTTACAAGGATGCAATTATTATAATGGTAAGCACATATCTTTCTCATTCATATTTTACTTGGATTTGCAAAGGACTAGACTTAAATACATTTTTTATCCTAAATGAATAATATTAAATTACATAAAATATACTAGCACGATATTAATAAAGCGAGATCGACACACATCAACTACACAAGCTTAATGAAAAAAATTTAACCACTTAAATAAAAATGATTTGTCATTCTCAATCGACTTAATGTCAATTTTTCTTTATCTGGAAGGCTGGTCCTTTCATATAATTTAGTATCCCTAGCATTCTTTATTATTTTGGACCATTTTGATACATGTTAATGATTATTTCTTACGTGAAAATAAATGTTAATGATTATTAGTATCCAATAGGACTTGGTTTCATGTTATTATTTACGAAAGAGTTGGCAATCAGCAGAGGCCAACATCTGGCAATTTTTCACTCACCTGCACGATCTAATCAAGTATTGGATAAATGTCAAGTGAGGAAGAAATCTTCAAGAAGCCTGTCCTATTGAGGAATTGATATCCTCCCAGCCAGATTACAATGGAGACGCCAGACCAATCATACTTAATATCTCTGTCATCAATTTGAACTATGAATATTCCAGCTTTCTTTCTCTTTATAAATAAAGCACATTATTTCCATGTTTTGTATTCAATATTTTAGGTTACTGAACATTTGTTGGATGGTATATATGCAATTCATAAATAATTTGGACTAAAAAGTACTGGTCAGTTGAAGCATATTAATCAATGATATCAGTTTTGTTATCGACTCTTAAGTCCAAATGCTTTGATTCTCCTTTCTTTTGCACTCCAATTTATGTCGACCTTCCATAATATTAAAATTTCATAAAAACCATGTTCTTCTAGCAATATATATCACCGATGCATTACCCCATTACACAGGCTACTAGAACTTCTAGTAGCTTGTATCATCCCCCAAATATGCACTCTTGCCACATGACATAATACAACACAAAGATGTATTATGAAATATTGCTTACATGGAGATTATTTCTCATAACTAAACGTCTCATGGAAAACAAAGAGGCTCAATACCATGTGCAAAAATCATCATGATCACCACATTGACTTGTTGCATTAGATACACAAGGGAGAATTATAACAATATTGTGGATTTCATAAACAATAATGTCATGAGAAAATAATAGTCATGAGAAAAAACATCATAGCAAGAGAAATGCATTTATTTTAATATGAAATGATGAACCAACGTTCCTATGATAATTAGCATAATTAGTACGATCATTATGTGAATTAATTTATTTGCAAATGTATTACCAACGTAATCTTTTAATTAGTACAGTAAATTTATTAACCCTTGTGTCATTATATGACCAATAAGTTAGCTCCAGGTGGCATGTACAAATAAATATATATAATATTTAACATAAATAAATCCTCTAAATCATGATTATTATAACAAATAAGTTTATATATTTAATAATAAATAAATAATGTTAAATGAAAGTAAAATTAGCAATTTTGGATGTAAAATTTGATTAGTTCATCATTAGCGCTAACAACATGCAAGCTAAAATTTCCTTCATCATAAAAACCAACTTTGGAAATTTGTACTTGCCACCCAATACTTCGGATATTTTAAAAAACAACTTTCTTTAATCATAAAAGTTTTTACAAATTCATGGAATCGACTCTATCTCTCCAGAAACGGCACAAAAATTAGCAAAACATGATTTTTCTTTGGAAAACTCATATCTCCATCACTATGGATATCTAGTAAACCAAATAGAAGTTAGAAAACAAGAAATATATAATCAATAAAATTGGATGACTTGTATGTAGGCATCTGATTCAAACTGCAACATAATCACAACACACTTTTAGAAAGTAAAATGTTTCATGTGAGTTCATTAATGTTTCATATTTAACAATTACATAAATGGAATGTTACTGTAACGACCTGATTTTTAGGATATAATAAATGAATATTTTATTATTTTATTTTGAAAAAATATGACCATTAATATTATTATAATTAATAATTCCGAAAATAAAGAAAAATAGAAAATGAGTTTAATTATGGATAAGATGTATTATGGAATTATTTAATTAAATTCGGAATTATTTAATTATTAAAATAAATTAGAATTGTTAAAAGAGATTAATTAAAAGATAAAATTTGATTGGGATTGGAAGTTATAGATATGATTGAAAATAAGTCCCTATAAATAAATCTTGAGGGTCAGCCGTCAAAGGAATTTCATTCTCTTTGGTTCTCGATGTTCGACGGCAGAGGCATGACGTCGAGGTGACGGCAATGCGTGATTCGATGTCAAACGACTAGATATGAAACGAGGTACGTAGGGGGGATCCGTAGGTTTTTTTATTATTTTTATTGGGATTGTTACTGTTAGATTGAAAGAGGGGTCGTCATGATTTAGAAAAAAGAAAATAGATTACTTAGGTCAAAGTAATGAAAGGATTTGTACGAAAAAAAAACGTTCAACCAACAGTTGCGTCGATGGGAAAATAAAAAGAATTGAGAGAAAATAAAAAGGATTAATCTATGTGGATCGTTCGGCTTGGAAGGAAAAGTAAAAAAAAGAATAACAAAAAAAAGGGGAGAGAACGGGCGTTAAGTTAATGGACGAAGAAACAAATATTGGGCGCAACATTTTTGTCAGCATCGCGAAGAGAAGAAAGAGGGATCTGGTAGTACCAAAAGAATAAGAAAGAAAAAAAAGAGGAAAAAGAAAAGAAAATAAGCAAACGTGTGTGCAGGTGATATGGAGAGAGAGACGTGAGAAAAAAAATTTATGGAAGAAAGAGATAAGTAAAGACAGAAAAGATTTTGGAAAAAAATATAATAATAAAGAAATGATAGTTGGCGACCAGAGGAGGTAAGGGAAAATTAATAGAAAGACAAAAGCAAAAAAAAAGGGCGATAAGGGCCTAAGTGAATAGGAGAGAGAAAAAAAATAAGATAAGAGTAATAGGATATCTAGATAAGGAATAGTAAATAAAATATATATAAATATATATATTGAGACAGATTAGGGACTCATTTATTTTAATATGATTAGCAATAGTTAATTGATAATTTTATTATAATTGCGTTGCTGTCATTATCCTAATTTATTAATTGTAAAGTTATTGTTTATTCTGATTACACCGTTATTGATTTTGATAATTATATTTTTATGATTTCTAATTAAATTCTTATCATATGTAATAATCATATTAGATCATATTATCATCATATTTGATCTATTTTGTTATCATATCAAATTTTATCATTGATTATGATACTGATCCAGTAGTCTTTCTGATTGGGTCTTGTTTCACCTAAATTAAATTTCTAAAAGATAGACATTTTAGGTAAATAAGATAAAAACTGAAAGCTGCTGGATCTCTGTGTTCTCTGATTGTCTCCAAGCCTCCGGACCATATTGTTATTGAATTGAATTGAATTGAATGGGGCAGATAGTGGACCTAAAGGTTTGAGGCGTCATCATCATTTAGAGAAGCTATAACTGTCCTTTGTTTGGTCATGATCCCCCGCCATTCATGAATAATTGTTAGCGCTATATTATTGGGTGGTTTGCCGTAGCACTGATCCCCCACCGACCTACATGAAAGAGACATGGAGTTTCCTTAATTGACCGAGTGCTCCTCATTGAATTGGATAACTCCGAACATTGTAAATTGAATTGAATTAAAATCGAACCGAATTGAGTTGAATTGAAATCGAATTGAAATGAATTGATCATGGTCATTTGGATATTGGCGTTGACTGGCATTGCCTCTGCCCATTGAATCGAATTGAATTGTAATTGACCAATGACCATTGATATTGAATTGAAAATTGTTAAATTGAATAGTGTCATAGTGATCAGACATTTAATTGCTAAATCAATATTGATCGATCATCTAATCTTTTTCTGATCCTTCCTATTGATTTATGACTTTATTGTCCTATTGTTATATTGAATCATCGATCCAATTGATTAGACAATTATTAATTGCTATCTCTATTGATTGGTCTTTTGACCATAACTTGATATAGTTGCTCATGTTGATAAATCGTTATATTGTAAATTGATTATTGTATTAATTGCTCAATTGATCATCATTGATTATATCTTATTTTCGATTGAGCATATTGATTGTTTAGTAGACCCTACGTACTGAGTATTTTTATACTCATGGATATTTTCCTGTACTTGGATCCGTGCAGGTGAGAGTACTTTGATAGAGGATGATCCTACAGGTGGCTATGCTCAATGATAGACAGATGTTGCACATGTTCTAGATTGAGTTGTCTAGTTTTTATTATTTCCTCATATATTAGAATTGTGAACTTATTAATATTTTAATTATTTTGAATATAATGGATTATTAGCTGTTATTATTGAAAAAGTCTTCCGCATTTATTGTTTATATTCCGCAAAAATGTTTTATAGAAAATTGAGTAGCGCCTTTGGGACGACTCTGAGCACTTGAAAGTCACGTGGGTCTCGGGGCATTACAAAGGGTATCAGAGCCTAAGGAGAGACACTTCTTAGCTGTCTCTAATAGATAAAATTGAGTCAATGTGCAACTATCACGAGCAACCACTGCAGCCATCCAGTAGGGTCAAGTAAGTTTTTCATTGCGATATCGATATTGAATTCTTACTTATTGAATTGTATCGTATTGTTTATTGTTGGATGAGCACAGATGCCTTTCAAGTTGATGACCTCTCATCAACTTTATCGTGGATCGGGAAATAGATATCGACGAACCAATTCCCAAAATGCATAGGATGATGGTCAAGCGATCCAAGGCCCACGAGTAAATAATGAATGGGCCGATACACATCAGGAGGAACATATGAATCTCGTTCAACATATAGAGAATATAGCAATACCTATGGTGATGACGTTTCTCCTCACGATGATTGAAAAGAGATGGTTAAAAGTTTTCTCATATTACAGCCTCCCCAATTTGACGAGAAGGGCGACTTCGAGAAAGCCTATAAGTGACTGGAAGTAATTGATCAGACTTTGATGAAAATATACTGCGGTGGGGACTACAAGACTATATGTGCTACGAGGCGTTTGACACGTGACGCTAGGCATTGGTGGAAAGCCACAAAGGCTAGCACATTCTCCAGGAAGAACCTGATTTCTTGGAGAAAGTTTAAAAAGATCGTTATTTACCTATTTTCTAAAGAGCGAGGAAATAGAAGGAGTACCGAGATCTATAAGGCACCACGATAATCAAGGACTACACGATCGAGTTCTTAAAGCTGGAGAAGTATGGTACTCGACGATAATCAAAGAGAAATTGTGTTAAGCAATGGGTGAAAAGTCTCAAGTTAAGCTTCCGAAAAAGGGTAAAACATTGTAACTATCAGACCATTCAAGTTGCGAAAGAGTTCACTACCATGCTTGAAAATGATGACACAACAAACGCAACTCAACCGAATCAAGAGAATATTGATAATAATCTGGATCGTATTTGATAGAAAATATGAAAGAAGAGAGTAGCACATCAAAAAAATTACAACCAAGGAAGGCCATATCCAGCACGGAATAAGTCTCCATCACATAGAGAATCATGCAACCACTACCACAAAATGCATCCCGATGAATGCTATTGGGAGGCAGGAGCATGCTTAAATTGTGGCAATATGGGTCACTTCGCAAGAAATTGTGATGAACCAAGACAGGTCGAACCTCTGCAATAATAGAATAATAGATCTTCGAGAATGGTGCAGAAATCACCCAAATAGATTGATATGTTAAGACATATGACTTGAAGCTTAATCAAGTCTAAATTGCAATATGCACTTCAATTAGACTTTAGATATGTTATAGTATTCAAATAGCATGTGTTATATGAAATGGATATAGTTCATAGTTTATTCTTCATAAAAATGAAAGATCGATCGTTGAGTGTTTAATGGAAGCACTCATATAACAATATTTTTAAGGAGGTTATCGATTAGCTAGTGCTCATAATTTATCGTAAAAAGTCGAGCACTCGAACTCAATAGAAAAAGTGATGAAGTGCACACATAATGGTATGAAAGAAGGACAACATCCAAGTATGTTGAAAAATTATAGTATAGTTATTACTACATTGGTTAACCCAAGATCGATGATATTCCAATATATTCGTCATGCCTAGAGGAACATGCAGAACATTTGCAGATTGCACTGCAAACATTAAGAGAAATAAGTATGCGCCAAAGTATCGAAATACAAATTTTGGCAAAATGAGATAATGTTCTCCAGAAATATCGCATAGATGGAATATCAAAAGATGAATGCTATAATCAAATGGATTCAACCAAAGGACGTGTTAAAGAGGAAAAAAAAGCCTCCTTAGACTTGCAGAATATTAGCGGAGAGTCGCACCAGATTACTACACGATAGTATTGCCATGGACGAACCTCACCAAGAAGGACAAAAAGATATAAAAAATTTGAATGGCTCAGGAAAGGCTAAAAATAGGTTTTAAGAATTAGAGAAGAAATTGACAACGATGTCCTTCTTTTGAAAAGACCTTCAGGCCGAGGTTATGTCGCCCACAACTATGCATACAACCCCCGCACGACATGAGTCTTGATGCTATATAGGAAGAAGATAGTTGCCAACACATTAAGACGATTAGATATCGAATTAGCAATTGTGGTCTTCACCCTAAGAATCGGTGACACAATGTATAGGGTGAAGAGTTTGAATTCTCCACGAACCACCAAAGTTGAGGTACACTTCCGAACATTTGTCGAAAAAAATGGATCAAATTATTGAAAGATTACGAGTTTGTCAAAGCAAACTCAATTGAGCATATCTTAAGCAGAAAGGTCACTTGCTCATTTGGCGGTGAGCCGACAAAATATGAGCATTGAGCAATTGTATCATCCAAGTCAGTCTAGTGATCAACAGTGATGGTGCAAGGATAGCAACACATCTTACATGCAATCAAAATTATTATGGAAGGTCGGCAAATGAAAGTGAAGCATCAGAGGTCACATGGTGTACTACAAGAGCTTGAAAATCCTCAATAGCATTAAAAAAAGATAATGATGGATGTTATTAGAGGGCTTAACATGGACACAATGTGATATGAGTAATAGAGAATCGATATATTAAAATAGTCAATGTCATACCCATTAGAGAAAGGTTAGTCCATCGAAAGCCTCATGGTCATTCTTTTTTAAGGAGGTTATCCGACTACATGGAGTGTTGATATCCATCGCGTCGGATAAAAATCTACAATGCATAGCCCAATTCTGATGGAGCATCTATAGAGCAATTGGGATGTGGTTGAACTTCTACATCGCCTTCCATTCACAGATGAATGAGTAGTCTGAATGGACAATTCAGACCTTAGAAAATATGTTCTGAACTTGTGCATTGGATTGGAGTGATAGTTGGAACAATCAGCTCCCACCTGCGTAGTTAGTATGTGGCAACAGTCGTGACTCTGACATTAGACATGACACCTTTCGTAGCCATGTGTATATGGTAGATCATGTCACCCACGTTGGAGCAAAGTTGATGCATAGTAGTTATTGTCACAAAAAGAAATAATTGAAGGAATATTGATAAAATTTATCTCATCGAAAAATGTTGAAGGCAATCTATGTGAGACAGAAATAGTAGGCTAACATAGTGAGATCATAAGAATCGAATCGAAATGGAGATCTGACATAGGTATGACACATAAAGATGACGATGCCTTTTGAGGACTAACAGTTGAGATGAGAAAGGATTTTTCATATTCGTTAAATAGATGATATAGTTTCCTTTACGCAAATTCGAGGATGAATTTATTTTTAAGGAGGTTATGATGTAACAACCTAATTTTTAGGATATAATAAATGAATATTTTATCATTTTATTTTGAAAAAATATGGCCATAAATATTATTATAATTAATAATTCCGAAAATAAAGAAAAATAAAAAAGAGTTTAATTATGGATAAGATGTATTATGGAATTATTTAATTAAATTCGGAATTATTTAATTATTAAAATAAATTAGAATTGTTAAAAGAGATTAATTAAAAGATAAAATTTGATTGGGATTGGAAGTTATAGATATGATTGAAAAATAAGTCCCTATAAATAAATCTTGAGGGTCAGCCGTCAAAGGAATTTCATTCTCTTTGGTTCTCGATGTTCGGCGGCAGAGGCATGACGTCGAGGTGACGGCAATGCGTGATTCGATGTCAAACGACTAGATATGAAACGAGGTACGTAGGGGGGATCCGTAGGTTTTTTTATTATTTTTATTGGGATTGTTACTGTTAGATTGAAAGAGGGGTCGTCATGGTTTAGAAAAAAGAAAATAGATTACTTAGGTCAAAGTAATGAAAGGATTTGTACGAAAAAAAAACGTTCAACCAACAGTTGCGTCGATGGGAAAATAAAAAGAATTGAGAGAAAATAAAAAGGATTAATCTATGTGGATCGTTCGGCTTGGAAGGAAAAGTAAAAAAAAGAATAACAAAAAAAAGGGGAGAGAACGGGCGTTAAGTTAATGGACGAAGAAACAAATATTGGGCGCAACATTTTTGTCAGCATCGCGAAGAGAAGAAAGAGGGATCTGGTAGTACCAAAAGAATAAGAAAGAAAAAAAAGAGGAAAAAGAAAAGAAAATAAACAAACGTGCGTGCATGTGATATGGAGAGAGACGTGAGAAAAAAAAAAGATTTATGGAAGAAAGAGATAAGTAAAGACAGAAAAGATTTTGGAAAAAAATATAATAATAAAGAAATGATAGTTGGCGGCCAGAGGAGGTAAGGGAAAATTAATAGAAAGACAAAAGCAAAAAAAAAGGGCGATAAGGGTCTAAGTGAATAGGAGAGAGAAAAAAATAAGATAAGAGTAATATATATATTGAGACATATTAGGGATATCTAGAAAAGGAATAGTAAATAAAATATATGTATAAATATATATATTGAGACATATTAGGGACTCATTTATTTTAATATGATTAGTAATAGTTAATTGATAATTTTATTATAATTGCATTGCTGTCATTATCCTGATTTATTAATTGTAAAGTTATTGTTTATTCTGATTATACCGTTATTGATTTTGATAATTATATTTTTATGATTTCTAATTAAATTCTTATCATATGTAATCATCATATTAGATCATATTATCATCATATTTGATCTATTTTGTTATCATATCCAATTTTAACATTGATTATGATACTGATCCAGTAGTCTTTCTGATTGGGTCTTGTTTCACCTAAATTAAATTTCTAAAAATTAGACATTTTAGGTAAACAAGATAAAAGTTGAAAGCTGTTGGATCTCCGTGTTCTCTGATTGTCTCCAAGCCCCCGAGCCATATTGTTATTGAATTGAATTGAATGGGGCAGATAGTGGACCTAAAGGTTTGATGCGCCATCATCCTTTAGAGAAGCTATGGCTGTCCTATGTTTGGTCATGGTCCCCCGTCATTCATGAATAATTATTAGCGCTATATTGTTGGGTGGCTTGCCGTGGCACTGATCCCCCACCGGCCTACATGAAAGAGACATGGAGTTTCCTTAATTGACCGAGCGCTCCTCATTGAATTGGATAATTCCGAACATTGTAAATTGAATTGAATTAAAATCGAATCGAATCGAGTTGAATTGAAATCGAATTGAATTGAATTGATCAAGATCATTTGGATATTGGCATTGACTGATATTGTCTCCGCCCATTGAATCGAATTGAATTGTAATTGACCAATGATCATTGATATTGCATTGAAATTTGTTAAATTGAATAGTGTCATAGTGATCAGACATTTAATTGCTAAATCAATATTGATCGATCATCTGATCTTTTTCTGATCCTTCCTATTGATTTATGACTTTATTGTTCTATTGTTATATTGAATCATCGATCCAATTGATTAGGCAATTATTAATTGCTATCTCTATTGATTGGTCTTTTGATCATAACTTGATATAGTTGCTCATGTTGATAAATCGTTATATTATAAATTGATTATTATATTGATTGCTCAATTGACTCATCATTGATTATATCATATTTTCGATTGAGCATATTGATTGTTTAGTAGACCCTACGTACTGAGTATTTTTATACTCATGGATATTTTCTTGTACTTGGATCCGTGCAGGTGAGAGTACTTTGATAGAGGATGATCCTGCAAGTGGCTATGCTCAGTGATAGACAGATGTTGCACATGTTCTAGATTGAGTTGTCTAATTTTTATTATTTCCGCATATATTAGAATTGTGAACTTATTAATATTTTAATTATTTTGAATATAATGGATTATTAGCTGTTATTATTGAAAAAGTCTTCCGTATTTATTATTTATATTCCGCAAAAATGTTTTTTAAAAAATTGAGTAGCGTCTTTGGGACGACTCTGAGCACGTGAAAGTCATGTGGGTCTCGGGACGTTACAGTTACATCATGTTGCTACATAGTATCCTTGTGCAATTGAAAAGTAATGATGATAAACTATAATGTTAAAACAATTTATGCTAGATATTGCTCTAAAGTACGTGTACTTTTTCTCATAATTGTTTCATCAACGTAAAGTTATGACTTTATTTTCATTCCTAGAAAAACATTGTTATATATGATATTGATATAGGTTGTGCAAAATATAAATGAATTTTCTTTTTACCTTGTCTTCATATAAAGGTGGGAGAAGAGTAATGAAAATATGAATACAATAATTATGATTCACTTCATTGAATTATTTTTTTTTGCATTTAATTAGTAGCATTTTATAATCATTCTTATGTTTATATAGAAAATAAACATAACATTCAATATAAATAAGTACGACAAATAAGTTCCATAATAGCATGACAAGTTAGGAAAATGCATTTGAACAAATTCCATCATTACTAATATTTAAAGTGCATCAATACTAATTGCCAAAAATATCTTGTAAATCATAATTAAGAAATGATTCAGTGCCATGCATGAGACAGCCAAGGGGGTGAACTATCCCATAGTTCATGATATCTTCATATTAGTTCAATGCAATCAATTAATGCAATATCACCCCCTGTGATTTTAATATATCTTATCCCACCAATAAATGTGTCCTAGAGGAATAACTAAATTTGTTTGATCTATAAAATGAGCCAATGTGATAAGAAAGAAAACAAATCACCCTTGGTAGGATTACATGGTTTGGAATAGAAATTTAACTCTAATTTATTATGATGACACTACTAGAAAAACGCTGATTACCGACGGTCCGAACCGACGGTAATCAGCCCGAAAACCGTCGGTAACGTGATTACCGACGGTTTTACAGTCGGAAATGATCTGTAGGAAAAACGCTCGTTGCAAATCGATTTGCGACGGTCGAAAAAAATTCGTCGAAAATATTGACGGTCAGGACCGTCAGAAAAAGTCCCGACGGTTCCAACCGTCGAAAGTTTTCGTCAGTTGCAACTGCCGGAAAAGGCCGACGGTTCGAACCGTCGAAAGTTCCGACGGTTGCAACCGCCGAAAAGGCCGGCGGTTCGAACCGTCGATAATTTTCGACGGTCGCAACTGTCAAAACTTTCGTTGGTTGTCGCAGCCTTCAATCTTTCGGCGGTCGCAACCGTCGCAAAGGTTTTTTTAAATATAAAAAAATTAGCCGTCGGATCAGGCCGCGGCCAGCTCCGGCCGCCTGGCGCCAGATCCGGCCGCCGCCATCGGATCCAGACCGCCGCTGGATTCGGGCCGCCGGCGCCCGATCCGGCCGCGAGAGGTCGCTGGAGGTCGGATCCGGCAGCCAGGTCGGATCCGGCCGTGAGAGGTCGCCGGCGCCCGATCCGGCCGCTGGAGGTCGGATCCGGCAGCCAGGCGGCCGATCCGGCCGCTGGAGGCCAGATCCGGCAGCCAGGCGGCCGAATCGGCCGCTGGGGGCTGGATTCGAACGCCCACGGCTGGATCCGGCCGGAGAGAGAAAGAGAGAGAGACGCCAGCGCGGGAGAGGGTCGCCGGTGCGGGAGAGGATCGCCGGTGCGGGAGAGGATCGCCGGTGCGGGAGAGGGTCGCCGGCGTCCAGTGCGGGAGAGAGTCGCCGGCGCGGCCGGGAGAGGGAGAGGGAGAGGGGGGGGAGAGAGAGAGGAGAGAGGAGAGGAGAGGAGAGGAGGGAGAGAGAGAGGAGAGGAGGAATTATATATAAGGGAAAAAGATGAGAGAATGCGGGAAAAGGAAAAAAAAGTGGGATAACGAAATTTTAATTACCGATGGTTTTGACCGTCGAAAACGTAAATATTAACTATTTTTAAAATTACCAACGGTTGTGATCGTCGAAAATATATTTAGTTATATATAATGGTTATTTTTTATTTTACCGACGGTTTGAACCGTCGGTAATTGCGACGGTTTGGACCATTGCTAGTTATATTAATAAAATACTCGTCATATGATATTATTATACATTTACCGACGGTTACGACCGTCGATATGTGCAGTATACAATAAGAATGTTGTTGGAATGTAAATTGACATATACATTTTAAAATTTTGTGACAAGTATTCTCTTGTTCTAACAAGCTTGTGGATGAAATTTGAACTATGAATATTCCAGCTTTCTTCCTCTTTATAAATAAACCACATATTTTCCATGTTTTTTAATCAATATTGTAGGTAATTGAACATTTGTTGGATGGTATATATACAATTCTTAAATAATTTGGACTAAAAAGTACTGGTCAATTGAAGCATATTAATCAATGATATCAATTTTGTTATTGATATTTAAGTCCAAATGCTTTGGTTTGCCTTTCTTTTGCGCTTCAATTTATGTCGACCTTCCATAATATTAAAATTTCAAAGATATATTATGAAATATTGCTTACATGGAGATTAATTCGAAGAAGTTTGCATAACTAACCATCTCATTTAAAATAAAAAGACTCAATATCATGTGCAAAATTCATCATGAGCTGAGTCTGTCGCCCGCACCACATTTACTTGTGGCACTAAATACACAAGGGAGAATTATATTAATATTGTTGAATAAATTCATAAACAGTAATGTCATGAGAATTATAAAGACAGACATGAGATAAAACATCATAGCAAGATAAATGTGTTTTTTTTTTAACATGATAAGTGTAAGAGTCATGAACCAACGTTCCCATGAAAATTAGCATAATTAATACCACCATTATGTGAATTAATTTATTTTCATATGTATTAGCAATGTAATATTTTAATTAGTAAAGTAAATTTATTAACCCTTGTGTCATTATGACCATTAACTTAGCCCCAAGTGACACGTAAAATTAAATATATATAATATTTAACACAAATAAACCCTACTAATCATGATTAATACTAAACAAGCTTATATATAATAATAAATAATAAATGTTAATTGAAAGTCAAATTAGCAATTATAGATGTAACAACCGACATCAGAAGATAAAAAAAACAAACACGTGAAGGACTCGGCGGCCAGCTGTAGGAGATAAAACCATATACCTCTCAAAATAAGAATCCAATGTGATTAGATAACATCCATTAAATTAGGGGATTAAAACCTTATCATAAGTAATAGGGTGGATTTAGATAAGAGAGGAGGGTTTAATAGATTAAACAGTCCGAGCTTTTGTTCCCTCTCCCTCCAACCTCACGAAGTTTTCCCCATGAGTTTTGTGCTGGGACGCTGGCCAACAACCCGGAGGCAAGCCGACGAGACCAATTACTTTCTTTCTTCTCCCTCTCTCGCAGGCCTCTCAGTGTTGCAATCCATAGCAAGGTTGTTGATTTTTCTTCACTGGCTTGTTACAGGTGGAGACCGAGGGGTAGAACAGAGGGAAAATAGGGGGCGTGCTCAATAGGATTTTAATGAATCAAGGCAAGGATTAATCACGAACAGAGGTGGGTGAATCGAGATCACCTTGCATGACCTCTGAATTATCCCAATTCATGCCCTAATCATTGTGAAATGAAAAGAATATGGTTCAAGTTATCATTTTTTTAATTGTTTGATTTCTTGAATTCTTTGATTGGTTGTTTGTTTGCATGCATAATTATTTCTGGTTGTTTTATTTTTGTATTACTGATTGCTAGGATGTAGAATTTAGAGTAGGGCAAAAGTACGTTAAGGATCCATGTAATTTTCAGATTGAAACCGATCGTCACCACGGCCGTGCCGCTCTCTGGCACACCCGTGCCATTATATTTACGGTCGTTCCACACCTCGTGCATGCTCGTGTCATGACTCGAAAGAACCTAAGTAAAAGGTCGGCCAATGCCGGTCGACCGAGTGCCCGACCGGTCATGGCCGTGCCATCCTTCCACAGCCGTGCCATGACCAAGTACCCAGCCGTACCAGGATAAAATCGGACGATTGACCATGAATCGGTCGACCAATCCCACCCTCCATCACGGTCGTTCTCTCCTTGGACACGCTCGTCCCACTTATGTAGAACCCGATCTTCAGATCGACACGGCCATGCCACTAGGCTGTCACGGCCGTGCCCGACCACCAAACAACCCTTGATTTCCACCCATTAGACTTCCCTTACTTTGATATGAATGTTATCGATGGTCTTATGATTTCAACATGAACTCTTTTTCCTGATTTACCTCATACCGATTACCAAGAACCTTTTTATTAGATTTATTAATTAATTATCTTTGTAATCTGAGTATTGTCTATGTACAATTGATCCTATTTTTCTGACCATACAGAGATCCCTCACTGATTTTCAAGATCTATTCTATCATTGATTTATTTTCTTATTGATCTCATCGTATTCATTGAACAAAGAACAAAGAGCAACAAGTTATTCAAAGTGATTAATAAGATCAGATGAAAGATTAATAATGGATTGCCAGTCCAAGCCAAGTGCATCAAGATAAGGGTCGCTCCCTTGGTCATGGTTTGATCACCCACTAACCCGCATAAGGCCGTATTATTTGCTGGACATACCCCAAGAATTAAAGGCACATAAAGTCACCCTGATTGCTAATTAATAACTAAGATCAAGAAGCATGTTCAAGTCAAGTCAAGTTATCGTCATGATTTCCAAGTATGCATGATTTCAAGTTTATTAAGCATCATTTGATTCTCATAATTTATGATATCCTCTGATTCTTATTATGATATATGATGCTGCCATGTTACCCTTTTCACGTTCAAGTTAAGCATGATTATTTATCTCTGATTTATCCTATTCATGTTATGCATTGTATATTATGTGGTTCCCCACTAGGCTGTAAAGCTTATGGGAGGACCTCCTCCCCTGTGTCTGATTTTCATAGGACCAAGTTAGTGACGAGGTGGAATAGGTGTGTGGTGACAAAGCTCTGGTGACAAGACAACACATGAACCACAGGACTTATTAGTTTCCTTTTTCCTTCCGCATTTATAGCTTCATGATGTCGAACCTTATTATATTCTTTAGGAATGATGTAGTCACTTTTTAGACTTCCGCATATTCATGTTATCTTTCTTTATTTTATTATTTTCCGCTGACGTGTCTCAGTTCTTAACTGAGATATGGTCAACATCATGGACAAAGTCATAGCATGCCGTAGCGCCTTCAGGTTGGTCTTCGCCACGTGGCGGGGGTCGATTTGGGGGCGTTACATTTATGATATCAGAGCCTAAAGTCAGGACTCTCTTGACGTCATAGTGAATAGAATAGTATGGTATTGCTTCATGTGCTATCGCCGAGCAGTCGTCACACCCTCCACCGTAAAGTACAAGATATTTCTTGCTTTGTGTTATTCTTTATTGATGTATTGATATGTATTTCACACGAGTAGTTGATTCCTAATGAGGTTATTTTGTATGGTAGGAATCAACTTAAATGTTATTAGTGATTAGACAAAAAGAGTCATAAAGGTTACAAATAAATTGGAACAGAATAAGTAACAAGCATGTGGATAAATATACCTACGTGGAAAAAATGAGTCTTACAGATATTTAAAGAATAAAATATAAGAAATGATTATATTTCTTATAATTCATGTTTTCCATCTCTTTCATGATCGCTCTATTCACGGACTTCTTCTGTTGACTGCAGTAGTATGAAGAGGAAAATGAATATGCATATTAGTTGCAAAGAAATATAGATTTAAGAAAGAAACGAGGGAATTATAGGAGTAAACAAAATATTTGCCTCACACAACAAGTAGGTGTGAGATGATATGAAATCAACCATGCTTAAGTTATGATTGATTGATATGACTCATGTGATTCTATCGATTCACCAAGATAGGGGTTTAATGAATTATCTTATATGTTTATATTGATAAGTAGGGACCCATAACGCTTTTTGCACCTTAGATGTCATATGACCCCTATATTATGTTGAAAAAGGTCATAAGCAAATCCAAATTAGTTATACGAATTTCTAGTTGGATTACCTTATATTGGGAATATGAATTTGAATGATTAATCATGTTCAAGTTATGTAATATTAGTTAGACCATAATTTAAGTATTAATGAGCTGCCCAAGAAATCATGTATAATGTAGGGATAGACAAATATAGAAGCTTAAAGAGTTTAGAAGTCACATCGACTTGAATGAATGTTAGGAGAAATTTTCAATAAGTAAGTGACTGTTTGAGTTAATTGAACATTTAGATCTAACATACTCACACACATATGTACATATAACATAATATACTTATAAACATATAATGATAAATAAATGAATAAATAAATAGATTTAATTAACTTAGTTTAGTATAGAGTGGATTTGAAATTTTAATATTATGAAGTATATTTTATATAGTCATTATTAAAGAATGAATTCTCTATCATCGTAATGTATATATTTTTTCAAAATAGACTAATATGATTAATACCAGAATTATATAAGAACAAGCAAGGCATAAAAGGGTTAACATGAATGTGAGAATTTTTGAAAAAATTTAAGGTATCTTAACAGAGATAAGCTTGAGGAGGCATATGATCCTCCAGCCATTAAGTATTAAAAGATCAAAATATCAAGTGAGGAAATCTTTAGAAAGTATGTGGGGGGGGGGGGGGGTTAAGGTAAAGTACGAGAAATTTTATAAGTCCCCTACAAGATTTCTGGAAAAGCAAGTTATGCACCTGAGAGGGATGATTTTGCAAGTTTAATATAATTATAGTTTTCATAATAATGTCAAAACGTATAGGATATTTAATCATATAATCTTGGTTGATGGTTTAAGAGGGAAAATAAATCATATATATGTTTAGATCAAGGTAGTCAAGATCGAGATCTTACATAAGATCGGAGGGGGATCATAAGATCGAATATCGTAAGATCGGATCGATGATCGTAAGATCCTACCTATTAATAAAATATATATTTTAAAGATATTAAATATATTTTTGTATAAATTTTCTGCATTTAAATATTAAATTACACCTCAATAAATCATTTTTTATTGATTCTTAAGAAAAAATTATATTAAAACACATTGAAAATAAATAAAATATATTAAACTTCATCTAAATTAATTTTTATTATCATAAATATATTTTAAATTAACATTTAAATGATTATATTAATTATATAAGATTGCATAGGATCGTAAGATCGCGTGATCAAAATTAAGATCGTATTAAGATCTTGCACATAATATCCTCAAGATAAGATCGAGATCGGTAAAGAGCGGTAAGATCGTAAAATCGTAAGATCTTAAGATCTAAATCGAGATCTTGACTACCTTGATTTAGATAATGGGTTAAGCAAGTCATCAGATAATACATAGAATGTTCTCTAAAATGCAAAATATAAAATGATATATAAAATATTCTCTAAGATGCCATATGACATAATACAACTCATTACACGGGCGACTAGAACTTCTAGTAGCTTGTATCATCCCCCAAATTTGCACTCATGCCATATGACATAATACAACTCAAAGATATATTATGAAATATTGCTTACAAGGAGATTATTTTGCATAACTTGTGGCATTAAAAATAAAGAGACTCGATACAAAATTCATCATGATCGCCTGCACCACATTTACTTGTGGCATTAGATACAAGGGAGAATTATAACAGTATTGTGGATTTCATAAACAATAATGTCATAAGAAAATAACAGTCATGAGATAAAACATCATAGCAAGAGAAATGTGTTTATGTTAACATGAAATGATGAACCAACGTTCCCACGATAATTAGCATAATTAGTACCATCATTATGTGAATTAATTTATTTGCAAATGTATTACCAATGTAATCTTTTAATTAGTACAGTAAATTTATTAACCCTTGTGTCATTATAGGACCAATAAGTTAGCGCCAAGTGGCATGTACAAATATTTATATAATATTTAACACAAATAAATCCTCCAAATCATGATTATTATAACAAATAAGCTATATATTTTAATAATAAATAAATAACGTTAAATGAAAGTAAAATTAGCAATTTTAGACGTAAAATTTGATCAGTTCGTCATTAGCGCTAACAACACGCAAGCTAAAATTTCCTTCATCATAAAAACCAACTTTGGAAATTTGTATTTGCCACCCAATACTTCGGATTTTTTAAAAAACAACTTTCCTTAATCATAAATATTTTTACAAATTCGTGGAATTGACTCTATCTGTCTAGAGAACAACAACAACAAAGCCTTATCTCACTAGGTGGGGTCGGTTATATGGATCATACGACGCTAATTCGTTGATCCATGTTCATAAGATTCGACATGATTTTACGCTGGTTGTCGGGGCCTAACACAACCCTCCTCCTTTATTCGAGCTTGGGACCGGCTATAAAATATAGGCGAAGTTTATCTCTCTAGAGAAACGACACAAAAATTATCAGACCATGATTTTTCTTTGGAAAACTCAGATCTCCGTCACTATGGATATCTAGTAAACCAAATAGAAGTTAGCAAACAAGAAATGTATAATCAATCAAATTGGATGACTTGTATGTAGGCATCTGATTCCAACTGCAACATAGTCACAACACACTTTTAGAAAGTAAAATGTTTCATGTGAGTTCATTAATGTTTCATATTTAACAATTAATTGTTTCATCAACGTAAAGTTATGACTTTATTTTCATTCCTAGAAAAACATTGTTATATATGATATTGATATAGGCAGTGCAAAATATAAATGTATTTTCATTTTACCTTGTCTTCATATAAAGGTGGGAGAAGTGTAATAAAAATATGAATACAATAATTATGAGTCACTTCATTGAATTAATTTTTTATTTTGCATTTAATTAGTAGTATTTTATAATCATTCTTATGTTTATATAGAAAAGAAACATAACATTAAATATAAGTAAGTACGACAAATAAGTTCCATAATTGCATGACAAGTTAGGAAAATGCATTTGAACAAATTGCATCAATACTAATATTTAAAGTGCATCAATACTAATTGCCAAAAATATCTTGTAAATCGTAATTAAGAAATGATTCAGTGCCATGCATGAGACAGCCAAGGGGGGTGAACTGTCCCATAGTTCATGATATCCTAATATTAATTGAATGGAATCAATTAATGCAATATTATCCCCTGTGATCTTAATATATCTTATCCCACCAATAAATGTGTCCCAGAGGAATAATTTGTTTGATCTATAAATTGAGCCAATGCGATAAGAAAGAAAACAAATCACCCTTGGTAGGATTAGTTGGAATAGAAATTTAACTCTAATGTATTATGATGATCCTGGTGGCGGCATCAATATCATTCACTCATTTGAGGCTTAGAGTCTGATCCCATTGCAATGATGCAAACCTTATAACGGTAAGCACATATCTTTTACTAGGATTTTCGAAGGACTAGACTTAAATACATTTTTTTATTTTAAATCAATGATCTTAAATTACATAAAATATACTACTACGATATCAATAAAGCGAGATTGACGCACATCAACTACACAAGCTTAATGAAAAAGATTTTAACCACTTAAATAAAAATGATTTGTCCTTCTCAATCTGAAAGGCTGGACCTTTCATATGATTCAGTATCATTATCATTATTTTTTTTATTTTGGACCATTTTGATTTTCTTACATGGAATTAAATGTTTTGACGAGCAGAGGATGCATACAATAGGACACTTGGCTTCATGTTATTATTAACCAAAGAGTTGGCGTAACGCCTCCAAAATCGCACCTCCCGTCACGTAGGCGGTCGGATTGACCCGGGGGCGCTACACTATCTACTGCTCTACTGACCTTGACCATTCAACAAAACGGCTTACGTGACACTAATAAAATAATAATAAACCTAATAGAAAATCTTAAATGCGGAAGAAAAATGCCACGAAGAACTTTGATGCGGAAATTCATAGTATCTCATATTGTATAAAAACATGCGGAAGTTCATGATGTCTTGTAATATAGGAAATGTGCGGAAGAAAAATGTGATGTCTCTTAACAATAAAGATAAGTAAACATATATGCAATAAAGAAGCTCGGAGCGGAATATTAGTCATGTGTAGCATTTTTCAAGCTCTACGTCCTCCATCACCTCATCAGTTGGCATTCTCACCTGCAAAATCCTAATGCAGGGGAATAAAATACCCATGAGCGAGATCGCCCAGTACCATAGCAATAGACGCGAAATAAGGATTAGTGATGATAAAGAAATCAATGTATGAATATTTAATCATATCAATACTCTGTTCTTTGTTTTACATTACTCTGCTTTACTTTACAGTACTTTGTTTTACATTACTCTGTTGTACTTTACAGTATTTTGCTTTACATTACTCTGCTGTACTTTACAGTACTTTGTTTTACATTACTCTGCTATACATTGTTTTACTTTACATTGTCTTGCTTTCAATACTCTGCTTTGCTTTACTTTACATTACTCTGTTGTGAGTTGTACTACGTCTTTTACATTACTAAATTATCCTTAGGGTTGGTTGTCCTATGCGAGCTCGACTTTATTAGGTTGGAATGCTAGAGGTGCCTCTCTGATTCACTGATGCCAGTAAGCCCGTAAACGGGAAAGAGGGTGGGTGTTACAGCCTCACCCCAATTCGGAAGGTAGGGGAAAGAATTCCTACAATGCAGGAATAGTGGTCGGTTACAAGACCTTATAGGTTCGCTGTCTCCTCAACTAGCTACCTGTCCCTCTGGCATAATACTTTAATCTTTAAAGAAAGAGGTGTGACCATAGTATCACCCTTCAATTCGAGATATCGGTGGGAAAACACCTCAGGAATAGTGGGCATCTAAGACAGTAGCTTCGCTGTTCCCTCAGCTAACTACCTATCCCCCCATTGCAACTCTGAACTTTGCTTTAACTTTAGGGGCGGCGCATAGCAATCTCACATCTTTGTCTTTACTTTAATTATCTTTAGTTACTATGAAATTTATGATTTGGGATCCACTGGAAATCTATCTTTGTACAATAAGACTCAACCAGTGTAGATAAACTAGTCAGAGTCATAATTAAGATTAGGAGTGGATCAGTCCGATTAAGCTTTGATTATTGGGTCTCTGTTGGACCGATCGATTGATAAGAAAGAATACACATGTATAATTACACAGACCGGTCGACCGTTTAATTAAATCGGTTGACCGGTCTCTGCGGTAAAATAGAGCCGCCGGATTTCTCCATGGATTCCGACAGCCGTCCGGCCGTCGATTGACGCCGACATTAATACAAAAAAAATAAGAAATAACTTCAGGGTTATAATGAATTAACTTATGCATCAATAGATCCTTAATTCTTCGTCTATGGGATTAAAATGCTAAGGGTATTTTTCATCGGAAATCGGATTCGCCGGATCACCGCTCGTCGTTCGCCGATCATCGGACGTTCGCCGTCGCCTGAAAGGATTTGCCTCTGTCCTGCCGCTCGCGTATGCCGATCATCGGACGAGAGGAAAAAGAAAAAGATGAGAATCGAAAGAGAAAGATAGAGAGAGAGAGAGTGGGTGAGAGAACGAGAGAGTGTGGCCCCCTCCCCCCCCTCCCCCCCCCCCCCCCCCCCCCCCCCGGCCGACCTTTGGTCGGCTGGGGGAGGTGAAACGAACGGTCATTATTTCATCTTTTTTTATATGAAACGTCACATTATTACTCTCTAAAAAGAAAATTCATCCTCGAATTTGGATAAGAGTTAAGGCTTACCGAAAAGTTCAGAGAACTTTTCTCGCATTTCGGACTCTACTTTCCATGTTGCTTCTTTTCCTTGGTGATGCTTTCATTTGAACAATTCCTCCATAAGTTCGAACCGTCATAGACGCATATAAGCTAGTGATCCTTCCCATTTTCTGTTGAGTGCGTTGGCTATGGAGTTTGCCTTATCAGGTTGGTAATTAATGGCAAACTCGTAGTCTTTCAAGAATTCCATCCTTTGTCTTGACAAAAAGGATGGGTGCACCCCACGGTGAAACATTGGGCCTGATGAAACCTTTGTCCAATAGCTCTTGAATTTGATCCATCAAGTCCTTCATCTCTGCTGGAGCCATGCGGTATGGAGCTTTGGTGATTGATGCAGTTCCGGGTGTCACCTCGATACGAAAGTCTATTTTCCTTCTGGGCGGTAAACCGCTAACATTCTCAGGGAAAACATCAGAAAATTCCCTCACAACTTCAATGTCCTGAGGAGTCTTCCTTGATTTCTCTGTTTTGGTTATACTGGCCAAGTAACCCATATATCCTTTTTGTAATAGCTTCTGTGCCTTCATAACAGACACTATGATTTTTTGTTCCTTTTGTGCCATTCCCCTGACTATAATTTTATTTTTACTCTGTGTGCCTATGATTACTTTTTTTTGTTTGCACAGGATGGAAGCATCATGTGAGGTTAACCAATCCATGCCCAAAATTTTATCATAATCTCTCATGGGGATGATGATGAGATTGACATGATGGTTCATTTTCTCTATCTCTATGGATACGTTGGAAAGATGCTTTGTGGTAATGAGGGTGCCTTGTGGGGTCAATATATTCATCTTTTGCTCTAAGTTCACTATTTTTAACCCTAATGTGTTGGCATACTCTTCTGAGATAAAGGAATGCGAGGCACCGGAATCGAATAGTACTTTGGTAGGTAAATCAGCTATGAATAGCGTACCTTGAATGACGTCAGCGTCATTCTAGAGAGCATCATCTTTCAGATTGAAGAGTCTTTCATGCACCAACTGTTGTTATCCGCGTCTCGGACACCTTGCTGCCATGTGTCCCATGCCACCGCAATAATAGCATGCTCCTAACTTCATTCGGCATTCTCCCGCATGGGTCCTGTCACATGTGTTGCATAAAGCCCACTCACCTTGTGTGGTTGGTGCTTGAGGAGCTCTAGGAGGTTGCTGCCTCTGCTGTTGTTGCGGTGGGGGAGAAGCTTGTTGTGGAGGATGGTAGTTTTGTTGAGACGCAGAATACGGGTGGTACCGGTTATCCCGTCGTTGGTGTTGCTGGTTGTTCCCTCGGAACTGCTGTTGCTGCTGGGAGTTTTGCCCTACATTCTGCTGGGCCCTCCTCTCTTTCATGAGATCTTATGGTCCCTCTCGGTCAGAGTTGCCAGGCTAATCGCTTCATCCAGGGTTTTACAGTTCCCTAGCCTGGTCTGGGATCTCAGTGAGGGCCTTAGTCCGTCCACGAAACGTTTCACCAGCTCCTCATCGTCCATGGTCAATTTAGAATATTTCTTTAGCCGGATGAACTTGGTCACATATCGGTCCACGGTCATGGCCCCTTGCTCTAGGTGCAGAAACTCCTTCTGCTTCAAATCTCTCTGGTAGGACGGAAGGTAACGCGTCTCAAATGCCATGGGAAGTCTCCCCATTCTACGGTTCTGACTTCCGAAAAGTTGGTGGCTTTCTTTGCCTTCCACCATTCCTTAGCATCTCTTTGGAAAGTATCTTCTGCAAACAGGACCTTCTTGTGCTCAGGAACATCGAGGATGTCAAACTTCTCCTCCAAAGTCTCGATCCACTGTTCCGCGACGTCAATTCCTCCTTTCCCGTTAAATGTCGGAGGCTTTGACCTCCAAAACTCTTGCAGAGTACAAGAGATGGGGGCCAGCGTCTTTGCCGTGGTGGCGAATCAGGCCTAGGTGGGGTAGGCGGAGGAGGATTCAATAGAGGTGGAGGAATAAAATGGGCCTCCTCTTCATTATATACTTCATATTCACTTGACGCTGATCCTCTTCTCTGGTCGGCCATCTATAATAAGATCATGGCAAGGTTTGGGAAGGGTGTATAATCAAGGATATTTAATAAAGATAGAATCTTAGATGAAAATTGGAGACCATGCTATTAATCATTTGCTAAAATGAAGTATTCATTCATCATTAAGCTTTTAAAAAGGTACACATATGTCTGAGGCTCACTAAGGCCTTCCACACAGAAAGGAAAGACAACATGATACTAATCACTATGCTGAGAGGGTTCCTCTGGTCCAGTCCCGAGATTTTTCGGAGGATTAGGGCACTCCTCAAAATGTCTCTCTTGATCGCAGAGGCTACAGTATGGCTCTAGATCAAACTGACTTATCGGTCTGGTCTCCCGACTCTGGACTTCTTCTTCAGGTGCTGGGGCTTCTTCTTCGTCGGAGGAGGATATATAAATCGGATTGCTTATATGTCCTCCCATCATTAGCCAGTTCCCCCCTAGGATTACTTCTTCCCATATCCCAACGGGTGAGAAGGGTAAATCAGGATCGTTACTTCCAATGCTCTCTAAATCTGAATCAAAATGCTCTGGTCCCTCTGGAGCAGGCTGTGGAGGGGTTGGGGGATCTAGTGGGCGTCTATAAATCCCAATTATATGACCTCTCCTACGTAAAATCATGCGACGTGGAGGCATCTATAACACAATAAACCCAATAGTATAAGTATGATTCTCTTAGGAAAGGTACTTATTACTTACTTGAGGAGTGGAGCCGCAGATGCTTGAGAAGCTTGCACATGACTTTACTTTGAGCTGTATAGCAGTAAGAACGATGAATGCTATGCATGAACCTATACTCTACTATGATCAATGAAGGAGCCAAGAACTTAGGCTCTGATACCAAACTGTAACGCCCCCAAAATCGCACCTCCCGTCACGTAGGCGGTCGGATTGACCCCGGGGGCGCTACACTATCTACTGCTCTACTGACATTGACCATTCAACAAAATGGCTTACGTGGCACTAATAAAATAATAATAAACCTAATAGAAAACCTTAAATGCGGAAGAAAAATGCCATGAAGAACTTTGATGCGGAAATTCATAGTGTCTCATATTGTATAAAAACATGCGGAAGTTCATGATGTCTTGTAATATAGGAAATGTGCGAAAGAAAAACGTGATGTCTCTGAACAATAAAGATAAGTAAACAGATATGCAATAAAGAAGCTCGGAGCGGAATATCAGTCATGTGCAGTATTTTCCAAGCTCTACGTCCTCCATCACCCCATCAGTTGGATTCTCACCTGCAAAATCCCAATGCAGAAGAATAGAATACCCATGAGCGAGATCGCCCAGTACCATAGCAATAGACGTGAAATAAGGATCAGTGATGATAAGAAAATCAATGTATGAATCTTTAATCATATCAATACTCTGTTCTTTGCTTTACATTACTCTGCTGTACTTTACAGTACTTTATTTTACATTACTCTGCTGTACTTTACAGTACTTTGTTTTACATTACTCTGCTGTATATTGCTTTACTTTACATTGTCTTGCTTTCAATACTCTGCTTTGCTTTACTTTACATTACTCTGTTGTGAGTTGTACTATGTCTTTTATATTACTAAATTATCCTTAGGGTTGGTTGTCATATACGAGCTTGACTTTATTAGGTTGGGATGCCAGAAGTGCCTCTTTAATTCACTGATGCCAGTAAGCCCGTAAACGGAAAAGAGGGTGGGTGTTCCAGCCTCACCCCAATTCGGAAAGTAGGAGAAGAATTTCTATAATTCAGGAATAGTGGCCGGTTACAAGACCTTGTAGGTTCGCTGTCTCCCCAACTAGCTATATGTCCCTTTGGCATAATACTTTAATCTTTAAAGGAAGAGGTGTGACCATAGCATCACCCTTCAATTCGAGATATCGGTGGAAAAACACCTGAAATATCAGGAATAGTGAGCATCTAAGCCAGTAGCTTCGCTATCCCCTCAGCTAACTACCTATCCCCCCATTGCTTTAACTCTGAACTTTGCTTTAACTTTAGGGGCGGCACATAGCAATCCCACATCTTTGTCTTTACTTTAATTATCTTTAGTTACTATGAAATCTATGATTTGGGATCAATTGGAAATCTATTTTTGTACAATAAGACTCAGTAGATGAACTGGTCAGAGTCGTAATTAAGATTAGGAGTGGATCAGTCCGATTAAGCTTTGATTATTGGGTCTCTGTCGGACCGATCGATTGATAAGAAAGAATACACATGTATGATTACGTAGATTGGTCGACCGTTTAATTAAATCGGTTGACCGATCTCTACGGTAAAATAGAGCCGTCGGATTTCTCCATGGATTCCGACAGCCGTCCGGCCATCGATTGACGCTGACATCAATACAAAAAAAAATAGGAAATAACTTTAGGATTATAATGAATTAACTATACGCATCAATAGATCCTTAATTCTTCGTCTATGGGATTAAAACGCTAAGGGTACCTTTTTTGTCAAAAATCAGATTCGTCGGATCACCGCTCGTCGTTCGTCGATCACCGGACGTTCGCCGTCGCCTGAAAGGATTTGCCTTTGTCCTGCCGCTCGCGTACACCGATCATCGGACGAGAGGGAAAAGAAAAAGATGAGAACCGAAATAGAGAGAGAGAGAGAGTGGGGGTGAGAGAACGAGAGAAGGGGGGGGGGGGGGGGAGAGGGTGCGAGAGAGTGTGGGAGAGGGTGGCCCCTTCCCCACCCCCACCCCCACCCCCCCCCCCCCCCCACCCCCTTTTATACTCCCCCCGGCCGACCTTTGGTCGGCTGGGGGAGGTGAAACGAACGGTCTCATCTTTTTTTTTTTATATACGAGATGTCACAGTTGGCAATCAGAAGAGGCCAACATCTGGGGCTCACTTGCAACGATCTGATCAAGTAAATCAAGTATTGGATAAATGTCAAGTGAGGAAGAAATTTTTGAGAAGCCTGTCCTATTGAGGAATTGATATTCTCCCAACCAGATTACAATGGAGATGCCAACATTAGCTGACCTATTACAATGGAATTGATATCTTTCAACGCTTTTACAAACTTTATGGAAGCAATAGAAAATGTGAAGACTTTCACCTATTATATTTCTTAAGAATGTATGTAACCGTTTTGATCAAAGTAAAATGTTGGGGATAAATTGTACTCTGAAATTTGTATAAATGTGATCCGCAATATACAATAAGAAAGTTGTTGGAATGTAAATTGACATATACAGTTTAATTTTTTGTGACAACTATTCTCTTGTTCTGACAAGCTTGTGGATGCAATTTGAAGTATGAATATTCCATCTTTATAATAAACCACATATTTTCCATTTTCTGTATTCAATATTTTAGGTTATTGAATATTTGTTGCATGGTTAATCCTTTCGACATTCTTAGGTCTGCCCTTAGACTTCACACGAAGTGAATCGCGTATAATAAATTGTCAGTCATGCAAGTTTATGGAGCTTGGTTCACTCGATGAATTCTTACTAGTGCTAAATCGACTTTCTTGAATCTGGCATGTGCTTGCGCCACTTGCATCCATAACTACATTTTGGCACATGAATTGTACTCATCTTTTTTTATTACATCATCTATAACTGGCGCCCCGCATTGCAAATGCTTAGATGAAATGAGACCCATCTATTGTACTTTTCAAAGATTACTTTGTCAAGATAATTTTTGAATGGGCGTTATGCAATCGCTATAATGGATTGGTCATCATATGTGGCATGTGCTTTTGCGTATCTTGCATTTATCGTCCAGCGATGAAGCACATAATCTTTAGGAAAGAATCTCACAACTTTCTTATGCATAATACATAAAACATGGTAGCAAAATATTCCTTCATATTCGAACTTTTTACAAGAACATTTGACATTTACTTTTTCAACCTAACTAAACTCCACGATATTTTTTCCATCATCAATAGTGCTCATATGATAAACAGTGTAGTAAGATTTATCTGTGTCTATGTAAATCTTATGCACTGTGAAGCTAAAAGGCTATGCATATTCTGATTCAAACTTACAAAATGTGGCATATGTATAGATTTTACCTACATGAACCTCCAAAGGACTATTTGTAATGTATGCAGGTGATGAATTCATTGTTTGGACTTCTTCTCTTTGTGTCCACGATGAGTATGGACAACTCTATTATATTGTTGTACAAAGTCCGAAAGTGATGTGTACACGTTGACATGACCATAAAAAAATGCATTAATACTTTTAATCCTCTGTGTGGTTCGTATACCTACAGTAAGGACATCTTTAAAATATAAGGAAACTCATTGTTCACGCTTGTTGTACATTACTTCTAACCAATGCTCACTTGGAATATCAAACTTCTCCTTGAGATCCAACCATCTTCAAACTCATCTATATTTGATGAGCCATAAACCCACTTATGCTACACCATGGAAGACATAAAAGGCCTTAGTCCTACCTTATGCATGCATTGGATCCCCTTAGAGGATGATGCTAAACCCACTAGAGAATTTCAAAGAAGACTGAACCTCATCCTTCAAGACGTAGTGAAAAAGAAAGTCATGAAACTGTTAGATGCAAGGTTGATTTATACCATCTCTAATAGCAAATGGGTGAGTCACATTCAAGTTGTTCCAAAGAAGGGAGGGATGATCGTAGTTAAAAATGATAAGGGAGAGAACATAGCCCAACGCACTACCACAGGGTGACGCATGTGTGTGGACTTTAGGAAACTTAACAAGGCGACTAGGAAAGTTCATTTCCCTCTGCCCTTTATAGACCAGATGCTTGAACGCCTGGCAAGACATTCCTACTTTTGTTATTTAGATGACTTTTCCAGTTTTCTTCAAATTCCAATACATCGTGATGACTAGAAAAAGTCCACGTTCACTTGCCCATATGGTACCTTCGCATACAGTCCTATGCCATTCGCATGACATCCATATTCTCTGATTTTGTAAAAAATATTATGGAGGCATTCATGGATGGAAAAATGTCACTTCATGGTACAACAAGGAGTTGTTATGGGACATGTGATTTCACAGCGAGGTATTGAAGTGTATCCTGCGAAGATAGAAGTCATCGAGAAACTGCCACCCCCTGTCAACGTCAGGGGAGTTCGAAGTTTTCTGGATCATGCAGGCTTCTACAAAAGGTTCATTAGTAATTTCTCGCAGATAGCTAAACCTCTGACGGATTTATTACACAAGGAAGCAGAATTTATCATGGGCCCAGATTGCATCCAAGCCTTCGAGAAGATCAAAAGAGTTCTCATCTCGATACCAATTATGCAATCACTCGATTAGTCTGTCTTTTGAGGTGATGTGCAATGTCAATGACTTCGCAGTAAGAGCAGCCCTAGGACAGAAAAATGATAAGGTCATACATGTTATATACTATGCCAGCAGAATCTTGGATCCAGCTCAGCAAAACTACACAACAATTGAAAAGGAGCTACTCGTAGTAGTCTTCGCAATGGAGAAGTTCAAGCCATATTTTGTAGATCAAATGTCACTATCCACACCGATCATTTTGCCCTGAAGCATCTCTTTTTCAAGGACTCTAAACCAAGGTTGATCAGATGAATATTGTCACTCCAGGAGTTCGATTTAGAAATCAAAGAAAGGAGCGGATCAGAAAACCAGGTGGATTTGGAAATCAAATAATTGAGTATAAGAAAACTGGGTCGCCAATCAAAGTAGATCTGTCAGACGATGCATTATTCTCTATCTCAATCAGCGCATGCCCCTAGTTTGTAGACATAGCAAATTTCAAGGTTGGAGGAATCCTGCCGAACAATCTCGACTATCAAAGAAGAAAAAGATTATTGGCAGAATCAAAGAAGTATTTCTGGGACGATCCCTATCTTTTTAAAGAATGTTCAGATGGCAAGCTGAGAAGGTGCATTCCAAAAAAATTTGTACAAGAAATCATCTATGCATGCCATATGTCTGACTATGGGGGACAAGGAGGTGTACAACGAATTACAACGAAAATCCTCCAGGCAGGTTTCACCTGGTCTACATTATTCAAGGACGTCCACAAGTTTGTCAACTCTTGCGACATATGTCAACGAACCGAAACATCTCATGAAGACATGAAATGCCACAGACCGAAATTCAGGCGGTGGAGCTTTTCAATGTTTGGGGGATTGACTATATGGGTCATTTTCCGAGTTCGGGGAAATACAGGTATATCATAGTGGTAGTAGATTACACCACCCATTGCGACTGCCACCACGTCACCAAGTTTTTCTTGAAAGTTATTTTTCCCAAATTTGGCATGCCAAGGCTTGTCATCAGTGAGGAAAGAATTTCCTAGAAAGACAATTTAACACCTTGCTATCCAAGTATGGAATCACTCACAAAGTAACTACTCCTTATCACCCGCAGCCAGATCAAGGTTATTCTGGAGAAGGTAGTGGCAAACTCTAGAAGGGACTAGAGTTCAAAGCTTGATGACACACTCTGGGCGTATAGAACCTCGTTCAAGACTTCCCTGGGGATGACTCCCTACATATTGGTGTATGGAAAAGCATGTCATTTGCCGATTGAACTGCAACATAGGGATTTCTGGACATTAAAATTTCTTAACTTTGATTTAAAGGCCGGTGGAGAAATTTGAGAACTCCAGTTAGCTGAACTGGAGCAGAGATAGCGCCTTTGAGAATTCAATCATTTTTAAAGATCAAACCAAGAGATGGCATGACAAGAACATCCAACCGAGACAATTTAAAGAAGGGGATTTGGTTTTGCTGTTCCACTCAAGATTTTGACTGTTTATAGGGGAACTATGATCTCAATGGACTGGCCCCTTCAAGCTTGCGAAAGTATATCCATCTAGGATAGTAGAGCTTGAACAGATAGGAGGGGGCACATTCAAAGTAAATGGTCATAGAGTGAAGCTATATCGTGAACTAGACTCAAGGATTACTGAAGACAACCTTCTGTTACAACCTCTTCCAATCGATTAATAATCATTCCAACAACATCGAGCCAACGACACAAAACAAAGGTGCTCCTTAGGAGGCAGTCCAAGCTCTAATAATCTTTCTTAGTATTTCCTTTCTATAGAAATAAAAAGGCATCCCACATGAAGGATGTGTTAGAGGAACAATGAATGTACGGGGAGGAAGATGTGCCATCAAGTCGGAAATGTATTGGTAGGAACCAAAGATTTTGTAATGGCATGGCCTATTTTATAAAGAAAATGCTGGGAGACACTGTGGGCCGCCAAGGGAAAAGAGTTTTGTCATGTAATGTGTCCACCTTGCAAAAATTCGACCCACACGTCATCTGTAAAGCCATCATCACAACTAGCAAACACCCAAATGATTTCACACCCACGTGGCCTCACCCCATTACCTCTCTCTCCCACCTTATGTCTTTTTCAAATTGCCACAAAGGTTACTGCTCTACGTACGAGGCGTAGTAACATTTTGAACAAGCCATCACTTTCCCATTCAAAAACCCCTCCCTGCAGGAAAAAATCCCTTCATTTTCTCCAATGCCAAATCCTTTCTCTCTTCAAACCCTTTTCCATCTCCAAAAAACCTTTCCATATCTCATCGGCCACCATGGTGCTCGTCAGAAATAGGTCAAGAGGTGTGTGTTGGATGCCCAAGCACCGAGGTCCCCAACAAATCAACCTGAGTGACGATGACTACAAGTCCAGCGAAGAAGAAGATCATCAAGAGCTGCCTGTGTGTACAAAGACTCCACTTCGAGCGCCTACGCCACATCTGTGTTCCATGTTCCACGACCGCTAGTGCAAGTCCTCGCCTGACACAGCCGCAAAAAACAAGTGAGTACCTCCAATGCACAAAATTGCAAAATCCTCGAAGATGGAGAAGCCCACACAGTCCTTGTCGACTTTGGGAAGCAATCAGCCCATTAACGCAAGAATCCAAGCGACGGATAAAATGCCGCCTCAGCTTCTGGGAAAAGGGTCAAGTCATTGGCGAGGAAACCACTATGGAAGCAACTGATGACCATGATACGAGAAGACGCCTCTGGCAGTAAAGAGGCTCCAAGCAAGAAGGCCAAAGAGCGTCTAATTGTAGACCAAAACCTCAGGCATCGGCTGTCAATGCACCACCGCCTGCGCCACAACCTAGAATGAGCTCAGGTCCAGCCTTGTAGTCCATCAAGCAAAGGCGGAGCAAGATGAAGGCTGATCCACAATGGCAAAAGCCAGCAGAACAACTGCCCAGTGTAGAGGAAGCAAAGTCAGTTCCTTCCCCTTCTCCGCCCACTTCCACCCATCCCTCATCTTCACATTCCCCTTCACCAAGACGTACACTCTCTGCCCACCACCAAATCTCAACATCACCCCTTCACCTTCCCCATCCAAACCACCTTCTCCACCAAAGTCACCTACACCTGTCCCTGACCCTCATTCTTCCTTTGAATATTCATCCCATCCTGCTAAACTTTCCATGGGGCCTGCATCTCCAAGCTCTTCATTTCATTGGAGACATGGTGAATGATCACTCTCTCCTTCTGCGAAACCAGTCAGTCAACCATCCTCCCCTGTATCTGAACATTCGCCACAAGGAACACACTCAAAACCTCGTTCAACTTAGCCGTCTTCACCCAACACATCTATTCTCTTTGAAGAAAAAAATCCTATCCTCACATACCCCCTCCCTCGATGAAGTTGTTTTATCCTCTTCCCATTAGCACCGCCAATACCAATCTCTTATGGCACGCCCTTTCCTCACAACAAAATTTGCAGATCGTGACGTCTTATCCTCTCTTGGCTTCCTCGCCAACATGGAGCGCGCCACTCAGAAGATGGGTGCTCAAGAATTTATCATGTCTGTCTGCATACCCCCATCTAGTCATGGAGTTTTTGAGCTCATTCGAGGACGACAATCGATGGGAGAAGATCTCTTTTCACCTTTTCAACAAAGACTTTGAATGGTCCTATGCAAAACTCAATGAAGTCCTTGCTTTACCATATCTCCTTGGATGCCTCATGCCCCTACGTTTCAACACCTAAGGGGTCTTGGAGAAGATCACGGACCATCAAACCGAGAGGGCGAGAGCAAGAGCATCAGCCATTTCCAACCCAATCGTCCGGTATTTCCATCGAGCTCGTGTCTTCCACCATTCTAGGATGTGCCAACATAGAATTGCATATCATTGACTTTGATCTCTTCATCATTTATGCCTTTCTATATGGAAAATGAGTCAACATCTTGGGGAACCTCCTATCAAACTGGAACATGTGCATCCGGATGAAGTCAGGCGTCATAGCATTCAGTGGACTCATCTCTACGATCACCATTCATTGTGACCTCTATCTTGGCTCACTAGAGATGACTCAAGGGACAATTGATATGAAGACACTCCGAAAGTGAAATCTAATTGAAGTCTAGGGACACCACATGTTTCTCCTTGTCAAAGGGACTAACCAAAAGTTGCGCCTCCCCAACTATGACAAAGTCTCTATCCGATCATAGTCCAAGTAGAAGATTACTCCCGAACACACCTGAGGCAAAGGAGTGACAAGCCTGCTAAACCGCCGATAGGACAGGACCACGATCAATCCTCCGACGTTGCATCGCCTGCTACGAGAAAGAGAAAGTCCCCTGAGCTAGAACCAGTGATAGAAGATGCCTCTGAGCCAACCCTCTCCAATCTCTAATAGATTATCTCTTACCTTTCCTCGCAAGTACATAAGCTCCAACATAGTAACATCCGCATCAAACGCCTGCTCCAAAACTAGACGACTACCCTCCTCCGGATCGAAGCAAGTCTAGAGGAACCAACCGGTTCTCCCACGCACACGTCTTCCTCTTAGGCGTCGCTCCTGCCCCGGCTTGAACAACTAAGGACAGTGTTGTGTTTAAGTCTGGGGGAGCACGATGATATGCTTCCTGCACATATCTCTAAATCCCCCAGCATACCATTGTACCTAGATTTCATATTATGTTCCTTTGAAAATGGTCCAATTTAAATATTTTTGTTGGTCACAAATTCTTATGATATGTTGACATGCATCCTGCGAATCCCTGCTGAAAAGTTTTGAATTGCCCTCCAGTCTTTAGCTATCTAACCTATCTGGATGCCGACATTTAAAAGATTTTGCAAACTTTAAATTTGTCACCTTGACATGCCATCAAAGCCCATCACTAGATGTCGGATAGTCCTCTACATGCTATTTTCCTAGACTCATTCATGCACTCAATGACTTGTCACTTGCTTGAATCTCTCTATCCAACATGCTAAAAAGTATGTAATGAATCTGCATAGCTCTTCCTTTGCATAATGGAAACTTTACTTTTCTTTTCTTTTCAATAAAAGCCCAAGTGCCCCATCCTAGTATTCTAGAAAGAACCGATGGAAATTGTTGTGGGATTACTTTCAAAAAAAATAATATGTATATGTTCTGAATTAATAAAAGCACCATTAATTACTTCGCTATCTACCTTATTTGGGGAAGACAAGAGTATGCCCCAAGGCACCAATAGCATCCTATGCTCAGTATTTCAGGAAGAAAAGCTAGGGACTATTGAGTGGAAACATTTGTGCTGATGTTTTATTTTATTCCATCATGCAACTGAAGAGCTATTGCATATAAGTCTAATGAATTTTAAAAAGTAAATAAGTTGGTTAGTTTCTTTTCAGCATGAGGACAAGCATTGTTATATGAACGTTTCTAAGCAATTTGCATGTAGAGTTAGAGAGTATGCCCCAAGGCACCACTAGCATCCTATGCTCAGTATTTCAAGAAGAAAAGCTAGGAAATGTTGAGTGGAACCACTTGTGTTGATGTTTTATTTTATTCCATCATGCAACTGAAGAGCTATTGCATAAAGTCAAATGAATTTTAAAAAGTAAATAAGTTGGTTAGTTTCTTTTCAGCATGAGGACAAGCATTGTTATATGAACGTTTTGCATGTAGATGACCATCCAGTAGAGAACCTGTGTGTCCCATTAGTACAGGGGCTTCAGTGGTGACATTATCAGGGCGGTAAAAACAAACCATAAAAAGGGATAATGGCAAACATGCTAGGTTGGAGAAGAGGGTGAAGGATTATTATGCATGCTCATGATGTGTTTCAACCCTAAGTTCTTAGCTGATTGCTTGAGGACAAACAAAACTTTAAGTCTGGGGGGAGTGATGTGGAGAATTATGGTCTATATTTTCACTATTGTTTCGCATGCATACAACACATATGACATGATTATTCCTTTATGTAAAAACATGCATGACACCAATTTAATACATTTCAAACTTTCTCCACATCCATGTTTATTCACGTATCACTTTTATTGCTTTTTGCTAGCCTGGAAACTTATTTGGGTAAATGTCCTTTGCAGGAAGCTAACGAGCTTCAGGGGATGAGGTAGAGCGGTCGATACACTACACACTATTCTCTGCACAAATGAAGGGTGAACTGTTTTCAGGCTATGAAAGAGGCCAAACAACCAATAACAAACACCATCTACAGCCAACTCCCTCACCTCTCTAGTGCAAGGAAGCTTCCGGAGAGGAGACCACAAAAGTTTCAAGTGGCAAGAAAGCTGCAAGAGGAGAGGATTAGACGAGAGGAATACAAAAAGGAGAGGAGGATACCGAAGAAGAGGGAGGCAATTCTGAGGAGAGTATTCGATTATCGAGAGACAAATTGAGAGTGGAAAAGAACAATGCCAGTGATGACTTATGGGCAAATGTGTATTCCCCCATGAACTATAACTAATCGGCCCTATTGAGATCGAGAGGTGCCTTATATGTTTTGGGATTTATGTTCTCTAGTCGCACTTTCATCTGGTTGTTTTTCATGATCTGAACCGAATGTTGAGCTTGCTTATAGTTTTAATGATATTTTTTATCCATGTTTCATTGTATAACTCTTTATTTTTTGAATCTATATTTGAATTTGAGCTCGTGAATTGTCTTCACCTTGCACCCTCAATCATAGGGATATTAGAGGCTCTATGCGATCGAAGTAGACAAATTCAGCTTTGGTGAAGACGATTCCTTGCGTATTTTCCCTATTTTCTTCGTAGCTGTAAGCTAGGGGGAGTTCTTGAATCATTACTGCCTTGCACCTCCGACCGTAAGGACACTAAAGGCTTCATACGATCGAACATAGAGAAATCCAACTTTGACATGCAATGGTTCATAGTTCGGATTTTTGTAGGGTTAGTAATGGTGGTTCTTCATGGTTTGGTTTAAACGTTGTTCATTTTTTGATCCGCGACCTGAGAGGGTTGTGCATATTTCGAGTTTTTGGCAATAAACGACCGCATTGAGTTGGGGACTCTGATCATCTTAGACGGATTCAGAGAGTGTTCGTGTATTTCTTCTTCACCACTGCTATTTTGGATTCCTTTTAATTCTAAAAAGTTCCACTCGAGAGGGAACATTCTGCTATGTCCTTATTCGTAATCGGTGATCCGAGCAGGGCGGATAACAAATGAGTTATTTCTGAAGAACTTCCAGTAGTTTTAAACATATTTTTTGAATCGATCTTTTCTTTCCCTCTCAAATCGTCTAATTAAGTTGTCTCGGTGATACACTAGTCCCTTGCATTCAGCCTGAAAGGGTCGTTCGTATTCCACTAAGGCAACGCGAGCCGACTGAAGCCGACTTGTTTTAAGTGTATTTCTCTTGAATGCTCGATACTAAGTGGACACGAGACCTTAACTCAAATCTAAAAAGAAAGGAAGCTCAATCCCTAGGGAATCGTACGCAAGCGTGATGATTACTACACCCAACCCTTTTTACTAGTGCAACATAGGCTTTCCACCAATACGAGAGTGTGATAGTGGAGTCAAGTGTCTTCCCCATCAGGATTGACCAAATACACATGTGAAGGGGCATTCGATTGTTCTATCCCATATTACTTTGAACTAAAGAACCTTAAGTTCTGTAGCAGAAGCACCTCCCATAAGTCCTCAACATGTGTTTTCAATTGATTTTCCCGACTTTCCTAAGATTAACCATCATCTTTGTACTATTTCTCTTTACATTCCGATAACAACTAAAACAATTAGTTTCTTTACTTTATGTCATTGTCTTTCTTTCTCTTATTTTCAGCATCGCTTTTACTCGTCGAGTTTTGTTCCAAAGAGTCTTTTCGAGAATTTCGCAAACACCATTCTCTATGGATCGAACCTCAAACACTACAATGATGCACCGTATGCTTGCGGATCGCTTTTGATATTGTAGAGGTATTATAAATTTTAAAATTGCATTGGACATTTTTTCTGTGTTCAAGAGTAACATGCAGGGTAGAGAATAGACCTATGTCTTAGAGGCTCACGCCTCCTTACACGTGGCATTCTCTATACACACTTTATGTGAGCACTATGTAAAGATTAGATTCTAATAATTGTATGAATTTTTTAGGAAAAAGCCTTAAATCTTGATAATGATGAAAATTGCATGTTTTAACATGTTCTATGATGCATAGATGCTAAGAGATAAAACCTGCAATATTTATGATGTTTTAGATTATTTTTATTGGAGTTTTAATCTCAAAAATTGAGAATTTCGAGTGGAAGATCGAACTTACAGGACGCTAGCATGCCCGTGTCAAGTCCCGAAATGACCGTGACAGAAGATGGGTGAAATAAGCACTCGATCATGACCGTGACAACATTGTCATGGCCATGATGGAGTGCAGCACAGCCATGACTGACCAAGTCACGACCATGAGCGAGGGATCCAAGCCCAAAGCTTGACGTTCACGATCGTTCCCCAAGGGAGCACGACCATGACGATGACCCGGCACGATCGTGACACTCCCCATCAAGACCAAGACCGTATGTGTCACACCCAACTCCGTGACTAAGTTCTAATCAAAATTATTATAATCTTAGTTATGTTTAGCTCCAAAAATAAAATCGGCAAAACCTCCTCCCCCTCCCCCCCTACTTTCTTGTATTATTAGTTAACACATACAAAAGATGCATATATATTCATCAAAATTTAATAAGAAGCTATAAAAGAGGACATTCGCATATTGTCATTATATTTTTTTTCACAAACCATCTCACATATAACCCCACAGGATCAAGTCTTATACAACCTTACAAAAAGTTTCTCACAAACTTAATTACATCATCTAAGACTATCTATTACATATGCATGCTTCAAAAAAATAAAAGTGAAGGGGGATTAAAGTGCTCTAGGGGCTTGACCTCTTTTATATGCAGCAAAATAAGCTCCGAGTCGACTTAACTCAAGAACTTACGAGTATCTGAAAAATTTAAAATGAGTACTGTGAGCAACAATCGTTTGGTCAGTGAGTGAAATAAAAGTACAATATAAGGGAACAAAACGAGTGCTATAACATTTAAATAACCACATTTCTTTCATATAAGAAAACAATCAAAGCATAGCACATATAGCATATCTTGTCAAATTATATGAACTTTCACATAAATAAAAGTAATTCAAGATATCATTATTTTCATAATTAAACTCCACACATGTGTCATTGCATATACAAATCATGAGTCAATACGTATCCCTCTATGATTGTGTATCATACAGTTAAGCAGATCTTCATATTCATGGATTCTCAATTTTGCAGAGCAAATCATGGGTCAATACGTATCCGAGCACTCTCGGATACGCAGAGCATAATGGGTCAATACGTATTCAAACACTCTCATATATGCAGAGCATATCATTGGTCAATACGTGCACGCAGAACATCCCCCAAAGGGCAAAAATACCCGATAGACGCCCGCTTCATGTATATCGAATGCAGTCCCAAAGACCTTTTTGATTCATCATGGTCAATGTACACATGGAGTTTTATAATAGCAAAATAACATATCACCATCATACATCAATATCAAGTAAACTTATTTTAACTTCACAAGTATTGTTCCCTAAAAATATTTTGATGAAAAAGGATACTCCATCTCATATGAAATATTTGAAACATATCATAAATATCTTTCTTAACTCAAGGTATGTTTCAATAACAATACTAATCTTTACTTGAAATAATATCATAAATAAAAGAAATAACATATATCATTTTACTATGTTGTAAATTTACCCACTCACCTTTTACTTTATCTCTTTAATGAGGTTTATTAGATTTCCTCCCTTTCACTTGCAACTTGATGTTTTCCTACAAGCAATAATATATTTTTACTTCTCAATCACTAATAAGGTAATATGCAATGCATGCTCATGATACATGAATGATTATACACCCTAAAATGCATATAATTCTCTCTAATACAATTTCTAATTTCAAGTATTTATATTCATAAGCTATTTCACACTTGGAAATTTTCAATTCTCCAAAGCTTAACTAGGTGTTTGTCTCAGGATTTCAAACTGAGTTTCTGTCAATAAATAATTCATAACTACTAACCACATGAGCAAATCTTATGATTCTGGATTAATTAGAAACTAGACATAATAAAGTTTCCAACTTCTAAATATTATTATCTAATTCCAAGTGAGTAAGTCATAACATCTAAGGCAATCTGACCTAGGGTTTGTGCCCTGACAGACTGTGTCACTGAAATATTGATTTATATTTTTCTTCATACTTGTCCATTTAACTAGGTCATAATTTTCCTAAACACTAGATTTAATTATTATTTTGTCATAAAAAGTATAGAATTTAACTCACTGTACAGCCATATAATAAAAATAGTTAATTTGGGTCATCAACTGTTCATGTCCTGGAATATGATAGAATAATCACTATGAAATGAAAAATTTATTTCTCTCAAAATACAAGTCCAAATAACATGATTCCACTTCTCACCGAACCCTTGGAATGTCTAATTAAGCATATCAAAATTTCAAATCCTAATTCACTCTACTCCAATCGTGACCTAATTCACAAATTGAACCTATATCAGACTCAGGACATGATGAGTGACTTGCGAAGATAAGTTCATAACTTCCTCTATAAAACTCCTTTTTAGGTGATTCCAGGGGCCATGGAAAGCTAACTTTGAATGGATTAAATTTCTTTATGGTTCATTAATCATGAAGGAATGATCCTCTCAATCAGAAGAACAATTTTCAGATCAAAACACACCTTGAATAGTCGATGTTCCCGATTTTTTCCAAATCGTTTCGCTCGACTTCTGCCTTTGGTAATTTTTTTACGGTGAAAAGATAATGTTAAGTGACTTATATATTATTTTCAGAATTATCTGACGTCATATGGAAGTTTGAAAAAAATGTCCCTTTGAGTAGCTTTTACCTGTCTACTTCAGCTGTTTGGAACTTTAAGTGATGATCAATTATATATTTTTTGTCATAATTAAGTGTTTTAATCCTAATTAAGCTTATTTAATCCTATTTAAACAAATAAATTATAATATTTAGAAATTTTATAATTTATTCCTAATAACCTTATGTAATTACTTTGTAAAGTTTATCAATAATTAAGTAATTATTATGCTTTAATCGATATATTAATTACTATATACAAATATCACTAAATGGACATTCAAATTAACTTAGTATGTTAATTAAATGCACGATTATGCAAAAATGAGGTTTGTAGAGCACGTCCGTGACAGTAAAAGGATGAGTTACGAGGCCTCGGTCATGAGCGTAACCACACTATCACGGTCGTGACCAATCAGAAATGAAAGCCAAGTTATTTAAATCTATTTCTTTATGTATATATGTTATGTATGGATGTGTATTGATTGTATATGACATGTTCAGTCGTAATTAGATTAAAATATGAAGAATGGTTGATGTATTGTAAAGCATAATGCACTTAAAGTTGAAGAATGTTTCATTTATCAATGTTGAGAAGCAAAGTCCTGCACCTATGTATGTGCTTCAGGAGATCTAAGCTCGCGAAGTAAAATTCTACATTTGTATATGTGCTTCTCAAGGAACAAAGTTCCTCATCAGAAAAGTGTGTATTCCCTGGAATAAAGTCATTCGTTATTATAGTGTGTATATTCTTTGGAATAAAGTCTCTCACTATTATAGTGTGTATTCCTTGAAATAAAGTCCCTCATTATTTATAATGTGTATATTTCTAAGGATGTGGCCTACCTAGCCAATGTGTTGAAGTGATATGACTCTCCAACTATGTTAAGACCAAAGATGTTATAAGATAAATTAAGAATGAAAGTGAAGTTAATTATAAAGTATCTTATAAGGAAGAAAGTTACGATGACGATGAAGTAAATATGGGAAGTAAAGTCCTACATTTATATATGTACTTCAAGGAGATTTAAATCTGAGAAGTAAAGTTCTGCATTCGTGTATATACTTTCCAAGGAACAATGTCCCTCATTGTATTCCTAAAGTCGACAAAGAATGTCCTTCACTATTATGATGTGTGTTCTTAAGTATGACTTATGATATGGAATGAAAGTCAATATGTTATTAATAAAATTGAAAGATAAAGATGACAAATAAAAAATCACATAATAAAAAAAAAAAGAAAAGAAGAAGAATGAAAGAAGTTCCAAAGGGTTATAAAACAACCCTGATGAGATGTAAAGTATGAAATAAATCAAGAAGTAAGAATCAAAATGTTATGAATGTATATTTCTACTGTATGATACTTGCATATGCTGAATATGAAGTTAAGCAGGTATGAGATTATGTTTATGTTTATAAATGTTGTATGGAGAATGAATGTAAGTATGATGTATTATCATATAAGGTTCATGACATGCATGTTCATATATATTATTATTATTATTATTATTATTATTATGCATCGCATGTAGTATTATTATGTAATAGAATATTATGACATGTATGACATTTACATACTTTAATTAGAAATTCTACACTCTGAATCCGTACAGATAATTAAGATGAACAATGAGGTTAATAATGTAAAAAAGAGTTTAGGCATTTAATGTCTTATGAAATATTAATCTATTTAATTAATAAAAAAATTTATTTATTATAATTTTCTTTAGGTTGTCAAATTTTTCGCTATTAAATAATATACGACGAATGAGTTAACGACGCATAATTTTCTTAAGTGCTCTGAATTTCGGGTGGTTACACTTTTCTTACCAAGAAATCGAATTATTATTTTTTTTTCTAGATATTTTAAACTTTGTTTCACAATAACAAAAATACGAAATAGCAGCTTTATATTAGGGTTGGATATTGGATCCGCCACATCCGAGACCCGGTATTCTTAAACCCCCTTCGTCCCCCCGGAGACGACCCCCCGACGACGCCTCTCTTCGGCCCCTCACGACTCTTCTTCTTCTTCGCCGACTCATTCCCTCGTTTTGATCCAATTGTTCTCGGTATTCTAAGTTTTGATCCATTGTTGCAATTCCGTTGTTCTTTTTTTTTTGTTCTCGCGATCTATCGATCTGATCCAGTTCTACGAAGCCCTAATTTGTTTTGCTTTGTTGTAAAAATTTCCGTCTTTTGCACTGGATGCAGTGACAAATTCGTGAATGTCTTCTTCGTGTTAGGATGCAGCAAATGTATTTGCATTTATTCTTAGTTTTGTTTTTTGTAGTTTGCTGGAGTTGTAAGAGGAGATGAGCATCGGCGGAGCATTGCGGAGGATTGCCGGCCTCTCGTCGGCCCGGCATTTTCTTTTGCCTTCGCTTCCGCTATCCGCCGGAGCCTCTTCGTCTCTGTTGCCGAAAGTTGCTGCAGCTGCTGCTGGCGGTGGGCTGCGGGAAAAGTTCTCCTTTGAGGCGTTCACGAGTTCCGGTGTGGCAGTGGGCCGGTTCTCGACTTCCACTGCTGGCGCGCCGTTTGTTGGGTTGACGGACACGAGGTTTCCGCAGCGGCGGCCAGGGATGAAGCCCCGGAAGAAGAGGGCGAGCCTGAAGCCGCCAGGTTTGTCGTGCTCCCCATGCGCCAATTGTTGTTCGAATCTAATACCAGGGAGCAAACGCCATGAATGAGTCATGGAAACAGAGTTTGATATAAAATATTTTTTCTTTATCTTCCTTGTATTTCTGATTCGATCCCCGTCTTTTATCCACAAGTCACATGCTTACTTATCCTGCAGGATACAAATGAATTACTAAGTCCGTCTTTATGGAGATTTAAAACCATTCTCTGAGACTCTTAACCATTGAGGTTCCGGCTTAGTCAGGGAACTTCAAATTCCTACAAGTAACCTAACAGTCACGCATTACTTGTGCTTCCTTAGATTTCATAGTAAATTCTTGCAGATGGTCCACCAAACATTTTTAGAATGATTCCAGGTGTCTTCCTTCACAATTGTTATATCCTGGGATGGATATCTTTTCTGGAACACTAACATGGACGTACACAAAACTATCTTGGCTAAATGGTACTAAAACAAAGAAATTTAGTATGTTTAGCTTCAGTAATTGGTGATAAGTTAAGTATCACAATCCCTTGCTTTCTTCTTGTTTTTGTATCACAACAGTCAAGTTTGCACTTTAATGTAGATGCTCTGTTCTTGGGCTTTGTTTTGGTTGTTAACTTTTTTACATTCTTGATGATTGGCTATAATATGTGGCAATGTTCTGACTGCTTCAACAAGTTCCTTATCTGTAAATTCGTTGGGTTCTGCTTTTCAGTGATTCCACAAAGGCTTAGGATTTTGACATTCTGAAGTTGTTTTTCATTACCATGTTGCTTCTGTTCAACCTTGGTTATGCAGTAATATGCTGATGAAAAACTGCAGGACCTTATGCTTGGGTTCAATATGTACCTGGAGAACCGATTCCGAGAAGTAGACCAAATGAAGGGAGTGTCCAAGGAAGGAAACGAATAAAGCGCATCAAACAAAGGAAGGCATTTATATTGGTAAGCATTCATTTATCTTATCCAGTTGGTTAGATTTTCTTTTAAGTGAATCTTTGTTTCTTACTTCTGGATGTATTTTGCTCAAATCATACTTAAGTAAACCTCTTCGTGTGTATGATTTTATGTTTTTGGTTTTATATTCTCTCAAACTTGATTTTTAAGGGCTTATTCTCTGAAACATATGCGAAGCAATGATCACTTTTGACTGTCTTCTTCTGGTTTTTTTCCATTCAGATTTTGCTTTGTGCCTTTAGTTAAGTTGGTAATACAGTTTGGTTCTTTTCGATTTGCTCCCGTACCCATTGTAGTTTCAAATGTCTTGGTACTTCTATCATTTTTATTGCTTTCTTTCTCTGCTTTTCTTTATGTCATTTCACTTGTACCATGTATCTACATAGATCAGTGCCTGATTATTCATTTATTGATGTTGATTTTGTCCATTCTGGCACCTTGAAACTTCATAAAAAAAATGAGTTGCAACATATTTTCTCATTATCAACTAAATAATTACTGATGTATCAATAGGCTGAAAAGAAAAAGCGCAAGGCTCAATATGCAGAAGCCCGGAAAAGGAAAGAAAATGAAAGGATAGAGAGGAAGATAGCTGCAGTAGCGAGAGAGAAAGCTTGGGAAGAAAGGTTGAAAGAATTGCAGCTCCGTGAGAACGAAAAGAAAGCTGCAATGGCATGATTTCTGTTGTGTTATGCACGTAAGAGAAATTTGCAGTTCTATTTAACCATTTTCATTTCTTTCATGCACTGATCAGTAGTGTCGTCTTCCAATTTGGTTATATGCTGCCATAAACTTTCTGTGCAGGAGCTTCATTTTGTATTCATTTCTTCCATAAAAATCTAGTACTCTCCTCTAATATTAATGATCTTTCAGTTGTAATGTAAAATGTTTTCTCGTCTACAGAATGTCAGTCAACTCAAGTGCAAGCTTGTCATTTCGTTCTCCAAGCAATGGCACAAAGTAACCATTGGCTGCGGCATTGAATAATAAAATACTTCAGTTTTTTACATTAATCCGCGGATGGAAGGTCTTTCTGTTGTAATTTTGCAGGTTTTGAAATTTCATTCCCAGTTTTCTTTATACTCCATGAATGCCCTACTTGGCTATTTTGATCAACAAGATTAAACATGTATTAGTGAACACGCGATCTAAGCTACAGCTGGTATTAGTCTTGGCTCTGTGGCACTACTTGGGGATACTTCATTACAGTGCATTCATGAGCTCTAGGTACATCTTACAAAACTCCTCAAATGCAAGTTAGAAAATTGGAGTAAATGCTCGAATGCTTATGAAATTCAAATTTGCACTAAGAAACAACAGTGATTGCTCTATTGTCAAAACTGTCGAGTTTTTCAAGAGAAGCACGTGTTAAAATGTAACTTAAAAAAAATGCAAAAATAAATATCACCTTGTACTATAAACCAAGTTTTGCTGCATCTGATTTCCATTTAAAACTTAGTTTTACCTCATGTTCAAATGATCATGTTAAAGCTTCGGATTTATCTTATTATTATTAATTTTCTTAGGAGAATGCTTGGGATATATGAACTTCACAAGTTGGAAGGACTGAGTAAAAACTGATTAGTTTTGAACTCAACTAGTGAGTGTTTCATTATTATTATTATTTAGTTATTTTACTCTGAAAAAGATAAATCATGCTTATTGTCTAGGATTCATGTTATTAGTGGCTGTCACTTTCTTTGCGGGTGCATATTTGACAGCTTTAGCAAGGTAAATCAGTACCCTTTTCTTATGGGGTGGGTCAGAGATGGCAGAAATTAGTAGGCAAGGAACCAGGTCTCCTTTGTCGGAAGATTGCTAGGAACTCATTATCTTGTGATGTCTGTGAAATGTCACTTTCTTTGCGGGTACATATTTGACAGCTTTAGCAAGGTAAATCAGTACCCTTTTCTTATGGGGTGGGTCAGAGATGGCAGAAATTAGTAGGCAAGGAACCAGGTCTCCTTTGTCGGAAGATTGCTAGGAACTCATTATCTTGTGATGTCTGTGAAATGTTAAAGCATTTGCAGGGACAAAACAATTACACATACCTGGCTACCTGGATGTAGACTCATGATCTGGCTGATAGGTGACCTCATGCAACCTTCTTTAATTTTCTGTGGCAAATCAGATAGAGTTTCACCATCACACAATATGACAGAGAAGATGACAATGGATACCATGCCAAGAATCCATCATCAATAAGGGTCTGTCACACAATTTTGCAGAGCTTATTCTTTGCACCCTTATCAAGGTTTCTTGCATAACCTCAAGAATCCAAACTTTAATTTAAGGGGTTTTGAGTCTTGCCGAAGGAAGAAACTTCGTCCAATTATGGCACTCCAACATTTTGGTGAACACATTGTGGAGCTTAGTGGTCATTGTTCCCCTGTATGGCCTACTTTGTTTGGGTCTCTGCAGTACAGAGAACCATCTAACATCAGATCGACGGTCTAGATCAAATCAAATTAGAAATCATATTGTCAATTATTTCATCAATAGGACCATATATAAACAATGGGTACGCATGAGCATTGTTTTTTTTTCTTTTTTCAGATGGAGAAATAGTGCAATTCATTCCATTACATTTTGAGACAAACTTTTTTCCTGTTGCAACAAATCAATAGAAGGAGATCATCTTGTGTTAGATGGATCTATCAATCATGCCAATGGGGGACAGGATTTTACTGATCATCAATATTTAGGATTCATTTATGTACTTGTTAATCAACAGGATTGATCAGCAGAAACCAGATGGGGATGTGGCAATGGATGATTGCATTTCTGTGACCCCACATCCTTGCAGCTTTGCAAGTCTTTTCATTGCTCTGGTGCCTCTGCATTGTTCTTGGCAGACTTTGGTACACAATTCGTGCATCCCACCACACAGAAGGCATTCACAAGTATTTAATTCACACAAAATTCAAGATCTCGTCTGATCTTATGGTTTCTGTAATAGTTGCTAAATTCAACAAAATTTTATCATAAGAGATCCTTGACATGTTTTGAAGTTGTAAATTTTTTACCTATTCCATCATGCTACTTTGTTAATGTGTCCCAAAAACATTGCATTGGAACAAAATATCTGGAAAAGAAAAGTAAACCAAATATTACGTAGCTGGTTGAGGTAACGTGCAATATCATATTTTTTGACTTGATCGTGTCAAATTGTTTTACTAAACCTGTAGATTAAGGGTCAGAAATGCTAAATTGACGTCGCATTTGCTTGACACACAATATTAAATAATTTTCATTGGAATTTTTTTTTTGTGATTGATCGTATATCTATAAATCTTAACATATAAATGGTTTCCTTACACGTACATCATGTGAGTAAAAATATTCTTTTTGAAGATGTGCACACTTTTGCCTTTGGGGAAAAAAATGAAAAAAAATATATGTACATCTTTTTTCATTTTTATATCTCTATGTATGAACCAGAGGAAATAAGAAAAAACGACTCTCTCAAAAGAAAAGAAGAAAAGTTAATGATCCAAACTTTTGACTCCATCAGAATTAGTTATCATACATAGAGATCTAGTGACATACTATTTTTTTTAAAAATGTATCATTATTCATCATGGTCCAACAAAAACCTTGTTTTAAAACATAAAAGAATCACATAAAAACAAAACAGAGGAATTAATCATCAAACCACATGAGACCCACACTTCCCTCCCCTGACTTGGGCCCCCACTCCAAACAATCTTTTCTTAAGTGGGCCCCAAAATCCCCTCCGTGTCCGTTCAAGCCAGGGTCCTTTTGCGGGTCCCTCTTGCCCTTTTTCTCTCTAACAAAAATCCCGTAATAATTCTGTTTTTCGTTTCTTTAATTGTGTGCAAATCCTTCTAAAAGGAGATGGCAAAACAGGGGAAACAGAGGGGGTTCGGAAACAGGGGCGTTTAGAAGCGTCGACGAACTCAACAGTCGCCTTCTCTCCAGTTATTTATTCCAGTGCCCGTCGAGGAGGACGGCTCCGTTGGAGGTTAGTGGAGGACCCCGTCGTCCACTAGCCGTCCTGCTCCCGTGCCCATTCCCCTTCCCCTTCGTTCGCCCCCCTAGTTCCTTGCAGGAGATGCACGCAATCTTTGTGCTCATTAAAAATAAATGCACAAAGACCCGCCTCCTCGATTGCTTGCTCGCACGATAGCGGGAGGCCCGGCGGAAGGGAGGAGGTCGTATCTTTTATTTTTCTTGTGTTTGGTGGGAGGCCTCTCGATGGAGCGCGTCGCTCTTCGCTTTCTGGTGACGGTATTTTGCCAAAAGGTGCGAGATTTACGTTGTTCCAAAGTTTCCTTCTTTTGGATCCTTTCTCCCATTCTTCTTTGTTCTTCTTTTTCTTTTTTCTTCAGTCTCTTGGGGGGGATGAGTATATGTTCTTTCTGCCTTGCGGTTGCTTTTCGCTAAAATATTCATCTCGTAGTTGGATTTTTGGTACGGTAGTTTGTTCTCTTGTGGAAAGATGCGAACTTGTTGGGTGTCTTCTCTTCTGCCCAAGATGAGCTGGTGCTTCTTCTTCATCTTCTGTTCTTGATTCGAACTCGTTTATTATGGGGATTGGTTGAGAAATTCGATTTTGATGCTGTTACAGTAAGTGTAAGTTTGATATGCATTATTGATTTCGAGGAATGTTCTTGTTGGAATTCTTTTTCTTAGAATTCTTAATGCGATCTGTTGGAAATTCTTTGTTAAGATCTAAAATTCTGCGAATGGTGATGTAATTCTTGCAGTTCTCTGTTATCTTTTTCCTATGCCATCTTTCCCATGACTTGGATTTTCTTTCATATTGCTGGGTGTTCTTCTTTTGTGAGATCTGTGTGATTCGGCTGCACAACTTAATTCTTCTTGGACATGTAGTAAAAGTAAAGCCGATTGAACAATGACTTATTCTCGTCCCTCTTTTCCAATTCATTATATAAGTCTTAAGAAATTTCAGATGGAATTACTGCTTGAAAAATCATAATGTTGATTATTTCTTTACCTTGTGCCTGAGAAAAAAATCGGTCTGAATTTGTTTCTTCTCACTGTTTTGTTCCTTTTGATAATCCGGGATTTACTTTGAAATCTTGCACGCTCAAGTTCTTATGTAAAAACCACAGCGTGGCTCTTTTTCCGTTAATGCCCGTTTACTGTTTTTTTGGTTTTTCTCCCCAGAACTTGTTAGTGGCCATCTTGATTGTAGTCTTCTATACGAGGTAAAAAATAAGATGAAAAAGATATTCCCTTACAGATACACTGCAATGTGATAACTTCTTTCAAGCTGTGGGGTTTCATTTAGGAAGAAATTTAGATGCAGAAGGTTACAAATGTTCTTCATGTGGGATGTTTCTTGAAACATGTTCTGTGCTATTTTTGGTCTGGTTCTTAATTATGTGATTGATTCTGAAGAAAAGAAATTAATATCATTTGCATTTGACAACGGAAATACTTCTACATGGGTGCCAGACATAAAATTGACTTCTACTCAAAAGCTACTATCTTACATTCTTATGCTTCTTTCTCTACATCATTACCAAAGTGTTGAGTTTATTTCAAATATGCAGTGCTATTCAAACTTTCTTGTAAAGTTTGAGATCCTACCACTTGTTTCATGTCCATGGAGGTGATGGACAAGTACACAACATCAACTTCAGAGACACCTAAACATAAAGGGGTGATGGGGAGACATTCAACTGAAGAGAGAAATATTCGACGTTCGCCATCTTCTTCAACTAGCGGTGGAAAGCCTTTGCCTAATTATTTAAGAGCATCTACAGGTTCTTGTCATGATTTCTGTAAATATGGAAAGAAACATGCACTTGAAGAGGAGGCTAAGCATCAATTTCATCGTAAACTAGGCAAAAGTAGAGTCGTTGGTCAAAAACAGCTAGAAAAGGATGAATCAAATGAAGAAGAAAGAATGAAGAAAGTTTTGATTAAGATGAAGAGCTCGCCTTTTCGAAGAGTTGTAACTTCTCGTACACCAGAGACCATCAACCAGTTGCATCCTTCGCTATCAGATGGAGATTTATCTAGAGAGAGACCTGCAAAAGATGAGATGTTGCCGCAGGAAGAAATAGTCTTGAATAGACCAGCAATGATTCCTGCATCCTCAAAGATTGAAAGAGGCCAGAAGATAACAGACAATAAGGATGATAGAAAGAAACAAGTAATCAAGCCAAAGACTCCAGTGCGCTCAAATGTATTGACATGCAAGTCTGAAATATCTACTGAGATCAATGAGCATAAGAATTTGTTGCCTGATAATGCAAGTGATCCTCAAAGTAAGTCCACAGACAAGGAGAAGAATATTTCAGGTTTGCAAAAAGCTACTGCTTCCACTAAACCGAGGCTTGTTGGACAGATATCTGTGAAGAGCCACAGTACACCATATAAGCCAGAAATCTCTAAGCAAAAATCATTGGCTCCTTTGAAAACTGCTGTTACAGCTGCGAAGCCTGACATTTCCTTGAAAGTCTTGAAGGCAATCAAGACTTCGGTTGCAATGTCTGGATCTCCACTGACTCCTGGATCAAGTCGTACAAGAAAAGATGGAGAAAAAACAAGTAGTCACAGAGACAATTCAAAGATGGTGGAGACGAAGGGATTGAAACCACCAAGGACTTCTGGAATGATGATCAGACGTAATGCTACAACCACAAAGAATAAAGGTGATATAAAATGCAAGCAGGATGATGAAAAGGTTGAGGAGAAAGTATCCTATGATAGTGAAATGAAACTAAATGATGCTGATATGAATTACCCACAAAAGAAAGTGCAAAGCACACAGATTCCTGAAGAAATACCCCTTCTTGAAAAGGTCAGTCTGAATTCTCTAGAGGAAGAACTGCTGTCACCGCAGAATGTTGATGTGCATCTCCTGGAAAGTGGAATAGTTGATTCGAATAACCAGCAGAAGAAGAAATCAAACAATGATCAAGATGATGCGACTGATAATTGCCAAAACAGACAGCAAACAAATGGTGACCAACCATTTTTATCAGTCTTGGAAGATAAAGAAAACTCTGAAAATGTCCATCAGCAGCAAGGCAAAGATTACCAATCTTCTCCATCAGTCCTGGAGAGTACAGGCCAGGTTTCTCATTGCGACCAACAAAAGTTAGCCACTAACCAGATATCAGAAGATGATCTATCATCTCAATCAATCTCTGAGAACGATGCAGAGACTGACAACTGCCAGCAGCATAAATCATCTGATGCTAACCAAACCTCGATGGATGATCACTCTGCTTCAGATTATGGAGATACTGATCAAACTGATTTTGCACATACAGAATCAAGTCAATCAGAGGTGGAATACGAGGGATCAGAAAGCAACAAGAACGGACAAGGAGAGCAGCATGAAGAGAGGAGGAGATCGAGAAGAACCGCTCTAGTTCCTTCTGAGGATAGTTATTCATCACCTCACAAGTTAAAATTCAGGAGAGGTAAAGTAATTGAACTTCAACCTGAAAGCAATGGTCCAAGAAGGCTTAGATACAGGAGAGCAAGAGTGGTCAGTGATGGCGGTGTTTCTACTCATGGAAGGAGACACTTGCGAAGGAACAAGATGGATGATGCTCTTGCAGATGATCCTAATTCTCAAGCTGAAACGATTGTGCTACGGCATAAAGATGCACAGGAGAAGAAAGATTCACAGGGTCTATTCAACAATGTGATTGAAGAAACTGCAAGTAAGCTTGTGGAGACCAGGAAGAGCAAGGTAAAAGCTTTAGTGGGGGCCTTTGAAACTGTGATCTCTCTTCAAGATGGAAAACCAGCATCGACAACATAAATCATAGTTACACTGGAATTCACTTTTTGCGGAATTTGACTATAGAGTAGTGTTGGAGTTGTTATACTCAAGTTGGCTAATTGTGAGACTTGTGCATATCGGTTGTTGAGATCTTTGTGTTAGTAAAGTTGTTTCATATCTGTTCATGGGAGAGAGTTCATTCCCTTGAGTGTCTTGTACATTAAGAAGTCTTTTCTGGCATTTGAAATAACAAACGAATTTGTGATCTGTTTTTAAATGAAGTTCCAATCATTTTGATGCTGCCTCTTCTCTTTAATCAATACATCTGTATGATTGTATCCAATGTGTCTGTGTACATTGTCTATTTATGTTATGTTATAACAAGTTTTCCAGACAAGCGGTTTGTATCCAAAGATCTCAGTAATAATGTAAATAAAAACCGAGGAACCAATTCTGCACAATTATTTAACTGAACTAGCTGTCCTTGGGGTATGACAAAGGCAATAGTCTGAGAAACTATATGAAGCAACGCAGCGTTAGCTGAAGGTTTCATCTCAGAGATACAGATTTGTGCTTTCAGCAAACACGGTGGATGCGGACATGTTGATCAGCAGTACAGACACCCGTCTGCGTGCATGTCCCAGAACAACAAGAACGCAACACAAGTTATATACAGAACAGATGCATATTACTGTACAAGGAGTCAGGGGGCCACACAGATGGAAATGTCACCTTCTATTGGATTTCCGAGCAATGTGCATGGACACGGGGAAGAGCTTTTCTGGCAGAAGACCTTGTGGTTGTACATGGACACGATATTAATTAAGCTGATCCTAATACCAACCAACAACAGTCGGAGATCAAGTTAGCTTGTCATGGCCACGATGTCAAAATCACCATGAAACTCTAGAAAGAGAAGTGCAACGATTAAAATGGATAAAGATAAAAGAGGAAGAAATGGATCAATCAAGGCGAGAACGAGCAAAAATTATCTACAAAGGCTCAAATACATATTTGCCTCCAGACTCGTCTCTAAAATTCACCCTCTAACAAATAATAATTGGATTATTTTGAACAGATATTACCTACACTTACCTTTTCATGGACTTTCATAGTTCGATAAAGATTAATAATAATAAACTATTTTCATTAAAATACGAAAGCCGATATTCTTCTTTCTTAATAGTCCTCTAACTATAACAAGCTATCAAGTTTTTATTACAAAATAATACTAATAATAATAATATAGTTCCCTTTGTAACTACATCATCACGAATTTTGCTGCTACTCATACCTTTATCTTGACTTCAACTATGTGTGGGGTTCAAACAGGAAAGAAAATTCTCATGAGGAATGACGTTAGTACATGAGATAATATAAATGTATGAAATACCTTAATAAAAGCAATTTAACTTTCAAACTAATAATAATGTTTATATCAATAATAATCTTGAAATAAAATTTTCTTTTCGTTTCTTTCCATTCTTCATCATTCTTTTTATTCATAACCATTTTCTAGTGGGCTGCATTACATTTTTTGCTTCATAAAAGTGTCCTAAAAACTTCTATATGTATTGTCCTAAATGAGCTCGACTTTTTTTATTATGCATCTCATAACATTTTCATGTGACAATACGGTCAAGATGGATCAAACTAATACCAGATGAGTAATTGAGCGATGTTTTTAAAATCGAATTGGATTGGTCGATCCAACTAGTTCAATCGTGAATCAACCTTGGGTCTGGCCTGGTTTGAAAGTAAAATATATTTTGTCGCAATACCGAATTGAACTGGATCAATCCGGCAAAACCGTGAACCAATTGATCGACCAGTTTGTTTTAAAAACATCGCAATTAATAAGGAATTAGGAAAATAGATCTTGGTTTAAAATAATTTATTAATATTTGATTAATTTAAAATAATGGTTTATGCTTTCATTTCATTAATTTACCTTTTATTTGTAATATAACTTTTGAAGTAATAAGATTAATATTATTTTAGTTAAAATTTAGTTGAACTGATCGAACTATGAACCAATTGGTCGATCAGTTTGGTTTTAAAAACATCGCAATTAAGGAATCAGGAAAATAGATCTTGGGATTATAAAAAGACACCTAAGCAAGATTACTAGGAGACTCGTTCTTAACTTTATTAGGACTGCAAGAACCTTCCATTTTTTTAAATATACTTTAATGCACATGAAGGATCTCCTTTTGTAATTTTATCTTTGACCTAATTCCCTATCCTTGTGAGTTTCAACTTAGTAGAAAATAATATAAGGGGAAAAAGGTCATTTGACACTATAACAATTAACTAGAAAATCAACAAAAATCAAGTCTAGTAAGACCAAACTCGGGCCGGATCTTGTGTGACTTGTACAGTGTTTTGTAACTTATCATCGTATAATTTTCTTCGTCGAAACTCAGGTCAGATTTCGAGGTGGATCGCAACAAATGTCGGAAACTCTATAACATACCTTTTGCCTCTAGAACCCAGGCCAGGTGTGATCGAAACTCAGGCTGACTTGATTTGGCCAATTTCGAACACTCCTAATTCATCGAGGAGAAACTCGGGTTGGGTCCTCTGTATTTTGTGACTTTGACAATAATTTCTGGCTAATCTATATACGCTTTAGATACTAAATTCAATGTAAACTATTCATGTATTATATGAGAACATAATATATACTTTCATCTTTCTTTATCCTACTTATTCTATTAAGATGTTGCATCCAAAAATGAATCCGAAGTTTATAGGTATCTTATCCATGCAGAACTACTTGAATTCGAAATCTGTAGAGAATTTTTCGACGACTACACTAGATTTTTGGCAACGACCCCAATGTCCTTTGACAAAGGAAATAACCACGAAGAGATTTCTAGTGACAACAATTATGCACGATCATCGAGGAATGAAAACAAGGGCTCAAAGTTGGAGGAAAAATTAATTCTCTAGATAAACGGAGGTTGGTTGGGTAGAGGGGTTAATTTATAGGGGAGAAAGTTGATTTCACATGAGTTTAAATTATAATCAAGGATTAGCTAATAAATCTCCTCTAAATATAATTCTGAACCATATCCATAACTCTAGTTAATATTCTAAATAAATACATTATCTTCTTTCTTTATATTCCTTTTTTCCCTTATTCAAACTCTTATCCATACTTTACTTTCTCTTGTCCTATCTTTTAAAAAAAATAAAAAATAAATAGATATTACATATATATATATATATATATATATATATATTCAAGAAAATTTGAGGTTGCTACTTACTACATTATTATCCCATTAAAGAAAATTAGTCTTCTAGTTTTGCTCACTGAACAAATGTGAAATTTGTTGGAGCATCTTAGCTTCCATGTGGCTTTATTGTCCTCATGATGTTTTCATGAAACCTTAACCAAAGTCGCTTCTTTATTTTCTTATTTCTAAGTTTGAAACTCCAATATCTTGATCGAGTACTCTTTATAAGTAAGATCCTCCTTGATATTTAGTTCTTCAATTCGAATCACATTGAATTCATCATGCTTGTTTTCCAAATCAAGGACACATGGAATACGTTATGCACCCTTCCATAAGAAGGAGGTTTATCTGGTCTACACACTCCCTCACCAATCAGATCTACCAACATACCGGTGGCTTAGCTTTTTCTTTCTCTTCTTTGGTAGGAGAAACTTTTAACAACATTTTATTACTTGGTTTATCCTTCCTCTATCAACATATGCATTTTGTTTGTCATTTGCATTTTCTTCTTTATCACTTTCACTTTATTTGTATATTCCATAGTCATCCGTAGTCAATATCTTATTTTGCTTACCTCATTGCAATATGGGTGAACAACATGGTCAACCATATAGAACCTCAAATTACGCTATGCCTATATTAGAATGGTAGTGATTATTAAAGGTGAATTCTATCAATGGTAGGTGATCATCTCAATTATCATGCCAATCTAGTGCACATGCCCTTAGCATATCTTCTAATGTATGGAAGGTCCTTTCAGATTGACCATCAGTCTTTGGGTGGAAGGCTTTACTATAATTAGTTTGGTACCCAAAGTCTCTTGTGGACTTTTCTAGAATCTAGAGTTGAACATGGGATCCCTAACTGATACAATGATAGTAGGAAGGCCATGTAATAGGATGATGTCCTTAACATGCAAGTCCATCAAACTTTCAATTGATTATTGCTTCATCTTCATGTGTAGAAAATAGGCCACCTTTATTAGCCATACATACAACCCACATGACATCATGTCATTTCTGGGTACAAGATAATCTGGTTACAAAATTCATAGTTATTTCTTCTCATTTACACTATGGGATACAAGCCTTTGATGTACTATCCCTACCTCAATCACATATGATTAAATGTATTAATGTTATATTACGTGATACTTTTATGTCATCATATATGTCAAAGCGGAAGGTCCAATTTTAAGTGTCAGAGCGTAGAAGATGACTATTTTAAAAATGTTAGAATTAAGAAAATCAAAGTCCCGATAATTGTTCCCTAATGTTGATGTATGCTAAATATGATTTTTAATAATTTTTAAATGAAGTCTTTTTTATGTTAAATGATAATGCAAAATTAAAAAATATAATTGATTTTGTCCTTGCACAAAAATTCGGATTTCGATTTCTTTGGAATTTAATTTTATATATGTTTTATTTCAATCCAAATGGGAAATAGTTTCTTATTTACATGTAATTTCTTAAGTACATGAATAAATAAAATAAATAATAGTAAAATTGACAAGCCATATAACTAAAATGATATTCGTGTAAATAAGAGAACTTTCAAGGGCAATTTGGAAATTTCACCCACAACCGACTTTAGGTCGCTATCCTTAATACATAAGACATCAATCTTTATCTTTCTATCACCTGGCCACCTACCTTACACACACGAAATTCAGCTCAAGAAGGTAGCAAGCGAAGCAAGTAAAAACAAAAGGAAAAGCAAGAATTTCAACAACAAATCAATGGTACATTCTTAGGGTTTCATCTAGGTAAGTTGAAAGCTCATCTCTTATGGATTATCCATATGGAATTGGAGTAATGCAAGTCTTTCTTGATCTCTATTATCTTTCCATCGTCCCTTACTTCATATGATTAAGAAAGAGTAAGTTGCAAGATGAAGAAGAAACCCTAAGCAGGCTGAATTTCAAAGCCATTATTTCCAAATTTTGTTCTTATACCTTCTGTAACTTCAAAAATTATGAATTAAATTTATAAATACTTGTTGAAATTTATTGTTCATGGTGTTTAGAATTGGATTGATTGGATACTTGCACAACAAATTATGTATGAAATAATAATTCGGTCATAAATTCCACCCTTAGGATTCATATTGTAAATTAAGGTATAGAATTACACAGATGTAAGCTAGCTTTTTGGAACAATCGTAATTTCATCAGAATAGTATATGTACTAGGAATTATAAATTTTACAAGATACAACTCACATAGAATTATGACAGAACATCTCCATATCTAAATATTTTTTAGATTAATATAGAATGAAAAAAATTATAAGGTTGATATTATTTCAAGCTCAGAAATTTGAAAAGTTATGAATTTTGTACTAACACTATGCAGCCTGCCAAGGTTCTAAAGTGAAGAAGAATACTTTTATGAGGCCATTTCATAATGAGTGATATTATGAGTTTTATGTTGATTAACTTGATGAGGTCTTTTGTGGCTGAAAATTTATTTTACATGAATATAAGTTATACACTAATTGTTATACATTTTATATTGCACATCATGCAGTTTATTTTATGCAAAACAAGAATAAATTCTTTATGGTTATAAGAACATATGCTATGTGAATTTAGAAATTGATTAATAGTTTTCTTGTGATTACATGTTACATCATATGATATTCCTATATATTATATAAATATGTCTTATGTGCACTCATAAATTTTGTTTTATCACATGATATGATATATTATGAAGTGATATGATGTGACATGACATGTAAAAAGATAATATGATATGATAATATGATTGGTTCATACATTTGCATCACATTAGTATGCATTTGCATTATCCCTGTCGGGCAATAATTTATCCTTCTATAATTGAAAGATTTACAATGCCGACAGTTTAATTGAAAAACTTTGTAATTCCAACAACTTACCCCTATTTGGTTGAAAGAACTTATAGGGTCAAAAAATATCCTAAAAGGAATTTTAGCTTGTTTGGAACTCAGTATAATGTGAACAACATTGTGGAATCAATCTGAGCCACTTTTGAATTCATAGGAGTCACCTTTAGAATCTAACAACCTCCCCGGCAAGATCGACAGATATTCCTAAAGAATGCCTCTGATCAGATGGCGATATGACATGTACAAACATACAAGATTCATGTATCCATGAATTCATGATTGATGTATCGATGTCTCATTCTTATATATGATATGATGATTGTAGTTTTGACATGACATATAAGTGTATATATATTTTTCAACTCCTATGACATGATGAAAGTTTGAATTGCTTATAGTTTATTGTTATATCATATATACTGAAATAAATTACTAAATACAATCTTGTTTTAACAAATTGAAATGTGTGATAACACATATATTATGAGTTTTTAACCTATTGGGATGTTGTTTGCTCATATTATTATTCTCAATATTTTTCATATTAGTAGTCGTATGCAAGTTGTACCACCTACTTTTCCCCTCTTCCACTTGCCCCACCCGAAACACAAGTCTTTGCCACCCAAGATGAATTGGAGAAAACAGTTAGGGTTTTCCATTTTAGGTTAGATGAATGATAAGAAAAGAAAATGGAGAAACACCTTGTGTGATTGCTTATGTCAATAGTTTCTCTTACTCTACATATTCACATCTTTTGAATTCAGTGTGCTATTAATTGTTATATGTATTGAATGCGTATTTTGATAAGTTCATATGAAAATTATGTTTTGTACGATTGATCAATTGATGGTGCATTTGAAAAGCATATAATGTATGTTATGAATTGATTTTATAAAATGCAATCATGTTCCGCTTGAATGAGTAATTCGATATGATTCATCTTCTGATATCTGAGTTAGAAGATATAATTCGTCTTTTGATTATTGGAATAGATTATTGGGATTGGTGGAGTTTTTCTTATGCCCTTATTTGGAGGGCTCAAATTTACATCACATTGAAAAATCTTCTCAACATTGCTCCAGCTACTATGATATTAATCATATTTTCTTTTTTTTATTTCTCTTGCAATAAATATTCAATATGTCCAATGTTTATTCGTAAGTTCCTATTTTTTTTCTTTTAAACTAATTAGATGAACAAAATAAATATTGTATGAATACAAAACTTGTAATCATATTATTTTTAAAGATACCAATTGTTTTGTTATAATAATATAAATCTCTGGAAATTTACCAGATGCTAAAATATCAAGGTTGAAAAGTCTTAGCTCAAAATTTTTTATAATATTATTTTTAATGCACATGTTTTTCTTATAGATAAAAAAGTCCACGATTGATGCTTTTTTTTTAAAAAAAAAGAAATATCGAGAGAAAAGTAGTTGACTAAATTCATGTGTTTCGTGATAGTAATTCTATCAAGTCTAAAAGGGTTGAAAAAAATAAATAATATCAATTTATTAGGTCGTGATCCAAATTTACAAGACAAATAATTTTAGATAGGTAATAACTAAATACGTGTAATATGAGTTGAACAAGTTCGAGCGCAAATTACCTTTAGTTCCATTTTACAAATATTCATCAGACCAAAATATTATGAACGATTTTAAAAAAAACGTAAAAAAGCATTCTAGAATTATTTAGAGAAAAATCATCATTTATCATTTTTTAAATAATCTTTTGGAGCCTACATGTACAATATTTTGAAAACATATGAATAATATAAAGCAATATTTATCATTAAGACAATAACGTATAGAATAATAGAAAAAATATAGTCCGGCATCTTAATTGAAAAGCATCAATATAAACTCTACACAGAAGACAATATCATATTGCCAATAAAAATATAAGATAAATTGATGAAGTAATAAGGAAATTAAAAATTTTATAAACTAAGAAATTGCCCGAATCACAAGATTATGGCATCGTTTGGTATGAGAACTTGGGATAATGACATTGTTCTGCTGTTTTTACCCAAACACTCTTCAAGTCATAAAATGGGTCCCACATAAAATGATTATTGAGATATATAGAATTTATGAGTTCTATGAAGAATACATTGTTCTAGCTGGGTCAAACAATGTGATCACAAGTGAGGTTATAAAAAAATGAGTATTATTATACCTCTTAATAATTCTTCTAATATCTCATAATGACATATGTTATAATTTTATCCATTTTTTTTAGTGTTTTACACGTGTGAATGTTAGGAGAATTTTTAGGAGGAAGAATGATTTCCTAAAAAAATTATGGCATCCAAAAGAGACTTATGAGTTTTTGGGTGGAGTTGTAAAATCGAGTTTTATCTTGTAAAAAGACTTAATTATTTATCAAGATTCTACTCTTTCCCTAAATTCCGCCTAAAAGACAGCCCATTATTTTTTCTTATATCACATTATTAACATCCGATTAATTTAAAATTTTACAATATACGTCATTGAATATTTTGCTCATAATTGTGCCTTTGGAATTGGATCGAATAGTCAATTCATGGTATTAAATTTTTTCTCGATAAGAATTCATGGTATTAATTTATCCCTGACAAGAAGTGTAACTCAACACCAGCATTGTTACACCATCCTAAACAAATAGTTTATTTATATGTTTTTTTTACTTACTTTTCATACAAGGAAAACATGAGAACCAAGATGATTTTTCTCAAAAAAAAACGTAATAGATAATTTTAAAATAAAAATTACTTCGACCTACATAAGTTTCAATATGAACATTTGCCTTATTATATATTTTTTGGTTGTTTTAGATGCTTCTTTACGAGATGCCTTTTAGGAGCCCAAGCACCAACCATAAGTTCTGAAATTTTCAGTGAAATGTTGAGAACATAAATACAATAAAAGAAAAAAAACTATTCTGCTCCATGTAAAACAAGTGAACCAAAAGATAAAATAGAAAAAGAAAGAAAGAAAAGAACGACTCTGAATAAATGGCAAAAATATGCCCATAAATTCTCTAAGAACAAGTTCAGTTAATATGCATTTGCTTTCTGATGCATCTGAAAGCATGTTCTACGAACTGTGCATCACAGTACGAACTGGAGCTATAGAATATTTTTGTTGAGAATATCACAATGTCATTATTAGATACGCGATGCGGGACGATTTAAGCAGATTAGTTGGATTAGATGATGAGTCGATTTGTAAATACTCGCTCTTTAGGATCACGCGAATTAATAAAAAAACTATGCCATCACAGCTTCAGGAGAGTCAATGTACATGTACTTGCTAATCTTGCACAGTGCCACACTCCCTGCACAGCCTGGGAGACGCGAATGATTCACAGTTTTCTTTCAGAAATGTGCAAACAATCTCTGACACCTAAATTGGCTCCAGGTACCAAACAAAGGTTTAACTGAACTGATTAAGAGTGTCCCCTGTGGATATTCAGGTGAAAACAAAACAAAGGTCCTGACTCCCAGAGTTCAGATAGAAGGGGGGAAAAAGGCACAGCCTTTGCAGACAAAATCAGAACCTAACTTGTTTATCTTCCCAGCACCATAGACCCGAACCAGGGAAGAAAATAGGCACTAAGGACACAAGGATGAGGGTGTACGTGTGCGTTTGAATGGTGTTGCACTATTGAAATATAAAATACAGAACAGTTTCAGAAGTTTAATGGATCAATGATTTTATCCGGATCTGATGTGGGAACATTAAAATATTACCTCCTAAAAATATCCTTCCCGAGATTTATTCAGACTTGTTCTTATTATTAGTTGAATTCAAACTAGACCAAATCGACTGTTATTTTGGCAAGAAACATAAAATAGTAGCGATCTCTACTTGGGGAAAAGCATGGAAAGAAGAGAGGAACACCAAACATGCACGGGAGATAGGTTGGGATGGACAAATAAACAACCTATGTGATTACACTGCCATTTTTTTTTAAACGTATGCTGCAGACATGTTCGCCAAAAGACCACATCCCAATCACTACAACAAATCTTGTAGTTTACAGGGCCTTGCTGTAAGCTGATGGCTTGGCCAGTTGGCTTGCATGCCACCACCTTTTGCCACAGTTCAGTTGTGCCTTGAAAGCATGTTCTTTTTTTAAATGGAAGAAAAAAAAACATTTCAGAGCACTTTCCAGAATTGTGTTCATCTCTTCTCTTACTCATCACATATAATATTAATTGTACATCCACCAACTAGTAGAAAGTATTAAGATGGAATTGTGACAAAGAACCTATGGAAGTTATCGATCCGGCCAAATTCTTCTGACTCAATGAAGTTTGAATATTATATCATATCGTTCCTTTCCTAAGCTTACAGAAAAGTATGAGACACAGTTACTCTCCTAACAGCATCATCTAATTTGTTTCATTCAGGGAAAAAAAATGAAAAACATCAGGCAATTTGTGTTCGCTAACATAAAGAGTTCATCAACAACAACAACAAAGTCTTATTCCACTAGGTGTGATCGACTACATGGATCATATGACGCCATTCGTTGATCCATGTTCATAAGATTCGACAGAGTTTTATGCTGGCTGTCGGGGTCTAACATAACCCTCCTTCTTTATCCGGGCTTGGGACCGGCTATAAAACATAGGCGGAGTTTAACATACAGAGTTCATCATATGTTATTAAAGAATTTTTTGCCTTCAAACCTCCAACCGATGAATAGTCAAATACTCGAGATGGTCGAGATGCACAAATGAGCTGTCCAGAAAACAATTGAACTGACCACAAATTTTTTTAAGAATTTTTCTTGCTGATGAGAAGATAAAGATTGTTTGCTTAGGTATGTTTTTTTTATCACTGATTGTTACCTATTTTTTACAGAATACACTAGATTTTGCATTCAAACAAGAAGAACAAATACCAAGATATTGCAATTTAACTGAAGAGAGATCAATGTGCTCTACAACTCCAAAAAAGAGAGAAAAAAACCGAATGTTCCTAGAAAGAAGCAGATAGAAGTCAAGCCACACACAAAAAGAAAAAAAGAACTGAATGTACCAAGTGAGTAGATGTGCCTTCCTTTTGAACCCAAAAGAATGAATCAAATGAAACTGCAAGGACTCGACTTAGTCAGTCTGTACAGTTGCATCTCCCTATCAGTTTGACATCAGACTTGCGAGCTGCTTGGGCCTGGAATCCTTTCCACACCATGATCGGAACAAAATATTGATATTACCGCAGCTCAGATCGCAACCCTCTTTAGCAGGGACTGGAAGGTTTAGATCAAGCTCATCAGCTGCAGCAGTCTTTCGGCCTGCAACGATCTGTCCTCGACGGGCAAAACCTTTTGAGCTCGCCAATAAATGCGACCTCTTGTGACCACCTAAAGCTTGGCTTGAAGAGAAAACCTTGGAGCAAATCGGGCATTTGTGTCTGCTTACCTTCTCGACTTGTTCAGAGCTACCGCTAATGCAGACATCTTTATCATTGATTTTGTCAATTATCTTTGGTCCTGAATGCACATTGTTCGTGTTCTTCTTCTTCTTCTTCTTCTTCTTCTTCTTGCCTCCGGTCCTAGTTCCGGCACATCCCTTTGTCCTAATGTGGCTCGCCCGGTGACCGCCGAAGGACTGGTAAGAATTGAATGCCTTGTTGCACACCGAGCATTCATATCGGCTTTCCTTCTTAGGAGTCATGTGCAGATCACTATCAGACATAATGCTAACTTGTTCAGAGCTCGATTTGGTCTCAGCTTTAGGACGCACATCATTATTAGGAGAAATCAGACCTTTCGCATCAGAAGAATTACCTGCTGCTTCCAAAGTGTGCTCAATTCCATCAGGATCATCTGTGTGATCCTCTAATTTCATAAATGCATCACAAGAAACATCAAAGTTTGAGTTTTTCAGCCCATTTCTGCGACGCTGTATTCGGCATTCTGAATTCTCCTTCCTGATCATGAGGGTGGATTTTGCCCCCGAGGCGACTGAATTCAGATCCTGTGCCTCCACAACCGAGTTGATGCAGCTCCTGCGATCAGTGTCCCGTGATAGCTTCATGAGAATCAAGGCAACATCTTCCTGCTCCTTATCGACCTCCTCCGACGCAGAAGAGCTTGAACCGCTGATCGGTGTCAGTCTTCTCGATCTCTTCCGTTTCTTTCTGGGAACCAACGCATCGGCCTCGGGTTCCATCTCCAGTGACGTGCCTTTCTTCTCCGCGCCTTGTTCCTTCTCCGGCTCTTCCGCATCCTCCTCTTCCACCTTGCAATGAGGCTTCTCTGAATGGCACCTCATGTGCCCAGACAGCGACTTCTTGGTGTTCTGTGAAAACCTCCAGGTCTTCTTGGGGTTCTCCCTCAATCCGTAGCCAATACCGAACTCATTGATGCAGCTCCTGCTGCTGCTGCGCGCTGGCCTTTCCTCCGCCGCCGGCGTGGGGGAGCTCAAGGACAAATGGGACCTCATATGCCCTCCAAGGGACCTGCCGCACGGAAAGCTCTTCCCGCAAACCTTGCACCAGCGTTCGTTCACTTCCTGTCGATCGCCTCCCATTCGATACAGCACAAAAACTTGGCACAAAACAAAGTCAGATTCCCCAGACTCGTAGACTCCTGGACCAATCTGGTTCTTGACAAGACTCAAAGATCTGATTCCTGAATTCCCCTAGATATCCAATCTACAATCCTAAGTACTGAGAGAGAAGGGGCATACGAACTGTCGCAATTCCCGGTACGACACAACAACTAGCAACGATAAGATCCGAACCTCTCAGTGCATGTTCAACATTCTACTTCTATCGGGGGGCACCGCTCGATCCTAGAAAAATCAAACCTTTGAGCAATCGGATAGGAACAGAGGCGCTGCATTAAAACTCCAAAGTCATTCAAATAAGATCACGACAAGATCCCACATCAAACCTTCTGAAACGCCGAGACAACGAGTCACTGCATCCGGCGACAGTCCGATCAAAGCACCGGAGGGGAAACGGAAAAAAACAAAAAAAAAAAAAAAGGAAACGCTTTTGCTCCTTCTACAATCCATCGGCAGCAGCAAGCAGGACCGTCAACTCCTCCATACCAGTCGCGCTCTGCTATGGGACCATGATGGAACCATACGGATTACGGAGCCCAAAGAAAACTGCGATTTTGGTCTGTCTAGTTGATCGTTGTCATTGGGAGGAGAAATCCATGCATGTAATGTAAGCAAGAGAGCGAGAGGGCATCTGTAGAGAGCTCTTTATGGTTCTCGATCAAGAAAGATGACCGTGATTTAAGAAAAAAACAAAGATAAAATTAAATTTAAAAAAATGGTAAATAAAAGGTATGAATAATTGACGATAATTTTTTTACCGGATCCTCATTGATCACATTCTTTATTCATACGGCAAGGTTCACAATATATTCTCAAATTTCAGTGGTGTAAGCACAAAATTGAGGGAAAATATGGCTAAAGCCGACATTAAAAAATTTGAGAATTCTTAATAAAAAATTTAAGCAACTTTTTAAATATATATATATATATATATATATATATGTGTGTGTTTTTTATATTTGAATTTTTTAGTAAACATGCAAAAAGATTAGATAAGCACATATTGTATAAGTCGTAAATAATGAAAACATATAAGTTTGTTGGCAAATTATAAAATAAAATACTTCTTAATATCACAAAAAATAGGTCCAAAAATTCATCCAAATAAACTAATAAGATTTTGTATTAATAAAAGCCCATTTTTTCTATACCATTTTCAACCCTATCAAAAAAAAAATATGTTGTATAATTGTACTTGTTGATGCCACAAAAATAATGCAAGTAACAACTATAACAAATATGCAAGTAAAGTAACCTAGTGAGGGAAAACAAATTCAAATAGACATAATGACCATTGAAACTTCAACCACATTTTAGCCTCGACTTCGACATTGTTAAAGTTTCACTATCTTTCCTTCATTTAATAGGGATTTTCTCTATATAAGGTGGCATCCTCTCATTTTCATCCCTACAATTGTCTTTCCATCAATAAGTAACACAGAAATCTCTTTACAAGGAGCTATTAACTCATGCATGTATCTGACATCCTTTCATAAGAGAGAGAGGGAGAGGGAGAGATATTTATAAAAAAAAACACTTCAAAATTTTCAAAATTGTTTTTCCACATATAGCTTGGTATTTCACTAGAAGCATTACCCCTTTGGAACTCCTTTTAATCCATATGACCATCTCACTTTGTTTGAACTAAAAGCTGGCTAAGATAAGTAGTTCAATTGAAGTTGTTCATGGGTCAGACAAGGTTCTTCTCGAGTCAATCAATTAACTTGATTCTTGATTCTACAAAAAAAAACTAAAAGGATTGCTTATAATTTATTTATCACTAATCTAATGGGAATATATTTAGTATATCGTCAAACTTTAGCTTGTCCATTGCTCAATGCCTCAATCGAACTTTCTCTCCCATTGATTTTTAATTCAAACATTTGATTCATAATCATTGGCGCTCAGATAGATAAGTAACTATTTATCATGATCTCTAACCGTCGAGTTTGTCATTATCTCTCCTTAGATTTCCCTTTGGTGAGTTTGAAATTGTTGATAGGCGATTGAATCACATTTTATTGAGATTTTATTGGATCTTGCGTTAGTTGGATAGGCAATCGGGTTGGATTTTTATTTTCATCTCGGAGCGGTTGCAGAGTCATGGAAGGAGAGGTTGATCGTTGGATGACGGTTTGTGAGGATCTTGTTATAATTTTTTCCTAACTAATTCAAGAATGTTATTGTATTCTCCTTGATGATGACAACAGTATATTAGGATAGAAATTATGCTTTTATCTTTGTGTGTTATTGTTTTTAACTTTGCATGTTATTGTTGAGATAGGATACTCATAGATTCATTGGAAGTTTTGTTTACTTTTGTACAAAATGTTATCAATTCATAGCTTTGCAATAAGTTCACAACTTTGTGAAACACCATCAGTTCTAGAAGAGGGAGGATAGAAACGCTGAATGTCAAATAATGGCTCTCCTTAGTTAAACTAGGAGTGTGTGAATGCTTAAAATTACTTGTATATGCTACCTTTTCTTGACATAAGAATAGGAATGACTATAATAGTGTTGTTGAAATGCTAAATAGAATTATGTTGGTTTTCGTTTACTAGCTTTGAGTCAACTTTTGTCTCTTTGTTATGTATTAAGGGTAATGATTGTAGAGTGTTGTTGGAATGCTGAGATAGACAATCACATAATCATTGTAACTTATGCTTACTTATGTACAGATTTGCAATGAAATTGCGTACGTGTTATCATCATGAAGAAGTTGTGACTCAAAGAAATCCTTATGAGAAGCATGTTTTTTAACAGAAAATTCCACTAATCTAACATGTATATTATAATTTTATAAGCTTCATCATCACTTTCAAAATTCATTTCAACGGATGGCTTTGGTAGCTCAAAAATTTTTACATAATTCGAATCTTGACCAATTTCAGCATTCACTTCATCGTTATTGTCTTCGACAAGCAACTCCTCACTACAATTGTCAAATTCCATCGCTTCTTCGGTATCAACATTTCCAATTGTTTCTTGAATAGATCTTCAATGTCTTGTACCTGATTGAAGCTTATAGATGGGCATTTAGTAAACATAAAAATGCATCCTACACTAACTTTGTTTTCATTTTCGTATGCTACAAATACATGCATTATCTAGGGCAGGAAGTGACAATCAACACAAGATCATGACAACCATGACATAATCTAAACAAAAATTACTTTATTCTTAATGTTAAAGCTTCATATAAGTTTACCACTAACAAGAGGGCACACAAATCATACCTCGAATACCATAAGACAATTGTGGAATATAAAAAAAGGGAAAATATGATTACTTTGATCAATCAATTACTTTTGCAATGATTAACATAAGACAATGTTCATATTTGCTCAATTAACGTAAACTGTATTTTGCATTGTCTAAATCATAACTCTTTGGAAAAAGACATTTTGTATTCTGCCCAATTTTGTTTTCAATTTATCTACTTTCGTATGCTGCCCATTTTATTGTTCAACTTCAAGTTAATGACTCATGAACATTATCTACACTATAAAAGCTTAAGAAAAGACAAGGAAGGGGATCACGCATGCAGTTGAAATACACAGGTGGTTTCGTCGGGAAGTCGTTGTCCTAGATCAACGAAGTTGAAGTCATTGTCCCTACAAAAGCAAGTCATTCATCCTTAATTATTCGATGGCAAGCTAGTTACAACACCATACGAAAGAAGAAGCAAACCGTTCAACGACGAGCGCGTTCAACGACGTCGCTCGCTCGTTGAAGAGAGCGCGTTCAGCAGCATTCGCTTGGCATCGACGCTCGCTCATTGATCGGAGCGCATGTTCGGCAGTGAGATTCCTTTCGCGGCGAGTGTCGCTCATTGACTAGCAAGGGCGTCCAATCGCAAGATTCCTTCGGAGAGGCTCACTCCTTCGACAACAAGATTCATTCGGTCATGAGAGCCTTTTGGCAACGCGACTCCTTCGACCAAGAGAGTCCTTTGGTGGAAAGATTCCTTCGGCGAGTGCGTTCGATGGCGAGAGAGTCCTTTGGCAAGTGCATTCGACAAAAGGAGAATGACCTCTCCAGTGATGTGGGTGCTCTAATCCCCTTCTCGGGCATGTGAACCCGACTAGGGGCAACTGAACCACACAATCATACGTTAGCCATCAATTTTTTATTGGATGTGTGCAGAAGTATGGAGCATCCTACTACCCAATAGCAGGAACATTGTATGCATATTTATCATAATTCGATTAATGTATATCTTATGTTTCACATGGATATAACGAGTGAACTTAAATTGAGAGGAGTCATCGTACTGCCCCTCTCTTGTAGACGCCTAAACTCTAAAACCCCCAACACTTCTTCTTTTAACGAGAAAGTATGAATGGCAGTCATCCAAAAGTTTAATTAATAATAGTAGGGAAACATCCAACATTATTGTGCCTCTTGATTAGAAAAAGAAATGAATATCTTTTGATAACAACGTATGTGATGCTAATACAAAAATAACACTCACTATGTAACACCCCGAGATTTTTTTTCTTTTGCTTGTCCAGAAGGTTATCTCGGTGATACCATTTAATTATATACCTTGACTTTTTCTTTAATTTTAACCAGTCAACACACTGGTTTACATAAGTGGAAGACTTAAATACAATAACTCTTACAATATGTGAAAGCCATTTACACAATCTCTAATGACAAGTTGGTTATGAGCCTACAACAATCCAATAGGAGGCCTTATCAATGTCCATATACAATGTGCATATCACCCATCAGATGAGTTACCAACCATCTCGCCATCACCGTCACTTATACGGATCCAAGTACAAAGGCAAAGCCCAATGATAACTCAGTACGTAGGGTCACCTATTACAATAAACAATATGAACCATGATCAATATCAATATTATTAATAAATAATTTATCCATAACAATATATGATTGATCATGATGAATAACAATTAGTCATAATTAATAAATCATAAAGATTTTGATCACTCATAATGGTTGTTCATATCATCAATTACTGATTACTAATATCCATTCAATTCGATTCAGTTATCTTAAATCAATTATCAGTTGACCATAGATTAGTGAATACCACAATAATTGATTATCAATATTCAATTCTAATAACAATTCAATAATTCAATTATCCATCATCCATTAAGGCAAACTAATCGTCCATCAACCATTAGGGAGCAACTCAATTATCAATTAGGGCGCAATTCAATTAACAATGCAATTTAATTAACAATTCAATTCAATTAAGAAAGCATCCATCGACCATAACGCTTCAACCTACTGAATAAATTACATTCCCCAACTTTGGTGTTATAATTATTCGGTCACCAACCTTTAATTTGTAACTAGATCGTCCTCCAACTTTGATTTTCTTGCACCCTTCGTCCACTTGATCGGTAATAGCCATTTTTCCGATTAGGTTACTGACGTGGCACAATAAAAAATTACAAATTTAGTAAAAAATAAATAAATAAATAAATAAATAATATTATAAAAATAATAAAAAATTGAAGGTCGATGCTTGTGTGAGCTCACGAGGGGGCTGCCGACACCCCCTATGCGAGCTTGCAGGCGAACTAGCATAGGGGCGTCGGCCCCTCTTTTCTTCCTCGTTACCAACGTGCGAGCTCATGTACCGCCGAAGAGCTGGCCGCACGTGAGGAAGGAGGGGCGTCAGCCTCCCTTTTTCTTCCTCGTCAAGCAGAAAAAATGGGGGGTGGGGGAGGGGGGGTGGGGAGGGGCTCCTTTTCTTTTTCTCCGCACGCAAGGAAGAAAAGGGCACCGGCATGCGAGGTCGCACACCGGCGAGCTCGCGAGGGGGCCCCGCGCCCCCTTTTTAGTCTACCTTATAATGATAGTTGAAGTGTAGCTTAAAAAAATAAAATAAGAAAACACGAACCATGCTTTGTTGATGTCGTTAAAATAAACATTTATCATCAATGGCAATTTCTATATATTTGATCCTAATCTTATGATATCTTGTTGTCAAAATTCTTAATATTCGACCATTAACTATAAGCAAGACAGGGAAGTATATAGATTTTTAAGTAATTGAGTATCATAAATTTCTAAACAGATAAAAAAAACTTGACCATTTGTCATCATTTTATTTTCTAGGATGTATCTATAGGTAAAAGCTCGACAATGCAACAAATGGCACCGTAACACGATAACATGTGTCCAATTTTATATAAGGTAATATATATATATATATATATATATTTAAATTTTTTTAAAAAAAATAAAAAAATCTGATAATAATTTGTTATATAAGGTAAGAAAAATAAAAGAATCTTAAATTTATGAGCATATTTTGATTAGAAACATATTTTCTAAAAGATAATGTATAAGTAACAATGATTCCTTTTTGAAAGAAATTATAATTTTGGAAATAAAAAGTAATTTAAAATAAATAACTCAAATAGAGTCAAATTAAGATTAATTTTTATTTTTTTATCAAATTGACAATGACTAAAATAAATAATATTTTCTTTCAAAAGGATAATATGGAAGTAAATAATGATTCCTATTGAAAATATAAATTGTTATATTCGAAAGTAAAAAATAATAATTTAAAATAAATAATTCAGTTGGAGTCAAATTAAGATTAATATTTCCTTTTTTATCAACTTGAGTATGATTAAAAAAATTATCTTATAATAGTTTCTTATATAAACTAACAAAAATAAAAGAAGACTAAATTTGTGAGCATACTTTGATTAGAAATAGATTCAATTTAGTATTATAAATAAATAATATTTTTTTATAAAAGATAATGCACAAATAAAAATAACTCCTTTTTAACAGATAATTTTTATTTTCAGAAATAAAAATAATTTAAAATAAATAATTCAATTTCAGTAAAATTTATATTAATCTTTCCATTTTATCAATTTGAGTATGATTAAAATAAATAATATTTTCTTTCCAAAGATAATATGAAATTAATAATTCCTATTTTAAAGATATTTTGTTATTTTTAGAATTAAAATAGATTAAAATAAATAATTCAATTTGAGTCAATTTAAGATTAGTATTTCATTTTTATCAGTTTGAGACGATTAAAATAAAAAAGATAATTTTAAAAAAAATCAATTGGATTCAAATTAAGAATAATCTTTACTTTTTATCAATTTGAGAATGATTAAAATAAAAACAATTTCATTATAAAAGATAATATGCAAGTAAATAATAATTCCTATTAAGTGATTATTTGATATTTTCTGAATTAAAATAATTTAAAATAAATAATTCAATTTTAGTCAAAATAATATGAATCTTTCATATCTATCAATTTGAGTATGATTACATGTAAAAGTATTTTTTAAAAAAAAGATAATTTAATATTTTGTAACAAAAATAATATAAAAATAATTCAATTTGAGTCAAATTAAAATTAATCATTCTTTTTTTATCAATTTGAGTATTATTAAAATAAATAATATTTTCTTTCCAAAAGATAATAGGCAAGTAAGTTATATTCATATTTAAAAGATATCTTATTACTTTATGAATTAAAAACAATTTAAATAAATAATTTAATTTGAGTAAAATTAAGATTAATATTTCATGTTATTAATTTGAGTTGGGTTGAAATAAATAATATTCCCTTTCTAAAAGTTAATGTACAAAATATAATAAAATAACCAATATGTAATTTCTAAAACAATGATATACTATTATTGGGATTAAATAAATAAATTTCCTTAAAAGCACAAAGGCATGACACGTGACATCAACATGTGCCAAATATTTATATAAGTTATAATATACAAATCTAATTCAAAATTTCGGAAAATATTATCTTATAATAATTTGTTATATATTGCAAAAAAAAAGAAGATTAAATTGATGAGCATATTATGATTTGAAGCACATATTTTTGTGCTACAAGATAATGTAGAAGCAAATAATAATTCATATTTGAAAGATATTTGTTATTTTCAGGAATTATTTAAACAAACAATTCAATTTAGGTCAAATTAATATAGACCATTAATTTTTATCAATTTTATGATGATTACAAGTAAAAATGATTCTTTTTGAAAAGATAATTTGTTATTTTCTTAATCAAATAAAATAATTTAAAATAAATAATTCACTTTAAGTCAAATTAAGATTAATCTTTCCTTGTCATCAATTTGAGAATGATTAAAATAAATAATCTTCCCTTTCTCAAATTTAATGCAGAAAATATAATAAAATAAATAATACGTAATATATATAAAAATGATGTCATATTATGAGGATTAAATAAATAAATTTCGTTAAAAGCATAAGAGTATGACAAGTGACATCAACATGTGTCATATTTTTATATAAGTTTATATATATATATATACATACATACAGACATATATATATATATATATATATAATTCAAAAAATAAACATTATCTTTTAATAGTTTGTTGTATAAGGTAAAAAAATAATAGAAGTTTAACTTTATGGGTATAGTATGATTAAAATAAATAATATTTTCTTTCGACAGGATAATTTAACAAAAAAATTACTTCTTAAAAGGTAATTTATTATTTTATGAATTAAAAGATAATTTAAAATAAAATAATTTAATTTTGGTCAAATGAAGATTATTCTTCACCTTGTATCAATTTTATTATGATTCGAATAAATAATCTTCCCTTTCTAAAAGGTAATGCACAAAATATAATAAAATAAATAATATGTAATTTCAAAAGAATAATGTATTATTTTCGGGTCTAAATGAAAAATAAAATATATAATTCAATTTGTGTCAAATTAATTTTAATCTTTCCTTTTTATCAATTTAAGTTTAATTAAAATTAATAATATTTTCTTTCTGAAGAATAATAAGCAAGTGAATAATAATTCATTTTTAAATGATATTTTTATTTTTGTTAATGTAAAATAAATAATTCAATTTGAGTCAAATTAAGATTAATCTTTCTTCTTTTTATCAATTTGAGTATGATGAAAGTTATAATATTTACTTTCTTAAATATATTGTACAAGTAAATAATAATTGCTTTTTAGAACATAATTTATTATTTCTGGAAATAAATAATTTAAAATAAAAAAATCTACTTGAGTAATGAAGATTAATCTTATCTTTTTATCAATTTGAGTTGATTAAAATATTTAATCTTCCCTTTTTAAAAGGTAACGCACAATATACAATAAAAAAATAATGTATTATTTTTGGGATTAAATAAATAATATTTTACGAGTATAATAAAAAAATAGTCTTTCATTTTTAAAAAATAAATTTCTTATTTTTAAAATTAGAAAAAATAAGGAAATGAATTCAATTTGAGTCGAATTAAAATTATTCTTTCCTTATACTTTCTTTTTTTAAAAGATAATGGACAAATATAACAATTTTACAAAATAAAAATTATCTTGTCATAGTTTGTTGTATAAGGTAACAAAAATAAAAGAAGATTCTATCACATACTTTATTTAGAAGCAGATTTTTTGGTATCATTAAAACAAATATTTTTCTTTCTTTCTAAGTGATAATGTAAAAATAAATAATATTTTCTTTCTAAAAGATACTTTATTTTTTAATTAAAGAATAATTTAAAATAAAGAATTTAATTTGAGTCCAAGTAAGATTAGATCTTTCGTTTGTAAAGATAATGGACGAGTATAATGAAATAAATAATATTATACTTTTTTAAAAATGTATTATCACAAATTAAAAAATAAATGAGTAAATTTTATTATGATTAAAATAAATAATCTTTCTTTTTTCAAAGGTACGGTACCAGTATAATGAAAAAAATATTATTTTTTAAGAAGATATTGAATTGTTCTTAGCATAAAAAAATAATTTATATTTAAGAAGTTGAGATCAAATTAATATTAATCTTTTTAAAAAAAAGATAATGGAAAAGTATAAGAAAAAAATAATATTCCCTTTTTAAAAGATAATGTTTATTTCATAAATAAAAAAATGAATATTCAATTTAAGTTTGATCAAAATATAAAATATTTCTTCACAAAATGTAATGTACAAGTGTAATAAAATATTATATTATTTCATGTTTAGATGCTTTATTTCCAAAATTATAAAATAATTTAAAACAAAGAATTCAATTTTGGTCCAATGAACATTAATATTTCCTATAAATGAAATAAAAAATTATAAATAAAAATAATTCTTTTTTAAATAATTAATTATTTAAGGAAAAATAATTTAAGTTGAAGTTGGGTCTTGGTAGATTTAAATCGAGTTTTGATCAAAATTTATTTTCAAGGTAGACACGTATTTATTACATTTAAATACTAATAAATTAATTTTGATCATTATTATAGATTATAATTATAATATTTCAATTATATACTATATATTATTGTACTATGAGATTTAGTAAGAGAAATCTTCTGATTAACTAGTGTGTCCAAATAAGCATTTAGCAAGTGCTACTGATCAAGACCAGTTATCTATCATCTTGCTCATCATTATAGGTTGGAGATGGCATCGCCAAGAGATGTATTAGAATTTTTTTTAGATGTATAGGATCTGAATATGACCTATATCAAACATAAGTAAACATGTAGTGAATATAGAGGATGATACATTGAAGAGCAACAACAACAACAAGCCTTATCCCACTAGATGGGATCGGCTAAACATTGAAGAGAATGTGGTGAAAAACAAGTCTGCAATGGCAGTTAAGAATAGACATTACGCTTGTCACTAGATACTATAAAGTTCGATTACATATATGGCCCTATGAAAAAGATTCCCCGTTGGGAAATTTGGAGTCGTCCTACAAAGAGTTGAATAAAAGGGAAAAAGATACAACCACCTGAAAGACATCTTCAGATGCTGACGGTTGCAATCATCATCCTCCAATTTTGACACTATCTTTACAAGGTACGGCCGCACAGTTTAAATAATGTACAATTGAAAATGAAAGATTAAATCTTCCAGCAAAACCTGACCACCGACCATCATTCGCATGACAATCAAAATTTTGTATACTTTATCGCCGATGACACAAGTATATGCTAAAGAAATCATGACCCTACATCTCCTTCCGAGATTCCTCCCCAAGAACTTCCTCAATCACATTAAATGTGGATAAAAAGTCATCCTTTTCTGATCCAAAGCTGTAATTCATATCCCATGCTTTGGAGTCACAGTGGGTCTCAAAGAATCCATGGTCAGTTACACCACTTAAACCATCATTCCTATACTCACTGTACTGATGGCCCTCAATCAGTGAATGATGCGAGTCCAAAATATCAAGAGGACAACCATGGGAGTCACGACCATGCTTCTGTCCCTCATATGAGGTGCACGAGTCATCTTGAAAGTCATGGTCATCCGGATAGCAGCCTATGTTCTCTCCCTCGAGTTGAGTATCAAGAAGAAAGTTTGACTTATCATTGATGAATCCTTGAGAAACACCAAAAGACCCATGTACATGACCATCAACAGCAGCATATTCTTCAGATTCATCTCCATCCTTGGTTTCTTCAGTCATATCAATCTCTTCTTGATCATCCATCTCATAAACATCTCCTTGATCTGTCGGTGACTCCACGACAGAATCTTCTTCCTCTTCCTCATATTCCTCTGCAAACTCACCATCATCACTTTCTTGCCATTCATCATTGTCACTGTCTGCATTCAATGGATCCAACCTATTCTGTCCTGCCCTCTTACGAAGTATAAACACATTGAAGTAGTAACTGATAATCTCTTTACTAGTTCGAGTAGGGAATGCTAACGGGAGATAATCCCAAAAGTTTTTACCTGCTGATGCAGGATTTGACAACACGACTTTGTGAAACAACTCCTCTTCATCTTCAGTCCACTTTTGTGCTACATCCTCTCCCATGTCACAGAAGCCCAACTCTTCAAACTTGTCCTCACCCAATATTTTTCTAAAATTTTGCCTAGCTTCCATAATGTGCTGTCTTACACACCTTGTTGAACCTTCATCTAAGCAGCTGCATTCTGTCTTATGGTGCAAGTTCCCAGCACCCAATGTCAATGAAGAAATATCTGGCATTGGCATGATGCAAGATCCAACAAATCTTGCACAATCATCTTCATCAATAATGGGACGGGATGATGCTATATTTGTTATAGGTCTCAATGCAGAAGCACGATCAATTGAATTGTTCATGCCTTTAAATATGCGTGACTCAAGTTCTGGAATATCAACTTGGTGGTCCGGTCCAATAGCAACATGTTTTCGAGGATAGTAGTCGAAATTAAATGAATAGATTGCTTCTGGACCATATCCAGATGCTTGATAATGATCATCATAATAATGGCTGTTATGAAGATCTTCCTCGATAGGCAGGTCGAAACAAGTTTCCTCTTCACTGTTACTGCATGTAAAAGAAAAATTGCTTGTCTCATTCATAATATCCTCTGAAGCATCAGCCTCAGTGCTCTTTGGCTCCCACTCAACTGTACAAAATGAGAACAGATGACCTTTCAGATGCTTTTACAAGCTTTATAAAAAAAATCTGAAAGAACATCAAGGGTCTACCTTGGAAGCTACTCAATTCCACATGGAAAAAGAAATGAAAGTCGGATCAATCTAATCCACTTCACATGAAAAAGAGATGATTTTTTAATGATTGTTTATGTTATAAGCATATCTTGTCTTTATAATGAGGGTGTGGGGGATTCAGATGGATTTCAACTTGGGCTCTCCTTCATCACTGTGCCCTAAATATCTCTCCTAACAAAAGACATGTCTTCCCTGCTTTATTTAAACATGAGTATTTTATGGAAATAATTATGAAATGTTCTTCTCGAATCTAACTCAATGGACATTCAATTTGATCCCTTTACAACAGCATAAAGAGAAAAAAAACACAATATGCATTCATTGAAATCAGTTCGACTTGACTAAGAGTACAATTACCTGATGCCATTGTTTTTGGATTACTACAGTATCCAACTGGATATGATGCAATATTTTGTTCTACTTGCTTCTGGCGTTTGTTAGAAAAGAGGTAAACTTCATCATCTAAATGCCGCTTGTCATAATCTGCCTTAACAATCCCACTGACATTCATTACTGCTGGCAAAATGCCGCCTGTCTTTTGAACAACCTTAGGGAAGCCACAATCATGAGTAACGCCAGCTACACTTTCAATGTCTTTACCATTGTTATCTCCATCTACAGAAATGGAACAGCATATGTAAATAAACAATGCATGCAGGGAAACATAAGTACCATGCTTATTTTGAGACGGGCACAAGTAATATGTTAAACTTCTATTATTACCGGAACTCAATTTTTGAGGAATAGAACTAGGAGGGCAATTTTCAGCCAATGCAAGTTGTCCATCAAGTTCAACATTATTTTGGTGTTCATAAGAAAGTCGGCCGGGTTCTTCACCAGCAAGGTGTTGCTCACCATGCATGAACGCTCCCATGTTTTAACTAAAAAGCAAACATGCAAATGAAATCTTTAAATAAAGAAAAATTAACATGTGATGCATGAATAAAGATGACAATAATAAGAAAACTAATCAGGATAGCTTAACAATATGAAGAAGTTCCAGATTTCCAAAAGATGAGCAAGGTGTGGTCATAAAAAATTTTCTTGAATCTTGCATAGGTTTAAGAACAAGCTTAACAATTTAATTGTCAACTGTTTTTCAATAACAAATAAGATTTAGTATAGAGTTATATTCACCAAACACAAACATATGAGCAAAGAAGACACATAAAAACACTAGTATGTGGCATGAATGGCAAACTCGCAAATTCAATAAACTAGAGGCTCGTGTCTTTACAGTATCTACTGCCTTGTGAACAATGATGATTGGACCACACAACAATAGTACATGTAACTGAAATAACAAATGACAAATTATGATACAAACACATGACAAATTAGGAATCAGGATCGGTTGTTCACCTATGAAGCTCAGTCCAACGCGAAGGAAAAATCTGAAAATTAGGAATCAGAATCGGATGTGGTATGAAGCTTGGTCCCAGACTAGTGAACCAATCGATCGAAAAATCTGTCAAAATTTTGAAGGCACAGTCAGCTCAATAATGGATAATTGACAAGAAATTATGCCCTAAGCTCATAAAAGCCCCGGAACCCCAATCTCGGACAATTTCACCCCAAGATTTCTCACGATACTACAATATTACCAAATATAAAACAAAAAACTAAAATTGAAACATGATATAATCGATTGAGAGCGAGAAAAGTTGTTTCCCCAACAAAATTGAAAAGAAACATATGAGATTTTAAAGCTGGAATACCAGACACCGAGACCGATGCCGGAAATCAACAAGGTACATATAAATTTGTAGAGGGGAAATGTTCGGGACTCGAAGCAAACCTCTATCCCGAAGCAGATCTACGCATGCAAACGCAATAACTACAACAACGAAGAATCAGCCGAAACCCTAACCCTAGAACGATATTAAAACGGGACAAAAGAACCGATCGATGCCAATTCACAGAGGAGAACCGGAGAAGGAGGAACAGAGAATCGATTGGATACACAGATCTAACGATCGCGTACGTAATCGAGATGAATCGGAACCCTAACCCTAAAACACAAAAGGAACAGCGATGGATGACGAAATTGGTACCGATCGAGACTGGAAGACAAGGCCAGATCGGCAGAGGCTCCAATTGCGATGTCTGATAGAAGAATCGGAGCCGATTTTGATCGAGATCGGAGAATTGGACGCGGAAAAGGTCACGGAAAGGGGGATAAATTTGGGGGCGACGAGTCCCTTTTTTTGTATTTTCTTAATTCGACGTTTTAATCGAGAGACCGGAGGCCCGACACGGGCGCCTCCGTTTTAAAAGTTCTAATTTATTATTTTACCCCTGGATCGTTCTAAAACTTACGGTTTCGTTCGCTGGTCCAGCAAATGAGATGCATGGATAGGATTGGAATTCGAATGAGGTGCGCATTATATCGGAGCGCCGTAATTTCGCGTAACGGCGGCCGCCACCTTTTGAACGGTCCATGTCCATTGTAAACGAAATCGACGATGCAGATTGATCGCGTGTAAGGAGCTGTCGGCCAAATGTTGTAAGAAAAAAAAAGACAAATGTAATAAAAAAACTGATCAAAACATAAATAAATAAATATTTAAAATAAAAACTCGAAAACCAGCGGAGAAGCTCGCTAATGAGCTATATAATTAAGATTATATAAATTATGTAATTAATTTTCTTATTCTTTGAATACTTCTAATGTGTATAAATTACTAAAAGAATATAATATTTATGTGGAAAATATACGCAAAAAAATTATATAAATAAAAAATATTAGTATTAAAATATATAATACCGTAGTTAATGTTAACTTATAGAATAACATACTTTTGTAATATTATGAAATTTTTATTATAAATACATAAAAATCTAGGACTTAAAAAAATCACCTAAAAGTTGAAAAGTTATGAAAAAAAATATAATACGATTTTTTTAAAAATAAAAGCATCCTATCTTTACCATTTCACCCCTAATTGACACACGATCATTTTTTGAAAGTAAACACGTGATAATTGGAATACTCATTATTTTCCTTGCATAAAAAAACAAGAAATATATATATATATATATATATCATTTAGAATATTATCCAATGTCTGAATAATTTAATAACTTCTCCTATTTTATATATAGACTCGTTGATATTAGTGCTACTAGTGTATAATTAACCTAATATAGTTAATCGTAGAAATTGACCTTGTACCAGAACAATATTTTATTAACTTATAAGTGTTGTCACATATAACTTTCTCTTTTTCATAACAATAATTAGTTAAATAGTAATTTTGTATTATTCAAAAATAATATCAGCAGCGCTTATGAGACAATTCAAATTCAATTTTTTATTATGTTAACATTGTATTATTTGGTCCTTAACCAATTCAATTTTATGGGAAAACCTTTAAATAGAAACTTTTCAAGATAAATCAGAGCGTGGGGCTCCCCCTCTCCTGTCCTCTCCGGAGAGAGCGTCGCCCCTTCCCTCTTTGCGTGTCCCGGGAGCTTTTTCGGACAGATGTAGAGGGCCGCCTCTCCCCCCGCCCCTCTCCTTTTTTTGTGCTCATCGACTTAGGGAAGGGATCGCCTCCTTCGACGAGTCAGGTTTCGAAGGAGCATCAACATTTTTTATTTTTTTTAATATTTTTTTATTTTTTAATAATGCCACGTTAAACTCCTTTGCGTACGTGGTGGAGAGAGTAATCGCGGCATAGCGCCACATCAACAGAGTCACCAGTAAAATCACCTATCAAAGATTGGTAAAATAAATTTAAAGATGGAGGATAATCTTGTTACAAAGTGAAGTTAGAGAATAACGTTGGGAAAACGTCAAAGTTAGAAGGTATTTGGTATAATTTATTCAAAACTCTCATAGTGTTTTTGGCTTTTAGAAAGTAAAGTTTTGACCTAGATAAAAGGAATTAGAATCACAGTCTCTCCCCCAAAATGCCAAATGTGAATCAAATACAATACTTATTCTTTACCTTTTTTAAATATGAATTGACTCACCCAATAATAAAGATCTATTAAGATATTTCCTATTTTTCTATGCAAGAGGCGTGTGTTTAAATAATCTCACATTCATATATAATGGGTATATATAGAACTTGATCTTGATCAAGTGTGAACGATTAGATAAAATCGTGTGAATCAAGACTCAAATAGGCAATATCACCTAGTGGTGTTATCAGAGTCATTGCACATGGATAATATGGCATGTCATCACTCAACAAGGATAATAAATCCCAAAAAAAATTATGCATGTTCTGACAATTTGAAATTTTGAAATACAAATTTGATTACTTTAGTTAAATTTTGAAAGAGAGGAATGATTCACTTGTTTAAACTATTGAAACTTGTGAATTTTTTAAAGAAGAAAAATCAAAGTTGATTTTGTTGCAAGATGAGTCATGAAAGAAAATTACTTCTTTACAAAATAATTTATATGATGAGTTTGTTATACCTTTAAAACATGCTAAGAATGCTTAAAAGCCTATCAAATCTTTTGCAAATCCTATTGCCTATGCTTTAAGAAAGAAAAGAAATTTGAAAAGAAATTCTAAAAACTTAAAAGGGTACTATTTGAAATATTTGTATTCTTCATTGAAATTCAAGCATGATGTTCATGATCATTATTTGAAATATAAATATTCTTGTAATCATGGTTATTAAAAATGGACCGGACCTCCCGGTTCAATCAATTCAACCATGAATCGGCGGCTGGTCTGGTCAGAATTAGCTACAAAAATGGAATTGAAACCGGTAAAAACCGGTTCAACCACTAAACGGGATAAATCCGGTTCAATATTTAAAGTGAAAGAAATTAAAAGTAAAAGTAAATTTAGGAAATAAAAAGTTAAAAAGGAAGGTTAAAAAAGTGGGAAAGTATTTGAATTAATAATTGGTAAAAATTAAAAAGGAAATAAATGTGGGAAATCAATATGGGAAAGGAATTAATGGAAATAAAATAGGAAAGTATTCAAATGAAAATAAAGGATGAAATAAAACGAAGAGTGATATATGGAAATTAAAATAATTTATTATCACCCAAAATAGTATCAAAGAATAAAATAAAAAAATTAATATAGTATATCAATAATAATAACTTTAAGTTTTTTATGAATATTGAAAGTTTTAATATATTCTTATTATCAAAAAGTAAATAAATATGGGAATTAATGGGGAGAGAGGAATTAATGGAAATATAAAATGAAAGTAAAAAATAAATAAACATGAGAGTGATATATGTCAAAATTAATTAATATATTATCACCATAAAATAGTATTGAAGAATAAAATAAAAGAATTAATATATTGTGTTAATAATAAAAATTCAAACTCTTTTTATGAATATTAATATTTTTATTATATTTTATTATGAATTATAAGTACTATGTAATATTATTATGTATCTATATAAAATTATTATAAATAATAATTTAATAAAATCCGGTTAAACTCGATTGAACCCGATCAAACCGGTTCAATCACGACCCAGTTGGTCGTCCGATCGGGTGGCCAGTCCGGTTATTAAAACATTGCTTGTAATCATTTGTTAAATGTTAAACATTATCATAACTCTCATAATGGCACATTGAAATTTAAACATGCACATTATCGTTGTGAGAAATTACGTATTATTTGTCATTATTGTGGTGTTCATGGTCATTATGACTTTGAGTGCAAAATTAAAATTTTACTAATATGGGCATGATATTGATGTGAGTTCTAAAAGAATCGTGACTAATAATTTTAGACCCAAATAAGTTAGGTACCAAAAAGCAAATGATTTTTTGTCGTAGGCATGCTTCACAAAAGGAAATAAAAGTTGCAATGTGAAAAGAGATGAAGGCATTTGGCATATGGAAATGGAAATTTAAAATTATTTTGATATATCATTCATACTTATATCTTGAATGTGTCCATTTATTATGATAATGTATTCATAAGTCAATAATTGGGAAAGAATTAGCATATGTGTGCATATTGTGACTATTTTGCTCATCCAACTTTGGAAAGCATATTATGACCCATTTATTTCTCTATGAATATTAGTATTCTATTTGAGTGTGCAATTATTAGTTCACATCTTGACTTTTGGAAATTCTTTAACTTTCATGATGCTCTACGACCTTAAAATTTAATTACATCATATTTTAGGATCATAGTAAAGGATGATAAATGACCTTGACGAAAATTATTTATCACATACTTTTGGCTATGACTTAAGATTTGAAAATCATTTGAGCTTTTGGAAATAAGAACCTTGAGAGGACTTGGAAACGCTAGCGTACTACGGCTTTGATGCTTCCGTTTGCTCCATATCTATAGAAGCTTCTTTTGACTTGTAATAATATGATAGTAAAATTTATTTTCTTACATGTCAAATAAAATTTATATGTTTATTTTTACCTTTACTATTTATCATTATTAAAAAAGACACATGAAAATATTATTGCGAAGCATCCTGAATTTAAACTGTGATTGTTTGTCTATGAAATAGACTTTATATATATATGATAAACGTTTTGGCATAAATGTTGAAAATAAACTTTTGTGCATTAACTTATATTGTCAATATTTGTTACATTATAAATTATTTTGGTACAAATATATCTTGTGATTTTTGATAAGTTATTTTGATCTATTAAGAAGAACATTTTCAACTTACTATATTCATCGAATATCAAAATTGATTTATACACTCATTTTTGTGAACTATCTTGGCATGATTCTTACCTTTTGAAGTTTAAAATTATCATGTCAAAATTCTTGATCATTATTCGAAGCTTTAAAATGTTATCATTTTTTCCTAAAAAGAAAAATATGTAAAAATTAAACCTTGAATAATTTTCTATTTTTTCATTTGTTATTCTTTTGTCACTAATTTTGACAATTATCTTGTGACAAAGTAAGAAAGAAAGAAAAGAAAAAAATGGATTTGAAGAAGTTAATGCACAAAGTTTATGGTAAAATTATTTATGTATTACAATTATTTATGTTTTAAATTTGTGTACTAGTTATTATAATTTGTGGACAAATGTGTGATTCTTTAAAAATCGATTTTTGTGCATATTAGGATAAGTTTAACTTTCGAAATATCTATATTATTTATTATTCTTAACTCTTAAAAATTGGAGCATGTATATTTAATTAGACTTTTACTGATTTCAATTTATACATTTGATGTTTTATGAGCTTGCAATTGAAAGAAGTTAAACTTTTGAAACATTACCTAAATTTTGGAAAACTTTTAAAAAATATAATATATTTTATTTGTATTTCTCTTAGCATGTGTACTCTTGTATTATAAAATTAATGTGCATAAATTTAGATAGTTATGACCAATGTTATCATAACCGGACCGGTAATCGAATCGTGATTGGACCGTTCGATCGGGTTGAATCGAATTTTATTAAAATAATATTATTTATAAGAATATTAGGATTATATATAACAAGTATTATATTATGTACAAAAAAGTTAGTAACCTACTAAAGTTAAAATACTAACATATTATATATATTAAGATATTATTATTGATAAGCCAATTACTTCCATTTTTTTTAATACTTATAGTGATTATTTTTTTATCGATAAATGCTACTAGTAATATGTTAATTTTTTACCATATATCACTCTTATCTTTTATTTTTATTTAACTTTCTTTTTTTTCATTTCTACTTTTCTATCTTCATTAGTTTTTTTTGCGCGCTCTTCATTAGTTTCACTTTTTGTTTTTTTTATTTATTCCTCTCTCCATTAATTCACTTTATCATTTAATGCTATTACCAATATATTATTTTATTATTTCCGTAAATCACTCCCTTTATTGATCTTTTCATTATTATTTTTTCCCATTTTTCCATTCATTCCTCTCTCTTCATTTATTTCATTTTCCTTATTTTACCTTTCTTCCTCTCTCTTCATTTATTTCATTTTCCTTATTTTACCTTTCTTCCTCTCTCTATTTATTAATTTTCCAGTTAACTTTGTTTTCCTGCATTCAATTAGTTTTATTTTTTTTCCCTCCTTCCATCTTTTTATTTCCATTTTAGTGGTTTTAACTTTTTTCGCCTTTTTTTTAAAAAATTGAACAGGATTTCTTTCCATTTTTCGGTTCATACCGGTTTAACCAGATTGTGTCCGACCAAACAAGAAATCCGATTTTGGCATGAAATCGGACCGGATCAACCACGGGTTTGTGGTTGAACCGATTGAACCGGCCGGTCAGTCTAGTTTTAATAACTTTGGTTATGACTTGCTATCATTTGAGTATTCATAACAAAATGTTATTTAATTTGAAATAATGTTTAAACGATAATTGTATTGGAAAAATAAAAATATATTTAATACTTTATGACTTGTGTAAGATCTTAATGACATACCATGAAAGGTATCAATTCTTTGTCTTACAATAGCATGGATATACAATTCCATTATTTGTAAAATTATTTTGTTGCCATCCGTTGACATGAGTCTTATGGTCATGCTATGAAAATCAAGTTTTCACTCCTCATTCATAATTTTAAATTGTTATCATTTTTTCGAAGAAAAGGGAAACTTATTAAGGACAAAAGGAAGATGAAAAGATAAACAAAATGATAATAATGATAGGGAGAGCGTACTCAATTGGAATGTTAATTTCTCCACTCACTTTGAATATTATTTATTTAAATGAAAATTATCAAATACTCTTGCTCATCTAATGAAATCTTAGACTATTTGGTATAATTCAATTTAAATTTGATAGATGAATGTTGTCTCAACGTTTTATGAAATATATTTTGATTTCTTATATAAGATTTTGAGGCATGTTATTCATTGTCACTAATCAATTTCAATTTTATATTTTGATCATATGAACCATTCATGACCTTAAGGGGAGTTATTTTTTCTATCACGTATTGTTATACTTGGAACATTTTTACGATATGACAAAAGAATGAAAATCGTTCTTTTTTTCATTTGCTTATGGTATTTTACATTTTCTTTCTTATATCACAAAAGAGGGATAATGAAAAAACTTAGGAAGATGACATAATTAAGGGGGTATCACACTTATCCTTAGTGTGCAAACTACTTTTTTATGAGAAAAAAGCGGAAGAAATATGATAAGAATATAACGGAAATTTATGTAGGAGAAATTATAATCAATAGGCTTCATGTGAAATGTACAAACTACTTTGTGTGAATGAGGCTTCTTCATCTGACATGTTATTGTTCAAATCGGTAGGCTTGTTCATACTCAATCATATGTAAAGAATTGGTTCATATTTTCTTATATTGGATACAAGAAACTCATCTTGTCTTCTTGGTATATTAGGAACAAAGGCTACATGATAAATAATTGATCAGGCTCATTCAGATATCAGATGATCATATATGTCATGGACATGATTTGTTCTTCTTAGAATTGTCATGATTTGTTCTTCTTGACATGACAAAATATCATGCAGTAAAGTCAAAACTCACATTTAATTTTGGGTCTAAGATTTTTTTTCCTATAAGAATTTTGTGAAATAGTGTTTGAATATCTCTCATGATATGCATGACTTTAGTAAATGATTAAAGTATTCTTATTAAGAAAAAATCATATGTTCAAGTCCAAGAATTCATAATAATCATATAAAATTTTGTGTATAAAACTTTTGAGGTATAACATTCTTTAATTTTATTTAGTGGTATCCATATGTCACATTCATTTTTGAGAATCCAGTAGTACTTGTAGTTGATCAAGCAAGTAACAATTCTTAATAAGCTATTCTTCACAATCACTTAAAATATCTATAATTGATACCCAACTAAGGAACTTATCTTTTTTCTTAAAAAATGTGTCTGAAGCTCAGAATTTTGATTGAAACAAACCTCATCGAAATACTCCTATAGTTCATTTGATATTATAGGTGTTATACGATAAGAAGTAAGATCAATTGGACTAGTGTCCATAAAGAATTCTCTTTGTCTCTCCGGTGATAATATAAGAAGATCTTTTAGAAATATTTTTACAGATTCATATATGATTGGAATATCTTCGAATGATCACCCTTTTATCTTCATATCGATTAAAATTTCCTAGACGATAAAATGTATATAATTAGTCGCGCATTTTGATTCCATTATGGCCTAGATACCCTTAGCAAAACATTTCATATAGAAGTCATCGGATTCCGATGACAAGAGGTCGGCCGGAAACGAGGAAGAAAACCGGCGACCCTATTTTAACTAGGGAATCGGTCGACCGATTCAATGAGAATGATCGATCCATCCATACAGAGTAATGTCGGCCGTATTATCGATCGACCGATTTGACACAATCGGTCGACTGATCCGGCGGAAGTCACCGAGGCTATTCACGCAAGGTCGGTCGACCGATTCTAGAGGAACGGTCGATCGATCCCGCGATAGCGATCGGCCGACCGATTCACGATGAACAATCGATCGGCTCGACGCAAAGAAATAATTGGCCGAGCATATGATTGGTCGACCGATTCCAAGGAAGCTGTCGACTGGTCCAACTACAACGATCGACCGGTCCAACAGGAATCGGTCGACCGGTCTAGAGAAGAAGAATTATGGAATTCTAAAACAAAAGACGGAAAGACCCTTGTGGCGCAATCGCCCTTAGTTGGGCCCAAACCTCGACTGGCCCACTTGAGGCCATGTCACTTACAGCAAGGCAAGTAACAAACTTCTCGTTCATAGAAAGGGGATCTGACTTTACCTCTTTTCTGAATGATGATTCTAAACACCACATATGTTAAAGAACATAAGTAAAATAAAGATGAAATAACGGGATAGCTATGTGTCGTCCAAGGTACAGAACAGAAATCAAGGTATGGTATAGTGAGGGGTATGTAGATGTACTGAGGAGACAGTGCACCTACTGGTATTTAACTACCACTGCTCCTGGACTATAGGCGCTTTCCCACCTGAGTTCCGAATAAGAGTGACGTATTAACGCACTCTTCCCCCACGGGGGCAACATATGAATTATAAAGTATATTGTCAGAGGGACAGGTAGCTCAGCTGAGAAGATAGTGAACCTACAGGTTCGCAATGACCACTAGTTCTGGGGTGCAGGTTCTCTCTCACCTGTATTCCGAAAAGGGTATGTCATAGCATACATATTCCCTTTCATAGGCATCTTGGCAACATAATGTATAGAGGCACCTCTTACTTTCCACTTAATTAAGTCGAGCTCACATGGGATAACGAAGCTCAATGAACTCATAGTAATGTAAAAGACGTAGTACCACACAGAGTATAACAAAGCATGGTAACGTATAACAGAGTAAAGTATAGACAAAGCAAGGTATAGCAAAGTAAGGTATTGTACAAGGTATTGTTAAAGTAAAGAATAAAATATAGCTATGAATATGTATTGTTCATAGTTTACAGAGATCAAGGTATTGAAACTAGTGATTAAAGCAAGTGTTCTATTGATTCTCTTCTATCAGTATTGACCTTAATCAGATTATCATTTTAACGTCTATGTATCTATGTGTACTAGGCGTTAGCTCACGGGCATTCCATGTCCCTGTATTGGGATTTTGCAGGTGAGAATTCTGCTTAGAGAGGAGATGGATGCCGCAAGACTCAAGGATAGCAGCACATGACTCGACCAATCCCACAAGCTTTCCGCTCTTTTATTTCCTTATCTGCATTATTATATCTTGTATCCAAAAGATATTTGAATTTTCGCTTTTAACCTTGCACATGTGAATATTTGCTTGAACTATTTGAATCATTAGAATTTCTCGTTTTCTTGAACAATTTCATTAAATTGACATCCTTTGAATTTCCAATGATATTTTCTTCCGCAAATCCCTTTTATTCATTTGTTTCTCTATTATTTCTATTGCCACGTGTGTCATGTGTTGACTGGTCAAAGTCAAAGAAGTGGTAGGCAGTATAACGCTCCCTTGATTAATTTGACTGCCAGCGTGGCAGAAGGACTGATTTTGGGGGCGTTAAAGAAATAGATAGTTAGCTCGTCATCATGGCAATTGTAAAAATTACATTTTTCTCTGATAAATGTCAAAAAAATTCCTCTTGCAATATTTCTATAGTAATGGCAGAGAAGTTAATTATGAAAGGATGAGAATTCTCAGCCGACATGGAGTGCGATCGGCATTGCATTTGTTCGAAAGGGTTGCTGTGAGGCAGCTCATCCACCGGATCGTCCTTTGCTCGGTGCGGTCCTCTCGTCGTTCGTTCGCCCGTTCGCTAGAGAAGAGGGAGAGGAGGGGGTGCGGCGGTGTGCGAGGAATCCAAAGGACGAGCAGGAGTCCTCCTCACTCACTCATATAGTCTCTGCCACCCTTCTCCTTGGAGGACAGTCATGGGGGAAGTGGGGGAGAGGAGGGGGAGAGGGGGGGGGGGAGAGAATCGATTCTCTCGTTCCATTTTTTTTTGAATTTGAATTTAAAAGGAAAGGAAAAATGTCGGGTGTTACATCACTACCCTCTTAAAAGGAAATTCGTCCTCGAATTTAAATCAAGGTTAGGGATTACCGAATAGTCTGTGAAACTTTTCACGCATCTCTGATTCTATTTCTCATGTTGCTTCTTTACCTTGGTGATGTTTCCATGCTACCTTGACCAATGTCATTGTCTTCTTTTCTTTTTGGACTTCCTGGTACTCCAATATATCTGTGGGTTGTTCTTTGTATGTTAAATCCTCCTTGAGGTTCGGTTCCTTAATTTGGATTACATTGACGTAATCGTGCTTATATTTTCTGAGCAACGATACATGGAAGACGTTGTGCACCCTGGCGTACGCTGGGGGCAATGCCAACCTGCATGTCGAATCACCAATCATATCTAAAATTTCAAAGGGACACACATATCTTGGGCTCAATTTTCCTTTCTTGCTAAATCTCATTACGCCTTTAGTTGGTGAGACTTTGAGCAGAACCTGTTCATCTGCCTTGAACGTGTGCTCTCGTCTTTTCTTATCTGCATAATCCTTTTGTCGATCTTGAGCAGACTTCATCATTTTCTTTATCAGTTCAATCTGGTCTGCGTATTCTTGGGTTTGCTTGCAGAGTTTGCTCAATAGCTTTTTTTTGCCTACTTCTCCCTAGCATGTCGGGGAGCAACATGGTCGACCATATAAAGCTTCGAATGGGGACACCTCTATGCTTGCGTGGTAACTGTTATTGTAAGAAAACTGGGAAGATGGTTATCCCAATTACCATGATAGTCCAAGGCACATGCCCGAAGTATATCTTCAAGTGTCTAGATTATTCTTTTTGATTGGTCGTCCGTCTGTGGGTGAAATGCGGTACTATATCGCAGTCTTATTCCGAAAGCATTTTGGAGACTCTTCCAAAACCTTGCGGTGAACCTGGGATCTCGATCGGACACGATGACTAATGGTATCCCATGGATTCTGACGATCTCCTGCACCTACAAGTCCATTAAACTTTCAAACGATTGCTTTACCTTGATAGCATCGTGTCCCTTCTGAGTTTGCGGGAGGCCTGTAATGAAGTCCATGACTATCTCTTCCCATTTCCACTATGGTATTTTGAGGCTCTTCAGTGTGCCTTACGGTTTATGATGCTCCACCTTGACTTCTGGCAAACTCTGCATCTAGATACATACTCTGCGATTTCCTTTTTCATATCAGGCTACTAGAAACTTCTCTGTACGTCATTGTATATTTTTGTACTTCCAGGATGGATAGCGAACTCTGACTTGTGGCATTCATCCAAGACTTCTCACCGTAGTGCTGAATTATTTGGTACCCATAGCTAGTTGCGGTACTGAATGCCACCATCTGATGAAACGCTGAAATCTTTTATCTCCAGACTTGTCTTATCATCATGGACTGATAGCTAGGATCTTCGATCTGCGTTGCGATGATTCATTCGATAAGGTCGGGCTCGATCCGCTGCATCATCATGAGCGAACCATTAGGTGTTACTTGCGGAGCCCATTTGAAGAGTTCCTCCATCATTTCGAACTGTCGGATGTGCATGAAGGCCACCGAACCTTTCCATTTTCGATTGAGAGTGTCGGCTACTGAGTTTGCCTTGTCGAGATGATAATTGATGGAAAACTCATAGTCTTTTAAGAACTACATCCATCATCTTTGGCGCATATTAAGATCTCTCTATGTGAACACGTACTTCTGGCTCTTATGATTCGTGTACACCACAAACTGTTTTCCATACAAATAGTGTCGCCAAAGTTTGAGTGCAAAGACCACGACTGCTAGCTCGAGGTCATGAGTAGGGTAACTAACCTCGTGCTTCTTCAATTGACTCGATGCATAGGCCACCACCTTTCCATGCTGCATCAAAACACACCCCAATTATGCGCCGCTGGCATCGCTGTAAATTACATACCCACAACTGCCTGATGGTAAAGTGAGTATGAGTGCAGAAGTCAGTCGCTTCTTCAATTCCTAAAAAACTTTCTGCACACTTTGAAGACCAAATAAAATTTTCTCCTTTCCTTGTGAGCTTGGTCAGTGGTAGTGTCAATCTAGAAAAATCTTTAATGAACCGTCTGTAATATCCTATCAAACTGAAGAAACTTCTGATCTCCGAAACATTCTTCAGCTCTGTCCAATTTGACACTGCTTCAACCTTGGCCGGATCCACTGAAATTCCATCTTTAGAGACAATGTGGCCAAGAAACATCATCTCGTCCATCCAATATTCGCACTTGAAAAACTTTGCATACAGTTTCTTTGCTCGCAACGTTTCCAAAACAATTCTCAAGTGCTCCTTGTGTTGCTCCAAGCTTGACGAGTAAATGAGGACATCATCAACAAAGACAATCACAAACTTGTCAAGGTGTTCGTTGAAAGTCCGATTCATGAGATCCATGAACGCTGCTGGAGCATTAGTTAATCCAAACAGCATGATCAGAAATTCATAGTGTATATACCATAATCTGAAAGCCGTCTTCGAAATATCATCTTCTACTACCTTGAGCTGGTGGTACCCGCTCTATAGATCAATCTTGGAGAATACCTTGGTCTTGGAGAGCTAATCGAACAAGTCATCGATGCGAGGAAGGGGGTACTCATTCTTTTATCGTGATCTTGTTGAGCATCCAATAATCTATGCAGAGTCTCATTGGACCGTGCTTCTTCTTGACAAAGAGGATCGTAGCACCTCATGGTGAGACGCTAGGACTAATGAAGCCATTGTCCAATAGCTCATGAATCTGCATCTTCAGCTCTTTCATTTCTACGGGAGCCATACGGTATGGAGCCTTGGAGATTGGAGTTGTGGCGGGTACCAGCTCGATGTGGAAATCAACATCTCTTTTGGGTGGTAGACCGCTAACATCTTCTGGGAACACATCCGAAAATTCCCTCACAATTTCTATGTCTTGCGGGGTCTTGGTAGGTGCTTCAATTTTGGTCACGCTTGTCAGAAATCCTCTGGGCCTTCATTGCAGACACCATGATCTTCGATTCTTTCCAGTGTATACCTCTAATCGTGACTCTTTCTTTGGCGTGTGATCCTATAACCACTTTCTTTTGTTTGCACAGAATGGAAGCATCATGATGAGTCAGCGAATCCATGCCCAGTATGACGTCATAATCCCTCATAGATATTATGATCAAGTCAGTAGGGAAATTCTTTTTGTTAATTTCTACCGATACCTCACTAGCACACTCTTCTAATATAAAAGAATGAGTGGCTCAAGAATCAAACAAAATAGTAGTAGGTAGCTTGGCTATACATAGCATACCTCGAATAACGTCAGCGCCATTCTGCAGGGTAGCCTTGTACTAGGGGTTTGCGCTATGGACAGTCGATAGATATGTGGCCCACAACGTATAATGGAAACATGCCCCCGTCTTCATGCAGCATTCCCCGACGTGAGTCTTGCCACAAGTATTACATAAAACCCGCTCGCCTTGTGCGGGTTGTGCCTGAGGGGCCCTTGGTTGCTGTGGCCTCTGTTGTGCCGATCGCCTTACCGACTGTTGAGGGTGCCTCTAATCTTGGCGTTGTTGTGGTGGTGCTTGCTGAGGCTAGCGTGGTGGTGATAGATGCTGTCAAGGCTGTTGTTCATAACGGGGTTGATCGAAGTGTTGTGGAGTTGGGTACGGTTGGGGACGGTTATCCCGTCATTGGTCCCATCGTTGCCGGTGGTGGCCGTTCCTCCGGAATTGTTGCTAGTGAACCTTGACCCATCTCCAACTGTCCTCTTCTAGCCCGTTGTAACTCTTGTTGGTCCCTTTCAGTCATGGTGGCTAGCTGACCTGCCTCAGTCAGAAGTTTGTACTTGCCGGGCCGCGTTTGAGCCATCAGGTTTAGATTCAGCTCGTCAATAAAACGGTTGATTTTCTCTTGTTCGTCCATGGTCAGCTTCGAGTACTTCTGTAGACGAACATACTTTGTCAGATACTGGGACAGAGCCATCGTCCCCTGCGTCAGGTTTAGGAACTCCCGTTGTTTTAACCTCCTCTGGAAAGCAGGGAAAAAGTGGACTTCGAACAATCGCCGAAATTCTGCCCAACTCTGACACCTGCGAACTCAGTCGCCTTCCACCAGTCTTTGGCGTCCTTGGTGAGAGTATCAACAGCAAAGATCACTTGCTTATGGTTTGGGCAGTCCAACAGTTCGAATTTATCTTTCATAGTGTCTATTCACTGCTCAACCAAGTCAATGTCTCCTTCGCCGCTATAGGTTGGCGGCTTCAATCTCCAGAATTCTTGTATTGTGCATGGGGGAGGAAGCTGACGTTCCTGACGTTCTAGTTGAGGTGGGGGATATTGGATCCCCTCATCATTGTGGACCTCGGCCTCCTCATTTGGTTGATGCATTTTTCTTTGGAGAGATATCTCTGAGAGAATATAATTGATGAGAAACTATGACGAAAGATATTCTTTAAATCGAAATGAACTTTATTCCTTTATTGCATTTGCTAAACCAATGAACAAAATATGCCTTATATGCTAAATCCATCATAATGAGGTCTTATTCACAAAAATAAAACATCTAACTAAAACTGATGCCTCTGTAGCTTGATTCAGCAGTCCCAACATCCGAAGGGATTCGAGCAGTCCCAAAAGTAGTGACCAAACTGTCTGCATTCGATACAATATGTGGGTCTTCGCTCCAACAGCACGTTGGATTTGATCGAGCAGGATGCCTCGTCTCCTGACTCTAGCTCAGGTGCCTCCTCTTCCGGCCGGTAGCCACTGGGAAGAGGTTCATTTACAAGTGGGTGGGACATTAGCGGTATATTACTTCTCACACTTTTTGAATCAGAGTGCTCCTATTTTGTTAGTGCCGCGGGAGGAGGGATACTGCGTTCGCGCCCTCGCCCTCGCCCACGGCTCTGATTGTGAGCTGGCCTTCATTCCTATCTTTGAGTAGTTAGGGCATGTATCTGTGATTCCATTACAAGGAAAACTCTTCTTCCTCTACGGATAACTCGGGATGTAATGCATCGAGGAGGCATATATAAGAATAAGTTACCTCAATAATATAAGAAGAAACTATATAAGGATATTCAGAACTTACTTGAGGAGTGGAATCGCAGTTGCTCAGAATGCTTGCACATGACTTTACTTGTGACCATGAGACACTAATGAACATTGATAGCAATGCAATGATCTATACTCTACTATGAACAACAATGACACTTGATCTATACTCTACTTAGTCTACTATGAATCTGGGAGTAAAAAACTTAGGCTTTGATACCAAACTGTAACGCCCCCAAAATCAGCCCTTCTGCCATGCTGGCAATCAGATTAACCAAGGGAGCGCTACACTGCAAGAGGAATTTTGCAAGAGGATTTTTTTGACATTACTTCATAATTAACTTCTCTGCCATTACTATAGAAATATTGCAAGAGAAATCTTTTTGACATTTATTAGAAAAAATGTAATTTTTACAATTGTCATGATGACGAGCTAACTATCTATTTCTGTAACGCCCTCAAAATGAGCCCTTCTGCCACGCTGGTAGTCAGATTGACCAAGGGAACGCTACACTGCCTACTACTTTTTTTACTTTGACCAGTGAACACATGACACACGTGGCAATAGAAATAATAGAGAAACAAATGAATGAAAGGGATTTGCGGAAGAAAATATCATTGGAAATTCAAAGGATGTCAATTTAATGAAACTGTTCAAGAAAAAGGGAAATTCAAATAATACAAATAGTTCAAGCAAATATTTACATCTGCAAGGTTAAAAGCGAAAATTCAAATATCTTTTGGATCAAGATATAATAATGCAGATAAGGAAATAAAAGAGCGAAAAGCTTGTGGGATTGGTCGAGTCATGTGCTGCTATCCTTGAGTCCTGTGGCATCCATCTCCTCCCTAAACAGGATTCACACTTGCAAAATCCCAATACAAGGGCATGGAATGCCCGCCCAATACACATAGATACATAGACGTTAAAATGATAATCTGATTAAGGTCAATACTGATAGAAGAGAATCAATAGAGCACTTGCTTTAATCACTAGTTTCAATACCTTGATCTCTGTAAACTATGAACAATACATATTCATAGCTATGCTTTATTCTTTACTTTAACAATACCTTACTTTGCTATACCTTGCTTTGTCTATACTTTACTCTGTTATACGTTTACCATGCTTTGTTATACTCAGTGTGGTACTACGTCTTTTATATTATTATGAGGTACTTGAGCTTCGTTATCCTATGCGAGCTCGACTTAATTAAGTGGGAAGCTAGAGGTGCCTCTATACATTATGTTGTGAGGATGCCCATGAAAGGGAATGTGTATGCTATGGTATACCCTTTTCAGAATACAGGTGGGAGAGGACCTGCACCACAGGAATAGTGGTCGTTATGGACCTGTAGGTTCACTGTCTCCTCAGCTGAGCTACATGTCCCTCTGACACTATATTTTATAATCCATATGTTGCCCACGTGGGGGAAGAGTGTGTCAATATGTCATCCTTATTCGGAGCACAAGTGGGATAGGGCCTGTGGTCCAGGAGCGGTGGTAGTTAAATACCAGTAGGTGCACTGTCTTGTTTGTATAGGTACCTTGATCTCTGTTCTGTACCCTGAGCGTCACATAGCTATCCCGTTATTTCATCTTTATTTTACTTATATTCTTTAACATATGTGGAGTTTAGAATCCTCATTTAGAAAAGGGGTAAAGTTAGATCTCCTTTCTGCGGACGAGAAGTCCGTTACTTGCCTTGCTGTATGGGATATGGCCTCAAGTGGGCCCGTCGAGATTTGGGCCCAACTAAGGGTGATTGGGCCACAAGGGTATTTTCATCTTTTGTTTCATAATTCCATAATTCTTCTTCTCTTGACCGGTCGACTGATTCCGGTTGGACTGGTCGACCATTATAGTTGGACCGATCGATCGCTCCCTTGGAATCAGTCGACCGATCATATGCTCGGCCAATTATTTCTTCGCGCCGAGTCGGTCGACCGTTGACCATGAATCGATCGGTTGGTCGCTATCGGGGGATCCGACCGACCTTGTGCGAATACCCTCGGCGGCTTCTGTCGGATCAGTCGACCGATCATGTCGAATCGGTCGACCGATAGTACGGTTGACATTACTCTGTATGGATCAGTCGATCGTTCTCGCTGAATCGGTCAACCAATTCCCTGGTTAAAACAGGGTCGCCAGTCTTCTTCCTCATTTCCGGGTGACCTCTGGTCATCGGAATCCGACGACTTCTATATGAAATGTGTTGCTAAGGGTATCTAGGCCATAATGGAATCAAAATGCGCGACTAATGATATACATTTTATCCACTAGGGGATTTTACTTCTACGGTACCTCTCTCAGTCATTTTCCGATCGCCGGAGCTGCTGTTGTCGACCTGCTCGGTCGCCGGATGTTCTCAGCCGACGTGGAGTGCGATCGGCCTTGCGTGTGCGTCGAAAGGGTGGCTGTGAGGCAGCTCGTCCGCCGGATCGTCCTTTGCTCGGTGCGATCCACTCGTCGTTCTTTCGCCCATTCGTCGGAGAAGAGGGGGTGCGGCGGTGTGCGAGGAATCCAAAGGACGAGCAGAAGTCCTCACTCACTCATATAGTCTCTGCCACCCTTCTCCTTGGGGACAGTCATGGGGGAAGTGGGGGAGAGGATGGGGGAGAGGAGGGGGAGAGAATCAGTCGTGGGATGACCGATTCTCTCGTTCCATTTTTTCGAATTTGAATTTAAAAGGAAAGAAAAATGTCAGGTGTTACAATTTCAAGTAAGGCGTCATAATCTTGGATATTTAGAAGAATGATGTCTGCTATCATATCTTGCTCAGCCACTTGAATCCATCTTCGTTTAGATCCTTTGCAAGAAATTGACTAGTAGTTTCCTTCTTAACATTGCCATGATGAAACATTATTGATGGCACACTATCACATAGAGAGGATCATTATTGGCATCACATGACACACCTTGTACCAATGCATAATGCATGAGATGAACCTTATGAACTCCTATTAGGCCATTAATTGTAAAAGAGAGTGTTCTAGTTTCTCGAAAATAATAGTTCATGAGCGATAAGAGGTTGTCTTACCTCTTAAGCGGAGAAAAGTTGTGGGTGAAAGTTTTCTATAAAGAGAGGTTGTCTTACCTCTTGAAGTGGAGAAAGAAGGTGGTGTAAAAGATTTCTTCTTTACCTTACTTGGAATCGAAGAAGTGGGTCCTCTTTTATAGGTGAGAGAGACTGGGCGAGGGACCACATGGTAGGTGCACAAAGCGCCACGCAGCGCGCAGATCACTCGATCGTGGATGCGATGCACGTCATCACACAGACTGCACGTGGTCGTGCATCTCACGCAATCATTGGCGCGCATTGGGCATGCGATGAATGATTGCACTTCTTGTGCGGTCTTCTCATCCATCAAAATGCCCAAAAGGACATTATTTCTAATAAGTGTGGTCGAACCTCATCAACAAATTCATCGATCACCTTCATTGTGTTTGCATTATCTCATTCTCCTTCGTAATCGCTCTATCATGCATGTGATTTGATCATTGTTCTGTTTGATTAGGTTTACCAAATCAGTTTTGTACTTCCACAACATTTTTTGTAAAATCAATATTGTCAATAAAACACCAATTTACCTCCCCCTCCCTCCCCCTTGCCCCCTCTCGGTGCCTTGTGATCCAATGCTTAGTTAGAATAGAAAATTTTCTTGCAATCCAACATTTCACACCCTCCCTATTTTGTTGATCACACTCAAGCATCTCATAACTTCTGCAAAGATGACAGACCGCTCACCTCCCCTTCTAGCATGAATATTTCTTGAGTAAGTTCCTTATACCACATTTGGTAGTGAGTTGAATTACAACCTTTTAATTCATCAAGGACGTTTGGATACTGAAATTGTAATTCCTTCGAATTCCAAGTGAATAGTTGAATTGGCAGATTAGTTCAAAGTGTGTTTGGATGGATTAGAATTTAATGATAATGAATGAAGTAGTTGATGTGATAGGAAAAAATATATGTGATGAGATAATTTTAGTGGGTATTTGAATTGAAAAAGGTATTATAATATAAAATATAAATTTATTGAAAATTAAAATAAATAGATTAAAAAATTTATTTTAAAAATTGTTAAAAAATATTTTATTTAAATATAAAAAAATTATTTTTTAATAATTTATATTTAATGAAATATTAAGATTTTTAATTAACTAATAAGTAATAAGAAATATTATATTAATCCTTTATTATTCATACTTTTATATATAATAAATAAATAAATTATGTAAGAAAGGTAAAAAGTGGAAAATAGTAAAAGGAAAAAGTTTTCAAATTAAAAAAAAGTGTCAACATCAACAAAAAGAAAAAAAAGATGGAACACGACCAAGCAAGTGGAACCTGGTTCCACCCCTATTACATGCAGTCTGATTTTGCCTCGAGAATTAGGCCACACAAGAATTTTTCAGAACTAGATGAAACCAGAGGTTTAATTCCACCTGATTCCAATTATCAAACGCCCCATATGTTCTCGTGGTTGGATCACCATGCTCAAAGTGCCACAAAAAACTCACAAAAACTCGTATTCTTATTACATTATTGTGGGACCCACTAGCTCAAAAAATAAATGTTTGATAGAAAATTCAAAATTAGGCTCTTGTTCTAGCCATCATTCTCATTCCAAGCATACCCTCAGATGGTGGAGAGTACAAGTTACCCTAGATAAAAAGAGGTGTTGACACTTTGAAAGAGGCAGTCATTCAGAAACGTGGTGAGGAACTGTTTGTTCTAAATTTTTTACTCAAAATTATGTTTATTAAATATGATGTTGTGGAACTTGAATACTATTTTATGTTCAAAATGAATTACAGTAGTAATTTCATTTTTTAAGATTGGTCCAAGCAAACATGATTCTTATCTTTTAGTTCAATTTTGATGCAACAATTGTATATTTATGTGCCGTAGTGCTCTTGTGTGTTTAATGATTTGAATAGATATAAATTGAGATATTTTACTGGACCAACTTGGTCATTTTGACCCGATTTTTTGATATTTTTTTCTAGATCCGATTGCTAAAAAATGCAGTACTCTCCAATGGAACTACTCCGGATTAAAAAAAAATCTAAATTTATTACAACCTAATTATTTACTAATATACTATATAAATATATATGTATTTTATACATATACTGTAATTATTTCAATAAATATATGAGGGGTAAAACAATTTTATTTTAAATATAATAAAAGGATTTAACATTTATTATTATTACATTATAATTTGTTTAAATATTATTTTTTTTTATTAATCTGCAATGACCTAATTGGGATTGGTTTCGGTAGACCAAGACTAGGTCAGGATTAGCACAGGGTAACCTGCTCTCCAGACTTAATTTTGACATGTTTTTATAGAACAAGATATTAGCGACATTTCTTGATTTGACACTTGAGTTGATTTTAGTGATGACCTAAAAAGGACGTACGAAAGGTTTTATGCGCCTTTGTTTATTGCTCTTATTATTATTTTGTGTAGTAACGTCTCTTTATGTTGCAATGATTAGTATAATGGTGAGGATCGAGAGATTAAATACTTCCTACTAATCGATCGAAGAAATGCAGCCAAATCATTATGCATGGGACATAGATTTCGGTGTGGTAATGACAAGTAACGGAGTCGCCCTTTTCCAACACTCAAATCAAATGGATGCAAGACTATGATTTTCTTAGTTACTCCTTTTGGCATCTACGTTTGGATGAAGAACACTGAAAGTTGTCTTGTGACTGTGATTTGTGTAATTATCGCTTGCATCATAATGGACTTGGCCATTAATCATATCCAAGGTCAATGGTATTCCCATTAAGGCATCGAGGGGCCGTTTGGTTGTAAGATAAGTAAGAAAGCTTATTCATTATCAAACAAGTAGGAGAATAAGGATATAATGATGAAAACACGTTTTAGATGAAATCACCTTGAAAATCGTGATATCTCGGTTATGTTCTTGCAAACAGTGAAATTTTTATTCCATCAAAACAAAGGAATACATATATTCTAACCGACCATTTCTTTTATTTTTTTATAATTTAATCATATATTATTATATTATTATTTTTATAATAATAATAATGATTCAATGTCAAGTATTTATAATAAAATATTTTTATTATAAAATAAAATATATTTAAAATTTATTTCTGCCAAATCAAACAAAGGACAGAATAAGAATATGAGAACAATATTATATTCTCCTAAATAAAATTTTTTATTCTCTAAAAAATATTTTTCGTCCAAACGGGTCCTGAGTCTGTCCATACTCCTTAACATGTGGCATGCTAGGCTTGCCATGCAATGCATGATTCACTGCAGGAAAATAGGTCAGATGCTACTTGTCACAGGGTCACTCCAGTAGGTTGGCAAGCTTAATTATTCAAGTTTTGAGTAGTGAACTGTGGCTTGCCAAAGACCCCAATGCTAACTAGGCCATTTTGGTCTCAAGGGATTCAATGTGGGTTGCCACCCTGCAATTGAGAGATGCACAACAGCAATGAGTGTCAAAATTCTTTTTGAGAAAGGGCCTTGCAATGTAAGCTATGACCTTTTTTTTAGAATAAAAAGGATGACTAGAAAGAGGATAGTCATCCATGTATCTCAATTAGGATAAAAAAGAGTACATAAGATGGTTAAGGGAATAAACATAGAAACCAGGTGTGAAACAAGCTATGGCATCCAATACTGGTGTGCGCCCCACCCTCGAAATAGAGTGCTAGCAGGAAAAATTACACCAAATGCCCTCCAGCTTTAAGGTTTGTTTAGCGATGCCTTCCAACTTCACTTTGTAAAAGCGATGTCCTTCATCTTTTAATTCGTTTCACCCGATGCCCTCTTTATCGGGAGATAGGCTCTCGATCGCGGAGCTGACGTGGCGCATATGTGGCATTGACATACATCTTTTCTTCTCTCTGCGCTTACGTGGCAATATTAAAAAAAATAAAAAATGCCACGATGGAGGGAGGCACACGCCGAGGTCCCCCAAGCTCCGGCGAGACGTCGGCAAAGTCGGGCCCTCGCCCCTCCCGTGCGTCAGTGAGGAGAAGGGGGGGTGCGCTCGCCCCCCCCCCCCCCCCCCCCCCCCCCCACGACCTCGCTCGCCGGCAAGGTCGCAGAAGGGGGGTGAGGAGGAGGGGGGGGGGGGGGGGGTTGGCTCCTTTTCCTCATTGGCGCGCGGGAGGTCTGCGACCTCGCCAACGCTCGTCGGAGCTTGGGGGGACCTCAGCATGCGGCTCCCTCCATCGTGGTATGTTTTATTTTTTAAATATTGTCACGTAAGGGCAAAGAGAAAAAAAGATGTCCTATCAGCGCCACATCAGCTCCGCGATCGAGAGACCGTCTATCCCAGGTAAAGAGGGCATTGGGTGAAACAAATTAAAAGAAGGAGGTCAATCGCTGTTACAAAGTGAGGTTGGAGGACATCGCTGAGCAAACCTTAAAATTGGAGGGCATTTGATGTAATTTTTCCGGTGCTAGCATAATGTAACATGTTGTCCTTATAGACTAGTTATCCCCAGAAGATCGCACCATTACATGAAAATGATTAGGAGAAGCACGTTTATCTTTATTATGCTGAATGAATGACCATTAGATAAGAGGAAGCACGCTTCTCTTTAATGCTGAATGAATAAGTGCTGACATCAGTTGCAACAATGTCCATTAGGGGTGCACAATTACTATCCATTCTACTCACAAAAAATGTCATTAACTGACTACTTAAGAAATTACAGAAAAAACTTTTCATTGATCACATTCTCTAAGGTGCAGGACGACATGACCGTGACATATATCCCATTTAAAGATGTCAACATTTCAACAAAAAAAGGGAACCGTAGAAGCTTCTAATCGACAGCTTCAATGCCAATGCACTTTGGGCTGTGAAAAGATAACCTGATGCAATATTCTGAATCTTCAAGGAGCAACAAAAGAATTGAGTGCTGCAGTAAATTGTACCAGCCAAGTTCATGGAAATTACAGGAGTCCTATGTGACCTTGCATATGAAAATTTAAAAGAAAATTAATACAGAGGAATTACATCAAGTACAACCAGTATCATCTCAATCAAGATTAATCCAGTAACCAAGAGAAATTCCTAAAGGAATGCAAACAGCTTTATTGGAGAGTTCAGATAAATTGTCAATTGATATCTGATCATCATGAAGAGAAACGTTCTGTAGAGATTTTCAGCCTTGCAACATTGCTGGAATTCACCTGCCTGGCTAGTATTTGCTAAAAAAATTTAGAAGCTTGATTTCTTATACACATGGCTGTCATAGACAAGTCTCTTGAGTTTTCAGAAAAGCTCGGAATTGATCCTGTGAAAGAAAGAAAGAAAAACAAATCTTCTTGAAAGCAAGCTGTGTGAAGAAGCCTTCACAAACACATGTTCCACTTTCGCAGACAACAATTAAGACATGAAAATCTGATTGAACTAAGGTGAACAAAATATTCCATGTTAAATGACAGTTTCATTCTATACAACTGGAAAACCATACTCTTATATTTGCAAAACAAGAAGAGTTGATGAGATAACGCAACATAAGTAATAACATCAAGAACAAGATCCCGAGTACGCATAGCAAAAGATAGCAATCTCACCAAACTACGCATAGCTGTAACAAACTGATTAGTCAGAGTCAATCTCACCAAAGTACAACTCAGGTATGAACAAAGTAGACAATCTTTTATATCTCTTTATGAAAACATAGCAGACGACACATCAAAAGTATAACAAGAAAAAGGCAAGGGAGACATGGTAGACCGTGTCCCTCTCTAGCTATAAATGTGAAATAATAAAGCATAACTGAAAGCAGCATGCTAAAGAAACTGAAACAGGAACTATAAAGAATATTAAGCCTAAACATGTCAATCGCCGACCTAAGTTGTGAATGATATCCTGACTAGGCCACAGCAGGCATGTCCTTGAGCCATGAATCCAAGGGCTTGCCAATTGAGTAAACAATGAATCCAATCTCTCTTAACTTCTCAGGGTCCACGACATTGCGCCCGTCGAAGATGAAAGCCGGCTTCTGCATACTCTTGTAAATTTTGGCATAGTCTAATTTCTTGAACTCATCCCACTCAGTGAGGATGCAGACTGCATGCGCATCTTTGATGGCCTCATAGGCATCCCAGGTAACTTGCACCTGCTTGACAGCTGTGGGGCTCATCGGCTGGAGGTGAACAGGATGATCCCAGTCAAACTTGTTCATCGCGAGGTCACGTTGGATCTGATCCTCAGTTACTTGTGGATCGTAGATGCTGATCTTGGCCTTGTCACCCAGAATACCCTTGCAGACATCAATGGCTGGAGTCTCCCTTGTGTCACCAGTATCCTTCTTGAATGCAAACCCAAGAACTGCAACCTTCTTACCAGCAACAGTGTTAAACATGGAAGAGACAATCCTGTTCACGAACCTGCTCTTCTGGTAATCATTGATCTTAATGACCTGCTTCCAGTAGTTGGCTACCTCTGGAAGGCCATTGCATTCACATATGTAGACCAAGTTGAGGATATCCTTCTGGAAGCAGGATCCACCAAATCCAACACTGGCATTCAGAAACTTAGGCCCAATCCTTGTGTCTTTCCCAACAGCATAGGCCACCTCAGCTACATTAGCACCAGTGACCTCACAGAGTGCAGAAATAGCATTCACTGATGAAATCCTCTGGGCCAAGAATGCATTGGCAGCAAGCTTGGACAGCTCTGCAGACCATAAATTTGTTGTTATAATACGATCCTCAGGAACCCAATTGGCGTAGACTTCTTTCAAAGCTTGAATCGATTTCTTGCCTTCTGGGGTCTCACGCCCACCAATGAGCACCCGATCAGGGTTGAACAAGTCCTGGATTGCTGTACCCTCTGCCAGGAATTCTGGGTTGGAGAGAATCTGATAGTTGATACCTTTGCTATTGTGGGTCAATATCTTCTCAATAGCCTCAGCCGTCTTGACAGGGACAGTTGACTTCTCCACCACGATCTTGTCAGATTTTGAGACATCCGCAATCATGCGAGCTGCACTCTCCCAGTATGTGAGATCAGCAGCCTTACCTGCTCCAAGGCCGCGAGTCTTGGTTGGCGTGTTCACCGAGACAAAGATGATGTCAGCATCACAAATGTGCTTTTCCACATCATTGCTGAAGAAGAGGTTCCTTCCTCGGCATTGCTTGACAACATCATCAAGGCCAGGCTCGTAGATTGGAAGCTGATCACTGTTCCATGCACTAATGCGGGCAACAGAGATATCAACAACCACAACCTCAATGGCTGGACATTTCAGAGCAATGACAGCCATGGTTGGGCCACCGACATAACCAGCACCAAGGCAACATATCTTCACCATCTTTGAGTCTCAAGTAGCCTGAATTCATTTATAGAAACAAAAACATATAATCAGAATTCAGAAAAGAAAAGACTGACAGAATGAAAACCTAATTCGTGGAGTTGTCAGATATATTCCTAATTCATAAGAAATGATGAAAGCAACATGCATTTTGCAACAACAACAACAACAACAACAACAACAAAGCCTTATCCCACTAGGTGGGGTCGGCTACATGGATCATACGACGCCATTCCGCTCTATTAGTAACCAAACCTTTCGGTATATTATTCACCAATAGATCTTGCTCTATTAGTTCGCCAAGTGTCCGCCTTGGCCTCCCTCTCCCTCTTTTAATCGGACTCCAGATTATTTGATCTACTCTTCTTACTGGCGCATCTAATGGTCTTCTCTGAACATGACCAAACCATCTCAAACGATTCTCTACCATTTTCTCACTAATAGGAGCCACTCCGACTCGTTCACGTATATGGTCATTCATAATCTTATCTAATCTTGTATGACCACACATCCATCTCAACATCCTCATTTCGGCTACCCCCACTTTACATTCATGTTGTCCCTTCATAGCCCAACATTCACTACCATATAACACTGCTGGCCTTATAGCAGTACGATAGAATTTTCCTTTAACTTTATTGGGTACTTTTCTATCACAAAGAACTCCAGTGGCTTTCCTCCACTTACACCAACCAGCTTGAATTCTATGATTAACATCGTCATCAATCTCACCATCTTGTCTTACAATTGATCCTAAATATTTAAACTTTGTCACTTGAGGAATTATATCCTCCCCTAACCTAACTTTCAAATCGTCTTTAAGTTGTTTATTTGTGAAATTGCTATGCATATATTCTGTTTTATTCCTACTTAAACGAAAACCCTTTGACTCCAACGTATTTCTCCATATTTCCAATTTTGTATTAATCTCTTCTCTTGAATCCGCTAAAAGTACTATATCATCCGCAAATAGCATGCACTTAGGTACCTCCTCTGTGATACTCTCGGTTATAGCATCGATAACTAAGTTAAATAGATACGGGCTTAAAGCTGATCCTTGATGTAGGCCAATTCCTATAGGAAATTCATTTGTCTCACCTCCGGGTGTCCTAACCCTAGTCAATGCCCCATCGTACATATCTTGTATTACCTTAATGTAGGCAACATTCACCCTCTTCTTTTGCAAGGCTTTCCAAAGTACATCCCTTGGTACCCGATCATACGCCTTCTCTAAGTCAATGAAAGCCATATGTAAGTCTCTTCTCCTACTTCGATACTTCTCCATCATCCCCCTTAGTAAATAAATCGCCTCTGTAGTGGATCTTCCTGGCATGAACCCAAATTGTCTCTCAGAAATACTAGTCTCCATTCTCAATCTATGCTCAATCACTTTTTCCCATAATTTCATAGTGTGACTCATAAGTTTAATCCCTCTATAATTTGCACAATTCTGAATATCCCCTTTATTTTTATAAATAGGAACTAATGTACTTAATCTCCAATCATCAGGCATCTTTTTCGACCGTAAAATCTCATTAAATAGTTTACATAACCACAACACACATTTTTCTCCTAAACATTTCCAAACTTCAATCGGTATACCATCCGGTCCAACGGCTTTACCATTCTCCATTTTCTTAAGAGCTTCGCTAACCTCCGAGACTCTAATTCTACGATAAAATGACCTATTAAGCTCACATTCGCTAACTGTCAAGTCCTCCAAATCACAACGCGAACCTTCACATCCATCATTAAATAGCTTATAGAAATACTCTTCCCATCTGTTCTTAATATCTCCTTCAGTAACTAAAACCTTGCCAACTTCATTTTTTATGCATCTTACTTGATCCAAATCTCTCGACTCCTTCTCTTTGTTCCTTGCAATCTTGTAAATCCTTTGTTCACCCGCCTTTGTCCCTAACTCCTTATAAAACCCCTCGTATGCTTTAGCACGAGCATCACTAACTGCCTTCTTAGCCTCCCTTTTCGCCAAACGATACTTTTCCCAATTGTCAGAACTATTGTCCAAGTGTATCGCCTTGAAACAATTCTTCTTATTACGCACATTTTCTTGGACCTCCTCATTCCACCACCAAGTCTCCTTATCTCGTGGTCCAAAACCTTTTGATTCTCCTAAAATGGCTTTAGCAACCATTTCAACCTTTTTTGCCACATTCTTCCACATGATACTAGCATCTCCTTCTAACTCCCACACACTTTCCTCTAATAACTTACTTCTAAAAGTCTCTCGCTTCTCCCCCTTTAACTGCCACTACTTGATCTTTCGATCAAAAACTGTTCGGGATTTTGGTTTTATACATTTTATTTGCATATCAAGAACTAACAATCTATGTTGTGTAGTCACTCCATGCCCAGGAATTACTTTGCAATTAGTGCAACGTCTTTTATCAGTATTTCTTATCAAGAAAAAATCGATTTGAGACCTATGAGTTCCACTTTTGTATGTGATTAAATGTTCCTCTCTCTTCCTAAAACAAGTGTTGATAATCTTAAGGTCGTATGCTAAAGAAAAATCAACATGCATTTTGCAACAAGAACAAAATTTCAATAAAAATTCAAGGATCATTATTCATTGCATAATATGACAAGAAATAAATATCCATTTTTTATTGCCAAAAGAAAAATAATCATTTATTAAGCACATTGCTAATAGAACTCTGTGATCTTCACGGAAATAACATAAATGAAGCAATCAGTTGCAACATCCACATACATATTTAAAAATATGAATCATGAGAAGTTGACTGACAAACTGATTTTTTTTAATTTTATTTATCATGAAATGAGGAATATAAAGCATAATCTTGAATATTCACTAGCATTTATTTTGATGTGATGTAAGCTCAAGAGTTACGGTACATGCACTCATGAACAAAGATGCAGATCTAGACTTTAATTGTGTTTCTCATTTGATTTCTTCAGATCATAATAACCTTTTTCAAGTACACACATATTGATGGTAACAAGTTTATTAAATGACAAATTGAATATACAAATTCGGGGATTAACTGGGGGGCGTCAAGAAATGAAACTGAAGCATTCAGCACAAGAAGAGAGAACAGCCATCTCGTATCCAAAATGTTAGATGCGCAATGGAATTCACGCAATTCTGTACCTCACGGCTACAAAGGTACAAAACCTGAATGGATCTGAGCTTTAGCATCACGAATCTAGCAGAACTCGATAAGACATTTTTTTCTGAACAAAAACAACACAAAAGTCATATGAAACCTGTCAACCGCATTCCATCAAACACCCTTCTTCCGAAAGAAAAGGATCCAACCAGAACCAGATCCACGTAAAATTGTAGGCAGAACTAATAGATCTCCTCAGCTTACAGAAACGTAGCAAAGAAGAAGCAACATTTAGGAAAGACGTGATCCCAATCTCTGACATGGGAGCCGAGATCACTTACACGGGCCATCAAACAGAAAGCTCCACAGGGCTCAGAAAAATCGAAAGACATAAGAATTAAACAGCTGAAGGGGACTGCAAAATTGGCCACTGCAGAGAAATGAAATGAAGGATTCAGATCAGAGCATTACCTGCAGCTGGAGAGGAATCCGACCAGATCAAGGCACGATGATGTCTATAGATCGAGAGAGAGAGAGAGAGAGAGAGAGAGAGAGAATGTTCCCTGCAAAGAACAATGTGCGGGTGACATGCACCTCCTTATATAGTGCGTCCTCGTGAAAACTCATAAACACATATATAAAATGAAATAAAATTATTACTGACTGCTGATACGACAATATTAAAATTGAACTACATTTTTTAACTAAATTTTTTATTAAAATTATGAAAATTTTGAAGTATTTTTTTGATATTTTTTATAAATCGAAATTAGTTTGTGTTAAGCCAGCACAACTTTTGGAGTCTATAATTTCGATTTTACTCCACTCTGAGTTTAAAATATCCAATTAGTCAATTATTAATAACGTTTACAATACTTATTTTAAAGGTTTCTATGTATATACCGAATTCTAACTAGTTAATTATTGATCCGGTTGTGCACGTGTGTGTTCCTTTTATCTATCAAAAGCAATAAATCGGACTCGTCGCGGTTGGATCGGTCTAATCGGATTTGACCGAATTGAAATAAATTTTATTAAAATAATATTATTTATAATAATTATAAAGATATAATATAAGTTATATAATATAGTATATGAATATTATACTAATAAATTCTTAAAAATAATATAACATAATTTTTATTAATTAAAAGTTTTATAATGATAATATGAATATATTATTAATAATTTAATATCTACTATTTAATGATGATAGATGTTATATTAATAAATTTTATCTTAAATTATTCTTATTTCTTTTTTTAACATTTCCTTTTTATTTTCTTTATTTTATGCCTTTTGATAAGTTTCTATTCTAATATTATTTCAATTTTAAATATTTACCTTTCTATTTCAATTCTTATTTAATTGTATACATATGATATTCCATCCTCTTTAAGTTTCCTTATATTTCTTTCCTTTTTTCTCATTTAACTTTCTTATTTTTATCTTTTTTTTAATTTTTTCAAAATCTACATTGAATTGAATCGAGTTGAACCGGTTCAACTGATTCTGCTCGGTTCAATGCCAAAATGGTTTTTAACACCTAACCGAACTGGGTCATCAGCCAATTCGTAATTGAACCGATTGAACCGACTCATCCGGTCCGGTTTTAATAACATTGATCAAAAGTCAAACAACCATAAAGCATGACATGTCGTACTTGCATTAGACAAACAAAAGGAATGTACCGAACTCGAATCATGATTGAATCAATCCGATTGGGGAATCAAATTTTATTAAAATATTATTATGTATAATAATTCTAAATAAATAAATAAATATATATATATATATTATAAGTTATTAGTATAATATTTATATAACATATTATTATATCATATAACTTATTAATAATAAAGATATTAATATTAATATAATGTTTATTTATTAAAAATTTTAATGGTGATAAATAATAATTGTAAACCTATAAATATAAATAGGTTTTATCAATTTATTTAATGATGATAGATGCTATATTAATATATTTTATCTTAAATTATTCTTATTTCTATTTTTAACACTTTCCAAATCAGGTTTAACCGGATGGTCAATTTTTCTGATTGAACCGACTCGTGAACCTTTGGAATCATTGACCTAGATTGAATTGGTCAAAACCTAGTTAAATCGGACTAGTTTTGATGTGGCTTAACAAATTTTATTCTATGATGGAGGAAAGGATTGAACCTAGTACATCAATGTATTTTGTCTTCACACATACCACTTGATTATTATATATTTTGTGAAATCAATTCCTACTAATTAATTTTATTCCCCTTCATTATCAAAGTCATATTTTTTTTATTATATTTAAATATTGAAACACAAAATAAATAAATAATTATCCACTAAAATATTAAATAATTTATTTATTTTGTTTATATTTTAATACATTGTCTTAAATAGATATTAAAAATTAAGTACATAAATTATGAGTTTATGTGTTAATTTACATATCATGATTAATATATATACATATATATATATATATATATTTAAACAACTATCTTGCTCCTTTAATATCAATAATATCGTTGTATTACGATTTGTAATTATAGAAATTGTCAGTAATATGTATTGATAAGTATTTTAGTTGAATATATTTATATAATTTTATTGACATCCGATTCGACCATCCGAATCGAGATTGGTCCGACCTAATCCAAAAAATTTTTTGGATCGATATCTGGTCCGGATTTTACGGTATGCATGGTATTGAAATTATATCACTTTCTCAATCAAAACAATCTTATATTTTTAGAAAAAAATAAAAAGAAGGAGAACTAAATCATAAAAAGAGGGGGAAAAAAGATAAATTACCCTATCTAAATCTATCTTAATTGCACGCCCATTTATTATACGAATCCTTGGATATAACAACACCAATTGTATGTACACCCGGATGATCTCCGCCTTAATGATTTCAATGCTATACAACCTTCGAAGGATTACGCGTGAACAGCTACCTGATATTAGTATGGTGACCTGCTTCGATCCGATTATTATTGCAATGCTTGGATCTATATGTGCACGCATGAACAGATGTACCTGGTTATCGTGGTCTGTCTTCTCGATTTAATACATATATATTAATCAGAAACGATGTCAAATTGCACTATATCCGATGAATTTAATCACATGACTAATGATGATCTCAATTTTAGTTAGGAGCCATGCCTTTCTTTTCTTTTCTTTTGCGCACAGCCTTGTTTCCTGGTGTGTTATACATCACATGCTGTCTACAGTAGTATGTACTTAATAAAAGGTATTGTAGGGACTATCACAGGTGGATTACATGCACATTTCCATGCACAAATGCACCAACACGTAAGTGCATTAAATGAAGTGAAATGGATGCTTTTGCATATTAAAGAAGCTAATGACATGGATGTAGTGCCTGGAATTAAATTACACTTTTATGTCATCCTCTCATGATACTGTAGCTACAGTAACCTCAAGGGTATACACATTTTTATCTATTGAGAATGTTAATTATTCATCCAATCAGGTATTATCCTTTTGATCATAGTGATTATTGCACCTCACCATATTTATCTTAATTCGAACATTCTTGATCTTATTATCCATGGTCATTCTTAAACATCAGATATAGTTATAGAATAAAAAGATAAAAGATGAAAAATGTTAAATGAAAGAACCCTTATGTTTTGTTGACGACGGTCCACTTGACTAAAAAGGAGTCGAAAGATATTCTACCGGTCCATGTTTGGCATTGAGATACTCCGTCTTGAGCAAAAGGGAGTCGAAAGATACTCCGTCGGTCTCTATTTGACGTTGAAATACTTCGTTCTGGCTAAAAAGGAGTCAAAAAATACTCCACCGGCCCACATTAAAGGAGTTGAATACGTGTGTGGGTGTCATCAAGATGCAATCGGATGGCTGACAAATATTTCACAAGATCGTCTTCCTTCTTCTCCGAGCACTCAGGTCATCATCGGCCGCCGCAGGCCTCCAGATCGTTCCTGACCTAGAACATGATATGGAGGAGGACGACGGGCATGTCGATGCTGAGGGCGAGGAGCAACTGCAACAAGGCGCATGATGACGGTGAGCTCGATGAAGATGACGACAAGGGCGAGGGCAGCCATGAGTTGGAGGTCGAGGATGCGGTGGAGGAGGGCTGAGTTGGAGAAGGCCATGAGGAAGATCATGGAGGCACGAAGGCGGAGGATAGGGAGGTGAGGAGGAGGGCCCAGCGGAGAGAGAGAGGGACAGAGGGGGAGGTTTAAGGTCTCACTCCGGGCACCGGCCGAAGGAGCTAATTATGGATCGAGATCAGTGATGAATCAACGTGCTCACCGTGGAACGTGCGCTTGGTCGCAACTCGTGGAACGTCGACTAATGTGGAGAAACTATGTATACTTTTTATCCATGTTCGGCATGCATTTGTTATATGTTATGCTATTGAATTTTCATGTTTGAGCACATGCTTTAAAGTTGGATTGCAACTTTTATAATTTCTCAGGTGGTCATTTGCGTTCTTGGAATGGCATTAATATTTGTCTAGCGGACAAATGGAGGCACTCAAGGAAGAGGTGCTATCACCTATACACCTAAGCGAATTCAAGGAGGCAGCATGGTTTAAAGCAAGAACCAGCTAGAGAGAGGCACATTTCCACGTCATCCTGATGAATTCCCTTGCATCAGAGGAAATAAGCTTCTTTTTACACTTTATGGACAGATTGGACAAGTGAGCAATTGAAAAGGTGGACAATTGGCAAGCTTGAACCGTAGTATAAAGTAAGGAATAAGACAACCAAGGAAGAAGGTTCTGAATTCTACTAAGCATATTCCTTTGGCTGGACAAGTGACCAGAACAAGACAAGAAAGTAGGCGGAGAAATGGACAAGTGGCACAAAATCTTAGTACTATAAAAGAACATGGATGCTGTCCAAGAAGGGTATTCCCAATTCCCAACCCATTCCATTTTGCAATTGGGAGAATAAGGAGGCTGAAGGGGATGCTGTGACAGCATACCCTTTTTCTTTTTTTTTCTTTTCCTCTCTTTATTGTTTAAGTGTTCATGGACATGGACACTTTGTCATCCTCGATATTGATGTGCAACTTAACTAGCCAACTAGGACTAGGGGATTTGTGATGGATATTGTTGTTTTTAAAATTACCTTTTCTGAATCTATGTTAATGTAGTAGTCGTTTATTTGATTATTTTATCCTATTAGTTTATTGTTCAATTGGCTTATTTGGTTTCATGCTCTTTCTCTGAATGTTGTTCGCATTTCATCTAGTGTCTAATCCATTGTGTCTTTACCCAAGAGGGTAATAACTTCCTTAGCTCAAACTTAAAGAGCTTGAGTTTAATTCATATAGAAAGACACATTGCGATTAAGTCTTTTGTCCTTCATTTTCTATCTTCATTTGGGGTTCAGTTTGAACATCTCTCGGTATTGGTGATTCCCATTCAAAAGGTTGATTTGATTCCCTACCTAAGGCATGCGAATGAGATTGGATCGTTGCTGGAATATGCCAAGAGATCACCATTCACCAAGAGGTCATTTTCTTATTTTCGAGATATGATTTTCTGATTTAAACTCCAAGTATGTCCCAAATGCTAGAATCTCTCGCTTGAGAAGGTACATTATTCCCCAATAGTTGCATGTGTGTCGAGAGGTGGGATAACTATTGGGTTACAACTAAGAGGTGCTCTAAGTGAGGCCGAGAGGTAGACTCAAAGTTCTTCTAGTGTTTTCTTATTGAAGTTTTTCTCTTATCTCAAACGATTTTTTTATTAGAGCATAGAACATGCTTGAGACAACATCATATCCCATTCAAGAGGGTACATCATTCCCCAACGTCTGCATGTGTGTCGAGAGGTAGGGTGACCATTGGGTTACGACTAGGAGATGTTGTTGGTCAATGTAGAGTGAGGTCAAGAGATAGGCTTGGAGCAATTCCTTCGTTGAGATGCTTCTTTAATCGAACAATTTTAGATTTTCGATGCAAGACCTTGGCCCGAGAGGGTAATCTATTTCCCAACCATCGCATGTGTGTCAGGAGGTGGGGTAATGTTTGAGTTATGTCAAAAAGGTCACCGACGACTAGTCCAAGCACAACCAAGAGGGTTGCTTGCAGTTTTTTCTGTCATTTGTTATTTCTACTCAAGCCGGTCCTAAGGGAGTCCACCCGAAAAAAAGTATCATCTTGTCAGGACTCAATACATACCGAGAGGTTGGCTAGGCCACAGCTTATGTCTCATAAATTTCTTAAGTCTAGACATGGGGGCATGTCATCACATACCCCACTGAACAGTAGTTTTGTTACTTGAGTATATGAGTTTTAGACATCAATCCCCCTTTCGAGAAGGTAATCTTATTACTTTATTGTAGCATACGGGCCAAGATGTCAGGTTACGACTAAGGTTGTCAAAAGGGGATTGACGATTAGTACCTTATCAAATCTTAATATTGATGGAATTGATAAATTAGATGATATTATAAAATACAGAAACTAATTATATTAATATTTTAAAGCATAAGATATATAAGTTTACATGTTAAAATTTTAAAAAATATATATGGTTCTTGCCTCAAGCAAGAATTTTTAGTTCTTGCTTGAAGTTCTGAAATTTTGTGTCAAATTCCACTACAAGAATTTTGCGATTTTGCGACGAATATATCCGTCACAAGAGAAATCCGTCGCAAATATGCCTTTGTGATGGATTTTCTGATGAATAATAGTCAGTTGAAAACAAAGTCATTGGAAGATGGTCCTCAAATGTCCCTTCAAAAGTTTCAGCGGATGTCTGTGACGGTTAATTTGCCACGATCGTGAACGAACGTCGGGCGCCCCGATCCGACTGCCATGGCCATGGACGTTGCCACGCGCCCCCAATCCATCCTGTGCATCGAAGCCGCCGCCTGAGTGTCGAATCCAGCGCCTGTGCACCTGATCCACGACCTGCGGCCGAATCTGGCCGCCTATGTGATGGACCCGCCCCATGCGGCCGAATCTGGCTGCCTATGTGCAGATCCGTTGCCTGCTGTCGGATCCGAGTGCTGTGCACTAGATCCGGCCGCTTGTGTTCCGAATATGCCGTCTGTGGTCGGATCCGGACGCCTGTGCTAGATCCACTGCCTACGGTTGGATACGATCGCACTGTGTGCTAGATCCGTCGCTTGAGGCCGGATCCGACCGCATGTGCGTTGGATCTGACCACCAGTGCAGGATCAATAGTCATGCGTCTGATCCGGCCACTTGTGCATCGGATCTAGTAGTCAAGCGGCCGATCCGACAGCATGTGCATCGGATCCGGCAACTTGGCTGCCGGAGTCGAGAGAGAGGGGGAGGGCGGCCGAAGAGGGGGAGGGCAGTCGGGATAGCTGGTGAGAAAGGGGGGACGAGTGAGGAGAGAGATATAGGGAGAGAGGGGGGCGCGGGTACGAGGAAGGAGAGGGAGGGAACACTGGGCAGGAAAATATTAGAGTCGCAATTATCCAAAGATACTAGATTCGTCGGTAATTCTAGAGGAAGTACCCGTGGGTAATTAAAATAATAATATTTTTTATCATATATGACTGAAAACATTAATAATATTATATTATATTATAAATAAATGGAAGATAGATATGTATAATGTTAATGTACATATAATACTAATGTTAATCAATATGTGTATAAAATGTGTTAAAGACATGATTAAAATTAGTTATCATTAATTTTTATTTTCTCATAATTGTCTTTATTTTTTTTTATATTTTTACTCATTTTTCTTTTAATATATTTGTAGATATAGAATATATATATATATATATATATATATATATAAACTTAGAATATAAAATAGATAAATTTTAATATGCACTAAAATTTTAACATAATGATTAATTTTAATATAAATCACAATATGACTTTTTTTAAAAATATATATCAGACCTGATATGTTTTTTTTATAAATAATTTTATCCTTATTTTTTATTTTAAAAAATCTTTCTTGTAATAAGATAATAAAGATATAATTTAAAATATTATAAATATTATATCATAAATATGTGTTATATTATAAATATTAAGAATAAAATATTAAATTTGATTACCTACGGGTCTAATGTTCGGAATAAAATAGGTGACCATCGCAAAACATATGCAAAAGTATAATGTCGATGAATAAAATACTATGACCTCTCGTCAATTGAATAATGTAAATGGTTGATTGTATTGTTTTTAAAATAAAGTTAGATGACCTTATAGTTATAAGAGTAAAGTTGGATGACCGTCTCAGTATTGAATCTTGGAGTTACGACAACCTAATTGTGGACTTTAGAAGCTTAAGTTGGATGACCTTATTGTTATAATAAATTGTGTTTGACGACCGCAACATTTTGAATTAAAGTTGGATGACTGATACTTTCTTTTATAAAAAAATTTGATGTTTACTTGAGAAATTATTTCACTAACTATTGCTAGACCTCTCGGTAATTAAAATAATAATTTATTACTAATGTTTATTACACAAAAATTTATTATTAGCATAAATAATATTATATGTATTTATTTTCTCATAAATGTCTTTAATTTTTTAATAACTAATTTTATAAACAATGATAAACTTTTTTATAAGTCACAAATGACATTTTAAAAGTGTACAAAATGAAATATTATAAAAGACATGTGTATCTTAATACTAATGTTTATATCATAATGTTTGTAATCATATATATATTAATACATATAATTTATATCAATACATATAATATTATTAATGTTTAATAATAATATTATAAATATAAACATTGATAATAAAAAATATTATTTTAATTACCGATGGGTAATTCCTTTGAAATTATTGACGGATACTAAATCTTTCGATAATTTCGAAGGCATTATCCTTCGGTAAATAAAATAATAATATATTATTAATTTCTATAATAATACATATCTCTCCTCCATTTATTTAAAATATTTATAATATAATATTATATTACTAATGGTTATAATCATATATATTAATACATATAATTAATATAAATACATATAATATTATTAATGTTTAATAATAATATATATATAAATATTGATAATAAATGATATTATTTTAATTACCAATGGCTAATTCCTTCGAAATTAACGAAGAATGCTAAATCCTTTAGTAATTTCGAGGGCATTATCTTTTGATAAATAAAATAATAATTTAGTAATATAGAATAGTGTATATATACTATATTATATTACATATATATTATTATAAATATAATTATATACGGGACTAGCCTTCGGAATTATCGACGAATTTAAATCCTTCGATAATTTCGAAGGCTATACTCGTCGGTAATTTATCAACAGGAATTTGTCATCCGTAGTAACAAAAGAACTTTTGTCCTTCAATAATTTGGAATGATTTTTCTATCTGTCGCAACTATCGACGAAAAATGCGAAGGATTCATATCTTTCGAAAAACATCCGTCACAAATTAGTTATTTTCTTGTAATGTGCACTTTTGACTAGAACTTCTGTTCAGGTTACTTTTTTATATGCATTTGGGTGAACTTGCTAGATTTTGGGCAATTTCTGATCCTACTAAGCAAAATATTATAACTAATTGATAAAATATTTCTAATTATTAGATCCAAATAAATTTATTTCTAATAGTATTATAATAATATATTAATAAATATACATTATTAAACTAAATACTATTATATATACATATATTGTTAAACTAGGTAAAATTCAAAAAAAAAAAATATGATTCTTGTCTTAAGCAAGTTCTTGCTTGAAGCAAGAAGGAATTTGGTGTCACATGCACCTTTGTCTAGATCTTTAGTTTTGATTCTAGTTTTTTTATGTATTTGGGTGAACTTTTGGGAACTAGGAAAGTTCTAGCCCTAGTTCCCAGTGCCAAACACACCCCCAATGGAAAATGAAAATGAGAATATGATACGTCATTAAGGCGCTCGATCCTTCGAATGATCCTTAAGTTTTTTAATAACAAATTTGGGAAATTAGAAGTTGTGAGGTGCTTCAGAAAGGATCAAAGGATATGGTTCTCAAAGAGGTTTGTACTGGACTTGTGCCATCTAACATGTTCGTTGAGCTTCCAATTGTGCCCTTCATGCAGTCAAGATTTACTGAGTACCAGGTCAACTCCACGTTAGTTTGAGGACTCGATTAATTGGGTGCTAGTAGTTTCTCAGCTCATGATGTATCCAGAAAAACATGAGCGGCCAAAAGGATGTATGAATTTATGGTGCACAAAAAGTGGTAATATTTGTTAAAGGTGAGCATGTTCTCATGTGATCCTTCTAAAGAAAGAAAGAAACGACACGAGCTGAGAAAGATTGCCATCACATCATGATAATTGGTAAGTTACATTTGAATAATAAATTTTGGTACTTTCCGATGTCCGATTGCAAATCACTCAAATATTGGACAAATTACATTAAATGTTCTCCAACTTTGACGTTTGCTTAGTGATATTCTTCAACTTCACTTTGTAATACAAATATCCTTCATCTTTTAACTCGTTTCACCCGTTGCTCTCCTCATTTTCTCTTCTTTCCACGTAAACATTGCAATGATGTGGCAATATTAAAAAAATTAAAAAATAAAAAATGCCATGGGCGACCCTCCTTCTCCAACCCTTCTCGCGGGGAAGGTGTGTGTGGCGACGCACGCACGCAGGCAAATGGGGGGGGGGGGGGGGGGGGTCACCGCCCCGTGAGCTCTCAGGCAAAGTTCACGGGGGTCCCTCCTTCTCCAGTGAGAGCTCGTGGGGGAGAACCCCCTTTTGCCTGCGTGCGTGCGTCGACACCTTTTGCCTCCTCCAGCGAGAAGGGCCGAAGAAGGAGGGTCGCCCGTGGCATTTTTTATTTTTTTAATTTTTTGTTAATATCGCCACATCATTGCAATGTCTACGTGAGAGGAGTGAAAATGTTGTGTCAGCTCCGTGACCGGGAAACGGCGATCATAGGTAAGGAGGGCACCGGGTGAAACGAGTTAAAAAATGATGGGCATTCGTGTTATAAACTGAAGTTGGAGGGTATCGCTGAACAAATATTAAAGTTGGGAGGTATTTGGTGTAATTTATCCTTCAAATATTTCATGGGTGTGTTTAGATGGTAGAATTTAAGTTTTTATTAGTTTTAGAACTAATCGATTAAATAGAAATATTTATATTTGGTGTTTGGATGAAAAATATAACGATGAAGATTTAAAAAGTTGATTTGATAGATAAGTTGTTTGGATAAAAAGTAAGAATTATAATTTATTATCTTATGAGGAATAAAATTATAGTAAATAAAAATATTATGTAACTATTTATTTATAATAATAATTTCTAGCATATAAAAATATTATATGCAATTATTAATTTAAAATTTATTAAAAACTAAGTTGTGTAATAATATATTAATATTAAATTTGAATATTTTTATTTTATTAATATTATAATTTACGTAAATAATATCTTAAGATCCAAATATAATGTAAATTAGATTATTTATAATTTTCCTAAAATAATAAAAAATTTAATTAATAAAATTCTATTATAATAAATATAAGATTATACATTAATTTTATTTAATTAATATTATAATACAGTAAATAAAATTATATTGTTTACATTAATTCAGTTAATAATTTTATTATACCACCCTAAAAGAATTAGACCTAAATATGTTTACCTGCAATTAAGAGGTATACCAATGCATATTTCGAGCAAAGAAGAAAATGCTAATGCATTGATGTGAATTGTGTGGAGTGTGATTAATTAATTGATTTATAGCATAGAATTGAAAATGCAAATAAATGATATATGGTCTAAACTCCTCACTTTACTAAACTGCAAGTGCACAGATCGAAGTAGTAGACTCGAATGTCGTATCCATAGTGATTTGAAATTAAAGATTCACTAACTAATCTAGATTAATTCTAAACTAAGTTAACTCTTTTTGGTGTTTTAATTTAATTGATATAAAGTGATAACTAACAATCAATGAAAGATTCTCTTAGGAATTGAGGTTCATCTAATATTCTGTTATGGAATAGATTAGAACAACTTAGCAATACAAATCAAATCATATTCAACCTGTAAAAATTGTTCTCACGGTGCATTAAAGTTGGAACTAAGTATCATACTTTCATATGAAATGTAGGTTGATTCAACAAGGGTTTCAATTGATTCAACAAGGGTTTCAATTGATATTAGATTATCATGAAACCTCTAGCTCAATGCATAAATATAATTATATCCACAACTAGTGCTGATGCTCTTGGTTTATCTCTAAACATTAAGGGAATCTAGAATCAACCTCTCGATTTCCATTTCAAAATGAAATTCACATCAACAAAAACTAAATGGATTCATTCTCAGCATGGATTAAAACCAGAAAACTAAGTAACTCATTTCTCAGAAATCATAGATGAAATCAAATCTAAAAACTAATTGTTAATGTTCTTGATTTATTTTTAAACATCAAGAGAATCTAGAATCAGCCTCTCAACTGTCATTACAAGATGAGATTCACATTAATAAGAAGTAAAAGGATGCATTTAGATCTTGACAAGGATAAAACTAGAAAATAAATGATGATGCTCTTGACTCATTTTTGAGCAAGAGAGAATCAAACAATAACTTCTTAGTTGTCACTCTAAAACAGGATTCACATCAACATAAAACTGATTTGAAAATATTCAGAAATGCACTAACATCAGTGGCAAAAGTGTTGTTCAATCATCCATCCATAAACAGAAATTAAACTACTATCCTATCCTAAAAAGAGTTAAGATTTAGCTCCTCATAACTAATCAAAATAATACAAATCAGATGAGGAACTGAATCAAAACATTCTAAAACATAAAGAAGAACAAAACCATCAGTTCCAAGACTCCAGCAAGAAACAACTCTCTAGTCTCTAGCCAAATGACTAGGGGAGAAAATTCCCCTTTTGCTCTTGAATATCTCATTTATATATGACATTCTCATCACCATTTGATCATCATCAGAAGCTTCTATTCATTATGATTCTTCCACTTGTCTTATGATATTTTTGCTTTTGTGATGAGAAAAGATTTCTTTCTCATTGCTTTTGGCAGCTAGCTGTGGTCTCCTCATACTTTTCTAGCAGCATTGTTTATCTCTTGTGCTTGATTTTGATGCTGCAAAAACATGAACAACAAGCATCAATTCTTCAAATGAAAATTAGACAAATAATAACTAAATCAATATATTATCCAGCTCAAATATCCAAATATAAGATAACATTATGCTGAGAAGATCAACACATGTATATTAAGCATAATTTGATGAATATGCATTTCAAGGCTTATATGCACATGAATTAAGATGGAAAATGAGTAGAATTATAGTATAATTAGCTAGTGATCATACATATGCCAAGCGAGAGGGATATAACAAGCAGAAGAAGACACAAAATCTTGTAGATTCATTCTTAACTCGGTTATATCATCAACGATGATAGAATATTATCAAATGAAATAATTGTAGAGAAATGCAACAGAAATAGGCTTTGCACACATTAAATTTGTAGAGAATTACAATGTATGAAATGGAGGGGAGAAAAACAAGGAATAATAGACATATAATTTGTTCAACCTTCTCACTATGGTTAGGCCGTAGCAAAAGCATCCAACCCATAGTGTGACAATCGAGAACATTAGCAAATCATATTCTCATCATCTAAACCATAATCATGCCTCTTCGACCATAGGGAACCCATATGAATTGTAGCAGCTTGACAAAGTCAAACTTGTCTAAATCCATGGTTAATAAGTGCTCAAATAGTCATGCTAATATGCTATGTACGGATTTTAATACATGAATTGTCATCTTGTTAGTTATATTATTTTAATATTTATGTTGTATCATGATATGCTATGCTATGATCTGATATGGATGATTTATGTCATGATTGTTTGACACACATAAAATATAAATTGCGTGCTGAGTCGTAGACTTAAAATCAATATTGTATTGGATGAACCTATTCATGAATCCTTAGGACATTGTCGTTTGTATGGGTGTAAGTGTGACCCAAGGGTTCAAGTGTGATCCTACATGGCCAACCATATCAATGTCGAAGCAAACTGTAATATCTCAAATTTAATTCTCATATAATCGCATGGATTTAATATTAATTAAGATAAAAAATAATTAGCTTAAGTAATCCTAAGTTAATTAATTATATTAGAAATGACCTTTTGTGCCAACTTGCCTTAGAAAAAAAACAAAAGGAGCATGACAGCCCATTTTCACACTAATATAAATTAAATATGATGCTGCTACAACACCAACAATCATGCAAAATACATATATATGTCCTTACCTGATTGGAGATGGGGGATGAGAGGTGAATGCCGACTTACCTTAGGAGGAGGAAACAATAGGAAGGTTTTATCCAAAGTTCGGCCAGAATTGGAAATAAAAAAAAGAAATGAGACTGAAAAAAAGAAAAGAAAAGAAGAGAGTTGGAAAGTTGGTCGAATGAAGGAAAGGAAGGAAATAGAAGAAGCAGAAACCAAAAAAAAAGTAAGAAGAAAAATAAATATATAAATGGTGACCTGCCACATCACAAGAATCATGCAAAAATAAATATATAAAATCTGAAAAAAAATAGACTACCGACTTACCTTGCAAGGGAAAAAAATGAAGTTTTTTTTTACTTCTTTCCTTGTGGTCGGCCAGAATATGAAATAAAGAAAAAGAAAGAAAGAGAGAAAGAAAGTAAGAAGGTTAAGTGAAAACTGAGCAAAAGAAAAGAAGGAAAGACACAAGAACAAGAAGAGAAAAGATATAGGTATGTTCAAGGTGGAATCAAATTATTGATTTGGTTAATTTTATGTTATTTTAAACTTGTGAAAATTGTAGTCAAATTCAGGTTTTCCGTATTGCATGAATGGACAAAAACATTTTATCTAATGATTTAGAGATATGGGAAAAAGGTACGAAAATTAGGAAAAACTAATTTTGTTCCTTTCTGTATCATTAAAATATTTTGTGATAAGTATAAAATTATGAAATATGTATAAGTGATCCTTTAGAAGTCTAACTTTCATGCGAGAAAGAATTGTTTTTAAAATTACATGTATGAGCTAATCAGTTAGCATATGCCTTACTCTTTAAGCGAAATAAATGAGTCTGATTAATAATTATGTTATAAACTATGTACATAGAGATAAATAAGGAATTTTACGAGCAGGGAACTTATATAAATGAAGGTTCAAATTCAATTTGAATCACTCCAAAATAATTTGTGCAAAGAAAGTCATGAATAAAATGATTGGTACCCCTCAGATTTTATATGTATGAGCAAATTAATGACGTCGTTGACCACAAAAATTGCTGTAAACATATTCTAATGAGTAAAATTCAAAATTAATATACATTGTACATTAAGAAGTCTTTTGTCCACAAAAATTAATTTTCAATTATTTGGATCTCTGTATCAAAAGTTATAAATTTTACAAGCCATGTTAGTTGGTCCGCTAGGACATAGAATGTCTGTTGAATATTGATTTTTCCTCGGAATCATTCCTAGTGAAATAAAATATGACACTCTTAACTAGGAGTACAATAAGCTATAATTAGCCATAATACAAGATAATCGGTTATGATGAATTGAATTGATTGAGTTATATGGCATGTCTAAATGATTATGTTGATCACTACAAAAAAAATGATGTTTTCTGACGGTTTCGTCCGTCAAAAAATTGAACAAAATTGTCGGAAATGAGGGGTTTCGACGGAACTCATCCGTCGAAAAAATGGTCGTTGAAAAATAATTTTCGACGTTTGGAAAAAAACTCGTCGGAAGTTCGGACGGTTGCAACCGTCCCAAAAGTCCGGCGGCCGCAATCGCCAAAACTTTCGGCGGTCGTCGCAACCGTCAAAACTTTCGGCGGTCGCAACCGTCGAAACTTTCGGCGGTCGTCGCAACCGTCAAAACTTTCGACGGTCGCAACTATAAAAAAATCCGAGGGTCGCAACCGTCGAAACATTCTGGCGTCTGCAACCGTCGCAAAGAATTTTTAAAATATAAAAAATAGCCCGCTGCCAGGTAGTTGATTCGGCCACCGGCGACAAGATTCAGCCGTCTGGCGCCGATCATGCCGCCGTTGGCTGCATCAGACCGCCTGACGACCGGATCGGGCCAGCTGCGGACGGTTCGGCCCCCTGGCGACCGAATTAGTCCGCCTGGTGACATATCACACCGCGGCCGGTCAGATCAGGTCGGCTGCGACTGAATCTTGCCGCTGGCGGCCGATCCCCCTCCCCCCTCCCCACGTGGCTAGATTCGGCCGCCAGGAGGCTGATCCGACAGCTAGGCGGCCGATTTGGCCCCCGAGATGGAAAGAGAGGGAGAGGGTCGCCGACGGGTCGTCATCCGGGAGTTCGTCGCATTGGCAAGATAGGAGAGGGAGAGAGAGATGAGAGAGGGAAACTTCAGAAATATTAATAATATATACATATTATGATATATATGATTATAGTATTTAATTATTTTTTTAATTACCGACGGTTCAGACCGTCGAAAGTTCCGACAATTCGAACTGTCGATAATTATAGTAACAAAATAATACTTATATTACATATTATATAATATTTAATTACTTTTAAAGTTACCAACGGTCCAGACCGTCAAAACTTTTGACGGCCCGAGCTATTGATAATTATAATAATTAAATACTAGTTACATTATATAATATTTAACTTTTTGGTTACCGACAGTCCAGACCGTCGAAACTTTCGACGGTCTGAACTGTCGCTAATTATATTAATAAATACTACTTATACTACATTATTTTTCACTTAACGACGTTTATGACCGTCGGAAGTTTCGACGGATACGTATCCGCCAGAACTTTCGACGTTCATAACCGTCAAAAAATAAAATAATAATTAATAGATTTGATAATTTATTATTTTTATTTTCGATGGTTTCAACCATCGAAAATTCCGACGAATACCTATCCGTCGCAAATTGCGACGGATTTTGTGTTGTCAAAAACTGCCCGTCGGAAAAACACAATTTTCTTGTAGTGGATATGGTTGTAAGAGTAATATGAACCTGTATTATGTTTATAGGGTTAGATGAATGAAAAGAAAAAGAAATGGGAAACACCTTGTATGATCGTTTATTTCGGGTAAGTTGATTTCTCTTACTCTATGTATTCACCTCTTTTGAATTCGATGTGGCATTGACTGTGATATCATTGAATATGTTTTGAATATATTATAAATTGATTTCGAAAATGCAATTATGAAAAGTATGTTTGAATGATTGTATGATTGCACATTTGAAAAGCATATATATATGAATGAACTACGAGAAGTGCAATCTTGTTCCGTTTAAAATGATATTTGATATGATTCATCTTCTGATATCGAGACACAATTATTATATGATAAATCATGCATCTGCATCTGCCTGCATTGCATGTATGATGGTTGGAGCTAAGTGCTACATCGCTGATCACGATGGGAGCCACCTCTAGAATCCAATGTATCATTTCTGTTCCCCAGATATGAGATGAGATATACTGAAACTAAGTGTCATACGGAACTAAGTGCTACATCATGAGGAATCACGATGGGAACCACCTCTAGAATCCATCTATTGCTATATGATATGATTCCCGAAAGGGATGAGGTAGAATAGAGCTAAACGCTACATCGCTGATCACGATGGGAATCACCTCTATAATTCACCTATCGACCACTAGTCAATTGGGGATTCGTGCATTCATATGAGAGTCTTGCATTTGCATACATATTTTTGATATTGATTGCAAGTTGAGTGTGATGTTTCTTATTAGTATGTTATATATGTAATTATTAAATATATGAAAAATACCTATTTTGCTATTATGATTATTGCATGTTTTTTCATGTCACGCCAAATTGATTAGTTGGTAACACATAGACTATGAGTTATCAACTTAGTGAGCTATTTTAAGGAATTGAAGTGAAAAATTTAAGGAGAAGAATGAGGTGAGCAATTTAAGGATAAAAAGAAGGAAGCAAAAGAAAAAAAATAAAATAATTGAATGCATGAAAAAGGAAACAAAGAAATAATTTAATAGAAAGATATAAAAACAACAACAACAACAACAAAGTTTTATCCCATTAAAGAAAAGTTATTAATAGAAATAGAAATTAAATAAAAATAAAAGAGCAAAAAAAAAATTTAAATCAAAATAATAGAGATCAATCCCACTCATAAGTTTTTTATAATATTTCGTTAAATAATTTATTCAATTTGTCTATAATATTTGCATTATAATAATAAATTTAAATAAAATTAAATCATTCAACTTTATACCCTTTTAAATACAATGAACATGGACTCAAGAATTCACATATTTTATAATAATACAAATATTTTCATATAATGAGTCTGCATTTTTTTATAATTTACATTCAAACATATTAACTTAATACACAATTAGAATATGTTTTGGATAAATCTATTAAAAACTTATTGCAAATATTATTTAGAAAATAAGGAAGCATTTAAATTAATATTGAATATTATGAAAAACATTGGCCAATTCGCGATCGGACCGGCCGATCTGAAGGATGATATTAGGAGTTTCACTCATTGTAGAAATTTCATTCTCGCTTCTTCGGGACCCGTTTGCGACATATGTCGTGGGACGAATTTTGAAGGGTTACAACAAAATATACCTGCAATTGAGAAATAAATTAAAATTTTAGCCTGTCAACATAAACAAAAAGAACTGCGAGAGAAAAGGAAACCAAAATTGGCACAAGAAAGATAAAATAACTACCTTCATCCTTTCAAGTAGATAAAACATGTCGTCTACATGACACCATATCCAAAGTAAAACAATACAGTAGCCAAGGTAAATGATGGTAATAATTGTTCCCTTTCAAGTTTCAACTATAAATATCAAAGTGATGGATTACAAAATGCAAACGACACATCTACGACACCAATTATAAAGAATATTCAGTCTTTAAATCTGATAATGGCAAACCATATATAACATTATAATCCTCAACAAGAATAAGGCAATTGATCCCCAACACATTTCTCCTCTTCGGATATCATCGAAATTAGGCCACTGCAGGCATGTCCTTGAGCCATGGATCCAAGGGCTTCCCAATTGAGTAAACAATGAATCCAATCTCTCTTAACTTCTCAGGGTCAACCACATTGCGTCCATCGAAGATGAAAGCTGGCTTCTGCATAGTTTCATAGATCTTGGCATAATCCAATTTCTTGAACTCATCCCACTCGGTGAGAATGCAGACTGCATGGGCATCCTTGATGGCTTCATATGCATCCCAAGTAACTTGTACCTGCTTCACGGCTGTCGGGCTCATGGGCTGGAGGTGAACAGGATGGTCCCAGTCGAACTTGTTCATTGCAAGGTCACGTTGGATCTGATCCTCAGTCACTTGCGGATCATAGATGCTTATCTTGGCCTTGTCACCCAGAAGTCCCTTGCAGACATCAATGGCTGGAGTCTCCCTCGTGTCACCAGTGTCCTTCTTGAATGCGAACCCAAGAACTGCAATCTTCTTACCAGCAACAGTGTTGAACATGGAAGAGACAACCCTGTTCACGAACCTGCTCTTCTGGTAGTCATTGATCTTGATGACCTGCTTCCAGTAGTTGGCCACCTCTGGAAGGCCATTGCATTCACATATGTAGACCAAGTTGAGGATATCCTTCTGGAAGCAGGATCCACCAAATCCAACACTGGCATTCAGAAACTTAGGCCCAATCCTTGTGTCTTTCCCAACAGCATAGGCCACCTCAGCCACATTAGCACCAGTGGCCTCACAGAGTGCAGAAATAGCATTCACTGATGAAATCCTCTGGGCCAAGAATGCGTTGGCGGCAAGCTTGGAAAGCTCTGCAGACCACAGATTGGTTGTGAGAATCCGATCCTCAGGAACCCAGTTGGCATAGACCTCCTTCAATGCCTGAACTGCCTTCTGGCCCTCCGGGGTTTCCCGCCCGCCAATGAGCACACGATCAGGGTTGAACAGATCTTGAATTGCAGTACCTTCTGCCAGGAATTCTGGGTTGGAGAGGATCTGATAATTGATGCCTTTGCTATTGTGGGTTAATATCTTCTCAATGGCCTCAGCAGTCTTGACAGGGACTGTTGACTTCTCAACCACAATCTTGTCCGATTTTGAGACATCGGCAATCATGCGAGCAGCACTTTCCCAGTAGGTGAGATCAGCAGCTTTACCTGCCCCAAGGCCGCGAGTCTTGGTGGGTGTGTTCACCGAGACGAAGATGATATCGGCATCACAGATGTGCTTTTCTACATCAGTGCTGAAGAAGAGGTTCCTTCCTCGGCATTGCTTGACAACATCATCAAGGCCAGGTTCATAGATGGGTAGTTGATCACTGTTCCAAGCAGCAATACGAGCGACAGAAATGTCAACAACCACGACCTCGATGGCAGGGCATTTCAAAGCAATGATAGCCATGGTAGGGCCACCGACATAGCCGGCACCAATGCAGCAGATCTTCACCATCTTTGAGTTTATGTAACCTGAATTTATTTACACCGCCAGAACGAAACAATCAGATGGGAAAATTTAATCAGATCTGAAACCTATTTCATAAGATACTTTGAAAGTAGATTTTGTGTCAAGCACCATTCATTCAGGTTGAAAATATGTTAAGGGGGGTGAATAGAATTGCAGGTTAGCAAGTGAGACAGCAGATCTAGTTTCTACAGTATGATCTGTGAAGTTCGTACAGTATGATATAGTACAACTACAAACGAAATGTGCAGATCTAAAGATTCGTTACATGGAAGGTCCAGAATGAGACTAAGTGATAAACATAAGAGGTCCGCGGCTTCTCGGGTTACATTCCAAGAAGTCCAAGCCTGAATGGATCTGTGTTTTAGCACAAACAACAAGTCGGATCTACCGGAAGTCAACCACGCCAATGCATGTCCCAGATAATGTCAGTAAAATGCATTCTTTATAAACTTCCATCAGAAGTTGTTAGACCGAATCAAGTGATCCCAACTAGATCCGCAATAAACTACGCACAGAACCAACAGATCTCTACTCAGCTTGCAGAGAAAAAGGAGGAAACCAAAACCAATCCCGCGGAAAGGTTTACGGGAATCTCTCCATCAAATGAGATCTTGAGCGCTGAGAATTGGAGAATCCGAAAGAAGAGAACAGTAGAAACAATCAAACTATGACATCTGAATTCGACAGGAAACAAGATTGAGATGGAACTTACCCCGTGAAAAGGCTCCTGATCCCAAAGACTGTGAAGAGGAGAGTCCTCAAAGATCTCTGAGAGGAAAAGGGGGTGACCAGCAGCTGCTTATATAGAGTGGAAGACCCTCATACTACATACAGTTCCCATGGCCATGTGAGATGTAAGACATTAACCATTCTTCCTAACGCCCACAGCCCACACAGTCACAGAAGAGGTGGGTCACTCTACCAAACTCAATTATATTACCCGCAGTCCCTACCAATTGCCAAAAGAGCATGTGTCTTCGCCGCAGAACCCTGCAGTGCCCCCACGCCTCCAAGAATAAGGCACATGGCAAAAGCAAATAATTGCATCACAGAAAGGAGGCTCTTTTTTGTTAAAAAAAAGCTCTTCCAAAGAATAATTCAATTGCATACATTTTTCAGTCGGCTTTAGTTAGAAATCAGTAAGAAATAGTGAGGAAGATGCAATAGATACAGCTTCAATTAACTGAAGATCGGATTTTTATAACCGGGAGCAGATAAAAATTGCATATTTCTTTTCTTTGCAGAGGTTTTTGCCGATGATCATTGAGACAAGGATTGGCGGATCGATAAGAAGTTTTGAGCATAACTACGAAGGCACTGGTGGTTTCAAGCATCAAACAAAGGTCGAATTTTTAATACACTGGTACAAAATAAGGTCTCACCTTTTCGTCAAAACTAAGATCAGCGAGGAGCTTAGTTGTAACGCTCAGAAATCAGCCTCAAAATATTGAGCGAGTTTTAGAGTATGTTTGGATTAAGGGCTACGAGGAGGAAATGAAATTAATTATATTATTTTTAATTATATTTTTTATTTAAATTATGAGGAGTGGGGTGGAATAACTAAATTCAACATCATATTTTTCATTACATTAAATTTGTGAAATAAGGACGAATAGATTATTTTTGATCAAATTAATCTCTTTCTCTTTTTATTATCAAATTAAATTATTTCTCTTCTTACCAAATTAAACCACATCTCTCATTCTTTGATATATTATCTTTTTTTCAATATGAATACATATTTATCTATTATTTTTTATTAAATAAAACTTTTTAGTAAATATAAAATTTTATTCAAAATATACATAAATATACTATTTAAAAAGAATTTAATACTAATATAATATATTCAACCGAGTCGAGACGTAAAATCCGAATTCGGTCCCGCCCCGATCTGGCTGGGTGTCAATAGAATCGATATCATCACAATGAGATATGATCAGATATAATCAATAGCATAAACATCAAATTAAGCATAATCAATAATTTAAAACATACTTTTCTATCAATAACTTAAAATTTTCTAAGGGGCAACTTGGCTTTTTTGCAAAACAAAGGAAGCAAAAAAAGAGGGACACGCTTGAACCAAAAAGGAGAAAAGAGAAGGTTACCATCTTCTCCCCCTCCGTTCACCCCCTCCGTACATGAGAGAGAGAGACAAGACCTAGTCGCCGCCGCTTCCGAAGTTCGTTGGCGACTTGTTTCAGCTCTGAATTGTGCCAATCTTCCTCTCAGTGAGTTGGGTATCATCCTCAGGTTGATTAGGATCATTTTAAAGAGTTGTAAATGTGCTTGTGCTCCGAATCATGTAGGTGGCTGAGTTGGGGGTTTCTCGGTAACCTATCTGGCGATGTTTTCCGACGAGTTCGACGGGGGATTTAACCGAGCTCATCACGACATCCTAGCATGTGCCCATAGGAGGGAGAAAGGGATCAGATTTGTTGTCCGTATGAAAACTAATCCCTAATCCCTTTTAGATTTGTGGTTTCAGATTTTGATCGTTCTCCGACGACATTTATGACAACTCGTCTTCAGACCGTAGTTGGTAACGAGAATGTACATTAGATTTGATTTCAATTATGAGAATTAGTTTTAAGTAATTTTATTTTATTATTGATAAAGAAGATGATTGGGGTTGTTTGACGTTTTGGCGGGTGCGGCCCTGTCGAGTGCTAATTTTGGTTCCTGAAGTGGTGGCTTCGTTTATTGTGGTAGGCATATGATTAAGTGGCTAAAACTATTCATAAGACTTAATTTTATAAATTGATAATAATTAATTATATTGCTTAATTCGAATTGTTATATGGTTAATTGGATATGATAGGTGGTTGTCCGTTGGGGTTTGAGTAGGGTGCTATTAGTTGATGATTTTTTCTCATATTGGTAGGCATTCTAAAAATCTATAGTGATGATTGATTTATGAAAATTAGTTTATATGATAGTTATAATGCATTAATTATGAACTTAGGTAAGAGAATTATAAATTATAATTCTAGGCACCAATATTTCATTAAAGGACTATTATGGAGTGATTAATGAACTAAAAGACAAATGATACCTAGAAATGATAAATGTCTTAAATGATAAGCTTATATTTCTAAATAAGGTTTAAATGAATGTAAGAGGTACTTATGTCATTTGAGTGGATTCAGATGGAAGGTAGATGGGACTTGAGGAATTCAATGTGAGGGAACTTACCTCAAATGATATTAATTACTTAACTCTTTGAAGCGATGGCATTGCCCCTCCGACGTGGGGTGGATTTTCAAGATCATTTTCTTCATGCATAATCATACTTATTTTGTGCTTCATATGTGTGACATCATATGAACTATGAAGTTTTATTATGGATTTTGGAAGCCTATCGATTTTGATAAAAGATTCTCTTGTTCACCTGAAGAAAATATTTAGTTTTGAAATGAAATATTTTAGTATGATGACTTCAAGCTCTAAACCTTTACTTTGAATTCGCATTCATGCATCATATACATTACATATAAAAAACCCGCATAAGACAAAGTATTTTCACCTCGGATGATTGGTCAATTTTGAGTAGACCGATTGAGATTTGGTTTGCTCTGTATTGATATAGTGACATAAGGAGCAGGTTCAACACCCTGTGTTGATACAGTGACACGAAGGGTGGAATTAGAACATCCATCCTATGGTGATATAGTGATAGGAGGGATGGAATGATAATAAATGAAACAAGTTCTGTGTCAATGGGATACGAGGGGTGAGTTGAGTACTCCATTGACAAGTGTTTGGATATCCATATTTGATGATGATTCCTCAATTTATAATATATATATATATATATATATATGATTTCTCCATTCATGTGCACACATGACATTCATTTTGCATGATCATTATATGAATGAGTTCCTTTTGAAGAAGAGAGAATTTTGAATATTTCTTGAAAATAAAGATGTTAATTTTCGTAACTATTTTAATACCTGAGGTATTTGTTTTAACTCATTGAGATTAATCCATGATCACCCTTTTTTTTTCTTTTAACGTTTACAGAAAAGAAATACATATACTGCATGTTTGATTGGAAAAGGGTATTAATTCAAAAAGCGTATTTGGCTCGGTGTTCTTCTTTGAATACTTATCATTTTTGTAACTAACTATTATGATTTTATTTATCTTGACACCGCATGATTTTGGATTGTGGTCCATGATTTATTGTAGATGTAAGTTGATTGATGGGAGCTGAGGCTTCATGGGTTATGGATGAGATGATATGGGCGAGTCCCTATCATAGAATTGGATAAGAGCTTGAGATCCTTAATGAATTTTGGCAGGCATTCGATATGTTTTTTTCATATAGTAATTTTGGAGGCGAAACTCATATGTTAATATAATTTCTATTTTTTGTGCTTGAGTCCCATATTACTTGGCAGTTATAAACTACCAGTGATGCACATTAAAATTTTATAAATTGCCTATGAAGTGACGGATATGGATGAATGTTGTATTCGACGCATGATCAGATTTACGCATACATTATGTGATTTTTTGAAAATTTTTGAAGTTAGTTATTTGAACGTTGATTTTTCGTTGGATATTTGGATTTGAATTTGAATGAACTATTTTATGAATTCACCCCTTGTGGTGCCTAACGATGAGTTGGGCATTACATTTAGACCCAAGCCGAGTTCTTACAAACTCGGTCTGGTCTATGCAAGCCCTATCTGGATTCTACCGAACTAGGGCTGGGTACCACAGAACTCAGGTCAAGTTCTATAAACCTTCATAGAGTCGCATTTCTGATGCAACTTTCTGACCCCATTTCAATGCGATAAATAATTCAATTCCATTCATAATTCATGCATGCAATGGTCAATACTTAGGATAAAGATTGTGAGGATCTATACTAATGAAAGCCATCGATATAGGGATCCCCTTATGTACCTTAAGTTGGTTGAAAAATCAACTAGAAATAATCCTCTAGTTTGCTGGCTGAACAAACATCGACATTTTAATCGACGATTTCTCCGTGATGAGTCATTGAAACTCGTGCCTATCACTTGGATCGTGTTCTCTTATGCGGGGATTCAAAATGATATGTTGGTCACGCTTTGAGGTGCCTCGATTTGTGAAAAAAATGAAGGAGAAAGAGGGGACACTCGTGCAGAAATTCTATGGTGACTAATCATGGTTTTCTAGCCACCCTTTAGGTCATATTAATAGTTTTTAAATAGGATTTTTTTTTACTTTGGGCCTTGGACTATTTCTCCATTAATCATGATCATCCATCATTAATTATCATCTCTTAGATATTCAAATTTAATTAAGTCCGAATTTCCATAATTATTCATAACAGTAGTTATAAAAAATTCATCTCACTCAAATTTCTTTTCATCTCTTTCATAACTTCTCTCAATCAAACTCTAGTTTCACTTTATCCTTTTATTTATTCATTTCTCTAATTATGTAATTTTATAACATTTTATCACTTAATTTTCAGATTCGGCTGAAATATTTCTATACATTCACAATCCTATCCTATTTGGGAGTTCTATATCCATTAACGATTCTTTTAGATCTCAAATCAAATTAAAATTTCTAATCTCAATCTAATTATAATTTTTACTTCCAATAAGATTTAATCTTTGTTTATTTTTCTTTTTCCTTTCTAACCATACTTTTAATTCTACTTCAATTCTAATTCTTTTTTCAAATAGGATTAATCTTTCCTTTCTCTTTGCATTCAATTTCTAATCATATTCTTATTCCTTTTCAAATTCTTCTTTACACCACGCTCAATCCATCGAGGATCACTACAAGAAAAACTATGATTTCCGACGGTTCGTTTTCGACGGGCGTAAATTCGTCTGAAGTACGGACGGATTTTTTGACGGATCGAATTATCCATTGAAATTATCGTCGGATAAGTTTCGACGGTTTTAGCCGTCTAAACTTACGACGGTTAAAAATTTATCAAAACTTTCCGTAAAAAATTTCGATGATCGTAACCGTCGAAGATATTAAAATCGGATGATCAGTTTCCATGGTGGTTTTTTGACGGTTCAGAGCGTCGAAAGTTTCGACGGTTCATGTATCCGTCGAAACTTCCAGCGGTCTCAGCCGTCGAAATATCTTCACATTAATGGTTTATCTATATTTTCATTTTCGACGGTTCCAGCCGTCGAAAGTTGCGACGTTTCACGGACCCGTCGGAATGTTAACTCATTTTAATTCTATTTTAAATGTTTTCGATAGTTTTGATCATCGAAAGGAAAGATTTATAATTTATATAATTCTTTTTCACTTGATATATAATATTACATATTTCGACGGTTAAAACTGTCGAAAGTTTCGATGGTTCGTCCAGCAGGTTTGACCGTCTGAATTTGAATTAATAATTTAATGTCTTTACTTACTTTCTGACGGTTCGGACCGTCAAAAATGGACTATATAAATATTTGACCCCACTGTCACTATTTCGGTTTCCCCCTCCTCTACTCGATCGCGAGTGATCTCCGATCCGGCGGCGACCTCCATTGACCCCAGCATCTGCGCTCCGCCGCCGCCTGTCAGCTGGACTGTCGGCCGCCGACGCCTGTGATCTAGACCCGCCGCCGCCTGCATTCCCCTCGACGAATGCCTGACGAGGATGATGCATTTTCATCTTCGTTTCCATCTCGTGAGTGTTTGAAATAATGATCACAATTTTACACATAAAAATAAGTGAATTAATTTGTTTATTCTTTATAAGAGCTTCCGAATATTAGGAATTGGGTCTCGAGTTATACGTACAATTCCGTTCCTAAAGATGTGACACAAGCCTAGCCGAACATAGTCAGGTCGAAACATTGTCAAATTAAAGTTTTGTATCAATTGTAAATTTGAAGTGCATTAAAATTTTGTATCATGCAGATGTTTCGTTTTGGTAAAAAAAATAGGGAAAAGAGAAGGTCGTCGAGAGAGATAATTCTCCTCCGCCGGCTCCTAGATCAGTCACGAGCATTTTAATAGAACGGCAGTCTCCTCCGTCGGCTCCTTCCTCTCACACTGATATTGCGGATCTGGAGACACAAATGCCGGAAGAACCCGTTAGAGCTCCTTATTCTGTGGAACCCTCAGATGCAGCTTCGTCAAATCGTGTGCACAAAGCATACTTACAACCATATGGTAATTTAGGGTAGGTGTTATTTTATGTGTTTCGAATCCTTATTCATTTTTTTATTCACCCATCGCATTTTATAATTTCGTATTCTTAAAGGTTTGTACCGTCGAAACCCGTGGCTGCCGCAATTACTAAGGTGTTGCGACATAGGTAGACTGATGTGTGGCTTACATGGAGGGAAGTTCCTTATGCCACGAGACAGATGGGATTTAATGAATTTCAGGTATCCTTAGAAGCCAACTTGATCATTTAAATTTAACTTCGTACTAATTTAATTATTTTTATATACATGCAGGCTGATGTGTGGTGGGATCCTGAGCATATGGAACAAATGTGGAAGGCTTTTAATTCTTGGTGCTCAAAGAGATTGTTCGCGATGCTTTCGGAAGCTCGAGGTGCAAGAGAATGGCCCAATTGGATCCCCGAGGCTGTTTAGAACGAATCGCTACAAAATTGGTCCACCGATGAGTACAAATTAAAGTGCGAAAAAGTGAAAATAAGTCGAGAGTCCGACTATGGAGCATGCTTGCATTCTGATGGATGTGTATCCACGAGCTCGATTGCCAAGAAAATAGTAAATTCTTTCAATATTGCGTGGACAAAATATTATACTTTATTTGACATTTTTAACTGCAGGAGAAAGAGACGGGTAGACAACATACTCATGACGAAATATTTCTTCGAACTCAACAGAAGAAGAACAAAGAATGGGTTTAATCATTTGTTCGGGAGACACATGTCTGTAAATCTAAGTGCCTCTTATTTTTTTAAATTTCAAGTAAATCTATAAGATAGTAAAATCGTCATTGATTTATCTTATTTTTTTAATATCATCGATTTATCTTTTTCTTAATTTCAAGAGTCTTACAAAACAAGAGAAGTCGAGCACATTACGCAAGCCACGCAGGAGGGGACCACACCACTGACCTCAAGACAACTTTGGACGGACCACATCGGGGTTAAGATGGGTCGCATTTACGACCTCGGATCTTCTATTAGTATTGCAGATATTAATATGGTCGTAAATCGATTTCAAGTTCCTCTGATCAAGGTATCCAATAAATGCTTCACTTGATGAGGCAGGAGATCACATAAGAGATCACACAAGAGATCAGGCAAGAGGTTACGCAGGAAATTAGAAAGGAGTTTGAAGAACGTGAACGTCGTACGAAGAAGGAGATGAAGAAAAGGATGCATGACATGATGCGTTGTGAATTCGACGACTAGGACGACGAGGATGATTTAGTACTATAGTTTTTTTTTGTGTTGTGTTGCACTCAGACAAGGTGCTATCTCACTTCTCCTAGTTGATAAGATTCTGCAAATTTATTCTACAAAACTCACTCTGTCTCCCAACTCTTTGTGTTGCCAATTCATCAAGTTCTTGCGAAAAGTGATGATCGAGGTGCCTTGCGAAAAGGTGGAATTGCCAATTCATCAAGTTCTTGAGATTCGACGGGGAAGGTGAGACCACATCTTCTTGTGCCCATGTGTCCATCTTCTTGTGACCAGGATGTCGACGCTATTATGCTTTGCTTGCCATCCGTTGCCTTTATTATGGAATTGGACATTATGTGTTGCATTTGTCTTGTGTTGGACAATTGATATGTGCCAGATTTGTGTTGTGTTGGACATTATGTGTTGCATTTGTTATGTTTAAACAATTGTTAATGTTACATTTGATTATTATGATCCAATTGGACATTTGTTGTATTATGTGTTTGGACATTTAATTTCTGTCATTTTTTTATTTTTTTTAATTCTTCTGACGGTTAGAACTATCGATAATCATCGATATGTATTTAATTTTTTCGATACTTATCGATGTCCAAACTTATAGACGGTCTTACCCGTCGATAAGCATCGACGGTTTCAACCGTCCAAAGTTAACGACGGTTTGAGCCGTCGAAACTTAACGGTTGAATCAACGGCTTAAACCGTCGATTTAATTTTTTGACGTTTGAATTGTCGATAGTATCGACAATTCAAACCGTCGATACATATCGACGGCTCAAACCGTCTTAAATCTTCAACGGTCGACGGCCGTGTTCGTCAGCTAGACGTCGAAAATGTCTACGGTTCAGAAATAACCGTCACAAATCATTTGTGACGCGTCATTTTCGCTATCCGTCAAAAAACTCATCGAAAAACATCATTTTCAATGGTTCTCAGCAAATTACCGAGGGTTCTGATCATCTATAATAGACTATTTTCTTGTAGTGGATTCTAATTAACTAATAAGATTATTATATTTTCCTTGACGAAATCGTGGGTTGTTGTCACACACACACATATATATAGAGTTCAGGATGTTAACTTTATTCTTTTTATTATACGTTCATATTTTTTACCTTTTTAATTTTAAAATATCTAGAATGAATAAAATGAAGTCGTGAAAAGAAAATGAGATGAAGTTATTCAATTTGATTTCGTTATGTTTTGTAAAAAAAAATTGTGTATTAAATTAAAGATGGTTAAAAAGTAAATGCATAACTAAAAGAAAATTGAATGTATTACAGAAAAGATATTTGCTAGTTTTTCAGTTAAGTTTTTTTCATTTATAAATACTTATACAAATATGTTTTTTACTTTTTTTTATAACTTGAAAAAGAAAAAATAGAAGTTCTTCGGGGACTTGGAAATAAAAGAAAATGTAATTAATGAATGCATGCTGAAAAGAAAATGGAAAAGCAAAGGAAATGTCAATATGGAAAATGAAAGAGGAGAACTGAAAAGGAAAACGTCAATTGTAAATAAAAGAGTAGAGGGGGAAATGGATATGGAAATAAGTCCAATTAACCTATTTAGCCTCATTGATCATAAAATAAAATAGTTATTATTGAATAATGCATAAATAATTCATTATTGATATATTACTGTTAAAAAAATTTAATTTTTCTGAAGAATAAAATAGTTTTTTTTTTAGTTTTTCTGAAGAATGCCAAGAGCATGGGAATCCTATTCAAAGATCCTGATTATTTTAATTTTAAAATAATCATGTTCTACTCCTACCATATTTAACACTGAGCTGTGCCCAATTTGAAATAGGAAAATACATTGTTTCTAGAATATCTAGGCCAATAGAGTTACTAGCGGAAAGAATAATATGTTTATGCACCCAAATAGATATATAAATGATCGATTGTCTTATTTAAAATTCACTAACATTATCACATTTTAATACAATAAATTATCAGTCATTTTAGCTATTTTAATAATCTTAATAACCATTATTCATAATTCGGATAATGTGAAATATTATTTTTCGTTGCCAATAAGATGAAAAAAATATTTATTCAAATAAATTTTAAAATATTTTATTAATAAAAGTTATCATTGTTATTTTACTTCATTTATTTATATTCACTTTTTATTTTATTTGTCAAAGTGATCAGAATATGAAATAGTTTTTGAGAATATTTTGATAATCTTTTTCAACTTTTTAATCATCATTTATATATTTGCTTACCAAAAACTACAATATTGTCAATAATTTAAATATTAATAATCTATTTTAATGGTGATTGAAATTATCATTTTTTTAACCGATAATGCAGTAAATCGTCCCAAAGATAGATGACATGTTAGGACAAGTCTCCATCCGATGCATGTCTCGCCACCTCTGGGTTTTGATGCTCCTTTGAATTAATTCCTGCAGGCATTACTGATGACTCACAACTCAAATCATGAAAGTAAATCAAACTAATTATGGCCATGTAACATTTCAAAATTCTAATGGACAATTATCGAACTTTTCATTATCTTAGTTCGTTTGTCATAACATGATTAAATAAAAATTTTATCAATGTAGCGAGAGATTTTATAAAAACATGTATAACATAATATTGACATAAAGCATAAACTACTATTCATTATTCAAAAATAACTCTAAGATCATTATAGTCTAATGCACAATTACTATCATGACTTTATTCATTATTGTGCCATGTACAATTATGTCATCATGAACTTCGTCGTTCATCTTTAACATCGATTACTGATCTGAAATGCAGAGTTTCTCAATTTGAATATTTAAAGATCATGCAATGTAATGATCCTAAAATTGAGTATTACAAGACATGCATATTCAGTTTCATATATAAGAAAAGAAAAATGCATATATATCATATACTTAACATATAATCTACATATCAATCATAATATAACATTTCATCATCATGCATCAATATAAACAACATAGGTGTAACATGTCATGATCGCCATACTAAAAATATGGTACATACATCATCATTCAATTTTCATCAATAGGACATTAAGTGACTTGCACTTACCATAACATTGCTTCAATAAACTTCTTTAGAGTTGCTTTATAAACACTTTTGGATTTCATTTTCATGGACATCAATCTTAATAATTCAATCTTTAATCTTATAATAGTTAAATAATCAAGTCATTGCCCTCACAATAGACTAGCTAGGCGACTAGGAATACACACGTCAGTATGACAACAATTATTCCTGAAGAGAATACATACACACAAGGTGTAAGACATAATTATTTCTTGATAATCCATTGAAATACAATAGGTAACAATATTTTTCAACTGGGTACATTATGTTTTGCAATCAACAATCAGTCAAGTCTTCATATTTTAACCTAATTAGGAATGTGCATGCATTTAGTGTATTTAGGTGTCATATACAATCAACATTCATCAATTTAATATGTATAAACTTTAAGAAATAGATTTAAATCATCCTAAACACCCTTCTGCATTAGTCACGATCGTACACATAAGTCATGCCCGTATTAGTGCTTGGTCATGGTCATGAATGCTTCTTCACGGGCGTGCTTGAGGCTCTTTTGTTTCACTCCATTGATCATGGTCGTGCTTGAGTTGTCATGGTCGTGGCTAGCTCCGTAACGATCATGAAACCCAATTTCACAAGCGTGAGCAAGAGCTCATTCTTAGTACATTTTCTTCTCGCTCATTCACGTCATGAATGGGTCTGTCACAATCGTTTATGATTCCATTACTAATGTGACAAACTTGTCACGGAATGAGCGAGAGCCATTTTTTGGCCCATCTGATCTTAGTTTGGTCATAGTCGTTCCTATCCTAGCATGGCCGTTCATGTACCAGCATTTTGGAAACCTAATTTTCAATCCAAAAATATATGTTTTGAGATAAAATCAAAGAAAAAAATATGTACATCATCAAGAACAAATTTGGGCAAGAATAATAGACATAACAACATACTTATAAGATAGTTTAAACACATGAATCATGGAAATGATCTATTCTAGAGTTTTACCATGAAATCATATAAAACTTTATAACTAGGGAATGAAGCATTATTAAAACAAAAGATCCTCATATGTAAATCTAACCATATGATTCATGCATACTTCAATCACAATCCTTTATGAGAATAGGTTGTGCTCAATCTCTCAATCCATTACAGGATGATCATTGAGAAAGGAGAGAGTAGTTGGATATTCTTTATATATCTTGATTAATATTGTGTAGTTCTTATTCTTTTCCTTCCTCTCCTTCCACTCCTTCATCTTCCTCTTGATTTTTATCTTTCTCCTTCCTCAAACCCTATCCGTCACATATTCTGCAAAGACAATAATAAAAGGAGGTTAGATCTTTATATACGGGAGATATAAGAGTTTTGGCCAAAAGACCAAGAAGCTCTTATTCTAAAAATATAATTGTTACATCCTTCCCCCTCGGAAAGAAAATTTGTTCTCAAATTTTAATTATAACATAGAACACTTACCAAATCATTTTTAAAATTATTATTTCATACCATCTTTTAGTTCCCATGTTACTTCACTTTCATTGTGGTGTTTCCATGCAACCTTCATCATCCTCATTGTTTTATACTTTAGATGACACTCACCATACTCTATTATGTATAAGGTACTCTTCAAAGATGAGGTCTTATTTTATAGTTTGCTCATCAATCACCATTACATGGGAGCACTTGGAAACTTTAACTCATGAAAAATATTATAGATTTTGGCATATGAAGGAGGCAATGCCAATTTGTATACTCCTTCTCACACCTTTTCCGAAATCCCATAAGGTCCAATGTGCCTTTTAGTCAACCTCGTGACTCCTTCAGTAGAAGATAACTTCATAAATACATGGTCTTCAACATGATGGATTTGTTTCATCCTTTTCTTATAAGCATAAATCTTCTCGCAGCTCTAAGCTTCCCATATTTCTTCCTTTATCAAATCCACCATCTCACATACTTTTCACTAATTTTGTACCTCATGATTGCTAGTGGGTCTTTCAATTGCACTGTTAATGTGGCACATAAAAAATAATAAAATAATACTAACACATAATAAAATATTATAAGAAATTAATCAATAAAAATAGCCTTCCTCGTCGGAGATGACGGTGATGGCATCAACCCCACCCCGCCCATGTAGGGACGGAGCCATGCCTCCACTCCCCTTCACTGTCAGATTACCACGGCACAATTGGCATCAACCCCTCGACTCGGAAACAAGTGACAAGGATGGATTACCACAACAAAAGCATGTCGCCCACTCCACTCCCCTCCCAGCTGATTGTCCCTCTCCGGAAAACTCTGTCGGCTCTCGATCATTTGGTCATGATCTACCATTGAACGGTTTCCTTCTTCTCCACTCTCTTTGCCATGATCATCTCGCCATTCTCCTCACATAAGCCTATCAAGGAGATGAGGTGCTTGTGCTGGAGCTGTGAGAGCATCTTAATCTTCGTTTAGAACTTGTTGATGCCTTGCTTTGATTGAGGATTCGACCTCTTGATGGTTACTTTGGTCGATGATGCCCTTATACACCTTCCCGAAGTCGCCGATGCCGATCATGGGTCTCTCGTCAAAGATCTTGGTCGCACTCCACGAAGGAGAAGTGGTGACAAATGGCCACCAAGTTCGGCAGGTGGATGCTCATGCAGCTCTTGTCAGAGGCCTCATTCTCCGTCTCTAACACACTAGGGTGTCCTAGGGCCTATGGTGACTAGCATTCTCCATCTCCTCATGGTATCCTCCCTCGCCAGCCTCACTGATCTCTTCAGTCTCGATAGACATAGCCACTTTCACCACAGTCGAGGTTCTAAAGGCTGAAAATTCACACTAAAAGCTAGGGTAATTAAGGAAACTTCATAAGTTTTAGCTCGTCCATCATCACATAATTATAATTAAATGAATATTTTACCAACATAGCAGGAGAATTCATAAAAACATCTATAACATAATGTTGACATCAAGCATAAACTACTATTCATCAATAGAATCAATTACTACATCATGACTTTATTCATTATTGTGGCATGTGCAACCATGTCATTATGAGTTGAACTTCTTTCATCCTTAACACTGGTTACATGCATGGATGCAAATGGCAAGGTTTTTGAGTTGGAGTATGCAAATATCATCCAATGCAATGATCCTAAAATTATATACTAGATGACGTGCATATTCAATTTCATATATAAGAAAAGGAAGATGCACATATGTTATATACCTAACATGTGATCTACATGTCAATCATAACATAACATGGGTATAACATGTCACTATCACCATCATACTAAAAGTATGGTACATAAATCATCATTCAATTTCCATGTGACTTGCACTTATCATAACATTTTCAATGAACTTTCTCAAGGTTGTGTTATAACCATTTTGGCATTCACTTTTGTAGGCATCAATCTTAACAAGTTTTTCTAAATAACAATCTTTGATCTTACAATAGTTGAAGAATCAATTCGTTGCCCTCACAATAGGCTAGTAGGCCTTGGAGACAATGCCCCATTCACCAATAGGCGACTAGGAATACGCATACATTGCTTATATGAAAATAATTATCTTTTAAGGAAATACATATACATAAGGTGTAAGAAACAGCTAATTTTTTACTATTCATTAAGGGGTGAAAGATAATAATATTCTTCAACTAGGTACAATATGTTTTACAATCAACAATCATTATTATGTCACTTAATCTTTAGAATTTAACTTAATTATGAATATATATGCATTTAGTGTATCTAGGTATTATATACAATCAACATTCATCAATATAACATATAATTTGAAATTTTGGTTTAAATCATCCTAAAAACCCTTCCGGATTGGTCATGGCCTTACACATAGGCCACGTCCGTACTAGTGCCTGGTCATGGTCATGAATGTCTCTTCACGGACGTGGCTGAGGCTCATTTGTTTTATTCCATTGATCATGGTCGTACCTGGGTTGTCATAATTATGCCTGGCTCCCTTGTGGTGGTGAAACTCAATTTCATAGACATGAGCAAGAGCTCATTCTTACTACATTTTATGCCCGCTCATTTTACGATCATGCAAAACTCTGTTGCGATTGTGATAGACTTGTCACGGGCATGAGCAAGAATCATTTTTCTACATATCTTACCTTGGCTTGGTCACGGCCATTTCTGTACCTGGCATGTCTTGGAAACTCTATTTTCAGCCCAAAAATACATGTTTTAACATGAAATCAAAGAGAATATATATATATATATACATAATCAAAAACATATTAAGAGTATGAATCAAAGACATGAGAACATACTTATAACATAGTTTGAACACATGAATCATAAAAATGACATATTCTAGGATTTTACCCTAAAATCATATAAAACTTTACAACTAGGGCATGGAGCATTATTAATAGATCCGCATTTAGAACATAATCTAACTATATGATTCATTTGGATTAGATTCAACTTATCAACGTGTTACAATTTGAGCCGCATAAAGACTCAACATAATTTGGGCCAAATAAACCATGGGTTAACCATACTTATTAGGAATTTTTGGAAAAATATGAAAAATTATGTTGAAATTTGTAAGAGGAATTTATTTGGTAATTTCAGGAAACTAGCTGCGTAGGCTAAATTAGAGCTTTTCTTTCACCCCAAATTTTGGTATCTATGACCTATAAATGCTAGTATTTGTAATTATTTTAGTCATCTTTGAATCTTTTGAACGAATTCTGATATCTATGGTCTATAAATGCTGATATTTGTAATTATTGTAGTCATCTTTGAATCTACTAAATTTTGACTTAATTGCTTTTGCTGTGAGGGAACTTCTACAACCCGTTCTTAGTGAACTTTCATTGTTACTTACGAGGTTTGGCAATCTTATGATTAAATCTATTTATTTATAATATCGATAGCTTAACTCATTAGTAACCTTGAGGTTAATATTCTACTACCTGAAATTCATTTTGATCTTGGTCTTCTTGATTATTGCTCCGATCAATCAAGGCATCATTTTTTAGTATTGAATTAGCTGGTATCAAAGCCGGGTTTTCTATTTGCTTTTATAGTTATCTTCCATTATTCAAGTTCTCCCCTATTTCAATTTTTGAAAAAAAAAAGAAAAAGAAATTGAAAAAAGCTCGCTTATTGGTTCTTTAAACCCTAGTCGTCTTCCTTATTTGTTCTTCAAATCCTAATTGTCTTTCCTATTTGTTTTTCAAACCCTATGTGTCTTCCTTATTTGTCTTCAAAATATTTTATAGTTTTAGGAAAAAGAAATCTCAGAAAAGAAGATCCAAAAAGACAAGAAAAAAAAAGTTAAAAAAGGAAAGTGCAAGAAAGAATAAAGGGAAGAACAAAAAAATATATGAAAAGAATTTGAAACAATGAAAAATCTGAAGAAAAGAAGAAAGCTGGAAGAAAGTGTTAAAGAGGGAAAGAAAAGAAAAAAAAAGAGAAAAAAGGAGGATAAGAAGAATGGATGGTTGCTGCAGCAAAAGTACATAAAAATTTTTTAGAATAGAATGATTTAGGTTCAGGAATTGATCATCTTTTATTTCATTCAAATTCTAAAACTTTGATATACATCCTTATTTGACAATCTTTTTCTAAGTTCTATTCCAAATTCAAAGTTCAAGTTTTCTTTTGATCTTGTAATCATATTGATAAATTAGATTGATTTAGTTCTCTTATAACTTTTTTGATGGTCAAGAGTGAAAAAAGGCTGAGCAGTGAGAATAATTAAGGGAAAAGACAAATAGAATTGGTAAAATACGAGTGTCACCACTGAGTATCATCACGTGAGGTTGTGAGGTTGTTTTATTGCTAACTTTTGTTGCAGAAAGTGCTTACAATGTCAACAGAAAAGGACAAATAGCTCAATCCTCAAAATGAAGTTGATAAAAAAGAATGATGGAAGTCATGCCACAACATTTTCAACATCTTGAAAATATAATTACTGAACTTCATAATCAAGTAGATGTGTAGAAGGATCAAATTGCACAACTAGAACGTGTTATAGAACCAAATCAAAGAAGAGATTGCCAAAGACATTGTGCTCCTGATGATGATGGACATGATGAAGAGATTGAAGAGGAAGATGATGAATGATATAAATTGTAGGAGGCATAGACACGTTCAAATTGAAAGAAGAAGAAATGAACAAGAAAAAGAACAAGATAGAAATGCTACTGATCAAAACACATGTTCAATTAAATTATCTCTCCCTACTTTCTAAGGTAAAAGTGATCTTGATGTCTATATTAAATGGTAACAACTAGTAGAAAAAATATTTGATTGTCATAATTACTCTCAGGAGAAAAAGGTTAAACTGGCTATTGTATCTCTTGTTGATTATACTATTACTCGGTGAAATTAAGTAACCATTACTAGGCGCAAAAATTGAGAACCTCCAAATGAAAATTGGGATGACATGAAAATTATATTGATGAGAAGATTTATTTCTCCATCCTATTATCGTGACCTACTTATGAAATTGCATACTATGGGGCAGTGATCAAAGATCGTTGTGTACTATAAAGAGATGGAAACGACACTTATTCACACCAACATAAATGAGGATCCTAAAGAGACAATTGCAAGATTCATATATGGTCTGAATCGAGAGATTTTCATAGTTGTGAAATTGCAAGAATATTTGGAGTTGGAGTTGGATGAAGAAAGATATTCATCCAATTAGCAAATCTAAAAATTCAAATTCTGCTTGGAAATCAAATTGAAGTGCAAATTCCAAGTAAATTGATAAGCCACCTCAAAAATTGGAGAGAAAACACAAGGCTAAACATTTCAACTCAAGGGATAAAGTTATTGCCTCTAATAGCTCATAAATGACTTGATATATTAAATGTTTTTGTTGCCTTACTTCAAGTCATATTGCTTTATAATGTCCAAATAAACATGCTACGATCATGTGGACAATGGTGATATTGAATTTGAAGAAGAGTTATCACAAGAGAGTGCAGGAGAACAAAGTGGGGAACAAATTGAAGAAGTTGGAAAAAGTTTTGTAATTTTGAGAACATTACATACAAATGTCCAAGAAAATACTAACTTCAAAGAGAATATTTTTTATGCTCGTTGTCGTGTGCAAGACCAAACTTATGAACATATCATTGATAGTGGGAGTTGTGTTAATGTGACAAGAAAGTTTATGGTTGACAAGCTTGTCTTACACACTTTGAAGCATCCCAAACCTTATAGGCTTCAATGGTTAATTGAAAATGAGAGACAAAGTTTTTAGTATTCAAAAAGGTCATTGTTGGAAAGCACTGAGAGAAAACATTTATGTGTTTAGTGTTGTGATGATGAAAGAAGATTAGACCTTGAGTGTTTAGAAATATCACCTTAAGAGATATTTGTACAAAAAAACTTGAGTGTTGAGAAAAAAGAAAGAGAATTCAGGAATTTTTCTCTTAGCACTAATTATCTTTTTGTCTTGTAATTTTGGTTTTCTTACACAGGTATGTAAGAGTGGATCTCGTGAAGTTATATCTATCTTGCATGAAGTTGAAAGATATTGTTCTGAGTTTATGACATCATGTTTTAAAAGTCCATCTCTTAGTTTTAAAATTTTATATTCGTTAGTTTGCAAGGGTCTAGTTGACACCAGTCTTGAATGCTATCCAAACATTAGATCTCAATTCTCTATTTCACTTTATTATTCATTAAGTGTTGAAATGATCCATATTTCAAAATTTTTGAGTTAATATTTTCTAGTCATGAAAACTTTTGATTGTTTTATTTTGATTTCTAGATTTTGTGATGAGCCTAAAATCTTATTAATTTTCTTAAATCAACCCTTGTGTTTTTCTAAGATCATTTCTTCTGATGATTGTTGCAATCTTTCATATAATTTTCACAACATAATTAGAAAATTCGTAGCGTTTGCATTAGTTGGGCTTCTGTGTATTTTTCATCGAAGATTTGATGTTAATTTCTTTGGAGATCTTTTAATTAATAGCACTCATTTGCATGATAATTTTGGTGATGTTTGGGGTTTTCACAAGGACTTGCATGATTCTCTTGATAAGTCAAATTATTTCCTACATTGCCGACTCTATGATATTTCACTTGTAGATTTTAAAGATTCATCTTATTTTGACGAAAATGATATTCTTATTTTGGAACTACTTGGTAATTTCCTTATTAGATCTCTAGTTCCATGGAATACCTTGCACATCTTATTTGACAGGATTCTTATGTGCAAAACAAGGTGTCCGAAGTTTCGTAATTATTTCTTGAAAAACCTTTGCCAGTGGGCATAAGATATTTCATTCAGGTAAGTATAGAAGTTACATTACTTTTTATATTATGTACGTTGTTCTTTCTCTACACTTGCAAAAGTTAATCAAGATGGTATAAATTAGAAATCATACTTGCAGCCTTGATTGATATATATCATGCATCTGACCCATCAAAGGGAAGTATCAATATTTTCATCATGCGTGTCTAAAATTATTTAAGAAATTTCGATATATAATATGCTACATTTCTCTTATTGTAGATGCATATTCGAGGATAAATCCCTTTGAAGAGGAGAGAAATGATATCAACTTGAAAATGCTCATAATTGCAGCGGATAATAGAGGAATGTTCTAACAAATCTGGTTGATCAAGATAATGTTGTGGATCTAAAAAAAAGAAATTGAAGATATTAAAAAATACTTGAGATTCACAATTGATCCAATTACAAGATCGAGTTTGATCAAATTCAACTTCTCAATGCGTTACAAATTGAGTCACATTAAGAGTCAATATAATTTATGCCAAATAAATCATAGTTTAACCATATTTGTTAGAAATTTTTAAAATAATTATATATAATTTTTTTTGCTGAGATTTGTAAGAGAGATTAATTTTGTGTATCTAGTTAGTATTTGTACTTATTTTAGTCATATTTGAATTTATTAAATTTTGACTTAATTACTTTGCTACGAAGGAACTATTGTAACCCATAATATTTTCATTTTGATCCCATTTCTCTTTATTATCATATATTATTATTCTCATTGTTGAATCACTCAATCTATCAATCCTGAAGGAATTGGTAATAAATAAACAAGAGTATTATTAGAATACCTCATAGCGGAAGATGAATCGCTAGAGTCTTTTATACGTTGTTTCGCACTTGTCGTCGGGAACTCAATCACGTATGGAGAAAGAAAACTTGTTCACAATCCAAGGACCTTAGGACGGCATCGGAATCACGGTGAGAATGCGGCAAGCTCTTGCTGTTCATCGGACAACACCACACATGAAGAAGCCATCCCCAACATGCATGGCTCCTACATATTTATAAAGAGCCTAATAACTGCACTAATGTGTAGTTACTTCAATTGCCTACATATGCAGTTAATGCACACGTGACAATGGGTCCAATATGGGCGTATGTCCAACAATCTCCCACTCGCACATAATGGGTCATTACCCATACATCATTCCAGTAAATGTCCGTTATGGTAAATGGATTGTGCGATCCACGAGTATTTCCACAACTAAGGGAGAACTATGATCTGTTAGGGATTTATAGTCACTCAACTACTTGAGAGTCTATATTATGATCCATTAGGGATACATTATTGCTTGATCAATTTTGAGAGTCAAAAGTTATGTCCACATAACTGCTCAATCAATGTGTGAGCTCATGCTATATCGTGTTATCGTTGTATAGCTACTCAACTATCATATGAGCCAATACTATGATCAATAATACATAGTCGCTCAAACATTCATGTTACTCGCTTTGCCTTAGAAACAACACTCTAGACGACACATGTCTTATCATACATGATTTCAATTGATCCGTATTTATGTGCTTACGTATTTCGCCGATTGCATCACAAATACCATGCAACACCAGTGAATCTTCGTCTCGTCCTTATATTTTTTAGTTCTAAGTCAGTTACTTTCCTAGTCGTGGCTCGATGGGCCGTATACAATTTTAGCCTTTGAGTACCTCGTTAAAGTAGCAACACTCATTACCTTGAAATATAGTCAAGAGTCGAAGGGCAATCTTCGGATTTCTTCACTCCTTAAAGACTCACACTCTGATAAAAAAAACTATAAAGTATTCATCAAGTCTTAGGGTCGACTTAGTATACAAGGCACATAACCAAGTACTGCAGTGAAGACTCCCACTGAAGGAGCGTATGCAATAAACTCGTAACACCGCACAAACTGAAGTCCAGATGTTTACCCATGACATCTGACTTGAGTCCTCTCACTAGTCGTCCAAGAATTGGCGCCACGAGGTCTCACATTTGGCTTTTCTTATCAGGCTACACAAAGTTATATATAAACTCGTGTCATCCTCCGAATATATCAGGATGATCTTAGATTATATAACTGGATCTAAATTATTTCATCTTCGCTCGTTATACACTAAGCGCCGAGGCGATTATCCGTGTGACTGATAATCCCGTGCCTAATCAACATACTCTACATGCTTTATCAAAATCATCAACTAACTTTAGAATAAAAATAACATATTTTTAGTTATCGTAAGAAGATTTAGAATACATCCCATATAAGCTTTACGCATATAAATGCGTCAATCAAACATGTTTAGTAGGTATCACATACTTATACGTATATCCATCAACCACATCTTCTTCACATTATCAAGTCATACTAGACATCAATGTGTTTTTCCTTAATGGTCCATCCTTTTTAACAAGCAATGGTGACATACATATTGCAACAAAGGGCATACTTGACCATTGTCAATATAGGAGTAAAATAATTTACTTAACTGGAGGGCTTCATACTATTATTGATTATAACACAACTCAATTTTTATAGTTGATTACTTTATATATAGTTTTGCTTTAGCTAAACTTTGCAATATGTCATTCTATAATATGAAGACATAATTGGAGATAAACTTTTGCTTGTTAATATCGCCCTCTTAATAGGCGCCTATTTTATTAAGCAAATCTATAACTCAATCTCCATCATAGCGCAAAATGAGAGTCAACATTCCCCTAAGGCGTCCCATTATTCTCTTAATCGCCATTCAATATAGGTGCCATGTATAAATACGTAAATTTTTTATTTGACCATTGACACAAATATCAGACTGCTCAACTTATTGCGCATGTCTGATCACTAACCATATCTACAAAAGGACATTTCCTTTTGTTACCCATAGAGTCTTAGAAAATATTTATGAGATGTAAATTTGTCTCTTGTAATAAGAGTATCGATGAGTATAGAGTTTCTCGTAGAATGTTCAATTCGTCTATATAACAAACAACACTTGCTACAAAGCAATAAATTTACTTGAAAATTTTTTATTGAAATTTCACACCTAGTGTGAATAATTATCTCGCCCATATCTTTTTTATAGAAAGACATTAAATTCTTTCATTAATAAAAGAAATATCTTATTATTTCTAGTTATACACAAAATTATTTCACATATAATGTCATGATGACATCTTTATATATAAAAATGGATATACACATAATGATACTCATATCATTATTTGGATGAATACTAAATTCATAAATGGACGGTTGCAAATTACATATTGCGCTCAATACTTTTACATTTAAGCATTCAAATATCTTTATGTAATTTTCATCTAATACATATGTGAAACAATAGCTAGACGTTTGACGAACGAGAGAAAAAAGTTTATTATAATTTCTTTATAGTTAGCACTCCTTTTTCGACTATGATTTTTTGTCACTTTTAAATCTCTTATCATCTACGTCGACTTATTTCGAACGTTTGCCTTACGGCAAGACGGATGATTTAACAAGTCATTGACTTGATTTTCTTCTTTAGATTCTAACTCTTTGCATTAATCCATTTTCTTTTATGTATGCCGAGAGAGCCTTCATCACTTCTTTTAGGCTCATGTTCATTTCATATAGTCATTCGACATTAACAACGTGAAACACAACTTATATGTTTCAATAAATGAACATTAATCATGAGTTGACTGTGAATTGCTCCCACTCGGATTGTGATGTGAGAAGAGAATATGGACAAACCACAAACTACAAATCAATATGCATGCATCGTCAACTCTGAATCTTCAACTTCTACAATGAAGATATTACTTAATCTCGTTCAGCCAAGAAATATATATATATGTCACATCTCTACTTGATATTGCTGTAACATTTAGGCATCATTAATAACACCATTCCAAGTATAACATTGGAAATTTATTTGCGCCACACAGTCAAGTAGATCATGGTTTCATCGTATTCGCAATACATAATTGCGAAATATCGTTAGTCGCATAACTATATTAGTTTCATCACTTGACTATCTAAATAAGTCTCAACTATTTTGCATTATCAAGCAAGGCATTAATCCTGCGATCATATTTGAATCTTCATCTAAGTTCATGAATTTGTATAAAATAATTCATGTTACCAACTTAGATAAAACATATGTATGATGCGAAAATATGATGAAAGAAATCATATAAAACCTTAGACATTCAATACAAATGGATTACTATAATTTTATGTTCATAAATGATTTTCGTATTTTCTTGTCAATCAGATATTGTCACAAAAGTAGACAAAATAATTTTAGCGAGAAAATATATTCTCAAGCTAATCTATATTTATGTTGCCTAAAAAATGTCACAAAATTGACTAGCCAAAACTTTTGGCACTTATTTACGTCGCATATGACATAAATATTTAACTTGAATACATAAAGTAATCAAGACATAGAAAATCATTTATCAGAAAATTTTCATAAAGGAATTTCACTAAATACAAAATTTAATGACAAAAGTGAATACATAGTTACGTTTGTCCAAAATATCAAATTTAGATACTATACCCATATCCACTTTAAAATAGTGGTACAATAGGACAATGAAGATAAGAAGATTCATCTATTGCAAAAAGAAATTGCAAGTCATAATCTTTTTAACTCTCATTTCATGTTGTTTCCAACTATGTCCTTTGGCTTGCAGGCTAAGTTATATAAAGAATTCAGTATTCTTTAATTGCATTATAAATTGTTCCAATAATCTCATTCCACGAAAAGGACGAGTTTCAATAACGAATCAACATTATCATTAAACAAAACTACCATACGATATATCAACGAGCGAAAATTATCGTATTTGCCACAAACGTAGCACTTTATTTTTTTATATTAACTTTGCCATCATGCTTCGCACATCAATATGAGTAGCATTAGCCCTTCTTAGTATCTATACATCATTCATTGGACTATGATTTCTGTCGAAAACTTGCAACAATTTTCTTATTTTGACATGGACAACATATGTCATAGTTGAATATGACAAACATTCTTCAAATAAACATCAATTATGTGTGCAAACTTACTGTACTTATTAAAAATAAGTAACTATCACGTGGTCATTCTAAAAAGTATGACCAAGATTCTCTAACTCGGTCGTCAAGTTTATCATCACATACAGATATAAGATATATCTATTGAAGAAAAACTTATGTAAAAGTTATTATTTTCTTGATGATATCGCTACATCAAGATCATGAGAATCGTGATAGTGATCATGCTCGACGGAGATCATCTTTTGTCATGTGTTACTGTTTACATATTCCATGACTTTGTTCTATTGCAAAGACTCCTTTTTTGTGTGTCATTTATGTAAGATCAAACATACGTAAGGGAAATGAGTTAGTTTTTGCATGTCTTCTAGTCGCATATATTATAAATAATGACATAATAATATTTTTAAGATAGTGACATCGAGATGGTCGCTATGCTCCCACTCATCTCCCACCACCAAAAAATAATTATCATCCGTTATAAATAATGCGTTGCGCCAAGGTACTATTCTATTCATTTTGGAGAACGAACTTCCAAAATAATCTAAAACATATATGATGTGATTAACATATCATTTTCAAAAATGCGGCCAGGATAATCAGAGTTCTATGATGAGAGCTCTTCCTTACATTTGCAAGGTGCCAATTAGGAAATCATCACCCATTCGCCTTGTCATCACAATAATTGAAAAAAAATGTCATCACGTCATGTAAACATAATAATTCTTGAAGACTGCATTAACAGTACATCAGGTAAGTCCACAGAGAAAGAGGGTACTGAATTTTCCACTAACAATTTCTTTTCAATACTTTCCTAGACATGCACATGTCATGCACCACTCAACAAAAATTGTTACCATGTCCATAATAAAAGTATATGTCGTAGTCCTATTTGGACTACCTATGTTTCATAATATCAAACTTATTTCATCCTAAGTTTTATGAAACATGTCACATTCATAATTCACAAATATTTATGCATTTAAAATAGACATTTCATAAATCACATATATGAATGTATATTATGCACATAAATAAGCATACAATTCATTTACATAAAAAATAAATATTATTTGTCACACACATATAATTAACATAAGCATGATAATAGACATACAAATAATCAAGCAATTATTATCAAATGTCTAACTCTACATCTATGTCACATAATTCCCAATTATGTGCATAAATAAATAATTCATAATATCATGCACATCTTGTTAATTAAAAAATATTGCATAAATTTTCATCACATAAAATCATGCAATTCATTTCATGTGTAATAATAAAAAAACATATATGCACATATTTCTATTTATAAAAAAATATAATGTGTCATAATTAATGTGCATATTTCACATGAAAATGTGACAAAAAATAATTTGTACATAACTTAATATAACTATGTGAATTAATGACTCACATATCCACATGACATACATTATGCCTAATATGTAACCAAATTTCATTATGCACATATTCTTTCGTAAAGGAAATATATTCATATTACATCGTCCAAATATATATTGAATTAATAATGTGCATAGGTCAATTATCATGTCGAATTACATAAGTGTCACACTTAAATATATTTTAAGTAAATATAACATAATTATGTGCATGAATGTCTAATTCATATGAAAATTCAATTCAAGTGTGACATACTACACTTAAAATATATTATGTAATAACACATATGAAAGAATTTTACTTAAATTCATAATCATATGTAATGCATGACAAAATAACATGAGTATTTCATGTACTAATAGATTTGCATAATACCACTAATATGCATAAAATAAATGTCATACAATATTCAGAAAATTTATTCTAAAATATTTCCTTATTAACATTACATGATCACTTCTTTTATAAAACAATTTCCATATTCACATAATTATTCAAAAATACAAATTTTCATAATCAATCATAATATGATTATTTTGTATTAAAGCTAATTAAGTACATAACACTCATACTTAGAATTAAATGTTACATGATAATTTATAAGAATATCAATTACTATTAATTACACATAGTAACATGGCATAATATGAAAAATCACATGCATAAATACAAAATATGCATATTAAACATTCTGAAAAGTTTTAGAAAATTATTCACAATTTTCTAATTCAATAATGTGCATAAATTAGGAATAATCTAATTTTTTCATATATATTTATCATGGACATAATGACATAGAAAATGCATTATAACAAAAATTAATACAATTATGTCACAAATATATCATACATTTATCAGAAAAAAATTCAGAATTTTCTGAGGTCAAAAACACATTTTTCTCATTTTTCTATATTTTCCTGAGTTTTTTTCTAAATCTAATTTTTAAAAAAATAACTGTTCAATTCAGCCACTGCCGGCCCAAATCGCGCAGCGGGCCACTGGCCCGCGCGTATCGTGCCAGCCTACGTAGAGGGCCATTGCCCGCACGCGTCGCGCTATGCAAGTACCGCGCAAGGGCCATGGCCCGCGCGCCGAACCAGGCGGCGGTGCGCAGCGGGCCGAAGCTCGCGCGCGCGTCGCGCTTTGTGGTGACGCGCAGCGGGCCGAGGCCCCTGCGCGCGCCGCGTCAAACAGTGCCGCGCGGCGGGCCATAGGCCTGCGCGCACACTTTTTTTTTAATTTCTAAACAGTGACGTTTTTTTAAGAAAATAATTAAAATGAGTGTACAATAATTCAAGACGAATTTGTACGACAAATGACAATGAAAAATATTCCGTTCTTCGGCTATGGTGAAGGCACAAAAATTACACAATCCAAAAAGCCATTTGAAGGAATTGGTAATAAATAAACAGGAGTATTATCGAAATACCTCGCAGCGGAAAATGAATCGTCAAAAATTTTTTTACGTTGTTTCGAACTCATCATCGAGAACTCAATCTGAGTACGGAGAGAGAACACTTGTTCACAATCCAAGGACGACGTCAGAATCACGGCAAGCTCTTGCTGTTCATCGGACAACACACATGAAAAAGCCATCCCCAACATGCTTGGCTCCTATAATAACTGCACTAATGTATAGTTACTTCAACTACATATGTAGTTAATGCACACGTGACAATGGGCCCAATATGGACGTATGTCCAACAAATCCATTACAAGAAGACATTGAAAGAGAAAAGGCCTCACATATCTCGATTAATCTCTGTTCAAATGGAGAAAACAAGAGTAATAAGAGCAAATTAGATATTTATATAGAGGTAGACTTTTGACCAAAATACCAATAAACCTTCATTTTAAAAATCCGATTGTTACATGCCACGTCCAATGATCGCTAACAGCTTTACATGTATAAATTTTGTCACTAGAACGACCCCTCGTAGAACCAGTTTTTTCAATCATTTGCATACCAGCGTCCTCAGAGATGAAGCAAACATTTTTACATATGAATTTACAATTTCCATATACAACACTGGAAATATAGGGACGGTATTACATAGTCCCATATCTATACACTTAAAAGAACTTCCATCACCATCGATAATGGCAAATAGACACAAGAAACGACCAAGAAAGCCATCCAAATAAGAACACACAACGCTTGACTTTGCAGCATGGGCAGCCTGCAGCGAATTCTACGGACTTTCCTCTGTTAGCAGGAGATCCCGGGAGCTGGGGGCAAATCAGCATATTGGGGGCAAATCAGCATATTTAGATGAACACATAAACGCAGTGCCCGGTTTGCAATTTTAATCAAGCCCTGTAACAACACAGTTGAGTCCAAGTCCCCGGAGCCAGGAATGCAGAATTTTTTTTTACAGCCCCTACAATATGTGGAAAATCGCACAGCAGCTTCACACAGCCCTGCAAAATGCACAACACGGTTTGCCTTTGTACTCCAATTCAAGATGCTTCATTAATTTTTAGGAAGAGAAAGATTAAACTAAGAAATGGCAGAATTACAGCAACTTAGCAAGATGCTTGGGTATGATATTGAAGCAGAAAATGATGGATGGTGATGTATATGGTGAAAGTGTAATTGTTTCGCTATAAATAAAACTGGGTGGCTGTGCACCTAAACAGTTCTTTTTCTTCTAAAGAAAAGGTAAAAATCAGTTGCGACCATTTGAAACAAACCACAGATTTATCTGGATTAATTATACAGTGAAAACTGATACCACATGAAATTCTTTCAACTACTCCAAGATATCATTAATATCTTTTCATGGCATTCAACACATTAATAGGAATTCAAACTCCAAAGAAGACGCCTATAAAATTGTTACTGGAGGCCTGGTACAATCTGGAATACTACAAAATTTGAAAAAGTTACAAGGCAATGAACTATAACAAAAGTTAAGATCATTCTTTTAATATTTGAATGTGTGATCTCTATGCATTTTGGATTTTTATCTCTGATATTTTAAAATATTTTAAAATATGAAGTGTTAAGCATTTTCATCATTCTGGCATCGACCTATTTTTGCACAAGAGCACCCCCACAGTATTGTCACTGAAATGGAGTTTAAGCACCAAGTTTGGTATGAATTAGTGTGGTTCCACTGTGCCCTACCATAATATTGAATCATGGAGAAAGGAGAAGAAAGCATTGGCTAGTGATCGTGAGGTCTCCTAGTATTTCTTTTGAGAGATCTAGTACACAACCTCTCCTTTAATGCATTATGTATACATTATCAGTCTTAACATCCAGAAGTGTCCTCTCTCTGGCTCAACTATTATATTAGAACCTTTTATTTCCATAGTCCGCTGTTATTTCCCATGGAATGTCTTATTCTTGCATTATTCAATGGTGAAATGACCACACACATTTATTTAAGGCAAAATGATCACAAACGTGACCAAGACAAATTAAAGAAACACTAGGACAGAATGTTGTAAAGGTTGTAACAAAAAGAAAATAACTACACCATGAAAGGATCTCTTGGAGGTTTGTGGAGGCACAGGAAGTATATGCCAAAAACATAGTTCAAATGATGATATGCCTCCCAGCATTCCCTAATTTAAATAGGCAGACACCCTTCAGCTTTCAAGGAAACATATAATATACCAATTTCTCTTATTAAACATTATAGGAATCCATAAAGCGCTATAAATTTGACATACAAGATAATTCCAGTATGTAGAAACAAGGGCCATGTCAGTTAGTAAATGATTGTAAGAGTCAAGTACCAGGAGCATCATCCTAAGAGAGCCTAACTGCCATTGCCTGAAGAAGGGCCCGCTTCTGTGAGGCCGTTATGACACGGTTTGTCTCAGCATTTTCAAGGACGTCAGCTATGATGGCAGCAGCATGACCAAGAGGCTCTTCTGCTGCTCTTTTCAACATGAAAGCCTAAAGATTCATGATCACAAATAACACTCAGTAATGAAAATAAATATAAGAGGTGTGCGGGGTTGTTAGATATAGTGATCCAAATGGAACCTGGCCATGAAGAGATATAGTCAATGTGCATGGCTGCTGAAACCATGGCTCGCCATCTACTTGAACAGGGAACGGAACAAAGAACTGAATTTTAATCAGTTGGCCTTGTGCTAGTCTACGTGCGCGAGAAAGTCCAACCTGTGCAGTCATGCAATAAAACAAATAAACAAATACAAGTCCAAACTGAATGAATGGTTTTTTTTAAACTACCTGAATGATGGTTATTAGAGTTGAACAACAAATTTATATCCATTTAGGCACAAAATCAGGTAATAAACTTCTAAAAAAAATTGAGGCTTTCACCTGAAGCTTCCCTAGGTGCCACATCCCACTGATGCTAACAACTTCTAACATCTTGTCATGCATTGACTGGGGATCGAAATTGTCATTGCTATCTTCATCGTTTTGCCAGAGATCAACACCTCCCATGTAACTTCCGATGTTGGCAACAAGTACACCTTCTGCATCCTGCAAAAGCAATCATATCCTGGAGATCTATTATGAATTGATACAAAGCTTCAAATACAGAATTTAAATGGATTAAAGCTGAAATATGTTAGTTTACTTGAATGGAAAAATAGAGTGGACGTCCCTCTCAAAGAAAAATATAGTGGATGCATCCTGTCTTCTATTTATAAAAAGTACATATGTTCATGTGAATAACATAAGATACCAGCAACTAACAAAAGAAGAAAGACAAAACAAGAGAAGGCAGGCGCAATCCTACACATGTATATAAGTTATATTAAATTTGTGCCAACAGGCTCATGATAGATCAACATAACTTAATGCATAAACCTATTTGCAGATGGCATGATTCATACCTCGGGAACTTCGATCTCCACTCCATCGACCTCTAGTCTGATCTGCCAAGGTAAATCCGCAAATGTCCTATCCATAATGCTCTTTGCACCTTCTCTTGCATAAAGCACCTTATTGAAGAACTGCACAACAGAAGAATGAGTTCTAAATAACAATTATAATTAATATCATATATTATTTAGAAAAACAATTATATGGTAAATGGCATGTTCCCTATTTGTCCAGACTCCAGTTATTAGAAGACAAAACAGGGAAGAAACTACGATAGAAATTGAAGGGGTCAAACATTCGTGAAACTTTAGAAAATTCTATTCACGAAGTTCACATTCTATTAACATCTCTCACCTTATTATTCAAAAAATGATAAACCTAAAAGCTGTTAAAATATGATAATTAAAATTATGAATATTCAATAAATTGATACCATGTCGGAAATAATATTTTGGTATGCCTTACTTTCCTTATTAAAAATATTTGTTCTTCTTTTCTTTTCCATACTTTAATTTATCATGTTAAAAACTTTGAGAAATCAATAAACAAATATAACATTCTAAAAAAGACAAATATAAAGGTCTTCCTTTTCAATTTTTTGAGCCATACAAAAATGGACTTCATCAAGCAGCAAATGACCAAAAAACCAACAAGTACTTTAATTGCCTTCTTTCTTGTTTGCTCTTCAGTTTTCGCATACTGATGATCACTAATAGTTTGCAACATGCACCACGAAAACATGAGTAAAGTATGGTTTAGCTGTCACAACAAGTGGCGAAAGGAACATTCTGAAACAACCAACTTAGAAAATAGATAAAGGAAGCAAGCAAGCAACCTGGCTGTAGAATTTTTCAGGATTCTCTTCACGAAGATTATGAATATCTAATGCAACCTTTGCATCACAACCTACTCCTGAAAGAACATAAAAATGAGATCTTCAAACACCCAAGGTGACTGCAAGAAACTTACATGACATACCTAGATAATTGTTCATGTATTTGGGAGGATGGACAACCTTGGATTGCAAATCTTCTATTTCGACCTTCCACCGATCTAGAATAGTGACTGCAGCATGTTCAATGTGATGCAAAATTGTGCACAGACCTCCTTGCCTCTCAATAGAACCAAGACCCCCTCCCCAGGACAAAACTCTAGCAAGGTCATTTCCTGTACCCGCTGGAAGAATTGCAACTGGTGGAGGAGAATCATACCCTACTTTGTCTATTGCATCAAGAACCCAACCAACTGTACCATCACCACCACAAACAAGAACCCTGAAATGAGGTACTTTTCTGAACAAGAACAGTCCTGCCTCAGGTCCCTGTGTTGAACTCAATTCAAAGACCTGAGTAGCAATTACTAGGTGAATAGTAAATAGTTGTAATATCCACAGTTAAAAAATAAAGATACTAAGAATCCCATTTTAACATTTACACAGAAAATTAATAAACAGCAGTTTCTTTGCTTTTTTTTTTTTTTTTGAGGAAAAGTTTCTTTGCATTTGGTAGACAACAGCTGCAGTTTAAGGTAAGATGGTTGGTTGTCTACCATAACTACAAAGAAGAGCCAAAGAAATTGTCTAAGTAATGCCGAAAAGAACAATAAGTTGTCCAACTAAAATAAGATAAACTTCATACAAAAATAATATGAAGTTGATTAGCAATAAATTCCTTCCATAACAGATCATTAGTGCTTTATTCCACTGCATTAATTGTTGGAACGTTTTCGGCCAAACCATCAAGAGTCAGACAATAGAACAGCACCAATAACAACAAGCATACTTTTTCCCTCAAATAAAAAAAATAAGACTATACTTTTGCTTTCAGTTTTCTTACACTACAGCTTTTTGTGGGTTACATTTTTACACTACATAATATATAGTTGGATGACTAGCCACTCCTAGTCCTATCCTTTTGCCCCTAAAAAACAAGGCGAATCTAACATCAAAAGTAGTTCTAGAAAAGTAAATTGAATATCTGTATATTAAGAGATTTCCCTCAAAAAGGGTATACTAAGATATCACTGTTCAAGTACACGCTGATAAGAAAACATTGTATGTCAAAACGTGGGAACAACAACAACAACAAAGCCTTATCCCACTAGGTGGGGTTGGCTACATGAATCATACGACGCCATTCTGCAATATATTCATTGATCCATGTTCATAAGATTCGACAGGGTTTTACGCTGGCTGTCGGAGCCTAACACAACCCTCCTCCTTTATCCGGGCTTGGGACCGGCTAAAACATAGGCGGAAGTAGTTCTAAAAGTAAATTGAATATCTATATATTAAGAGATTTCCCTCAAAAAGGGTATACTAAGATATCACTGTTCAAGTACACGCTGATAAGAAAACATTGTATGTCAAAACGTGGGAAATAGGGATAAATTTAGAAGAGAACTAAAAAGAAATGAATTGTAGGGCAACAGCTAGAAAATGAAAACAACAGTGCACAGCAACAGATTTGAAAGACCACAAACATTGCTCTCATACTATTGAATGTTTATTCTTTTCAGGAAAAAAAATATGGAATATTTACTGAGGATGCCATTCTAAGAAGAATAAATCACAGGAACAAATAAAATCTATAATAAAAATGCAAATATCCAATTTAAATCTTCATGTTAAGCCAAAAGATTTATTAACAATAATTTATAAGAAAGCATGTACGTGTATCCACTTCAAATATAGAATTTAAGATAATTAGATGCCAATCATACCAAATAAACAGAGATTAATCTCATAGCAAATATATTTCCATGAGCATAAAGATGAAAAATAACCTGTATTGGGTTGAGAAGAATGTGCAGACGGTGTCTTAGGGAGTCACCACACTGTGCACCACTTTTCTTGTTGATGAAAACTAGTAGCGGTCTGGCATCAGGAGGCAAATCAACAAATTCATACTTCTCCTTAGGCCCTGACAAAGTAGTACTTTGTCCCTGTTTCCCCTTATGGTCTTTTTCACTATTCTGGTGGTGAATCCCGTCTTCAGTTAATCCATTACAATGTTCACCGTTACCACAACACTTAGGCGTAGAGTAAGCATCTGTTATGCTATCCTTAGATGAGTCATTGTAACTATTACTATCAGCAGATTCAGTAGGCGACTTGTTATCATGTTTTTTCTTCTTGTTTTGACTCCTAATATGTCCACGAACAGTTGATGCCAATTCATTAGCACCATGAGTTATAGAGGTTAAAAAGCTACCTTTTTCAGTATGGTTTAAGACCTGATCCTTTACATAAAGAGGCGACAACATGAGGCGCTTAAATGGTCCTAGGTCACATATGTCACCTGTTTCATTAGCCATGTTTATGTGACAATCAACGTGCACTAGTCGTTGACACCACATACAGCTCCAGATTGGGGAGCCAAGGAAAGAACCACCACAAGGCTCTTCACAGTAACTACAACAGGGAGTTTCTTCAGTTCGATCTGTAACTTCAGTCCACTGCACCGTCCACTGGTGGATTACATGCTTATGGCCAAACATGGAGACACATTTGCAGTCTTTATGTGCATTAGGAGAACAAGAGAAGTGTGCACCAGCACCACAAACATCACACCGGTGTATTGGATTATCTGCAGTCATAATCTGTCCGAGAGGTTGCGGCGGTAAGAAAGCCTCCAAGCAAACACAACATTTAAGACCTTTGATATGAGAGGCAGATTCTACGCTCCAAACATGATCAGCTGTAGGGACTTTGTACCTTCTCCGTCTCCTCTTCCTTGACCTGGCTATCGTCTTCATCCAGCTTAGACTGATACTTCGCCTCCATATGGATAAGACATACACCAACATCAGAATCCCAATTATGGCAGCTGTTAAATATGCCACAATCATACTCGACAACTCTGCCATATTAGATGAGCTATTGGTCCACTGAGAAATTAATATTTGAAGTTTCTCTTTGAGTTTCTCCATTTGCTGTCAGCTCGATAACATTAAGGTTCTCCTTCATAAAATACAAAGAAAAGAAGATAAGGGTTTGTACAGTATTCTTCAAATGTTCTATCAGTTTAGTTGTCCAACCTTAACTTCATAATTAAAGAAAACTAATAACAAGAGGCACTGAAGCATCAGAAATCTTTTTTTAGGGCACGGATCAGAAATCTGGATAACAGATTGCATAGCATACCTCTAAACCATAACAGAAACGTATGTTAGAACAGAACTAAAACGGATTCTCAGCAATTAGTAAAACGGGTGCCATATCTGTACTGAAGCTGTGACTTGCAAGTAGTTAAATTGTTGGATTTCTGATAACGGAGGCTACCATGTATGCTTCTACTCCCTTCTCTGAGATGAAGCACACAGCATCCCAAGCCAGCAGCATAAATGAACAATTCAACGAACAAAGAAAGAACAAACATGATAAAAAACAGAAATAGTAATACGAAATGATATAATATGACATAAAGTATACCATAAAATAGAATAATCATATGAATGCCAAACACTTTAAAGTTCGCATCCTTATAGTAATAAAGCAAGCTAAGAATAATCTTTGACAACTATAACCCGTCATCTATCTCCTTGAAATAGAGCATCAAAATAAGATACTAACCTACTGAAATTAATATACCTTCACAGATCCAACAACGGACATCATAAGGCACCATAAGACAACTATTATGTCATCACATATAAATTTTGTTTCATCAGTAAACAAGAACTTCCTACTAAGTAGCCTAACAAGTCACCCAGCTGCTTAACTTCAAAATTTGAACTACACTCGTGATTTAAGCACCAAGGCTTCTGCTATTTTCCTGAACGCTTCAGCTCGGAAGCTGGAATATCAAGTCACAGGTGATGACTTAACAAATTGTATCCAAAATAAGTTCGTACAAATTTATCGAATCCTAAGAACAAAGAAAAATGTTCTTATCGGAATAGAAAACCCAAAAAAAAAACGAAAAGAAGAAACATATACTTTGGCGTCGACATCGCATACATAGGCCACGATAACAAAAAGAAAAGCCTATACGAGTTATCAATCTAAAGCGTATACGTTCTCTGCACCCTTTTATCACAATCTAATGCTTCGGAAAATAGCAACAAAGAAGGGAAAGATCTACAAACTGTACAACTCATCGAAACTAGAGGAAAAAAAGACGATTTTTTACATGATGAGTTATTTGTTTTCCTTGGCGATTCGTACTCCGGAAAAGCCCAAAAAAAACATCCAAACATAGAGAAAGAAACAGTTCGATCGATCGTCTTACGCAAACTACGGATAAAATCATCCGGGTGACGGAAAATTTCTTCCGAAATCCACCGTCAAATCCCCAGGCTCCGCTTGGGTTCTCACAGTCTCCGGCATCTCTTCGTTTCTTTCCCCCCTTTCTCTTCTTTCTCCGCTTGATCTCCGAGCTCCCAGACGTTGCTCCCCCGAGAAAGTACGAAAAGTTTTGACGAGATCTCGACGGTTGGCTTTTCGATCGAAGGTCGATATCGGGTCTCTTCTTCCCGGGGCCCGCAGCGTGTGGGAATCTGGTTCTCTTTTGTGTAGTGCCTGAATCTTTTTTGTTTTCTTTAATTATAAAATAAATAAATGAAAACACAATTTATGAATAAAAAGGTATTAAAGTTAAAAAGAATTCTTTTTTTTAATTCATGAGCAGAAGAATGAGCCACCGCGCTCTATTAAATAAAAAAAAACTTGCATACATCTCGTGGAGGTGTTTGCTTGTTCCACAATCAAACATAGTAAGAAATAAAATTGTTTTATCAAACATCATTGCTTAAGATGAGAAAAAGAAAGTAACAAATTTTCTACTAAGGCACTATTTGACATGTAAAAAAAATAGAGTATTTAGTAGCGGATAACATTTTGTTAGAGACAAAACGTTATTATAAACGTTTGGTAAATATTTTTTTGAATAGCGTTTAGAGATTTGAGCACAAAACGCTATAAGCTACTTCTACTAACTTATAGAGTATAGATGTAGCGTTTTCATATTTTATTCCTATTATACTCTTATTTTTAAAATAAAAATAATTTAATTATTAAACATCATATTTTATTTTTTTTTTATATATCACATCTTTAATTTTACTTATAATCCAAATAAGATTTTTTATTTTGAAGTAATCAATATTTTTATATTAAAATAATATTTTAAATATAAATATTCAGAATAAAATATTTTAAATTAAATTTTATGAATATGATGCATATAAAAATGATCACAAATTATATCTTATGTCTATTTTTATCATTTTGTACAATATGCTAATTTAACCGCTATGTTTACCAAATAGTTTTTATTCAATTTATAAATAAATCGCTATCCGCTATTTGTTAATAGTTAACCGCTACACTCTAGTCAAAATGTTATCCTCTAGTCGAACCACTATCCTCTAATAAAATCGCTAGCTTTGTCAAACAGAGCCTAAGAATAATTTGTTTTTATTCTCTTATCAAACACCTCCATTAATATAATGTGAACAGTAAATGATATCTTATTAAGAATATTGATTTTTATTATTAAGATTTTATAGTATCCTTGTAACGCCTCCAAAACGCACCCCACCGTATGATAGAATGTGCCTTGAGGACGCTATGGATCATACATACGTGAAGATCATATTAATCAAAAGAAGATTTCAACTGGTCAACTAAAAATAATATCTTTCATGGAAGAGTGACGTCATGAAGCGATAATAAAGAGGAACAACATCTGTCATGAAGTATGTGAAAGACTAATGATAGTCAAAAAATCTCATCTAATATAGTATCCTAATAATAAGAAAGGAGAACTAAGACTTAAATGAAAAGACTCAGTACATCCATGTGGTGCCACCACGAGCTCGATTTATCATCATTAATCATTTTCATTGTTATGATCTGATCCTGAACATATGAAAATGCAAGGAAGATAAAATCTCCCTATGAGTTTTGCAACTCATGTAAATAAAGTAAAGACATCATAAAATAATGATACTAAACAAGAAGGTAAATCATATGAACATCATCATCGTCATATAAGGAATAAAGATATAATAATAAGATATTCATAAATCAAAGTGTCATCTTCTTGATGTCATAGGATCAAGGTAGATCATAATATAAAGACAAGTATTGATCATCATTATCATGAGGTCATCATCATATAAAGGATCATGAAAATCATTATTAAGTGTAGAAATAGATAATCATGAAGTGAATCATCTTTCTTAAAGCATATTAGTGTAATATAAATCATAAGAAAATCATAATAAGAGGGGCAAGAGCCAATAATGATCATAAGAAAATTTCATAGTTAATATGCTTTCATCTTCTTCATCATCTTATTATTTATCTTTGATTTATCATGAGGTATGTTTCAATCCATAGGGAAGGAATGCCTCAACCCAACATCATCATCATCATCATATCTAACAAAGGCAGCCCCATAACTAATTAGACTCGATACATAACTGACCGTCACGAATCTATCATCATAAGGGCTCTCTATTTAATATTTTTCATCTTTTTATCTTACGACTTTTAATTAATCTTTATTCGGACATAAAGAATTCAAATTAACTCATCATATGAAAAGATCAAAAGGATCATGAGATTATAATAATCAAGCATCCTGATTTAACATCACCATCATAACAGTACGAAACCAATTTAGGGCTACATGACATGGAGAGTAATTGGAGTGCACGAACATCATAATCATCATCATACGTTAGATCATGATTAATGAACATGAATCATTGTATCATAGAAATGATTTGATCTAAATTGAATCATCATAAGAGAAATCATATAATCATAGGGTCATGTTGGACATCATCATTAAAATCATATACAACATTATATTTACGCCCATATTGTACATGGAGAGGTATAATCATGGTAAACATCATCATAGAGTATATCAATCTTAAGGACATAAATTAGGAGCCAATAGATTTAAAAAGCATCATTACAGAGTCGGGACCTGAGCCGGGTATTGGCAGAACCCGAGCCGAGTACGTAAAATATTTTCTTAGTGAAAATCAATGGGAACCCAGGCCGAGTATTGGCAGAACTCAAGTCGAGTACGTAAATCATTTTCTTGGTGAAAATCAATGGGAAATCGGACCGGGTATTGGCAGAACCCGAGCCGAGTACGTAAATCATTTTCTTAGTGAAAATCAATGGGAACTTGAGCCGAAGGAGTCATACCCAGGCCGAGTTGAAATGACATCTTCAGGAAATACTCAAAAGCAAATCCGGGTGAGTCAGACATTTTTGGGTCGGACGAAAGTCGCGCCCGACGTGGCTTCGGTGTGGTTGGCATACAGGTTGAGTTCTCATCAATCCGGATTGGATTCATCCTAAAGCTGAGCTTCCGAGCTCTAGCCGTGGGGGATCCAGGCTGAGTTCAAATGAACTCGATTCGGACAAGCTTCAACCTAGGTCGAGTTGTAGCGAACCTGAGTCGGGTTCGATTATGCGACAAAAAAGTGTTGTCGCATAGTGGTCGGTTCGATCAATTTTTCGATGATTGCCAATGATAGGCATCGTCATAAAGCATTTAACTATGATTAGGGATTATCCAGAATTGTTAACAATATCCTTCAAATATAAAATCAAGATTCTATGATGAACTCACCCCTCCACTTCTATACCCACGGCTCGTTCCTACCGGTGGGGAAGGAGGATATGGTTTCATTTTGCGTACTAACTTCGAAAATTTCATTTTTGCATGTGTTGATGGGTACTCCTCAGATTCAGTGTTGTAGATGGAGACTTGGGCAATGTTGCGGGGACTTTTGGTTTGTGCCTGGCCCTCGCTCATATCAAGATTTGCTCGGACTCAGACTCATTGATGTGGATCGACACACGCGTGTGTTGCTACCTTGGACGCTTCGTGACATATGTTGGCAGACATTTGGAATACTCTACGCTTGTTATTCCCAATTATTGTTGTATTCCATCCTACAACATATAACATTTATATAGTTCTAATTATTTGATAATTTAATAATTATTTATTCAATTTGAAGTGTTAAAAAAATATTGTCTTATTATATAATACATTGATATAATATTTTGGTAAATTGATATTTATTTGGTTAAATTATTATTTAACTTTGTTAATTATCTTAATTTTTATTTTTTTAATATTTTTTACTGGTTCCATTCTTGGTATCATTTTTTATTTTTTTGGACCCGGTACTAGTACCGGGTCCAAAAAATTTGAACTCGACAAAAATTGGGTTGAGACCGAGTCAAGGTGGACCCGAACCCAAACCCGAGTTTGCTCAGGCCCACAAACAAGGGTAAAAAATTTCCTTCCCCTTCTCATCTTTACCTTCCTTTCACCTGAATCCAAATATAGGCATAAAGTAAACAATCTACTATGAAAAACTCCCAAGAGTATTTATCCTTGCAAGGTAGTCCTTGCTTATTCACACGGGATTCCACATGCCCCATGCTACTCGGATCCGAGCATAAGCTAGTGATGCTTTCGGCAATTGGACTTTCGCCATCTAGGGCAAAATAAAATATGTGAAAAAATAGATGAAAAAATTAATATGAACCTGAAAATGCCATAATTGTAGTCGGTGATAGTAGAATGTTCTGGCAAAGTTAGATAATTAAGATAATATTATGGATCTCAGATATAAGAAAATTGAATATAATTAAGAATATTTGCGTTTTACAATTGATATAATTACAAGATTGAGTTGAATTATATCCAACTTCTCAACGAGTTACAAATTGAGGGCACGAAGAGTTGACATAACTTGGGCCAAATAAATAATGATTTAACCATATTTATTTGAAATTTTTGGGAATAATTATATATGGAACAGAGATTTGTAAAAGGAATTGACTTGGTTATTTCAAGAGACTAATTACCTTACTTGTAGGCTAATTTAGGACATTTTCTTTCACCCCAAATTCTACTATCTAGGGTCTATAAATACTGGTATTTGTAATTATTTTAGACAAATTTTAATCTATTGAAATTTGACTTAATTGTTTTTAAGTGAACTCATGCAACTCGTTCTTCAATATTTTTTGTTGTTAATTGCAAGGTTGGTAATCTTGTGATTAAATCCATCTCTTTATAATATCGATTGCTTGATTCATTGGTAATCTTGAGACTGATATTCCGTTGTTCAAAATTCATTTGATCTCATTTCTCTTGATTATATATTATTCCAATTACTCAAGGCATTGTTCTTGATTCGATTCAATTTTCTAATTATCTTCCATTCTTTTAATTTCCAAAACAAAGCCACAAACATTATGGGAAAAGGTCTCATTTTTCCTACTCTTGAAACTCTAGCGTCTTCCTTATTTGCCCTTATCTCTATTTTTTTCTTCCTTATCATTCATATCAAATTCTGGTTTGATAGTTCCTATCAAGATTTGTTGAGTATCTTAGAAAAAAATCCAAAAATAGAGCAAAAATAGTGAAAAAAGGATAGTGTAAGAAAGGAGGAAAGGTAAGAATAGAAAAAATTATGGAAAAAATCAAAAGAAATTGGAAAAAAACTGAAAAAAAGGATTCAAAAGGAAGAGGAAAGAAAGAAAAAAAAGGAAAGATTATTTATGGTGAAAAGTGCAAAAGAAATTTTTTAGAATAGAATCATTTAACTCAAGGAATTGGTGAACTTTGATTCCATTCCAATTCTAAGTCTTTAATATCTATCCTTATTTGACAACTTTTTTTATTTTAAGTATTATTTTGATCTTGCAATCATATTTATAAATTATATTGATTTAATTGATCATTGCCTTGTGTTGACATGCATTAGCTCTCTTGGAACTTGATCGAGGGTTTAAGATAGGAAAAAAGGCTGAGTGGTGAGTATAATTTAAGAAAAAAGCCAAATTAGAGTTGAGGTAAAATATGAGTGTCATCACTATGTGTCACCATGTGAGGTAGTAAGGTTGCTTTTATCATTAACTTTTGTTGTAGAAATCTCTTATAATATCAACAGGAAATGACAAAGAGCTTAATTTTAGAAATGATGAAATTGATCAGACAATAATGATGCAAGTCATGACACAATACTTTCAACGTTTTGAAAATATGACTACTGAACTTTACGATCAAGTAGATGTGCAGAAGGATCAAATTACATAACTACAACAAGTTATACAACTAAATCAAGAAGAGATTACCAAAGATATCATGCTATTGATGATGAAGAGATAGAAGAAGATGATGAAGCCTTAGTTATAAATTGGAGAAGGTATAAACATGTTCATATTTGATGAAGAAGAGATGAACGAGAAAATCTTTTCTATGTGCATTGTTGTGTTATGGACAAAACTTGTGAATTGATTATCAATAGTGAAATTTGTGTCGATCTCGCCAGCTATTACATGGTAGAGAAGCTGGGACTACATATAAGCTACAATGGATAAACAATGGAAGAGAATTCAAAGTGACCAAACAAATATTTGTGTCGTTTAAAATTGAAAGATTCACTAATGAAGTATTACATGATGTGATTTCAATGCATATTTGTCATATCCTTTTGGGGCGACCATGACTATGAGATGGATGTGTGACACATGATAGTGCTACCAACCGTTATAAACGTCGCAAAGATGAAAAAAAATATACTTTAACACCATTGTCACCTCAAGAAGCATTCGAAGAGTAATTTCAACTTAAAGAGCGTGTAACAATTTACAACATTGAGAGTAAAAGTTTAGTTGCACAATTTCAGCTAAAGAAATATAGATTTGATTATCATACTGCAATTTAAAAAAATTCTGAGGATTTTGAGGAAGAGAAAAATGAAAAAAATGAATGCTACAACTTGAGTATTGAAAACGAGAACCACAAAAATTTTAAGTATTCAGGAAAGGTTACTTTTGAAATGCATTGAAAGGAAACATTTATTTGTTGAGTGTTGTGAGAATGAAAAGAGATTAGATCTTAAGTGTTTAAAAAACCACCTTCAGAGAGATATGAACAAAAAGATTTGTGTATTGAGAAAAAAGGAAGAGAATTCGATAATTTTTCTCCTGATCCTAAGAATCTCTTATCTTTTGATTCTGATATTTCCTTCGAGATATGTAAGAGTGAAGTACATAAAGTTACAAATTCTATCTTGCAAGGATATGAAAGATGTTGCATTGAGGGTATGATAGGATGTTTGAGAAGTCCATCTCTTAACTTTGAAATTTTATATTTGTTTAACGTGACTAATTTGCAGGGTTTAGTTGACACTAGTTTTGAATGTCCAAAGATTAAATCTTGATTCTCTATTTCACTTTCTTATTCATTGAGTTCTGAATCACTTTATATGTTGAAATTTTGGAGTAAATATTTTCTAGTCTTGAACACTTTTGATTGGTTGATTATGATTTTCTATTGAGCCTAGAATCATATTCATTTCTTTAAATCCATTTCATACTTTCTTAAGATCATTTCTATTGATGATGGTTGCAATCTTTCATATAATTTTCACATCATAATTGAAAATTCGTAGCATTTGCATTAGTTGAACTTTTGTGCATTTTTCATCGAAGATTTGAGATTAATTTCGTTTGAGATATTTTGATTAATATCAGTCATTTGCATGGTAATTTTGGTAATATTTTGGGTTGTTGCAAGGACTTGGATGATTCCTTTGCTAAGCCAAGTTGTTTGTTGCGTTAAGGATCCTATGATATTTCACTTGTAGATGATAAAGATCCATTTTATTTTGAGGAAAAAAATTCTTATTTTGGAAATACTTGACAATCTCCTTGTTGGAACTACTGCTATTATCCTGTCACTAAGAAAAACAAAATTCAAGGGATTGGGTTTTGGATTAAATTAATAACCCCTTTCCCACATTTTCTCTTTTCTCCCTACACCTAGGTGACTTTTTCCTTGTGGTTCTCCCCTTGCACCAACTTGCAGGAACGAAGTAGTTGAATGAGGACAAGAACTAGAGTATGCTGGAGGAAGAAGGAACTATGAAGGTTGAGATCCATGACCGTTATCAGATATTTTATTCTCCATTTTCTTTTCTTATCAGTGCTATTATGCACTGCTTTCTCCTCTTTTTCATCATGCCACTAGGAGTACGAGCCAATCCCTATGTTGTTGGACCATCTGGAACACCGGAGAAGAGGAGAGAGGAAGGAGGATGTGAGAAGAGGCGAGACAATAGCAATAACTAAGACTTTCCAGCTACAATAAGGTAGGAGAGCATGTCTGGATCACCCTTGGATGTTTAAATTAATTTTAGACAGCATGCCAAGAGTGAAATCAACTCTATTTTTTTAACGATCTAATATTGGCCAGACTCAAATCTATTGGGTTGGGTGCTACTCCTCTTACATAATGCATAATCACTATCATAGTGCTCTCATGAACTTCACAGAAAAAACATTGATATAAATCCCCGCTGATATGATGTTCATGAGCATTGACTTGACGTCTTCAGTCTTATTATTATTTTGGGTTCAATACTCTTGACATTAGGCTGTAGTGCATTGTCATGGTTAAACTGATCTGATTTAGTGTTGAAGAGGTGAGGATTATGATAGGTTAATTATGTCCTTACTTTTACATTATTACTGTTTGTTCTTATTTATGAATGTCTGGAGTGCCCATATGTTGGCCTCTTTTATGTAATACATGAATAACCTATGTGATACTTGCTATGACTCATGCTGGAAGTATGAACTATGTGATCCTTGCTGGAATCATGAGTATTTATGTGATGTCCATAAATTTAAATAATATAACATTAACCACCCGGAGGTCTGCCAAAGACAAGACTTCAATGTTAAGAGTTTAATTATTAGAATGTTGTGATGTGACTTAGATATGAATGGTATTTTACTTGATTGATTGCATGTCCTTACTGCCATGATTGACTCTAAATTAAACTTAAATGGTGTAAACCTTGAGGATTATCTTATGACCATATGTTGTTCAGATTTGTATGTATGAGTCATGCTACTCTGATCGTTGGTGTTTACATGTCTGGATGTTCGCTCCTCACTAGACGTCTCAAACTCTCCCATCACTAGATTTTTTATTTTTATACTATGATCAAAGTGCAATTAATCCCAATTGATTTTATCTCCATTGCATCGATTAGAATATGACTCTTCTTGTTTCACATTGCATAGGTATGAATCAAAGTCCCCATCGGGCAAAGACGAAAATTTAACTAATTAAAGATAAAAGCTAGAGTGCCCATGATACAGATTGTTGGGAGCTCATTGCATAGCATTATTCATCGCATAGTTGGGGCATAACTTTAGACATGTCCCCGTTGTACGAGTGCTCCCCATTGTGTAACAAAATAGTATACCTCCCCTATCATGATGATGACTTTTTGCCATGGTGTGCAAAAACCATTCATGAATTACATGGTCTTATTGCAACAAAAATGTTAACTAGTGAGTGACATTACATAGAAATATCAGTGATTCAAAAGTTGAATGTACTTAGAGCATTGGAACAAAGTATTGAAGTAAAAAGTAATGAAACCAGAGCATTGTATCGATTTGTCAGTGACCATGATTTAATACTATATTATTATACAACAACTTGCCAAAGAATCCAAAATACCTCTATATCTCTCTCTCTCTCTCTCTCATTGTTGTGAACTTTAACGTTAATCTCTCTCATTTACAACCGGACTATAGCATTTATTTACATATTTATCATTGACTCATAATGAATATTTTATCAGTGACTAAACTCATATTATATTGATCTCTCATCTGATTATTCCATATATTATTATTATTATTTCGTTACTGCTTGACTCGTTGATATTAATCATTCCTATTGATTTATTTAGAGCTCAATATTATTTCAAGATTTTCCTTCATCCTTATCTAATGTTGATTTGATTATCCATTGGTTTATTATTCTTCGGTCATGAAGCTCATGAGACATCGTTTGTCCTGCATTGATCCTGCAGGTAAACAAGTTATGGAAGGATGAGCCAAAGTGACATATATTTCTATAATGATAATGTTCTCGTGTTTGGTCCTTGGTTATTTTCATTACATCACAATGTCATTCATTTCTTTGAATGAACTCGAGTATTGTAATAAAGTCATAAGGCTCTTTACCTTTCGCACTTGGTATTATTTATATCAAAACCCTATTAAACTTTCTCTTTCATTAGATGTTTTATTTAAGTCTTCCGCATTTATCTTATCTAGTCAAGAAATTTGTCAAGGTCAAGTTAGTGATCAATATCATTGTATAGTCAATAGCGTTCCCAAGTTGGATTCTTACCACGTAGTAGGGTTCGATTTGTGGGCGTTACACAAACATACCAACCCACCCTACAATGATAGTCGGGGGCACCTTCAATTTTAACACCTGCTAATAAGGCAAAACCAAGTACAGGAGCCTAATTAATATCATGAAACTCTCTTTCCACCTAGCACTTTCCCAAAAGGGTCAGTTGGAAACTTGTAAAGCATGTCAAATTACTTAGCATTTGGCTCTAAACCTTACAAACAAGGAGAGAGAGATAGAGAAAAGGCCATTGGACAGGAGAAGAAACACTAGCAAGGAAAGGAGGGAGAAAGAAGTACTTAGAATGATGAAACAATTATTTGTATGATTGGGTAGACGGAAATGGAACAACATGTGTTTGTTTCTTATGTGATGATATTTGAGATAATTATGTAATGCACTTGAATTGTCAATGTTTTTCTCGATCTTGAAACTTAAGTTGACTGAACGTCTGGATTGTGCTCGATTATGCTTGAAATGCAACTTAATTTAAGTTCTAATGAGATTCTAAATGCCTTGTGACATTAAATCAAGAAGAATCACAATTTTGACTTTTGGTTCAAGTAATTATTGTAGCATGCAAAGATGGGGCCATAATGCAAAGTCTTAGCCGTAGCAAGTGGTATGGGACCATAACAACGTGCATTATGAAAAAAAATATCACATTATATTTCTCCATAAAAATGAAAAAATATTACTATAACAATAATCATTAAATTTCTATTTTGGACTTGTTTGTAAAGAAATACTTGTTTATTTAATTGGATATTATATTTAAATTATTGGGGCACTCTCCATGGACTATAGTAGATTGATCAACCTACTATTAATGTTACTATTTATAAAAAATGATAGATCGATCTATCATTATATGTACTCATTTATTAGGATGAAGGATACTCATTTTTCATTTATATTATTTAACTATACTATACAATAATGTGCACCCACTCACAATATTCTTGGTTCTACTGTTGGTGGCATTTAGTATATACCAAAATGAGTGCATTTGACTTTTTCACTTGATTTCTTCCCTCTTGTAAGGCTAATTGCTTGTACTTTTCCTTTTTCATTGCTCATCAATTATCTTGGATGCCTTGTATTTGGAATCTCATCCTCTGCTTGAACTCCTTTTCAAATTTTATGGTCATTAAGATCATTCATGATCACCATGGTCACTTATGATCTTTACCCTCGATCATTTATTTAATCCCTTGATGAAATTTTCTACTATTTTGATCTCATTTTCAACTTAACATGTTTGTTCATGTCTTGATCAATGGTCATATTTTTTTGTTTGAGACCAAAAGTGTTATACTCTGTTGAATTAAATTAATCCGGATAAAAGCTTGTTGTAAATTTTGACAAAACTCTCCCGAGACACTTTGTCTTTCCCATCAAAGGCAGTGATCCATCCGTATTTCCACCAAACATTGACATTTTCATTTAAATGATTGGTAGCATACTTCACAAATCAAATCATGACCCTAAAGAAATCATTTAACTTCTAACAAAACTTTTGGATGTTTTGACCCTTCTTTACCATCAAATCTTGGTGGGTCAAGTTTTAAAAATATTTCAATGGAATGATTATCATTACCATTTTCTTTGTGCATTAGGTGCATACCTAACCAAACCATCGATAAAGGTATTTCTATCATCAACATGTTTCATAATTGCATGTCTTGCACATCTACATCCACATGTTAAATATACAATAATAGTTAGGCCAATTACAAAAAATGTACTTTTTGATTCATTGGTTGTTCATGACAATTGCATACGAGCCATACATATTAGGATATAAAACACATAAGAATCAACTTATGGCTTTATGTTATGACCCCAATTTAAATCGTGATTTAAATTAGAGTTTGACTCATTAAGTACAATCAAATAAAATTATGAAAGTTTGCAAAAATGTGATATAATTTTTTATATAACGTGAGAATAAAAATATCATTAAATTAATTATATAATTTAGAATAATCATTCAGAATAGACCAACTCTTACTTAAGTTTTACATTCTAAAATAACTTTATTTTCGATGCAATATACAAAATTTGACATAAATATAAACATGATCAATGCTCTCAACATTCTAATAAAATGATATGAGAAACACAAATCTCCTTAATACCTTAAGATCAAAAGAGATAAACCCTGCTATGATTTTCAACTCAAGCGATCCAAATAAACATACTGGTATGAAAAATATTAGAAACAATAGAGTGAGCAAAATACCTTAGTAAGTTAATAACTCATAAGTGTTACACCCTAATGAGTTACATATCATACTTGAAAAATGTAATAATTATAAATATTATGATACTTGAAAATGTAATAGTTATAAATGATACACGATATTATAACTTAGATAATTATTTATCACAAAAGTTGATATTATATTATGATAGATTGCATACTTGGGAAAAAAAATTTATATTTCAATTTAAATATCTAATGTGATTCTAATTTTTCTTATTTACTGATTACAATAATACTAAGCATTAAGAATTTCAGATTTTATCTCATTTTGATTCCGAGGAAAATCAACATTCAAACTAAGTTTTGCATTGGTTCTCTAATATACTAGACTAGGCGACATTGTTTCTATGATTTTATATCAATTAGTAAATGTCTTGTATTTTGTACTTTCAATTTGTTCTAAAAAGTGGGCTTCCCAAGTTCTAACATAAAATTCTTAGAATTTATCTTAACCTAGAATGACCATGATAAATTTGAAAAATGTATCATATTCTATTCTAGATTTCATCTCGACAGAGACCAAGGTGCACTATAAATTTATAACTTTTGATACCAATCTCCAAATTGAAAGAAACTAATTTTATTTAAAATAAGACTCCATAATTTGCTTATGTATTGAATTTAGTTTTCGTTTCACATAAAACATCTACATAGTTTTTTGTACAGACATTTCATTTTTTTGTTCACATTTATTCTCCTCATAGTTCCTTCCACATATATTATTTTTAAATGATTTCAATTGGATCATAACCCTAGCTTACATGAGTTCTAGATTCATAAAAATCATACCTTATTTTTAAATATAAGATTCATAACACATTTTGTAATCAAGTATGCTAGTTCTGTAAGACAACCATATATGTGCTCATTTATTTAAACCTAACATTTTAAGAATATATGTTTTTTGAATAATTCTTTCTTGTCTTAAAACTAAACTTTCAGGGAATCATGAAATCTAACTTTCACAATTTTATAATCTTTATAAAGCATTTTAACAACAAGCTAAAAATTCAACTATTAATCATAGAACAAGAAATTTATCTTCCCTCATTTCTCGTCATATCTCTAAACAACTTGTTTTATTTCCTTGTTAATTCAATCAATATAGTAAATATGGTATGAAACATAATTTTTAAAAGTCTAACATAATATAAAATCAGTAAAATAATCATTCAAATTCATATTGTATCTACCTTATAAATTCTATTTCTTTCCTTTTTTTGTTCGTGTTCTTTTCCTTTCATTCCTTCCTTCAACCTTTCTTTTTAACCTTGTTTCTTTCTCTTTCTTGTTTCTCCTTTTGGCCGACCACAAGGAAGTAAAACTTTTTATTTTTCCTTCAGTCATGCAAGGTAAGTAGGTATTTCCTCTTCAGCACCAGTCCTATATATTTCATTTTGCATGTTTGCCAATTCATGGTGGGGTGTGGCAGCATGAATTAATGTAAGGTGAGCTATCATACTACTATTTAGGTAACTATCTATGCTGATTAATAATACTTAGCATATGACCATAATTAAAAAATAGAATATAATATCCCATAATAGCTACTCAATTAGCTATGGAAGAAATGATTTAGATTAATTTATTTAAATTTATTAAGTAACAAGAATATCTCAGTTCTCGCTAGGATGTTACAAGTGATTCGAAAACGGTGATCAACAATTTTAATAAGCCATGTTATTATATAATAATGTGAATATATTGTATAACAAATTAATTAATTTGGTCACCTAATTATCAATTAATTAGGTTCATTGATTCACAATAGTTATTAGCATTAAAATCATACTTATAATTTTTATATTAATGCTGGAATACTTGCAATATCAATTAATAAGTCGAGTGATTCATATATGATTTACTTACATTCAGGTTGCACTTATGTCAATGAGCTAGTTAACTTAATTAATTAAATACCCAAGTTAATTAGCACATTCGTAAATATTGGGATATTACACTTTATGCCCCCAAAATTAGGCACATTTAGGAGTCAAATCCTTAGTGACGATATGTTTGACTTTCGCATCGATTTTATGAACTTACAATATAAAGCAAAAGAATCATATCTAAATTTATATAATATCATAAAGTAGTTAAACCATAACATCAAAATCAAAGATTTAGTTAAGCATAATTCATAAACATGTCATATATAGTAGCTCATGGATCCATAAATGCTATATCATAATAGTCCAACTAAGGTTTCAACGCTAAATGTAGACATTATTAAGCTTGCATAGGAGGTTCCAACTTAAATGTCCACAAGCCATATATAACCTTGACTCGACATAAGAGTTCCATCACAGACTTGTGACATAAAGATCCACAACTCATCACATGTGTAATTCTTCTACCATGAACAAAATCACTCTTAAAGTAAAAAAAAAAAAACTCTTCACCTTCATAGATCCAAAAGGTACATAAGAGAACCTTCAAATGAGAGCAATTAGATGATATTATGGCCTAAATCATAATCTATAATACATGACATATAAAATGACATAATATCATTAAACATAAGTTATGCATATTATGAGCATCACCATGCTTTCCATATGACATGTTATCTACACCATCATACTCGTTAAGGTAATTGAACAATATCAAATATTAACAATTTAATATCACTTTAATTATAATAATGATTGTTACAATCGAAATTGAACCATTATGATTGTGATTTGTTGTGCTACAATCTACTCGTAGAAAACTCACAAGATTAATGCACATTTCTCATGCACCACTACAAAAAAAAGCCTGATTTCCGACGGTTTATTTTCGACGGGCAGAAATTCGTCTGAAATACCGACGAATTTTTTGACGGATCGAATAAACCGTCGAAATTTTCGTCAGGTATTTTTCGGTGGCGAGATCCGGCTGCCCTCAGCGCGCGGCGGCCAGATCCGGTTATTCTTGAAAATCAAATAATTCATTTTTTTTCTTTGTGACTTCATGATCTGGTTATTCTTGAAGATTGCTTCTAGAATTTATGGTTCATTAAAACTATGTTATTTTGGTTGGATGCAAGAAACTAGTAGATTTATGCATCATCGTGTGTGTTCTTTGGAGGAAAAATCACATGTGTATCCCAATGGATGTAGTGCGTCATTCTTGTATTCCTTGATGTTTTGCTACTTATAATTTGATGTATCAAGGCTTTGTGCCAGTTGCTACTTATTCCCATTGCATAAACTATTTATGAACAATTTTTGAGGTGGCTAGGTAATGATATCTTTTAAGTGAGTGCATAAATGATTAATCTTGTACATATTCAAAGCACATTCAACAATTTCAACTTACGCCTTTGGATGTGTAGGAATTTGTAGCCTATATTGAATGGCAATGCCTTCATGATAAAAGGGTATTGCAGAAGTTGCTGCTTGTTCTCATCCATTCATGAACTGTTTATCTCCAAAGAGTTTCTGAGGTGACAAGGCATCTTGTAAATGTGTGCATAATAATAGGTCTTTACGAATTCCAAAACAACATATTCAACTTAGTGACCTACAACTTTGGATGTGTAGTAACTGATAACTTATATTTAATATCAAAGGAATCATGATAAAAGGCATTCCTTGAAGTTTAAAAACTATCGTAACTGTGAAATCCTGTCGTAATAATCAATTGACAATAGCCACAAAAATTACATAGAACTGTTCCTTTTTTAGTGGAAGAAAGGATTTTTCTTTTTTTCTTTTATTGGTCTTCATAATCTTGCTTTTATGCAAAGCATTTATGTAACGTCCGACAACTTCGTAAAATAAAAGAAAAAAAAGAGAATAAATCTATTTTGACTCATTCTCGTAACCGCCCATTATCCACACGAAACTCTCGTTATCTTATATTAATAAATCCCTAGAAAACCTAAGATGACAGCACGGTATTTTCCATTTTCATTGTGATAGGAGGAGAGGAGGAAAAGGTACCAAATCGCCGTGGGAGACGTCGACGTCGAGGACGCCAAACCTGATTATTTTTGTGACATTCGACGGAAAAAGGTACATGTTTATGAAGATCACTCTTGGCCTGTTTGATTTTTGGCGCACTGCATCAAAGATATCATCATGATCTGCTTTGTGGACGAAAAGAAAACTATTTGTATACAATTACACGCTTTCTTTGTCTCTGCCTTGGTGCCTGATGTGATTTGACAAATATTTCAGCCGACACCAACACCTTACATCACTATATTGTTAATTATATATGTTTAGACATGACTTGTACTCATGTCAAGCGCTCACATGTCGGTTCTTTCTTAGTGCCTTAGGCTATATGCACAGAATACTGCATCTCCTTATAAGTGCATTAGATGCATTGTATTAATGCGTGAGCATTTAGTCTGCCTTGGATGTACCAAAAGCATACAATAGGAAATGCGTATGGGCATTTTAATGTCCCCTACAAAGCACCATAATATATATCCTATAATAAGTTAGTATATGTATTGCTACAGTACTCGAAAGTACTGTAGAAGAATCATTACAAGTGTATTTGTCCATATTTCTATACAAATATAAAGATGTATTTCATTAAAAGTTCATTCAATAGCATTTTTCTTGGATGCGACACTGTAGCACTATCAATTCGTATTTATCTGATAATTAATTATCTTGTCGGCATATTATTTAACCTCTTATTATCTCTCGATCACTGTAATGTGCTAAAGAATCTATCCGCACCATAAATCTTTTTATCTTGATCTAATCGGGTCCTTCTTTTTATTTATTCTTCTATCCATAATATAGAATATTGAACCTCAAAGATAGTTATAGAATAAAAAGATAAAAGACGAAAAATGTTAAATGAAAGAGCTCTTATGTTTTGTTGACGACGGTCAACATGGCCAAAAGGAAGTCGAAAGATACTCCACCGGCCCATATTTGGCGTTGAGATGCTCCGCCCTGGCCAAAAGGGAGTCGAAAGATAATCCATCGGCCTATATTAAAAAGAGTTGAAAGACACTCCAAAATAAGTGTAATATAATAAAAATGTAAAGATGACAATGATTATGATGATGGGTAATGCCCAATGATATTATGATCTTTTAATGATGACTATGTTATTCTGGTTACACTTATCATTTTGTCTTAAGTCATGCCACTCTATTTTATGTATCTTGATCATGATATTAACATACCAACTATGTCTACATGGCTCTATCATTTATGATTATTTTTATTTAATTATCTTTATGATGTCATTGTTGCTAATATGTCATATCATTATTATGTACTGGGCGTCAAAGTTCACAGGGAGGTTCACCTCCCCTATGTATTCGATGTCACAAGTAATAACCTATCCCAGTAAAAAGGATGATGGCGCAGGCGACAAATCGATCTCGTGATGATCTTTGCACATGAAATCGAGTCTCTTCAGCTTCCTTTTTATTTTCATCAAGTTATATTTATTTATGCAAACTATCATGTTTAGATTATGTGATACTCAGTTATGTTACTTGTTAAGACTTCCGCATTCATTTTAATTATGCCTCTTTTTAATCAAATGATATCTATGTTTCCTTCCGCAATTATGCCTCTATTATGTTGATCAGTCAAAGTCTTATTTTGATCAAATTATTGTACACGTAAGAGCATGTGCCGTAATGTCCCGGGGGTGTATTCGACCACATGACGGGGTGCATTTTGGGGACGTTACAATTTATTTATTCTTTTATGTTATTCCAATGGAGTTAACTCTAGATCATTTATTACAGGATTGCGTTGCAGTTCCCTCAAAGAAATTTCTTGGCAGCTTGCGAATCAATGAGTATTTTAAGATATTGGTATCATATGAGCAGTTATTTAAACTAAAAAAGATAGAAATGTCGTCCAGAAATTTGAGGCATTTATTTTGATTGTGAGCTATATTTGTTTGTATAAAGTATAGCACAGTAGCACTAGATAGGTGTTGTTTCCTTCTGTTGAAGGAAGTTAAACCAAAAAACCCCTTAATGGAACACAATTAAAAGAAAAGGCAAAAGAAACATATAGCAGTTATGTAGTGTGTGGCTTCTTTGACTTTGTCTAATTGTCTCTATCCAAAATAGTCCCCTTGAACAAACATCAAAATGAAGTATTTCAGCTCGCTATACATGCATGACTGTAGTTTCATAAACACTTTATTTTTCGCTATACATGCATGATTGTAGTTTGTCACTGTCACTCTAAGCGACATAAATTTTTTATGATTTGTTCCTAATTAGTTGTAATTAGTGTTTACGATGTATCTTCGATGTTTTTTTTAAATGACGAAATATGTGAATCGGTGAATTGATTTACAATTTTTGATCGGTTTTATTACAAATCTTATAATTACTATAACTTGCAAATAATGCAGACATTATGTCATACTTGAATGATCGTCGATGGATGTACAATAGAAATAATCCTGGTCGTAGAGGTTTGACAATTCATAGATGGCGTTAAATATTATGTTAGTGTGGCTTGTCAGTCTTTCCAATATCAGCATGAGAGAACAATTAGGTGTCCTTGTTTGAAATGTGCTAGCACAAAGTTACAGACGCTAGAGACAGTAAAGGTTCACTTATATAGAAAGGGTTTCAAACCCAATTATTAGCAATGAGATGATTTAGGTGAAGGAGCGCTTCGACAAGCGTCCCAAATTCAGGTCTCCATTTTGTCGATCCTGAAGCAGGATTTACTTCGCAATATGAACAGTTAGTTTATGACGCAGCTGCAACTGAGTATGGCAATATTAGATTTGAGCAGGATGAAGAGGCCAAATCTAGAAGCAAGAGATTTTTATGACTTGCTAAACGCATCGAGCCAATCCTTATGGTCCTGGTGTGAAAGTCATTCGGAACTATCACTTGCTGTTAGATTATTGAATCTGAAAGTCGACCACAATATTTTACAAGCATGTTTTGATGCATTTCTAGATATTTTAAAAGAGGTCACACCAACTGGGGCTCGCATTTCTGAAAATTTTTACAGGACAAAAAGATTGGTTAGTAAACTTGGTCTTGGCTCAACTAAAATAGATTGTTGTCGTGATGATTGTATGTTATATTACGACGACGACATCAATTTAAATGAATGCAAATTTTGTGGGGCCGAACGATATAGAGTAACTAACAAGACTCAAGTGGCTGTGAAAAGAATACATTATTTGCCTCTTATTCCAAGGCTTAAAAGACTATACTCGTCTATAGGGTCAGCGTCGCAAATGAATTGGCATGCACAGCATAATACTTTTGAAGGTGTCATGCTTCACCCATCGGATGGTGAAGCGTGGAAACATTTTGATCGTAAACATCCTGATTTCGCTAAGGATGAAAGAAACATAAGGTTCGGATTATGCGCAGATGATTTTACACCATATGGTCAGACTTCAGTTCCTTATTCATGTTAGCCGGTCATAGTAACACCTTATAATTTGCCACCTGGGATTTGTATGTCCGCGCCTTATATGTTTTTTACATGTATTATTCCTGGTCCTCACAGTCCTAAACAGAGGATAGACGTGTATTTATAGCTTTTAATAGACGAGTTAAAAGAATTGTGGGATGGTGTCGTCGCTTATGATATGTCGACCAAACAAAACTTCACATTGAAAGCTGCCTTATTGTCACGACCCCGAATTAAACCTTAGTTTAATCCGGAGCTTGCGACTCATTACGGACGATCACATAAAATTGGAAATGATTACGAAAACGTGATGTAAATTTTTCTTTTATAACATACATAAAAATAAAGATATCATAAAATAAACTACACAATTTATGATGATCCTTCAGAGCAAAACAATAACCCTAAAATTTTACATTTCTTATAATGATTTTGCTTCTTACAACATATAAAATATTACATATGCATTACGCATAATCACACCTCTCGACATCCTAATAGAAGGATACGAGTGACTCAAATCTTCCCATCTTATCACGAACCTTTCAAATACTATCACCTCACATGATTTCCAAAAATTATCTAAAAAATGTTAGAAACAACAGAGTGAGCTAAAATAACTTAGTAAGTTGATAACTCATAGCCTATGTGTTACCAATTAATCAATTCGGAGTGACATGGAAAATCATGTGATAATCATAATAGCAAAATAGGTATTTTCATATATTGGATAATTACATATATAACATACTAATCAGAAACATCACACTCAACTTGTAATCAATATCATATAAATCATATCAAACGTATGCAAATGCCACATTTTCGTATAAATGCACGGATCACCAACTGGCCAGTGGTCGGTAGGTGGACTCTAGAGGTGGCTCCTATCGTGATCAACGATGTAGCACTTAGCTCCATTCTACCTTATCCCTTTCGGGGAACAAATCATATAGCGATAGGTGGACTCTAGAGGTGGCCCCTACGGATTCTAGAGGTGGCTCCCATCGTGACTACTCACGACGTGGCACTTAGCTCCGCATGACACTTAGCTCCAGTCTATCTCATTCCATTTCTGAGGAATAAAATGATGCATTGGATTCTAGAGGTGGCTCCCATCATGATCGGCGATGTAGCACTTAGCTCCAACCATCATATATGTAAATGCAAATGAATGTTGATGCATGATTCATCATATAACAAACACTTCCTGAGTATCAGGAGATGAATCAATCCAATACCATTTCAAAATGAACAAGATTGCACTCATCATAATCCATTTAGATCATATCACAAACTTTTCATAATTGCATTTCTCCAAACTAATTCATAAAATTTCAAAACATATTCAATACATATAATAATAGATGTCACACCGAATTCAAAAGAGGTGAAAATATAGAGTAGGAGAAATCAACTTACCTCACATAAACGATCACATAAGGTGTTTCCTCATTTATCTTTCTAACATTAATCTTCTTTCCTTTAATCTTTCTTTGTTTTCCCTTCTCCTTCTCTCTTTCGCAACTCCCTTGGTTCGGCCGGCATGGAGCTCATTTCTTCATTTTTTTCTTTTTTTCATCGTAGCTATCCTCATTCGGCTAATATAGAGATAAATATACGTATATATATATATATATATATATATATATATATATATTATTTGAGGAGGTGGCTTGAGACGGTGAGGGAAATTATTTGGATAACTACGTAATAGATATCAAGAGGTCATAGCTTGAGGCGATGCATACTTGAATAAAAAAGATAATAATATAATCATACATAAATATTATATAATATATGTAACGCCCCCAAAATCACCTCCCGCCACGTAGGCGGTCAACTTGACCCCGGGAGCGCTACACTGCATATTGCTCTACTGACCTTGACCATTCAACAAAACTGCTTAGGTGGCACTAATAAAAATAATAATAAGCATAATATAGGACTTTAAATGCGGAAGAGTAGTCGAAATGCTGTGACGAATGACTAACATGCAGAAAACTCATAAAGTCTCATTTAATAGAAAATATGTGAAAGTCTATGATGTTTCATAGTATAGAAGTACGCGGAAGTTCATGGTGTCTTACGATATAGAAAATTATGCGGAAATATAAATAAGCTTGTCTGAAGTTCTATGTGCGGAAGAAAAAACATGATGTCCATGAACAATATATGACTTAAACAAAAATGCAATAGAAAAGTTCGGAGTAGATAGATCAGTCATGTGCAGCGTTCTCCAAGCTCTGCGCCCTCCATCATCTCCTCAGTTGGCATTCTCACCTGCCAAATCCCAATGCAGGGGAATAGAATACCCATAAGCAAACATGCCCAGTACAATAGCTATAGACGACGAAATAAGGATCGATGAAAGTAATATATAAATCGTTGTTCAAGTCAGTACTCTGTTCTTTATTATAACAATACTTTATCTTTGCTTTACTTTGAATTTGCTTTACGATGTCTCTGCCAAATCCCAATGCAGGGGAATAGAATACCCATAAGCAAACATGCTACATTATCTCTGCCTTGCTTTACAATACTTTGCTTTGCTTTGCTTTACTGTGGGTTGCATTACGTCTTTTACATTACTAAAATATCCTTAGTGTTGGTTGTCCTATGCCAGCTCGACTTTATTAGATTGGGAAGCCAGAGGTGCTTTTCTGATACTCTAATGCCAGAAAGCCCATAAGGGAAAAGGGGTGGGTGTTAATACATCACCCAGTTCGGAAGGTAGGGAGAAGAATTCTTACAATCCAGGAACAGTGGTCGATTGCAAGACCTGTAGGTTCACTGTTTTCTCAATTAGCTACATGTCCCTCTGGCATAATACTTTAATTTTTAAGGGAAGGGGTATGACCTTTAGCATCACCCTTCATTCGAGATACAAGTGAGAGAAAACCTGAAATATCAGGAATAGTGGTCATTTAATACAGTAATGTCACTGTCCCCTCAGCTAACTACATATCCCTCCTCTACTTTAATATCTGATCTTTGCTTTAATTTTGAGGGCGGGTCCCATGTCTTTGTCCTTGCTTTATTTATCTTTAGTCATTGTGAAATCTATGATTCAGGATTTCATAGAACTTTAATCTTTGTACAATAGGACCCTTGCCGGTATAAGCGAACCGGTCAGAGTCTCTGTTATGATTTAAAACTCATCATTTGGTTCTCTGTCGGGATCGATCGACCGTTCTCTAGACCGGTCGACCGTTCCTCAGTCGAATCTATAAATTGGTCGGCCTTCCGAGTGGCCGGTCGACAGTTCCTTGGAATCGGTCGACCGGTCCTCTGGAATCGATCGACTGTACTCTTGGTTTAGTGTAGGTGGATCGGTCGACCAATCTGGGTGTCGGTCGACTGTTCATTTGGCTATGGAGATGCGTACCGCGCATCGGGTTGGTCGACCGTTCCCTAGGACCGGTCGACCGATCATAAGATTTCATTCGTCTATCCATATATAGATCGGTCGACCGCCGTAGTGGGGCCGGTCAACCGATAATAAAGAGTTCGCGTGGGTTCTGTGCGTAGACCGGTTGACCGGTCTCTAGAATCAGTCGACGGGTCGCTGCAATAAAACAGGGCCGCCGGATTTCTCCATTGATTCCGGCGGCCTTCCGATCGTCAATTGACGCCGACATGAATATGAAATAAGTAGAAAATAACTTCAGGATCATATTGAACCTATCCTACGCATTCAAAAATTGATATTTCATCGTCTAGGGATTTAAAAATGCTAAGGGTACCTTTCTGGTCGGAAATCGGGTTCGTCGGTCACCTTCTTGTTGTCCGGTGATCGCCGGAGGTTTCTGATCGGTGCGGGGGAATTGCCCGGTTTGTGCGCATGCCAGGGAGGGTCAAAGTCGTGCATCAATGGTCGTCGTTTATCGCCGTCCGTCGTTGCTCTGCTTGCGTGCTCGATTCGCCGTTCGTCGGACAGGGAGAAGATGAGAGACGAAGGAGAGGAGGAGGTCGGAGGTTCTAAGAGGTCGCATGGCAGCCCCTTCCCCCCCCCCCCCTTCTTATATGCCCCGGTCGACCCTTGGTCGGCTGGAGGTGAATGGTCGAAAGGCCAGGGGAGGCGACGCCTCCCCTGCCGACCGATCATTTCATTTTTTTTATATATGTACGAGGCGTCACATTATTACCCACTAAAAAGAAAATTCGTCCTCGAATTTGGATAAGGGTTAAGGCTTACTGAAAAGTTTAGGAAATTTCTCTCGCATTTCCGATTCTACTTCCCATGTTGCTTCTTTTCCTTGGTGATGCTTCCATGCCACTTTGACCACTGCTATTCTCTTCCTCCCTTATTGATGTTCTTGATATTTCAATATCTCTGTGGGTTGTTCTTCGTACGTCAGATCCTCCTTGAGGTTTGGTTCCTCAATTTGGATCACGTTGGCGCAGTCGTGCTTGTACATCCGGAGTAGGGAGACATGGAAGACGTTGTGTACCCTTGAATACGCCGGAGGCAGGGTCAACCTGCACGCTGAGTCTCCAACCATTTCGAGTATCTCGAATGGGCCTACGTACCTTGGGCTCAATTTTCCCCGTTTGTTAAAACGCATTACTCCTTTGGTGGGGGAAACCTTAAGTAGAACTTGATCGCCCGCCTTGAACTTATGTTCTCGGCGCTTCTTATCCGCGTAGGCCTTCTGACGATCTTGAGCCGACTTCATCCTCTTCCTTATCAGTACTACTATGTCTGTGTATTCTTGTGTTTGTTTCTGTAATTTCGTGCTCAAGACCTTTCTTTCTCTAACTTCACCCCAATATGCCGGAGAGCGACATGGGCGACCATACAATGCTTCAAAGGGAAACATCTCTATGCTAGCATGGAAGCTATTGTTGTAGGAGAACTTTATAAGGGAAAGATGTTTATCCCAATTACCGTGTCAATCTAACGCGCATGCTCTCAATATGTCTTCCAACGTCTGGATTGTTCTCTCCAATTGGCCGTCCGTCTGAGGATGAAATGTTGTGCTATACCGGAGCCTTGTTCGAAAAGCATTCTGGATACTTTTCCAGAATCTGGAGGTGAACCTGGGATCTCTATCGGATACAATGGTAGTCGAGATCCCGTGAAGCCTAACAATCTCCTGCACATATAAATCCATGAGACTTTCAAAAGATTGCTTCACCTTGATGGGTAGGAAGTGAGCCGATTTAGTAAGTCGGTCCACTATAATCCAAATGGCTTCGTGTCCCTTCAGAGTCCGAGGTAGACTTGTGATAAAATCCATCGATATTTCTTCCCACTTTCACTGTGGGATGCCTAGACTCTTCAAGGTTTCCTGTGGCTTATGATGTTCGATCTTGACTTGTTGGCACACAATGCATTTGGAGACATACTCCGCTATCTCCTTCTTCATGTCTGGCCACCAGTAACTCCTCTGTACATCCTTGTACATTTTTGTGCTCCCTGGATGGATTGCAAACTCAGATTTGTGGCATTCGTCTAGCACTTCCCTTCGGAGTTCCGGATTGTTTGGTACCCATAGCCGGTCGCGATACCTGATGCCACCATCCGAAGAGACCCTGAGGTTCGTTGTTTCCATACTTGTCTTTACCATCATATCTTGATACTCTGTGCCTTCCACTTGTGCTTCTATGATCCTTCCTATCACATCTGGTGTTATGCGTTGCATCATCATCAGTGATCCATCGTGCCTTACTTTTGGTGCCCATTTGAACAATTCTTCCATGAGTTCGAACCGTCGTAGGCGCATGTAGGCTAAGGATCCTTCCCATTTCCGACTGAGTGCGTTAGCTACTGAGTTTGCCTTATCGGGTTGGTAGTTAATGGCAAACTCGTAATCTTTCAAGAATTTCATCCAACGTCTTTGATGCATATTCAGTTCCTTCTGTGTGAAAACGTATTTTAAACTTTTGTGATCTGTATAGACCACAAATTCTTCTTCATATAAGTAGTGACGCCAAAGCTTGAGGGCGAACACTACTACTGCCAACTCGAGGTCATGCGTTGGATAATTAACCTCATGCTTCTTCAGCTGCCTTGATGCGTACGCCACCACCTTCCCATGTTGCATTAATATGCATCACAATCCTGTACCACTAGCATCATTGTAAATCACGTAGCCACTGTTGCCCGATGGTAGCGTCAGGATTGGTGCTGAAGTTAGTCGCCCTTTTAACTCTTGGAGGCTTTCTTCGCATTTGGGCGACCAAATGAACTTTTCTCCTTTCCTTATGAGCTTGGTCAGCGGCAATGCTATTCTGGAGAAGTCTTTGATAAAATGTCTGTAGTAGCTGGCCAAACCAAGGAAACTCCTAATCTCGGAGACATTCTTCGGTTGGGTCCAGTTGGACACCGCTTCAACCTTCGCAGGATCCACTGCAACTCCGTCTTTAGAGATGATATGTTCGAGGAACATGATCTGCTCTAACCAGAATTCATATTTTGAGAACTTTGCATACAGTTTCTTTGCTCGCAGTGTTTTCAGTACTATCCTTAGATGCTCTCTATGTTGTTCTATGCTCGACGAATAGACGAGGATATCGTCGACGAAGACAATTACGAACTTATCCAGATGTTCATGAAAATCCGATTCATGAGGTCCATGAATGCTGCCGGGGCATTTGTCAACCCAAACGGCATCACAATGAACTCGTAATGTCTATATCTTGATCGGAAAGCCGTCTTTGTGATGTCTTCTTCTGCCACCCTTAACTGATGGTATTCACTCCTCAGATCGATTTTTTAGAACACCCTTACCTTGGACAGCTGATGAAATAGGTCGTAGATACGAGATAGAGGGTACTTGTTCTTTATTGTGACTTTGTTCAACATTCTGTAGTCGATACAAAGCATCAACGATCCGTCCTTCTTTTTGACAAAAAGAACTAGTGCTCCCAAAGGTGAGACGCTAGGCCTTATGAAACCTTTATCCAGCTCTTGAATCTGGTCCTTCAATTCCTTCATCTCTGCCGGAGCCATGCGGTATGGGGCTTTGGAGATTGGTGCAGTTCTGGGTGCTACTTCAATGTGAAAGTCTATCTCCCTTCTGGGTGATAGACCACTGACATCCTCAGGGAATACATCAGGAAATTTCCTCACTACTTCTATGTCTTGAGGAGTTTTTTTTGTTCCTCTAATTTGGTTATGATGACTAGGTAACCTCTACATCCTTTCTGAAGTAATTTATATGCCTTTATGGCCGAGACTATAATCCTTGGTTCTCTCTGTGCAATACCCCTACCTATGACTTTATCTGTACTCTTTGTGCTTATGATTACTTTCTTTTCCTTGCACAATATTGACACATCATGTGAGGTTAGCCAATCCATGCCCAATATTATATCATAATCTTTTATGGGGATAATGATAAGATTGACAGGATAATTCTTTGTCTCTATCTCTATGGGTACATTGGGAAGATATTTTTTTGTAAATAAGGTGCCCTATGGGGTTAAGATGTTCATCTTATGCTCTAAGTTCATGACAGCTAACCCTAGGGTTTTGGCACATTCTTCATATATAAAGGAATGGGAGGCCCCGAAATCAAACAGCACTTTAGTAGGTAAATCGGCTACAAATAGCGTACCTCGAATGATAACAGCGTCATTCTACGGTGCATCCTCTTCTAGATTGAAGAGTCTTCCTTGTACCAACTGCTGTTGTCCGCGTCTCGGACAGTTCACTGCGATATACCCCATTCCGCCGCAGTAGTAACAGGCTCCTGACTTCATTCGGCATTCCCTAGTATGGGTCCTGCCACAAGTGTTACATAGAATCCGCTCACCTTGTGCGGGTGGTGCTTGAGGAGCTCTAGGGGGTTGTTGCCTTTGTTGCTGAGCTTGGCGCCTCTGCGCCTGCTGAGGGGGTCGCTGCTGCTGTTGTTGTTGCTGTGCTTGCTGCTGCGGTGGGGGAGGAGCTTGTTGTGGCGAACGGTACGACTATTGTTGTTGTTGAGGCCGGTGGTTCTGTTGAGGTTCTGCATATGGGTGGTACCGGTTATCCCATCATTGGTGTTGCCGGTTGTTCCAACGGAACTGCTGCTGCTGGTGGGAGCTCTGTCCTACGTTCTGTTGGGCCCTCTTCTCCCTCATGAGATCTTGATGGTCTCTCTCGGACAGAGTTGCCAGGTTGATTGCTTCGTCCAGGGTTTTATAATTTATTGGCCTGGTCTGGGATCACAGTGAGGGCCTTAGTCCGTCCATGAAACGTTTTACCAGCTCCTCATCGTCCAAAGTCAATTTAGAGTATTTCTTTAACCGGATGAACTTGGTCACATATTATTCCACGGTCATACCCCTTGCTCTAGGTGCAGAAACTCCTTCTGCTTCAAATCTCTCTGGTGGGACGGAAGATAACGCATCTCAAACGCCTTGCGGAAGTCTCCCCATTCCACGGTTCTAACTCCCGAAAAGTTGGTGTCTTTCTTTGCTTTCCACCATTCCTTGGCATCCCTCTGGAGAGTATCACCGGCGAATAAGACCTTCTTGTGTTCAGGGACGTCGAGGATGTCAAACTTCTCCTCTAAAGTCTCGATCCACTGTTTCGCGACGTCAATTCCTCCTTCCCCGTTAAACGTCGGAGGCTTCGACCTCCAAAACTCTTGTAGAGTACAAGGGATGGGGGCTCGGCGTCCTTGCTGTGGTGGCGAATCGGGCCTAGGTGGGGTAGGCGGAGGAGGATTCAATGGAGGTGGAGGAATAAAATGGGCCTCCTCTTCGTTATACACTTCGTATTTACTGGACGCTAATCATCTTCTCTGGTCAGCCATATATAATAAGATCATGGCAAGGTTTGAGAAGGGTGTATAACCAAGGATCTTTAATAAAGATAGAAATCTTAGATAGAAATTGGAGACCATGCTTTGCAAAAAAAATAAAGTATTCATTTATCATTAAGCTTTTAAAAGGTAAACATATATCTGAGGCTCACTAAGGCCTTCCACAAAGAAAAGAAAGACAACAAGATACTAATCACTACGCTGAGAGGGTCCCTCTGGTCCAGTCCCGGGATTTTTCGGAGGATTAGGGCACTCCTCCTCAAAATGTCCCTCCTGATCGCAGAGGCTACAGTACGGCTTTGGATCGAACTGGCTTATCGAGCTAGTCTCCCGACTCTGGACTTCTTCTTCAGGTGCAGGGGCTTCTTCTTCGTCGTCAGAGGATATATAAATCAGGTTGCTTATATGTCCTCCCATCATCAGCCAGTTTCCCCCGGGGATTACTTCTTCCCATGTCCCAACGGGTGAGAAGGATAAATTAGGATCGTTACTTCCAACGTTCTCTAAGTCCGAATCTGAATGCCCTGGTCCCTCTGGAGCAGGCTGTGGAGGGGTTGGGGGATCTAGTGGGTATACATGTATCCCAACTATGTGACCCCTACCCCTTCGTAAAATCCTGGTGACCATGCGGATGGAGGCATCTATAACATAAATTAACTCAATAATATAAGTATGATTCCCATAGAAATGTACTTATTACTTACTTGAGGAGTGGAGCCGTAGATGCTTGAGAAACTTGCACATGACTTTACTGTGAGCTGTGTAAACTATGAACAATGAATGCCATGCATGAACATCTACTCTATTATGATCAATGAAGGAGCCAAGAACTTAGGTTCTGATACCAAAATGTAACGCCCCCAAAATCGCACCTCCCGCCACGTAGGCGGTCAGCTTCACCCCGAGAGCGCTACACTGCCTATTGCTCTACTGACCTTGACCATTCAACAAAACTGCTTAGGTGGCACTAATAAAATAATAATAAGCATAATAGAGGACTTTAAATGCGGAAGAGTAGTCGAAATGTCGTGACGAATGACTAACATGCAGAAAACTCATAAAGTCTCATTTAATAGAAAATATGTGGAAGTCTATAATGTTTCATAGTATAGAAGTACGCGGAAGTTCATGGTGTCTTGCGATATAGAAAATTATGCGAAAATATAAATAAGCTTGTCTGAAGTTCTATGTGCGGAAGAAAAAAAGATGATGTCCCTGAACAATATATGACTTAAACAAAAATGCAATAGAAAAGCGCGGGGTAGATAGATCAATCATGTGCAGCGTTCTCCAAGCTCTGCGCCCTCCATCATCTCCTCAGTTGGTATTCTCATTTGCCAAATCCCAATGCAGGGGAATAGAATATCCATGAGCAAACATGCCCAATACAATAGCTATAGACGGCGAAATAAGGATCGATGAAAGCAATATATAAACCGTTGTTCAAGTCAGTACTCTGTTCTTTATTATAACAATACTTTATCTTTGATTTACTTTGAATTTGCTTTACGATGTCTCTGCTATGTTGTGCTATACTTTACTTTACATTATCTCTGCCTTGCTTTACAATACTTTGCTTTGCTTTGCTTTACTGTGGGTTGCACTACATCGTTTACATTACTAGAATATCCTTATGGTTGGTTGTCCTATGCGAGCTCGACTTTATTAGATTGGGAAGCCAGAGGTACCTCTCTGATTCTCTGATGCCAGAAAGCCCATAAGGAAAAAGGGTTGGGTGTTAATACATCACCCAGTTCGGAAGGTAGGGAGAAGAATTCTTATAATCCAGGAATAGTGGTCGGTTGCAAGACCTGTAGGTTCACTGTCTCCTCAATTAGCTACATGTCCCTCTGGCATAATACTTTAATTTTTAAGGGAAGGGGTATGACCTTTAGCATCACCCTTCATTCAAGATACAGGTGGGAGAAAACCTGAAATCTTAGGAATAGTGGTCATTTAAGATAGTAGTATCGTCCCCTCAGCTAACTATCTATCCCTCCTCTACTTTAATCTCTGATCTTTGCTTTAACTTTGGGGGCGACACATAGCAATCACATGTCTTTGTCCTTGCTTTATTTATCTTTAGTCATTGTGAAATCTATGATTCAGGGTTCCATATAACTTTAATCTTTGTATAATAGGACCCTTGCCGGTATAAGCGAACCGGTCAGAGTCTCTGTTATGATTTAAAAGTCATTATTTGGTTCTCTGTCGAGATCGATCGACCGTTCTCTGGACCGGTCAACCGTTCCTCAATCGAATTTGTAAATCGGTCGGCCTTTCGAGTGTCCGATCGACCATTCCTTGGAATCGGTCGACCGGTCCTCTGGAATCGGTCGACTGTACTCTTGGTTTAGTGTAGGTGGATCGGTCAACCAATCTGGGTGTCGATCGACCGTTCATTTGGCTATGGAGATGTGTACTGCACATCGGATTGGTCGACTGTTCCCTAGGACCGGTCAACCAATCATAAGATTTCATCCGTCTGTCCATATATAGATCGGTCGACCGATAATAAAGAGTTCGTGTGGGTTCTATTCGTAGACCGGTCGACCGGTCTCTGGAATCGGTTGACCGATCGCTGTGATAAAATAGGGCCGCCAGATTTCTCCATTGATTTCGGCAGCCTTTCGCCGTCAATTGACGCCGACATGAATATGAAATAAGTAGGAAATAACTTCAGGATCATATTGAACCTATCCTACGCATTCAAAAATTGATATTTCATCGTCTAGGGATTTAAAAATGCTAAGGGTACCTTTTTCGTCGGAAATCGAGTTTGTCGGTCACCTTCTTGTTGTCCGGTGATCGCCGGAGGTTTCTGATCGGTGCGGGGGAATCGCCCGGTTCGTGCGCACGCGAGGGAGGGTCGAAGTCGTGCGTCGAGGGTCGTCGTTTGTCGCCGTCCGTCGTTGCTTTGCTTGCGCGCTCGATTCGTCGTTCGCCGAACAGGGAGAAGACGAGAGACGAAGGAGAGGAGGAGGTCGGAGGTTCTAAGAGGTCGCATAGCAGCCCCTTCCCCCCTTCTTATACGCCCCGGCCGACCCTTGGTCGGCCGGAGGCGAACGGTCGAAAGGCTAGGGGAGGCGACGCCTCCCCTGCCGACCGATCGTTTCATACTATTTTTTTATATATGTACGAGGCGTCACAATATATATAAGTAGTTGATTGAATATAGTACGTGGCCATCCAATGTAAACACCACACTGGAGGGAGGTGCTAGTGTACAGTTCTAATAAAATAATAACTAATTATTATTTAGTTGGACATAAAATAAGCAATCAAATGATCATAACAAAATTATTATCATAAAGATATTATAAGTTTAAATATTGTCGGTTCACAATTGAATAGGAGAAGTATCAACATATTAAAATTTTCACCTCCCTTAGCTTGGCGATACATAAATGTCGCATAATTAACAAATAATTAAGACGTCCACTTCAAGTTAATTAATAAAAATTAGATAGACACTCATGATTAAAACTAATTATTATTATTACTATTAGAATTTGATGGTACATATAAGAATCAACTACTTAAGTTAGCTAATTCCTATATTAGAAAATTAAGCCTATATCAAAGAGTGAAACTAACTAAATTAGTCATCTAATCGATTAAAAATAATAATCATGGAAATTATAATTATAATCCTTAACTAAGATGAACTTAATTAATTTTTTTTATGTTAAATAATTGAGAAGCAAATTTTAGGATGTTACATTTCATTAAACCTATATCAAAACAATAATTAACTTAATTAATTCATATTTAATCTAATTAACTCATTTATGATTATTTGAATATTATACTTATTATGGATCATTAATGATTTTCCTGCCTATGGAATATTGTCTTGTTGGATGACCGCAGGGAAACTAACTTGTCCATGTTGCATGAAACACTCAGATGCGTTCACTTTGAGAAATGAGGGTAAAAACAGTTGGTTTGATTGCCATAGATGGTTTCTTATAGCTGATCATCCGTACATAAATAACGAAAAATGTATTTCGACGGAATAGGGTTGTAGAAGACATGTCTCCGGTCAGACGCCCAGGAGCTTAATTACGTCGCATTGTCAATGCTTTATGCAGAATTGTCGACGATCCATATGTCACATACAATGAGTATGGTGTTTGTCATAACTGGACCAAACGACGTATATTATGGGATTTACCTTATTGGTCTGATTGTTTGATACGTCACAATTTGGACGTCATGCACATTGAAAAAAATGTGTTTGAAAATGTATTCAACACCGTAATGGACGTTAAGGGTAAAACAAAGGACAACCTAAAGGCGAGACTAGATTTTAAGGAGTACTGTCGAAGGCCAGAATTGCACTTAGATACTTTACCTGAAAGTAGATTATCTAAGCCGAAGGCAAGTTATGTTCTCACTAAAGAGCAGAATACTCAAGTGTGTCGATGGATCCAAGAGCTGAGAATGCCATATGGTTATGCATCAAATCTGATTCGATGTGTGGACATAAATAACCTACGTTTGTTTCGCATGAAAAGTCATGACTGCCACATATTCATGAAAACTTTGCTTCCTACTGCATTTTCTTCATTGCCGAACAAGATTTGGAAGCCGATAATGGAGTTGAGCCAATTCTTCAAAGAACTGTGTTCTACAACATTAACGGTGGAAAATATGACCCAATTGGAACGTGATATTCTGATAATATTATGTAAGTTGGAACTAATATTTCCACCGGAATTCTTTGATTTCATGGAGCACTTACCTATTCATCTGTCATATGAGGCAAGGGTAGGTAGACCAGTACAATATAGGTGGATGTATCCTTTTGAAAGATATCTTAATCGAATTAAAAGAACGATTAAGAACAAAGCACGTGTGGATCCATATGTGAAGCGTATATGATTCAAGAGATTTCATACTTCTGTTCTTACTACTTTGAGTCACATGTTAAGTGTGCGAGGACCAGGGTTCATCGAAATGATGAAATTCCAGAAGAACAGTCTGTTGTGACATCTTTGTCGATCTTCAATCAGTTAGAATGACATTTTGGGAAGCCAAGAAGTAGATGGTTAAGTGATGCAGAATTCAAGTCTGCCATGAATCATGTCCTTCTAAACACGCAGGAGGTGCAAGGCTACATTAAGTAAGTTTATTCACCATGCGTTCTTTGCTTTTTTGTCTTCCGGAACTATCATTTTGATTTAGTCATCACTTTGTATGTAGTGCTTTCTTGTAGTACTACAATGTCCCTGAAGAACATGTTCAAGATAGAATCGAGAATGACTTCGCACCGTGATTTAAGGATCAGGTAACTCTTACGATATTAAAATCAATTTGAAGTCTTCAGCATCTACTCTTGACTTTGAGTCCCATTTTAGGTTCTCAGTACCAGCACGACGTCTGGTCTCCATAATTTGGCATGGGGACCGGCTCGAGAGGTGAAAAGTTGGCCGGTGTATTTTGTGAACGGTTATAAGTTTCACACGGAAATTTGGTCGATCGGGAGGAAAACCGTGAACAGTGGAGTATGTGTCGTAGGATCCACGAACGGAGAAAATGAGTGTGACTACTACGGTATTCTCAAAGACATAATTCAGCTGCAATACACTGGAGGTAATAAAGTCACATTGTTTGAGTGTAATTGATTTGATCCAAAGGAAAGGAGAGGGATGCGAGTTCACAAAGATTTCAAAATAGTTGAAATACGTCACAATAGGTGTTATGATCATTTTGATCCTTTCATTATTTCGTCTTCTACAAGACAAGTATATTATGTGCTATATCTGGAGAAGACTAGGGACAAAGTACAATGTGGGTTGTAATGAAGACGAAGGCAAGAAGTAGGATAGAAGTTGATGGTGTGTTGCAATGTGCATATCAAGATGACTCGCATACTTCTGTGGCCCCTATTGTAGACACCGAATTAGTCGACGATCTACAAGATTCAGAATAAGTATTTGAAGATTTTGATAACGCGGACATACAAAATGATGAGAACGGTTCGGACGAAAATGAATTTGAAACTACGTCATCTTCAGATGATGATGATGATGATGAGTACCAGTCATGTGGTAACTCAGATGATGACTAATGTCATGCTCATGTTGTATTTTTATCTTACGACTATCGGGATCTTATATTACGACTATTGTTATCCTATGGATTGTTCGTTTACGACTAATATTGATGTTGTATCATAATGGTTTATTCAAATTATCATCTCTCCATATTGTTTGATGCGTTAGCGATGCATGTTGACAATCAATCAGAACGACGGATGCCTGATGAGGACGATGCATTTTCATATTCGCTTCCATCTCGTGAGTGTTTGATATAATGATCAAAATTTCATGCATAAACTTATTCGAATTAATTTGTTTATTTTTTATAAGCGCCTCCGGATATGAAGAATTGGTTCTCGAGTTATACGTATAATTCTGTTCCTGAAGATGCGACACAAGGCGTAGCCGAACATAGTCAGGTCGAGACATTGTGACATTAGAGTTTTGTATCAATTGTAAATTTGACTTGGATTAAATTTTGTATCATGCAGATGTTTCATTTTGACAAAAGAAAAAATAAGGGAAAGGAGCCGGTCGTCCCTAGAGTCGTGACTACTCCGTCGGCTCCTAGATTAGTCATGGGCATTCACATAATAGAACGTTCATCTCCTCCACCGGCTCCTTCCTCTCACGCTGATATTGCGGACCTGGAGACACAATTGTCGAAAGAACCCGTTAGAGCTCCTTATTCCGTGGAAGGCTCAGACTAGGCTTCGTCAAATCGTGTGCACAAAGCATACGTACAGCCATATGGGAATCTAGGGTAAGTATTATTTTATGTATTTCGAATCCTTATTCATTTTGTGATTCATCCATCGCATTTTATAATTTTGTATTCTTTCAGGTTTGTACCATCGAAACCCGCGGCTGCGGCAGTTACTAAAGAGTTGCGACATAGGTATACTAAAGCGTGGCTTACATGAAGGAAAGTTCCTTATGCCACGAGACAGATGCTATTTAATGAATTTCAGGTGTCCTTAGAAGCCAACATGGTCATTAAAATTTATCTTCGTAATACTTTAATTATTTTTGTACACATGCAGGCTGATGTGTGGTGGGAGCCCGAGAATATGGAACAAATGTGGAAGGCTTTTAATTCCCGGTGCTCGAACAGATTGTTCGTGATGCTTTCGGAAGCTCGAGTTGATGGATCATGGCCCAATTGGATCCCCGAGGCTGTTCGGATCACAAAAGTGGTCCACCGAGGAGTACAAATTGAAATGCGAAAAAGCAAAAATAAGTCGAGAGTCCGATCAGGGAGCATGCTTGCATTCGGGCGGATGTGTATCCACGAGCACGATTGCTAAGAAAATGGTAAGGTCTTTCAATATTGTGTCGACAAAATATTATACTTTATTCGACAAATTATTATCCTATTGCAGGAGAAAGAGACGGGTAGACCACCTACTCAGGATGAAGTATTTCTCCGAACTCATCAGAAGAAGAACAAAGAATGAGTTTCAGATTATGCTCGGGAGACATATATATGTAAAATTATGTGCCACTTTTTTTCTAAATTTCAAGTAAATCTATAAGATAGTAAAATCGTCGTTTATAGTTAATTATTTTTAGGCTCGTCGATTTTTTTCCTAATTTCAAGAGTCTTACAAAATAAAAGAAGTCGATCACATTACGCAACCTACGCAGGAGGGGACCACACCGCTGACCCCAAGATAACTTTGGACGGACCACGTCGGCGTGAAGAAGGGTCGCATTTACGGCCTCGGATCTTCTATGAGTACAACAGATATTGGATATGGTCATAAATCTACTTCAGGTTCAGCTTCCTCTGGTCAAGGTATGCAATAAATGATGGATGAAATGAGGCATTCGATTAGGGAAGAGGTCAGACAAGAGGTTACGCAAGAGCTCAGAAAAGAGTTCGAAGAACGTGAACGTCGTACCAAGTATGAAATGAAGAAAAATGGTGCATGCCATCATGCGTGGCGAATTCAACGATGAGAACGCCGAGGTAGATTCATTATACTTATTTTTTTTGGAATTTGCTTTAATCTGTAGTCTAATATATGTGATGTAGAAGATGCATTAATAGTTTGGATGAAATTTTACTCCTCATTAGATCCGCATGCACTTTGACATCAATATGACCTAGAGAAATAAGATGATGGGAAAAGAATTTGAATGTGCACGTATACATATATTGCTCCTATCTTTTTGGGTGTCACACCACTACAGAACCTTCCCTTAAATTTACTTCTCTAAGGAAAAAGTAATTGGAGTAATTAAGAGCCCTTTGATGATGTAGGCAGTGTTCTTATGGTTTGAATAAATGCTCTCACTAATACATATATATACATATTTATGATGGCCTATGCATATGATTAATTAATGTATTAAATATAACTCCATGGAGGAAGATAATATTTGAGTTCTGCTATAATTATTTTTGTCTTCGTAGAAAAATATTTTTTTGCACTGGAAAACCATCATTCAGATTTCCTATCTTGGTTATATTTTGAGGTGCATGTTTCTTGACTTTTTCACTCATCTTTACTTTTTTGCCGCGAAGATGTTTATTCTGCGATTTAGAGGCATATAATGTTATTGCTTCAGAGCAGAACTCAGTTTGCAAATGATAACACAAGAACTGTTATAATTACTTTTGCTTGTAACTTTATGAATGCAAGAAAATCGATATTTGAGTTATTCAACTTTTCGTGCACTAAAGTAGGACATTTGATTAACAAGGTATATGGATGCTAAAAAAAGCTGCAACTGATGTATTTGAGTGATGTATTTGAGTGATTGTTCCAGGGTTCGAATCCTTATTCATGTTTTCTTTGCAGGTATATGGGTACTAACTTTCTCAATTCTCTTTGTGTTGTGCAGTGATGTTCGAATTGTCTTGCGAAAAGCTCTTCAGATCTGATGGGAAAGGTGTTTGGAATGGCGACCAAGACTTCTTTGTTTGTGTTTGGAATGGTGTTTCTAAAACATTAAAGTTTGTAATAATGGTGTTTGGATATTATGTTTGGATAGTATTATGTGATGGTTATGCAAATATTGTGATCCAAATTTCAGCATTACATTATGCAAATATTGTTGTATTATCTGTTCGGACATTAAATTTTAGCATTTTTTTAATATTTTTTTTGTTTCCGACGGTTTTGACTGTCGAAAAAAAATTAATTATCGAGAATGGATTTTTCGATACTTATCGACGGTTCTAACCGTCCGTGCAATATTATCGACGGTTTGAGCCGTCGAAAATCAACTGTGGAGTCGATAGGTTAAACCATCGATATGAGTTTGTCGACGGTTTAAACCATCCATACTATCGATAGTATGGACGATTCAAGCCATCCATACATATCGACGGCTTGAACTGTCCATACTATCACCGAAGCCGTCGATATATATTGACGGCTAGAACCGTCCATAATATCGACGGTTTAAATCGTCAATAAATATCTACGGCTTTAACCGTCGATAATATCGATGGTTCTAGCCATCGATACTCAACGTTCGACGGCCGCGCCCGCCAGCTGGACCGTCTGTAATATCGACAGTTCAGAAATAACCGTCGTAAATAGTTTGTGACACCTTGTTTTTGCACGGATGCTATCCGTCGAAAGAACCATTGGAAAACATCATTTCCGACGGCTCTGGTCAATTTACAGACGGTTCGGACCATCTGTAATAGCCTATTTTCTTGTAGTGATATTTTAACATCGGTTAGATAAAATGGAATTATTCATTACAAAATATATAATAATATGTGGTATATACATAGACAGATTAAAATGTAAAAAGTAATATTAAATTTGGTTAATCATTTTTTTCCAAATACAATGTGGATGAATCTCTAGTAAAATGATAATTCATTGTTGTCTATATCCACTAAGGTAGGAGGTTGAATGATGGATTAAAACCACTACTTGTTACTTATTCAATTTTTAAACAAGTTCACTTGCAATAGTAGGCATCCCTTGGCCACCCTTGGATACCACACTGATTAGTATCACTTAAAATAATGGGCCATGATTGCGTTATGAAAAGGCACCATGTTATGTATAAGAGATTGTTTACAAAAGTGTAAGAATTTTCTTGTTAAAGAGAAAATAAAGCAAGACATCATCTTTTAAATAATTTTAAATTTTTGCCATACAAGTTGAAGAAATCTATCAGTCATATTATGTGATCAATGACACCTTCCAAATTGTGGAACATCATGCAAATATTTTATATGATTTAGGTGTTATTCATTCTTGCATACGAAATTTGCTAGAATGTTAGAGGTTGTGCGTCAAACTATAAATTGGCAAATGCAAATAATGGTTCCAATAAGAATGGTAGCTACATAAAAGTACATTAACTACAAAAAAATTGTTTAATAACGAGGGCATAATCCCTCGCTAAGATGAAGTAATCCCTCGATATAGTAATGTATTTTGCAATTTTCAAGAGATGTATTTCCCTTAAAGTGTTGACCTTTACATAGTTTTGCGAGGAGATTGGTCTCTTGCTAATATTTAGCAAAAGTTTAGCAAATACTTTCTTTCTCTTGATAATTACCTAGGGATATTGCTCCCTCATTAGTCCTCGTTAATGACCCTTGTCAGTTTGTTAGCGGACTCATTTATTTGCAACTAACTTGTCCTCGGTGGTCCTCGCAAAAATCTCTCACCAATTATATAATTTAGTCCTCTATTTTTGAAGGAATGGCCATAACTAATTGAAATTAAATTCAATATATGATAAAACTTTAATATTTCATTATGTAAAATTCCTATTTGAATGATATTTTAATTATAAATGTTCTTTTCAAGTTGGAGAACTATAAAATGTTTAAGTAATAATTCAATTTGCCACATGGTATACAACTGATATATAAATGATACATATTTCAGCTTGAGTAATCACTTAACATTTAACAAAATTTAGACATTCATAAAAAACATTCTATACAAAATAGTCATTTAAGGACACATAGTGTTGGTATTATTATAAAATAATAAGGACACAAATATATTTAGCATCCTGCTTTTAAACTTTTAAGGCACATTAATTTTTTGTCCCTATTTTAATTTAGAATATAAATATATTATATTTTAAATCACATAATTTTAATAACCTAGTGCCAATAATATTTGATAATAGGGACGCTTCTTATTATGCATCCCAATAAAATTTGATAATAAAGACGTCACTTATTATGTGTCCCAATAATATTCGATAATAAGGATGTCACATATTATACGTCCTAAAAATATTTCATAATAGGAACGCTGCTTATCAAATGTCCTAATAATATTAGATAATAGGGACACCACTTATTATGCATCCTAAACATATTAGATAATAAAGACATCGCTTATCATGTGTTGCAATAATATTTGACAACAAAGACATCTTTTATTATACGTCCCAATAATGTTTAATAATAGGGACATCGCTTATTATGTGTCCCAATAATATTCGATAATAGAGACGTTGTTTATTATGCATCCCAATAAATAGGGATGTTGCTTTTTATGTGTCCCAATAATATTAGATAATAAGGACATCGCTTGTAATCTGTCCCAATAATTAGGAAGGCATGTCTTATGCATCCCAATAATATTCGACAATAGAGACACTTCTTATTATGCGTCCTAAAAATATTCAATAATAACGGTGCCACTTATTTTGTGTCCCAATAATATTCGATAATAGAAATTTCTCCTATTATGCATCTCAATAATATTCGATAACAGGGACATCACTTATTATGCGTCTCCATATTATTCGATAATAGGGATACTACATTACTATGTATCTTTAAAATATTCAATAATAAGGACACACTTTACTATGTGTCTCAAAAATATTCAATAATAGGGATGCCATCTATTATGCGTCACTAAAATATTTGATTATGGGGACATCGTTTCTAATTATGTGCCTCTAACAAATTAAGAATATAAGGATGTTTCTATTTATGTCCTTACAATTGTAATATAAACTAAGTTAAACTTTTTAAAATTTGGTAAAAAAAGCAAAAATATTTTTAATAGACGTAGCTAACTAGTATATATTCTATTTATTATTAAAAAAATAATTAGGAGGGATCCTTAATTTCTTTGAGAAAGGTGTGTACATGATTTTTTTTTTGTTCTACATTGATTCTTTTCTTTAGAGTTATTCATGAATTTGGTTGACACAAACCCAATCACTCTCATTGGGTTAACTTGATAATAAAGGAATTAACAAATTAATCTAATTGAACTTAATTGAATCTCATTGGGTCAAAAGTTAAATGAGGCCGATCTCAATTTTTGCTTTCACAATCTTTTTTATAAATCATACATTTAACTTTTAATGCAAGATTTTATCTTTTGGACATCTAATTAAAATCATTTTATTAAGGCTAATATGTATTTTAATTTTAAAACTAAATAAAGTTAAATATAAATTAAATTATTTTAGTTTTTGAAATAGTTTGTACTAGACTCGTTTATTATTAAATTTTGATAGAATCTAACTTAATCAAGAACTCAAGTCAACCAAATTTAGACTTTGAACAATGTCTAGATTATTAATGATATGAAGCTATTTGATATAATTAATGATCAAGTATCCATTTACGATCATAAATAATTTGAAGTTCATTCAATAGTATTTATTAAATTGGATTTCAAATATGATGTCATATTAAAATATTGAAATTTCAGTTAGGTGTTTGATTGAATTCCATTAATAGACCATTTTTATTTGAGGTTCTAATGGTAGCATAATTTTATTGGCTTTATAATATTACTTATAACTTCAAACCGAATTAAAACTCATGATTAAGTTTCAAACTTTTAGTTGACACCAAGTTTTATGGGGTTTAAATTAAAAAAAAAAAGATTTTACAAATAATTTATGTAAAAGATATATTGTTAGGTTATATAATTATGACTTTTGTATATTATTTTTTATATAATTTAAGCAAGAGTAAAAATTTAATATATATTAAATAATTTTGAAATTTATAATTATATATTTAGAGGTAATGTTTATCTTATTTGTGTCTTTATATATCTAACACTTAACAATAAATTATATAATAATTAAGAGGTTATTTTTTTATCTAATTTAACCTACAATAAAAACATTCCTATATATATATATATATATATATTTGAAATCTAATAATTATGTTATGATTCAAAGATATATATATTGTTAACTTATCTTATTTGCCTCTTAAATATAACTAACACTCTGATAACAAATTAAATAATTATTAGAGTTGCAATTTATTTTCCTGAAAATTTCTGAATGCTTCTTCTTCCTTAACTGAAACTTTCTTCAAAGAGCAAGACCAACTTCTTCGGTATGTTATTCTTTCTCTTCTTCGAGTAATTGTTTTTCTCTCAAACATGACAATCACGACGAACGCGTTGCATATTCTGCTCGAGGGCAGAGAGGGGTCGCTCGCTCATCAGAGGGACGCATGAGCGCCCTCTTCGCTTGCCGGAGGGGCGCGATCGCGTGTCCCTTTGATGAGCAGAGAGGGACGCACGACGCCCCTCTCTGCTCGTCGGGGGGCTCTGGCGAGCAGAGAGGGATGCACGGCGCCCCTCTTGTCGTGCGTCCCTCTCTGCCAGAGGGGGCGCTAGGCTGGCCCTTCTTTTCTAGCAAAAGGGGCACCAAAGCGTCCTTCTCTAATCATGAGAGAGGGGCGCTGCGGCGCCTCCTTGGGTGCAGGGCGCGCGGCGCCCCCTCTGACGAGCAGAGCGACACCAAGCCCTCTCCTGAGAGGGGGCGCTCGACGCCCCTCTTTGCTCATGTCTAGGGAGAGGGAGCGCCAAAGCGCCCCTCTCTGATTGCAGAGAGGGGCGCTGCGGTGCCTCGTAGGGTGCGAGGGTGCGTGGCACCACTCTCTGCTCGTCTTTGGGAGCACGCGTCCCTGCTCAAGAGGAGGCGCTTGGTCTCTCTCTACTTTTCAGGGGCTTATCGTAAATGGGCAGATGACAAATTTTAATAGTTTTTCATTTTTGTCATGTATTATTTTTTAAATTAATACTTTTTATATGACATTTTTCATGTTAGATTTTTTAATATGACATGTTAAAAATGATAGTTTTTTTAATATAGCATGTGAAAAATGTGTATTAATTTGGTATATCTTTGATTTAATGTTCTAGATAATCTTTTATATATTTTTGGACTCAACAAAATTATATTAGGTAAGAGTTGATTATCAATAATATAATTGCTTTAGAAATTTCTGTTAATAGTTTACATATTTGAAGAATATACATAACAATATAATATTCTAATGTTATTATTAGTAATAAAATTTTATTTTTGCAAGCTTCATGGATTCTCAAAATAATTCTCTTGAACATGCTACTTTACAAGATGATATTCATGAAGAACAAATACGCTCTCCAGATGTTAGTGGTGAATATGAAGATGATATTGATCTCATAATGCAAAGTAAGTAAATAATATATTTTATTTCTATTCTTTCATCTTTTTCTATTGACACTTTGATTGATATGTAAATGTACACACACTTAGGTAATGATGGGAGCACACGACTAAAAAGAGAATCTTTTCGTGGAAAAGATGTGTGGAATAGTCGTGATGGTGATCGTATCATCGTCGAATATGAGTTTCACCAAGCCGATAATAGAGTTGGAAGGGTTTTGAGTGGGTGGCTGGGTACAGTTGCTTGAAGATCAAATTTGTGCCCTTTAAATTATCTAAGTTGGATACAAATGCCTAATACTTTTTAAAAATTGAAAAGATATTATTTGTGTTTGCTTAAGTATTATTATTTTTACGTGTTTCATATATATGATAATTCATTTATTTGTTATAAGAAAAATTTACCCTTTCTCTTAGTCCTGGAGTTGATAAATGGATCCTAAATTCAACTGTTAAGAAATGGAGAAATTATAAGTCAGATTTCAAAGTAAAACATATGCTCGATGGGAGGTAGCGAGGGAAGATCCAAAAGAAGTTCCTTCTTAACAATGGATTGGCCTAGTCCACTATTGGTTCTCTGAAAAAGGGAAGGTAATAATTTCATATTTATCTAATATTTAAGTAAATATTGTGCTTGTGATGCTGATTTTTTATTATTTGTTAGAATATTTTCTGCAATAGGTAAAAGAGCACGTGCGCAACAAGTTGCTCTTCACACAATATGGTCCCAAAGTTTTGCTCGAAAGAAGCGGTAATTTTTATGTATTTTTATTTTTATATATATAAATTTGAATAATATAAATTTCCATAATTGATTGATCTCATATGATTTTTTCATAGAAAAAGAAGCATAATAGAGACCCTACTCCTATGGAATGGTATTCTATAATTTACAAGCACAAAGATGGAGGATTCGTGAATCAAGCTTGTGAGCAACGGTATGAATAAGTTTATCTATTAATTTAACTTTTCATTTTAGTTCTATACTTTTTTTCTTTATGCCAGAAAGGGAAAATAATGTTGTATGAATTCAATTTATTTTTCAATTGAATAAATATTTTAATGTATTTTTTTAACATCATAAGTTATTTTTTATTGAAAAAATATGTTTATTAAATACTTTGAAACATTTTTTTATGCACCGTAGGAAAGAGCTACTACATTAATGACAGAATGAATTGCAAACTCTCAAGAAACTAAAAATGCCAATATAGAAGAACAAGTATATAATGAAGTGATTAGGCCTGATCAATATGGTCGAGTAGTAGGTTATGGACTTGGTGTTAATGCTAGACAAATACAAGGATCACTAAGATATGTAAAAATGAGTAGTGAAAGTGTTAATATTGAGCAACTAGTGCAAGCTCGTGTAGAGGAAATTGTGGGATGTGAAGGTGATGAAATGAAATGTCAATTTTAAAATAAAATGTAGGAAATGGAAAATAATCATCAACAACAACTCAAATTGACACCATAACATCACTAGTAGGGCATTTTAACCGAGGAAATGAAGATGAATTATCATGTTCACAAGTAAACAGTCTTCCTTCTTCTTCCAATTTGTATAATGTAAAAGTATACTATTGACGATAATTGTATATTCTGATACTTACACATTTATTATTTTGTCTTTTATAAGGAAATGGCCAAAGAACTTGAATATTGCAGGGAATGATAAAGCTTCAAATGTCGTCTTTTGTTAGAGATTTTTAGATCTATCATATTTTTTCACTAGAGATGTGTGTGATTAAAAAATGATGTATCACAAATTCTTCAGAATTTTTAATTTGATATCTAGATTGACTTCTTACTTATATTCTATTTGTTTGGTATGCAAAACCATCATATATATCATATACATGTTAAATGATAGAACGAATTAATATTTATAAAATAATAATATAATTTAAGACACTAATTATGCATCTTTAAATAACAACTGACATTTTTTAGCATGTGCCAATTTTCAAATGTGACATTTTAAAATAAATAAATAAAAAAGAATTGAAGACACAAAATAAAAGTGTCAAATGAAATATTTGTGACGCTTGTTATAATGTTCTTAATTGGCAACACCTGACGATGATGCATATAACAATGTCTTTACATTAGAGACGCTAGTGATACAATATAAAATAGCGTCCCCAATTTAGCAACACAAATTAACAACGTAAATGATAATGTCATCACATTTCTGTCGTATGATAATGATGCAAATATTAGCATTTTAAAATTTTTGACACCAAGAATAAGGACACTTTGAAAAGTGCAGGTGAATTTGTTAATGACGCAAGCTAGCAACATAAGCTAAAATGTCTTTAACTTGACAACGACAGCCGAAGACTTATGTAATTGCGTCGTTAAAATAGAGTCGCAAGTGGACGATTCCAAAAATAGCGTTTGCAATTTAACAACATTGATTTGAGATCGAGCAGTAAGTGTGTTAATATTTGAGACTCATGTTAGCAACACAAAATGTTATGTCGCTAATATTATTTTTGACACCAAGAATAAGGTCGCTTTTAAAAGCGCAGGTGACTTGTGCAAAGACGCAAAAAATGCATCCTTAAGAATATAAATTTGCATCCTTAGATGTAATTTCTCTTGCAATGTATGTAAGTTATAAAACATTAAATATAAGATGCTAAGCCATGGAGCATCAAAGTATAAGATGTAATCATAAGCGCAATTTCCAAAAGGCAATATCTACATGGTTAAGGTTAGTTGCTACACGTGAAAGGTAAGGTCATCATCGCTAGACATAGAATCATTGTTAGCACATGGCTCATGAGTGTCCTGGTAAGGCACTGAGTGACTATATATCATCTTTTTTATTTGCGCTTGAAACTATCATTGTAGTTTCAAAAATCATGCTTCAAAATACCCTCACAATTCCTCTGCAACAAAGGTATGAATCTTTAACTCACGCTGATGCAGCCTCATCTTGCTCACACGCTCACCTTGCTTCTCCACAACGTCGCTCATGGAGGACAGAGCAGCTTGCACTTGTTCATTAACCTCTCGTGCATCAACCTTGTGTGACACTGAAGTAGAAGCCTGAACATAATAATAACTTGCACATGATCCCAAGCCATATACTCTCTTATTATGTGCACTCTGACTATGTCGTAGTATATGTGGTTTTCACCCAAAGTAGCCGCCCACAACTTTTTTGTCTCTCTCAAGGCTAGGAATATATCCTATATGAAAAAGTAATACAATAAATTACATATAATTTTCATAATGAATAAATAAAAGCACACTAGCTAGCTTACATTAATTTTGTGGAACTTGTCATTTGTGAATGTTTGGCCATCTCCCTTTTTTGTATGATGTGTGTTTGATGACCTAAATGATGTTGGCGAACGTTGTAATTGTTCTGCCTCCATAGAATGATTAGTTTACATCAATAAAAAAAATAATAATATTTTTATACAAATATCAAGATCTTTAATTGAATGGCTGATACATTGAGTTAGTGACAATACAAAATCGTCACTTATTAATATATAATGAATTCAACTTTAGGTGCAAATTGGTTAATCTTTTACTTACCAAAGAAAACTTTTAGCATTTTACTTATAAAAATATCTATTATTAACCTACTAATGCATTTTCTAATATCTTATCAGATATGATCATTTTAACAAAATCATTGGATGGAAAATAATATATCATCCATTGTATGATAAACATAAAAATGTTAATTAACAATTTGAATATATTTATCACTAAATAGGATAGGCTTTGCAAAAGATATTACAACTTATTAATCATTTTCCATGCTCCGAGTGGAAGATAGAACCTCCATTATCAAATATAAAATAAAAGTTGTCTACGAACCTAAGACTAAAAGTATAATGTAAGGTACATAACAACTCATGTTTGTGCTTTATGATGCCCTACCTTGGTTATCAATGAGAGTAATATATAATTATACGATGATTGCCTCACAAAAAAATACGAACTATTTTAGCATATACAGAAAATAAAAATACATTACAACTAGAGTTACAAAGCTAAACATGTTTTCAACAAATAATGTTATTTATAAGAACTAAATTTTCTCCTCACATTGAAGATAAAAGAAAAGACTGAATTAATTCAACTAAATAAAGTTACATTTGTGCATATACTAGTTAAGTTAATCATATCATTTTTTGACATACATAAATTGCTAGAGCAAGCTATATATATTCAAGTAGTTGACATGATTACTTAATTGTTTTAGAACTTTAATTTTAAATAGAACATTATCAATTTTCATACTATATGTTGACTTCTTATTCCTTAATTGTTATTGCATATGTAGTACAGGCTATAATATAGAAGCAATAATTTGACTTCAAGTAAATCAATTGAAAGTAATAATGATGCATTAGAATACCTTATGAAGTTTGGATCACACACCGTTTACATCAATGATAATGTCTCCAAAAAATCCAAGTAAATTGCGATGAGTTAAAATGTAAATAATTATTTGTTTATTCTTTAAGCACAATGGAAAATTAAAGTTTTTTTTTAAAAAATCATAGGTTATAGTGTAAAGGAGACAAAGCAACCATCCTCCAAGAGCACAAGAGCAACATGAAACTAAGGGTTTGTTTGGTTAGGTGAAAAAATGAGAAAGGAGGAAAGGGAAAGGAAGGTAATTAATTACCCTCATTTGATAAGATTTTATTAGATGGGAAAGAAGGGGAAAAAGGGTCTTTTCCACTCCATTCTCCTTGTAGGGAGTAATTTCATCTCAACCCCAAATTAGGGTGGAAAGGAATAGACCTTTTTTATGTTGATTATTTTACCCTGATTTACTTTTATTATTATTTTTATTTTGCCCTACCTTCTTCTTCATGTGTGTGCCACTCGAAGGAAACCTCATCTGCAATCTATCTTTCTTCCCAAACCAAGTAACGTGTCCTCAAAACTCATTGTTATCTTTTTCCTCTTGTCTTTTTCTTAGTTTGTTGTCATGTTGATCCTTTTTTTTTTTTGGTCCAACATCATGTCCTTTCTTGTCATGTTGATGATGTTACATTTGGAACTGAATGTCAAGATTTCATCACGTTCCCAAAACATAATATTATTTTCGTAAACCAATAGCAGAAAATATATAAAATAAAAAAATAGACATCATATACTAGAAAAAGATCAAAAGTTTCAAATTGGAAATCATCATAATGTACAATCACAAAACTCTTTTTTTCTAGTTTCATGCCAACTTCAAAGAAAAACTACTTTTACTTATTGTCACATGATTATTGCCTTTATTATTGGAGATTTTATTACTTGGACAATTGTTTAAATTATGTGGACTAATTGCATTATTGCAAGATCATATATTGGGTCATAAAATGCATGTTTATCATGCTAGATGGATATTCATATGAGAGTAATCATCGTATGCTAATTTGCACAAACTCTACTTCTTTGGATGGATATTCATAGAAGGGCAATTTCTCAACTCACATGTTTGATTATTTATTATCACTTGGTTGATATGACAGCTTAAACAATAGTATCCCAATGAAATTAAGGTCTGAAAGATATCAGATACATAATGAAATCATGAGTAACATTGTTGGAGAATCTCGAGGTCAAAACATAGTACGAATGGGTCCAATGCATTCCTAGGATTGTGTAATCTGCTTGGAAGAGATGGTGGTCTAGTGGCAAACAGAAACTCAACCATTGAAGAGCAATTTGCGAAAACATTATACATATTAGGTAATAGTGTTAAAAATAGAAAGATACAATTTTGGTTTCATCAATCTAGTGAGACAACAAGTCATCATTTTCATAATGTGTTAAGTTCCATTATCAAATTAGAAGACAAGTTCATTCAAAGACGGAGCCAGCAAAAATTTGAGTGGGGTCACTGGGCTTCAAACCCTGGTCCTTCGATTGCAAAGTGCATATTTTAACCACCATGACCATTAAACACTAGTGTCAAATGGACTCGTAGATAGTACTTATTGAGCCTTCTAGTGCCTGCACGTGTAGGCACGGGAAGGCACTTTCTCCGCCTATGAGTTCATTAGACAACCATGTATATAAAAAACTCCACAAAAAATTGTTAAGAGCAGTCGCTTCTACCCGTATTTCAAGGTAAAATCTCTCATATATGCAATAAAAAATTATGATTTTAAGCATGAGATGAAATAGTTCATGATTGTATTAGAGAAATTGATGGAACTCATATATACGTAAAAGTCTCCCCAATTCAAGCACCAAAGTATCGTGGTAGAAAGACTATATATCCTACTCAATATATTTTAGCAGCATCTAATTTTGACCTTAAATTTACTTACATTTTATCTGGATGGGAGGGAACAACATTTCATTCAAGAGTTTTAAAAGACTCTTTATTAAGAGAAGACAAACTTCTAGTTCCCGAAAGTAAAATAATTCAAATATATTATATATTTTTGGTAAATTTTTATTTATTATATTAATATGTGGTTATGAATTTTAAATAGGTAACTTTTATCTCGTTGACATTGATTTTATACTGACAAAAGGACTCATTACATCTTATAGAGATGTTCGTTATCATCTAAGAGAATACTCACCGAGTATCCACCACAAAAATAATAAGGATCTAGTCAACCATAGATATTCATCACTGCATATTGCAATAGAACATGCATTTGGTGTTCTCAAGAAAATATTTAAAATCATATCAAGTTCAACAGAATCTCGTTATGGCTTAAGAACACAAATTACATAGTGTTAGCTTGTTGAATCCTTCATAATTATCTAATAGGTGTCGATCCAAATGAAGAACTTATTAAAGAGGTCAATATTGAATTAGCAAATCAAAATACATCGCAAGAGGGATCTTCACAAGATAGAAATGATAATGAAGAAGTTCATGGCCAAATTTTAAGGCACCAATTGAGCAATGCTATGTGGCATGATTATCTATAAAATTATGTTTATTATCTTTCTTATTACTTCATTTTGTCGTGTAATACTACAAAAACATATATTTAACTTCCATATATGGTATTTTTATCTCATGACCAGTTATATATATTTATTTATTTATTTACATATTTGAACATTTTTCATTTATTTTACTCTATAGATTAACTATGCCAAAAAGAAAAAGGGATGCATTTGATAATTTGATATATAGAGTACTACAGTCCTGCAATGGACGATGCTTTTATCGATGCATTATTACACCAACATGACATCGGTAATAGAGTTAATGACACATTTACAATGATGACTTATGACAATATTATCAAAGAATTAAATTTAAAAAAATAAACAAAAATGTGGATAAAGGAAAACTGAAAATTTGTTGAAATATTTGAAGGAAAATTTTGCAAAATGCTTTGATTTATTTAAATATGGATTGAGTGGATTTGATTGATAACCAATTACAAATATATGGAACCCTAAACCGAAGTATGGGAGAAATTGATCGAGGTTAGTTTAATTTTATTTTTTATGCCAAAATATTTAGCTATTTTATACTTCAGAGTTTAATTTTATTGAACACCATTGTTTTTTTACGGGCTCATCCACATGCTAAAGAATGTCAAATAAAATCAATTCCTAATTATGAGATATTGTGCATACTTTATGGCAAAGGAATGGCTACAGGGAATCAAGCTATAATTGCAAAAGAATTGAGACAAAGACAATCTTTCTTATATGATGATGGTATTCCTACTACTATGGATGATAATGATAGTGTGCAACAAATAAGGTTTTGCTAGTAAATTTTGAAAATATTTCCCCTTAAGATATTGAAACTAATGATCAACAAGATGCATAGACTCCCCAAGTCCTACAAATTCAAGTCCTATGAATTATGTCTTAAGATGAAGAAAAAGGAAAATCAAGAAAAAGATGTAATTGATGGTAAATCTCAGGCACTCATAGATGGAAATGAGGCTATAAGAGAGGTAAGTGGTTTTTTGGAAGGATAGCCGGAGCAATTGAATGACTTTCAATTAAAAAGAAGAAGTTTATAAGATGTTGGAAGAATTAGGTGTTATGAATCCGTAATTGATTACTACATATCACTTTCTGATTAAGAAGTCTGAGGAGTTAAGAGTTGTACTTGATTGTTCACCAGAAGCATGGAAGGATTTTGTCATGTAGATTGTCTTTAATTCTTCTGCTACTATATCTTACTTTTGAGTTTGTTAGGTTGTCTTTTACTAGATAAAAAATGTTTCTTAAATTTTCCATTCTATAATGAGAATTTTACGACTCAGTCTTAAATTTTCATTTCATGAGAATATATTCTTTCCTAGACATAATATATATTTTTATAGTTTCACCTTCATTAATAATGTTAATTATGCAAATTGTGATGTGAAATATAAGTAGATATTTTTTAAATCTAGAATGCACTTCATATGTGCTATTAATTAAATTCAAATAGGTTGTACTTGGGATCATTATAATTTTTGCATTAATATAATTAATAGGGTATAATTGTGTTTGTGAACTCATTACCCTTCTTTCCCATCCTTTACCTTTATAATGGGAAACCAAACAAACTTAATATTTACCATCATGCTTCATTCTTTCCCTTTATTGAATGAGGTTAAACCTTTTACTCTCATTTACTTCCTTTCCCTTTAGACTCCATTCCCTTCCCATCCATTCCCTTCCTTTATCATTAATGAAATTTGAACCAAAGAGGGCCTAAGGGCTTGTTTGCTTCAAAAGTCATTAAGGGCCCGTTTGAAAGATGATCTATCCAGTGGAAGAGACCCAAAACAATTTTTATGTTTCTTTCGTGGACAACTTTTCATTTTTGTTGTTTGGATAAAAAATGTCGAGTGATATCCTTCGGAAATAGGCATCCATATGGTGGAAAGAAATTAAGGTTGACCTCCATTTCATTTCCCTTTCGTTGCCTTGCCAATGTGTCACCCTTTCTTACATATGTGTTTGTCAGCAGTTTCATTTCCTACTCGAAACATCGAACACCATCCCTCTCTCCTGCTCCCTAAAGTACCCAACAGCGTCTTCACCTAGATCTCGAGCAACAACAGGGCATGGACGGCAAACTCCCGCCATTCCCCAGACTGGTCTCGATGGCCTCATGAATAGGAGGCCCTAGTTGTGGTGGCTCTCGGTGCAGAGCAGCAAAACATCATGTGGACAGCAAACTCCCGCCCCCTCGTTGGAATAGCCTCGATTGCCTCAACCAACACCAGGATCCCACCGGCCTCCACGATTGCTTCATTCCTCTCCGAGATCGTCTCCAAGCTCCCCGACGCCATCATTGCTTTCTCTGGCATGTCCCCATCGCCCTCGTCAACTGTCTCCACTCCCGGTGCTCACCGCATGCAATTGCTTCCTTCTGCCAAGAACTACACAACTTATATAGTGTATTGAGAACTCCTTTTTCGTGTAACATTGTGTATAATAATTATTATTATCTTAAATGGTATTGAAAAAAGTCAATTTATCTTATATCCAAATAGTTTGAATGGATTTAATTCTATGGAATAAAAATTAAGGAAGTACTTTTAAAAAGTGACTTTCTTAGAAGGGAAGAGAAAGAATGAGAAGATAAAAGATGGGAAGGGAATGGAATGGAAGAGAATGAAAGAGAATAGTTAATCTAATTTTGATGACATGAGTAATGTGAAGGCAATGGAGTGAAGATTTGATAACAAATTTATTTAGATTGTTTTCATCATATGTGTATTTAAAATTTACAAGACTAAATATGAAAATTCATTTTAATTATACCTTTCCCTTTCTTTTCACTTGATTTGAAGGGGAAAATGAGATATTAGAGAGGAATGGAAGGGAAGGTTCCCGACTTACAGTAAAGTTGGAAATACAAAAAATAGACCTAATTGTTAACTTAAATAAGACAAAAGAGGGATGAGTTATTGAAGATCAGAGAGAGAGAAGACAAAAGAGGGATGATGCATTGAAAATGAGAGAGAGAAAGAGGGATAATTCGAGAAAAAAGGCACAATGCCATGGAAGGCAATACCGCTGAAAAAAGAGGGAAGACAATGTAGAGAAAAATGGAGATGCCACATCAAAAACTATAAGGAGAGGAGGGAGGAAGAAAAATAGAGAGAGGAAGTGGGTAAAGCAATTGTAACAACCTCAATTTTTAATAAATGAATATGTTATTCATTAATGATATCTAGAAAATCATTAGTTAATATTATGGAATTATTTAATTATGAAATTGATGGAAATTATGGGAGAAGTTAGAAAGGAAAAATAGAGTTTGATAAGAGGTGGAATTGCTATGGAGATATTTATGAGATTAATAAGTAAATTCGAATTTAGATAAATTTGAAAAATTGTGGGGGATTAATTAGTGATGGATGATCAATATTGATTCTAAAAGAGTCCAAGGCCTAATAGAAGTAGTAACCCTAGTCTACATCTATAAATAAGCATTAAATGATGGTTGGAAACTTCTTTTCAGCCAAACAGAATTTTTGCAATATGAGCCCCCACTTTGTCTCTCATTTTCATGCAAACTGGGACGTTCTAGAGGGTATCCGGCGGCTAGTTTCGAAGCCCCAATATAGGAGAGAAGTCTAGAGGTGATAGACATGGGTTTCAAGGTCACACCATGGAGTTATCGTCGGTCAAAGTTCGGCATATGGATGACCTACACACTAGAGGGATCCCGATTAGTTTTTTTAGCTAAATTTAGGTACGTAGGAGGAATTCTCATGTCATTGATTTTTCGTGACATGAAACCCTATTCTCTTCTCCTTTGTACTGAGATTTTCATTGATATATTTTTCGCATAGTTTGAATATCATATGCTATGGTTATGGTGGTCAGAAAGTCGCGTCGGAATGTGTTTCTCCGTAGGTCGCAGAATCAACCCGGTTTTGTTCTGCCCGGCCCAGATTGTATGGAAACAGGACTGAGTTGGATTTGGAACCGGACCGAATTGTATAACCCAGCCCGAGTTTGTAGGATTCCAAAAGGCACCAAGAGGGGGGGTGAATTGGTGTTCAATCAAAAATATCGATTTCGCAAAAACACGTTGCGGAAGCACAAAAACCGATTCTTAAATAAAGCAATTCAGATCATAATATGATCGGGGAGAGAGAGAGAAAATCAAACGCAAAGACACGGTGGTTGTTGACGAGGTTCGGCCACACCTTGGCCTACGTTCCCGCTCCTACTTCTCGACCTCGAGACCGTCGGAGATTTCGTTAATCCCTTCCTTTGCTCCAAATGGGGCAAGGAAGAAAGCCCTTTACATCAACCACATTTTCTTCGCTTCGAGAGGCAAGGCAACCTCTCCTCCTATGAAGCTAATCTATTTCTCTCGCTCAAAAGGTAAGATTTTGAACATCTTTTACATAGGAGATCTCTCTCTATTTTTTCTTAATAAAAGTGTTTCTCTCTTTTACAAATCTAAGCTCACAAGAAGAGAAGAGAGAAAGAAGAGAAAGCTATAAAAATGAAAACTTCAAGAATTGATCTCCCTTTGATAACTTGAAGTTTTTTTCAATGAGTGAATGAGTGCCTTTGCCTCTAGCTTTGGCCCTCCTTTTATAGCCTTCAATGTGTGGAAAATTCGTTCAAAAATTATTCCATAAATTCCTCCTTCAAATCTGACTGTTAATGTTCATTTGACTTGGAGGCCGGTCGACCGCACTTCTGGACCGGTCAACTGGTCTATGTGACCGTTGCGCGTTTTCTTCAACTTCTACGCTTGATCGATCGACCGATACATCGACCGGTATGGACTCGACGTCATCCGGAGTAGGCTCAATAGTTATCGGTCGACCGACATTTTCTGTTCAGTCGACCGGTATCATCTCGACCGGTCTTCTTTGTTTCGACCGGCAGGTTGACCGACCTGCACTATTTTGATCATAACTTTCTGTATAGTTATCCAAATTAGATAATCTTGGAGTCTATGAAAAAATAATAGAATTCTCTACATCCACATTCATCCAAAACTAATGAGATCAGTGACAATTATTTAATCAAAACGTAGTGCATAAAGTTATCCATTTTTCTTTAAATTTTTTCAGCATTTCAACTTTAATCATTCGAGCAAAGTTATCCATTCATTAAAGCTTTGACCCAACAGAGTTCCTATTGGTCCGGCCCGAATTGTGGCTTCATCGCGACTCGGGTGCGATGCGATGGAATTGGACCGGTCCACTCGGCCCGGGTTCACCGTACACTCGGTCGGGCTTTGACTCTACCACCCGATGCAAGTCGGATTTGGGGGCAGAAATTTTATTTTTGAATATTTTACCATGTAACATTTCTGAACATCCATGATCGTATTATTAATAAATATGACCTCATCATATTTTTTAGATCTAAGTTTGATATTATTATTTCATCTGATCGATTCATTATAGTATTGATCTAGTAGTTTTTCCTTGATTGGGTTCTTGTTTAACCTAAATAAATTGATAAAGATAGATGTGTTAGGTAAACAAGATAAAAGATGAAAACTTGTTGGGTCTTCAAGTTCTTCGATTGTCTCGAAGTCCCATGGATCATATTGTTATCATATTGTATGGCACAGATATTGTACCTAGATGTTTGAGATGTCGTCCTTTAGGAAAATTATGATTGTCCTGTGATCATGGTCCCCCGCCATCATGAATTATTATTTAGCACTATTATTGGGGGACGACTTGCCATGCTTGATCATCCACTAGGTTAAATGAAAGAGACATGGATTTTTCTTAATTGATTGAGCACTCCCTATGGTTTGGATAACTTTAAGCATTGAATTAAATTGAATCAACACTACAAGAAAATTGACGATTAGCGATGCAATGTAGCGCCTCAAAAGTGTGTGACGCTATAAAGATGCCACTAGCGCCTCCATTGCGCTTCTTTAGCATCACCAAAATTAGACGTCACTTGCCTCTCAATAGCGTCTCATTAGCATCTTCCTAACTACTCAGAGTGTTGACGTTAAAAGTAGCGCAATAGAGATGCTACGTAGACGTTATTATTTCCCGCCAGGAATCATAAATGCGCGACAGTACCTAGTGCCGTTATGGCGTCGACAACGTTAGACGCGAAACTAGCATCGCCTGAATGAAGACTCTAAAGCGACGCTACATGGCGTCTCAACCTAAAGAGACGCTAGGGTATATATTTAAACACTATATTATATATACTATATGTCAATCAATAAATTCATTAAATATTATATTAGTATTAATTACATGATTATCAACATATTATCAATAGCATAATATCAACATATAGATGTATTAATTACACTATTATATATATATATATATATATATATATATATATGTATGTATTTTTACATGATAAGAGTGTTCCTAAATATATAATTTTTTTCCTATAATAACTATGTTATCTATACATATTATAATTATAATATCTTTATTATGCATATATCTTTATTATACGTCTTCTTAGCTATTCAGCGGGTTGACGTTAACTCTCTAGCGCGCTGCAATCGAGACGCTACGTAGACGCTATTATTTCGCGCCACTATTCTTAATGCGCGACAGCACCTAGCGCCATTTTATCGTCGACCACTTTAGATGCGACATTAGCGTCTCATGTCTCAAGACTGTGAAGCGACGCTATATGGCGTCTCAAATAAAGGAGAAGCTAATGAGACGCTACTGTATATATTTAAACACTATATTATATATACTATATGTCAATAAATAAATTCATTAAATATTATATTAGCATTAAGTACACGATTTGTGTTATGTATACATATAATATATATAATATCTTAATTATGCATATATTATTATTATATACTTAATCATGGGATTACGATGGTTGATTGAGTGAGTGATATGTTAGCGTCACAGTAGACACACAATAGCGTCTACCTAGCGGTTAACGAGCGCCGAAGCTATTGTCGACGCTATGATGACACCATGGGCGTCTCTTTAGCGTCGCATGTTCGAGATGCCATACTATTTTAGATGCTAGTTCGGCGCTACGGAGTCGCTAAATGAATTTAGCGACTCAATGGTGTCTGTGTTGTGCCTCCTAAGCCGACTTTTTACCCCTCGCTCAATCGGATACATATAGACATATAAATACGCGTATATGCTGATACCTATATATAATAAATGCATATATACATATTATTATAACCTAATTTGACACATATAAACAAATACACACACACATATATATATATATATATATATATATATTCACTTCGAATATGTATACATATACATGTTATCTATATATATATGACTCACACATGTGTAGACATATACATACACATATATATTTATAATACATATAGACGAAACACATTGTTGTAACTTAATCTCTCACACGTAGACATATATATACGTACGCATATATGACATATGTATATATATACACACACAATTGTGTTATATACACATATACATACATATTTATAATTTTGTAAACATACATGATAGATTATCGTAAGAAAATAAAACAATTGGAACGGAGCATAATGCGATGAGACATTACATTGATAAATAAAATTACAAGGATACTAAAAAAATTTGAAAAAACTTTTATGGAGCGTCTCAATGGCGTCGCGATATTGAGACGCTACAAAATTGAGACGCCCCGACGACGCGATGGTGTCGCTACGTTGTCTTAGCGACACATTAGCTTCTTTATAGCGCTGCGCTAGCCGAATTGTGACAGTGTCGGCGCCTATATGGCGTCTACGTAGCATCTCATTATTTGGCGACGGTAAATATTACTTAAATCCCTAACCCCTCTTCTTCGTTTTCACTTTTACTGTTTAACATTTACTCCGACCTCCGACACGTGCCCCGACGCCCGACCTCCGGCGCCCTTCGCCCGACGCCCGACCTCTGACGCCCTCCACTGCCGTCTCTGGCCTTCACCCGACGTCCGACGCCCGACGACCGCCCTCCGCCGCCGCCGCCGCCCTTCGCCTCCGCCGTGACCGCCCTCTGCATTCGACCGCCCTCCACCGCCGCCCTCTGCATTCGCCGCCGCCCTTCGCCGCCTCCTCCGCCCTCCCCGACGGTTCGCCTCCGCCGCGGTCCGCCTTCCCTGACGGTTCGCCGCCTCCTCCTCCTCCGCCCTCTGCATTCGACCGCCCTCCACCGCCGCCCTCTGCATTCGCCGCCGCCCTTCGCCGCCTCCTCCTCCTCCTTCGCCCTCCCCGACGGTTCGCCTCCGTCGCGGTCCGCCTTCCCCGACGGTTCGCCGCCGCCGCCCTCTGCATTCGCCGCCGATGTCCTCCTCCGTCGCCACTGCCCACCGCCTCCACTGCCGTCTCGGCCGCCCTCCGCCCTTCACGGAAGGTACTAGCCCGTCACCATGTAAATTAAGTTAATGGGGTGGTCACTGTGAATAATATTGCTCAACCGTAAGTTAAATAAGTTGTAAAATTTTGTTATAATTTTGGTTATCATTGAAAGTTAATTCTTCTTTGTAATTGGCAGGACCACTTTCTTACCCGCTAGTACCATGCGGGATGTCAGTGCTCTCGTTCTTTCCCACTTACCGGAAGGGCAGGATCCTGGAAAGATGTCCCAATTCAAGTGCGAGATGACATCTTTCGAGCCTTTATGGTACGATCTTCTATTGGGTTACATAATTCGATTTATATTTATTTTAAAATTACTAAGTTTTAACGTTCTATTTCTAGGAGGCAAATCAGTTTCATCCGGATCTTAGTTTAGGGACGATCCGGAGAGCTTTTGAGGAGGTCGCTGCGAAACGCCTCCGAAATTGATTATACAAGTTTCGCAAGGTCGTCACGTCTGCCGGCCTCACTTTGGAGCAGGGCATACAAAGATGCCCAAGACATATTAGGCGCTCGGTTTGGGAGTCCCTCTGTAGGAAGTGGTAAGTATGCATACTTTTAAATTATTTTTTATGAAAATTATAGTTTTTTGAAAGTGTAAGTATTTGATGTTCACAAAGGACGAATGCACGATGGCAAAGGAAGTCAGAAAAGGCAAGAGTTAACCGTCTTTCGAAGCCCGATGCCCACATCCACACAGGGGGATCGATGCGATTTGACGAGCATCGACGGCGCATGGTAATTTACATATAAATTCCATTAATCAAACTTTTGACTTATACTTATGTTAAAAAATTTGAAACTTTATTGTAGGAGGAGAAAGAAGGCAGTCCCGTAGACTTTCGTGTGGTCTATGAGGCCACGCATAAGAGCCGTAATCAGATTTTTGAGATTGAAAATGCTAGTTCTTTTGAGAATGAACTAGAAAGTTTTTTTTTTCTATTTCTAGTTATTTGAATAGTGGGTCTAAGAGAAAGAATCACCACTATTATTAGTACATGTATGATACTCAATCTAGTTGGAATAATCACATTAATAGTTGCATTGATAATTATCTTCGTTTTAAAGTGAGTATTAATAGTTCTATTTCGGGTAGTACTGATAATTATAGTTCCGTTTATAGTTTTATTTGTACGACAAACGACTTAGTCACGTCCACTGCTCGTAGGTTTCTGGTAAGTCTCATGATATGGTCATTTGGTTGTTACCGTTAGTGCAATATTTTTAAAATACACAACGTTTAAATTTTTTAGGATGAGTATAATGCAAAAATGGCTGAAAAGTATGGAGATAATCCGAGTACTCAGCCACCAGGTAATGTTTCTTCATTGGTTTAGTCATGTTTTTAATTTACGTGATTCTTGATATATAATTTATATATTATATGATTTTATAATTTTTCTATTTCGTAGAGAACCCAACTGTTTGGGAAGAGGTGGCCGGCACGACACGAGGGGATACTTGCGTGGCCTCGGCACAGCCGCTCAGATACCTAGGAGGATCGGAGGATATGCAGGAGGTGCATCTGCTCCGAGCTCATCCGCTGCACCTGATCTGACGCAGCTATCACAGTAACTATCGCAGCAATTATCGGAGCAGATATCGCAGCAGGTGTCGCAGTAGTTATCGCAGCAGTTGGATCCTCTATTGCAGGCAATTCAGGGATTGATCCCGACGCAGAATCCATCCCCGCGAGGCCATGGACCGAGCACGTCTGGGTCGAAAATCCGGAATGATAACAATAACTCCCAAACCTAGGATAGAAAACAAACTATGCATTTGTTACTTATAGACTTAAACATACATATAGTTTGTTAGTTCGGTTTAGTAGTTATCGTATTCTTATATTATATATTATGCCTGTGATGGTTTTATATTGCCTGTGATAGTTTTATATTGTCTGTGATGATTTTATATTGCATGTGATGCTTTTATATTGTCTGTGATGAATATCAATACATTTTGAAATGCATTATAAATTGTATGGCGTGGGAAGGAAAAAAATGAGGCTGGGGCGGATAAAAAAAATGTGCATGTAGCGACACCATAGCATCTCATTGGCGTCTAAACTCACGCTGACGTTATTTTAAATATATCACACTTAGCGCCATCTTAGCGTCTCATTGGGGACACAAGCACGATCATATTTGCGTCAATATAGCGCCTTACTAGTGCCTAACTTAGTCACACGTGGGCGCCGGAATAGCGTCGCACGTCTACCGCCCCTTGCGCGTCGACTTAACGACGCGGTACTGCTTTGCGCAGCCGCAAACATCGCGTCTTAATACCGTCGATATAGCGTCAATATGTGGCGCTAGTTGCGTCTCAACATCTTTGACTCTAGTGTGACGCCACTAGCCACTGAGTTCCAGCGCCTCAATTTTGCGGCGCTAGTTAGACGCGAAGGAGACGCTCTTGATAACAGAGACGTAATAGCACCTCCCTAGCGTCTCCGACCGTGAGTCGCTAATTGCCAATTTTCTTGTAGTGCAAATAGAATGTAATGAAATTGAATTGAATCATGGTCATTCGGATATTGGCATTGACTAGTATTGCCTCCGCGCAAATTGAATCGAATGCAAATTGTTATTGACCAATTATCATTGATATTGAATTGAAATTGTTAAATTTGAAAGTGTCTAATGATCAGCGTCATTGATTATTGTTAATTGGTTCCTTTAGGGAAATAATGGTTGTTCTATGATTGGTCATGTTCCCCCGTCATCACGAACTATTGTTTAACGCTATTATTGGAGGGCAGCTTATCCTCCATTGACCTACATAAAAGAGACATGGAGTTTCTCTTAATTGACCGAGTGCTTCGTATTAGATAACTTCAAACATTGAATTGAATTGAATTGGATTGAATTGAATTGAATCGAATCGAATAGAACAGAAATGGAATTGAATTGAATCATGGTCATTCGAATATTGTCTTGATTGGCATTGCCTTCGTTGGAAATTATTATTGACAAATGACCATTGATATTGATATTGAATTGAAATTGTTAAATTGGATAGTGCTATAATGATCAGGCTTGGTATTGATTGGTCATTTTGACCCACTTTTCTTATCTTTCTTATTGATTTGTGACTTTATTGATTTATTGATCTATTGAGCTCTTATTTGATTCATCTAGTATTCTACTGCTTATCATATCATATTGTTATTTGTTCTACTGAGCAGTTATTGTTAGACCCTAGACCCTAGGTACTAAGTATTTTTATACTCATGAATTTTTCTCTGCATTTAGATTCATGCAGGTGAGATGTTGATAAAGGATGGTGATGCAAGTGATCATGCTCAGTGACAGAGATATTACACATGATGATTGTGTCCTATTATAATTATTTATTGGTCATTAGTTTTTTGCACTTTTAGTATTGTAGAGTTATGAATGTTCTAGCTCCTTTGACATTTTGGATTATTAGATGTTCTTATTATTATTTGCCCACTTTATATAATTTTTTTTAAAAATTGATTTTATTGGAAATTGTGTAACATCTTTAGAATGACTCTAAGCATGTGAAAGTCATGTGAATCTGACGATACACCTATATAAGATCAACTTGATCATCTTAAGTTAAAACTTATACTTATTTTCTTGGTGAAAGATAAATTGCCCAAAGAAGCTTACTAAGTAGAATTTGTTGAAGATTGATTTTTTGCAAGAGCAATTTGGGGAAGTCTTCAACAAAATGGAGATTGATTTTGATAGAGAGAGAAAGTGAAGCGACTCTTTGAAAAAGGATTTTGCGGGAAAAAATGTTCTAGTGGAAAAGAGGGAAGGGAATTGTTTTTGAAGAGATAAGTTGGCTTTCGAAGAATTGAGAAAAAAAAAAACTTAGTGTTTGATGACTAACTTATTTGGTCAAAAAAAGATTTTATATTTTAATGAGTTTTTTTTATAAAGTTGTTAAATTTACTCATCACTTATAAGTAACAAAATAATAATAAGTAAATATAATATTTAATAGATTTTATTTATTTCTAACATGAAGCATAAAAACTAAAATAAGTAAATGTGTCATCTTAATGTAAAAACATTTAATTATATTTTCCATTTTTTTAACAAGAGACAAGACCTCGTTATTATCTGCTACATGTCGTAGTCATATTGACAATGATTATTTCCCTCGTTAGATTGCAAGGGATATGCTCTCACTAATTTACAAGGGATGTCACCCTTGCTAATAGTCATTATGATGTCCAACTCGATCAATTTGTTTCTTTCAACTGCAAGGGATATGCACTTGTTGTAATTTAGCGAGGGATTTTCCTTTGTTATTAGGTCATGTGCCATTTGCCCTGACGCAAAATTCTTACTATACTTCTTTAGCACAAATTATCCTTATTTTTCAAGCCCATCTAAAAGCCCTCGCTATTTAGCAAGAGAAAGCAAATCTCATTAACAGACATTGTCGTGCATTAAATCTATTGTAAGATTTCTTCTTATTTGCAAGTGCAATACTTATGTACTTGATGAATAGGGTCTTTCAATTATATTTGGAAAAAAAATTATTTGTTTTTGTAGATAATATTCTCATATACTCCTCTAGTCAAGAATAGAACTAGAGCATCTTAGAAAAGTGTTGTGCATTTTGAAAATGAACAAGCTATTTATATGTCGAGATTTTCAAATACGAATTTTGATTATAAAAACTGATGTTCCTTTGACATATTATGTCTAAGTATGGTGTCTTGATCAATCCAGCAAAAGTAGAAGTGATATCATTTGAAATAGATGAAGGAAGGCAATTGAAATAATAAATTTCTTTGGACTAGTCAGATATTGCATAATATTTTTTTAAGATTTCTCCAATACGGTGTCATTAATGATCAAATTGATAATAAAAAGGTGAAAATTTTATATGATTTCAAGAATGTGAAAAAATATTCCAATAGCTAGAAAATACTCACTACATGCTTAGGATTTAACATTAAAAGTTGTGGCATAATGCATGTCAACAATTGAAAAGAATACAAATTCAACTATAAACTCATGATTTTGAGTTAACAACGATTGTGCTCACTTTGAGATACTACTATCTATATGATGAAGAATCCAAAGAGTTAATGAATTACAAAAGCTCGAAATATGTATTTCCATAAAAGAAATCAAATATGAGACATCGAAAATGTAAGATAAGTGGTATGCCCTACACTTAATCTAATAAATAGAACCATATTGGCATTTAAAAAGCAATGCCACATTTTGATGTAGTTGTGTTATGATATAACAATATGTTAATTATTAAATTACACAACACAAATTTTGAAGTTATTTTTGTTGGAACAAAGTTTTTATGCTATATTTAATTATATTTTGTAGATACAAACTTCGAATAATCAGACTCGTATATTTAAAGTGCGAAAAAAGTTTGAAATGGATTATTTTATGCACTGAAGTTAATATTTGAATATGTTTCATTTATATGTGGATTAACATTTGAATATCAAAGTGTAGATAATTTTGTTAGCTTTCCAACGAATTAAAAATCACCTTATTCTTATCGGTGCAAAATGTTATGTGCAAAATAGTGTAGAGTGATCCACCAACAGAACCGGTCAGTGAACAGGTCCACCGATTTGAACAGAGAACTAACAGATCACAAGATTTTAAAGATCGGTCGACCGACTGGAGGCACCGGTCAATCGGCCCGCACACAAAGTGACATATAACTGCTAATTTTTTGCTAAACATGTTATCCAAAGAGGACTATAAAAGAAGTCCAAGGGGTGCATAATCATTGATGGATTGGAGGGAAACATCAAGCATCAAAGAAAAATCCTTTCTTGAAGATCTTGAGCCATATTGTTGAATTTTTTCTCTTTCTCTCTTCTCTTCTTATGAGTTTGATATTATAAAAGAGAGAAACATTTGCGAGCTCCTGTGCAGAAAATGTTTTATCTTATCTTACGGGCTAGAGAATAGATCAATAGTTCTCCTTTGTAAAAAAAGTGTACCTACTTCTGAAAAGAGAATCGAGGATAAAAGCTTCTTAGGAGAAGATGTGTGTCTTACCTCTCGAAGTGAAGAAAATGTAGCGTATTGTAAATAATTTCTTCCTTGCCCCATTTAGAACCAAGAAATGCGTTTAGATTAAGTGCTAAATTTCTTTTTTAAATAAATAAAAAAATACTAATATTTTTATTCGCTATAATTTTATATTTAAAAAATAATAAAGTATATTCTTAATTCTTATTTTTATTTAAAAACCCTCTAAAATTTATTTATCAAATTAATTTTTGAGATTTTCATCATTACATTTTTAATTCAAAGACCAAACATAAACTTTTTTATCTAATCAATTAATTTTTAAAAATTAATAACAACTTAAATGTTCTCATCCAAAAACACATAAGGGTTTAGGGTTCAGTCTTTTCAAGTATAATGCAATTATTATATAAGTGATTGAGTGAAAATGTCACATAATACACTAATAATAAAAATATTCCCTTAAATATATGATACATTATAATGATCATTATCAGTATTCATTATATAATGATAATGATAATTATATAAATTGGCCGTCAGAGGGGGAGGGTTAAAAAAAATCTAAAATATGTATTTTTTGTCGTATTAGTTCGTCTTTACTAAGTATATTTTGATTTTTTTTGTATAAAGATAGACTTATTTATATTTATATTTCATTTTCCTTCTTTTCTCTTCATTGTTAAAGAAGTAGAAGAATACAATAAGAGAACAAAAAAATGGAAAATTTTATTTTTATGTAAGTTAATATTTCATTCTTGTATTTTTTTTAAAAAATGTTCATAAGGGAAAAATTGTAATTTAGGAGCTACTATTCTCCAAAATATAATCAAAGAGGTCTAAAAATTATGCTATTTTATTTTGTGTAAACTCCCATAAGCAAATAAAAAATAGGAAAAAAAAACTTTGGGAGAAATTTTGTATCCATATCGAGCAACGTGAAGTATCCACCCGCCCCTTCCAAGTTCCCACTTCCCACAGAGTCGAAGTCGTCCACATTTCTCGCCCGTCCCCCATCGGAAAACCCTAGTCCTGACCGCACCGCCGCCGCCCGTTGGAGCCTCGTAGCTTGAGCTCCGTCTAACCATGGCGGCCAAGACGGCGATCCTTCTCCTGCGCCGCCCAAAACACCTGTGCCTCTCCGGCATCGTGACTGCCGCCACATCTCGATCCGTCGCCGGCACCTCCTTCCTCTCCCAGGAGCCCCAGCTTCAGGAAGATCCGGCGGCGTCCGCCGCCCCGCTGCCTCCGAAACCCTCCACCGGGAGCCCCTTCTACAATGAGAATTGGCGGAACCCCAGCCCGCCTCCGGGCGTCGTCGACCGTTCTCTCGTCCCTGCCGGCCCGCTGGCCTTTCCCGGTGCGCCGACCGCCTTCGCGTCTCTGGACGCCTCGGGACTCATGGGCACCTTTGCTGACATGATGACCTCGCAGAAGTGGTCCGATCTCAAGCAGCTGTTCGAGCACTGGATCCGATCGCTCGACGCCAGCGGCAAACCCAACAGGCCCGATGTCCTGCTCTTCAACCACTATCTCCGAGCCAACCTCATGATGGGTTCCACTGCTGGAGAGTTGCTGGACCTTGTTGCACAGATGACGGAATACCGGATTGAACCCAATGCCGCCTCTTACAACCTGGTCTTGAAAGCCATGTATGAAGCGCAAGAAAATGAGGCCGCCCAGAGGCTGATCGATCGGTAAGCAAGCCTCTGGTATCTTCTACAAGATCATTTTTTTTACGAGATTATTGTTATTCATGGATTATCCAAACGTGCTGAAGTGTGTTTGGTTAATTTCTCTGAGTTCTTTATGAATAATTGAATCAACAAATTAATTACAACAAGTGCCTTTGGATAAAAAGGTAATTTGATAGATTTTTTTTTTACTTTTCGGTTCCCTTTTGTTTTTGATCATTTGTCACGTCGCTGGAACCAAAACCAAAAGATTGGTTCCAGTTGGTTCGGTCTGCCAGCTTGAAATTTCTTTTTGTGCTTGTGGTTTAGTGACATATGTTTGTTATCATGTGTTCCCAATGGTCACTGAGGTCATTAAACCTGAAATTCGTACATTGTCTTTTCGACTATTCTATTTGGTATAGTTGATTGTAATTCTTCTAAAAGATATATCAAGTTCATTGCTATTGTTATATGCATTTGTATAAAATAAGTCACTATGAGTTCCGCATGTTAATATTATTTTCCTTCAACTTCTGGTTTTTGTAGTCCCAAATTAGATTAACATGTGGTTTAGATGGGGTTTGCTAATCCGGAAACTTAAATCAAAGGCTTCAGATGGCTGAATATGTTTATGCTACTAGGAAGTGATTTGATGTCATCAATGGAGCATTCACAGCTCTGCTACAGGATCATTTGTTTTTTTTTTTGGAAGTGCTTTTTCTTTCATCTTTAATGTTATCCACTTAGTGTTTTTAAATTATTGATGTAACTAATTTTTGATAAGCTAGCATGTTAAATGATCAAAAGGGATTCATTGTCCTATCCAACATTATATCCCGTAAAACAAAATAAAACTCAGCAACTATGATATTTATGTCAAACATGCCTGAAATCATTAGTAGAAATGGGTTGGTTTCCTGGATTTACAACATGGCAGTTTAGCGTGTGTGATGTAGGAACAAAATTCCTTCATGTCATGCTCATATCGGTTGATATTAGTGAGTTTTACATGGTCGACAAAGCAACCAGGACCACAGCTCAAAGCTTATTATTTGATAACATGTTTTGACTGACATATATGGTGTTAAGTAAAACTGGAACTTTGAATTTGAAAAATTTTGACCTCATTTAATAGAGATATTAAGTGCTGGAATTATTAGGTTGTTATCTTTCCTATCAACACAGTAACAGTAAATACTAGATACCATTACCAATCATCTCCATGGTGCAGATTAGAGTATAATTAACTAAATGGATCACTATATAGGGTTGCCCTTTGATAATAGAAAGAAGTTAGACGATGGCACACTTTGAATAGCTCCAATATAGAATTTTGTGAAGGGGAATTCATGTGTGTATTTCTAGAAAAAACCCATGTATGTATTTCCTTGTATGTGACTGTCAATGTCTTAACACCTGTTGCACCTTGCTAAGTAAATTTCTGGGATAAGCAAGAGGGAAAGCATCCTTAAACGTGAGAAAGCTAATGGACCTTTTTTAGTTGTCACTAACATTGAATTGCTTGTCATGTCATTTTCTTAATAGAAACACATCTTACATCTGTCTTTCATTTGGGAAAAAAAACTGTCCGTACAAGATATATGTTACTTCTCGGCTCCTTTCTGTTAGAGTATGCAAATTACCCTGGGAATGATTACTTATTGATTGGCTTCAGGATGCTCCAGACAGGCCCAGCGCCAGATGATGAATCATATAATTTGGTCATAGGCCTTCTAATTATAACGAAACAGATTGATTCTGCTTTGAAGTACATGGATTTAATACTGAAATCTGGTTACATGGTATCATCAAATGTTTTCATGGACTGTGTTCGAGGTTGTGTCAATGCCGGTAGATTGGACACACTCACAGCCATCATTGAGAAATGCATGGTAAAACCAAGTTCTGTTCATATGACTTGCACTGCAAATTATTTTTTTGCCTTCTATGTTTTTTTTATTAACTTATTGTTTACCCTCCTAAAAAAAAGCTTATTGTTCACTGTATCAATTTTTGTTTAATCAATTATCTTCAATCCACACATTAGTCATTTTTTTTACTTTTTCTTTTAGACAACAGAACAGAATAAAGCTTTGTGCCCAAGTTGGAATTTGTGTACCTATATCGCTGATGTCGCATTGCAAGCGGATCATAGCAAGCTGGTTGACTTTTCCTTACAATTTTTTGCTCGGTGGATTTTACGTGGTGAAAATGCTAGACCACCCATCAATTTATCAGTAGATGAAGGTTTACTTGCATCAGCACTTGGCACTGCTGGTAGAACATACAATTCTAAACTTATTGAAGTTGCTTGGTCTGTTTTAAGGCGTTCATTGAGACAGAAAAGAGTTGCAAATCCTGAAACTTACCTTGCAAAGATATATGCATATGCACAGCTTGGCAATCTACAACGCGCTTTTAGTACTCTCAGTGAACTCGAAGCTGCATATGGAAATTCTGACAATGTTGACCAAGAAATTTTTTCTCCCTTTACATCTTTGCAACCTTTGGTTCTTGCTTGCTGCAAGAATGGTTTCTCAACATTGGACTCGGTAAGTATGTAATTTCTTCTGGTAATGGACATCTATATTTGGATTCGCTGGCAATTGCATGGTGCATTTGACATTATTATGATGCATTCATTGTCAACATTGTCCATTTACCATATTCAGGCTTTATTTTTTTTTATTATTCATATTCAGGTTTTCTCAAGTTCTCATTATTGCCAATTATTATAAGCTGTGGGAAATGCACCTAGGATTTTGACATTTTTTATCTCTCTTCTTGGGTGTGTCATAAAATAAACTGTTAAATCTGATCCCTTGTCATGCTATTTCAATTTCTACTTTTCAAAATGATGATAAATATCTTCTCAATATGTAATTGTTCAAGAAATACAGGTGTATCTTCAGTTGGAGAATCTGAGCCAAGCAGATCCACCTTACAGATCTGTTGCTGCTCTCAACTGTGTCATATTAGGTTGTGCAAACATCTGGGATCTTGATCGGGCCTATGAAACTTTTGAGGCAATTCGTGAAAAGATAGGAGTCACACCAGATATACATTCTTATAATGCGTTGATAGCTGCATTTGGAAAAGTTAAAAAGGTCACATATGTTCAAGCTCTCCTTTACAATTTGCATTTGTTATCTGCAATTGGTGAATGCTAATTTTGTTCTGCAGATTGATGAAGCATCCAAAGTGTTTGAGCATATGGTAAGCTTAAACGTGAAGCCAAATGCAACAACATATGCATTACTTGTTGATGCACATCTAGTGAATCGGGGTCCAAAGGCCGCTTTATCTGTCATCGAGGAGATGGTACAATTTTAGCTGCTATTAGTTTTTGTTTTCATTGTTTACGAATCACCATAACACTTGGGCATACAGGTTGAATCAGGTTTTACTCCTTCAAAGGAGTCTCTGAGAAAGGTGAGAAGACGCTGCTCACGGGAATTGGATTTTGATAGTGATGCACGGGTGCAATCTTTAGCCAAAAGGCTTGATATCCGCCAGTTGGGCAGTGAAATTCGCAGGGAGATGCTATACAACCTTACTTATTCTGCAAACTATTAGACAAAGAGAATTCCCAGGTCTTTGCTGATTGGGTACTTTTGTCTCCATGCAATTATCGTGTTAGTCATTGCTTACGTAATCCCTGGAAGCATAATCTTTTTCACCTGACCAGGCTTATATGATTTTTGTTGGCATCTTTTTTTCAGGTAGTCTTGCTTGCTTGTAAATTATTTATTTTTAGTCAGTATTGACCAGAATGAAGAAGAATTCTGGTCACAAACTAACTCAATTTCAATCTTCTGATATGGAGAGAACTTAGGTCTCCTCACCATGTAGGTTTTTAGAATAATGTGTTGCCATTTGCACAATCTAGTGCACGTTCCTCTTCTTACACCAGTGTCTCTTGAATTTAGTTTGCCATTGATGTATGTGAAAAATTTAAATTGTCATCGACCTTTTTTTTAACTGTTCTTTTTTTTTTGCTGCCTTCACTGCTACTGGATTGACAATCCAAAATCTCAATTGCTACATGAATTCTTTGTCGAGTGGATGCATGTACTGCCTTTACCGGTAAACACCTCACAGTGTGCCCCAATTATCATCTTTATCATCCAACAGATTAGGCATCCATACTCGACAAGTCTGTTCGACTTGCTTTCCGTGATGCAGCTCTTAGTTCAGCCGTCCGGTGGTGGAATTGGTGTGTGGCACACATGTACTGAGTGTCAGATTCAAATGTTGAAACCTTTGTGCATATTTTGTGCTTAGTCGGACCATATCGACAGTTATGTTTTATTTTCAAGATTTGGTGAGGGGTAACTGCTATGTAAACTCTATGGTTCCACTGCACGTAGGCCATCCTTACTAGAAACAGGGTAATCTTGAGTACGCGTTCGTGAATGTGTTCATTTGTCTTCATAAATTGGTGTCGGTTTGGTTTGCGTATTTTCCATCTTGTAATACGATTGGAGGTTCGGAAGGAAAGGTTCAAGTTCTAACTAGTTTTTCCTTTTTTTTTAAAAAAAATTATTGTTTCTTCATGTGCTTATTTTTTTTTTCATGTGAAATTTGATCGAGTGCTCTTGTCTGTGCTTGCAATTTCGTTGCATTTTGTTTTGCAAATATTTGCTCGGCCCTTACCTTTGCATTTTCAGGTAAACCGGTTTTTGCGTTCCCGATAGTTTGTGGGCAAGAATTATTATTATTTTTTCCGATGAGAACAAGAAGTAATTTTTGTTCACTTTTTTCTTTTCTTACAGGTAATTGAAGTTATAAACCATTATAAAAAGTTTGCAGTTGTAAAATCACGGCTGGATGAAGATTCAATAGTGAATCTTGATACCGAGAAAATAAAGATAAATTTACCATGATTTTTCCAGCATGACGTCATCGGGGGCCTGTTATTGAATCTAGTGAGTATTTTGAAAATGTTTTTTTTAATTGGCGAATAAGTTCACAGTTGAGTGTCTAGCCATTTTGTTCGCTATTATGTATGGCTCAGTTGCATCTTGACTCCGAATTGAATTAGGAGTAAATGAATCAGACAAAATAAGCTTATGTGGATCCCAAGTCTGGTAAGTGTTAATTGAATAATGATTTATGGCCCGCAAACTCATAAGCATGAATCTTTGAATTAGGGGATCAAATAAATAAACGAATACGCCTTTGTTAACTTCCACAATTGGATTCGTTAAACAAGCATTTATTTTTTAATTTTCCAACAGATGGGAATGGTCAAGCAGAATACCAGCCAAAGAGCAACTCACCACGGCAACCGTGAAAGAGACGTAATAATAAAACTTAATGTAGGGTAAGGGTTTTATATGTTCATTGTTCACCTATCTATTTTGTCCCAGGGTCCATTTTATACCCATAATTAAACAAATACTTATATTCTCTTGCCACACCAAACGACTCACCACGTCCCAAATCCCCACGTTCTATCTGCATGCACTTTTCTTTGTGCCATTGGCAACACTTTTTTTTTATGATTTCATATGGTCAGCTATCAAAATCACATGTTTGATTACTATAAATCATCATTTGTCCATTGGACTTCTATTATGACTTGACAAGTGACTACTTTAGAAAGCGATCTTTTAAGTCAGCCTCAGAAGCCCTTATGTGACTCAAAAGCTCGAAGCAGATGGACCCAATTGGCATCAGTTAATTAATCATAGATAGATGCCAGAGGACTTATTCTTTATTTTTCTCTTTGAAGTAACTTCCTCCCTGCTTCTTCTCTCTCATTCCATTTGTCCCCCCCACACATGTATCTCACTTCTCAAAAGAAAGGAACATGCATGCACATTCTCTCTCATCTCATTGGCATGTGACAAGATAGTGCATGATTTCAGCTGCTCCCACTGCTGCTGCTCCCCTTTTTATCCAATGCCAATACGTTTGCTAAAAAGGTTACTTCACTTGACGAGAGATTCCATGCAATGTGACATAATTCTTGCTTCCCTTTTGGAGGATTATTATGGTGCTGCAGAGCGTGGGACAAAAGGATCTGATTCTTCGGCCCTGCCCCTTTTTCTTGTGTGCAGCGTACTTGCAGCAAAATCTTTGTCGTCGTACTCTTCCGAGTTGTAAAAACTGCATGATCCGAGGAGGACGACAGGAACATTCCAATGGAGAGCAGATGATGATGGGGATTGGAGCCATGCAGAAACAGTAACAAATGCTGCTGCTGCTGCTGCTGCAAGATCCTGACCAACAGTCAGTAAAACTATAATAAATGTATCAGCATTGGTTGCAAGTAGTGGCAACTTTGTCAGCTAATAATCAGCAAAATAATAACAACAAGTACCTGTTTATTCAGGAAACGGAAAAGTAGTGGTATTTTGTTTTCTGGTGAGACAGAAATCCATATAGTTGGCTGCTGATGTAATTGGGAATTGGTGTCCCCCTGCTGTCCAAGTACTAGAAAGAGATTTTGTGTGCTGTGTGTCCTCTGAGTGCTAACATAGTAACCCTACATTCTGATGTCATTGGTGTCTGTAATGATAAATCTGAGATATTTTGTATAAGGGAGTAAAAAGTTCGATATATATATTTTTGTTATCTTTATTATGTAACATAGATAATCATGCTGTTTTAAATTGTTTTTCTTGGTATATCAATAATCATGTTTAGTGTCCAACTTGTTAGCTCTTGACAAGGAAATATCATACTATTTTTTTTTATTTCGACTTTAAATTAGTCAGGTGCTAATTCTGAATACTGAGAGTCTTGTCTGAGTATAAAAAAAAACATTAGAAAGAAAGTTAGGATGTATATCGTGTTATTAAATTGACTAAACATATTCGAGCTCATTTGGGAGTGTGGGAACGATCCCTTTTCCTTTCTAAAATTGTATAGTTTAATCATTATTTATTTATTTTTTTTATATTCCTCCCATCAGGCAAATAGGCCAATGTTTTGCGTTATATACTTGTCCATAAACCAAAGGGTAAAAGGAACCTAGGGAGCGTAAAAAATAAGCATACATGCGGAGCACCATCGTGATCGTCCATCTAATCATCTATGGCCACAATCCATCAATTCTCACTTATACAATTACTTTTCCTCTTCTCCATCCTTCTCACCCCGTCACAGTGGCAGGAGAGAGCACTTAGAGTTCTTGCATCCTTTCACCATCGCTGCCAGCTCCTCCTCTGTTGTGCGTGACAAAGGAAGCGAAGTCTTCTGACCGATGTCTCCTCCCTTCACAGTCTCTATCTGTCCGAATCGGCCAGCGCCACTAGTACCATCAAACTTCTGCATGACCGAGGATTAATGAGATCTCCAAGAGGGCAACATGGGAAATTTAAGAGTAGAAAGAGATGAGGCAGGATTGGAGAGAGCTATGGGATGGTCCACGGCGAGAAGAAGGAGACGACTTGCTTTTGCAAATTCAATGTAGAGAGAAAGAGTAGTGCCAATCGAAGAGTAATGGCCGTCTATAATTTCACCAAGAAAGAGAACTTACATAAGGAAAAGAGAGCAACCTTGCGCGCCATCCATGGATACAAAAATGAACGGCCCATATTGCTCTGCATCTATACGTATTTTTATTGCTCTGTAGGTTCCTTAAACCCTAAACCAAATAATAATATATAATATATTAAGACATGTAACGCTTTTAAAATTTGATCACCCCACCTTATATTTATAATTACACACAGATTACTATTTGAAGATAATAAAGTTTACCTCGCTATTACATTTTCGCAAAAAAGAAAAAAAGAAAAAAAAATTGTTACGTATTTTTTCCAGCTCGCTGGAAAGAAAAAAACCCGGCTCAGGACTTCGGTTCGCTGCGAACCGGGCGCTCAGGCATGATAGAACCGGATTGGTTCGCCCCAGTTGAAACATACGAGCACCAATCAGCTTCCTTTAATTTATCATTTTTATATATTCTCTCTCTCTCTCCCCTCTCTCTTTCTCTCCATCTCTTGCTCACTTCGTTCTCCTTTGGTTTCTCAAAACCTCGCCATTTCCCGTTGGGAGGCAGCGAACGTAGCCCGTCGGAAACCCTAACCCTAATCCTCAGTTTCCCGGACGCCGGTGGAGGTCACCGGAGGCGGCAGCAGTGGGGGAACTTGAGCCCTAATTCCTTTCATCGAGGGAATAGTTTCAATCGCCATTTGCTCCGGGAGTAAGTGCCCGCTCCACTAGCAAAAATCGTCAATTTTCTTGCTGCTCTCGTCGTCGCGGGGTCTTTCTTTCACCGCGATTTTTGTCTGGGGATGGGGGGCGGGGCAGCGTTTGGGCTTGTCGGCTTGGCCTCGTCGGCGTGGATTTTGGGGACTCTTTGATTGCGGAATCCGGGGTTGGAGATTGGGGGAGGCTTGGGTTTGGTTGGAGTGGATTTGGAGGTTGGAGCTGGAAATTGGTCTATTTGTTGGTTCTGGATGCATGGATTGGAACATTCCTGGGGTTTTAGGTAGCAATAGATGGAGTTGGATGGATAATGAGCTTGGTTTTCCTAGGGTTTGCTGCTTTGGTGGACTAGTGGGAGTGTCCGCGGGTGGTGGAGCGATACACTGTGAGCTCTGAGACCGGGTACATAGAGTGTTGCCACATTTCGCTACCTCTTTTTCCCTTTTTTTCCCTGTGCACTGAGCATTTTGTTTTGCTTGTGAATCTTGTGCTACGAGCTTTGCAATGTTCTTCGTTCAGCTTGGATATTAAGATCTATTTAAAGACTCAAGGGATAACATGCCTTGAACAATTGCAAAATCTTGAGCTAGTTAATAATAAGGTTTGGGCGCTTGTGCAATCTTCATTCTACTTTTTTAAATATATTGCTTCCTTTAGTTTTTTATTATATATATTGATGTTTGTTTTTGTTTTTGTCCTTTCTTTTTTTTCTCTCCCGTGCAGTCTTCTCTCCTATATTCATTCTCTGTATATTTTTCATTATATCACTATTGCCACAAATAAATTCTAAATTCATTTGTTTTTATTTCAGCTGTAAATTTTCTGGCAAAAACATTTTAGCATCTTTTGGCCAGAAAGCTAGAAGCACTAGAGTTCTTACTCTTCTGTAGAGGTACACCATCAGATTCTCTTACTCTTCTTTCACATTTTGATAGGGAAGCTGACACCTGTTCTTGTTATTTTAAAGGAAGCTGACACATTTTCTTGTTATTTTTCTATGTCATAAAAAGGTAATATCAATGTTCATTTCATATCCTGACGTGTTTTGTATTTATTGTTTTTTAAATGAAAAAGGACGAATAGCAAGATGGTAGTCATCCGCAGTTTCATTAAGAAAAACCTTGCACATGGATATGCCTGGTGGCACTTCCTTTGTGCATTAGATTTGCAGCGCCAGCGTATAATCATTTCACCATGGAGTTTTTTTTTATGGGTGAAGGGTGTCTACAAGGTTCCATAGCTGTCGGCTATATATTATATCTCAAAATATGGAAATTTACGCATGTAAAAGAAAAACCAAAAGACCTCCCATCCCGTGAAGTTGGCAAAAGAAAACTGTTCATTTTCCCATTCCCTCATAAGATACCATGTGTGTAGAGTAAGTAATATTCTCTATGTAGCATCGCTCCCATAAAAAAGTGTGCGATTCCATTGCAGCCAAGTGGCCCGCGTAATTACCATCACTGTGAGCCATAGATGTCTCTCACCATGGTTATCTCTTTTGCAATTTCCCTGTAGAGAACGCCAAAGCATGTCCAGCGCTGAAGTGTTGACATCGGGTTTGTCCAACCTCTACACCTTGGCGGTAATGGGACAGCTATAAAAGAGATGGCCAACATCCTCCTCCGATGACCGCACATGATTTATTGCCTAGCGCCCATCTCATCCTATATGTGCGTGTTAGGATCAAGCCACGCCTCAGAAGCCAAGCAAAAATCTTGGCCTTGAGGGGTGCACGCTATCTCCAAATGTGCCGGCAGTCCATCCTGAGCTCACCCGATATCGTGTATGCTGGCAGCAAATGCAAATAAACTGACTTCACAGAAAATCGGCCTGCCAACCATGTCCACCTGTCATCCCTATCTCTGTCTAGGTGATACCCTGCTATCCTCTCCAGTAGGGTAAGGAGTTCGGTGAATCCTCGATCGGGGAGACCGAGCTGGAAATGAGGTGGTAAAGTGCCTCCAGTTCAACAATCCGCGACCGACGCCATCGAGTCACTCAATACGGCAGCCAACCTAGTGTATGCCTCAGCCAAAGGACTTCCAGTAGTCCACTCATGTGTCTAAAAAGCGAATGCCACCCCAGAGTCAGAGAAAGGCAGTGAAAAGTGGCTGCACCATGGGAATGATCCTAGATACACCATGCCAAAAGAAAGATGTGCCCTGGAACAGCTGCATACAGGAATCCCAAGAAAGATCTCTGCCATAACATGCGAAGAAGACTGAACTCCATAGGCCGTCCTCTGACCCCATAATCCATCCCATCCAATGTGCCAAGAGAGCGATATTGGTCTGATGGAGGTCCCGGACCCCTGAACTGCCCTGAGCCATGGGACGACACACCTCACTCTAGGATACCAAGTGTACTCCCCACCTGTCTGACTCACATCCCTTCCAAAAGAACTGATGCTCAATCTGGGCTGGCATCTGCAATACTGGCACATAATTTGTGGGGATGGCAGATAACACTGATCGCAGTAATCCAAATCAACCAACTTATAGCCATTGCACGACTCATCACTCATCTGCAGGATCCAAAAGGGGTAGCCTCAAATACATGGTCTACAGGGTAGCAATGCATCCAACTCATCTGCAGCTCTTCTGTTGCAGTTTTATGTTTTCTATATTCAAAGACAAGTTATATGTATTTAGATCTCTTCCAGGTATCCTACTGCTACTCAACGCATCCTGCTTAACATCGTGTCTCTAAATATGGTGTGTAATCCTTGTTGTTTTTTATACATGTTTTTCTTGGCGAGGAATACATGAGTTGCCTGCATGTTTTAGGGAAAAAAGTATCGGGCTAGAAGAAAAATGTACAGCTTATGTATTCTTTCAGTATTCCTTTTCCTTTTTCTTTTTTGCACGTTGATGCATATGTGATTTTGCTTTGGATAGTTGTATGGATTTCATTTTATTGTGAAATCAAGGATCGTTTTTTTTTTGTTTATCATTTAGTTTACAAGTGAAAAAAATATCAGGGGTTTATGATCTTCATGCTTGCATTGTTTTGATTTGTTGTCTTGATTTAAAACAAAAGTTTGTCTCTATTTGGCTTCCTACTCCAACTTAACTCTGTTAAATTGTATACAGATGTAGTCATGCTTGCAGGATCTTGCATGACCAAGTTTAAAAGCTACGTAAATATAAATACAAAGATCTAAGGGGGCATTTACTGGATTACTTTTTCACATTACCTAGCAATCTGCATTACTTGATATAAAGATTGCCACTTATTAAATTATTAGCAATGGGCATTACCTTGTTTACTATGTACAAGTGATCTTTCCAGTAATTCAAATGACATTGTTTACTTATAATAAAGATTACAAGGTAATGCATATTTTTTTCTAAAATACCCTTTCTCACTAATGTTAAGTTAAATTATTTAATCGGGCCAAAAACTTGAACAAAAGTAAATAATGAAATAAATATAGTAACAATAATAAATTGATAAATATTTTTAAATAAAAATATTGGTAATAAATATATGTAATATTCAAAATAATGATTAATAATAATATGCAATTTATCATAATAATATTGGTAATAATTTTTTGTTGTTGTTATAGAATTTTCTTATATTATTTCATGTTGTATTTCTCTAAAATTAGAAAGGGCAGAAATGGAAAAGAGATAAAATCAGATTGCCCCCCTCCTAGTCATTGCACAGGCAATCTGCATTGCTGGGCAATCCTGATTGCCTACAAATTATAACAAAGTAAACAAGGCAATATGGTGGGCCCAGGTAATTGAACTTCAGATTACCAGTAATCTAGAAAGATTACTTGTAGGGGAACACCCCCTAACTATTTGGCGCCACTCTCTTTCTTTGGAGGGTCATAGTCTTTTGGCTTGAAAGCATTCTATAAGTGACTCAAGAGTAGGAAGTTGGTTGCTCGTGCGATAGATGATACTTGATAGGTCTGTTGTCAGTCAATTGATGTTGCAAGATCTTTATTGAATTGTTTTCATTATTTAGTAATTGAGTATAGTAGTAGTCTCATTCCTTACCGTCACTATTAGTAGCAGCAACCATCTCCTTCCCTTCTCCTTGGACATCAAATCAAGTAGAAGGGTGGAGCTCCTCTTGTGGACCACACCATCCTGTTGTGTTCTTTCAACCATTTGTGTGCGCTCCTTGGACTAGGAAATAGCCACTTCTTCATGCATACAATTATTCCAAAGTGATTAATAGTTGTCAAAGCTTGCTTTCTTACATACTGGTTCAGTTGAATTTTCCAAGTGGTTTAGGATTGTTCTGTGATGGAGAAGGATTGTGAGTTCAATCTCAATCAGGAATCTGATGGAGAAGGATTGTGAGTTCAATCTCAATCAGGAATCTGATTCATTCGGATCCAATTTTGGTTGAGACACATTGGGCACTATCAAGAGGTTCACGACCCGTTAGGTGGTGCTTGGTTCTGGCAGCTTGCCATTGGGCAGGAGGCACTTGGATACCTCTTTTTAGGGTCGGTTTACCCTATCAACAATTTGCTGAACTCCTCAACCTATGGAAGAGGATCGCAGGGTATCACCCCAATGGAGGCTGGGACGACAGATGGACCTAATTATTTGCGAGGTTGATTTATTTGCGTTTGTTGTGTCAGCATGCACGATATCGGATGAGCTCATAGCAGATTATCAATACATTTGGAGTGTGCTCCTCAATGTCAAGATCTTTGCTTGGATTTTGAGGCGTGACCGAATCCTCACACGTGCATACAGAGCGTGATGAGCGCTAGACACAGATATAATTTGCATCAATTGGAGGAGATTGGCCATCTCTTTTGCAGCTGTTCCCATCACTTCTGAGGTGTGTGGAGGATGGGACACCTACACACAAGGTGACCAAGGTGGCAGATGCCCATGGTTGACAACTAAGGCGATTACGTGAGCCATCTGGTTGCAACGGAACCACTCTTTGGTGGGGAACGGTGGTACATAGAGAATATCATACAAGACACTTTATGAGAGAGTGTGAAAATGGGTAGTTCCTTCTTGTGAATCCAATCCCCATTGATTTTCTGCCATGTGATGGTTTTCTGGATTCTCTTAGACATGCAAATTACAAATTTTAATATACAGTTTTTATTTTTAAAAAATTAATATACAGTGGATGGCTACAAAAGCCCTGTAACCATCCTTTCACTTCTAAAAAGAAGTTAGACTGAACTAGGAGCACACACTTTGGGTGCATCCTAGCGACGTGCATCAAACAGTGTCTCCTTTTCGATCCTTTTTTTTTTTTGAGAAATAAAGGGTGATTAGCAAGAGGTCCAGTCATCCAGCATATTTTATATAATATATAAAAACTTGACTACAGCAAAAACTTGGGTATCCGTCTAACAAAAGTTCACAACCAAAATGTCCAGCTACATTCCCTATTCTGAGCCATGTCATGCTGGATGATGTTTTCAATATACATGTTTGCCGCAGAAGATTTTGCCCTTGTGCATGTAGCCAAATAACAGAGAAACAGTCAGGGGCATGGCTCTCTCTCTTTGCATCCTGTAGCTGCAGGTTTGAGTTGTCTGTCGCACAATTTTGAAAGAGTTCCAACAGAGCTAGTGTCTGTCCAGCTGATTCCCGTTGCTGCCCATTTTGAGTGCTGGTGCATCCAAAAAAGAGGTGTGCAGTGTCCTTGTTGTTCTCAACACAGAGACCATAGCTGGTGTCTGTGCCATGTGACCAGTGTGACCTTTGAACCTTCATCAAACATCATCATCCTGCGCCAGGTTTTCGCCTTAGGGCACGATTGGTTTTCAATAGGTGTCAACAGGCAATGTGCACCAAGCAATGTCTCCCTTTCGATTCAGGACATGTTTGGCTTGCGATAGATGTAGTGGCACCTACTGCAATTTGTTTTCCATGCATTGGAACCACACACATGGAGGTAACTCTGGCTAGAAAATTGAGCTGGAGGAGTGACATCACTCTTCATGCAAGGAAGAAGAATTAGGTTGTCTCCTCGAGCATGCAAAAAGAGGAGATACATGGTTCCTCTTCCACCTGAAAGAGGAGTCATACTGTTGCATACTCTTTTTTTATTTTTTAGTTTCACAATTTTTTATACTATAACTATACTATTTAGTGTAATATAATGATATGCTATTTAGTATATGTATTATGTTATTTACTATCATAAACATATGTATTATTCTGAATAAAGTCATGGTAAAAGATACATAATTGAGTATTATAAAATATTATCAGAAGGTAATGTCAAAAATTAAAATTGTAAAATTCTAAAGATACTAAACTATAAAATATGATTAATAACAACAACAACAAAGCCTTATCCCACTAGGTGGGGTCGGCTATATAAAAAAAAAATATGATTAATGTTAAATAAAATATGAGTACAGATTTTTTTACTAAATGGCGAAACAATAAAACAGGTAAAACAACATGCAAGCAAATAAATAAAAACACATTAAAATATAAGGCTGGTAAAGTGATATTAAAAGATATACCTAATAAAATATTTATCAAAACTGGAAAATGAACAAAAAATTATAAATAAAATGTTAACAAAAAGTAAATCGTCATAAAAAGCATTGAAAATAATACCATATATTTAATATTAGGTGATGATCTATATATTAGATGTTATTGATAAATTAATAACCAAACAAATTAAATAAATAAAATATAGAATTCAAAATAATTTTAACAGATTTACAATAAATAAATATTTATAAATAATATTCATTATGAGTATTTATATTTGTAAACACAATGTCTTTTCTCAAAACTTTAACTCTTACATCTCTCCGAACACCGGAAAGTAAATTCCAAAATTTTGATTACATCAATCCAAATATCTGAAAAGAATTTTCAAATTCTTATTTTTATCTCTCCAAAGAGTTGAAAGGAACCTATAGGAACTATTGATCCATGAATCACTCCACTTTTATTATTTACCACCACTTCAATCCAAATGTGCCCTAGGGGGGAGAGGGCTTCCTCACAATCTTCACCTCAGGGAGAAAATAATCCTATTCTTTGTTAGAGGGCCTAATAGGGGTATGCAAGTTGGTTTATTGAAGATTTTATCTCGTCATAATATTTAGTTCACTATTAGAAATTTGGGTTGTATACTTATGATGTCTATTTTCATCAAACAGGTTTTGAGGAAGGCGATGAATGGTTATCTTATTAGTGGCTTTCAGGAATTTTCTGGTTATCAACTAAGAACATAAAGGCCAAGTGCCTCTTAGTTTTAGAGAAGGCAAAGCAACTTGAGATTGTAGAACACCTTATGCTAAGCAAACTCAAGCAATTGATGGATCCCCAAGGAGCTGTATTTTAGGATCCTTCTCAGAATGTCACAACCTCACCCAAAGCAGCGCCCTGGTAGTAGCGACAGGCAGTTATGGCAGCAGCAACTGTTGTATAAACAACTACATGAGCTTCAGAGACAGCAACAACTTCAACAGTTAGATCAGGGGGTGAGACAACAGAATTCTCTTAACCATTTATCGGTTGTAGCAAAACCAGTAGTACAGAGTCAATCACCTAATTACATGTGGCCAAATAATCTTGTTAGGCCTTTGCCTTCAATGGCTGTTGGGAACTCGCAGGTGTTGGTGTCTAGTAACAATAGTTGGCCCCAATCAGCTAGTTCTCCTTCAGTGCAAAATGTTGCAAATGGTTTCATGATTCCAAATGATCAAAATCAAGCAATGGAATCTTTGAGGTATATTCCTCAACAGGACCAGTCTTTGTATGGCATGCCCGTGTCAAACACCAGAGCCTCTGTAAATCAGTATCATCGACTCTCGAGGATGTCTAATGAGTGCGACAATTTGATGACTAAGTCTGTTGAGAACCAGCGAGATAAGGTTTCAAATCAATCAAGTGTGTTCCATAAGAATCAACATTTTCCCGCTCAAGGCTTCTTAGAAGATAGAACATCAGTAGCTACACAAAACTTACAAGGGAAAGGCTTTTTTGTCAATAATCTGGATATTCTTAATAGTGACAATTCATCAGGAAATTTTCAACAAGCAAATAGTATGCAGAGCAGCGTTCAGGACCAAGCATTTCGTGGTATGCAAGATCAGGCTTTTGGGTCAGGAAATTTGCAGGAAAGAGTGGCTGAGCAAGTTGGGACTTCCCATGGGGTGGCTAGTTTAGATCCCACTGAAGAAAAGTTCTTGTATGGGAATGATGATGATAATTGGGGGGCTGCTTTTGTGGGTAATCTTAACTCTGGCTCTGAAGGTCTTTTACATGGTCTTCCTTTAGTGAACGATTGTTTTGGTGGATTTCCTTCATTGCAGAGTGGGAGCTGGAGTGCTCTTATGCAAGAGGCAGTGCAATCTTCCACCAGCGACAATGGGGTTCAGGAAGAGTGGACTGGTTTAGATTTCCATAAAATGGAGCAATCAATGTTGAAGACTTCAGTTATACCTGGTGATAATGGGAAGCAGTTATCTGCTTGGGATGATAATAACACGCAAGCAGCATCTGCTTTAGCAGCAAGGCCTGTTTCATCGTTTAATGCTGCTGATGCAGGTTCAAATTTATCTACTGCTGCTCATTTTCAACACTCGTATCAATCAACATACAATGAGAATAATGGAATGCGAACTGATGCATCCCATATATCATTCCAGACTTCTCCTGGAGAGGACAACAATGAGCAGTTTCATCAAGGTCGCAAGCAAAACCAGCTTTCAGAATGCAATGCTCAAATACAAATGCTTGAAAATAATGATATGTGGATGGGTCAGACATATCAGCAGCAGAACAATTCGGCAGACTTGCAAAATAGTCGAGGTAGTTGGACACACAGACAAACCTTGACCTCATCCAATGTTGCTGTGCAGCCAGATAATGGTCCTAATGGCTGGAATGACACTGATGCAGTTTTGCCTAGTGCAGTTAGTAATTCAGTTTTCACACCTGATGGTAATATGTGGAGGCTTGGTGCAATTCATGTTCCTCCAAACAGTAGAGGGAGAAAAGCAGTTGAAAGTGATATTGGCACTTCTCGGGTCCAAACTGATGGTTCGTTTATGAGTAGTTATGGTTCTGTAATGAATTCAAACTCTCCCAAATTTACTCATGAATCACATCAGCATGTGGGTACTTCAGAGCAGGTTGTTTCTGGGAAAACCTTTGCCCTTGACACTTGTGCAAGGACCAAAGATGATCGGAATGTGGGAGGAAACCATACTGAGCTAATTGAAAGGCGGCCACAAAGTTGGGAATCGACCAAAAAATCCACGGATGACAATGGCAACTATCAGCACGTCAAAAAGCAACCAGAAAGAGTTTCTGAGGAAGGCTATGCTTCAAACAACTTCGACAATATGCAGCAATCTCATTTTTTAAGTGGTGAGAATGGAAGTCCCACTTGGATTGGTAGAAACCCTTTTCCGCATGGAAGTGTAAGGCCGTCAACTGAGTCTGATAAATTATCTGCCAGTTCTCTTATGTTACGGAATCAAACAACTACTCTAGGGATGAATAGGGAGCCTTCTTACTCTGCATGCAGTTCACATTTCCAGGCCACAGTCAACCCAATATCTCAAGGATCTAAATCTGAGGACTACACACATGTTGGAAAGTCAGATTTGAATGGCCATGACCTTTCAAACTATATTATGGATGCCACAAAGGTGAGAGTACGTCTTAAATCAGTTATATGTACTTTTAGCATTGATATGTTATTTAATTATGCTTATCCTTTTTTCTATTATGAGGTTAATTGCATTGCCATTATGCTAATATACAGAGAACTCCTATGGGAGTTGAAGACACATGCTCTAGAGACATCTCCGTCCGTGGATCCACATCTTTTGATCCATCATCAATTGACTGTTCTCGGAAGAAGAATATCACTCAAATAAGGTAAAGTACATCTTGGTGGCTCATTCTAGAGTCCATGTATATTGTTATGAACATCTGCACAAATTTCGGGCAACTCTCTGTAGTGAGATGAGATATATGTAATTTACGGTATAAAACAATGCCTAACTACTGGAATAAGTTACCAACCCCAAAAATCAGTTGCGCTGTTTCATTGTGATACTTTTATTTTAAGAAGATCCTAAATAGTTTGAAGGTTAATGTTATTATCATAGTATATCAGTGTAAATATATGGGGTAAATGGATGTATAAAGTAGTAATTTTGGTTGTCTGTTTAATTTGATGACTACACATTAATTTGTCTTAAGAGTTCAATAATGAGTTTTATTTTGACCTTCAAATAATTTGATGATCAGCTATTTTTCCTACTCAAGTCATTAATATGAATGATTATAATTTCTCTATTCTTATGAATATTTTGGACAAGCAGATTAATTTAATGATCACAACATTAATTTAATGATTGTCATATTAATAATATTACAAGACATGATCTCGACTCATCCTTGAATATGTTTATTTATGAATATTTAATATATATTGGTATCAAATTGTACCGGTCATGTTTTATTTGATATTCAATGAAAGAGTTTATTTGTGACTACTTGTAGTCGAGACATGCTAGATCTTCTTCCCAAGGTAGACCACTCAAGGAACAGCAGCACCGTGGATGTACCTGATAATCCTGCACAGTTAGCTGTTAATGCTGCTTCTCCACAATCTTCTACACAAGGTTTTGGTTTGCGATTAGCGCCACCATCTCAAAGGCAACTTTCACACACTTTGTTGTCTTCTCATTCCTCCAGTAAAAGTAGACAGCATAATGCAGAAGTTGGAGATAGATATCAGGGTGGGTCCTCTTATGCACCTGTCATGCAATCATTTCCCCAAAACAATGCATCTCAAAGAGAGGCTTCATGCAACATGTCTGAAGACAAACCCAAGGTGGCCTCAGATTTTGGCAAACAATTTAACTCTCTACCAACCTCTGTCCCTGACATTCGTTATCCTGGAAAACAGCAGCAGGCACAGTTTACTAATGTGAGATCTCTAGTGCAGCATCAGCAGAAACAAAGGCATGGGCATGAAGAACTTTTTCCGTCTGCAAATTCTCCTGTTGACAATCAAACTATACTTGCTAGAAATGTCTCAATCTCTCAGCAACCATACAATTCTCTTGATGGGTCTGTATCTGACCAATCTGTACTGAAATCATTGCCTATTCCAGATAATGGAGTTCCATCTTCAAGTTTTGCTCCCTTAGCTGATAACAGCGAACCTTCCAGCTTAAAATCTGATTCTGCAGAAAGAGAGAAGATGGATACAATGATTGCAGGTTCCCATCAGATTCATAACCCAAATCCATTTCCTGAAACAAAACCTCGAATGCAACCTTCTATACCTGGGACATCCCAGCAAGTTGGCTTCTCAAGAATGTTGCATAATGTGTGGACAAATATATCAGGTCAACAACGTTTAGCTGGTCTCCATCCTTCAAAGCTTACTCCACAAATACTTCAATCCATAATAAGTAATAATAGGGAAACCACATTGTGGGCCCCTCAAAAGGCAGCTGAAGAAACAGATAAGGGAGGAATTGCTCCTTCTGAAGTTGGCACAAGCTATTCTGATTTTGAGCATCAAGGTGGACACCAAAATAAGGCTGCTTCATTAAATCAACCATGTTTTATGAAATTGGATACTGCTCCTAAGATAAATATGATATCTCAAGGCGAAGTAGCTCGGAGGGCTCCTTCAGATGGTAACTCTAATGTCTCTACATTGGTCCACCTGCATCAACAGGATTTGGACAAGGGAAAAATTGGACAGAATGTAATTCCACAACCTCAGACCTATAATGCTCCCAATTTAGGTGATGATGTTCGCTTGTCTGGGCAATCTTTGATGACCTCAAATGTTCAACAGCACAATTATTCCTTACTACATCAAATACAAGGAATGAAGGGTGGTAATTCTGATCAAAGCAGGATGTTAGCTGGGAGTTTGAAAGCACCTGATTTTACTCCTAATTCTCAGATGAATTGGAACACACCACAAAAATTTGTCTCTGGTCAAAATTCAGGTTTTAATGTCCCTTCAGATGACAAAGTTGGTGCATCTTTACAAAGTTCCTTCCCTTCGGATGTTAAGATTTTGAATTCTACCGCAATGGATAACGAGGAAATAAGCACAAGCATATCTACTGCTACTGCAGGCCAACATGATCTTCCAAATCGGATGAACACTCTTGGTGCAAATGCAGCAGGGAATTCAGCAGGGGGAATGGAGCACACCCAGATAAGCCCTCAGATAGCTTCTTCATGGTTCAAACAGTTTGGATCATACAAAAATGGTACAGTAATTAGTGCTAATTTCAATGGTCAACGGAATCCAAATGCTTCCTCTCTTCATCACCTTTTCCCAAAAATTCCAAGGAGCATGGATTACAATATTGTGGTTGATCAAACAAGTGATAACAACAATATTGGCACTCATGGGCAAAGATCAGTATCCACAACCATTGTCACCAAGGGGTTGTCTTCTGGTGACCTGCTTCCTACTGCCTTAGACCAAGGTGCAGTTCAGAGATCAAAAAAGCGGAAAAGTGCGACTCGGGAGCTGATTTCATGGAATAAGATGGTTACTCAAGGTCAACAAAGATTACAAAGCATCAGGTGGTAGTTTTCACTAATGTTAATTTTTCTTTATGAATACTCTCATTTTGATTATCTAATTAAGGAATCATGAGATGTTTCGACCTTCATATTGAAAGGTGTGATGCAATGTCAGAAACTTTATTAACCTAATTGCTTTTGTTATCTCTATGCAGCACTGCAGAACTTGATTGGGCTCGAGCTGCTAATAGGTTGCTTGAGAAGGTTCGTCCATATTCTGTTGGCTTAGTTGGACTTTGTTAATATTTTAACCCTGTCCAGATCATATCATGTAAATGTTATTTGTCTTTTTTGGATAATAGGCTGAATATGAATCTCAAGCTATGGAGGATACTTTATCATTTACTCAACCAAGAAGAAGAATAATTATGACAACCCAACTGATGCAGCAGCTTATTCCAGCTGTACCGGCTAGAGTGCTCCGAGTAGAAGCAGATGCAGCATATGAAAGTGTGACATTCTGTGTTGCTAAAGCTGCACTAACAGATGCATGTTGTCTGATCTCTTGTTCTGAAAAGGATTGTGGTGCCAATTTGGGAGATGAGAGGGGGTAAGTAACTGGAACTCTTCACATTATTTCAAATCTCGCCTCGTTCTATTGCCAAAGTTTATCGTAAGGTGTGTTATATTTGACAGAAATCAATATCGTGTTTCACATGAGGCATGCTTGACATATAGAAATCATTGTTGGGACCATGATGACCTAATATATGTATTGAATTTCTATGTCTTCTTAGGACATCAAAAAAGTTCAAGTCTTCAGTTGGAGATCATGTTTGCTCAACATTCGTGGAGAATTATATTGGACGATCCAAGAAGATGGAAAATGATTTCTTGAGGTACATTGCTGAGTATTGGTTATTTCACATTTCGTTTGTTCATAATATGTTGGTTCATTGCTCCTAAGTAAAGAATTAGCTTCCTTAAAAAAAAAGTAAAGAATTAACAATGTTCGATTATTATCTTCTGTTTCCTTCCATGGACATACTAGTACACAATGTTGTCAAACTCGTAAATCGGACTTGACACGAAAAGCTGAGGTATACACGTAAATCGTGAGATCATAACACGGATCGGACGATTCTACCAATTTTTTTATTTTAAATATTTATATGATTTATTTTCTACGAGATTAAAAAACATTAAAAAGTTCAATATATTAAATTTCTAATAACTAAATAAGGTAGAAATAATTAGCCTAAAATGATTGCATATATTACTCATAAACCATAAACATAATTGTTAGTACAAATATTAAAATCTACGTTAACGATACAACAAGAAATAAGCTTATTTAAAAAAACAAACATAATAGATGGAGCCAAAAAAAAACTCCCCTGCACACGAGCAGGGGCATTTTCAAGATGGAGTCAGCACGTGCATAAGCAAATTCAGAACATGAGAAGCTTCGAGGCCGATAGAGGAGGGAGGAGAGAAAGGCATATCCACAGGTAGAATGGAGAATGGTAGCAGTGAGCTCTTGCAGTAGCATGGCTAATGAAAGCATAGGCGAACTACAGAAGCAACAATGACAACAGTGGCGAACAATGGCGGCGGCGGCAGCGAGCAGCAGCAACGACGACCAGCCGTGACAGCGAGTAACAACTGCGGCGAACAGCAGCGACAGCGAGCATGGAGGTGAACAACGCGCAGGCAAGCAACGGCGAGCAGCAGTGACAGCAAGCAATGGCGACGGCGTGATAAAGGGTATCGTGGCACATAACTCAGGTAAAGGGAAGAGTATAGTGGAGCAGCCAACGAAAGGATCAGTTCGTGTTTGGATTTGGGGAATGAGTAAGTGATTAGGGTATCATGACGAACTCAGGTAAAGAAAAAAAAATTTCTTGCTGGACTCGACGGGACGCCGTTCCCACCGATTTTACGAGCCAGCACGCGATAGAGCGATTCTAATGCGTGCTGGCTCAAAACGAATTTCATCACGAGTTGACTCGTTTTCCGGGGGTGAGATCGTAAAATCGTCTGATTCTACGAGTCAACTTGTGATTTTGACAACATTGCTAGTACATACTTTGGTACTGAGTTTTGATTTATTTACTAACCGGTGGTAGAAAGTATTTTTGAATATAAGCTTTAGATTTACTTACCTATACATTTTGATTCATAATTTATCTTTTGAGAGGTATTGATACATACATTATTCAGTTGATTGCATTAAAGATTTTCACATATATTTAAATTGGGAAAATTCCCTATGACTAATTTTAAAGAAACACTTGACGAAAGATATGCGACATGAATGATATTCGCATTATGATCCAACGATTCTAATATGTTTTCTCTATGTTATTTGATAATATTTCATTGTTGCTGTTTTTGGAACTCATTTGTATATTGATATAGCTGGATGACTACAGCCATTATAGTTAATTTGGATGATATAGCTTGAGATTCTTTGTTGCTTTGTGTACTGAATTTACAAAATTATTTCGTTTACTATGTTATTGGAAAATATTATCAACAACAACAACAACAAAGCCTTATCCCACTAGGTGAGGTCGGCTACATGGATCATACGACGCCATTCCGCACAATATATTCGTTGATCCATGTTCATAAGATTCGACATGATTTTATGTTGGTTGTCGGGGCCTAACACAACCCTCCTCCTTTATCCGGGCTTGGGACCGGCTATAAAATATAGGCGGAGTTACCGGCTATAAAATATAGGCGGAGTTAAAAGGGAAAAGAATATTATAAGTGAACAAATAAATATAGACAATATAATGACGTGACATGGCATAGAACTAACATAAAATTGAATTCCACAAGAAAATCTATTACAGAAAATAATAAACTAAGATGCATCTGTCTAGCTTATGCTGCTCGTGCTAGTCATGAAGCACTTGGGGAACGGAGTCTGCCCTTCTTTACACAATGCAAGTAAGCAACAAAGAGAGAGCAACTGACAGACATTTTCTTTTGGGAGAGTAAACAATAACTGACCAAATAAAGAGGACATAATAGAAATGTAGCTTCAATTACTTTACTAAGAAGCCAATTCTAGACAATAAGAAATATGTTGAAAGATACTAGGTCATAATTAAGAGTATAAAGAAATGTAAGCAGTTGGCTGACCAAGATACCTGACACCTCCCATATCAGTGCATGAACTCAATATAGTTTGGTCACTGTGGAGCCATGCAACAGTTCGTATAGAACCAGGTGACTTATCAACTTCTCTTGGAGGTGCATCTGGACGATTCAAATCAAATATACGTAACGTCTTCTCTACTCCTCCAGTCAATAAAAGGTGAGTATCCTCGGAAAATGCACATGCACTTATCAAGCATGGGTAAAAAGTACCCATACCCAGGACGAATTGGGTATGGGCACATGATCCAAGTACCCAATAGTACAACAACAACAAAGCCTTATCCCACTAGGTGGGGTCGGCTACATGGATCATACGACGCCATTCGTTGATCCATGTTCATGAGATTCTGAAGTACCCAATAGTACAACAACAACAACAAAGCCTTATCCCACTAGGTGGGGTCGGCTACATGGATCATACGACGCCATTCCGCTCTATTAGTAACCAAACCTTTCGGTATATTATTCACCAATAGATCTTGCTCTATTAGTTCGCCAAGTGTCCGCCTTGGCCTCCCTCTCCCTCTTTTAATCGGACTCCAGATTATTTGATCTACTCTTCTTACTGGCGCATCTAATGGTCTTCTCTGAACATGACCAAACCATCTCAAACGATTCTCTACCATTTCTCACTAATAGGAGCCACTCCGACTCGTTCACGTATATGGTCATTCCTAATTTTATCTAATCTTGTATGACCACACATCCATCTCAACATCCTCATTTCGGCTACCCCCACTTTACGTTCATGTTGTCCCTTCATAGCCCAACATTCACTACCATATAACACTGCTGGCCTTATAGCAGTACGATAGAATTTTCCTTTAACTTTATTGGGTACTTTTCTATCACAAAGAACTCCAGTGACTTTCCTCCACTTACACCAACCAGCTTGAATTCTATGATTAACATCGTCATCAATCTCACCATCTTGTCTTACAATTGATCCTAAATATTTAAACTTTGTCACTTGAGGAATTATATCCTCCCCTAGCCTAACTTTCAAATCGTCTCTAAGTTGTTTATTTGTGAAATTGCTATGCATATATTCTGTTTTATTCCTACTTAAACGAAAACCCTTTGACTCCAACGTATTTCTCCATATTTCCAATTTTGTATTAATCTCTTCTCTTGAATCCGCTAAAAGTACTATATCATCTGCAAATAGCATGCACTTAGGTACCTCCTCTGTGATACTCTCGGTTATAGCATCGATAACTAAGTTAAATAGATACGGGCTTAAAGCTGATCCTTGATGTAGGCCAATTTCTATAGAAAATTCATTTGTCTCACCTCCGGGTGTCCTAACCCTAGTCAATGCCCCATCGTACATATCTTGTATTACCTTAATGTAGGCAACATTCACCCTCTTCTTTTGCAAGGCTTTCCAAATTACATCCCTTGGTACCCGATCATACGCCTTCTCTAAGTCAATGAAAGTCATATGTAAGTCTCTTCTCCTACTTCGATACTTCTCCATCATCCCCCTTAGTAAATAAATCGCCTCTGTAGTGGATCTTCCTGGCATGAACCCAAATTGTCTCTCAGAAATACTAGTCTCCTTTCTCAATCTATGCTCAATCACTTTTTCCCATAATTTCATAGTGTGACTCATAAGTTTAATCCCTCTATAATTTGCATAATTCTGAATATCCCCTTTATTTTTGTAAATAGGAACTAATGTACTTAATCTCCAATCATCAGGCATCTTTTTCGACCGTAAAATCTCATTAAATAGTTTACATAACCACAACACACATTTTTCTCCTAAACATTTTCAAACTTCAATCGGTATACCATCCGGTCCAACGGCTTTACCATTCTCCATTTTCTTAAGAGCTTCGCTAACCTCCGAGACTCTAATTCTACGATAAAATGACCTATTAAGCTCACATTCGCTAACTGTCAAGTCCTCCAAATCACAACGGGAACCTTCACATCCATCATTAAATAGCTTATAGAAATACTCTTCCCATCTGTTCTTAATATCTCCTTCAGTAACTAAAACCTTGCCAACTTCATTTTTTATGCATCTTACTTGATCCAAATCTCTCGACTCCTCTTTATTCCTTGCAATCTTGTAAATCCTTTGTTCACCAGCCTTTGTCCCTAACTCCTTATAAAACTCCTCATATGCTTTAGCACGAGCATCACTAACTGCCTTCTTAGCCTCCCTTTTCGCCAAACGATACTTTTCTCAATTGTCAGAACTATTGCCCAAGTGTATCGCCTTGAAACAATTCTTCTTATTACGCACCTTTTCTTGGACCTCCTCATTCCACCACCAAGTCTCCTTATCTCGTGGTCCAAAACCTTTTGATTCTCCTAAAATGGCTTTAGCAACCATTTCAACATTTTTTGCCACATTCTTCCACATGATACTAGCATCTCCTTCTAACTCCCACACACTTTCCTCTAATAACTTCTAAAAGTCTCTCGCTTCTCCCTCTTTAACTGCCACCACTTGATCTTTCGATCAAAAACTGTTCGGGATTTTTGATACACTGTAGGGTACACTCAAAATACTTTTGGGTACAAGAAGAAAGTTTTATTTAGAAGACAAACGTGAAACAACAATAAAAAATGGTAAACCGAGCTTGAAGTAAATGAACTATTGAACTTAGGATTGTGATTCTTCTTTTCTCATTATCAATTGGGTCTGGCAGTAGCTTCTCATTTTGTTTGATGGCATGAGTGGTCCCCAGTCAGGACTCTAGCTGAGGCCTTCTCGAGATTGGCGGCAATAACCTCAGATCCCACATCCGTAGGGGGATACTGGAGAGGGACATGACCAGTTTGAGTCTTAGATACCAACGTTTCGCTCCATCCTCTCGGACATATGGCTCGAGGACCTAATTTCCCTCCTTGATAGGATTCCCCACTACTGACCAGATGGTACGACGAGGGACGGGTGGAGTTGGTCAGCATGTCAATTCTCGGCATGAATGGTATACTTCAGAATATGTTGTCATGACTGGACATGGACATCGACCTGGAGAAGTTATGGGTTAAGGTTTAATCGATTGAACCGGTTTAATCGTGTGGTCAAACCAGTTGAGAACAAAATAAAATATTATCAAATAATGTTTCATTCATTCATAAATACATGGAATTATATGGAGGCAAACATAATAGTCACAACAACAACAACAACAACAACAAAACCTTATCCCACTAGGTGGGGTCGGCTACATGCGTCATATTCGTTGATCCATGTTCATGAGATTCGACGGGATTTTACGCTGGCTGTCGGGGCACAACCCTCCTCCTTTATATGATTTGTGACTAAACATAATAGTCACAAATCATATAAAATCAAATTTTAGATTTTAATGTTATATTGAAACAATAAATTATTTTGTATTCAATTAGTAATATACATAAAATCAGAACTATCACAATCAAAATTATATATATTCGATAATTCAAAATCTTATTAAAATGATTTTATATATACTTTCTTCTCAATGCTGTTTTCTCGTGTCTTTTTTTTTGTTTTCTTGCATTATATAGAAAATTTCATGTGAAAAAAATAAATATTTTTTTCTTGTCAAAATAGTACTCATATAGAAAGTACATTAGGCACACTATAACTTCTGTTTTATAATATATATACACACACACAAAATAAGTAGTGGTTAACTAGTTAATTTGAGCTTAATGAATCAAAGGAAATCAAAATTTTATATAATTGATGAGGAAACAGCTCAGCTATCCCCTTTTATAGGATTCAGCAATATAAGTTTAACCTTATATTCTCAATAGACTAGACAAGGAAAGATTGACTTGAGAAAAATTAAATACTAACAACAATTAAACTTGGACTCCAAGTAATCTCATGTCTTGTAATATGTAATGTCATCTCCTATGTCAATAATACTATACTATACTATTATTTTATACTGTACATATGTTAAAAAAGCTTGGCTCCTCGTACTCGTAACCAAGTTCCTTCCCCTATATTATATATCATTATACGTATACTTAATCCATATTTATTACTATATACATACATGACATCAAAAAGTTAAATACGGTATAATCCATAAGATAAATTTAGAATTTAACAAATTCTAAACTAAAGCAAAAATGAAAGAGAAAAGAAATGTATCAACATGGTCTCACATTGATGATACTAAGATTTTTTTTTGAGAAGAATTGATGATACTAAGATGGTGAGGATATAGGAGCAATTATTAATTTAGGAGACTAATGGGCCAAATCATTGAGATATGTGAAAGGTCCATCTCTCGGTCTTGTTCATTTCACATATGGTAAACTTTTTGAAACCAATACCTGTCCACATTTTACTGGTTTTGGCCGATCCAATTTGGCCTCAATGCATATCTGGCTCAAGTGTCATTTATCTAACACTTTGATGTCTAGTCGATATCTGAACGGTTTGACCCACTAGTCAGGTCTGGCCTTGACAGCACTGTTCTAAAAGGTGTCTAGTCAAGGAGCTCCATTCTTCCGTAGACTGTGGACTGTCGAAATCCCGAACAATCATCAAGGGTGAGGTGGTTTTGTGCCTTGCACTCGACGAATGGACGACTCCACATCGCAGCCCACTTGCAAAATGGTGACATCGAGTCCAGTCATGCTCATAAAATGACGACTCGTTGCGCTCTCGCCCGGACCCCGAAGCAACACCTTTGAGCCACTCACGAAATCATTTAGGAGTCGTTCCTCTCGACAAGCCAAACCAATCGAGTTCATATTGCGGAAGTCTAGAGAAGCTGAAGCTAATAGAAACTTGATGGACGGATGACCATTTAATGAAGTCAGACCACTCACATTGTGAACTCTACTTTCGCTGCATAAGTGATGGCCTGGATCGAGTGAAGGATTAGTAAGCGAGGCAGGCCTAATGAAGGAGTCCTCAATGAGTCCCAAAACAGTGCAGATATTCCTGGCATTGCATGACGTTGATGAAGTAGAAGTCAAGGCAAAGAAGACGGACTCCAACTAGACAAACAAAGATTGAAGACGAAGACCCTGTGTAGCGGAAGGATGCATTTTTCAAGGGGAAAGGTGCTATATTGAAGATATGGATTACCCGCACGTGGTCCAATTTAGTGGATGCATTTTTCAAGGGGAAGTTGCTATATTGAAGATATTGTAACCATAGCAAATAGCTTGGTGAGGGATTGGAGGAACAACTTATTTTGATTTTTACAGTGTAACCTGCATGTAGCCAACAATCTTTTAACACAATAAATTGGATGGTTACTCTTGGTAACCGTCCTTTCCTTTATAAAGAAAAACAGTCAGTGAAATCAAATGATGCGAGGAGAACCACATGTTTCCTTTTAAAAAAAAAACCACCTCAGCTATTTTTTCTAATAATGAAAATCATTAGGAGGGGCATGTCGGATGAAGACAATTATGAACTCACTAAAATTTGTGGAAATAGACGAAACATAGGATAGATCCTGAGGAAATTACTTCTCGGTGATTTCCGGAAAGAGATTGATTGTTTGTAGCACCACCAAACTCTTGATAAACTTGGAATCCATTGAGGAAAATCAGGAACCCATACACAAAAATAAGTTTGATAGAAAATAATATAAAATTATTGTTGTTAGTGGCAAAGTTGTGTTATTCGTACCGATTTCAATCCTACTAGGAAACTGAAAATTCTCCTGTTGTCAATGAAGGAATCTTGGATGACAACCACCTTGCTAGTCATCGTTTTCCTCTCAAAAAGAAACTAGGAAACCTAAAAACAACTAATGAAAGGAAAACAAAAAATAAAACTTCAACTATGACTCTTCTAGGGCATCTAATCTAAACTATGTTCTAACCAGAAAATCACTTCCATTAAATCATTCAAAACTCAGCTCCCAAAATTTGCGGAAGCTATATTCTTGATCGAAAGTGGACTTATGTCTAGAGTGACTAGAGGTGTTGAATGATCGCCTAATTATGTGTGACTAGAGTTAGCTGGTTTTGATCTCTTTCCTGATTGCTCCATTCCTAAAATGCTGTATAACATGAAGTTGGCCAACCTTTTCTTTTCCGTTGAGAGCGACCTTATGGACCTCCTCACTTCAAAAACACTAGTTCAATATATGCTTGCTGTCCTTGAATTGATGGAAAGCTTATAAGCATTACATCTGATGTTTAAATCTTGTCTTTTCTCTTAGTAGATGATGTTGGTCCTTGTCCCTTCTATTTGTTTGTGCATCATTCATGTTACAATTATAAGCACACCATTTTTGATGTAGAATGATTCAATATCATAAAGAGAGCATGTCATTCTTTCATTTGTCTAAAGATATTTGCCTAATGGCTAGAAAAGCGAGGAAGGAGTCTGTTTTGCTCTCTTTCCAGATTGGCTCCATTCCTAAAAATGCCTGTTGGTTGATCTTATGGTCATTCAAAAATCTCTTAGATCATTAAATGCTTCCTGCCCTTAAATTAGTGGAAAGCTTATGAACTTTATTTTTATTGTTTTGAATCTTGGTTTTTTCTTACTATAGATTATGCTGGTCCTTGTTATTTAAACATTCTACATGTGTTTCCTTGTATGTTAGGTTTGACAAGAGGGCATCATTATTAGATGTATGGCTAGAGTGCCAAGAGTTGGAGAAATTCTCCACTATCAGCCGTTTGGGGAAGTTCCATGGTCGGCCTCATACAGATGCTGTTGAGCACTCTTCCGTCTTTGCAATGTCAATTCAAAGATATGTTACTGCACTTCCAGCTCCTGGAAATCTTCCCGAGGGGGTTACATATCTCTTACTTTAGATAATTTCTTGATTGGTTCTTCCTTATACTTGCAATCACCACCAACCTACCCCCAATGCTCCTTCAATATATATACTGGTATCTCATACGAATCACACATTTAAATATCGGGGTTATACTCAGTTGTCCCGTTAAAGAAGCGAAGGGATCACCAAGGTGCTGGCTTTTGTCACCGGTGCCGGTCGGTTCTCGTTGTTTCCCCTTCCGGCAAATATAGCTTTTTGTATATTGAACATCACAAAAGGGTCGCTTCTCCCTATAAATTTTCAGGTCGAGAGGAGAGCATATAGGGGTCTTTTTTGACGTCACATGCGTCTATGATGAATTGATGAGTAAAAGAAAAAAAGAAAAGAAAAGAAGAGAAGGCATTGCATCAACAAATTGACAGCTGCGGCAGGCTTGTCATTTTAGATGCAATAACAATTATGCAACAGCTCTCGGTTCCCCGACTTGGCTCGAACAGAGCATTGATTTGTTCTGCATTTTGGTTGACTTGTAGCTAGCAAGGTAGTTGAGTAGAAAATTTGTCCAGTCATCAGCCTATTGTTTTAGAAACTCGTAAAATTTAGAGGCAATAATACATCTGTAATTTATGTACTTTTGTACAGCTTATCTACGTAGTGTGTTGTGCCGTGTATGCCTTCTAAGAGGAACGTCTTGCTTCCCCATCGTTGCAATGCAATCAGAATTCCTATACATAGCATATATATATTTTTCCCTCTAGATGAAATAGCAGTTATAATTAAGTAAAGATCAAACTGACTAGAAACTTCCAAGTCTAAGTTAAGTTACTGCTCTCAGATTATTCTATATATATAGATATTAAAGCATTAAAATATAACAAAATAAATGTTACATAACATAATAATTTTTTATTATACAATATTAAGAATCGCATATAATATTTTTTTCCTAACAAAATAAAATTATTAAATTAAAAAATATGAATAAGTTCAGGGATGAGAGCTCGCAGAACGGGGAAATATAATCCAGCCCGGATTCCAAAAAGTGGTCCCCGGGCCCCTCTCTCACTACGGTGAGAGAAAAACGATTCTCCTACGTTGCTCCGGTTGAGAAGTAAAACCATAACGCCGCTTTAGCATCTGCCCCTCTATAAATACATAGGTGGCAAGTCGACAGAATAGGCCGCCCATCTCGATCAACCACATCAAATTGGATGTCAAAATAAAAGAAGAAAAAAACTCAAATAATACTCGTCGTATTAAAATAATTTGATTAATTAGGAAATCATGTAGGATGTGTGTGGATTAGTTCTCGAGAACTATTAGGTATTTTTGGATAAAAAAAAGTAATGATGAAAATTAATTTCACATATAAATTTTAGTAGGTGTTTGAAAAAAAAGGTAAGAAGTATTATGAAATATAAAATTATAGCAAATAAAAATATTATGTATTTTAAATAATAGTTACTATAATATAAAATATAATATACATAATTATTAATTTAAAATTATTAAAAAATAAGTTGTCCCGTACGACATTGATATTAACTTTTGATTAATTTTTTTATTTGTTATTAATATTATAATTTATGTAAAGAATATAATTTATTATTTCATGAGATATATTATAGTAAATAAATATTATTGTTTCATGAATAAGTAATATTATTCAAATTAATTTAAAATATTTTTTTATTATTAGTGAAATGTCGTAACATACATTCTCTCACACAATTTTATTTTCTCTCTCAACCATTAATAATATGGCCCACCACACAAAGTCAGAAAAGAACAAAAATAAGAAAGTTGACTCAGGCGTTAGGTGTGTTACTTGACTCGACCCGTCCGATTTTATTCGGATCAGGTCAAGCATCTTTTGAGGATTGGACCCGATCCAATTTACATCGAATTATCCAATCATAAATTTTTTTATAATTTTTTACTTTTTTATTATTTAATATACAAATATTATATGATATTTATTTAAAAAATATAAAATATTTTGTTAAGCATAAATATTATTTTACACATTTAAAACATTTTATTTAATATATTTTTACTTTTCTTATAAAAAATATAAACTAAAATTTTTAAAAATTCTAATCCGTACCGATCCGACCTAAGATTGAGTCGAGGTCGGATCGAATCAGGTCCGACTCGACTACGGACCTGACTCGACCTATATCGGGTCATGGGGTTCGCAGGTTGAGTCAACCCGACCCGACCATAAACCTTGAGCATTCTAATTGATGGCGTCACGATGGAGAATCAGTAGCCGCGCCCGCCACTCGCTATTTAGGTGTTGCACCCCAAATCACGATGGCGACACGAGGATTGCTTTTCTTAATTTGAATACGTTTATTTGTTTGTCTGATGGCTTCTTAATTTGAACATGCTGTAACTTATTTTTTGCGCCATCACGAGGAAGAATCCTAAAGTAGCACCCATACTTTTATTTGCTTGTCTTGTCGAGTGCTAAGTTGTCGAGGATTGCTTTTCAATCGCTAATTGTCTAGTGCTAAGTTGTCAAGCGCTGAGTTGTAATTTCCAAAATTTATATTCAATGAGATAGTTGTATACATGTAACATGTCTTAATAAAATTTAATTCCCTTAATCCGAGGGCCAAGCAAATGGGTTTAACTTTTCATATGTACAGAAGATGAAGATAGGTGTTGTTCCTATAGGTCCCCGAGAAGTATGATGGATTCAAGTGAATCACAAGGTAGCTTTTTCATTGTCATGCGTGCATTTCATCGGAAGTCATGGATTGAACAACGATCCTCGGCTAATAAGGTAACTACTAAATTTGCTAACCACACTCTATATAGATAACTACCAAACTTGGCTGTGACTACGTTGGCTAAACACACATATTCTAATTGTTAAACTTTAATTCATCCACAGGATTGTAGTGTGACATGCTTAAATATATGTGCTTGGCAACAGAAGAATGTTATAATGACAACAACTTGTTTCTTTATTTTTGTCATTTTGAAGCTTTAAACTAGATGGGTGTCTTTGCAGCAACTCTAAAAAAAAGCTTTAAACATATGTGAATGTAATGTTAGTATTTGCAGCTTTAAACATGTGATTATAATGCAGCTTTAAACATGTGATATTTGACATTTTCTTGCTGTATATGCTAACTTGCATGAAGGCTTCTATTCCAACTTCTACCACCACATTAGTCCTCATTGTTATGGCAAATGTTTGTTATGATTCTTTTCTCATGAGTTCCAACAAGAATTACAGTGATGATATCATTTTTGTTCTTATGTGGTCTAAACCCAGAATGCCTACTTCATGCTGGATATCGCCTTCAACACTTTAGTTTCTTTCCATCTACCTCGTGTGTATTCATCACTTGGATTAATTAATTGGATTCCATCAACTCTAATTCAGCTTACCCAATTCAAGATCGCATCCGATCACAGTCGTGTCATATATATATATATATATATATATATATATATATATATATATATATATATATATATATATGTGGGTGAAGGCGTTTTACCATAGAACGTCTAAATTTTAGCCCTTGATTTTAAATCAAGGGTTCAGATTAAAGCAAATTGTCTTCCTTTTGGAATACAATCGCGTCAGAGATAAAATATAAAAAAAAAGATGCGAAGATGCTTCCATCTTCTCGACTGGGAAAAAAAAATTTATCTTCGGTGAACCATCCAACTGATCCTCTCGTTGCCGCTAAAGGGTATGAATGCCGTTAAGAAGATTCTTATTAGAGGTCTGTATTCAATATTGTAGTATAAGATAAGAATTTCTTATCTCTATTTAGAAACCAAAATTATATTAACGGTTGCACCATTCTTTCTCATCTATATATTAAAGGGAGAATAATATGCAACGAGAAGTTGACACTTGGCACAAGCACGTGTTAACGTGTCCCTAAAATATTAATGCTAATATAATTTATAATATAATATTATGATAATTCTATAACTATATAATTTTAGTTTCTATACTGTTACCATAACTATTTACTTTAATTTTAATTCATTGAAACATTAAATATTACATTTTTTATTGATTAACTATGAGAGTTAGTTAGAATATTCATTATTATATAATTATAAAATTTAATTGGTGTGGATAACTTAACCATAACCATTATACATGATTGTATTTAATCGTCAATGAATTAAATATAGCATAATGATGTTAGAAGTGATTAAATATTCCTTGATTGTTACATATTAATTAATTTAAAAGATAGTTACAAACCAACATTAGTTAAAAAAAAGATATTTTAACATGTGGAGGCACTTCATGTGACAATGTACATTATTTTGATTATTTTTTATTCTCATTTGTAGAGTACTACAATATCCTCATATGTAATATTATCTTGATCAGATGAAAAAATCAGATCATAAATACAAAATTAAAATTCATACTCATAATTTTTTTTAACTATGATAAAGAGAATTGACTTATTATTAAAATGATGAAGAAAATATCAAAATGATGCTATTTTAGAAAATAGAAATCACAATTATTTATATAATTATATATTGGCACATGTTACCATATGTTTAAAATTAGTTAACTCCATTATTGTTAATATTTTATTTTTATTTTATATTCTAAATCAATGGAATTAGAATTAGAAGTAATTAATATGATATAACTACTTAATATTATTGATTAATCATACTATTATAGTGGGGTGGGGTGGTTATTGTATTTAATAACCGTCTCCATTTGAAAAATATAATCTCAACCTATAAATACTCTAGTACCATCCACCCTCAGTGAGTCGTGATTTCTCTCCCTCCCCCCCTCTCTCTCTGTATATACATACATACATACATACATACATACACCCTCATATGCTTGAGGAGCATATCAGAGTCATACACATCGTCTTTCATCGTCAGATATGATCTGACGGTGGATCGACATTTGCGATCGACATTTGCTCAGGCCCACACCTTCGCCGGACACGCACCTTCGCTGGATTGTCAAGTTGTCTAGACGCGCATCTTCGCCAGATCGTCCTTCTCTTCGCTAGATCGACCTTCCCTTCGCGATCGACCTTCACTTCGCTGGAAAGACCTTCCCTCCACCTTGATTTACCTCCCCTTTGTCGGAACAACGCTCCCTCCGTCGGATCGACCCTCCTTCCACTGGATCGACCCTTCCCTTCTCCAGATCGACCTTCCCTTCACGATCGATCTTCACTTCGCCGGAAAAGACCCTCCCTCCGCCTCAATTTACCTCCCCTTCGGCAGAACAATGCACCCTCTATTCGACCCTCCTTCTGTCTAGATCGACCCTTACCTTCACCGCATGTCCTTCGCCTGAACGACGCACACTTCATGGATGGGCTTTCGCCTCCTTCCTCTTCCCTTTTCTGCGGATCGTCAGAAGAGATGTTGGGTGTTGATAATATCTTGAATAGGATCCCAATGTGTCCCCCCTATGCAATCAGACGCTTCAGCGGATTTTCCCTATGGGGTCTCGCTGCCCGGTCAGCAAGCCTGTGAGGGGTCAAGGGGGGGATCCAAGGGATTCCCCCCCCCCCCCCCCCCCCCCGTGCGGGGTTGCAAGGAGCGAAAATTTTTTAGGGATATTCTGTATGTGATTCAGATTTAATTTATTTTCTTATCACGAGATAGGTATCTTACTTTTGGGGATTAATTCAGAGTCTCAGTCGGTCTGTAATTCCTATCATTTGTTAAAGGGGGTGCCTATATAAACTCTCTATGGGTCAAAAAAGAAATCAATCTGATCTTGTAATCTTCTTTTGTTTCTTCCATCTAATAAAATTTTGTGTCGCCTTAAATTTTTCGAGTTTTCTCGTGGTGCATAATTTCTCTCGTGCAGAAATCCTAACAAACTGGTATCAGAGCGAGGCTTCATCGACGATCCTCCGTCAGGCGTAAAGATGGTATCGCACAACGTCAACATCGAGAAATTCACATGACGAAATAATTTCAGCCTCTGGCAGATCAAGATGCAAACACTTTTGAAACAACAAGGAATCTGGGCACCGCTCGCAAACGTGCCGAAGAACAAACCGAAAGAGGAAGACTCGTAGGGCAAAGAAAAGGAGTCCGACCTCACAAATTTGGTTGCATAGAAAGAGAATGCGCACTTCATGATCCTGTTATTCTGGCAGATGAGGTTATTATCGAAGTCGCTGATCAAGAAACAGTGACCGTTCTGTGATCGAAATTTGAGAGTCTCTACATGACCAAGTCTCTGACCAACAAGTTGCAGTTGAAGCAATGCTCCACATACAAGAAGGTACCCCTCTAATAGATCATCTTAATCAGATGAATAATCTGTTGATGGAATTACGAAATATAAATGTGAAGATTGAAAATGAAGATGCTACCCTACTTCTGTTGGTGTCTCTTCCTCTGTCGTACGAAAATTTTGTTTAGTTTATTATCATCAGAAGATACACTATTACTCTGGAAGAAGTAAGATCGAGTCTACATACTTGTGAACTTCGTCATAGGGCGTCTGGCAAAGCTATGGAGAATCAGGCCGCAGGGTTGGTAACAGTCGCAGAAAAGACAAATCCTAAAAAGGATAAGTCGAAGAGGAAGATTAACATCAATCCGATGGACATCTGCAACTACTGCAAAGAACAGGATCACTGGAAGAAAGATTGCCTCAAGAAGAAGAAGAAAGACATGGTTGTTGCAGTAGCTCACCAGAATATCGAATCCGATGATGATTTAGCTCTTATGGTGTCTGATTAAAGATGCTTGAAGGAAAGTTGGGTTCTCGACTCAGGATGTTCCTATCATATGACTCCGCACAGAGAGTGGTTCTCAACTTATAAAAAGATTGATGGCAGAAACGTCATCATGGACAATGATGCAGCCTGTAAAATAATTGGAATCGGCTCAATTCAAATCAGAAGTCATGACAATCGGGTGAGGACATTGACAGATGTCCGTCATGTTCCGCAACTGAAGAAAAATCTGAAATCGTTAGGAGTTCTGGACTCCAAAGGATGTCGGATGAATGTTGCAGGAGGTGTTCTCACGGTCACCAAAGGTGATGTTGAAGTCATGACACGAATCATACAAAAGTCCTTGTACATATTATAAGGCACAATAATTTCTGGCATGGCTGCAGTAGGTAGTTCATCCTAATCAGAATCAGAAGCATCCAAGTTGTGGCACATGCGACTTGGGCATATGAGTCAGAAAAGGATGGATATCCTCAGCAAGCGCAATCTTCTATATGGTCAGAAGATATTTGAAATTGGATTCTGCAAACACTGCATCTTTGGCAAGCAAAAATGATATCAATTCAGCAAAGCCGTGCATAAGACGAAGGCAACATTCGATTACATCTACGCTGACTGTTGGGGCCCATCTCGTATTCCATCTCTAGAAGGTTCCAGATATTTTCTATCTGTGATAGATGATTACTCAATGATGACATGAGTATTCATGAAGAAGCACAAGAGCGAGGCATTCGAAGCTTTCAAACAGTGGAGGACTCTGGTGGAGAATCAGACATCAAGAAAGGTGAAACGTTTTCGTACAGATAACGTCTTAGAATTCTGTTCATCTGAATTCGATCAATTCTGCAAGGATGAAAACATTGCGAGACATCGTACCGTCAGAGATACACCGCAGTAGAATGGTGTAGCAGAACACATGAATAGAACTCTTTTGGAGAGGGCACGGTGCATGCTCTCTAATTATAATATGAACAAGTCATTCTGGGCTGAGGCTGTTAGCACAGCATGCTACCTTGTCAATTGGAGTCCTGTAACCGCGATCAATATGAAGACTCCCATTGAGGTATGATCAGGAAATTCTGTTGATTATACTAATCTAAAAGTGTTTGGCTGTCCAGCATATTATCACGTCAACGAAGAAAAGCTGAAACCAAGGACCAAAGAAGGAGTCTTTGTAGGATATGGTGCATGTGTAAAAGGCTTCAGAATTTGGTCTCCCTCAGAGCACAATATTATTCACAGCAGAAACATATCTTTTGATGAGATGTCTATGCTCAAGTAGAAATCAGATGTTGTTGACTTAGCAGAGGGGGGTGCCAACAAACAGGTGGAGTTTGGATTAACTCCAATTCAGAATGAGGGAGAAGAATCTCATCAAGCTGAATAACCTGAACTTGGGGAGCAAACAGAAGAAGTAACGACAAATCTAGATGTAGGACGTGCTCGCATGCAAGTAGGTCCTCCGAAGCATTATGACTTTGAGGACATGGTTGCATATGCATTTCAAGTAACTGAAGATGTGGAGTCACCAGAGCCATCGAGTTACAAGGATGCTATCATATGTGCATTATCAAAACAGTGGATTGCAGCAATGAGTGAAGAGATGAAGTCTCTTCACAAGAATCAGACTTGAGAGTTGGTCAATTACCAAAAGGTAGAAATGCCGTTGGATGCAAGTGAATTTTCAAGAAGAAGATTGGAAGTTCAGAAGCTGAAGGCATCAGATTCAAAGCACGTCAGTTGCTAAAGACTACAGTCAGAAAGAGGGAGTAGACTACAATGAGATCTTCTCTCCAATTGTTAGGCACACTTCCATCCAGGGGCTACTTGCCATTGTAGCACATCAGAATTTGGAGCTCGAGCAATTAAATGTGAAGACAGCTTTTTTACATGGAAAACTTGAAGAAGACATCCTCATGAGTCAGCCAGAGGATTTCTTTATCCCAGATAAAGAAGACCAAGTCTGCAGATTGAAGAAGTCATTATATATGGCTTGAAGCAATCACCGAGGCAGTGGTACAAGAGCTTCGATAGTTTTATGACCAGTAAGGGATTCAATAGGAGCCCTTATGATTGTTGCGTCTATCACAAGAAAGTGGAGGGTGATTCCACTATCTATCTGCTCTTGTACGTTGATGATATGTTGATTGCTTCCAGGAACATGGAAGAAGGTGATCTGGGTACATAAATATTTGCCATAATTAATGTCATTAGTTCCACTAACTATCTCAATTGGCATGTAAATTTATCTTTATATCATTAAACATATAATACTAAGCAAGGAGAGTGACATTTAGCATGCATGCATGATGTGCCATGTTACCTCTAATTAAATTGTAATTAAACTATTAATTTACATTCTCATAGGATATTTATTTATAATTACTTTTTAATAATTAATTATTAAAGTTTATTATAAATATCGATAATTATGTTTGAATAAACAAATTAATAGATATATGTTAAAAAGACAAAATTTTAATTTATAAAGAATTTATTAAATGAAATAAGAGAGTTTGTTATGAATATTGATAATTTTAATTTTAATTATTAAAAAATTAATAGTTACAAATATATATGTAATAATCCAACCAACAAAATTTTATTAAATGATTAATAAACGGATTTAAATATTTAGTTATATGTTCATTGGGAAGTGATAAAACCATATCATATCTTTTTTATGAAGTTATTATGATGGTTCCTATTTTATTTATTTTAATTATATAAGTAGTCATTAATAAGTTATTTTAGAAAAAAACAAACATAAATAACTTTTATGAAATTCAAACTTTTACCAAGAAGATGAATCATATGATTTTTTTTCCATAATTTCAGAATAAGAGGGCTACATTTAATCATGATTGAATTATTTTTTATTCTAATTAATAGATACTTATTTTCTATATATGACACATTAAAAAGATATGCTACATTATAAACAATTAAATCATAATTTATATGCTAATTAGGAATTTAATGGGATATTTAGTATCCAAAACGAAAGGAAAAAACAATATAACTAAATATAGCAAGTTATGACAGTAGAATAAGTTATTTTGTCAATAATTTTATTATTATTTTTAGCATTGTTTTGTGCAAATTATGACTATGCTAATAGTAATAAAATCAGCCCAATCTATGATTCAGTGAGATTATGGCACAGATGAAAAAACAATTGACAAGGTAAAATAATATTGTTTATATATTTAGTCATATAATTTTTCTAGGTTACTACATGCATTGTTTAGTTGCCTTCTGCTCGGCAGGTGGATTCAATTGCGTCAATTAGGTGATAAACTCCTTTTATGATAATGGTTGAGAGCATTGTGTTGCTGAATAAATTATTAAAATATAACACAATGGGTATACAAGTAATCACAATTTTTCTTCTACTACATTGGCCAATTTTTTGTTCTACAAAATAGTTTATTTTAAATTATACCAGAGTTATATTCCATTTGACTTATTTTAAAAAAATTGTCATGAGCATTTAATTCCTATTCTTATTTGTATTTAAGCATTATCATATTCATATATAATATTTTTGTATGATTACATTTCTTCTTAAAATATTATTAGTGTACAAAAGCAAACTTTTTAGTAGTATGTTATCTATTTCTATAATGATAGCCTCACTATGAGCTATTTTATTATATTCTTATTTTTTTGGAATATTTTTTATACAATTAATTTTTGGATCAGTGTTCACTACATGATTTATATTTTCTTATGACCATGTACTTATAGATTGGAAAATAAAATTTTTATTAATTTTTTATTTATCAAGATTTAATGTCTAATAAATACAAAGAATTTATTTATTTTATCATGATTGCTTAACCGTGACTTTTGTTTTATAAAAATACAATTCATCTAGTTTTGCATTATCTACACATCAGTCGAACCATCACACTAGTTCTTCTTAAAAAGAACAAAGAATAAAATAAATTAATTATTCTTTGCTACCAGAACAATATATCGAAAGATTTAATTATTAATAAAATGAAATGACGTCGTATGATTCATGTAGCCGACCCCATCTAGTGAGATAAGACTTTGTTGATGTTGTTGTTGCTAACAATGACGAGAGCAGCGGGATCAATTGGACGATGGGATCGGCATGCAAGAGGATCAGGCGGGTCGACAAGAGGGGGCAGCGAGAGCGATGAGGTTGCAGGGACGGTAAGATCGCGAGATTATTTACTATTTGACTAGAAGAAAGAGGATGGAAACGCATTTATACGTGGATAGATTGGTGACCGTTGATCTAAGCATGACGGTATGGATTGAGCCGTTTCATCGTGAAACACTTTTTGAGTATTTCATTTTCATTTTATCATATATATATAAGATTATTTATATTAGATAATATTAATAAATATATTAAAAAATTTAAATTATGGTACAAAAAAATTCTAAATTAGTATATTTTTAAATTTTAGTGACGAAATTTCATTTATCAATTATTAGACAAGATAAGAAGAAAAATATATCAAATAAGGTGCATCTCAAATTTTCTTTCCTTGCAAAATGTACTTTTTTGCCAGTTGCCACTCATAAATTTTCGATTAGGACGCATGCGATCGGAGAGGTTGAAGGGTAGTTGACGACCTTATGCGTGGCTGAGGTTGAGACTTGAGACTTGAGACTTGAGACTATTATTTATCATGAAGTAGCACGTGGACTTCTCCATATTTTGCATGCATGTATTCTTTTATTATACGAATAATATATAATTCACGTTAAGACGAACTTTTACGCCGTGGCTCTCTCTTACATTAATTGTTGGACCTCAAACCAGGTGTCAAGTTTATGCCTATGTTAGTTGGATCCTCTAGAAGGAATAACAAGAAGAAGAACAAAGAAAGAAGAAAGAAGAAAGAAGAAGAAGAAGAAGAAGAAGAAGAAGAAGAAGAAGAAGAAGAAGAAGAAGAAGAAGAAGAAGAAGAAGAAGAAGAAGAAGAAGAAGAAGAAGAAGAAGAAGAAGGGTAGTTGCATGCATGCATTATAACTCGATTCAATTGCCCGCTCACAGATCACATTCGATATATCATTCTGTACGTATATTAAATGATTACTGATCAATGATCGTTAGGTGGAATCTATCTAGCTGCATGCATGTCCATATATTAAATTGTTGGTTGTGTGCTTTTACGTTAATATGTACATATATATATGTATATTGTATGGAACTTTAAAATACATATTTTCCATATTATAAAAAAAAAGGAGATTATCGTCAACTTTTGGAGCAAGAAAGTAGATCACCTGTGGACCTGTTAGTCCACAAATGTGACCTGTACCTTTTTCTCCATTATCTACATGATACATATCTACATGAAATAATGAGTCCAAATGAGATCTTGTTCATGATTTTCTCCGTTGATTGGGGTCCCCTTCTAATGCATCTACATATTTTTTTTTTTCATTTTTGTACATTTGTGGCGGGACTCGCCGGGGCCTGGGCTGCAGTGTACAAAATTAAATATTGCTTCAAAATGGCACCAGTGCTACTTACCTGAAATGGTACTAATTAAGTACTAATTCTTATCTTAGCGTTTTAAAATTTGCACTTGGATTATTTTGCATTATTTTGGTTTCCTTAACATTACGTACTTCTATTTGTAATAAATATATTGGAAGAAAACAAGGATTTATAGAATAATACAAATGCAACAAAGGTGCATATATTTTATCTTCTCTTCTACAGTGAAATTAGTTATTTTAGAATGCAAAATAACCTAAAATATACAAGCTAATGGAGATGCAACGTGCCATTATTCATCAAGTGCTCATTTGAATTATTTGATGATGTCATTATCACATATATATATATATCTACCAATTGGTCAAATTTCAATTCAACGAGTAAGTCACATGTATGAAGTTGATGTAAAAAAAATTATATATGTCGGTTTATTATGATAAGATATGAACATTAATGAGATATGTTCATTTAAATTATTTTGTGATGCCACCATATGAAATTATTGACTTTTTAAATTGAGATTCATTGTCAAATTTTAATTCAATGACTTTTTAAATCTTGATTTTTGATAATTCTTTTTAACATAATACACAAACCTTATAGTTAATTTTTCCCATATCTGATGTAAACTTTCTTTTTTGTCTAAAGAGTTATTATAAATCAATTAAAGATGTTATAATTCCGTTGTAAACAAAAATAATGGCACACAAATTTTAGGAAACATATTAACGTATCATTGACTTTTGATAGCATATTAACGAAACAAAAAATACCGATGTGTAATTTAAAAAAAAAGAAACATTATGGTTTATGACATTAAATTCATTTACGTAAAATGTTACGTCAATGTTCAAACAAAGATCAAATCTGTAAATAATTTAAAATATTGAAACCGAAACTTTCGTCCACATTTCACTATATTGATTAACTTTGTCTTCTTTACATAAAAGATTAGATTAATATTATCCATTCAAAATTTCATGTGTAACATCATTAGTTTAATCATCCTTTTCATACTGACGTCTTCCTCACGTCAATTTTAAAAAAAAATAACTTAAAAAGTTATTATGTCACTAAGAATAGCCAAAACTTAAAATTACAAAATATACCTTTGATAAGCTAATTATAAAACAATAGTAGTTTATTATATAAAAACAAAACATTACTACAACTTGTGTAACACGGTTCCTTTTTTTTTTTGTAACTATAGTAATCAATATGAACTAGTTTAGCTAAAGAACCGGATGTCCATTTCCATCATAGTCTACATTGAGACCTTGTAAGGTCTTTATCCCCCACAAATATTGATTTTGTTTGAACACAAAAAAATACTCACTATAAGATTTAATTTGTCACGTATAATAATATGTATTATCAGAATAATTCTAGAAATTTGAGTAGACAAAAGTTATATATATATAATATTATATTATGATAGGATTGGGATCAGTTATTATTAGAGAACCAAGACAAAATGAAACAATTCTTGATAATGACGTGACATCCCTATATATAAGGAAGAGTAATTTTAAAATATATATACTGAATACATTTTATATAAACTTAAGGATGTCTCTATTGTCACTCCTAAAATTAATATTTTCATTTCAAATATTTATTTTGAACAACTTTATCCTTTTTTTTACTTTTTCTTTATCTACAAATCATCCCATCGAAAAAAATATAAATTGAATTAAAAATTGAAAAAGTGTTTTTGCACTATAAGTTTCAATAATAAAAGTTTTGGCATGCTTCATTTATTCTAAAAAATTAATCACGATTGGTTAAACGTGAAAAATGAAGAAGAGAAAAAAAGAGATAGCATTAAAATAATTTAAGTGACATAGAAGGAAAAAAAGGAAAAATATGATGAAAAGTTTATAAAATATTTATTGGAAGGATAACAGAATAGAGTAATACAAATGCAACAAAGGCACATATATTTTATCTTCTCTTGCGAATAACCTAAAATATATAAGCTAATGGAGATGCAACGTCGTGCCATTATTCGTCAAGTGCTCATTTGAATTATTTGATAATGTCATTTATCACATCAACCAATTTCAGATAAAGAGCCATGGTAATACGGAGTATTACAAATCGATTTGAATAAGAATTAAAACTTTCGTCATTTAATAATCGATTTGATAATGTCATTTAATATTTTTTAACATAATACATAAACCATATAGTTAAAACTTTTGTTTATAATTTTTTCCATATCTAATGTAAACTTTCGTTTTGTCTAAAGAATTATTATAAATCAGTTAAGAGTGCAACATAATTCCGTAGGAAACAAAATAATGGACAAAATTTTTAGGAAAGGAGTAAATACAAAATTTCTCAGATATAACCTAACTTGTCATTGATTAAAGAGACATGTTAACCGAAACAAAATCATATTAAGAGAACATATTAACTGTAACTTCCAAAAAAAAAAGAAAGAAAAGAAACATAATGGTTGATGACGTTACATTCACTTATGTAAATGTTGAGTCAATTAATGTTCAAACAAAGATCAAAGCTGTAAATAATTTAAAAGTTTAGTGCATTTTTAGATAAAAGAAAGTTGAGACTAGACCATCAACAAATATTGAATCGCTATATTTTTATTAACTTTGTCTTCTTTACATACAAGCTTAAATTAATTTTATGCTTTCAAAATATCAAATGTAACAACATATATAATAAAATGTATTTTAGATAAATTTGTGGTAATTAGAGGATGCTCTTTCTACTCTTGTGAACTGATCAGTGTGAAATGGTACAGGCGGCACCGTGGTAGGCTGGTGATGAAACATAGAAGTGCAAGCTCGTTATAAAATGCCTCCTACCTCCTTACATCATCTCCATCTATCAAATCCCTGCACACACACACACACACACTCTCTCTCTCTCTCATCATAAGGACGTATAAAATACTACAGGGGAAGGGAAGCACACCTCAGCAGTTCCTACACAGGCGCCATGGACTCCCTCCTCCTCGTCCTCGTCTCCACCGTCCTCTTCTGCTTCCTCCTCTACCACCTCCTGCTCAAGCCCAAGAGCCACGGCCGCCTGCCGCTTCCCCCGAGGCCCCTCGGCTGGCCGATCCTGGGCAACATCCCGCAGCTCGGCGCCAAGCCCCACCACACCATGCACGCGCTCTCCAAGTCCTACGGTCCCCTCTTCGCCCTCCGCTTCGGCTGCGTCGACGTCTTCGTCGCGTCCTCCGCCGCCGTGGCCGCCGAGTTCCTCCGCACCCACGACGCCTTCTTCAGCGACCGCCCGCCCAACGCCGGCGCCGAGCACGTGGCCTACAACTACCAGGACCTCGTCTTCGCCCCCTACGGGCCCCGGTGGCGCCTGCTGCGCAAGCTCTGCAACGTGCACCTCTTCGGCGGCAAAGCGCTTGAGGGCCTGCGGCGGGTGCGGGAGGGCGAGGTCGCGGCCCTGGCCGGCGAGCTGGCCTCGCGGGGCCGGTACGGCGACCCCGTGAACCTCGGGCGGGAGGTGAACGTGTGCGCAACGAACGCTCTCTCGCGGGCTGCCGTCGGGCGGAGGGTGTTCGACGCCGACGGCGGCGCCGCCTCCGGGGAGTTCAAGGACATGGTGGTGGAGCTCATGAGGCTGGCCGGGGTGTTCAACGTCGGAGACTTCGTCCCGTGGCTCAAGTGGCTGGACCCCCAGGGCGTGGTGGCGCGCATGAAGGCGTTACACCGCCGGTACGACGAGTTCTTCGACGGGCTCTTGGCGGAGCAACGGCGGGCGGCGGAGACGGGTCGACAGGAGGAAGGGGAAGGAAGGGATATCTTGAGCGTGCTGATTGCGCTAAAGGAGACACCGGAGGAGGACGGTGGCAACCTCTCCGACGTGGAGATCAAAGCACTGTTACTGGTGAGCTCGATTTATTACTGTTTAGTTTCTTTTTTGGTTAACAGCTCTTAATTTTGGTAAATAACTACAAATCGAAAGAAATGCATTATTTTTTGCGGTGTCTAATAATATATTAATCGTTAAAATACCTTTCAACATTTCACTTTATCACAGTTAATTTAATAAAGGCAAAGAAAAATATAGACCTACTTGACATCATCATATTTAAATAATATGGATGCACGTGTTCAGCATGCGACAATTAAATAGTATATATATATAGTATGGAATTAGACCCCATTGTGGCCATTAATATTAATTATCATAGTTGGCTTCATAAGCTCTACTCTCGGAAAAATACAAAACAAGAAAAAAAGTACGAGTTAATTCTGCAGTGAAGGTGAATAAAGTGTACCACATCTTATCTCAATTATTTAAATTCGTTTTTATCTTATAGAATGTAAAAGATGATGATTTTGTGGATTTATGTTTATATATCTTGGAATTTAAAGAGTCCCTTCGTTGTAGAATTTGTTCACAGCAGGAACGGATACGACCGCGAGCACGGTGGAATGGGCCATGGCGGAGCTCGTACGCAACCCCGACATCCTGAAGCGCGCGCAGGACGAGCTCGACGCGGTGGTCGGCCGGGACCGTCTGGTGTCGGAGTCCGACCTCGGCGGCCTACCCGTCCTGCAGGCCATCGTCAAGGAGACGTTCCGGCTGCACCCGTCCACGCCGCTCTCCCTCCCCCGGATGGCGTCGGAGGACCAGGAGGTGTGCGGCTACCACGTCCCCCGGGGCGCCACGCTCCTCGTCAACGTCTGGGCCATCGCACGCGACCCGGCGACGTGGCCCGACCCCCTCAGCTTCGACCCCGACCGCTTCCTCCCCGGCGGCTCGCACCATGACGTCGACATCAAGGGGAACGACTTCCAGGTCATCCCGTTCGGCGCCGGCCGGAGGATCTGCGCCGGGATGAGCCTGGGCCTGCGGATGGTGCAGCTTCTCACAGCCACCCTCGCCCACGCGTTCGATTGGGAGCTGCCGGAGGGCCAGCTGCCGGAGAAGATCGACATGGAGGAGGCCTACGGCCTCACCCTGCAACGGGCCGTGCCGTTGATGGTGCGCCCCGTCCCCAGGCTCGCACCGGCAGCTTACCAGTAGGTTGCTTGTACTTCAGTAGCGGGCACTGTTACCTCCTTCCTTTTTAGCTTTCCGGCGTTTAGCCCGGACGCACTTCGGGGGTGCCCTCCAATAAAATAATGTGGCTTCCGCTGCCTGCTTGTAATATTTTCTTTCGTGTGTTTAATTAATAAACTGGTGCATGCAATAATTATATATAATTAATAAAATTGAGTTAGCCTAAGTTTTTAATTAATAAGTCCAAGTTTTGAATTTTTTTTTTCAGTTGCCACGCAATCCGAAAAGCGAAACTTGTTCAACCCAATTGACACTAAGAGATTAAAGTTCTTATAATCGTGAGTAAGTGCACATGGATGTGCGTGTGTCCCGGGGGCTTCTTCCCGGGGCACGTCGAGTTATCTTATCATGTATTTTCCCTTTTCAACTCACTTTTGTACTTAGTTTATTTTCTAAGTGTGATGGTGGCAGTTTTGTAATTTGCACTCCAGAAAAGTGCACCCCCGGAGATGGTCCTCCACATCACACGTCGCAATTCTACCACCCGAAACGGTGGTATAGTAGGGGAGACCCGCTAGTCCTCCCCCGAAGCGTTGTAATCATTCCTATTTACTCAACAAAGATTTCAAGCTTCCCTAAATCTAGCATCGTGCCTCAAGCGTGGGGTGGCAACCCACAAAAGAGCGTCCCAAAGCGTCCCAAGCGATCGAGCGTTACGTCGAGGTGCCCGTTTGTTCACAAACGCCTCCACCGAAGAAGTGTCCGCTCGGGACCGTGCGTCCCAAAAGTTGTGGCATACGAAAAGTGGCATAAGCAAGCTTCCGCAAAGCGCTCAAAAGAGCTTGCCTAGACGTTGGGCACGTCTAGGCGCCGCACGGGTCGGTCGAGCGAAAAACGACCCCGTGACAAGTTGGTATCAGAGCAGCGTTTCTGGGACCGCTCAAGTTGGCGTTCGGCGATCAAGGTGAAATGACGTCGAACTCGGAGATGACGAATGAACCCGTTGCACTGGAGAGGGGCCGCCAGGATCGAGGACGCGCCCGCTCGAAGGACACTATGTCCGCCTTCGAGCAACGCCTCGGCCAATTCCAATTGGACGTGGGCGAGATGCAAGACCAACTCGCAACGCACGAGCGGGAGTTGGAGAAGACCGTGGATCTTGCCACGGTGCGGGAAGAGATGGCGCCGTTGTATACGCGTCTCGAGTCCATGGAAGCGACAATCATGGACATGCGGGAGACCTTGGACAATGGTCTCTTAAACATGCGGTTCGAAATGGAGCAAGAGTTCCAGACCTTCCGGGAGGAGCTCAAGCGACGCTATGGAGACGGGCGGCGCCCCGAGGCGCCCGCCCCGCATGAGGCGAGAATTGATGTGCCAAAGCCGAGGCCCTACAAAGGCGAGCGGTCGGCAAGGGAGATCAATGACTTCCTGTGGAACGTCCGAAGGTACATGGAGGCCTTGGACGTGACGTCCGAAGTAAGGATGGTGAAGACCGCATCCTTCTACTTGCAAGATGCGGCGAGTCTATGGTGGCGGTGCCATTGCGACGATGTGGAGCGTGGCATTGTGGGTCCCATTGAGAGGTGGGACGACTTCAAGAGGCAGCTTATCAACTACTTCTGCCCTGTCAAGTCGGGACTGGAGGCCAAGATTGCGTTGTTCAACATTTGCCAGAAGGGCACGTTGAAGGAGTACGTGAAAGAGTTCACCGAGCTCCGCCTACAGAATTCCCAAGTGGACGAAGACACGTTGTTGGCGGTCTTCGTGAAGGGTTTGAAGCCATGGGCTAGGACGGAGTTGGAGCGACGAGATTGCCCCAACCTCCGCTCGTTAGTCGCCGCTGCTGAATCGCTCGTGGAGTACGCCAAAGCGAGCACTCCACCACCAAAGCCCTCGGGCAAGGGCAATGGTGGGGGAGAGAAGTTCAAGTCACAAGGAGGCAAGCCGCACTATCAGGACAGAGGCAAGGGACACCAAGACGGGAAGTCCAACAATGGAAGATTCAAAAGGGACGGGAAGCCGCCAAAGCCTTGCTACATTTGCAAGGGTCCTCATTGGACGAGCGATTGTCCGCAAAAGGCGACAGTCAACGCAATGTATTGCCCCGACGAGAAGGAAAAAGAGAAGGAGGAGGCGTGTCTCAGCTCGATGCACGTCCTCAGCGCCATCAACGCCTCGAAGGGTCATTCATCGGCTGCGCGACTTTATGCGGATATCGAGTTGAACGGGCAAGTCTTCAACGCCCTCATTGACACGGGTGCATCGGAGTTGTTCGTGTCAGAAGTGGCCGCCAAGAAGCTAAAGCTGCCACTCCAGAAGACTAATGCCACGTTCAAGACGGTGAACGCGAAGTCTATCTCGACCACAGGAATTTCTCCTGGAGTGAAGGTTCGCATCGGCAAGTGGTCGGGAAGCTTCGACGTGACGGTGGCACCAGTGGATGACTACGAAGTGGTGGCGGGCATATCTTTTCTGCGACACATTGCCGCATGTGTCATCCCGCTCACCAATTCGATGGTTATCTTCGATCCCAAGGGACCTTACAACGTCCCTGTGAGGTCAGGCGGAGACCTCAAACAGAAGACCCTCTCCGCCATGCAAGTGGCGAAGGGGTTGCGCAAACAGGAGCACACCTTCCTGGCGACCGCCATCTTGGAAGATCCGGAGTCCTCCACTCCAACACCTCCCAAAGTCCTTGAAACCCTTGAGGATTTTGCGGACGTCATGCCCCCGGAACTCCCAAAGCGGTTGCCTCCGAAGCGTGAAGTGGACCATGTCATCGACTTGGTCCCAGGATCTAAAGCCCCGCATGGAGTCCCCTATCGGCTCGCTCCTCCGGAACTCGCAGAACTCCGTAAGCAACTCACCGAACTATTGGATGCAGGATATGTTCGGCCTTCAAAATCTCCATATGGCGCCCCGGTTCTCTTCCAGAAGAAGCATGACGGTTCCCTCCGGATGTGCATCGACTACCGGGCGCTCAACAAGCTTACGGTGAAGAACAAGTACCCCATCCCCTTGGTGGCGGATTTGTTCGACCAACTTGGCGGCGCAAGATGGTTTACCAAGTTGGACCTTCGTTCGGGCTATTGGCAAGTCCGAATCGCGGAGGAGGATGTGCAGAAGACGGCGTGCGTCACAAGATATGGCTCCTACGAGTTCCTCGTGATGCCATTCGGCCTCACCAATGCCTCGGCGACCTTCTGCACTCTCATGAATAAGGTATTGCAGCCATTCCTTGACAGGTTCGTGGTTGTGTACCTCGACGACATCATGATCTACAGCCGCACCTTGGAGGAGCATATCGAGCACATTCGACAAGTGTTCGAGGTGTTGCGGCAGAACGAGCTCTACGTCAAGCGGGAGAAGTGTGCCTTCGCTCAACCGGAAGTACACTTCTTGGGACATGTCGTCGGAAGTGGGAAATTGAAGATGGATGGCGCGAAGATTCGGGCCATCGTGGAGTGGGAACCGCCCAAGCGGGTTCCCGACATGCGTTCGTTCCTTGGCCTGACGAACTACTATAGGCGGTTCGTCAAGGGGTATTCACATGTGACGACCCCTTTGACGAATCTCCTCCGGAAGAATGTAAAGTGGGAGTGGACGCCGACATGCCAGGAAGCGTTCGACACCCTCAAGAGGGCCATGACGGAGGAACCGGTGCTCGTCCTGCCAGACCACACCAAGTCCTACGAGGTACAGACAGATGCTTCTGACTATGCCATTGGAGGAGTTCTTATGCAGGAGGGGCATCCCGTGGCGTTCGAGAGTCGCAAACTCAACGACACGGAGCGGCGCTATGCCGTTCAGGAGAAGGAGATGACCGCGGTGATTCACTGCCTTAGAACATGGCGGCACTACCTTCTCGGGTCGCGATTTCACATCAAGACGGACAACGTCGCGACAAGTTACTTCGAGACACAGAAGAAGCTCTCGCCGAAGCAAGCAAGATGGCAAGATTTCATGGCGGAATTCGACTATGTCCTGGAGTACAAACCTGGCAAGACGAATGTCGTTGCCGACGCCCTCAGCCGACGCGCAGAATTGGCGGCCATGAGCTCCTCTCAGGCCGACCTCATCGAGAGGATCAAGAAGGGATTGGAGTCAGATCCCATGGCAAAGAACTTGTTCGAGCAGGCGAAGGAGGGTAAGACACGCCGCTTTTGGGTGGAAGATGGGCTGATCTTCACCAAGGAACGTCGCATATACGTTCCACTCTTCGACAACTTGCGGCGCACTATCATGCAAGAGTGTCATGACTCAAAGTGGGCGGGACATCCGGGCATCCGCCGCACTTTGGCACTCATCGAAGGCAACTACTTCTGGCCAAGGATGGAGGACGACATTGAGGCCTTCGTGAAGACATGCCTTGTTTGCCAGCAAGACAAGAACCTCAATCAAGCGCCCGGCGGACTTCTGGAACCCTGCCTATCCCAGAGCGTCCATGGAAGGATGTCTCCATGGACTTCATCACGGGCCTGCCCAAGTCTGAAGGAGCAGGTACCATCATGGTGGTCGTCGATCGGTTCTCCAAGTATGCCATCTTCGCCGCCGGCTCCGCAAGTTGTCCTGCTACTAAAGCTGCGGAGTTATTCATGAAGCATGTAGTGAAGTATTGGGGCCTACCACAAAGCATCGTCAGCGATCGGGATGGGCGATTCGTTGGCAACTTCTGGAAAGAATTGTTCAAGATGATGGGCTCCAACCTGCATTTCTCAACATCACTTCATCCTCAAACCGACGGCCAAACTGAGAGGGTGAATTGTATTCTGGAGATCTACTTGCGGCACTATGTGAGTGCCAATCAGAAGGACTGGGCGAAGCTACTCGACATCGCGCAATTCTCCTACAACCTACAACGAAGCGAGTCGACCAATCGGAGTCCCTTCGAGATAGTGACGGGGCAGCAACCTCTGACGCCCCAGGCCGTCGCCACTTCTTATGGTGGCAAAGTCCCCGCCGCTCACCGCATGGCGAGGAAATGGCATGAGCAGAACGACATGGCGAGAGCATGTTTGCACAAGGCATCGAAGCGCATGAAGAAGTGGGCGGACACCGCCCGACGGGACGTCAACTTTGAAGTCGGAGACTTGGTCCTGGTGAAGCTGGTCCAACATCTTCGGCTAAATGGGAAGAATCTGCACAAGGGCCTCGTTAGGCGTTACGAGGGCCCCTTCAAGATCCTGAAGAAGGTAGGCAAGGTGGCCTACAAGTTGGAGCTCCCGCCTCAGATGCAGCAACACCCCGTCTTCCATGTCAGCCTGCTCAAGCCCTTCGTTGAAGACACTGAAGATCCCGGGCGTGGGGTTTCAGACCGCGCCCCGCCGGCCATCCGTCAGCAATTTACTGATCAAGTTGAAGAAGTACTCGCCGTCCGCACGAAGAATCGGAAGAAGGAGTACCTTGTTCGATGGAGCGGAAGACCGGACGCCGACACAAGTTGGGAGACAGCCGAAGACTTGTGGCAGTTCAAGCAGAAGATTGAAGAATTCCAAGCCACAGCTCCAGGGACGTCGCTGACTTGAGTGGGGGAGAATGTCCCGGGGGCTTCTCCCCGGGGCACGTCGAGTTATCTTATCATGTATTTTCCCTTTTCAACTCACTTTTGTACTTAGTTTATTTTCTAAGTGTGATGGTGGCAGTTTTGTAATTTGCACTCCAGAAAAGTGCACCCCCGGAGATGGTCCTCCACATCACACGTCGCAATTCTACCACCCGAAACGGTGGTATAGTAGGGGAGACCCGCTAGTCCTCCCCCGAAGCGTTGTAATCATTCCTATTTACTCAACAAAGATTTCAAGCTTCCCTAAATCTAGCATCGTGCCTCAAGCGTGGGGTGGCAACCCACAAAAGAGCGTCCCAAAGCGTCCCAAGCGATCGAGCGTTACGTCGAGGTGCCCGTTTGTTCACAAACGCCTCCACCGAAGAAGCGTCCGCTCGGGACCGTGCGTCCCAAAAGTTGTGGCATACGAAAAGTGGCATAAGCAAGCTTTCGCAAAGCGCTCAAAAGAGCTTGCCTAGACGTTGGGCACGTCTAGGCACCGCACGGGTCGGTCGAGCGAAAAACGACCCCGTGACACGTGCACACATGGGCATGCACACACCCCTTTTGGCGTGCATATTTTTTCTATAGCATTCACTAACTAAGAAATCTGCTAATAATGCTCAAAATTAGTTTTACATTTAAAAAATAATTATATCAATAATGAACGATAATAATGTCTAAAAATATTTTTTAAATGAAGTTTAGTGATCATAAAGTATTGATGGTTTGAACCACTTTGGAACATGATTAATAATCTTCTGAAAGACTGAAACTATAATTAATGATAGATGTCGAGACAATGAGGAAAATAATGCAGATTATTCAATATGTGTAACATCCCAAAGTTAAAAGAAAAAAACTACCAGCCATGCGGGCCCAACAGCCGACACCCCCCAAAGGTGAAGAGCACACCCTAAAAGCAAACTTCACCTATCCCATTTGGCCAACACCTTACTGCTACAGCAACTCTCACTCTTGCCCCACCTCATATGCCGGCTGCTCATCCATTTCCCCTCCGTCTCCGCTTATTCCCGCTGACGAGGAGGAAGAGGATCACTATAATAAATCTGTCGGTCATGGCAAAAAAAAAAACTTAACCGCACGTTAGTATCGACACGACATCGCAGCATCGACTGTTAGAGTCACCATCGTGGTCAAAGGACGAGGACGACGTTACTAGCATCACAACTCGATTAGAGATTAGAGATTAGGAATCAACATGATTCTTAAAATGAGATATTAGAGATCAATGCATGAATGTTCTCCACCAAGTATCATGTCACTTTCCTATTGATATTTTTACTATTTATTAATGCCGAAACTGCTAGGATATTATTCATTCGTGTGACTAGGGCACATACACCTCAATATGCACCTCAATGTATGTTCATGGTATATATATGCTTTTGTTTCCTGCATGGTGTGATCAGTATTTTGGTCTGTAATCCAGCATCTCAATGATTTGTAAAGATGTTAAACGAGTGAAACAAGGAACACTCTACTCATTTCTCTTGGCACCATCATGACACATATGTAATGACTTTGACCCTTAAGGTGTTGTCGCGCTCGCTGCCTTGGGCGCTAATGGTCCAAGGCTGGGTGGAGTAATGGTTGTGATAAAAAATGGCGAATGACCGTGATCTTTAATGTGCTCTGCCTTGGTCGTTGATGGCTAAGACTAAAAGGTGAACCGACCTACTATAACGATCGTGACCCAAGGATGGCATGTCTGTTTCTCAACAAAGTGTGGGATAGAGATTTTCTCCCCACTGTAATGGCCGTTCCTATTGGATTCATGATCGTGACACAATGAGAAGTACAAAACCTTCCAAGGCTCGATTTACTACAATGGCCATCCCACAAGGTTTCACGACTATTCCTAGTAAGCCCAAAATTTAGCCCATTGTTGTTTCCACATGGTTTCAAGTTTGTTCCCAAGCATTCTCACGCCCGTGGCTATCTTAGGCACAGTTGTGACCAATGCTACTGAAGCCCATGTGATGATGATTGTTTCCACTTAGAATTGAACAACCTTAAATAGGATTAAAATTTGTCACCTGTACTGAATGGTTGTATGTGCTGATGAATATAATTGAAAGACGGATTTGATGAAGGTGTCTTGTAATCATCGAGAGAAACTAAGTCTTTACTCGTTAGCTTAAGTGATCAATTTTTTCGGAAAACACCTACATCAAAGAGATGAAAGGTTCCAATTAGAACAAAAAGATCCCGACCTAGACAGATGAATCAACACGGTCTTCTCAATCATCAAGATAAAAAGTTGTCTAATTAAAGATAGAAGATGAAAAGATGATATAATCACATAAGTTGACTAAGATGAAATTACTTGGGGAATAAAGATGATGATGTGTGCATCAAAATTATGCAAATATTTGCCCTCTTATCACATTATATTATAAATGAAGATGTTAAAGTTAAGCAAGATTAGTGCATGATATGTCTTAGCATAATGTCTAATGATATTATATGATTATCTTATCTTTCTATTATGATTGTTCACATGGCATATAGAGCGCATATGTAGCTCATAACATGCATGTATCTATGTTCCTATTATGTTGCAAATGCATAAGGCATGTTGAGTAGGAAATCATGTTATAAGGTCATAACATGCATGAGCCTCAATATATTCTAACAGGAGAAATTTCTATACCCCATGAATCTGTGGAGATATTGAGGAGGCCTAGGCTCAATATCATAAGAAATGAAAGAATAATTTTCAAGAATATTTGAAAAAATGTTCTAAGCTATAGTTAAAATTCGAGGGCGAATTTTCTTTTGGAAGGGGGGGGGGGGGGGGGGGGGGACCTCAGATTTTTTAATTGAGCTTAATAGTTAATCTAGGCCCAATACTCTTAAGTACCCCTATATAAGAAACCTAAATTTCTTGTTAACCTCTTTTTCTCCATCTAAAAGTTTCTTAATGGCTAGAACTTGAATAGGGAGACATGAGGAATAAGGAGGAGGAAGAAGAAGGAAAAGAGGAAGAAAGAGGAGGAGATCAAATGAGGATTGAAAAGTATATAAAGGGGATCCAACTCAATGATATTTTGTTTGGACTGGGGGACTCAAGAACACCCTGTTCTTAATAGGAATTTTGATTGAGGGTTGCATAAACAAGGATTGCATGAATAAAGGTTTCATGATTTATGTTGCATAATCTGTTAAATTTGTGACTATTTTGTAATAATTATTTGGATAGGTTGTACTTATCCAAAAATTACAAATAATATAGATGCTCGAAATTTAGTTTCTACATAAATTGGTTTCATATGATTTGAAGATGTATACAAATAGTTATGATCCAAACATCGGGCTACTATCATGTTGTCTCAAGTAACAACGAGACCAAATTGTAAAACGTATGGAAATACTAAATTAAGGTAAAGACTCATATTATCTTTCTGTGAAAATTGGAATAATCTAAAAGAAACAAGTATAAGTTAAGTTATTAATATTTTAGTGACTGCTGCCAAAATATTATACAGAGAATAGATTTTATTAGTGGTATGAATTTGTAAGAAAAAACCATAAATTTTGTTAATGAATGAAAATTGTGTGTTTTAATGTGTTCTATGGTTCATAGATGTTAAGACATCATACCTAAAATATTTATGATGTTTTAAATTATTTTTATCGGAGTTTTAATTTCAAAAATTGAGAATTTTGGGTGGAATATCGAACTTCCAGGACACTGGTATGGCCATGCCAGGTCCTGGAACGCCCGTTATAGAAGGACGAAAATATGGGGTGAAAACCATCATTCTATCACGCCCATGATAATCGTTGTCTAGGCCGTGACAAGGTAGCATGCTCGTGACTATGTCGGTCACGACCATGAGTAAGGAAGCTCGGTTTCTATCACTGTCGTGACGAACCCTATCACGGCCATGACATATCGAAACACTGATTTATTATATATTTATGTTATTTTTAAGGTATTTACTATTATGTATTACTGATTGATGATTGCATATGAACCTAGATAAACGAATTTCATGGGCAGTCGTAAATAAATTAAAATCTAAAGATCGAGCGACGTAAATGTTTATTGTTTGAAAAGCATAATGAACCTAGTTGTGGATGATGTTACATGTCGACACTCTATGTCCCTTTATCGGATATTGTCCGAAATGATCGTTATACACATCGACAATGGTGTATCATTCCGATGTCGCCCTCGGACGAGAGTTCAGAATGATAGTTACATACATAAGCAATGGTGTATGCATTCTGATGTCACCTTCAGGTGTTGCGGGAGAGCATTATCTCCATGGCTTAGCTAGCTTATTGAGAGAGCAATAACATAAATCCCAACTATCCGAAGATATAACATAATGGAAAGAGACAATGATCGATCGAATTGAATGATGTCTCACGCATGTGAAAGTCCAAAGAGTTATAAAGTAATCCTGAGGAAAGTTATGGAGACAATGGTTATGGTAAGTGTACTACACTTATATGCCTATGAATCGAATGTATGATTGTATGAATGTTAAAGATGGAATTTCGGACGGGCCGCACGGCCCGGCACGCCGCCGGCCAGCCTAAAATTCGTGCTGGCTCAGCCCGGCACGAACACGGCCCACGCACGAAAAAATAGGCCGTGTCGTGCCATACCGTGCCGGGTCGGCCATCCGCACTGTTGGCACGACATGGCATGGGCACGGTGAACACGGACCCAGCACGACACGGCCCGTTTTAGCACGGGTTAATTTTTCAACGTTCAAACACGGACCGTGTAATACAAGCACGGTCTGCGTACTTTGATGATGGGACGCGTCGGATGCCGTATTTGTACTTCAACACGGACCGTGTGTGCCATAACACAGTCCGTGTTTAGAAGAGGACAACGGCCGATCAAACACAACCCAATTTTTCTATTTTTAAACGAGATTCGTGATTTGACAACACAAACACGGGTGCGCAACTGTGCGGTCAAAAAGTTCAACATGGACCGTGTTAGTTTCAACACGGGCCGTGTTGGAGTATTTTTATTCCATTCATCCGCCTATAAAAGGCACGTCCGATTTCATTCGTTCTCCACACCTTCACTCGAAAATCCCTCTACTTCCATTCTTCCAAGTCTTCCAATCTTCCATAGTGCTTTTTGTGACTCTCTTTGCCTCTCTCACACTGAGTGACTCAGTCATTCTGCATTTTTCTTCTCTCCGTTCGTGCTCTTTCCATTCGTGCTCTGCTCTCAAACTCTCTCACTTTTAATTTATATTTATATTGTAATATTTATTTAGTAGTATTTTTATATTATTATTCACTCTTAATTTCTTATATATAACTGTATAATGGACCCATGAGATCCCTTTCGTCTATATGGTGATTTTGCTGCTTATTCACCTTATGGACCACTACCTACATATCCATATGGTACATCATATAATACTAATAGTAGTGGTGATTCTAATTCTTTATCAGCACAACTAAGTGGCGATTCGTCGGGTTATATGGAAACTGTGGCGCCATCAACTAACTGCCCAATTACTCCAACTACATATGTTAATCTTCCTGTCATTCCTAATCTTAATATTGCTTCAAGTTCTGCAGGTTCTAAAGGAGATTGTGCAACTGCGACAGCGACACCTCCAGGTCCGTCAAGCTCAGATGCTCCCGCGCAAGGTGAGATAATAGGTAAAAAAAGAAGAACATCAAAGTTAACTAATGAAGTTTGGAATTATTTTGAAAAAATTATAGATGAAAATGATCCAAAAAAAGATAAAGCTATTTGTAAAATTTGCAAGGCTAATTATGCTGCCGTCTCTTTTTCGGGCACAGGTAGTTTAAAACGACATTTAGAATCGCATAACTACTAGGGAACAATTTTTAGCCGATCAATTACCGCAACAGACTCAACTAGTTACGCCCGGTCGTGGTACTGCCGGGAGCTCTTTATTTGCTTATAATAAAAAAAATATGCATGAAGATTTAGCAAGATATGTTATACATGCAGAAATACCTTACACATTTGCTGAAGATGAAAAAATTTTATATTATCAACAAAATTATGTACAAGGCGCCTTTCAAAATGTTAGTAGAAAAACTGTTAAAGAAGATTCGATTAAATTATATCGTAAGAAAAAAATGAACTAATTAATTATTTTTTAAATTCTAAATTCATGTATAGTTTGACTAGTGACATATGGACTTCTTTAAATGGTGATGGTTTTTTATGTGTTACAGTTCATTGGATTGATACAAATTGGGTAGTGCAAAAAAGAATTATTGCGTTTAAAGAAATTGAGCATCCTCATAATGGTTTACAAATTGCTAACGTGATAGAAAAAGTAATTAACGAATATGATCTTAAAGAGAAAATTTTATGTCTTTCTCTTGACAATGCAAATGCTAATAATTCTGCTTCACAATTTTTAATTCAAAGATTAAATCCTCTTTTAAATGGAATTCTTTTTCATCAAAGATGTGCATGTCATATTATTAATTTGTGTGTTAAAAAAAGATTAAAGGTAGTTGTTAGAGTACTTGAAACTCTTAGAGCAGTTATTGTAAATCTACGTCACTCTGGACCTAGGAGACAAACATTTAAAGAAATTTGTCATCGTTATAATATTCCTTATAGAAAATTAAACACTGATGTGTCTACGAGATGGAATAGTACTTACGACATGCTTAAATTATGTATTCCATTTAGACATGCACTCGATAATTATATTTTAATTGTGATGCAATGTCCATCAGCTCGAATTACTGATTCAGAATGGGATGTTGCTAATGCAATTATGGAATTGTTATAAGTTTTTTATAATGCTACTTTAGAGTTATCTGCCATTTATTCTCCTACTTCACATTTAATAATTAATCAACTTCATGAAATGGCAAGTTCATTTAATGAAAAACGTGAATTATCAAATGATTTTTCTGAAATAATTTATTTGATGGAATAAAATATTTTAGAATATTGGAATAATTTGCCTCTCATAGGAATTTTAGCAATGATGATGGATCCTAGATTTAAAGGATCCGGTCCTAAATGGTACACCAGAGAAATTAAGAATTGTTTTCCCGAACAATATATAAGAAGTCATCCAGAATTGCAAACTGACGGTTTTATTAATCCAGATCATGATTACAAAAATATAATAAATAACTTATATAATATTTATAAAACAAAATTTGGTGTACGTAGAGAGCAAACATCTTCATCACGTCCACCAATAGCACCCAGACCTTCCAATAATAGATCATTTTCTAAATTTATGTCCTCTATTAGGGGGGGGGGGGGGCACATCAAGAGGCTCGGATGAAGGTTCATCCAATTCAGCTGCCCCTTTGTATAATGAACTGCAAGATTACTTATCACGTCCAAATGAATGTGATAGTGAAATCGATGTCTTGACCTGATCGAAATTAAATGATCGTACGTATTCAATTCTCTCCGTCTTAACTCGAGATTTTTTAGTTGTTCCGATGTCTATAGTGGCATCAGAATAATATTTTTCTGCAGGTTCCAGAATTTTGGACGAGAGAAGAAATAGAATGAACTCTAAGTCGATGGAGGTTTGTATATTATTAAAAGATTGGTTTGATGCAGATACTCGAACACAAGGTCAGGAATCCATATTACCATACATAGAAGATGATGATGAAACATATGTCTCCTCCGCTTATAATTCTTCATAAAATAATTGTTTGTACAAGATGTAATTTTTAATTTTTTATAATTTTGCATTTATTGATTATTTCATAATAATCAATAATAATAAAACATTAAAACTCCTGTGGACGTAGGCTGAAATAGCCGAACCACGTTAATCTCGGTGTCCGTTACTATTTTTACTATATAATAAATTAGTACTTAATTATCTATAGTATAGTAGTATACTACCTAAGTAGTAAGTACCTAATTACCTATACTACTTATGCATTATACAATAAATTATATATAATGTAGTACAATAGTACTAATGTACTATATATTATATTCTCTCTCTCAAACTCTCACTCTCACTTTGGGTAGAATACTAGAATACAATTAATTACTAATATATATTTATTAAATACTTACCAATTACTTTTATATATAAAGTTATAACTTATTAGTTATTACTCAAATTGCAATTAATCATTTTACAAATTTATTTACTTAATAATTATAAATTAAGGACTTAATGTATTTGAAATTTTAACTATATAGTTATTATCAATTGTATATTATAGAATAAATAATAATACTCATTATACTCTATTCGATAATAATTTAATAATTAAATTTTTATTATTATTTAAAAAGTTGAAATTGAAAAAATAATGGGCCGCCCGACCCGGCACGGCCGGCCCGATCAGGCCGGGCCTAGACCGTGTCGCGGTCGAAAATGATCCGTTTTGCACGACACGGCCCGTGGCACGGTCAAACACGGGTTGACCAGCACGGGAACGGCATGACATGGCCCGTTTTTTCATTCCAAATGAATGTCCATACTTTATGTATGACGATTTGACTACAAGTTTTCATGCTTTTAATTATCACATGATGATAGAAATGAATGAATGAATGAATGAATGACATGTAGTTCATATGATAAGACATGACATGCATATTATTTACTTTTTTTATATAAAGATGATTATGCATATCATGTAGTATCCTGTATATAATCATAACATTACATGCATGGATTTTACATGCTCTAATAGGGAAACCTCTGGCACAGCTCATGACAAGATATTACACACTGGTCTAGTAGTTGAGTCATATGTTTTAGAGTATTCTGATTATGTTTTTAAAAAGATGTTTTGATTATGGCCTAAAGATATTTTAATTGCTATTAGTTATGATATTTAGAGATGTTTTCAATTATATAATCATACTTTTGATGTTTCATGAAGTTTTTCACATTTTATTGAAGGATTCTTTTATCCTATTTAATGTTTTTATGCTTTCGTTTATTTAATTAAAAATCATATTATTTTATGATTATGTGATGGCGAACGGACTAACACAGCCAAATTGACCAAATTGTCCTTGAAAATTTGAGGGTAAAATTCGGGGTGTTACAACATTTCCATTAAATTTCCTGCTCATTTAAATTTCAGTTCCCATCGAATACAAAAGATTCAGTTCGAGACTCATATGTCCAGTTTTTGGTTTTGCAGTTAGTGCTTGCATTATCATGGCTGGAAGATATATGACTCAATAACAGGAACACAGTATTGCAAGTTCGCACCATTGCATCAACTGCAGAAAGATGTGGAATCCAAAATCTCTGTACTGACAATTATGTGTCGAAATGCTCGAGCAGGATTTAGGATTTAGTCATGCTAAAAATCTGTCTAAAATGCTAAAGTAGTGCACTATTTAAACATGATCAAGAGCTACTGAGAAGTCAATGAAAAAGGTAGTTCAGGCTTCGTATGGCATGTGGAACACAGTAGAAACACTACACTCCATGATCCCTGAATTTACTATATATATGTATGTATATAACATGGATGCACCAGGTGAACACACCATTAATGAGGAAAATAAGAATGGAAAGATCATACATGACATGGACCTTTTTTTTTCTTTTCTTTTCTTCTGCCGAAATAGAACTGATGAAGTGCAATGTTTCTGAAAGGATTCAAAAGCACATTAAACATCACCAGATTGATAAATATTTGTTACAACCTGTGTACTCATGCAGTGTTATGTACGTGTACTTGATTATGTGTTTATAATCAAAATAGTAGTTACTAAGATATGTAGTTATTAAAACTATTTTGGTAACTGAAGATGAGGATGGTTATTATCTGTGATAAAAACTAAACCTTGTAACAGATAAATAAATTTGATATGATACCTTTCTGCAAAATGCATATAAATATGATCCACTGTAGCCAGTGCTGCATACCACATGTGTAGATATATCAGACATGATTGATGACAGATGCTGAAACCTGAAAATGATAAGAAAGACAAGAATGGCATGTTCTAATTCACTGCCCTGCAATGAACAGAGAACCTTCCACCACTATTTCGGCATCCTTTTTGTTCCTTTCTCACACACTGATCATTGACTCCCTGGTCACTGGAGTGTGCGGGACTTGAACGAGGGGTTCCCAAATAGGGATGCATGATTCTGAATCGTGTAATCAAGTTGCACTGACCATGCCATTCAACTTGCACTTGACACCACTATTTGGCGACACTTTGATGCACTATTTGACCATGTCATGCACTTCCATTCATCATCACTCTGATGCTTCAATCATCATGAAGACGACAAGCGCTAGAGAAGCTTCCATCTGTATTTGGTCACTACAATCATGTCTCATATTATGGCCGAAAGTGAATTAAGTTGATTCTTTGCGGCCGTAAAACAACGAAATCAAATCAACTAGAACAAACCACTTTGACCAAAACGAGATCAAATCCATGGCATAAAATAACGTTCGAATAAAATTACGGCCGTAAAACAAAAGATTAGAACTCAATCGATATTGCGAGCCGTAAAACCAGTAAAGCCGACAAAAATCAATCTCGGTCGTAAAACCATAAGACGGCGACAGAATTTTAAGCCGAAAGTCGACAATTTAAAAAATTATCGTGACCTTTATCTGCAAAAGAAAAAATGTCAGTTTATTCACAAAAATAATTAAAATAATTAAAACATATTTATAAAAAATTATTTACAATTTATTTACATCTCCTAATAATTCATAAAAATAAAAAATTAATTAATAAAATAGTCCCCGACAACGGCGCCAAAAACTTGATGCGTTGTATTGATGTAGCAAAATAGAATAGCTAGCAAGTGCACTAGTCGCTCAAGTAATATAGTAATAGGAGTAAGAGTGTCGAACCCACGAGGAATATTATTAATTCAATATCTGGATTTATAAATTAATAAGAGAGGAAAAACATGAATTTTTGGAAAGAGGTTTTATGAAATAAAATAAAGAAAATAAGATAAAGATAAGATAGTGGTGTTGAAGTTAGGCCTTATGATGAAAATCAACCTCAAGATTACAATGAACCAAGCAATCGATATTATAAATAGATGGATTTAATAACAAGATAGCCAACCTTGTAATTAACAGCGGAAGTTCCCGAAGAACGAGTTGCAGGAGTTCTCTCACAGCAAAAGCAATTAAGCCATAATTTTCATTGATTCCAAGATTCAAAGATATCTAAAATAACAATGAGTAACAGTATTTATAGGCCCTAGAAACAGAATTTGGGATGAAAGAAAATACCCTAACTTAGCCCACAAGTAACCTAATTAATTTAACAAAATAACAAACTCAATTTCTATTACAATCCTCATCAGCATATTCCATATTTAATTAATTCCGAAAATTCCAAATAAATATGGTTAAACCATTATTTATTTGGCCCAAGTTATGCTGACTCTTCATGCGGCCCAATTTATAACCCGTTGAGAAGTTGGATCTGATCTAACTCGATCTTGTAATGTATCAATTGTAAATTCCAAATATTCTTGATTATCTTCAATTTTCTTATGCTTGAGATCCATACCATTATCTTGTTCATCCAACTTTGCTAGAACAATCTTCTATTGCCGGCTGCAATTGTATGCGTTTCCTGGTTCATATCATTCCCCTCCTCTTCAAAAGGATTCGTCCTCGAATCTGCATTCACAATAAGGAGAGTATATCCAGATTCATATCATTTCCCTCATCTTCAAAAGGATTCGTCCTCGAATCTACATGCACAATAAGAAAAATATAACCTATCACGTATGTGAATTAGTTAAATAATTTAGGACACACATAATGAGGATATTGATACTTCCCTTTCATGTGTCTGATGACAGCATGATGCATCTCAATGATAATTGCAAGCACAATTTCTCATCCATACCATCAAGTTAAGAGCCTGCAAGTGCAGAGAAAGAAGACATAAGTATTATAAAAAGTAATGTGACTCTCATACTCACCTGAATGAAATATCTTATGCCCATGAGACGATGGTATTTTAAGAAATAAAGTGCGAAACTTTGGAGACCTTCCCTTGCGCATAAGGATCCTATCAAATGAAATGTGGAATGTATGCCATGGAACTAGAGATCTAACAAGGAAATTATTAAGTAGTTCCAAAATAAGGACATCTTTTCCCTCAAAATAAAATGGATCCTTAAAATCTGCAAGTGAAATATATCTGTAATGCATCAAACAACTTGGCTTATAAAGGGAATCATGCAAGTTCTTGCAACAAACCAAAATATCATCAAAATTAATTTGCAAATGACTGCTATTAATCAAGATATCTCCAAAGAAGTTACTCTCAAATCTTTGATGAAAATTACACAAAAGTCTTACTAACGCAAATGCAATGAATTTTCGAATCATGATGTGAAAATTATATGAAAGATTGCAACCATCATCCGCAAAAATGATCTTAGGAAAGCACAAAGATAAATTTAAAGAAATGAATAAGGTAGGCTCAGAAAATCTTGAAAACAAAATCATAATCAGCCAATCAAAAGTACACAGGACTAGAAAATATTCATTTCAAAATTTCACCATATGGTTGAAATAAAGTTTTTCAGCACTCAATGAATAAGAAAGGGGAATATAGAATCTCTCTGTATGTGGTGTTGACTACTTACTATTCAATAATGTGCATGTGCATGTTGACTACTTACTGTTCTCTCTGCAAATGGTGTTGACAAATATGTGCATGTGCATGTGTGTCTGGATGTAGGATCAAATAGTGATGCTGGATTCTGACTACTTACTGCATGCATGCACTCAAGTAATCCACATTCTCTGTAACATTTTTGTGTTAAAATGCTCAAGTAGGATTTAAGATTTAGTTATGCTAAAAGTAATATGTCCGGATGCTATAAATAAGTCCACTTGTCACGGACGTGCCCTAGAAACATCATTTGTGCATAATCATGCATTTAATTAACATACTAAGTTAATTTGGATGTCCATTTAGTGATATTTGTATATAGTAATTGATATTTTGATTAGTGCATAATGACTACTTAATTACCGATAAACTTTACAAAGTAATTATATAGGATTATTAGAAATAAATCATAAAAATTCTAAATATTATAATATATATGTTCAAATAGGATTAATTAAGCTTAATTAGGGTTAAAACACTTAGTTATAACAAAAAAATGTGATTGGTCATCACTTAAGTTCCAAGCAGCTGAAGCAGACGGGTGAGAGCTGCTCAAAGGAATATTTTTTCAAACCGTCATAAGACCTCAGCAAATTCTGAGAAAACTATATAAGCCACTTAACATTATATTTTCACCGTAGAAATATTACCAGAGGAAGAACTCGAGCGAACCGACCTGAGGAAAATCGGGAACATCGGCTGTTCCAGGTGAGTTTTGATCCGGAAATTTTTCTTCTGATTGAGAGAATCATTACATGGTGATAAACGAACCACAAATTATGAAATTTTGTATGGTACATCCATTCGAAGTTAGCTTTCCATGCCTCTGGAATCACCTAAAAAGGAGTTCTATAGAGGAAGTTATGAACTTAACTTCGCATGTCACTCATCATGTCCCGAGTCTGATATAAGTCTCGATTCTAAATTAGGGCACAATTCGAATAGAGTGAATTAGGGTTTGAAATTTGGATATATTTAAATAAACATTTCAAGGGTTTGGTTAGAGGTGGAATCATACTATTTGAACTTGTATTTGAGGAGAAATGAATTTTTTATTTCATAGTGATGCTTCTGTCAGATTCCAGGACATTTACAGATTGCGACCCGAATTAACTATTTTTGTTATAAGTCTGTATAGCGAGTTAAATTCTCTAATTTTTATGAAAAACTACTAATGAAGTCTAGATTTCAGGAAAATTATGCCCTAGTTAAATGGACAAGTATGAAGAAACATATAAATCAATATTTCAGTGACATACAGTCTGCCAGGACACAAACCCTAGGTCAGATTGCTTGGGATGTCATAACTTACTCACTTGGAATTTGATAGTGATATTTGGGAGTTGAAAATTTTAATATGTCTAGTTTCTAATTAATCCAGAATCATAAGATTTGCCCATGTGATTAAGAAGTTATGAATTATTTATTGACAGACACTTAGTCTGAAATATTGAAACAGCACCTAGTTAAGCTTTGGGAAAATTGAAAAGTTTCAAGTATGGAATAGCTTATGAATATGAATACCTGAAGTTAGAAATTGATATTATAGAGGATTACATGCATTTTAGGGTGCATAATCATTCATGTATCATGAGCATGCATTGCATATTACCTTATTAGTGATGGAAAAGTAAAAAGGCATTATTGCTTGTAGGAAAACATCAAGTTGCAAGTGAAATGGAGGAAATTTAATAAACTTACTTGAAGTGATAAAGTAAAAGGTGAGTGGGTAAATTTATAACATAGTAAAATGTTATATGTTAATTCTTTTATTTATGGTATTACCTCAAGGAAAGCTTATTATTGTTATTATTGAAACATATCTTGAGATATGAAAATTATTTATGATATGTTTCAAGGATTTCATATGAGATGGAATAACATCTTATACAAAAATGTTTTTAGGGAACAATGCTTGTGAAGTAAAAATAAGTTTTATTTGATAATGATATGAGATTATGACATGTGTATTTTGATATTGTTAAACTCCATGTGTTCATTAGCCATGCTGTTTGAAAAAGATCTTTGGGACCACATTCGATATACATGAAGTCTTTGGGGCGTATATCGGGTGTCTTTGCCCTTTGGGGGCTGCTCTGCGTGCATGTATTGACCCATGATCGCTCTACGTATTTGAGAATTATGATTGGGTGGCACACAATCATGATTGGGATACATATTGACCCATGATTTGCTCTGCGTATCTGAGACTCTTGATTGTGAAGCTCTGCTTAACTGTATGACACACAATCATAGAGAGATACGTATTGACCCATGATTTGCTCTGCGTATTCGTGACTCTTGATTATGAAGCTCTGCTTAACTGTATGACACATGATCATAGAGGGATATGTATTGACTCATGATGAGTATGTGCAATGACACATGTGTGGAGTTTAAATATGAAAATTATAATATCTTGAGTTACTTTTACTTATGTGAAAGTTCATATGATTTGACAAGTTATGTTATATATGCTATACTTTAAATGTTTTCTCATATGAAAGAAATGTGGTTATTTAAATGTTATATGCTATATGCACTCGTATTATTTTCCTATGTTGTACTTTTATTCCACTCACTGAGCAAATGATTGTTGCTCATAAAACCTATTTTAAATATTTTTTTAAATACTCATAAGTTCTCAGTTGAGTCGACTCGGAGCTTATTTTTGCTGCATATAGAGAATAGGTCGAGCCATTAGAGCACTTTAATCCCCCTTCACTTTTGTTTTTGGAAGCATGCATGTGTAAAAGATAGTTTTAGATATGTTGTAATTAAGTCTATGAGGAACTTTTTGTAAGGTTGTATAAGATTTGATCCTGTGGGGTTATATGTGAGATGGTTTGTGAAAAAAGAATATGACGACAATATGCGAACGTCATATCTTATAGTTCTTTTTAAACTTTGATGAATATATATCCATCTTTTGTATGTGTGGGCTAATAACACAAGAAAGTAGTGGAGGGAGGTTTTGCCGATTTTATTTTAGGAATAGCTAAACGTAATTGAGATTATGATAATTGAAATTAAAACTTGGTCATGGAGTTGGGTGTGACACCACTATTCAATAATGTGATCGAAGTGTCACCGAGGAGTCAATGAAAAAATATTCATAATAGGAAACACTTTTTTTTCGATCGAAACTCATCGGTGTCCAGGTTACTAACACCCGACTATTTCGACGTTCAGATGAGAGCGATATGAATAAATCATGATCAAAATATCCATTCTAAAAATTCAAATCTGAACTACTAGCACCAATGATCTCAGACCATTTAGTAATTTAGTTCTCTATTGATATGTGTGGGCTCAAAGCCAAACTCCACACTTATTTTTCTTATGTTGATTTTGTACTTCCGTGCCGTGTATACAAATTATTGAAATAAAAAATGATAAGTTTTTATTATTTGCGGCAACATATCGATATGTCAAATATAGATTTATTATACTATTAAGTTTATGCACGATTTTTTTTCTTTTGTGTGTCATAAGACTATTGTCCTTTTAATTTTAGTTTTTATTTGAACTAGAAATTTTTTTAATGTAGCACAAAAAAATGTATAATTTATTTTACGTTTATATAAATTTGTTTTAGAAAAAAACACTTCATATATTGTTTATTTTAATGGATATTAAAATAATTTTGCCAATTACTTTATTCTTGATTATTATTTATTCAAATACTTTATTATACTATTAATTTTATGCACCAGATCTCTCTTTTATTTGGCATGTGATCCTTTATGACAAATATAAAATAGATTATGATATTATTAAGTTTATAAGTGGCACGAATCCTTCTAGTTTTAATTGTCAATGTCAAATATAAATATATTACGTTAGAAAAATATCCTTTTAATTCAAATTGTTTATTAAGTTAAAAGACAATTTTTTATTTGGTAATTAACATGGCAGATGTAAAATGTACAAGGAGGAAATAAAAGTAAAAGTTGACAAGGCTGTAAAAAATATTCGAAAAGCTCAGTTGGGAAGTATAAATGAATAATTCATAGAACACGGATTTGATCATTTGCATGTTCAAAGGAGCAAGACACATCCTTCAAGTCTCGGCATCCTTCAACCTTGCCAATCACTGGAATCAGCGCACCAAGGCAAATAGTGAACAACCGCTTCAGCAGCTTTGGAAACCTCCAGAAGCCGAATGGATTAAGTGTAACGTTGATGCCTGCTTCAGTTTGGCACCGAATGACTCTTCATCGGCCAGCGCGGGAATTATTTTCAGGGACTCTCATGGGAATTGGCTTGCTGGATCCTTGGGCAAGTTCACCGCTCACACATGCCTGGAGGCTGAGCTTATAGCAAGCAATTCAACAAGGGGTTGGGCTAGCGGCCAACAGGGGCTTCAGGAAAGTTATAATTGAATCTGATTCATTGGGAGCAATTAACACTCTGCAGCCGGATGCCACGGTCGGCCATCACCTCAGGAACCTAGTTTGCAGCATACATGAAATTCTCCTGCCCAGGCTTCACGGGGACAGCATGCGGCTCTCTCATGTCCTTCGAGAGGGGAACACTTGCGCGGATTGGCTTGCTAACCTAGCGTGGTCGGGCAGCCCTGGAAATGTCGAACTGACCTCACCGCCGGCGAGTCTTGGAAGATTCCTCTTCGGCGACATCCTTGGGGATTTCTGTACCCAATCCTCTTTTTTAAACTTTATTTTATTTTCTATGTACCACAGGCATTGTGCCTCCTTTACTTACCGAAAAAAAAAGGAGCAATATAAAGGAAAAATTATGAAAAATAATGTGCCAAAGAAAGCAATAAAAATATCAAGAATGACATGATCAAGTATTCTTGTTGATGGAATGAATATTTACATTCACAGTATTAAGGGAGAATAAAATCATCCTGTTAAAAGATAATAATATATTAAAAATAAAATATAATTATATTAACATAACTACATGAAGTGCATACAAAATTCAAACCTTACTTAATAATTACATTTAAAGTCAAGTTATTATTGAGATGAAATGAATGTAAATTCAAATATATACTTAGATTAAGATATTTTGTTCTAGTAATAATGCAACAAACGCCAATTCTTACTTCATAACTTAAGAACAAAATTGTGTGTATGTTTTAGAACATGAGATGTTGCTCTAATTCCATCATCAAAGGATTAAAAATCACAACTACGTACAGATCACCAAGTTAATAAAAATATATTTGAACATGTGAAGTCATGCATGTTGCATACTTGTACATAATTATGTATGTATAATCCTTATAGAAAATAAATAAATACATTTATATAAATATACTAGTGTGGAGCCTGCGCGATGTGTGAATTATCACTACAACAGAAAGTGTTTATGGGGACAAAAATTTGGTTCCAAAGTCATCAATTTTGGACCTTACTTCTTCTTGGGACAAGTCTTTAAATGTTTTAGGAACAAAATTTTTTTGTTTTGGTCTCAAAAGTATCACTTTAGATATTAATCTATTGGTCCCCATAAGATCATACAATAGTCCATAATAATCACTTTTGATCCCCAATCAAAATGAATTTTGGTAGCAAAAAAAGAAAACGATTGACACAAAAAAATTGGTTCCTATTAACATACTTTTAGGAACCTAGATGTTGGTCCCTAATAGCATCCTTATAATGACCAGCCATTACATATTTTGCTCCAATAATGTACTAGTAGCTAATATATAAGTTTCTAAATGCATAAACGGTAACAACTATAAAAAAATCAATCAATTAGAGATAGAACTATAAGTTTATCGTTACAAGGAAATAATGACCGAATATGAAAAAGTGATAACAACAGGGAATAGAGATTATCTCATCCATAGTATTAGATTTAATCAAGAGAGAGGAGGATTAATAGATAAAACCAAAAACCTGACACTAATCCTCTCTTCCCTCAACCTCACAATTCTCTCTCCCTTCTTCCTACATTGCTGATCTGTGCATGACTAGAGAAGGAGAAATAATTCTCCCCGTCGTTCCCAAGTGCAAGTAGTCTCAGAACCCCTCCCTACTGCATTCTCTGATCCCTACACCTCCTCACATCCTCTCTATTTGGATGATTTGTAGGCGCTGATCTATGAAGAGAGGAAAGGGTGCAGAGAGAACATAGAAGATTTTTCGACGAATCGAAGCAAGGAACGAATGTGAAATAAGGTGGATGAATTGAAATCACCTTGCATGATTGGAATAGATCTGACCCATGCCTTCTCTTTCAAGATTATTCCACGTTTAAAAGCATGAACATGAAGATTGATATGCTACTGATTATGATTGCTCTATTTTTGCTTGATTGTAGAATTGCTTGATTGATTTCTTGTAGGAAACTTATTGCTATTGTTGTTGATCTGCTTGGATGATTGTTAGGATGTAGAAATTAATCGATACTGAAGTTTTGTTGGTGATTGAAGAAATTTCGTGTTGAAATCGATTGGAATTCACTACGTCATGACCGTGCCACCTTCCTGGCATGCCCATGCCGCGGCCATCATGGTCGTGCCACCCATCTGGCATGCTCGTGCCATCGCTTGACCAAACCCAAGTAAGATCGGTCGGCCCCAATCGACCCAATTTTCAAGTCGTCACGGCCGTGCCACCCCTCTGGCACACTCGTTCCCTGACTAATCGATCGACCCCTGGAATCGATCGCCCTCACACCGTCACGATCGTGCCCTCCCATGGCACGCCCGTGCCATCCCCTGCATTACTCCGACCATGCTATTCACATCGGCATGGCCGTGCCACTATGATGTCACGGTCGTGCTAAGCTACAGAGCCCCTTTTAATTCATCCATCTACTTCCTTTAACTTTGATTCGAATATTGTCTGTTTGCCTTATGATTAAACATGATTATGATTGATTTTAATGCCATGTCCTCGCTGAGATTCATACATGATTAAGACATGAATCTTTTTCCTAATTTACTTTTCTACTGATCTTATTGTCTTCATTTTACGAAGAATAACGAATAACAAGATTCTAAAGTGATTAATAAGTTAAGATGGAAGATGAATAATGGGTTATCAGTTCAATCCAAGCACCTTAAGATAAGGGTCGCTCCCTTGGTCATGGTTTGATCATCCACTAATCCGCACAAGGCTGTATCGTTTGCTCGCATACCCTAAAAATCTAAAGGCAACTAAAGTCACCAAGTTTCTAAGCATGATTGATGCGATTTTCCCATGGAGTAGAAAAAGACGGCAAGTGTACCGGTCGTAAAAGTAGTAAAAAGATATAAATCCAACGAGGACTTTTATCTCTGATTCTTAATAGATGAGAATTTTTTAAGAGAAATGAATTGTGGGAATAATCAGAGAGAAACAAGAAGCAGATCCAAGAAAAGGAAATATAAATTAGGAGATATGTTGGTTTTACTAAACATTCCTCCACTGTTAATTAAATCAAGTAGGAAAATCACATCTGATGGAAATAATTGAAATATAAATTAGGACTGTAACAAGATGTTATATCTGTTTTATCAATTAAATATTTGAAGAAAGTTTAGTCAAATCATTCTCCAAATGTTTTAGAATAAAACATAAAGGAATTCATTTCATCTCAAAGACTCCTCAACCGAGTAAGTCTAAGTCCACACTCCTTTAAATCTCACAGAGTAGATAGGGGAGAGATATGGGATGTTAAAAATAGATTCGATTCAAACACAACATTCATATTCAGATAAAGAAATAATCTTTCATTAAAATAATAGTGAAGTTCAACAACGTAAAACCAACAAAGAATGAGTACTCAATTGCTGGAGAGTTAAATATCATAATGCCAAAAATTAGAGTATAAAAGATTAGCGAGAAAATAGAATTCTAAAATGTGATTCTAGACAAAGTAGCCACTCTATAAAAGTGGATGTTTTACTTCTCAGATCTGATGCCCCTTTGGAGTGGAAGGAGGGTTCTTTTTATAGTCGCTCGTGACCAAAAGTTTGGGTGTTAACAAGGATCGTATCATTAATGACACGGGCCATATTGATTAATACCACGATTATGCGAGCTTGGCACGGTGTAATAAATCTTTCGATATGAATAACACAGACCATTTTCTGCTCTTGTCAAGCAAATTTCATGAAAATCACACAATAAAAAGGGAAACAACATTTCCACAAAAAAATTAGAAAATTGATGCATGATCATCCAATTTTAACTTATAAAAGTGCAAGATAATATGTAAAATTGAGCATGCATCACAATCCCCAAGTTTGAATATTTACTTATCCTCAAGTAAAATTCAAGATAAGATATGGTCTTCATCAAAATACTAATACTTTTCTCTTCTTATTGTTTATTTTTCATATATCGTAAAAGTATCTCTTCTCTTTCCCAATGATTCCTGCTTCAAAGAATATATGATGCTAACACATTTTTAAATCAATAAACATGTAGTCTCAATTATATAGATAAAATAAGTCTTAATTTTGAAATTATAAATATAAAATGAGCTCTCTTTTTTTTGCGTGTTCCTCCCTCTTGCTCAAAGTGGTTCATGTAAAAGGTTTTCGATCGAAGGATCCCAGATCAGTTGGCCTTAGGTCGTCAGACAAGAATCCCCAACGAATCTAATGGCCCAAACACACTAAAGTGTCAGAGATAAACATTTTATTTTATTTAACTTCTTTGGAATTTTTTTTGCTCAATATATATTTATTCAATAAGAATACTACTTTTGAAAAATTGAGAAGAGACTAACAGATTGAGATCGTCGAAGCAAAATAATTCGAATCAGCTCCAACTACTTTTCCAAAAACCCTATACTAAGGCGATAAATGAAAAAAAAACTTTTGATAAAGAATTTCATAAGCAAAGAGATGTTCTTGAAACCTTCGATTAAGAACAAGAAAATATAAAAAAAATCTGTGAATAGTGATGAGCGAGATATTTCTTTCTTCAGAGTTTGGAAATAAACAATTATCATGATGCAAGAAACATGAAATGCATGCAACCCCCTAACTTGAAAGAAACACTGTCTCAGTGTTCAGCTAGTTGGATCAGTTTGCGTACATCAAAATATCAGAAGGACACAACAAAAAAGTAAGAGTGAAAGACACAACCCTGCTAATCAAGCTCTGGTGGAGGTGGTGGTCCAAAGGTGCTATCAACTGGATTTGTATGAATTTAGTGGTGTCGGACTATCTGACGAATATCTCGAGCTATCCTAGCGACATCCTCTATAAGGCGATGAAGTAGTGCTTGATCCTCCTGGACTGCAACTTGCATGCAGTTCAATTTTATCAGTTCGTATAGCATCTATCTGTGTCTGCCACGGGAAAAAATCAAAAGCAACAGAAGAAAGAGCTGATGTAGGAGGCGGTGGATAAACTGTCTGAGTAATCTATGGAGGATGTGAAAGTCCTGCACCGTCCTATGATGTCTGAGGTACTAACTCATCCTCAAGTGGCTCCTCGGTGTCCAGTGGAATGGACAAAGGTGGGAAGTATAACCAGTTAGCCTTGTCAAAAGATGCAATTCTAGTCCGGTTTGCACATGGAATCTTGTCAGTTTGCCTCTAAAAGTAAAGAAAAATCTATTATTTCTTACTGTGATGAGTCTCATAAGAATTGCCTTGATTCGATCAAGGAATGAATCATTTTTAACCATATTGCATTCTAAATATAAATTAAAGTGGCATGCAATGGGTGTGACCAACGTCCGATGACAATGCGTCTTTTCTTCTTCCTGGAATGTTTTTCAAAGTTGTGAGCCAAATATGCTCCAACATTGATCTGCATATTTTCAATCATGGCCCATAAAAAGAGAAGTTTTATTTCGTTAACAGCTCCTTCGTTGTCTCCTCTTCTACAGATGGTGTTAGATAAAATTTGATGTATATAATGAAACACTGGATTCTGAATCTGACTAGCTTTAGTACGGGCTAAGTTTATATTACTCTTACAAATAGAGACTACACTTTTAGCCGCAAAAGGGAAATGCAAAAAAAACAGGGGGCAAACATCAAACAATCAATCAGCACCTCCTCCTCCTCATCCACATCACGTATAACAAATAGCAAAGTCATTTTCGGATGGGTAGATAATTTCATCATGGCCTGTTGCGAAGAGGCTTGTTAATTAAGAAGTAAAATACGATCACAAGACAAGCTAAATTATTGCAATAATAATTAAAAAAGAAAAAAGCTTGCCTGAAATACTATCCTGAGAAGAGGGCAATTTGCAGCATTTTCACGACCAACATCTTTATAACACCTTCAATCTCCTTAAAAAATAAGATAAATCAATGACGATTTTACTATTTATGAATTTACTTGAAATTTAAAAGAATAAGAGGCACTTAGATTTACATACATATGTCTCCTGAGCAAATGATGAAACTCATTTTTTGTTCTTCTTCTGATGCGTTCGAAGAAATACTTCGTTCTGAGTAGGTGGTCTACACGTCTCTTTCTCCTGCAGTTAAAAATGTCAAATAAAGTATAATATTTTTTCCACGCAATATTGAAAGACTTTATCATTTTCATGGCAATCGTGCTCGTGGATACACATCCATTGAATGCAAGCATGCTCCCTGGTCGGATTACTTCATTTGGAGGTCGGATTACTTCATTTGGAGTGACAGAGACAATAAAGTAATTTCAAAACCTGCATTTAAATCGAACAAAAGACAAATTTATGAAAACATGCAGTAGCAAGCGCCACCACCATGATTATATCTGCTCTTTGTCTAAAGAATTTAATATCAAATTATATTTTCAATCTTTTATGAATATCAGGATTAAGGCTGAAAAAAAATACAGTTGCGTGATTTTTTTATTATTCAAGCAAGTATTTTATTTTGTACGGTCACTAAGAGTTCTATTTCTATGTTGCCAAAAAGAGAAGGCGTGGCTAAATTATATATATATATATATATATATATATATTATATATATATATATATATATATATATATATATATATATATTACACATACAAGTGTCAATGTCACACAATATCTGATGCTTTTTTCTAGTTGCAAACAGCCATTTACATGCTTTGAACGTGAACTTCTCAAATTATATTTGGTGGTGGCACATCTGTTAGGTTGTGAAGCTTCTTGTTTCCAACATGATAGAGAAAAAGGATCCACTAACAAAGAAGACTGAGTGGCCTCTGCCCTTCTCTCCAGGAAACCTACAGCATGGAAGTTGATGGTCTTCCAAAGCTCTCATTACAAACCCCCCTTCATAGAAATTAAAAAAAAAGGAACAAATCCTTCCATATCCCCATCCATCTAGTTAAGAACAAACTATGCTCATGTTTCTTTCTTCACCTGATTTGTCTGAATGATTTACTAGGCATCCATCTCAGGAGCAATGATAAAGCACTTGTTAAAACAGGAGATAAGAAAATGCACACAAAAAAGAGAAAATATATGTGAGAACACCCCCATGAGAAACCTATCAGTATGTCACCAATATTTTAGTGAGAATATAGTTTATGACGCATCGGGCCTACGCGTGAACGGCGGCCGGATCAAACCACCGCGGCCGGATCTGGCCGGCCACCGCGAGCGCATTGAGAGAGGGCGGAGGGCGGAGGCCAGGAGAGAGGCCGGACGATGGGGCCGGGGAGCCTACCTGCGCCAGAGACAGAAGTTGCAGAGGCAACGACGGGTCGACCTGTTGGCGGCGGACGGCGGCTTCACTTGATCAGGCGGCGGCGGGATGCGCGCGAGCCCAATGCAGGTGGCGGATGATCTCGTTCACATGCGCCGGCGGCGATGGTCCAGTTGGCGGGCGTTTGGCGGAGCGCGGATGCCGGGAAGCTCAACGGAGGTCGCCGCCGTTGGCTCGCGATCGAGTAGAAGAGAAGGAAACCGAAATAGTGACAGTGGGGTCGAATATTTATATAGTCCATTTCTGACGGTTGGAACCATCGAAAAATAGGTAAATACAATAAAATATTAATTCCAATTTAGACGGTCAAACCCGCTAGACGAACCGTCGAAACATTCGACAGTTCTCTAAACCGTCAAAAATTTTGACGGTTTTAATCGTCGAAATATATAATAATATATATCAAGTGAAAGAGAATTGTATAAATTATAAATTTTCCCTTTCAACGGTCAAAATCGTCGAAAACATTTAAAATAGAATTAAAATGAGTTAGCATTCCGATGGGTCTGACCGCCGAAATATCGACGGTTCCGTGAAACATCGCAACTTTCGACGGCCAGAACCATCGAAAATGAAAATATAGATAAACCCATTAACATTAAGATATTTCGATGGCTAAGACCGCTGGGAGTTTCGACGGATACGTGAATCGTTGAAACTTTCGACGGTTTGAACCGTCGAAAGTCCAGCCTGATCACCCGATTTTGACATCTTCGACAGTTAAGATAATCGAAAACTTTCGACGGAAAGTTTCGATAAATTTTCAACCGTCGTAAGTTCAGACGGCTAAAATCGTCGAAAACTTATCCGACACTAATTTCGACGGATAATTCGTTTCGTCGAAAAATTCGTCGATACTTCAAACGGATTTACGCCCGTCGAAAACGAACCGTCAGAAATCGGGTTTTTTTTGTAGTGTAAGTGGCACGAATCTTTCTAGTTTTAATTGTCAATGTCAAATATAAATATATTACGTTAGAAAAATATCCTTTTAATTCAAATTGTTTGTTAACTTAAAAGACAATTTTTATTTGGTAATTAACATGGCAGATGTAAAATGTACAAGGAGGAAATAAAAGTAAAAGTTGACAAGGTTGTAAAAAATATTCGAAAAGCTCAGTTGGGAAGTATAAATGAATTATTCATAGAACACGGAATTGATCATTTGCATGTTCAAAGGAGCAATATAAAGGAAAAATTAAGAAAAATAATGTGTCAAAGAAAGCAATAAAAATATCAAGAATGACATGATCAAGTATTCTTGTTGATGGAATGAATATTTGCATTCACGGTATTAAGGGAGAATAAAATCATCCTGTTAAAAGATAATAATATATTAAAAATAAAATATAATTATATTAACATAACTACATGAAGTGCATGAAAAATTCAAACCTTACTTAATAATTACATTTAAACGTTCAAGTTATTATTGAGAACATCTACATGAAATGAATGTAAATTCAAATATATACTTAGAGCAAAATCTTTTGTTCTAGTAATAATACAACAAACGCCAATTCTTACTTCATAACTTCAGAACAAAATTGTGTGTATGTTTTAGAACATGAGATGTTGCTCTAGTTCCATCATCAAAGGACTAAAAATCACAACTACGTACAGATCACCAAGTTAATAAAAATATATTTGAACATGTGAAGTCATGCAATGTTGCATACTTGTACATAATTATTATGTATAATCCTTATAGAAAATAAATAAATACATTTATATAAAAACTAAACCTTATAGCAAATAAATAAATTAGATGTGTAGGAAATTAATACATTTATTTGAATATACTAGTGTGGAGCCCGCACGATTTGTGAATTCACAGAAAGTGTTTATAGGGACAAAAAATTGAATCCAAAGTCATCAATTTTGGACCCTTCTTCTTCTTGGGACAAGATTTTGTTGCCCCCCCCCCCCCCATAGAACACGGAATTGATCATTTGCATGTTCAAAGGAGCAATATAAAGGAAAAATTAAGAAAAATAATGTGTCAAAGAAAGCAATAAAAATATCAAGAATGACATGATCAAGTATTCTTGTTGATGGAATGAATATTTGCATTCACGGTATTAAGGGAGAATAAAATCATCCTGTTAAAAGATAATAATATATTAAAAATAAAATATAATTATATTAACATAACTACATGAAGTGCATGAAAAATTCAAACCTTACTTAATAATTACATTTAAACGTTCAAGTTATTATTGAGAACATCTACATGAAATGAATGTAAATTCAAATATATACTTAGAGCAAAATCTTTTGTTCTAGTAATAATACAACAAACGCCAATTCTTACTTCATAACTTCAGAACAAAATTGTGTGTATGTTTTAGAACATGAGATGTTGCTCTAGTTCCATCATCAAAGGACTAAAAATCACAACTACGTACAGATCACCAAGTTAATAAAAATATATTTGAACATGTGAAGTCATGCAATGTTGCATACTTGTACATAATTATTATGTATAATCCTTATAGAAAATAAATAAATACATTTATATAAAAACTAAACCTTATAGCAAATAAATAAATTAGATGTGTAGGAAATTAATACATTTATTTGAATATACTAGTGTGGAGCCCGCACGATTTGTGAATTCACAGAAAGTGTTTATAGGGACAAAAAATTGAATCCAAAGTCATCAATTTTGGACCCTTCTTCTTCTTGGGACAAGATTTTGTTGCCCCCCCCCCCCCCCCCCCCCCCCCCCTAGTTCCTAGAAGTTGGTCTTTAAAAGTTTTAGGAACAAAAATTTTTTTGTTAGGTCCCAAAAGTATCACTTTTAAATACTAATCTATTGGTCCTCATAAGATCATACAATGGTCCATAATAATTACTTTTGGTCCCAAATCAAAATGATTTTGACAGCCAAAAAGAAAATAGTTGACACCAAAAAAATTTGTTCCTACTAACATACTTTTAGGAACCTAGAGGTTGGTCCCTAATAGCATCCTTATAATAACCAGCCATTACATATTTTTCTCCAATAATGTACTAATAGCTAATATATAAGTTTCTAAATGCATATACATTAGCCAATAAAAATTAATATGAAAGAAAGATTCTAGCCACAAAACATCATATTAAGAAATAAAAGATTCTAGTCAACATATCATAAAATTGAAAAATAATGCATAAAAAATATGAAAAGTGTCATTCCACATCTTTAACTAAAATATCTACTACAAAGTCAAAGTGTAAATGTTCATATTAAAAAAACTAAAAGGAGGTCATTGTCCACCCATTAGATTTTGAATGAGCCATTCAATTTTCTTATCTTAAAGAACTAGCTTCTTGTCTTGAATGGCGACTAAATCCTTAATGCTAGCTACCTCGTTCTTCATATTAATCAATTCTTCCTTTCTTGTGACTAATTTTTCCTTCAAACGATTATATTTTTGCTTCGTCACAATCCTTCCATCACAATTCACTTGGGCATCTTCCAATATTTGGTTGACATCATCAATATTTACCTCATATTCATTACTTAAAATGTTCTCATCTTCAATATTGTCATTGACTTCAAGTCCTTCTCCATGAAATGCCCATCGACTATAAGTGGTATCTATCCCTTTGATAATTAGATGATCTCTTATCACATTTGGTTGGAAGTACCAATTCAGACAATATCGACATGGACAATGAATATTAGAGTTCGTTCTCAAGTAAAAATCGACAAGTTTCATAAACAAGTCAACGCCAAGAACATAATCTATTGAAAATCTATCATGGAGATTCATCCAACTCTTATTAAGATCATTGAAATTGTTGTCCATTTGGCTCCACCTATATAGTATTAAAAATTACTTATTGCTAAAATGACAAAGCATAACATCATTAAACTATAATTCCCAGTGAAATAAGTTATGCTTCATAGACTTGTATGTCCAACTTTACAAACAAGAAAAAGTGTGCACAACTCACTCTACTTGTAATTTAAGAAATTAATCATAAGTTTAATTTTGAAATGTTTATGTTTCTCCTCATTTATGAAAAGAAAGATCAGGTTGACAATGTGGACTATCTCTCACACACATTGTCATAGATGTGTGTTGACATTAGACATTAGACACCCAATGCATGAACACTATAGTAGAAGGGAAAAAGAACAGAGGCAAGCAACAAACAAAAATTGAATAAAAGGATAACAATTAACAAGGGCAGGTCATGTTGCATTTGCTAAACTAAAAATTGACAGGGGAGAATCATGAAGCAGATGCTAAAAAATGAGTGAAGGAAGTATGTAGCAAGTACCAAGTAGTGGTAGTAGTCAAGGAATAGTGCTGCTCATGCAATCACTCACTTGTAAAATATTGTAGTATCCGCACAGATATGCACTGGCCATCGACACTCCTTCAATATGGCAGCAAATGAAATTTCAAAGAAAAAATAATGAGATAAATATATAATAAGATAAATCACATACGAGAGTATCAAACTTTGATCCTTCAAATGTTCCTACTCAACATGTTCTGCAGCCTTCAATAAAGCACGACAAGAAAGATGGAGTAGAATGAATGGACTATCAAAAGTAAACTGCAATAGCAACAAAACCTCATGATAAATGAAGCCATGGAAGACCATGGCTTGAATCATGGAAGCAGATTGTGTGGAGAAGGCAGTCACAAACATCCAAAGTCATGGGACATTAGGACATATGACAATGAGGACACCGGCGGGATCCTAGCAGGTGAGGGGCGCCCGACGACATGAGGACAAGCGGGACAGCGAGGAGATGATCAACACAGCGACGAGAAAGGCCAAGGGGAGATTGGAGGGAGTGTAGTAGTTAGGGCAGAACAAAATGCAAAAAAAGATGAGGCAGAACAAAAGGAGACGACAAGGGCAGAACATTTGAACAAATTAAAAAAAATCAAATCTTTCCACCACAAGAAATTAGGTCATTTGCGAAGAGATTTATAGTCGTTAAAAATTATCATCTTGACGTTAATACTCATCAACGATAAGAAAAAATAAGTCGCTTGCTCTTCGCTATAGGTCTCGTCGCTAAAAGATTTAAGCGTCTAGTGTTAATAACTGACTACATCGGACCATCATAAGTCTCTTCCTTAAAAGTTTAATAGCGACTAGTATGTTGGTCCCCTATTTAATTTATAGGGACCACACAACTAGTTGACATAAATTTTTTAGTGGCCTAAATACTAGCTGGTAAAGACATTATTTATGTGTTAGAAGAAGTTTTTCAAAGACCAATTTTCTTGTCACTATAAACATTATTATCATCATCATCATCATCATCATCATCATCATCACGCAGAGGCAGCCGTCTGGGTCGCCTCTACATATGAGGCGGCCCTAGAGGCCGCCTCTCTCACAGAGGCAACCGAAGACGACTACCTCTGCGCAAGAGGCGACCTATCACGCAGCGATCATCGACAGTCGCCTCTGTGAGAGATGCGGCCGCCGGGGCTGCCTCACGCGCAACGGCAGTCGTCGGCCACCTCTCTTGCAAAGACGACTGTCAACAGTCGCCTCTCGCGTAGAGGCGGCCCTCGATGACCGTCTCTCGTGTAGAGGTAGCCATCTAGGCCACCTCTGCTCAGGAGGCGGCCGCCGGGGCTGCCTCTTGCGTGGTGGCAGCCGTCGACGGTCACCTCTGCAAGAGAGGCAACTATCGAGGGCCGCCTCTGTCGCAGAGACGGCCATCGATGGCTGCCTTTAATTATCACCAATATTATTTTAAGAAATAATTTTATTTGACTCGTTAAAAATTTTAACGACAAGATGATGGTTGTTAATTTGAATATTTTAATATTAAGTTAATCTTGTTATTATAGTTAATTTTTAACGGTTAGTCATAAAAATATTAAGGACTAATTTTTTTTCTGGTCCTTATTGTTGGGAATTTTTTCTGGTGGCTACTAGCAATGTTTAACAAGATTTGAATCTCTTTGTTCACGATCGGAATCGTGATCGTTAAACGTCACTTTTCTTGTAGTGATTGGGACCACTCAAATCAATCCCTACAACTTATTTTTGGACCAAGAATATGATTAGTCCCTAACAATAGTACTTATGCAAAATTATTAGACACCAATATCATAATTGGCCCTATAACATTTTCTTTAGACACAAATTAAATTATTGTCTCTAAAAATGTGAGAAATTTGGGTCCACTTTCTCATTGGAACCAAATAAATATTTTTTGGGGACTAAAATTGATTGGTCCCTATATTATAGTTTCTAAATGTTAATTTTGTTGTAGTGTATATAAAATATTTTCATCTTTAATTATAATTTATATTTTCATTTAAATAAATAATAAATATATTCAATTTCAAAAAATAAGTAAAATTTTCTTAATATATAGTTCTTAATTTTAACCTCAATTATATTATTTATGGTTATTTCATTAAAAAAATAGCACATAGAATAAAATTTTCAATGTACAATAAATAGTCAAATACAACATTAGAAGAAGTTACTTTATTTCTAAAAGAATAACAATATATATATATATTATAAAATCATAATATTTATCCTCTTAGTAATATCTACGACAATACATGGCAGAGAATTCAAACTGATGTTACACATTTCATAATTGTAGATTAAAAAAATATGAAGTGTGTCATCCTTTTGCTCTCATTTCAGCCGTTGAGACGTGGTGAACCGTGAAGAAAAAAAGAGGAGCTTATGTGTGTTTTTCTTTCTTCAACGGAATGAGGAGAGGAGCCAACATACACGAAAAAAATTCTTATTGATATAAAGAAACTCACCATAGATAGTTCTAAGTGATTATATTACTTTAAATATCATTATTGTAAATTTGTAATTACTTTTAAGAACTGTTGTGTGGTGACACTTACATACACTACTAGAAAAATGCGGATTACCGACGGTCCGGACCGTCGGTAATCAGTCCGAAAATCGTCGGTAACGCAATTACCGACGGTTTTTCAGTCGGAATCGATCCGTCGAAAAAACGTTCGTCGCAAACGGATTTACGACGGTTGAAAAAATTCGTCGAAAATATCGAAGGTTCTGGCCGTCGGAACAATCCTCGGCGATTCGACCCGTCGAAATTTTCCGACGGTTGCAACCGCCGGAAAAGTCCCCGGCGGTTCGAACCGTCGATATTTCCGACGGTTGCAACCGCCAGAAAAGGCCGGCTGTCCGAACCGTCGAAATTTCCAACGGTTACAACCGTCGGAAAAGGCCGGCGGTTCAAGCCGTCGCAACTTTTCAACGATCGCAACTGTCGAAACTTTGGATGGGCGTCGCAACCATTGATCTTTTGACGATCGCAACTGTCGCAAATAATTTTTTAAATATAAAAAAAATTAGCGGCCGGATCCGGCCGCCTGGCATTCGAATCCGGCCGCCTGGCGTTCGGATCCGGCCGCTTGGCATTCGGATCCGGCCGCTGGAGGCCGGATCCGAACGGCCACGGCCGGATCCGGCCGACAGGGAGAGAGAGACGCCGGCGCGGAGCGGGAGAGGGTCGTCGGTGCGGGAGAGGATCGTCGACATCCGGCGTGGGAGGGTCGCTGGCGTCCGGCGCGCGGGAGAGGGTGCTCGCGGCCGGGAGAGAGAGAGAGGAGAGGAGGGAGAGAGAGAGGAGTGGAGGGAGGAGGGAGAGAGAGAAGAGGAGGGAGGAATATATATAAAGGGAAAAAGTGGAAAGAAAGCGGGAAAAGGAAAAAAAAAAGCGGGATAACGAAATTTTAATTACTGACGGTTTCGGCCATCGAAAACATAAATATTAAATATTTTTATAATTACCGACGGTTGCGACCGTCAAAAATATATTAAGTTATATATAATATTTATTTTTTTATTTTATCGACGGTTTGAACCGTCGGTAATCGTCACCGACGGTCAAAACCGTCGGTAATTGCGACGGTTTGGATCGTCGCTAATTATATTAATAAAATACTCTTTGTATGATATTATTGTACATTTACCGACGATTGCGACCTTCGAAAATTACGGCGAATTTTGCGACGGATGGATATCCGTCAAAAATATCGACGTTCCTAATCGTCGACAAATTAAATAATAATATAATAAATTATATAATTAATTTTTTTATTTCGACGGTCGTGACCGTCAAAAAATCCGTCGAAAAAATTTAATAATAATATTAAAAATATATAATTTAATTTTTTATTTCCGACGGTCGTAACCGTCGGAAAAGTCGTTGTCCATCGAAAATATCGACGTTCCTAATCGTCGAAAAATTAAATAATAATATAATAAATTATATAATTAAATTTTTTTTATTTTCGACGATCGTGACCGTCGGAAAATCCATCGAAAAAATTTAATAATAATATTAAAAATATATAATTTAATTTTTTTAGATCCGACGGTCATAATCGTCGAAAAAATCGTCGAAAATTGCGACGGATGGATATCCGTCGAAAATATTGATATTCCTAATCATCAAAAAATTAAATAATAATATAAATTATTTTCGACGATCATAACCGTCGAAAAATCTGTCGGAAACGGAACCGTCGCAAATTACGACGGATTTAGAACCGTCGGAAATTATCCGTCGGAAAATCGCGATTTTCTTGTAGTGATAGCTGAAGGGTGGCTAGGTAGTAACTAAATGATCATGGGTCATGTAACAAATAAAAGTAGTTAAAGGACTATCATATTATATTACTTATATTAATATAATATAGTATAATATAAATAGTGAAAATGAAAATATTCAATTCGGCGGGAGAGAGTGGGAAGTATTTTGAAACGGTAGCAGTGAAATAAAGTATTTCATAAACGATGCAAAAAACTTAAACGTTACCAAAGGAGATTCTCTTTGGTGATGCTATGCTTAATGTAATCAAGAGATGACTTTAAGTAATATTTAACATTTAAACATCATGTAAAGATGTCTTTTGTTACTAATGAGTTATAAAACATGAAAAAAAAATATTTTATTATATTTGATCCCTATCAATACATTAAATAAAAATAATAATAATTTTCAGAGTCATTCCATAATAACAAAAAAAATAAATCTAAAGGTCTTCTTGTGAGACAATGATTGTAACAATTTTGACCATATAATAGGCAAGCATTGCCTCCACAAATTATATCATGAAGCTAGTGGTGCATCAAGCAGCATTTTCAAGTGGTGGTGCAACGACATCCCAACAACAATTGTTCGTAAGACATTAAATATGAAAAAAAAAGATTTAGAGAATCTAACAAGGGTTTTTCATCCAGAGAAGTAATGTGATGTAACAATAATTAGACAATATAAAGTGAATATTCACGTATTGTTCCAAATAGAGTTTATCATGTTAATACAACGTTAACGGACAAGGTGAAAATTCTTCCTAAGAATTGTTATCACTTCTAGTGTACCATGTGTATTATTATCAACACGAAATATAAATGCAATTGAATATTCCATCAGTCGCTAAAGTATAGACAATGCATTACAAATGCAAGAACATTGAATTAAAAACATATCTATACATATAAACAACATAGAAACAAGTTTAAATCACATCATATATATGTAAATGATGCTAGTCTGGAACACAGTCCAGTCAACAGCAGCCACTTATAGGTGGCATAACTCTCATCTCTGGTATTCCCCACTATTCATTTGGAAACATAGCAGTGTAATCAGTAGTACACCAAAATTAGGAGCCATAACAACACTTTTCTTCCTCCACAGGATCCCTATAAAAAATAGGCATAAGCTTAAAACACACACAACAATGAGGACTTCTTCATTTCAAAAAATTTGCTTACCGTAATTAGCCATGCCACTGGTGTATTTTATAATATAGGCTCTGGTCATAGAGGTTCACGAATCATGGAGGATAAAAGTTAATTGGTGATCATGCCAAACCACAACCTAAATGAAATGTTGTACATTAATTAATAAAGAATCAAGTAGTCAAGTACAACCTCTGCACCCAAAAGTGAAGTTTTCTCCTCTGATTATACAAGAACGAATAAAAAAACTTACTAACAGACCCGTAACGCCCCGATATCCACGTGACTTTCACGTGCTCAGAGTCGTCCCAGAGGCGCTACTCAATTTTTTATAAAATATTTTTGCGGAATAAAATCTATAAAGTGCGAAATATAAAATATAAATGCGGAAGACTTTTCAAAAATAATAATTAATAATCCATAATAATTGAAATGCTAAAACATCCATGAGTTTACAATTCCAATAAGTGCGGAAATAATAAAACTAAATCACTAGATCTAATGCCATATGCAACATCTGTCTGTCACTGAGCATAGCCACCTGCAGGACCATCATCTATAGCTCTCTCACCTGCACGGATCCAGGTACAGGGAAATATCCATGAGTATAAAAATACTGAGTACGTAGGGTCTAAAAGACAATCAATATGCTCAATCGAAAATAAGATAAAATCAATAATGAGTCGATTGAGCAGTCAATACAATAATTAATTAACAATTTATCAATATGAACAATATATCAGGCTATGGTCAACAGACCAATGTAAATCAATAACATTTGTTCCAATTAATAATTATCAATTGCCTGATTAATAGATCAATATTCGATTAACAATTTTCAATTCAATAATCAATGGTCATTGGCCAATAACAATTCAATTCAATAGGACAATAATAATTGTCAACTCCATGCCAATATATCCGAATGACCATGATTTAATTCCATTCACTTCAATTCCAATTTCAATTCAATTCGATTCGATTTTCAATGTTCGGAGTTATCCAATTCAATGAGGAGCGCTCAGTCAATTAAGGGACACCATGCCACTTTCATGCAGGCCAGTGGGGGATCAGTGCCACGGCAAGCCCGATACGATTCAATGGGTTCGTGTATGGTGGGGGACGAGTGGCCATACACAGGACAGCCATAGCTTTTACACTATCTGCCACATTCAATTCAATTCAATTGGTCTCGGCTTAGTGACAATCAGTGAACATGGGCCCAGTAGCTTTTGGCTTTTATCTTGTTTACCTAAAATGTCTATCTTTAAATAAATTATCAATTTAATTAGATAAATTCTGAACTCAAAACTAAGTAGGTCAACAATACAATCAAAATCAAAGTTCATCATAATATAAACAGATCAATCACCAACAATATCATTAACACATCAAATTTAATTAATAACAACAATAATAATCAGTAATTAAAATTTACTCAAAAATAAATAATAACACTCGGTGGGTACTCCCTGTTCATTACGACCGTAACATTATTTTTTTCTCTCTCCATCTTCTCTAATTTTACGGCCGTAAATTCTCTTCCCTTTTTTTTCTACATCTTTCTCTCTCCAGATTTTTACCCCCTATTCCATTACGGCCATAAACTTTTACCCCCTATTCCATTACGACCATTAGCTTTTACCCCCTATTACATTACGACCATAAACTTTTACCCCCTATTCCATTACGGCCATTAGCTTTTACCCCCTATTACATTACGACCATAAACTTTTACCCCCTATTATATTACGGCCATAAACTTTTACCCCCTATCCGTTACGGCCATAAACTTTTATCCCCTATTCCATTACGGCCATAAACTTTTACCCCCTATTCCATTACGGTCGAAAACCCTAACTCTTCGGCCGTAACACCCTTTTTTTTCTAATTCTCGCTCCACCCTTTTCTCGGCCGTAAAACTCTACTCTTCTCTCTCTTGACGATCGGAACAGAAAATTACGGCCAAACAAATTTACGGCCGTAATACTTCTAATTTAAAATTAGATTGCGTTATAAAACCTTGCGATGCAATAGCAAATAAATATTGCGGCCGTAATAATTTTAATTCCAAACTATATTGCACCGTAAAATATTACGACACAATAGGAAACGGAATCCCCCCTACGTACCTCGTAGCCGTACGACGTTGAATCATGCCTTGTCATGCCTCTGCCGTCGGACACCAAGAACCCATAGAGAAGAAAACTCTTTTGACAATCGACTCTAAGGATTTATTTATAGGGCTCTTAAATCTTTATCTCCAATTTATATATAACTTACAATCATAATCAAATTTAATCTTTTAATTAATCCCTTTTAACAAATTTGATTTATTTTAATAATTAAATAATTCCGAATTTAAATAAATATCCCATAATACATTTTTATCCTTAATTAAACTCCTCCCCTATTTTCCTTTATTTTCGGAATTATTTATTGTAATAATATTAATGGTCATTTTTCTCAAAATAAATAATAAAATATTATTTTTCTAACTCTTAAAAATTGGGGTCGTAATTAGCCATGCCACTGGTGTATTTTATAATATAGGCTCTGGTCATAGAGGTTCACGAATCATGGAGGATAAAAGTTAATTGGTGATCACTACATAGTGTAGTAACAAAGATAAATAACTAGAATGATTTGGGAACTTCCGACAAGTTTCCTTTTCCACTCGAGCCTTTTATAGCGCAATGGCTGCACCATCATTCGTCTCCGTTTATTCCGCGCGTTACGTCCGCTGACATATCGAGTTACTTCTATAACATTTAACATCGTGTCATGTTGGCCATCCGCCAATGTCATGTCCCGCAACATTTCGTAACCCATAACGGTCACAACTAACATACCATAACGGTCATAACTAACATCTCCCATTTGACTATAGCGGCCATAATATCCAACACTCCCACTATTTGTGTAGTGACACAGTATCCAACACTCCCACTATTCGTGTAGTGTTACAATATCTAACACTTTCACTCTTCGTGTATTATTTAATATAGATGTTATTCCAAAGTTCACTATTCATGAGACTTCAACTTGAATCAATAATCTTGGAATCTAATTAAACAAACATTTAATATCAACTATGAAGTTCATTATTCATGAAACTTTCTTCCGATTCAAGTATTTTCGAAACTCACTACATCAAAATGTTTAATGAATAATCCAATTAAATTCTCTATGCGAGAGAATTAATAAACAAATTACTTGTAGGCAAATAGAAATGTCACCTCTTTTCTTTCCACTATATCAAAATATAGGTTTATTGATCTCAATATAATTTCCTTTGTAACTATTTGTTCCACTACACATCATGTTTATAACTTCTTGATCATCACATTGTATCTAGCCCATTGACCATGTTCACGCCACTTACATAACAAATCATGTTAGATTAGCATCATTTGTCTTTATACTAATAATGTATTCCACTTCTTGTGTGTGTTCAATTGCACATTCATGTTTCTTGCAATCTTAAGAAATAAGTGCACCACCCAACATTAATAGGTCACTTTGATAATATATTAAATTTATATAAATTAGATGAAAGATGAAGAGGTAAGAGAATATATTAATAATATTTAAATAAAAAAGGAGGTAAAGAAAAGTTTTTTAAGAGTGATATTATGAGCACCCAATTAAAAAAGCCGGCCCAATACAGTCGAACCGGATTCAGACCACACAATGTTTACCTCCCATCACGATTCGGACCGCCAACTACTATAACTGTCATGTCATGGGAAGACCATCAACGACGCATCAAGGACCGTCCATTTTCCCATGACTCTTTTTTGTCTTCTTCTTACAGATGCTTTAATTAATAACTTAGTAATAAATTATACTAATGACGATGATTATGAGCTTTAATTGCATTCCTCCTTTGACAACTTTTTTAATTCTGACATAAAAAAGTTTCCGTTTTTTTCTTCTTTGTTCGGGAAAATGCGGAACGGTCACAAAAGCGGTGAATTAAAATTTTTAAAAAAAAGATAAACTCATCATTCCATCCGTCAGATTGGTTATCAACGGTTCGGATTTGTTCAGAGAAATAGCGAACACATGTACGTGGTTGGTGAACTCGAGAAAAAAAAGCTTTCCTTTTTTGTTTGGTTGGGAATAAAAAGTTTTGAGCGGAGCAAGAAACAGAGCAGCTCGAAGGACTTGGCATTTGGCAGGGGCCAGGGGGGGTTTTCTCCTCTTCCAAAAACCCTAGAAAATTCCTGGAATTCGAAGCCTCAATCCCCTTCGCCACAATGAGGAATGCTGTGAAGTCCAAAACTCCGACTGTGAGATGCTTCACTTCGCTCCCCGTTCATTGTTGTTGTTGATTTCTTTTCTTTTCTTTTCTTTGTGTGTGTGTGTGTCGTCCATTCCATGTTTTCTTGATTGCTTTCTTTGATGAAAGCGCGATGGTTTCTTTCTTTTTTTTCATGTTTCAGAAGTGTCAATATTGTGTTGGAACGGGTGATGATGACCACGGAGCGATGAATATGTTGTGCTATTTTGCGTCTTTGCTCCTTTCTTGGTCTTTGTGAATTTGGATTTTAATACAAATCCGAAGTTTATGTTGTTCTTTGTTTACTTGTTGTCATACTTGTCCAATCTCTGTAATGAAATAATGGAGAGCCACAACTTTATGTATTGTTTAATGTTTGATTAGATTCTGCAAGCGTTGGAACTTCACATTTTCGATTGATTTGTTTAAGTTGGGTACGCTGAAGCGCTAATTCGATTTGGTTAAACAAGAAAGAACAAATTTTGACCTAAACATGCACTGAAACTACCTTTAGGTACATTTGCAATGGGGTATATTTAAGATGGTTAAAAAACGTGGAAGGCCGATGTCGTTGTTTAAATTAACTCCTTTTAGTTTTTAGTAGTTGCTCCTGTGTGTTGGATTTGGATTCTCTAATGTTTTAGCCAGCAAATACTGGAGGATCCGCATCATAGATTAACATAGAAGGTAAAGGCCACCCAAATCCATGTTCATTATGTTTTCTTGGTGATGATGAAGCCCAATGATGATTGATGAGTAATAACCTAGGAGTTATTGCAGAGCCTCATCTGCGAGTGATGGCTAAATTGCGAGCATGTTTACCCATAGTGTAGCTTTGAGCTCTTTTATATGGCAATCCCTCTAACTGCATTTCTGAAAAGCAGAAGCAGGCAGTATGCAAACACATTATCAGATGCACATGCAATTTGATAAAAGAAAATTAAAAGTCCACTTCACTTTTAATGATACCCATTAAATGAGCAATAGATGAGACTAATAGAACTATCCTCTATAAGAAAAGTATCATAAATAAATTTTACGCAGCAAGAAACATGATAAATTGCTACTTAATGAGGTTTGACATGTTATGAGGTGCATGCAGCATAACATTGTGATTCTCCACTTGCACACTATTATACTTACATAAGTAGTCATGCGAGTCATCTTCATCTTCACCTAAAGATAATGAAATGGCATTCTAAGAATCCTTTGTAAATAGCTTATATTACTTAATTCAGAGTTTTGTCCTGTGATAACAAGATTTCAGATTCTCTAGTAATGCTTGTAACTCTTGTTGACTAACATGCTTAATTGTTGGATGGCTGTAGTTGACTTACTAACATGAGAGAAATTGTGCAAAGTTTAATTGTTTTTGTCTGTGGGCGACAAAAGGAGAAATATGCTCTTTGCTACAAAAAAGGAGAAAAATGCTACACTTTTGTTCGTAGTAGGTGCAATAGATGTCATTAAATATGGAACGTGTGACCTCTATTGGATGGTTTTCTTATGGCTCGATGTTTGGATCTAAAGGCTGGCCTGTAGCTTTGTTCTTTTTCTTTAGTGAAAGATGACATGACTAAGACACCATATTGCTATTTTTGCTTCTTCTTCTGATGCGATGTTGCATTTCTGCATTTTTTATTTTATTTTATTTTTGCTTCTTTTTCTTTTCCCCGTTTATGTTATTTAAATAGGCCCAATCAGAATAACCAAGTTGGGATAGCATTTCTGCATGGATAAGGGCCAACCATAGTAATTTCTATGCATAAGACTTTCCATTTTTTTATTACCAGGGAATTGCCCATTTCACATTTTAACTAGGGAAGTGTTTAACTATTATGGAATTACTATAATAAAGTATATTTTATACGAAGGGCTTGTTCGAGTAAAAGTGCTTGAACATGCAAACAGTTTCTTACTGCTAGCAATAAATTATCAATTATCTTGCTGGAACGGGATATATGAATATAAAGTAAATGAGATGAACAAGGGCAGGAGTGTTAAGTAGAACAAAGGCATGTGCCTGAATAGCTCAATAACGGTGCATTATTCAAAATGGGTACTTGACAGTTATATCTGTGGATATCTGAAAATTCAGATTGATCTACTATCATACTTGCTAATGGAGAGAAAACTGAAATAATACACTAGTCACGGAGGTTTGGCTATGGGTAGTGGGTGGACAACTCGGCACTGGATATGCTATTGAGATTGTTGCAGAACACCTGGGTGTCAGAGGAACAGGTTTGAAGGCTTCTGTCGATGACAACATTATGGGGCACATGGGCCATATGGCTTCATTAAAATCACTCTTTTTGGGCGCGAGTGGTGCTATGTCGATAGTACTGTACATCATAGAACCTTTCATGAGAGAGTGTAGCTGAGAGTGATAATTTTCATTTTGCAGGGATCCTTCACCTACACTTTATTTGTTTCTCTTTTGGCCTTGCTTTGACTTTCCATACATAATTGTAAATTGCAGACATTTATAGTTTTAATACACAGTGGGTGACCACATTTTTTTTCAAAAAAGGATGACTACTTTAGTTTGGTTGTTGTCCTTCCACTTTCTCAAAATAATTGTAATGACAATATTGCCAACTATAATCAAATACTTGGAAGCAATAAATGCAAGATTGCTCTTATTTTGTTATAATCACAATTATAAACTGCAAGCCCAGTTGGCTGGTGCCTAAGTGGATATATTTCCTATAATAATCAGCAACTTTGAACCATGCTGAATTATACCGAAAAGATCTAGAAATATTTTATGTATATCATCATTCTTGTATCATTACTTTTCTCTAATCTATATTTATTTTCGTGCTTTGCATGTATCCTTTCAAACCATTGTTTCATGCAAAACAAGTTCAGGAAGATTTTCAACTTTCACCTGTGCATGCGTCTTCACTTCCATTCTAACCAGTGATAGATTTATTGACTTTTGCAGAGTAAAGTCTGTGTAACGTGTGGTGTCACAGGATATCCTCATTTACTCGCTACTTGTCATCGGTGTAGGAGGTCATCTGAGCACATGTATGGTCAACCACTATCATGATATTTTCCTGCAAAAATGCATGCATGGGCTTTTATACATGGCAAGAATCAATACATGCAAAAAAAGGGAAAGGGAGCCTGCAGTACAGGGTTCCTCAGTACATGTTAGGGTGAGCTGTCATCTATCTTTGGATCTTAATCTAGTGGCTGATGCGAAACTGACAATTTTATTGACAGATCATTCCATCCACTTGGATTGTTTTCCAATGTCTGATGACAATTCACTATAAACTTTAGTGGAAATTCCCTGATATTGGCTCCCAATCCTCATTTCAAAATATCAAAGCTTTACGTCATTTTGCTGAAAAGTTAGATTTTTTATAACTTTTCACATCCACCCTTTTTACTTCTTGTTTTTTGTTTGTTTTGTATCATTGAGTTGCCTCAAATAGAAACAGTGAATATTTTATATCTTGTAAGATAGATTGCCCTTATTATAGTTGTTTGTCTTATCGCACAATTTAGTCCTTATTAAGACCCTCTATATGGTGAAACTTGTGTTTCCAGAGAATTTTTTATCACTAATGATAAATGAATCTGGTTGAAGTTATACTTATTAAAATGATCGAGTAACCATTTTGAATTTTTTATATCTGATGTTATAAAAAAAAACATAGAAGTATTAACTTCTAGTTAAATACTTTGGCTAGATATTTTTGTTGTTGTTGAGTCATTTATTGGTAGCTCTAGATATGATATTCACAAGTATCTATCTCAACAGAAGAATATCATCTATGAGGAAAAAAGTATAAAGTAAATATTTAGCTTTCAATCTGCTAAATGAAGGGGAAGTTTATGTAATATCATAGTTATGACATAGTTCCTGCTAGCATGCATATTATCATTTGGAACTAAGCACATGTCTTTCTGATGTTCTCAGCTATTGCATGTCAGTGTCACAGCCCCAAATTCCAGATTCTTGGCATTGCGAGAGATGTGAACACAATGTGCAAAATATATACATTAAGCAGAAGTCTGTTAAATTATATAATAACTCTGTTGCTGGTGAGAAGAAGGTGCATAGAACACACGGCTCATTATCTCCATCTGATGCTGCATATAAGAACCATAACTCTATTAAGGATGGTAGAGGTATGATAAAAGGATTTCGGTATGATAAGTCGGTAATGCAGTCATCATTGCAAAATCCTTCCCCCAAGGTGGCTGAAAATGCAAAAGTTAAGTATATCACTCCTGAGGAAGTTGCCTTAGCTCACCCAAGAGCATACAGAGGACAGCGCAGTTTGGGTTCATCCCGGTATCCAAATGACCATTCAAAAGTCTCATCTCTACATATCTCAAAAAGGCCAGTTGGTAATATCTTCAAGTCACATGTTTCAAACGAACTCCCTAATGCGGAAATAGATGGCTCTCTTAGTAAGTTCAATGAAAAAAGAGAAATCGTAACTAGTTATAAGGGTACAAAAGCAAAACTAGAAAAAAGAGTAGGTAAGATTTCAACTTCCCTACACTTTTCCTAATTCCCTCTCATCCAATTTTTACATTCTCCTCTGATCAGTTTGTTTAGTAACAACGCGTGAAAGAATCTCTCATGTGCTATAGGTTGTCCATCTTCTAATTGTGGTAGGCTTAACGTGTCTAACTATGATTCTCCACCTCTGGATATTGGTGATGTGTCAACGGGGAAAGGTTTGTACATGTAGCTCAACTGTGGGCCCCTTCGTTTGATCCTAAAATCTCATATTCTTCTTTGTATATATGCCATATGTATCTGATGAAGCTCTTCTAGCATTGATAATGAAATAACCTAATAAAAGGTGCTGTGATCTTGAAGTAAATTACTCTCTAATGAACACTGGAGATGTGAATTCAAAGTGTGCTGATTCTAATTCAAGATCCACTAAGGAAAAGGACGAAAAACTGCATATAACTGGCTTACTAGACGTTTTCATTATTCTTTAGCATCACTTTGATTTTCCATTATCTCCTAGCATAAAGAATTTTATGATCCCTTTCTTTTTCGGTTTTAGATCCATCAGTTACCAGGGCTACTAGACTAATCTAGTGTTTGGATGGGAACAGAAAGATCAACTTTGTTCAAATTGGTGACATTAGGAATCAAACCCACAATATTGTTAGCTCTCGTTAATCTTGGAACACAATTTTATTAGCTAACTGTGTCAATGAAGCTTGGTCATAAGACATTCTCTTTTAGTAGTTTTCAAGAAACTCTTCGGAATCATAACGTGACTTATTTTTCTAGAGAAAGTAAACTTGATGAGGAACTTTGTATCAGACGTAACAATAAGTTTGCCTCATTTTGGTCAAAATTTGAATTGTATATACATTGCATAGATTCATTATGGGGCTTGATTGTATAATGCCAGCTAAGAGATCTATCCAAGTTATTTCTTGAATAATAGTAGATTCTTTTGGCAGGTCTTACTTGCTCTGATGTACAATCAAAAGGTTGTAGCCTTCAAGATACGAGTCTTCCAAGAAAGTTGATTACCAACACAGCAGAAAGTCCCTTGAATTGTCCTTCTTTAGGTGCTTGTTGGAAGTAAGTTATTAGTGTCCCTACCTAATCGATTCCCTTCCTGACAGTGATGGACTTTTGAATGCAGCATCCATGATCATTGATATTGCAGAAGCCTGTACCTGAATATTTTATTATAGATTAATTTGCTATGTAGCAAAAATATCCTTTTGTATTTACTTGGTTGGATACAAGGAGGGGCCGAAGTACTTGATCTTTTAAAAAGTAAAAAAAAAAGCAAAGTGTAGAAATTGAATTTGCTTTTTAAATTTTTTACTTTCTATAGTATTTGGACCTTCTTGATTAAGTTCTTTCTAATATTATATTTTTTGTTCTTAAATATATTAAAGTTGTAGTTCCTTCCCTGGTTGGATACTTGTATTTGTTCAATGGGTATTGTTGGGGGTAAAATACCGAGGATCGATGAACAATCAAAACAACGGAAGAAAGAGAAGATGAACACAAAGATTTAACATGATAAAATCCTCTTGATCCATGTGAACAAAAGAGAAACATCCACGGGCAAAGGAGGTCGCTGTCAGAGAAAATGCACTATGAGTAAAAGAGAGTACATCATGATAAAATCCTAACGGTCCAAGCCCTCCGCTTCCGCCACAGATCCTTATTTTTCCTTTTTTTTCTCATTTTTTTTCTTTCATAATTTTGGGTACAGGTATATTGTATGTTCCTCATCAATCCTTTATCTAAGGATCAGTTAACTTCTATTGATTGACTGTTTTGTGTTTTATACTTTATAATTTACTATAATAATATTAGGAAACATTATTATGTTTGAATGAGCAAATATCAAGTAAGAAACTGTCTTTAAGTTTCCTAGTTGACATAAATGCCATTAACAGGACATACCTACATAAATTGATGGATTCTATTTACAGATATTTTACTGTGGTTTGAAAACATATATGCCTGAGGGCATCATAAGATAAATTTAAAGTAGAAATGGTTTGATGCAGAAACTGAAGCACTATAGTACATGAATAAAAGAGCAATTATGACTGTTGCGGGGCACTTGATGCACATACAACCACACAATTGTGTATATCCATTATTATCGTTACTATTTCCTTGACTGCGAATGTCATTATTACTACCATAATTATAAGGCATCATTGGTGGACTTGCAGTAAGAGAGAGTGTAAACATTTTTCTCAACATATCATCTTTTTTTCTGTTTTTAACTTTTGAGGTGATTATAGTAAAGCGATTTAAAGGTTTATTTTTCTCTGAGGTGCTATCATATATGGAGGGTAAAATGTGTTGTTTTCCCAAAATGTGAAAACAAGCAAATCAAGGATGGAAGTGGGAAAGTGAGAAGAGTTGGGGTCCAAGTGAGAATGCAATATATGACATATAGTAAAACAATGAGAAACAATAATCTTAGTGGTTGTATGTATCTCCTTATTTCAATTATGTCTTTTACATTCTTTTTTTTCAGTAAATTGCTGAACATTGATTACTATTTTTTACTAATAAAGTTAATTCGCACATAGATAATTCGAAGAAACCAATATATAGCTAGGTCAGTTTCCCAAGAAAGCTTGTGATGCATTGTTATATAAGGGAATTTCCTTTATCCGTTGGACAAATAGAGAATATCGGGGGACCATTGATGATTTTCTCTTTTTGTTCTGCTTATAATTTAATTAGCCGACCCCATCTAGTGGGATAAGGCTTTGTTGTTGTTTGTTATTGTTGTTCTGCTTATAATTTAATTATCATCCATATGAAAAAGGTAATTGTATAATTCTACTGAGATCAAACTCAATTTATGCATTATATTCTTAGTCCTTAGAAATTTCCTTTTATCTTATTGATTACTGAGATGCCTTTTAAAACTTCATTATGTTTGTGGAGGCTTTAATGTCAAGAAACTATTAGCTATATGTCTCTATAATGATATTTACAATTTCTTGTCTATATTTATGACACAATTTCTTTATTTGGAATAAAATTGGAACTCTGAGAAACCAGAATTCTCCCAGTTCAGTGAGCTATGATATTTGTGCTAATTGTGTTGCTATTAGTTTTTCCATCTTTTCTATTTGTCTTATTGTTGCTCCAATATTTATAGGGTAACTTTTGAAGTTTCTGATGGATCTTGTCAAAAGAATACTGGAATCCAAGCACACTATCCTCTAGAAATATCTGAAAAGGCTTATGAAATATTGAAAATCTTTCCTGTCAATCTTAAGCTAAAGATAGTACCTCGTATGGATGTTTGGCCAAAATTGTTCCAGTCAGCTACTCCAAATCATGAAGACATTGGCCTATTCTTTCTGCCAGATGAATGTGAGAGGTACAGCTTTCACTTCGTATACATGTGACCATATTGAACTCTTACTACATATTTATGTAATGACATAGTATGATGGAAGGACCAGATACGAGTCATATTTTTATGGTTGTCCTCTAAGGTTTGGTTCTCTTGGGATAGGTGCCTCTGTCGTTTACTCTATTCACATCTACCAATTCTCCGAATCGAGTAAAATAGCATGTGTTCTTTTCCTTACAAGTGAAAGCCTTGATTTTCCATGTGTAAGTTTTATATTTCCTGTAGGTCTAAAGAGAAGTACACTTGTCTCTTGTCATTGATTGAAGCACATGATTCTGCAATGCAAACCACCATAGGTGATGCTGAACTACTGATTTATTCATCTACTCATTTAACTGCAGATTCTCAAAGTAAGTTGCATGCTTAATATTTGCCTTCAATTTTTTAAAGTTTGGTATTGGTGATTATGTAAGCTTGTGCTTGTTTTATGTATGTTATGCCTCATGTTCATCACTGTTCTGAAGTACACACCTTTCATCTTGCCAAATGTTGGAGGTTTTCTTTCACGCTTTGTATGATTTGGTTGCTGTTTTCTGCTTATGTTTAAGAGTTTCTTTCTGTTTTATTCTTTTCATCAAGCTTCACCTTATCTCACGCAAAGTTTTTTATCTCTTCTTTATGCAAAAGTGTAAAGGCAGATAGCATAATCATATCATATCATAATTCAGACATGATTGCTATGTGGATGAGTAATACATATGAGTGACACTTGAACTCAGACTCAGGCATCGTGCTCCTCTCTGTCTGGAATGCAATCTTGTTCATGGTATCACATTACATGCCCTGTCTATTGCCCATTGTGGTTGGTACAAAAGGGCTAGAATTACTTTTGTTACTTAATTTGTACATGCTAGTAGGATTATGAATTCATGATAAGTGATGCTTTGACATAAACTAGGACTTGTCTGACAGGAATAGATAAAAAGACCTATCTTTGGGGTGTGTTTCAACATACCAAAAAACGGAAACGTGATATGCACTGTTCCCTAGTAGTTGCTGCTGGAATGAAGGTCAACTATTCTGCTCAGTTTGCTGACACGCTTGAAGGCCAAGATGAAGTAGACATGGAGATTGATATGATAGGAGGCATCAACGTTGGCCCCATAGATATAGTTTTGCCTAATCCTAATGCTCCTCCTGGTTTTCAGAGGCAGATTTGAAGACATGCACGTCATCGCTAGGCATCTGCATGCATGCATGTTACATCTGATGCATGTACATGATTACTTATTCAATTGAGATACCCAATTGTGCTCATTGTCTTGAAAAATACAGTTGGGGTGATAGAACTTATGCCCTAAAATACTTTGCTTATAAACATATTGGCTTTTGTACCAACAAAGTTTTACCTGGATTGGTTGAACTCATATAGTTGGAGTTGCTTCACAAAATTGTAGCATATAAACATAATCTTTCGGGGCTCCTTTAATGCTGTTGTCTGAAAAGGCTTATCAATGCTTTGATTGATGCTGGACCTATAACATTTATCAATTCACGGAGACGGGTTTGTATAACTGCTAAGTGGATGAACGCACTAGGAATTCTTTTTAGCTGCAATTTTCAAACTTTCTTGTTCATGTTATTAGTCAGAAAATAGTTTCAGAGTCTTAGTTGAGAGCAGCAATGCTATGTGTTTTTTTCTTTTTTTTCTGGACAAAAAGATGTTAATCAAAACGCATCTATGCTTGTGACGTTGGGTGTCTTCTTCAAGTTATTCAGAAGAAAACATCAGAAGTTGCAGGTTCGTCTGTCCCATTCTGATTCTAGTATTGGTTTACTGATTGTGTCCTTTTGGAGTCACTGAACCACAAATAAGGATCCAATGGGATTAGATGAGTTTGCAACATGTATATGATTCACAGCTAGGAATTCAAAACTATAATATAAGTGTAACATCTCGAATTTTCTGTAGGATCATAAGGCACCAAGAGAAGGGGGGAGTGAATTGGTGTTTAATCGGAAATATCGATTTTAAAAAAATCATCGCGGAAGTTTAAAATCGATTCGTTAATATTTAAACCAACACAAAAGCGATTATATCACATGCATAATAAGATAGGAAGGAGAGAGAAAAAGACAAACACAAGGTGCACGGTGGTTTGTTGACGAGGTTCAGCCACACCTTAGCCTACGTCTCTGCTCCGACTTCTCGACCTCGAGACCGTCGGAGATTCCACTAACTCCCTTCATTCATTCCAAATGGGGCAAGGAAGAAACCCTTTACAACTCTTACATTTTCTCCTTTTTAAGAGGTAAGGCACACCTCTTTCACTTGTAGACTTTCACTCGTCTTTTTTTCACACAAGAGATAAGATACAACTTCTTTTCACTCAGGAGCTAAACAACTATTACAATATCACAAGAATACTTAACAATCTCTCTTTTACAATTTGGAACCTCACACAAGAGTAAGAGAGAAAGAATTAAAAAATTGACAACTTGGAGTTCAAATGCTCTTCCCACTTTTCCTTAGAAGTCTTGATCATTCCTACACCTTTGGGTCCTCTTTTATAATCTTCTTAACTCCATTTTGTTAGGGTTTGTTTCCTAATTTTGAGATCAAAATATGACCGTTATAATGCATTCTGCACGTTGACTGGTCGACCATCTTGCACTATTTTAAACATAACTTTTTGCAATGTTATCCAAATGATATGATATTTGATTATATGAAAAGCTAACAGAATTATCTACAATTTTGATATTCATTATTCATCTAGAATCGAATAATATCATAGTCAAATATTTAATCAAAGTTCAATATATAAAATTGTCCAATTCAAATAAACATTTTATATCTTTACTCTTTATACATAACTTTTCATATCAGTTTTCAAATGAGATGATATTTGATTCTCCATAAAGATAAGAGAATTATCTATAATCTATAAATTCACCCATTAATCTAAATCTCGTGAGAACATAAAGAAATATTAATAAAAAATTAATGCATGAAGCAACTCATTTCTATTTAAACTATTTCGGCATTTTAAATATAAAATCTTTCGAGGTTTGTATCATTAAAACATAATTATGTAGGGCATAAAAACTTTGCTCCAACAATCTCCCCTTTTTTTATGAATACAAATTAAGAAATATGAAAAGTACATGAATTGGGAAATAAAAAATATTAAAGTCAATTTTACTTCCTCTAAAATAAAGCTTTCCTTAAGATTATGAATATACACGTCTTAATTGTAAGGCATTTTTCATGTAGAGTTATATTCATGAGTCCATGTAATAAATTAGGGGTTATGTATATTTCTCATATATAAATTTCTCTTATATTTTAATCATATTTCTTCTATATTTCTCCCCTTTTATTTCATCAAAAAATAGTTTACACATGAATCACATAAGAAACAATATTAGATACAATATGTAACTCCCCCTTAATCATGTCATCTTCCAAAATTTTTATTCTCCCCCATTTTGTCATGTAAGATACGATATGTAATATCATAAGAGAGATGAAAAAAAAAATTCTTTTATCACATTTATAAAAATTGATTCATGTATAATATATGCGATAAGCATAAATAATTCCCTCTAAGGTCATGAATAATTCATAATAGCAAAACATAAAAACAAATTAACACATCTCAAAAAGGAATCAAAACATTGCATAAAACTTTGAGACAACAATGATATATCAAATTTAAATTGAATAATATTAAGTAACCAAATATTTGATAATAAGGATAACAAGTGAATGGAGGAAATGATATTTTGAACTTTTGAACAAGCTCCCCTATCATTATGAACAATTTTTATCCTCTTTCTTTCTTTAGTTCTTTATATGTTATGATTGGGAAGTCAAAGCTTGGTTTTCATAACATGGAGATTTTAAGCCTAAAGCATAAGTGTCATGCCAAGATATGAGAAAACAGTTTTTTAAATCATGAGAATGTAGATTTATGCATATGTAAGTCAAATAATTAATATATTTCATTGTATGACATAAACATCTCAAATGTAAATACATATATAAATTTTCATTTGTGCAAGAAAAGTATCATTTAAGCATCATTCCAAATTTGATGATCAAATGTCATACGATATATGAATACTCAAATGATAACAAGTTATGCCCATATAAATTTATGCATATTAATCTTATAGCACAAGATTCCATATAGAAAGACAACTACAAATGTAACATATGAAAAAAATGTTTTTCAAATTTTGATTAAAATTTCAAAACTTTGTTTTCTTTCAATTGCAAACTCACAAAGCATCGAATGTGATAAGTAATAAAGTTCAAATAAATAGCATATGCATTTTCAAAGTTTAACATATTAAGATATGTTCAAAATAGACTTTTGAACAATCATAAGTTTATACACAAATTATAATAACTAGTAGACGAATATAAAGCACAAATAATTGTGACACGCAAGTATATCCAATTTTTCATTTCTATGTTCAAAATAATGCGTTTACCATAAAATTTGTGTTTACACAACTTCAAATCCATTCTTTCTTTCTTTTTTTGTCACAAGATAATAATCAAAATTGGTGACAAAAATGAAACTAAAAAGGTATTCAAAATTTAGCTTTTTACACTTTCTTAAAATGTTAATAGCTATTTCAAATTATAGATAATATAAATAACTCTCATTAAATGGCATGATAATTTGAAATATGAAAGAATAAGATTCATGTCAAAATATTTCACAAAAATGAGCATAGAAATCAATTTTGATAGAAGATGTATATAGCAAGTTGAAAATGGTCTCTTTAGGGATATGCTATATTTCAAACATATGCATATGCATAGAGTCAGATGTATTATGCAATAATTTTCAAATGGCACATCAATATGACTAATCATCTTATGCCAAATCATAATGTGCATGCTTGTACAAATGATATAGTGTAATAAGTCAAAATTCATAATAAGTTCATACACTAAGGCTCATATCATAAGAGTCATATAAATCTTGTGCCAAACATATTTATTATAAATATGAAGTCTTCTTTAAAGATAAAGAAGACTTAACACTTATATTTTCATATGTCTTTTTCTTTTGTCAAATTCAAGGAATAGTCATGATAATAAGCATGTCAAAGGTAAAAATAGACATATATTTCCCTTTCTTTGACATGTGATCAAGATAGATTTCGCAAGTACATTATCATAACTCAAAAGAAGATATTATGTATTAATTTCAAAATTCTCCATAGTTTTACATTTCGAAGTATTCGAAAGATATTCATTTCTTATACCAAGATCTTAGAAGATCGTGTCATCAACAAAAAATATGTGAAAATCAAATTTCAATCAAACAAAGTCATTTATTATTTTTCACTCATAAAAATATGATTTTTTTATACTTTAAAATCATAGGCATCATATAATCACATTGAATCACAAATATCAAGATGCAAAATAGTACACAATATTCATATAAATCAATTACACATGTTTAATGTCAAAATCAACATATTTTGAGTGTCAAGAATCATATATTGATATGAGTGTCCTTATTTTTCATAAATATGATTCTCACATTGAATTAGTAACATAGTCCAAAAATGTCAATTTATCAACCATGTGACATATTCCCATCAAACATATTTAGGCACCATGAGTAATATAGACACTTTCAAAATTAAATAAGCAACATAATTCTAATATGCACAAGAATCATAATCAAATATTATCTTTATGCATATATCATGATAATAAATTGACAAATTCAAGATATGAATATGCATCATATTAAAATGAATTCAAAATTTCATTTCCATATAACAAAATACTTTTACCGCAAACTTTTATGCCTTCAACTCATTTTAACTTCATTGTTGTTTTTCTTTTTATGTCACACAATCACAAAATGTGTGCCTTCATTTTACTTGAAACATTCTTCTTCATTCCTTGTGAAATACACCTACAAAAAAAATCATTTAAATTTTGGTACCTAAATTTGTTTGGGTCCAACATGATTAATTTTGGTTCCTTTAGAAACCCACATCAATTTCATGCTCATATTGATATATTTTTTAATTTGACATTCAAATGAATAATGACCATGAGAATTACAATAATGACAAATAGTAGATGGTCTAATAGAGTGATTATGATGATATCCAAACTTCAAAGTATCATTACGAGAGACATTAGAATTTTTAGCACAAAGAGAACTATCATAAGAGGGTTTATTTTTCAAATAATAATCATGATAATACTTAGGTTTCAAATAATAAGAATATTTCAAATAATATCCATTTGTGTTTTTAAAATTTGTGTTTGAATAATTTTTCTTTTGTGGTGCATGAAAAATATTTTTTATAGGAGTTTTGACAACATGAATAGGCTTCTTAACATTATTAATATTTTTCCAAAAACTAAGAATTTTTGTGAAGAAATAATTTTCTTTTGTAACTCATCATGTAATACAATCAATTTTGAATTCTCAACTCTTAAATATTCATAAGATGCACAATATAATGAAAGAGAATCATTTTTTTCTTTTTAAAGTATCTATTTGAATTAAGAATGCATCATTTTCTTTTTTGAGATAATCATGCAATACAATTAATTTTGAATTTTCAACTCTTAAAGATTCATAAGATGCACAAGATAATGAAAGTGAATCATTTTTCCTTTTTAAGGTATCTATTTGAATTAAGCATGCATCATTTTTTCTTTTTAAGGTATCTATTTGAATTAAACATGCATCATTTATTAAGGTTTCCTTTTTCTTTTTGAGAGAAAGATGTTTTTGAATAAGAGAAGCAAATTCTTTATGAACATCAAAAGTCATATCAACATCATTATTGCTAGTAGATGTAGAACAATAAAAAGAGTTTGATGTTACCTCATTTTTCTCACTTTTTGCATTAAGCATAGATTAAAATCTTGATCGGATGTTGTTAATGTAGAATTGACAATTTTTTCTTCGCCTTCATCCGATGTGCCATATCTTTCATTTTGCTCGCCTTCATATGTAAATAATAACTTTAGCCAAATCTCATGAGAAGTAGAACATTTAGAAATGATATTTAAGCTTTCCTTATCTAAAGCACAATAAAATATATTTCGAGCTTTAGAATCAATTTTGGCAAGTGAAATTTGAATCATTATATTCAAAGTAGGAAAGATCAATGGAAACACCATTCAAAATCTTCTTTGGCTTTTCAAAACCATTTTCTATAATTTTCAACATATCAAAATCAATTGAACACAAATATGCTTTCATTCTAATTTTCAAAGAAGAAAAAGAATAGTCATTAAAATTCGGTGGGTCAAAAATGGAAGATTCTTCTTCAAAAAATGGTGTCATGCTCTAAAAGATGATTAAATCTTTAAAAAAAGAAATGAGAACAACCTTGTTATGATACCAATTGTAGGATCATAAGGCACCAAGAGGGGGAGTGAATTGGTGTTTAACCGGAAATATCGATTTCACAAAATTCATAGCGGAAACACAAAACCGATTCTTGAAACTTTTGCAATTCGGATAATAAACATAATATGAACGGAGAAAGAAAGAAAGACAAACAAAAGATGCACGGTGGTTTGTTGACGAGATTTGACCACACCTTGGCCTACGTCTCCGCTCTGACTTCTCGACTTAGAGACCGTCGGAGATTCCACTAACTCCTTTCCTTCGTTCCAAATGGGGCAATGGAGAAATCATTTACAACTCTTGCCTTTTCTTCTTTTCAAGAGGTAAGACACACCTCTTTCACTTGTAGACTTTCACTCGTCTTTTCTTCGCTCAAGAGGTAAGACACAACCTCTTTTCATTCAGGAGCTAAACAACTATTACAATATCACAAGAATACTTAACAATCTCTCTTTTACAATTTGGAACTTCACACAAGAGTAAGAGAGAAAGAATTAAAAAATTGACAACTTGGAGCTCAAATGGACTTCTCAAATGTTCTTCCCCCTTTTCCTTAGAAGTCTTGATCATTCCTATACCTTTGGGTACTCTTTTATAGCCTTCTTAACTCCATTTAGCTGTTGGGGTTTGTTTCCTAATTTTGAGGTCAAAATATGACTAGTCGATCGTCCTGCACTATTTTAAGCATAACTTTTTGCACAGTTATCCAAATGATATGATCTTTAATTCTATGAAAAGCTAACAGAATTATCTACAATTTTGATATTCATCATTCATCCAGAATCTAATAATATCATAGTCAAATATTGATTCAAAGTTCAGTATATAAAATTGCCCAATTCAAATAAAAACATTTTATATCTTTACTCTTTTATACATAACTTTTCATACCGGTTTCCAAATGAGATGATATTTGATTCTCCATAAAGATAAGAGAATTATCTATAACCTATAAATTCACCCATTAATCTAAATCTCGTGAGAACATAAAGAAATATTAATCAAAAGATTAATACATGAAGCAACTCATTTCTATTTAAACTATTTTGGCATTTTAAATATAACTCTAATCTTTCGAGGTTTGTATCATTAAAATATAATTATAGAGGGCATAAAACTTTGCTCCAACAATTTCACTTGCAATCAGGTCATTTGGTTGTGCTATTTAATATGATATTCAACTATTACAGCAGAAACATAATGAATGAAATAAGATAAAATAACTCTTTTCAAACATCAAAAGTAATGTCATAGAATTGTCACATCATTAATAGCAATTAAAATATCTTAAAACCATAGTCAAATAGATTCAATAACATTTGACTCTAAAACTTCTAGATCAATGTGTAATCTTTCTTACCATGAGCTAAGCCGTCATCATCCATACTTTAATTACGCGACATCGGAATGACACATCATTGCCGATGTGTATAACGATCATTCCGGAGAAAATCCGATAGAGTCATAGAGGATCGATATATAACATCATCCAAAACTGAGTTCATTATATTTTTCAATCAACAATCATTAACGTCGCTCAGTCTTTACGTTTTAACCTAGTTATGAGGAAATCATACATATGTGTGTATTTAGGTTCTCACACAATCAACAAAACCTCAATACATACTATTAATATCTTAAAAATAGCATTTAATATGTTATATAAAGTTTCATCAACGATCACGACCGTCAAAAGGGTCGTCATGGTCGTGACAGAAGCTCTTAAAAAAAAATCTTCATTCTGTCACGGTCGTGATCGGCTTTGTCACGACCATGACAATGTTTGTCACGGGTGTGACAGAACTGATTTTCAGTCGATTTTTCAGCTGTTTTGTCACGGACGTTGTTAAATAATGCCTTGAATCCTACTTTAACTGGAAATCTGTTTGGATCCAAAGAAGTAATAGGGAGACTTCGAGAGATGCTTGGACGAGAAGTGCAGGGTCGGAAGGATTCCTACTTCTAGTAGGAATAGGAGATGGCCGGTTTCCGATGTCGAGAAGGACATGACGGATTCTTGGAGGGCCGAGCTCCCTTCTGGACCGAGGAGCACTTGGAGATGGAGTCTGGACGTGCATGAAGACTTGAAGACAGCAGAGGTGCCTGGAGGAGTCCTAGTCCGAGTGGGACTCAAATTGAACAGCCAGGGCGCGCCCGGGCATGGCCTGGCGCCCGACCCAATTTGATTCCAGGGAGGAATTCAAGTTGGCCGAGATCTTCAAGGGTCTTCAGGAAGTCAGATTTCTACTCCTAGTCCAAGGAGGTTTTTCTAGAAAAGGGGCTTGCATACCTATTAGGATTATGTCATTAAGTTAGAGTATGAGTTATTTCTCAAGGCCCTATAAAAAAAGACTTGTAATGAAGGCTTGTAAGACCATCCTAGACAATCCTGGATCAATCTGATCTTGTAATTCTCTTCTGTTTCTTTCATCTAATGCAATTCTGTGTCGCCTTAAATTTTTCGGATTTTCTCGCGGTGCATAATTTCTCTCGTGCAGAAATCCTCACAAACTGGTATCAGAGCGAGGCTTCATCATCGATCCTCCGTCAGACGTAGAGATGACATCGCACAACGTGAACATCGAGAAATTTACAGGACGAAATAGTTTCAGTCTCTGGCAGATCAAGATGCAGACACTTTTGAAACAATAGGGAGTATGAGCGTCGCTCGCGAACGTGTCGAAGAACAAACTGAAGGAGGAAAACTCGAAGGGCAAAGAAAAGGAGTCCGACCTTGCAAGTTTGGTGGCACAGGAAGAGAAGGCGCACTCTATGATCCTATTGTGTCTGGTAGACGAGATGATTATCGAAGTCGTCGATCAAGAGACGGCGGCGGGTCTGTGGTCGAAATTTGAGAGTCTCTACATGACTAAGTCTCTGACCAACAAGTTGTTGTTGAAGCAATGTTTGTTCGCCCTCCGCATGTAAGAAGGTACTCCTCTGAAAGATCATCTTGATCAGATGAATACTCTGTTGATGAAATTACGAAATATAGATGTGAAGATTGAAGATGAAGATGCTGCCCTACTTCTGTTGGTGTCTCTTCCTCTGTCGTACGAAAATTTCGTACAATCTGTTATCATCGAAAGAGACACAATTACTCTGAAAGAAGTAAGATCGAGTCTACATACTCGTGAACTTCGTCATAGGACGTCTGGCAATGCTGTGAAGATTCCGACCGCAGGATTGGTAACAACCGCAGAGAAGACAAACCCTAAAAAGGGTAAGTCAAAGAAGAACATCAATCCGAAGGACATCTGCAACTATTGCAAAGAACCGGATCACTAGAAGAAGGGTTGCCCTAAGAAGAAGAAGAAAGACACGATTGATGTAGTAGCTCATCAGAATAGCAAATTTGATGATGATTTGGCTCTTATGGTATCTGATTAGAGATGTTCGGAAGAGAATTAGATTCTCGACTTAGGATGTTCTTATCATATGACTCCGTACAAAGAGTGGTTCTCAACTTATCAGAATATTGATGACGAAAACGTCATCATGAGCAATGGTGCAGCCTGTAAAATAGTTGGAATCGACTCAATTCATATCAGAACTCATGACAATCGGGTGAGGACATTGATAGAGGTCCATCATGTTCCGCAACTGAAGAAAAATCTGATATCATTAGGAATTTTAGACTCCAAAGGATATCGGATGGATGCCGCAGAAGATGTTCTCATGATCATCAAGGGTGATGTTGAAGTCATGAGAGGAGTCAGGCAAAAGTTCTTGTACATACTACAAGGCACAATAATTTCTGACGTGGCTGCAGTAGGTAGTTCGTCCAAATCAGAATCAGAAACATCCAAGTTGTGCGACTTGGACATATGAGTCAGAAAGGGATGGACATCCTCAGCAAGCGCAATCTTCTGAATGGTCAGAAGATATCTGAAATCGGATTATGAAAGCATTGTATTTTTGACAAGAAAAAATAACATCAATTCAGCAAAGTCGTGCACAAGACGAAGGCAACACTCGATTACATCCATGCTGACTGTTGGGGTCCCTCTCATGTTCCATCTCTAGGAGGTTCTAGATACTTCCTATCTGTGATAGATGATTACTCAAGGATGATATGGGTATTCATGATGAAGCACAAGAGTGAGGCATTCGAAGCTTTCAAGCAATGGAAGACCCTGGTGGAGAATCAGACATCGAGAAAAGTGAAACGTCTTCGTACCGATAACGGCTTAAAGTTCTGTTCGTCTGAATTTGATTGATTCTGCAAGGATGAAGGCATTATCAGACATCGCACCGTCAGAGATACACCACAGCAGAATGGTGTAGCAGAATGCATGAACAGAACTCTTCTGGAGAGGGCACGATGCATGCTCTCTAATTCTGGACTGAACAAGTCATTCTGGGCCGACGCTGTTAGCACAGCATGCTACCTTGTCAATCAGAATCCCGCAACCGCGATAGATCTGAAGACTCCCATTGAGGTATGGTCAGAAAATCCCGCTGATTATACTAATATGAAAATGTTTGGCTGTCCAGCATATTATCACGTCAGCGATGAAAATCTGGAACTAGGGGTCAAAGAAGGAATCTTTGTAGGATATGGTGCAGGTGTAAAAGGCTTCAGAATCTGGTCTCCCTCAGAGCACAAGGTTATTCACAGCAGAAATGTATCTTTTGACGAGATGTCTATGCTCAAGCAGAAATCAGATGTTGTTGACTCAGTAGAGAAGGGTGTCAACAAACAGGTGGAGTTTGAATTAACTCCAATTCAGAATGGGTCAGAAGAATCTCATCAGGTTGAACAACCAGAGTCTGAGGAGCAAGCAGAAGAAGCAACGACAAGTCTAGCTGCAGGACGTGCTCGCAGGCAAGTAGGTCCTCCTAAGCGTTATGATTTTGAGGACATGGTTGCATATGCATTCCAAGTAGTTGAAGAGGTGGAATCGCCAGATCAAGCTACAAGGATGCTATCACATGTGCAAAATCAGAACAGGGATTGGCGGTGACAGAGAGTGTTATATATCTGATTGTAGGATTCAATTCAAGGTGGAGATTTGTTAAATAATGCATTGAATCCTACTTTAACTGGAAATCTGTTTGGATCCAAAGAAGTAATAGGGAGACTTCGAGAGATGCTTGGATGAGAAGTGCAGGGTCAGAAGGATTCCTACTCCTAGTAGGAATAGGAGACGGCCGATTTCCGATGTCAAGAAGGACATGGCGGATTCTTGGAGGGCTGAGCTCCCTTCTGGACCGAGGAGCACTTGAAGATGGAGTCTGGATGTGCAAGAAGACTTGAAGATGCCTGGAGGAGTCCTAGTCCGAGTGGGACTCAAATTGGACAGCCAGGGCGCGCTCGGGCGTGGCCTGGCGCCCGACCCAATTTGATTCTAGGGAGGAATTCAAGTTGGCCGAGGTCTTCAAAGGTCTTCAGGAAGTCAGATTTCTACTCCTAGTCCAAGGAGATTTTTCTAGAGAAGGGACTTGCATACATAGTAGGATTATGTCCTTAAGTTAGAGTAGGAGTTATTTCTCAAGGTCCTATAAAAAGACTTGTAATGAAGGCTTGTAAGACCATCCTGAACAATCCTGGATCAATATGTTCTTGTAATCCTCTTCTGTTTTTTCCATCTAATGCAATTCTGCGTCGTCTTAAATTTCTCGGGTTTTCTCGCGGTGCATAATTTCTCTTGTGCAGAAATCCTCACAGACGTGACGTGATGTGTCACGGCCTCGCCTAGCCCGATTTTACATGATTTTTTATTTAGAATTTGAAAAAAATGATACACAACATTCAGAAACAAAATATATGCATTTCCTAGTCATTCTAGGATTAAAAGAACATTTGAAAATATACTAATCCATGAAATGTCTAAGATCTAATGTTCTAAATCATGAGCAATATGAAAATATGAACCCTAATGATAAATCTAATCATAATACTTGCAAATGGCATAAATCTAATGCTTTCAATGAAAAACATCCTCATCCCAATCCAACCTGAGGACAAGAGTCTTCATGCTCTCAATCCAATAAAAGCCATTGAGAGAAGAGGGAGGATTTTTGAATCCTCTTTATATACCTTTCTCTTAAATCCTTCTTCTCTTCTTTCCTCTTCTTCCTCCCTATTCCTCATTCTCTTCTTCCTCCTCTTCCTCAAGCCCTAATCGTCAGGTGAGAAAATAAGACCAAAAGAGATCAACAAGGGAATTTGAGGTCTTTATATAGGAGAAATTATGTGGGTTTGGGCAAAAGTCCAAATTGCCCTCACTTAAAAATATGAGGTATTACAATATGTGATTTTTTTGCCTACTACAAAGTAATGATCCAATCACTTGCGACCGGGTGCTTAGTGGATGTCGTACTATATATCTAATTTGAGATAATTTTATCATAGTTTATTTTATTGTCCCATTACCTTTTGGCTAATATGTTTTAAGCACATCAAATATTTTATTAATTATTCTTTTAACTATAAAGTGATAGTTATCATAATCGATCATTAAATTTTAAGAAAGAAGAAATTTCATATACATCCAAAGTATTATTATGGTTAAGTGCTGCCATTTTTTATATATATTTCTGTTTATGATTCATGTACTATAAATTTACTCAATTTAACTTCCTCTCATATTCTTAAAATCAAAATCAATTAGAAACTTAAAGACAAATGACTAAAAAATCTGCTTTTATCAATTTATTAGAAATATCACTTTAAAGAAAAATGAAAGCAGAAATCAATATGGAATAAATGTGAAAAATGAAGAATAAATAGAAAGAAGCATATTGTATGGATAAGTTAATTTAATTAAAAGGTAGATTATGAAATGACAATGATAGTTTCAATATTTTGGAGATGAAAGCTGAAATCAATATAGAAGAAAAAGTGAAAATGAGAGGAAATATTTAGAATAGATTTAAATTTTTTTTTGTAATACAACATGTTTTTTTTAAAATGAAATTTTATATCAATGAAATAGTTGATATGTCCTTAAAATCACTGAAACCTTGATCAAACTCCAACTAAAAAAATCAAGTGCTACTTACATATGTTACAATACTGTTTTGACGCATCGCAAAAAAATATTTAATTAAATTTAATTGGCATAATAATTAACAAAGTTATATTTTATGATCGATGTAAGATAGTGGTTTGGAATTTATTTTTGAAAACTATTAATTTGATCAAAATCAATTATTCCATTCTCGTTCAACTGATTATTATTACTTCAATTGATTCACTAAGTTTTAAGATAGTAGTGTCTAGCATTTAATTATCATATATTAATTGACAATTTAATATTGGCAAGAAATTTGAGCAAACCCACTCACTTAAAACTCTTTTTTAAGTCTTTAATATCCTCAAACAAATTGATGCATTTATTAGTGTCCACAACATTAAAGTAGTGCACTATTAAGATATTTCATCAACATTTAGAACGATTTTTTGTATCTAACTCTGAATTATAAACATCAATAAACTTTATCGCGATTTTTATTTTAATCCTTTCGTCCTAATTCTGTTAATTTTTTATTTATAAAAAGATTAAAAATTCCTCCATGAACTATATTTTATTTTAATATTTAAAAAGAATATAATAATAATATAAATATAAATATTAAAAATATTAAAAAAGAGGATCTTTATATTGTTGACTTGTCAAAATATTTAAATTTATTTTGACTATCAAAAGAGAGAATGAAAAGATATTTCAGACTTTTCATACAAAATAGAAAAAAATAATAAAAAAGTTAACAAAATAAAATGAAGTGACTGGTAAAATTTAGAGACGATGAGTTCATTTATACGCGAAAAATCGCTATACTTTAAAAAACTTTAATGAAGAAACCTATTAAGAATTTATTAGTATCCAGATTAATTAATTAAATTTGAGATTACCAAAATTTCTTTCTCGTTTGAACTTCTCAATTACGATTCGAATTCTGTGATATGAACCTCAATCGAAAAAAAGACCCGTCTACAAAAAATAGAAAGAAACAAAAAAAGGAACACAGATTTAAGTTAAATTTTAAAAAGGGATGTGTTCGAAGAAAAAGGGAAAAAAGTCGAGAAAAAAAACGATGAAAAAAGCAACCAAATAAAAGAATTCCCCTCTCGAAAGAGTTAAATTAAAATGGATGATTTAAAGGTGACCATCGGCCAATTTTAAAAACTTGGGCTCATTCGCTTGTCCTTGTCGAATCATTTCGTTTCGGTACTCTTCTTGCCTACGGCTCTTGGCCGCTTCCTCCTCCTCCGTCCACAGCCGCCGACGAGAATGACGACGCTGATGCTGGAGGAGGGTCACCGCAGGGGACCCCTCGTCGGTCTTCTCTACGACGAGAGGATGCGCCGCCACGCGACTTCGGACGGGGAGCGGCACCGGGAGAACCCCGACCTCATCCGCGTCATTTGGGACAAGCTCCTCTCCGCGGGCGTCCCTTAGCCTCTCTCTGCCTCTTGCTTTTGCCCCGGTGGACTCTGCGTTATTCCAGTTGATCTTTCGTCCGGATCAATCATGAAGTGATTGGTTACGGATTTTTCTCCTTAGTTAACCGTAATTCTCTTTGTGAGAGCATAGATTGAGAATTCTTTGTGTTCAAGAATTTTGGATTAGAACTTAATTTGGATTATAATACTTATATGCATCATGACAGATCTGTCATGCCAACTATAAAATTCGATAGTTCTTGACATAATTTGAATATTCGAATTTAGAAATATTCGTCTCCTCGTTATTTTCTCCACCTTCCATATGTTCACGAATATACTGATTATTAATAGCTTTTTCAACGAATTTAATATCTTCCATATCCATGATATTAAGGTAAGAATTAGTTATCCAAAATAGACACAAAAGATAATATGACAATAATTTAGTCTTGCCAATCATTAATTCGGCTAATTTAATCCACAAATTAAGCATACAGTCGTCTAATTTGTATTACGAATTTGGATTAGAACTTAATTTGGTTATAACTAATTTGGATTACGAGATTAGCTTGGTCCCACGAGATTAACCGGGTGGTCTACTTGAAAAGTGACGACTGCGAGGGTTACTGCTCGGCAACGACGAAGGTTATCAGGCGGTGGCGGTGAGTGGTTGCACAGGGGGTAGCGAGGGTTATCAGTTGGCAGCGGCGAAGGTTTTTCAGGCGGCGCAGGGAGCAGCGAGGGCTATCGGGCGGTGGTGAGTGGTCGCGAAGGGGGCGGTGAGGGCATGAGGGTTATCGAGCGGTCGGGAGAGATAGGAGCGAAGGTCGAGCATCAGCAAAGAGGTCGAACATTGACAAGAGAGCAGGCATCGGGCAAGATCGGAGCAACAATGGAGCGAAGGTCGAGTGTCGGCGAGGGAGCAGGCATCGAGCAAGAGCGCCGATGAGGGAGGTACAACGCCACCTGAGGTTGTGGATCTTGAGGCGAGTGGGTGGCGGTGGGCGAGGAGAGAGAAGGTGAGGAGGAAAAATGAGCAGATCGGGTGCGTGCGTTATGGTTCGGAGGAAAAAGAATGGGGAAAAACACGTGTATTGTGAATCGGACTGATCTAAACATGCACACGATCTTGGCCCTTGATGATCGATCTAACGCTCAAAATATTGGGAGCAGGGTTCTCATTAAATCCTTAATTTTAAAACTATTAAATTGATCATAATCAATTATTTCATTCTCATTCAAATATTGAATTAGTCAAGTACAAGATAAATCTAAATTGAAGGAAAAAAAACATTGCATGGGTAGACTTAATTATTATGACTTCAATTGATTCCTTAAGTTTTAAGATAGTAGTGTCTACCATTTAAATATCATATATTATTGGATAATTTAATATTGGCAAGAAATTTCAGCAATTCCACTAATTTAAAACTCCTTTTTATGTCTTGAATATCCTCAGACAAATTGATGCATTTATTAGTGTCCACAACATTAAAATTGCAATTAATATCACTCCCAATCAATATTTAGAAGGGTTATTTTCTTAAACCTTTCAAACTATAGCGATTTTTTTATATCTAATTTTGAACAATGAACTTACCATATGTCTAAACTTTATCGTAATTTTTACTTTAGTCGTCCCATCTAATTCTGTTAATTATTTTATTATTTTTAACTTTTTATGTTTATAAAAAAATTAAAATGTCCTTTCGCGAACTATCTTTTATTTTAATATTTAAAAAGAATAATATAATTATATAATAATAACTAATACAAATATTAAAAATATTAAATAAGAGAATTTTTTATATTGCCGACTTGTTAAAATATTTTATTTTATTTTATTTTAAACATTAAAAGAAAGAACATTTTGTGGAAGGACATTTTAGTATGTTCATAAATATAAAAAGTAATGAAAAAAATTAATAGAACCACACGAAAGTATTGCAATGAAAATCACATTAAAATTTAGGGACGGCTAATTCAAAATTAAACGTGAAAAAATTACTATACTTCAAAAGAAATTTAAGAAAATAATCTTATTCAAATTATTAGTATCCGGATTACTTAATTAAATTCGGGGTTACCAAAAGTTCATTCTCATTTGAACTTCTCAATTTCGATTTCGAATTCTGTGATATGAACCTCAATTGAAAAAAGATCCGCCTCTAAAATGAAAAAAAAAATAAACAAAAAAAAGGCACGTAAACTAAATTAAAAAGGGATGTGTGTGAAGAAAGAGGGAAAAAAAGTAGAATTCCCCTCTCGAAAGAATTAAATTAAAATGGTTTTAAAAATTTGGCCTCGTTCGCTTGTCCTTGTTGAATCATTTCGTTTCGGTACTCCTCTCTCCTCGCCTGCGGCTCTCGGCCGCTCCCTCCTCCTCCGTCCACAGCCGCCGACGAGAATGACGACGCTGCCGCCGGAGGAAGGTCGCCGCAGGGGACCCCTCGTCGGTCTTCTCTACGACGAGAGGATGTGCCTCCACGCGACCCCGGACGGGGAACGGCACCCGGAGAACCCCGACCGCATCCGCGTCATTTGGGACAAGCTCCTCTCCGCGGGCATCCCTCAGAGGTAACACGCCGCCTCTCTCCGCCTCTTGCTTTTCCCCCGTGGACTCTTCGTTATTCCAGTTGATCTTTGTTCGGGGGTCAAGAAACATGATCTTTTGTTCGGGTCAGTTATGAAGTGATTGGTTACGAGTTTTCTCCTTTGTCAGAGTGTATATTGAGAATTCTTTGTGTTCAAGGAAACGAAATGAATCAAACGATTCAAGCAGGTCGACTCTGACTTCATGAAGATTTAGAACCACGAAAGATGTGAAAGAACTGTAATTAACTTTTTGTGTTGCTCTATGCTTGATAGATCTTAAGATTAATGAATAAATATCTGTTTTTCTTGTTCGTATTATCCTTTTGAAATCATTCTTTTGCTAGATGAAATATAATCTTGAGACAAATTTATGTTGTTTTCTGATTGCTTTATCTGTTAAAATTTTATTTCTCGGTGCAACATGTAAAGTATTGAATCTGAAAGTTGAGTATAGTTTCAAAGGTAGTTTTGTGATTATGCTCTTAATTATAAGTCTTTCCCAAAAGGATTATTTGGTACAGTAGTACTGACCAGAGAATTTTAAAGAAAATATTTCTTGTCATTTGTTATTCTCGTTGAAATATTACTTTTCATTGTGCTACTCATAACAGAAACATTTGTGAATGACCACTTAAATCCGAAACAAAAAAGGAGAGCTAGAATGTAGCTTTATTTTTATGGCAAAATATAGCTACAATTCAAAAAAACCTTTATATGTGAGATGTATATACTCCACCAAATCAATTCAAACTCTAGTTGATTGACAAATAATATTGTTTGATAAAACTGCAACTTGTCTTTCTTCTGTTCCATATATGTTAAGAATCTTTGAAAGAATTTTGTCTTTGATGTATATTATATTTTCTTCTGCCTTCAGATGCATACTTTTGACTGCTAAGGAAGCTGAGGAAAAGCATTTGATGTTAGTACATACCAAGAAACATATCCAATTGATCAAGAATATTAGCTCGAAAGAGTTTGATTCTCGTCGTCAAAAGATTGCTTCAAAGTTTAATTCAATATACTTCAACAATGGTTCAACTAAATCAGCTTACATAGCAGCTGGATCAGTTATTGATGTAAACCATCAAGTTCTCATCTATTTACCTTTTTCATGTTTCTATTCGATTTTGTCCACATATCTTTATAGGATCACTATAACTCTTCTTTTTCTTATGTTCGAATAGCTTCTTTTAATTTTCTGTTTATACTCTGCAATCACAGTAGTATATTATTTCATTATTCAATCAGGTTGCTGAGAAGGTTGCTAGAGGGGATCTTACCTCTGGAATTGCTATTGTTAGGCCTCCTGGGCACCATGCAGAACCTAATGAAGCTATGGGATTTTGTCTCTTCAACAATGTGGCAGTTGCAGCAAGTTTTCTCTTGAGTGAGAGGGTATAATTGGTTTTTCCTATCCCCGTTACCTTTTGGCCTCTCCTAAATAGGTACATATTGTTGTTACAGCCTGAGCTGGGCATAAAGAAAATTTTGATTGTGGATTGGGATGTTCATCATGGCAATGGAACCCAGAAAATATTTTACAAAGACTCTCGTGTGCTCTTCTTCTCTGTTCATAGGTATAAGATTTTCACTGAGTTCTTTCTCATCGCCATATATATCATCCAATTCCTATATATCTATAAGTCTTGTGGACTTATGAAATTACACGCTACCTAGTTTGAATTCTGAATGCAAATTAGTGAGAATAGTTCTCATTCATTTTCAAATGCAGAATGGGCCAACAATTTTCAAATCACAATGGATAATCTCAACTTGAAACATTACTTGTCATGTTGATATTCAACAGTTCTACCTCTCATGAAAAAAAGGAAGATATTCTAGGGTTCTGAACAAAAGTCAGCATTATAACTTCTTAGTTAATATTTCAGAGATGTTTTTTGAGGCTAAAGAGGATAGCAGACATTTTGTCAGTATTTCAGAGAATTTTTGGTCAACTTTTCTGCTTGTGTGAGTGGAACAAGCTCCACAGATTATTGTTCAAGAATGAATCCATTAGAAACCACATGGAACATGAACAAACTATTGACTAAGATGAAACAAACAAATATAGTTTATGTTCATGAGTGAATTCTGTCACTATGATATCTCAATTAGTACTGGAGCAGTAAGATTCAACTCATTCCAACTTAAGAAAATATGCAGAAAATATAAGAATTCTGAACCTAACCTGTTACTACAACATCTCAGCTAACAGTGATAAATTAATGTGAGCTTCTAAATTCTTATAAATAAACATGAAGGCAAGCAAGCTAAACTCATCACATCAACTTTCACATGAATGAGAAAGATGAGATAGTTATATTCGAGAACTTTCATGAACAGGGCATGATTCAGCTAATAACAACACAGTGTTCACCAGGAATGAACTAAAACCTAAGAAACAGAAGAGTTGCAAAGGTAGGATAAGATGGTTCAAGTATATATATATATATATATATATGTATATATATTTGAATAATTTTAATCAATCTCTCCATTGCATATAGTTCAGAAGGACAAATCACATAACCTAAATATAGGGAATTAAAAAGTCAGAATATTTTAAACTGCAGAAAACACCAATCACTGTCTCCCATCTCCAATTCTGTAGAATGGTGGAGAGCTCTTAGCTCAAATTCTGTCAAATAATGTCATTCTTCCCTCTTCACAACAGGAGCATCATGGTAGTCATTTAGAAACTTCTGATTCTTCCCTTTTTTACTTTACTGCACACCTGGCCAAAACTTAGATAAGCGGCGTTGGCCCCTAGTTCAGCAGAAGATTTGTTCCAACTGCAAACAGCCAAGAAACAGCCAACAGCTACACAAATAATGATAAAACGAAACTGCATGTAATGCGGCAAAAAATAATTAAACCCTTATGCCAGGAGAACAGAAAATGAGAGTTTTTTTAGAGGGAAAAATGGTAAAAATGCTATGAGAAGCTATATAATATTCACGTTCTCTATAGAATCTATATGATTAGTGCATTATTGCATATGAATTTTCCTATATAGAAAGTGGAATTGGTATATGTGTGAAGAATGATGGGCAATTACATATAGATTTGTCATCTTGTAGGTTTGACTTTGGAAGCTTCTATCCAACTGGTGATGATGGTGCTTACTTTATGACTGGAGAAGGACCTGGTGCGGGATATAATGTTAATGTTCCTTGGGAACATGGTCAATGCGGTGATGCCGATTACATTGCTGTATGGGATCATATATTGATTCCCATTGCAAAGGCTTACAATCCCGACATAATTCTCATTTCTGCAGGATTCGATGCAGGTTATCTGTTCTTCCACTCCTCAAAAAAAGTCTACTTATCAAACTGCATGTTTTTGCCTCACATAGACATCACTCCCCTTTATGACAAGTTTGAACAAATGGCCTGTATTAAAAATGGGCCATAATCCTTTCTTAGCGCCTTAAAAACCTAAACTAATGTAGAAGATGGAATATAGTTTCAGCAAAAGAATTTGTATTTTATTTGCTATTTGTAGTAGCATATATTCTAAGACAGTTTGTATTAGCATGAAAAAAAGTTATGGTAAAACATTTGTGCCATCACAGGCAGCATAAGTGAATGAAGAAAAATGTTCCTAGTGTTTGCACACCTTGCACATTTCTGGCAATATTGGTGATATGCATTTATTAGTTTTGCGACATTTCTCTCTAGACTTCAAGGTAATACATGGCAAACTGTTATTTCCACACGTACAGAGAGCTAGCTCTTTTTTTCCAAGGTGTCACTGTAGAAGAAAATGAAAGTACCTTTTTAAAGAAGCCAACAATAGAGTAAATTAGTATCATTACTGAAGACATAAAGATGGAGACGATAATCCTCTTATTCTGCCTTGTGACATCTATTGTGTCAGTGCTGAAGTGCACAGTGCACTATTGTGTTTCTTTTCTATGATAAATACCCATTCCCATCATTTGGCAAGGACCAGATATGAGGTGAGCACGGGCCGGGATGACCAGGCCATTCCGGCCTACCTGATATTCCCTACCCAAAATTTATTTGGATCAGGATGGATTACGTTGTCAAAAACTGACCTATTTTGGGTCGGGACCAAGTTTCAATTCAAAGATCCAGATTCATTCCTGACCCAGTTCTTTACAATTATAGTATAAAAATGTATCATAATATATTAAGTATGTATTAAATATATATTATATTATAACTTTTTCTTTAAATATATGATGTATAAAATGATCTTATTGATGATAACTAATAAAATGAGGACTTTAAATTAATTATAATTAATGATTATGACTTTTTATCTTGTTGAATTTTTTATATAAAAAATTAAATTAAACCGGGATAACCAGGTCATCCCAGTTTAATTCCTGATCAATCTGGGAGGACCCAATCCTGGACCTAACTGGGTCCAAATTTTTGAGGCCCAGCGTCTGGCCCGAACCCGGTTTTGCTCACCCCTAATTGGAGAGTTCGACTAGTTCCTTCGTGTTTCTGAGGTGTTTGCTGTTTATTCTTTCTTCAGCATTCGTTATACATACTCTGCAAGCTACCTGCCAAAACCACACCATGGTTTGACGTCAGAAATATTTTAGATGTGAGATGGTTCACTATTGAATTATATCTAGCATCATTTACTGGTTAAACTTCTGTTATTTTGAATCTTCATTATTTTAGAGATCACTGGTGTATTTAGCCACCATTGTTGGGATGATTTTGTGATTTCCTATTTTGCTGCAAGTCACAATATTTGCCTATGAACAAAATGCATTAACAATTCTGGGCATGTAGAACGGCGGTATCGTGATGCTATTAAACATGATGCATAAATCTGGTCATCGGTAGGTTCTCGGTTAAAGGAGTATACTCAGCATTGAATACATCTGAATGCTCTAATAGATGGAGAGCTGAAACTAGATTGCAACATCATACAGAAGACGCACATGTCACGGGGTCGTTTTTCTTGCAACCGACCCGTGCGTCGTCTAAATGTGCCCACCATCTTGACAAGCTCTTTTGTTGTGCTTTGCAGAAGCTTTCTTATGCCACAATTTTGGACACTTGGTCCCAAACGGATGCTTTGGCGGAGGCGTTTGTTAACAAACAGGCGTCTAGGCGGAACGCTCAATTCTTGGGACGCTTTGTGGATTGCCACACCACACTTGAGGCTCGATGCTAGTTTTTGGGCAGGTTTGAAATCTTTGTTGAGTAAATAGAATGATTACAAAGGGCTTCAGCACTAGCGGGTCTCTCCTAATATACCACCGTTTCGGGAGGTAGCTTTGCGACATGTGATGTGGAAGATAAGATAGGGGGTGCACTTTTTTTATGGAGTGCATATTACAAGATTGCCATCACATGAGAAAATAAGACTATAGTTACAAAAGTGGGCTAAAACAAGAAAAATTATAAGGAAGTAAGATAACTAGGCGGTCCCAGGGGCACGTTGTGGAGAGCCTCCGGGACATTCTCCTTCACTCAAGTTAATGACGTCCCCAGAGCTGTAGCTTCAAAGTCTTCAATCTTTTGCTTGAACTTCCATAAGGCTTCCTCAGTCTCCCAACTTGTGTCGGTGTCTGGACGTCTGCTCCATCGAACAAGGTGCTCCTTCCGATTCTTCACACGGACAATGAGCACTTCTTCGATTTGGTCAGTAAATTGTTGGTGGATGACCGGCAGAGCGCAATCTGAAACCCCACGCTCGGGATCTTGAAGGTCTCCGATGTAAGTCTTGAGCAAGATGACATGAAAGATGGGGTGTTGTTGCATCTACGGCGGGAGATCAAGCTTGTAGGCCACCTTACTTACCTTCTTCAAGATCTTGAATGGGCCCTCGTAACTCCTAACGAGGCCCTTGTGCAGATTCTTCCCGCTTAGTTGAAGATGTTGAACTAACTTCACAAGGACCAAATCTCCGACATCAAAGTTGACATCCTGTCATGCACGTCGATGCCTTGTGCAAACATGCTTGAGCCATATCATTCTGCTCATATCATAGGAAGTGGCGACGGACTTGACAGACTGTGGAGTGAGGGGTTGCTGCTCCGTCGCTATTTCGAAGGGACTCTGATTGGTCGACTCGTTGCGTTGCAAGTTGTAAGAGAATTGCATGATGTCGAGTAGCTTCATCCAATCCTTTTGATTGACACTAACATGGTACCGCAAGTAGATCTCCAGGATATAATTCACCCTTTCAGTTTGGCCGTCGGTTTGAGGGTGAAGTGCTGTGGAGAAGTGCTAGTTGGAACCCATAATCTTGAATAACTTCTTCCAGAAGTTTTCAACGAATCGTCCATCTCGATCGCTGACTATGCTTTGGGGAAAGTCCTAATACTTAACACATATTTCATGACTAACTCCACAGCTTCAATGTTAGGGCAATTAACGGAGCCGACGGCGAAGATGACATACTTAGATAACTGATCAACGACCACCATAATTGTACCTGCCCCTTCAGAATTGGGCAGTCCCGTGATGAGGTCCTAGGAAACAACTTTCCATGGCTGATCTAGAATAGGAAGAGGTTTCAAAAGTCTGTCGGGAGCTTGATTGATACCTTTATCTTGCTGTCAAACAAGACATGTCTTCGCAAAAGCTTTAACATCATCCTTCATCCTTGGCTAGAAGTATTTGTCCTCAATGAGTGCCAAAGTGCGACGGATGCCTAGATATCCAGCCCACTTAGGTCACGACACTCTTGCATGATGACGTGCCGCAAGTTGTCGAACAATGGAACGTAAATGCGACGTTCCTTGGTGAAGATCAACCCATCTTCCACCCAAAATCGGTGCGTCTTGCCCTCCTTTGCTTGCTTAAGCAAATTCTTCCCTGTGGGATCCAACTCCAATCTCTTGTTGATCCTCTTGATTAGGTTGGCTTGAGAGGAACTCATGGCCGTTAATTCGGAAACAACATTCGTCTTGCCGGGCTTGTACTCCAGGACGTAGTCAAACTCTGCCATGAAATCTTGCCACTGTGCCTGCTTTGGTGAGAGCTTCTTCTGCGTCTCAAAGTAGCTGGTTGCAACATTGTCCGTCTTAATATGAAATCGTGACCCAAGTAGCAATGTTGTAAAACCCAAACCGGACATCAACCTGGAAAAAGGTTGGACCGGTTAGCTCGAATGGTCGGCCCGGATGATAAAAAATATAAAAATATGTTCAACTAAAAAACTAATAAATATATTCATCAATAATCAATATAATACATATCAAAGTATAATAATAACAAATTTTAATGAATAAAGGAACAAGATAATAGTTAAAATATATATTTTTTTACTTTGATCATAAATATATAAAGCAATTATAAACTCATAATTCAGATCTTAATTATTAATATTTATTTGAGACAAATGAAAATGCTAAAATATAAACAAAAGAAATAAACTATTTGACTTATTATTTTTATTATATGATGAATTTTTTTATTTTGATATTCAACTATGGTGAAAACATTACGACTTTGGTAATAATATAAATAAAAGGACTTTAGTATCACATGTGTAGAATGGCTGAATGGATTGAGGATTGAGGTGAATGGCTGAATGGATCTCTTCAAAGGTGATGAGGTCCCAAGTTCAAAACCCATTGAGGATTGTATTTCTAATCATTTTTAGGGTAGGGAATATAAACCGGTTCAACAAAATCGTCGGCTACTCGGCTCAATGGTTCAACCACCGGTTTGACTGGTCCAACACGGGTTAACTGCATTAGCGGCTCAACCTTGACCCATAGGTCGTTTTAGAACCCAAACCCCGACCGGTTCGACCGGCCGGTCTGGGTTTTACAACATTGCCGAGTAGGTAGTGCCACCATGTCCTAAGGCAACGGATCACTGCGGTCATCTCCTCTTGAACGGCGTAGCGCCGCACCGTGTCATTGAGTTTGCGACTCTCGAACGCCACAAGAGGCCCCTCTTGCATAAGAACTCCCCCGATAGCATAGTTAGAAGCATCGCATGTGTCTATACCTCGTAAGGCTTGGTGTGGTTCGGTTCCTCCGTCATGACCCTCTTGAGGGTGTCAAATGCTTCATGGCATGTTAAGCGTCCACTCCCACTTCACATTCTTCCGAAGAAGGTTCGACAAAGGGGTCGTCACATGTGAATGCCCCTTGACGAACCGTCTATAGTAGTTCGTCAGGCCAAGGAACGAACGTAGATCAGGAACTCGCTTGGACGGCTCCCACTCCATGATGGCTCGAATCTTCGTACCATTCATTTTTAGCTTGCCACTTCTGATTGAGCGAAGGCACACATCTCCTGCTTGACGTAGAGCTGGTTTTGCTGCAACACCTCGAACACTTATCGAATGTGCTTGATGTACTTCAAAGTGCGACTGTAAATCATGATGTCATCGAGGTAAACAACCACAAACCTGTCAAGGAAGGGCTGCAATACCTTGTTCATCAAAGTGCAAAAGGTTGCTGGGGTGTTGGTGAGGCCAAAGGGCATCACCAGTAACTCAAAGGACCCATACCTCATGACACGTGTCGTCTTCTGCACATCTTAATCCGGACTTGGCAATAGTTAATGCCATCTTGGTAAACCATCTTGCACCGCCAAGTTGGTCGAACAAGTGCACCACAAGGGGAATGGGGTATTTGTTCTTCACCGTAAGCTTGTTCAGCGATCAATAGTTAATGCACATCCGAAGGGATCCATCATGCTTCCTCTGAAAGATAACTAGGGCGCCATATGAAGATTTTGAAGGCCGAATATATCTTGCCTCCAATTGTTCTGTAAGTTGCTTAGGGAGTTGTGCAAGTTTTGGAAGGCCAGCTAAAAAGGAACTCCATGTGGGGGCTTGACTTGGTCCACTTCACGCTTTGGAGGCAACCGCTTTGGGAGCTCGAGGGCACGTCTGCAAAGTTCTCAAGGGTCTCAAGAACTTTGGGAGATGTTGGAGTGGAGTGCCCCGGATCTTCCAAGACGGTGGTCGCCAGGAAGGTGTGCTCCTATTTTTGCAACCCCTTCGCCACTTGCATGGCAGGGAGGGTCTTCTATTTCAAATCTCCATTTGACCTAATGGGAATATTGTAAGGTCTCTTCGGGTCGAAGATGACCATCGAATTGGTGAGCGGGATGACACATGCAGCAGCAATATGTTGCAGAAAAGAGATACCTGCCACCACTTCTTAGTCATCCACGGTGCCACCATCACGTCGAAGCTGACCACTTGTCGATGCGAATCTTCACTCTAGGAGAAATTCTTGTGGTCGAGATAGACTTTACGTTCACATCTTAAACATGGCGGAAGTCTTTCGTAGTGGCAGCTTCAACTTCTTAGCGGCCACTTCTGACACGTACAACTCCGAAACTCCCATGTCGATGAGGACGTTGAAGACTTGCCCATTCAACTCGATGTCCACATAAAGCTGAGCGGCCGATGAAGACCCTTTGAGGCGTTGAGAACATGCATCGAATTGAGATATGCCTCCTTCTCATCGGAGCAATACATGGCATTGATTGTCGCCTTCAGCGGGCAATCGCTTGTCCAATGTGGACCCTTGCAAATGTAGCAAGGCTTTGATGACTTTCCATCCCTCTTGAACTTGCTGGCCTCCTGTCTTGATGGCCCTTGTCTTGGTAGTTCAATTTGCCTCTTTGCGACTTGTGTTCTCTCCGCCACCATTGCCCTTGCTTGAGGGCTTCGGTTGTGGGGTGCTCGTTTTGGCATACTCCATGAGCGATTCAGCAACGATGACTAGCGATCGAAGGTTGGTGCAATCTTGTCATTCCAACTTCGTCCTAGCCCAAGGCTTCAAACCCTTGACGAAGACTGACAACAATGTGCCTTCGTCCATCTGGGAGTTTTGTAGGCGGAGCTCGATGAACTCTCTCACGTACTCCTTCAACGTGCCCTTCTGGCTAATGTTGAACAATGCAATCTTGGCCTCCAATCCCGACTTGGCAGGGCAGAAATAGTTGATGAGATGCCATCTAAACTCGTTCCATGTCTCAATGGTATCAACGTTGCCACGTTCCACATCGTCGCAGTGGCATCGCCTCCGTAAGCTTGCCGCATCTTGCAAGTAGAAGGATGTAGTTTTTACCATCCTCACTTTTGAAGTCACATCCAATGCCTTCATGTACCGTCGGACATTCCATAGAAAGTCATTGATCTCCTTTGCCGATCTCTCGCCCTTGTATGATCTTGACTTTGGCATATCGATTCTTTCTTAATGCGAGGAGAACGTCTTGGGGCGTCGCCCATCTCTATAGCGTTTAAGCTTTTCTTGGAGGATCTTGAGCTCTTGGTCCATCTCGTACCTCATGTTTGAGAGTCCAGTGTCCAAGGACTCCAGCATGTTCATGATTGTCGCCTCCATGGACTCGAGCCGCACATACAACGGCGCGACCTCGTTCCACACCATTGTTGTGTCCACTGAGTTCTCCAACTCCCGCTCGTGCGTTGCGAGTTGCTCGGAGGCGGTCATGATGTCCTTCGAGTGGACACGCCCTCGCTCTGGCAGGTCCTTTGGTGCGACAGGATCTTGGGTCATCTCCGAGTTTCACATCAGTTCCTCTTGATCGCCGAACATCCAAATGAGCGGTCCTCAAGAAAGCGGCTTTGATACCACTTGTCGCGAGGTCATTTTTCTTGCAACTGCTGCAGCGTCTAGATGTGCCCACCGTCTAAACAAGCTCTTTTGTTGCGCTTTGCTGAAGATTTCTTATGCCACTTATCGAATGACACAATTTTGGACACTTGGTCCCGAGCGGATGCTTCGGTGTTTGCGTTTGTGAACAAACGAGCGTCTAGGCGGAATGCTCAATTCTTGGGACGCTTTGTGGATTGCCACACCATGCTTAAGGCTCGATGCTAGTTTTTGGTAAGCTTTGAAATCTTTGTTGAGTAAATAGAATGATCACAAAGGGCTTGGGGGAGTAGTAGCGAGTCTCCCCTAATATACCACTATTTCGGGAGGTAGCTTTGCGACATGTGATGTGGAAGATAAGATTGGGGGTGCACTTTTCTGAAGTGCATATTACAAGATTGCCATCACATGAGAAAATAAGACAAATTAAAGGAAGTAAGATAACTTGGCGGTCCCGGGGAACTTTGTGGAGAGCCCCCGAGACACACCTGAAAATCAATATCTTTGCACAACTTCAATGGGAGCAACTCATCACCAAATCATATCGAGCCCATTGGATGTCGCCTTGAGATGTATCTCCAGTTTTTGTGGTGATGCAAAGTGAAAATATCAATCACTTGTTTTCTTTTAATGTGTACTGGCAAAGGAGGCATGGCAGAAGGTGTCAGCTGCTCAGTGTGCTGGGGGTTTCTGGTTATCAATTCGATCTGGTTTTGGACAGCAAGACATCATAACATATGAAACTCGTAAATTCCTGCTGTCACCATCTATCATTTGTCATCTGGGTTCAACAAAATGCATGTGTTAAAGGGGGAAGATTATATGAAGATAACATTGTCCAGGACGTTGGAAACTTGACAAGAACATGGGTGGTGAACTAGGATGCTTTCAGTTCTCTATATTATATAATTATGAACACACTATAGCAAGGCTGGCTTTAGGTAAATGAATAAATCTGGATGAATGCATCAATGGTCATACATGGTCTTTTATTTTATTTAAGAAAATGTATTCATGTTAGGAAAAAAACTGTATTCATGGTCACTGACTTAAATGAATCTCTTGTTTGCACATAAGGCATAATTAATGTTGGCTTAAGGTTTCTTTAAAAATTCAAAAGACTGGAAGAACTAAACTATGTTCTATTATAATTCAAATAAAATTGTTTTACTCTTACAATATCATGCCTCTTTTCTTTGTTAAACTTATTGTTGAGATATGATTTGCATATCTCTTCATATCTTTCCATATCTTCGCATATCTTTGTAATATTAGTTAGGATTAGTATCTCAGATTTCTTGGGATAGTATCTCAAATATTTTGGGATAATATCCCTAATTTTCTGGAGTAATATTCTCCCTCTTGTATTGCCTACCATGATTATAAATAGGTGGCACTAGTGTTTGGTCAATTAATAAGAGAACATCTTTCTCAATATGGTATTAGAGCAGTAACGATCTAATCCTTATTCCTCTTCCTTCCCTCCTCAATCTCTAAATGGATGACAGGTCTATTCCGACCTAGATCCATTGTTCTCAAGATCGGCGCTTGATCTTTTTCTCCGTGGAACCCATCTTTCTCAACCATGGCCGATCAGAAAGCTTCATCTAGAAACTCTGGTGTTAAATCCACCCTCAGCACTCCACTCGGTATCAATATCAAACTTGATGGTACCAATTATCTCCTCTGGTCCATGACATTTGAGCGCTACGTAGGGTCCCACAGGAAGAAGCATATCCTCACCAAATCTGAAGAACGTACAGAAGATTGGGATGCTGACAATGATTGGGTCGCCTCTGCCATGATCAATAGCATGACCGAATATGTTGCTAAACAAGTCATGGTTTATAGGTCAGTCAAGATTATGTGGGAGGTACTTCAAAAACTTCACTCTCATAAAAGCAATATATCTCGCCTTTACAAGGTTCTTGAAGAAATCCAATCATGTAAGAAAAAAACCATTAGCAAATTATTTTGGGACATTAACTAACCTCTGGAATGAGCAAGATATCTATCAGCCTCTCTCTGCAGATATCGAAGTGTTGGCTGAACAACGTGATCAAATTAGATCCGTTCAGCTTCTCTTTGGTCTTGGTCCTGAATATAAATCCGTCAAGGATCAGTTGATGACACAGGAAACTATTCCAACCCCTGAAGAAATCTATGCTCGACTCTCCCGTATCGATCACTTGCTACACGTGGAAGAGGAAGAGGATTTTTCCCCGACAAGGGCAAAGGCCGTGGACGTGGACGAGGAAACGACTCTGGAGGACGTGGTAAATTTTTTTGTGACCACTATCATCGATCCAATCATTCCTCTGACCGTTGCTGGAAAACGTTTGGATATCCTGCTGATCATCCAAAGGTTCATGCTGCCATTACAATTGAGTCGGATATTCTAATATCAAAAGAAGAATATGATCGCCTTCGTTCTCTGTCTATTACTGAATCTGCATCTCCGTCAATTGGTGCTGCTGTAATGCATCATTTAGGTACTCTTGCTCTCTCTACTAGTTCTCAATCTGACTGGATTGCCTATTCGGGTGCCTCCTCACACATAACAGGTGATGCCTCTTTTTTCTCATCCCTCAAATCTCTATCGAATCCACTTAATGTCAAAGTTGCTGATGGTTCTCTCTCTCCTGTCACTGGCCTTGGCACAGTTTCTGTTAATTGTGACCTCTCCCCTGATAATGTTATGTATGCTCCAAAGTTTGCTCTAAGCCTTCTTTCGATCAACCAGCTAACAAAGTCCATAAATTGTCGAGCACTTTTTTATGACTTTTTTTGTTCTGCAGGATCTCCAAACGATGAGACAGATTGGTGGAGGATTTGGACGTGGACTCTATTATCTCCAGCCATCTACCAAAAATTCCACAGCCTAAACTACCAGCATTTCCCTACAACTCCATCGCCGCCTAGGTCATCCCAGTTTGACTGTTGACAATTTTCTAACATTTCAAGTACTGAGGTTTTTGAGTGTGAGGCTTGTCAACTAGGAAAGCATCATCGTACTGCTTTTCCACCTCGCCTTGACAAACGAGAAAAAAATCCTTTTTCACTAGTGCATGCTGATTTGTGGGGTCCTTGTCGAGTTTCCAACAATAGGCGTTTCAAATATTTCTTGGTTTTAGTAGATGATTTTTCTAGAGTCACTTGGGTTTATATATTACAAAATAAGGCAGAAACTCCTCGAATTATTCGAGAATTTTTACAGAAATAAAATCCAGTTCTCTACCTTTATTAAAGTCTTTCGCAGCGACAATGGACTTGAGTTTGCAAATTCTGATCTTTCATCGTTTTTTAAATCTGTTGGCGTAATTCATCATACTTCATGTGTAAAAACATCTCAGCAAAATGGCGTTGCTGAACGAAAACTTCGCCACTTACTGGATGTTGCTCGCACCCTCCTTTTCCATATGAAAGTACCCTCCATCTATTGGCCAGATGCCATTCTAACCGCAGGTTATCTCATTAATGGAGTTTCATCGTCGGTTCTCAATGGACAAATTTCATTCCATCTCCTTTTCCCAGAAAAGTCTTTGTTTCCTGTCCCTCGTGTTTTCGGATGTCAATGTTTTGTTCACCTCTTTCATACTGATAAATTAGCTCATCGAGCAATCAAGTGCATCTTTTTAGGGTACTCGCGAACTCAAAAAGGTTACAGGTGTTATGATCCTACTTCTCGCAGGTCCTATATTAGTGCTGATGTTACCTTTTTTGAAGACAAACCTTACTTTTCGACCCTGCGGATAACCATGAGAGTCATCTAATTCCAATTCCTGACCCATCACAGGATCTACCGTCACAACAGCCACGGTCTCCTCCTCCATTGCCTAGAGTTTATAGCCGCCGACATACTCAACCTCCACAACCTCTACCGGACCTTGATGATGAACCACTCTCCACGATTCCATCACGTGATCCTCCAAACAATGCTGACTTGTTGGAAGGAGATCCTCCTCGGGTAACTCATGACCTAAATGTTCCTATTGCACATCAGAAGGGCACTAGGTCTTGTGTGAAATATCCTCTATCTAATTTTATGACTTTTGATCATTTGTCTCCTGCTGCTAAAGTTTTCTCATCTTCTCTTGATAGTCTTTTTATTCCACGCAACCATTCTGAGGCATTCCACCATTCGTGTTGGAAAACTGCTATGGATGAGGAGATGTCCGCTCTGCAATCTAGAGAGACTTGGGAACTTGTAGACCTCCCCACTGATGCAACAGTAGTTGGTTGTCGGTGGGTGTTCACCCTAAAGTATCTCCCTGATGGAACAGTTGATCGTTATAAGACTCGTTTAGTAGCCAAAGGTTACACCCAAACTTATGGAGTAGATTATTTTGAGACTTTCTCTCCAGTTGCTCGCCTTAATTCTGTTCGAATCTTACTTTCTATTGCTGTCAACTCTGGGTGGCAAGTTCACCAACTTGATGTTAAAAATGCTTTCTTATATGGTGATCTTACTGAAGAGGTTTACATGGAACAGCCGCTTGGGTATATTACTCAGGGGGAGTGTTCAAAGGTTTGCAAGTTGAAGAAAGCAATTTATGGACTCAAACAAAGTCCAAGAGCATGATTTGAAAAATTCAACAGAGCTATTGAAGAATATGGCTTTAGTCGATCTTCTTCAGACCATTCAACATTCTCTTTACATACTTCTAAAGGTTCAATCATCCTCATAGTTTATGTAGATGACATTTTAATATCTGGTAGTGACACTGACGATATTTTGGCAGCAAAAAAGTTTTTGCAATCTCAGTTTGCGACCAAAGATCTTGGTCTAATAAAATACTTCTTAGGCATTGAAGTAAATCAGTTTGGTGATGGATTCATTCTCTCTCAAAGAAAGTATGTCTTGGACCTATTAAAGGAAGCTGGTATGATGGGCTATAAAGTAGCCACCATTCCTATGGATCCACAACTACCTCTAGCTGATTTGAGCAGTCCTATTCTAGAAGATGTCACCAGATATAGAGCTATGGTTGGTAAACTTCTGTATCTCACTGTAACTCGTCCTGATATTTCCTATGCCGTTGGTCGCCTAAGTCAATTTATGCAAGAACCACGTGAAGTACATTGGGCAGGTGTATGTCAGGTTTTACGATATCTAAAAACCTCTCCAGGGAAAGGTCTTCACTTAAAAATCATGGACATTTAAAAGTGTGGGGTTATTCTGATGCAGATTATGCCGGGGCTCATGAAGATAGAAGATCAACCACTGGTTATGCTCTAGCGCTGAGTCAGAATATAGGGCAATGACTCATACTACATGTGAACTCTTATGGGTCATCTCTCTTCTACGTGATTTTGGAATTTCTGTTACGTCTCCAGTACCTATGTATTGTGATGACAAGGCTGCAATATTTATTGCAAACAATCCTGTGTTTCATGAGAGGACTAAACACATAGAAGTGGACTGTCACTTCATTCGTGATGCTATTACAACTAAGAAGATATCCACTCCACACTTGGCCACTGAAGATCAACTAGCTATCTTTACTAAAGCACTTCCCAAGAAGAAGCTCCTGGATATATGTTCCAAGTTGAGCCTAAATGATATTTACGCTCCAGCTTGAGGGGGAGTGTTGAGATATGATTTGCATATCTCTTCATATCTTTCCATATCTTCGCATATCTTTGTAATATTAGTTAGGATTAGTATCTCAGATTTCTTGGGATAGTATCTCAGATATTTTAAAATAATATCCCTGATTTTCTGAAGTGATATTCTCCCTCTTGTATTGCCTACCTTGATTATAAATAGGTGGCACTAGTGTTTGGTCAATTAATAAGAAAACATCTTTCTCAATACTTATAATTCAAATATTTAATCTTTACTTTTATTTGTACAGCAATTGGTGATCCACTTGGTGGATGTTCAATCACACCATTCGGATATTCAATTCTGCTGCAAAAGGTTTGTAATTCCCTGCTTACATATTTTCTGCACTTCTCATCATATCTTTCTTTGCTAAGGTTGTTCAGTGAATTTCAGTTATTGCATAATTTCTAGTTACTTAAATTCTTGTGATTCTAATCTCTGGTTACTTTTAGTATCTTCTGAATCATGGATAACTTCTTGTAATGAATGTTTTACTTTTTTGTAAACTGAATTTTATGGCTAATTTACTTTATTTTGAAGTTGATGAAATTTGCAAAAGGGAAAATAGTGATGGCCCTAGAAGGTGGTTATAATCTAAAGTCCATAGCTGATTCGGTACTTGCTTGTGCACTGGTTTTGTTGCAAGAAGATGTATCGCGTGAATCTTTGCAAACCCGGCCTTTTGAGTCCACACTGAATGTAATCGAGGCGGTAATATACTGTTAGATGCTTTCATTTCTTAAATTGCTTCTCTGTTCTTGACTTCTTAAGTATATATAATCAAACATAGCTATCTTCTTCAGGTCCGTCAGGAACTTAAATCATATTGGCCCATACTGGCGGTTGAATTGCCAAAGAATCTAAAAACTACCACTTTTAGGCCTCGCCCAGCTGAGGTATATAATCTCTAGTATCCTCACAAAAAAATCATGGTTTGTTTCACATGCAACCTTTTATTATGATCCTGAACTATTGTCATTGAGAATGATGGTTACACGTCTTTTGTGAGCGTTATGATTTTCATTTTAAGGACTATCAACTATGTGTTCAATGGTAAAGTATAGATCATCCTTGAGTTGAGCAAATATGTATTATCTTTTTCTTTTAAGGAATTATTTTATCTCAATCTTGTAAGAACTTATTGTTACACTTATTTTGTACTTAATCTTGTTTTCTATAAAAATGTTTCTTTTTTTTTTGTGAAGTAAAAAATGAGGGTAAATTATACGAATGGTCCTCCAACTTTGAGTCGATTTCCAATTGGTCCTCCAACTTCAATTTATAACCAGAACGTCCTCCATCTTTCATTTTCTTGCACGCTTAGTCCTCCTGACCGATGATAGTGGGTTTCCCGGTTGCCTTGCTTATGTGACGGATTTTCTCTCTCATCCACGTCATTTTAAGTCTGCCACGTCATCATAAAAATTAAAAAAAATAATAAAAAAGGATGAAGTTGTCCGCGTCATTAAAAAAAATAAAAAAATGAACTACGGGAGCTCGACCAGAGGGGGGCGGTCGCCCCCCTCCTCTCTAGGTGGTCGCCCCCCTCCTCTCTCCCGCGCGTGCGGGAGAGAGAGGGAGGGGTTGCTCCCGCAGTTCATTTTTTTTTATTTTTTTTAATGACGTGGACAACTTCATCCTTTTTTATTATTTTTTTTATTTTTATGATGACGTGGCGGACTTAAAATGACATGGATGAGAGAGAAAATCCGCCACGTAAGCAAGGCAACCGGGAAATCCACTATCACCGGTCAGGAGGACTAAGCGTGCAAGAAAATGAAAGATGGAGGACGTTCTGGTTATAAATTGAAGTTTGGAGACCAATTGGAAATCGACTAAAAGTTGCGGACCATTCGTGTAATTTACCCTAAAAAATGATGACTAGGTTATGCTAGTCATCCAGGTATATATATATCAATGATTAGAAAATGTACATGTGTGATCACAAAAAGTGTGAGAGACCAAAAAGGAAAAAACAAAAGAAAGAGGGGGGATGGTATTATCTACTCTCCCACTCTCTCACCAAAATGTCAATATGATGTACAATGTTTTTTTACGTAGCAACGCTCGCCCTCAAAAAGTGTGTAGTTGTGCTGAGCCATATAGTCGACATGGCCGCAAATGTCGTGGTCCACGGTTGCCTCCATCCATGATCTCCTGGCTGAACGGGTAGCATGTAAAGACCTCCAAAGTGTATCAATATCCAAAGCGTGGTCCACAGTTGTCTCCATCCATGATCTCCCGGCTGACAGGTAGCGGGTAACGATCTCCAAAGTGTATCAATATCCAAAGCGTCAATGGTAGTCCGCTGCATCTGTCACCTCAACTCTGAAGCAATAGGGTAGCTACAAAAAAGGCGACCAAAGTCCTCAGGTGATTATCCACATAGCACACGTGCTGTGTCTGCGGTAGGTACCCACCTCGATCTGTATACTCGTGTGTGAATCCTACTGCGCCTCACAAGCCAAGCAAAGATCTTGACCTTGAGGAGCAACCGTGACCTCCAAGTGAACCGACAATATGTTCCGAACTTCGCCGATACTATGATCACTGGCAATAAGTTCAAATAGATCCTATGTGCCAAAGGAGGAAGACTCGAAAGAATTTATTTCCTTATCACGAGATAGGTGTCCTATTTTGGGGGATTAATTAGAGTCCTTGTCTGTCTGTAATTCCTATCATCTGTAAAAGGGAGTGCCTATATAAACTACCTAGGGGTCCAAACAGAGACCCATCCTTGTAATCATCATTATTCCATAATAAAGAGAGTCGGCGCTTCTTGAGAACGTAACCTGATTTAGGTTGAATCTCGTAAATCTTTGTGTTCTTCTGTGTTCATGCGATCTCTCTCCCTCTTTTCGTAACAAACTGATATCAAAGTTTTAGGGTTCGTCAACGATTCTCGATCAAGCAGGGAGATGACGTCGCACAACGTGAACGTGGAGAAGTTCACCGGCAAAAATAGTTTCGGGTTGTGGCAGATCAAGATGCGAGCGCTTCTAAAGCAACAAGGAGTCTGGGCGCCGCTCGCGAATGTGTCAAAAAACAAACCAAAGGAGGAAGACTCGAAGGGCAAAGAAAAGGTGATCGACCTCGCTACTTTGGCGGCACAAGAGGAGAAGACGCACTCGATGATTCTGTTGTGTCTGGTGGATGAGGTGATAATCGAGATAGCAGATGAAGAAAAGACAGCCGGTCTATGGTTGATACTTGAGATCTGTATATGATGAAGCCTCTCACCAAGAAGTTGCTGTTGAAGCAACGTTTGTTCTCCCTCGTCATGCAAGAAGGTATCCTTCTGAAGGAACATCTTGATCAGTTAAATTCTTTGTTGATGGAGCTGAGACATATTGATGTTAAGATCGAGGATGAAGATGCTGCCCTAATTCTGTTAGTTTCTCTTCCTCCATATGAGAATTTTGTTCAGTCTATGATGATCGGGAAGGAAACTATAAGTCTTGGAAGAAGTAAGATCGAGTCTCCATACTCATGAACTTATGGCATAGGGCATCTGAAAATTTTGCAGAGACTCAGGCCGCGGGATTGATATTGGAGAAGGGACGGTCCTCGAATTCGAAGAAATCCAAGTAAAAGAAGAAGAAAATCACTGTAAAAGACATCTGCAATTACGGCAAGGAACTAGGTCATTGGAAGAAGAATTGCCTGAAGAAGAAGGCCCCCGTTGCTGCGGTGGCACGTGAAAGTGGAAATTTTAAAGATGATTTGGTTCTGGCTGCTTCTGATAAGGATGTCCGGAGGATAGTTGGGTTCTTGATTCGGGGTGCTCCTATCATATGACTCCAAATAAAGAATGGTTCTCATCTTACGTCATCATGTCAGATAGTTGTTATCGATTTTGTGCAGATCAAGACTCATGACAATTTTGTGAGGACGCTGATAGATGTCCGCCATGTTCCGCAACTGAAAAAGAATTTGATATCACTTGGAGTCCTGAACTCTAAAGGGTGTCAGATCAATGTTGCTGGAGGCATCCTCACGATCATGAAGGGTGATGCTACAGTTCTGAAGGGAGTCAGACAAAAGTCCTATATATTACAAGGCAAGACGGTCTCTAGCGTAAAGAAGGTGTGGACTACAATGAGATATTCTCACCTGTTGTCAAACATACTTCTATCAGGGTGCTACTTGCTCTTGTAGCACATTAGAATCTAGAGCTCGAGCAACTAAATGTGAAGACTGCTTTCCTCCATGGAGAACTTGAAGAAGACATTCTTATGAGCCAACCAGAGGGATTCTTCATTTCAGGAAAGGAGAATCAAGTTTGCAGACCGAAGAAATCTTTGTATGGCCTGAAGCAGTCTCCCAGACAATGGTACAGAAGGTTTGATAGCTTCATGATATCTAGGGATTCAGTTGAAGTCCCTATGATTGCTGTGTATATCATAAGAAGGTGAAGGATGTCTCCACCATCTATCTTCACTTGTATGTTGATGATATGCTTATTGTTGCTAGAGACATGACATACATTCAGAATTCGAAGAAGCTCCTCAGCGCAGAATTCAATATGAAGAATCTTGGTGCAGCACAGAAGATTTTGGGAATGAAAATTCTAAGGGATCACGCATAGGGTAAACTCTTCTTATCTCAGAAAAGTTATATTGAGAAGATTTTATCCAGGTTTGGAATGTCTGGAGCGAAGCCTTTGAATACTCCATTAACTGCAAATGTTCATCTTTCTATTGACTTCGCACCAAAATCAGAAGCAGAGGAGTACATGTCTCGGGTTCCATATGCTAGTATAGTTGGAAGTCTGATGTATGTCATGGTTTGCACAATACCGGACATTGCTCATGCAGTCAGTTTGTCAACAGGTTCATGAGCAATTCAGGAAAAGGGCATTGACAAGCAGTGAAGCGAATCTTTCGGTATCTGAGAGGAACATTTGATATTGGCCTCATCTACAGAAGTGATAAAAAGTGCTTGATTGCAAGGTACTCAAATTCAGACTATGCTGGAGATGTTGATGGAAGACGATTTATGACAGGCTATGTCTTCATTTTGAGCAGTTCGGTTATTAGTTGGAAGGCCACACTTCAGCCATCAGTTACATTGTCTACCACAGAGACTGAATATATGGCACTGACCGGTTAAAAGGCCTAGTTGGAGATCTCGGATTACATCAGGAGCAGGTTATAGTGCACTGTGACAGTCTGAGTGCAATATATTTAGCCAAGGATCAAGTGCATCAGGAAAGAACAAAAAAATGTCAGATATCACTTCATCTGCATTGAGAAGAGGATCAAGGTGAAGAAGATTGGCACTAAAGACAATCCAGCAGGTATGTTCACCAAATTTGTTTGCAAGTTCCAGCATTGCTTGGACTTGCTTAACATCAATACTTGGTAATAGCCCAAGGTGGGACTGGCGGCAGCGAGCCGTGGTATTGAAGTTTTTTGTGCTCAGAAGATGATTTAAGTTATGGTGGAGATTTATTGATAATGCCTTGAATTTAAACCTAATTGTAACCCTTTTGTGGTCCCCATGTAGTCAGGCGCTTCACCAGATTTCCCCTACGGGTATTTTGTATGTGATTCGGAATTGATTTATTTCCTTATCACGAGATAGGTGTCCTATTTTGGGGGATTAATCAGAGTCCAGTCGGTCTGTAATTCTTATCATCTGTAAAAGGGAGTGCCTTTATAACTCCCTAGGGGTCCAAACAGAGACCCATTCTTGTAATCATAATTATTCCATAATAAAGAGAGCCGCCGCTTCCTGAGAACGTAACCCGATTTAGGGTGAACCTCGTAAATCTCTGTGTTCTTCTGTGTTCGTGCGATCTCTCTTCCTCTTTTCGTAACAGAATCCACCAATCCGCCCCAGTAAACTGAGTAACTCCGTGAACCATTGATCCGAGAGGCCCATGTGGAAAAGTGGGGTCCATGAGCTCCCTGCCCAAAAATCAGAAACTGATGGCATCCAGCTCTGCAGAAAGTGCTTCCAGTCTAGGAAATGCCTCTACAAATGTGCTGCCTTACGTCCACTCATGCCTCAAGGAGAAAGCTGCTCCAGAGCCAAGGGAGGCGGTGAGTAGAGGTCATATCAAAGGAAAGATCCAGACCAACCCTCACTACAAGTGTGATGCACCTAGAATGAGGTGTGTGCGGGAGTCCCAAGAGGACTCTTCCATACAACAACAACAACAAAGCCTTATCCCACTAGGTGGGGTCGGCTACATGGATCATACGACGACATTCCGCTCTATTAGTAACCAAACCTTTCGGTATATTATTCACCAATAGATCTTGCTCTATTAGTTCGCCAAGTGTCTGCCTTGGCCTCCCTCTCCCTCTTTTAATCGGACTCCAGATTATTTGATCTACTCTTCTTACTGGCGCATCTAATGGTCTTCTCTGAACATGACCAAACCATCTCAAACGATTTTCTACCATTTTCTCACTAATAGGAGCCACTCCGACTCGTTCACGTATATGGTCATTCCTAATCTTATCTAATCTTGTATGACCACACATCCATCTCAACATCCTTATTTCGGCTACCCCCACTTTACGTTCATGTTGTCCTTTCATAGCTCAGCATTCACTACCATATAACACTGTCGGTCTTATAGCAGTACGATAGAATTTTCCTTTAACTTTATTGGGTACTTTTCTATCACAAAGAACTCCAGTGGCTTTCCTCCACTTACACCAACCAGCTTGAATTCTATGATTAACATCGTCATCAATCTCCCTATCTTGTCTTACAATTGATCCTAAATATTTAAACTTTGTCACTTGAGGAATTATATCCTCCCTTAGCCTAACTTCCAAATCGTCTCTAAGTTGTTTATTTGTGAAATTGCAATGCATATATTCTGTTTTATTCCTACTTAAACGAAAACCCTTTAACTCCAACGTATTTTTTCATATTTTCAATTTTGTATTAATCTCTCCTTTTGAATCCGCTAAAAGTATTATATCATCCGCAAATAGCATGCACTTAGGTACCTCCTCTGTGATACTCTCGGTTATAGCATCGATAACTAAGTTAAATAGATACGGGCTTAAAGCTGATCCTTCTTTGATGTAGGCCAATTCCTATAGGAAATTCATTTGTCTCACCTCCGGGTGTCCTAACCCTAGTCAATGCCTCATCGTACATATCTTGTATTACCTTAATGTAGGCAACACTCACCATCTTCTTTTGCAAGGCTTTCCAAAGTACATCCCTTGGTACCTGATCATACGTCTTCTCTAAGTCAATGAAAGTCATATGTAAGTCTCTTCTCCTACTTCGATACTTCTCCATCATCCCCCTTAGTAAATAAATCGTCTCTGTAGTGGATCTTCCTGGCATGAACCCAAATTGTCTCTCAGAAATACTAGTCTCCATTCTGAGAAATACTAGGCCAAAGAACTCTTCCATAGCACGAGAAAAAAATTGTACTCCATGAATCATCCTCTGGCCCCATAATCCGTCCAACCCACCGTGCCAAAAGTGTTTGGTTGGTGCAGTGGAGATCCACCGAGACAACCAGGTTAGGTAGGGCAGCAGATATCACTCCAGGGCACTAGGTGGATTCCCCGCCGTTCGGCACTACAGCCTGTCAAAAAAATGGCTCATGATAGAGTCCATCTGTCTCTCATCCTGAGCTAACATCCAGAACTGACATGTAGTATATAATAACCTCCCTCAGCCAGTTGATCAATACACCAGCCACAATGAGATAGATGGCATTGGATAAGGCGATCGGCCGGAAATCCTTGATCTACTCCGCCGGCGTGCGCTTGGGCAGCATGAAAAGCAAAAATCGGTTGAAGTGCCCAAAGCCCTAATCCCCGCTAGCAAAATCGGTTAAATCGCTTGATCTGTGGCTGGTGACTGTGCAGCCCTGTACCACAACCTTATTGATCCGGTTGGCCCTCCATCAGCAGCTTGCATACATGTGGAATAATCTTGGGTTGGCATCCCCCTCTCGAAGTCACCTCTAGTTGTACCGTTGCTTCCACCGGATTTCCACCTTCATGTCCTTCCCCGCATCACCTTCTGGTACTGCCTCCTCTGCGGTCAGATTTAGCTCGTCCTCCACTTGGTCAAGTCATGATATGGCTGCCAAAGCCTTTGTGCAGTGCCAGTCCCGGTCCACCTAAATCTGTCTTCTATGTCTCCCTAGCGAAAAGCCTCGAGGCAAGAGTCTAGGCTGCTGATGCCAATGATAGGATGCTATGCCAATGATCCTCCACTAGTTGCCTAAAACCTTCCTTGAGAAGCCATGAGTGCTCGAAGCGAAAGGTAGAGCCTGTGGGCTGCCCCTCGTGAGAGGTGAATGGTCCGAAAAAGGGGCGGCCAAGGGCCTGCACATCCACTAACTAATGAGCCTCTACAAGCTTGATGGACCCAAGGAAGCAATCCAGGCGGGATCTCGCTGATGGTGATGTTGTACTCCTTCAGCGACAATTCGTTGCTGGAAAGTCCACCAACAAAAGTGTTATGATGAAATCCTAGAAACCCTCTGCTCGGCGTCCCTACTCTGTCGCGCCATCGGACGGTCATCAATGTCAAGTGTGACATTGAGATCACCCCCAAAATGAGCCATTGTGCCTCTGGCAGGTGGGGACCTAGTACCCTGAAGCTCCTCCTAAATTGTGTCCCGCAACAAAGCTGTATATGGCCCATAAATACAGGAGACAAAGTACTGTTGGTCATCTGGACAACTGTGCACATGTACAGAGATGGTGAAATCCTAGCGCCGTACCCTTGTTATGTCAAAATGGTCAGCTTCGCCACCTGATTCAACTGTTGGGAGCACCGTATGACTTGTGAGCCAGGTCCCCTCAATCTGTCTCCACATCGACGAGCCGCACTCTACCAACTTCGACTCATGAGGAAGGACGATGCTTGGGCTCCACCCCTGTCGATGCGAAGTCCAGCTCCTCTCCAAGGCTGCACACATACCATGAGATGACTTTCATTGGGGGGATAATGTCGACCCCCGCTGTCATGGAGGAAGTGCCACTTCAAGAGAGTCACTACCCCCTTCATGCACTCGTAATGCAGCAGCTGTGGCAACTGTGATAACCTCCTCATTACCATGGCCAGGTAGGATTGAGAGGCCCAACGAGTTCGATGGGGGTTGGGGGGAGCAGCTCAGTTCTGCTGCCATCAACGGCGCCGATGGTATTGTTGTCCGCTGGCTGGCACTCCTTGCGTCCTCTGCTCCGGCATGGTCAGCAATCTGTTGGAAGCAGCAGTGTTGCAAATCGAGCTCTCATGGATCTGGTTTGGAACTGGGTTGGGCAGTTCCGGTCCATGACAAGCTAGGGCTGGATCAGTGGGGGATGTAGAAGGTGGCTGTGGGACTCCAGAGGTAGGGATCATCTGGCGGTGGTCGGGGGGGGGGGGGGTGTCAATGTTTTTGTTTTCCGTCCCACCTCATGTTTTCGGGTGTCAATATTTCATGCACCTCTTTCAAACTGATAAGTTAGCTCCTAGAGCAATCAAGTGCATCTTTTTGGGGTACTCGCGAACTCAAAAAGGTTACAGGTGCTATGATCCTACTTCTCGTAGGTCTTATGTTAGTGTTGATGTTATTTTTTTCGAAGAGACACCTTACTTTTAGAACCCTACGAATAATCATGAGAATCATTTAATTCCAATTCCTGACCCGTCACAGGATCTACCGCCGCAACAACCAGTCTCCTCCTCCTCCATCACTTGTACCACCCGTAAAAGTTTATAGCCGCAGACATACACATCAACCTCCACCTGACCTTGATGATGAATCACTCACCACGATTCCATCACGTGATCCTCCAAACAATCCTGACATGTTGGAAGGAGATCCTCCTCAGATAACTCATGATCTAGATGTTCCTATTGCACATCGCAAGGGCACTAGGTCTTGTGTTAAATATCCTCTATCTAATTTTATAACTTTTGATCATTTGACTCCTGTTGTCAAAGTTTTTTCAGCTTCTCTTGATAGTCATTTTATTTCCCGTAACCATTCTGAGTCATTTTATTCCTCGGCAACGGCGCTTTCATTTCGTCGTATGATCCATGTAGCCGACCCCACCTAGTGGGATAAGGCTTTGTTGTTGTTATTGTTGTTGTAACCATTCTGAGACATTCCACCATTCGTGCTGGAAAACTGATATGGATGAGGAGATGTCCGCTCTATAATCTAGAAAGACTTAGGAACTTATAGACCTCCCGACTAATGCAACAGTGGTTGGTTGTCGGTGGGTGTTCACCCTAAAGTATCTTCCTGATGGAACAGTTGATCGTTACAGGGCTCATTTAGTAGCCAAAGGTTACATCCAGACTTATGGAGTAGATTGTTTTGAAATTTTGTCTCCAGTTGCTCGCACTAGTATTTGGTAAATAATAAGAGAAAACATGTTTCTCAACAATTATTATTATTCATATGAAAATAATCTTCTTATCCAATGTTGCAATTTGAAGGCATCATATTCATGTTCATACATGTACCAAAGTGGAATATTGAACTTTGTTATACATTTTATAGTAAATTGAATGTGTGGAGTGTGAACCCCAAAGCCTTGCACGTGTAAAAATCAAAATTTAACCGTGAATCTTTGTCAAAGTACTTTATGCATGATATCACAAAAGATAAGATGATTTCTTTCTAAGCAACATTCACCATAAATTCCGAACCTAATGATGAACTTCTATGTCAATCTTTCTAGTGTTAGATTCATTTTACACATCTTTATTTGTATGGTATACAATATGGTGTCTATTATTAGCAAATGAAATTCCATTTGCGCTGTAGCAGATTGGCAAAACAAAAGTTTTAAATTGTTTGAAACAATGAACAATTGTAATTGGGATATGTGAAATAATCTCTCTTGTTCAAAAGTTCACTTCGCACAGATGGAGATTGAAACAAAGTAGCTATTTATACAGAAAGGAAAATGTGAAACTAATTGAAGGAACAGTGAAACAGATAATGGTAATTCTAAAGTCTATGTTGCATCCCCTCATCTCCTCAGAAAGAAGTTTAAGTTATGGGGTGCAAACGAACCAGTAACGAATTTACGTCTTATTTAAGTACCTTAAAGTTTAAGTTTTGCAAATATCCTGTGTCATTCTACCTCAGAGGTTCTCAAACTAAGCAGTATGTTTTCATATCTTCTTCATTGACCATCTTCCTTAAGTTAACCTTAACTTCCATTGTGTCTTTAACTCATATCTTTGGCTATTTTGTTTACATTTTCAGTTATCCAACTTTCATTTATAATTTGTGAGTTATTCAAACCATCAGGTGTGCAGCTCCAGTTCTGATTCTGATGTTGAAAATGATGAGAAACCTTCAAGCAGCATATGCAGCACAAATTTCTCTGACTATGTAGAGGACAATTTGGCTGCACCCTTGTCAAAATTGGATATCAGTGAAGATAAGTCAGTGGATACGACTGACTCAAGTCATCTTCAAACGGATGGAAGATCTGTGACACCTGAAACTTCTCATAGCTCAAAGACACCAATGCTGAGAAGTGATGGGTTGTCTTGGAGATTATTACTATCAAAAATTGAAATTTGGTATGGAAGTTATGGGTCAAATATGTGGATGCCAAGATTTCTATGCTACATTGAAGGTGGAAAGGTCAGCTTATAGTTGTATGAATAATTAAAGAAGTCACCTAAGATATAGAGGCTAATTTCTTTTTATAGATCTTCTCAAAAAAATATTTTTATAGAGGAGCTAAATGCAACCTTGTTGGCTATCGGAATCAGATATGCACTTAATTTGCTTGTGTTGTGTTGGAAAAACATGACAATTTTGTTACAGCAATTAAAATGTGTTTTTAGAGCACTTGGCTCTTGACCCAAGAAAATTAATTTAACAATCATGATCATGATCAAACTCATCATGTAACTCATAAGATTAATTAATACATGCTCATCATACTAATCTAACAATTCAAAATACATGGCAACAAAGACATCGGTGAGCATCGTTTGATGAAATAAGTGTAAAGGCTTGGTCATGACTATCAAATAATCTGATGATTATGATCACAATCAAACCCCCGTTATTTAATTAATCAATAATTATTGCATCAATTGAATTGATAAAATACTTCTTTACATTTGATTTAGAAGTATGCATTTTCCTTTTAAAAAGTCCTAATATAGTTTTTACTGTTTGTTTTGGTAGAACATTTAAATATAAGATTAACTAGACAATATCCAAATTATAATACACATTCTAGAGGCACATTTAAGTCTGAAATTTCCTTTTCTGGTAACATCATAGTCCATTGATTTCTTAAATATCCCATGGCATTTTGTACTTATATTATTGTTTTATGCTTAATTTTTGAAGTCCAAGTTCTGATCCATAAACCAACAGAGCATCAAAACTAGTTGATGAACTCTGACATAGCGTGAACTCTTGAAAAATCACAGTGATGTGGAATAATTATTCAGCTCTAGTGATGCTTGTATCATCTGTAATTAGTTAAAGAAATGTAACTGCAGAAGTAAAGGTCCCTTACTGTTATTTAAAATTATATAGTTTCCATACTTACAACACCTTTTGTACAAGCTTTGCTACATTCTTTTATCTCTAAAGATATGCTGGCTTTGCAGAATATTTTTGCATGTTGATCGCCTTGGTTGGCATTCTGCAATTGTTTCACTTCTCAGGATTTGAAGTCCCATGATCACATTTCCTTTTCTGTATTTGATTATTTTAAATTAGAATGAGAATTTTTCATTTTGGTTTTGATTATAGTGTTCTTAGCTGCTTTATTCCAGCCGAGCGATCATAATGTACAAAATCTCAACCTGTGGCAACATTGTTTTTCCTCGCCGTATCTTGCTGCTTAAAGTTTCCACATTAGTTTGGTAATCTTATATCTTCTCTTCCCACATAATTTGAAAAGGTGAAAGGCATGAGTACTCGATGCTCTGGATCAATGGATAAGAGCTCACCAAAAGATGCCATTTGGAAAATTGTGCCTCATCGGTTGTTCTTTGGAAGGTCCTACACTCGCACATGGGGTATCGGAGGTGTTGCTTTCCTTAATCCTGAAACAAGCAAAAATGACATTGCTTATATGCGCATGTATAGGATCACGTAAGTTCTACAGTCTTGTCTGGTAGCTATTATAATGGTCAACTTATACACTGCGTTGTCTTACTTATTTCTCCTTTTGAAGGCTTGAACAATTCAATGATGTACTAGCTCAAGAAAATTGTCTGCATCAAGAAGATGGCAAACTTGGAAACATGGAATCACCTTTTATTGGTTTATCATGCCTGGACAATGTTACTCGAAATGGATCTCTACCTCTGGAGGCTCTTAAGGTAAGATGCTTCTTTTCTGAAATAAATTGTGAATTTATTGCAAAGTGTGGAGCTTAAACTTAACTTCTGCTAGGCATTCAATTTCATAATCTTACGTATGATTTAGGCATAACTCAATATTCAGTTATTGCTATATCTAACAATTGGATTTCGGGACTTATGGCAGGGTGGATGGTACTCTAATGTTCTTTATTTGGGTAAAGAGGATGGCCTTCCCATTCTAACAATGACGTATGCTTCTTCCTTTGCCTCACATGTTATTTTTTTCTCATCTATTCACTAATATAAATTTAGCATTGACATCTCAAAGTATCTCTCAAAAGAATATACCTCAGATTATGATATTTGTGTGCACATATGTTTTATAAACTTCAGAACTGTTGTTCGTTTCTTTGTTGTTTGCATTCAATAGTTCGCTTGCGAGCGGTAAGCTTGCACTACAGAAACTTAAGTTGCATGTAAGGAAACCCATAGCTGTTAATTGCAACATCCTCATGAATTAATGACAACCGACTTTAGGATTTGGAACTGATGTATTCCACAAGAAATAATCCTCATCATGATCTTTAATTTCTTATTAGATGGCAGACATTTTCCCTTGATCGTATTTTCTAAAAATCCTTAGTTAGACCAAACCCATTTTCTTACTCTACAGAATTTGTTTAATTTGTCCAGGTGTCATGCGTCAGACATTGCGAGATTCCAATCCGGTGAGGTACCACTATCTGCACCTTCAAGAGAGTATATGGATACACTAGTTAATGGCTTGGTCGAAGGGAAACAACTCATCAAGGAGGAAGCAGAAAATTATATTAGTGGTGCAGCATCGCGTGAGTTATAACTCATTTCTCAAAGCAGGTTGATATCTATCCTTACTACTGCACTGGAGTCATTTCCCTGGAAAACTCATTTTTACGGGTTGCATCCCTGACTGTTGACAATTTCATTCTACTTTTGGCGCAACGCCTATATAATATCATAATATGCTTCAGTCAAGAAAAGCAAGGATCAAAATTCATAGTTACAAGAACCCCAAGTCTTGACAGCTCTCGAATTGTTTTGGTTTGGGATCTTGATGACTCGATCCAACTTGAAAACTTTCATTGTGTGTACCTTGTGGTTGGAGTTATGCAATTTGACTGAAAAACAGTCTCAAGTTTGCCACTTGGATTTTTTTTTAATTTTAAACATGCCATTAGAGATGGAATCTATTGTTCAACTAAAATCACGTGCAAGATCATGGTAAAGGTTTCTTTATTAATAATGGATATAAATGTCAATTAGTTTTTAAATTAAACCAGTTACGAATTAATGAGTAAAGTTATAATCAATTTATAAATAATTTTGAATATAACTATTTTGCTTGATATTTTGGTAACTACGTTTGATAAAATTTTCACCTCAGTTTGCACATATTCTCATACGAAAAATGTCTAAAAAGTGAATAAAAATATTATGAAATTTGATAAATAAAATTATCACAATTCATTGTCCATTAAATTGCAGTTTTTATTAAGTCAATAGTGTTGTTATAAGAAAAAATGATACGTAATATTTAAAGATAAAAATCAACCTGATAATTGCTTTGAGAGAGGTCGAGATAATGCAAATTTGAAAATATAATCAATATGTAAATATTAAAAATATATCAATCATTTTAGAATTTTCATTTTATTAAATAGATTTTTTTAAGATAAATAAACATATAATAATTTGAGAAATCAATAAGGAATTTGAGTTCCATTGAGAAAAATATATGTAATTTATGAAAAAATTACCACAAATTAAGTAAAAAATAATGATGGTTAATAGATCATGCGTTTATTTTGTGCTTATGGCAATATTTTGATATTTCTATAATATAATATATATATATATATATATATATATATATATATATGAAATTAATGTATTGTTCTAAACGGATATTGATCTATTGATAAGCGAATTTGATTATAAGTGATCGAATGAGATGCGTTCAGCGTTTCTTCAGAGTAGGGGTGCAGTTATATATATATATATATATATATATATATATATATATATATATATATATATATATATATATATATATAAAGAGAAGACACTGAGTATGATTTTTAATGTGTATATATGCGTAAATAATTATAAAACCTTTACACTTAAGACTTGTATTTTTCAATAAATAATAAAGATGCATGACATGTATTTTTTTAACAAAAAAATTACAATAACTACAAATATGAAAAATCGGCATCCACTAATTTACAGTTTTATAGTTTTCTCTTTTTATAAAACCAATAATATTTTTATGGTGTTTTTAAAATATAATATGCAATTTAAAGAGTTAACTGTATGTTATTAAACTTTAATCATGATATTAAGATTTTAATGCACATTATTAAATATGTCTTTATTTGTGCTCGTACTAATTTATTAAAGCTTTTTAGTTTTTAAATTTTTAAAAATACTTCACTAAATATCAAGAATATTCAAAACATGTACGTGCTATTGTGCACGAATTTTAAAATATATAAACTAATTATTTTAGAAATAAACAAAGACTTATGTAATATGAAATATCATATTAGATTTGACAAAAGTTAAAATTAATTTAAGATTAAGCTAGTAAAAGTTATGTCAAGTAATAAACCTTTTTCATAGATATTGACATAAAAAGTCATAAGCAAATTTGAGATACTACTGTTTCTATCACAATTATTCAATTTTTACATATTTTGAGGAAACCAGTGTTTTGAAACTTAGTGAGTGTGCTCAACATTTATGTCGTTGAAAATATAGAAATGAACTATTTTCTCATTCTACCTTCATACAAGTTCTGCATGCAAAATTTCCAAGCATATGTGTAACGCCTGTAAAATTCATCCTGTGCCACATGGCATTTGAGCTATTTTGAGTCGGACATTATCTATACATAATTCTTCTTGGGCTTTCCCAATCTAATAAGATAATGATATAAAAATGTGAAAGTTGACTAATTTATAATAACTAATAATTGTAACAATTCATATTTTTTTAACAAGGGTAATTAAGTTCCAAACTAAAATATTCCCAATCCCCAATTATAAAAGTCAATCTTATTATTTTTTCCAAAAACCTAGCCGCTTAGTTCTCCTCCTCCATCTCTTTTCTCCTTCACCAAGAAAACTATGTGACCATGACATCTAAAGCCCTATTTTCATAGTGTACATTCCTATCATCCCATCTTCCAATCAAAATTGGTGTGTCTTGCCCTCCTTTGCTTGTCCACCGAGTTCTTTATTGTGGGGTCTGACTCCATCCATTTCTTGATCCTCTCTATCAAGGTCAGCCTAAGAGGATCGAGCTCATGACCACCCACTAGGCAACGGCATTCGTTTTGCCGAGCTTGTACTACAGACATAGTCGAAATCCATCAAAAGATCTTGTCATCGTGCCTGCTTTGGCGATAGTTTCTTCTGAATCTCGAAGTAGCTGGTCGCGATATTGTCTATCTTGACGTGGAACCGCGACCTGAGAAGATAATGCCATCATGTCCGTAGATAGTGAATCACCGCGATCATCTTCTCTTAAACGGCATAGAGCTGCTCGGTGTTGAGTTTGTGACTCTCGAATGCCACGGAATGTCCTTCCTACATAAGAACTCCTCCAATAGCAAAGTTTGAGGTATTTGTGTGTACTTTATAAGGTTTGGTGCAGTCTAGCAGGATGAGCATTGGTTCCTCCATCATGGCCTACTTCAAGATTCGAAAGTAGGTGTTCAATCTCACTTCACATCCTTCCAAAAGGAGGTAGCAATCACGAACCTGTCAAGGAAGAATTGTAGTACCTTATTCATCAAGGGACTGAAGGTTGTTGGGACATTGGTGAGGCAAAAAGACATCACTAAGAACTCGAAAGAGCCATATCTTACTACACACGTCGTCTTTTGCACATCTTCGTCAATAATTCAGACTTGATAGTAGCTCAAACAAAGATTCAACTTGGTAAATCATCTGCATCGCCAAATTGGTCAAACAAGTCCGCCACAAGGGGAATGGATATTTGTTCTTCACCGTAAGCTTGTTAGCATTTGATAATCAATACACATTCGGGACCCATCACGCATAATCTAAAAGAGAACTAGGATGCCTTATGGAGATTTCGAAGGCCAACATACCCTGCATCAATAGTTTGGTTAGATGTTTACAGAGTTCAACGAGTTCCAAAGGGGCCAGTCGATAGGGAACTCTATGCGGTGACTTTGAACTTAGGACCAAATCGATAACATGGTCCACTTCATGCTTTGGATGCAACTGCTTTGGCTGCGCTGGAGCATCACATCGACAAATGCGTTCAAGGGTCTCAAGAACATTGAAATATACTAGAGTGGAGATCCAGATCTTTCAAGACGATGGTCACTAGGTGTGCTTCTATCTTCGCAACCCCTTCGCCACTTGCATGGGAGAGAGGATCTTATCTCTATTTGACCTCACAAGAACGTTGTAAGGTCCCTTGAAATAAAAAATGACCATGGAGTTGGTGACCAGGATGACACATGTTGCAATGTGTCATAGCAAAAGAGATACATGTCACCACATCATAATCATCTATAGGTGTCACTATCATGTCGAACCTTCTTGATCATTCGTCGATGCAGACCTTCATTCCAAGAGGTATTCTCATGGTTGAGATGGACTTTGTGTTAATTGTTTTGAACATGATCGAAGTCTTCTGTAGTGATAGCTTTAGTTTTTTTGTAGTCACTTTTGACACGAACAACTTTGATGCTCCCATATCAATAAGGGAATTGAAGACTTGCCCATCCAACTTGATGTCTGCATAGAGTCAAGCAGCCAATAAAAACCCTTTTGAGACATTGATGACACTGAGAGTGTGTATCGAGTTGCAACATGCCTCCTCCTTCTCCATCTCGATGGGGCAATATATCGCATTGATCGTCTCCATCGACAGGAATCACTTGTCCAATGAGGACCCTTGCAAATGTAGTAAGACTTTGGTGACTTTATATCCTTTTTGAGTTTGCCACTATCTGGTCTCCTTTTCTCGATGTCCCTTGTTTTTGTCCTAGTATTGATAGTTTGTCTTATCTCCTTGCTTTTGAACTTCTCACCCCCACCATGGTTCTTACCTGAGGTTTTTGACGAGTGTGGTGACTCACATAAAGTGTATATAGAGAATTCCATGTAAAATGAAACTAGCACGCTTAATGTAACAAGGGCACATATAAGGAGCGTGAGACTCCAAGACGTATGTCTATCTTTTACACTAGCATATGGCTCTTAAACACAAAAGAAGATGTTGAATGAAGTTTTAAAATTTATGATCTCTTTACACTATCGAAATGCAATTCACAAGTATACGGGACATCATTGTAATGCTTGAGGTTCGATCCACAGGGAACAACATTGCAAAATCTTCGAAAAATGCTTTAAAACTAACTCAATAATAGAATGAAGTGCTGAAAACATGAGTAAAGGAATGCCACAATGCTGAGAACTTACAGGAGGTGCTTTTGCTATAGAACTTACGCTCTTTTGTTCAGTTCGACATGAGTTAAGAAAAATGACCGAATGCCCCTTCACGTGTGTGTTTAGTCAACTTGATGGGGAAGACACTAGACTTACTCGTGAAACTCTCGTGCTCGCAGGAAATCTATGTGGCACACGTGAAGGGGTTTATAGTCCTAGTGAGATCATCACTCTTGTGCACGATGCTCTGGTACATAAATCGAGCTTTCCTTTCTGGATTGAGATAAAACTTTGTGACAACTAAATACCTAAGCATTCAAAAGAAATAAACTGAGGGCTAGACGATTTAAGGAGGAAACCGATCCGGAAATATAGCTTAGGATTGCTAAGAGTTCTTTCCCTCTCGGACAGAAGCTTTCATAATCAAAAGAGAATCGGAGATAGAAATGGTAAAGTGGATGGAAGATGAAAAGACTCCCTCACACACTTCAAGTTCGTTTAGGATAGTCTGAGTTCCAGCTCACTACGGTCATATATTGCCGGAGCCTCAGAATACGCGCGTCCCTCTCGGGCCTCGGGCTAGAGAATGCATGACGTTAAACCAAATAACATAAAACTACCATTGTCGACGCAACACAAAATCCAACTATAAAACACCAAATAATATCCATGATTTGATGCACATAAGATTATATAACTTAATCATATATGATATGATTGAAATGTATTATGATTAGTGTGTAGTATATGTGCATCAACTTCATAGAATCCAACACCTAAAATTGATGACAAATGACTACGGACAAGGAAAAATGACTTTTCGAAAATATTAGAATTTGAAAAACTAAAGTCTTGTTAATTGTTCCTATACATGAAAGTATGTTAAATAAGATTTTTAATAATTTTTAGGTATAGTCTTAGTTAGGTTAAATGATAATGGAAAATTCAAACAAAAAATTAGACTTTGATTATTTGGGAATTCATTTTTCTAAATATTTTTTTGAACCCAAATGGGGTATACTTTCTTATTTACATGTAATATCTTAAGTAAATGAATAAATAAAATAAATATTGGAAGAAGACAAACGACCTTACTAAGTCGGTTCATCCATGGATATACATCTATCCATTCATTCCTTCACCTGGCCATTTTGACTTGGAGGACCCCAAACCGAAAACCCTAGGAAGGAAGCAAGAGTGGAAAAGGAAGAGAAACCAACTCCAAATTCAAGAAATTTCTTGGGGTTCTCATCTAGGTAAGTTTTCTACTCCTTTCCTATGAATTATCACTATGAAATTCATATGAAAATCCTTTCTTCTGAGCCTCCAAGATTTCCTTGTGTTTCTATGTCCATGTTATTGTTGTGTGGATCAAATCCTAGTTCACCTAAATGAAATTTCCTCTTTGTTGGACACCAAACCCTATCTAAAAGTTTTCAACACGATCTCGACATTTTAAAGTTCTTAAAAAATTATGAAATTTCATAGGTTCAACCCTACTTGAGTCTAACTTCCATAGGCTCTTGAATCAGGTTAATTGGATTTGTATATGAAAAGTTATGATTCGATTATTCTGAGTCGCCCCTTTTGTTTTCTACGATGAGTAGCCTGAATTGTAATTATTAGAGTAATTTAAATACTTATCCTTAACAAATGAAATTTATAAGTCTTAAAGTTGTTAAAGTCCTCTTTGTAATCAAGTGGAATCACCTTTATAGACAACCTACGATGAAAGCTATGAGTTTTAAAGCAAACATCATTTAGTCTGTCAGAACAGAAAAGTGAAAGCGAACAGAGTTAAATCTCTAGATTTTTTTAGAACCATATATGAGCAATAAACTTATGAGATTTATATAAGTTAAACCTTGAAGAGCTTAGTTTTATGGAAAATTAGAATTACTTAATTATCATAAGTATTTCAGAGGTTATGAATTTTACACCCAACACCACTCAATCTATCAGGAAGCTAGGAATGTGAGGAATAAAGTTGTATTGATGAAATTTGTAGATACCTTATACAATAGACCTTAAATGATAAATTTCCATAAGATTAGGCTTCATAAAGTCTATTACATGCAAAATTATAATTGTATTAATATCACATGTTTACTAATTATTATGCATGAAATTTTCAGCACCACACGAGTTCCTAGTGTACTAAAGCACACTAGAAGTAAATCATCATTATTATACCTCATGTTGTGTTTTTGAAATGTCATTTGACATGACTATATGTTCTATATGATCGAAAAGTGAGTGGATTAATTTTAAATTATATGATATATATTCTAAGTGATATGATATGGTTAATGCATGCATTATGCATCTTATCTGTCATGCATTGCATTTCCTATGTCGGGATGATATGTCTTATGTAGGAAATGTACCCTATTTTCATGGGATGATATGGTATTATACGAAATAATATATGTTCTCCGGCTGGGATGATATAATATGAGGCCTTTGGTCAAGGATGATATATCTTCTGAAGGAAATGTACCCTATGATTTGAGATGATATGAAACCCTACAAGGTAATATGTTCCTCTGACCAGTTGGTAACATGATATGTGCATTATGCATACGTGCATACATGATATGATATATGAAATGTTATATGAAGTGAAACAAATATGTGATATGTTATATGATATGTTAAAGATATTATTTCATTGAGATTAGTTAATGTAGTATTCTTCGTAATATGATAATTGTTCATAAGTAATAAGATGTTAGCTTCTTTGCTATAAGTTTCTCACATATTGATTAATTTATTATCTGAATTAAATAGGTGGTAACACATAGATTATAAGTTTTCAACTTACTGGGTTGTTATTTGTTCATAATATTGTTTTAACACTTTTCATATCAGTAGACCAATCATGTGGCCGTGCTTGAAAATTTCTTATCAGATTAGAAGTACTTTTGAAGGCTTAATCTCTTGATGTCTATTTTGTGATTATGTGTGGCTCCTCTTAATATGTTATATGGTGCGTATAAGTTTGAATTAGCTTGTGTACTTGCCATGAGATTAAATATAAGTGTGTTGTGAACAATAGTGTGATAACTTTATTCTACATGTTTCAATAGAAATATGACGCTTCTGCCATAAGAATTTGATCAATCATATTATGTCGCAGACGTTCCACAGAAAGTCATTGATCGCTTTTGCTGACTCTCGTCATTGCATTACCTCAGCTTTGGTACATCGACTTTTTGTTCATGTGAAGCGAATGTTTCTTAACGTCGCCCATCCCCATAGAGTCACTTGAGCTCTTCTAAAAAGATCTTGAGATCTTGGTCCATAACATGCCTCATGTTTGTTAGCCAGTTGTCCATGAACTCCCTCAAGTCCATGATCATCGTCTCCATGAACTCAAGTCACGCATAGTTCAGCACGATATCATCCCGCACGATTGTGATGTCCACTGATTCTCCAACTCGCTCATGCATCACGAGTTGGTCTTGCGCATTTGGCAGCCCTTGCTCTGAGCGGCCCTTCTCTTGTGCGGCATGATCTTGAGTCATCTTCGCGTTTGATGCCATTTCCTCTCGATCGGTCTTAGAAAGACTGTTCTGAGACCAACTTGTCACGGGGGTATTTTAACTTTGCATGATCAAGTTGTTACCATATATAAAAAGGGTAAAATGGAGGAGCTTCACACCCTGACATCATCTCGCGATTTTGAATGACTCACGAGAATATTTCTCCACTCTCTCTCCCCTACTCTCTCTCTCTCCCCCCCTCTCTCTCCATCTAAGCGGATGACGATCTAGGTGGCCAACGAGGTGATCCAAGCGAGGGCTCCAACATCCATTGACTGACGATCTGCCTCCCTCCGGCCTCTCTTTCGATCTCCACCTCTCCCTCCCTCTCTCTATCTCCCCCTCTCCCTCCTCCCTCCCTCTCTTTCTCTCCCTCCCTCCATTTAGGCGGATGACGATCCAAGTGCCGACGAGGTGATCCAGGTGGTCGGCTATCCAGGCGAGTGCTCTAACAGTCGACAACCGACCATCTGCCTCCATCCGGCCTCTCTCTCTCGATCTCCATCTCTCCCTCTCTCTCTCGATCTCTCTCTATCTCCCCCTCTCCCTCCTCCTTCTCTCCCTCCAGTTCAGATCTGTCTCTCCGCCCATCGTTGAAATCCTGATGATGGACCCAAGAGAGTGGGCGACGACGTGGAAGCTCCTTACGTTGTGTCGCTTCAGCAGCAACTTCTCGATCGTGTCGACGCGCTCCTGCAGCGTGAGGGAGTCTACCGGATTTGAGTCGCGATCGAACCCTAGAAGGCTCGCCATGTACAATCGGCGGCCCGACCTTGTCTCTTCATAGAACTCTCTCGATCATGTCGTCGCCCCTCTCTTTCTCGGACTTCCGTCGATGATCGAGGGCAAAGCCATGACGGCAATGAATCAGGTCGCCGACAACGGATCAAGGTGATCATGTGAGGGCATGTCTCGATTGAGAGAGAGGGGACAGGAGCAAGGTCGCCGCCGATCGTGTGGGGGCAGCAGATCAGGGTTCATCTCGCGAGATAGATCTAAATCATCGATTTTGGCATTGTATTAGACCCCTTGAGATCTGATTTGAACGACCGAAGAGATGCTTCACAAAGTGTGAAGCAAAACCATTTTACCCATATAAAAAAGGAAATCAAACGAAACGATATTTTTTTGTTGCCTGCACTTTTTTTTTATTCAGGGAAAAAAATAAGGTGAATATTAAAAATATTGTGATTAAATAATGTTTTTTGCTTGACTTTTTTTTTAAGTGCAGTGGAACATTGACTTTCCGATTGGTTCAAGATCTTGGAAAGCACGCCAAAATCACATTCTAATAATGCGCACGTCATATCTGCCGTTCACGTCCTTACGCTCACAAAATCGACCCGTTGAGATTTCATACTCCAGCGAAGGGTGGATATGCTCCCGCGTAGAAATATCTATGCGGACGTTAACACGGTGACCGAAGGACGGGCCGGGAGCTACAAATAAATCATCTCATAAATTTCCCAATTAAAAAAAAAGAACCGGCGTCGCTTCGGGTGGTTGTTGTACTCCTCCGCCTCTCGCCGGAGAAGCGAAAACCCTAACGAGCGTCCGACGCCGCATCCTTTGTCGTCGACGTAGACGACCTTCTCTTCAGCGAATCTTTGTCGGTCATCGTAGACGTCCGTCGGATCCTTCTCTCTTCCGTGGCCCCTTGCTGAGGATGACGGAGGACACGGGTACCAAGCCTTCGTCCGAACCGTCGGCGACCTCCGGCGCCGCGAGGCAGAGGTAAGCCCCATTGTGAAGGTTCTCATCGTAATGCACCGGAGGGTTTTGCTCCAAGTTGATGTGTGATTGGATGGTGGAGGTTGTGTTATTTGGATCTTAGTTTGATCCATGATGTTGATGTTGTTGGTGATGAATATATGTAGTTGGAATAGTGAATTGTGATAACTAGTTTTCCTTTGGATCCAATTGTGATCTAGGTATTACCCAGGAGATGGGGTGGTGTTCTGCTGTGGAACCTGTGTTTGTAGCTCAATGTCATGTGAAGGAAGCCCTTTGTCATTTGATTAATAAATGAATATTGCGATGATTCAGTGGTCTGAGTTGTTTAGGTATGCGTATTTCATGGTCCGCAACAATGATGTGGCGGTTCAACGTTTTGACGGTTCAAAGTTAGATGTTAAGTAGATGGGGATAATGGAAACATGTGACATTTAAGTAGTAATATCATTATGTGAGGTATTCCCTAGTATGGTTGTTATTTGATATCAGCTGTCTCCGTGGTAGTAGTAGCTGCACATTTGAGTATTATTTATCTTGCATGTTCTAGATCACAATTCAATCCCTCAAAATGCGCACACACACAATGGAGAAATTTATTAGGCGGTCAATCAAAATGGAGAAAGTATATGGACCGGCAATAAGTTCATTATTGTAGAGATTATGTTTCAGAGATGTACAGAATGGTTGCTGATTTATTTGATCAAATTAAATGATTTGAACTTTTTTTTTTCTTTTGAGAGAAATATTTAGACCTTTTCTGTTCACATATTTGTTAACTGGAAAATTGCTAGCTTGTTGCTTAAAGATATTTGTGACATTTGACAGGAAAAAAAGAAAGTGGGACCAACCTGCAGAATCTTTGATGTCTGCGGGAATTGTTCTTCCAGGGGTTACATTGGCGATGAGTAGTACTGGGATCTCGCTGCCTGGAGCGGTTCCACTTCCTGGTTCTTTTTTGTCTAATGCAGTTCCAGCAACTTTTGTTCATTCTTCACAGCTACCTCACTCAGGTTTAGCATATCATAATTCAATTGCAATCACTCAGAAACTGAACCAGGTGAGTGCATTTTGTTATCACTTCTTTCCCATGCTCTTTCACATCATTATGAAGACAAAATTTCTTCATCTTTGTTATGTTTAATCTAGCCTTTAGGATTTTGTATGTTTGATTTTTCGTGTAGTTTCTATGTAGAGTTATCATTATTTTCACTCCTTTTTCAGCCAAAAATTCAGGATGAGCTAATAGCACGAGAGATAGTAATAAATGATGCAGAACCAACTATCAGATATAAGCTTACAAGACGCCAAACACAAGAAGAGGTGAATGATTGAAATATTTTGTTTATGTCACTTTTTTTGGTAATCCCATCAGGTTGTAGATTCTTGTTGCTTGTATTAGTGCTGGAGGTTGATGTTTGAACTTTTACATCTGCAGATTCAGAAGTGTACAGGTGCTGTTGTCATAACTAGGTATGTTATGGAGCATGAAAATATCAATTTATTAGCCATGGGATGCTCATTTATGCAATTTGTGTTTCCTTCTTGTGACACATTTACTGCAGAGGCAAGTACAAGCCTCCTGATGGATTATCAGACAATGAGAAGCCATTGTACCTCCATATATCTGCTGGTGCTCAAGTATGCAAGTTTACCCATTACATAGTGCAATGTGTATCCTTGCTCAGATTCATATTATTATATTCATGTTTGCACTTAGTGTTGCTGTAAGAATATTTATTGTGACTGATTAAACTGCTGTGTTGAAAACTTGCAATCTAACTAATGGTCCTGTGTGAAAAGACTCATGGTCTTGAATCTTCGGACATGTCTATTACATTTTGATCCTTCCCTCCACCTCATTGATGCAATTACTATCATGAAAGCCTAGCACTCTGCGTGATTGATTATTGGTACAGGATTCTTTTTTGCAATATGTGATTTCTGTATTCTCTAGTGAACAAATACATTTTTCTTGTATTGTCATTTTATTGGTCCATTTTCTGGATTATCTAGCGAAAGGGTGTCAGCTTGCCTCCTGATGAATAGTATGAAAGTGTAGTTATTTATTCATATTTATCCATGTATGTACGTTACATAAGCCGTGTCATCTGGTACAGGGATCCCATTCATTGTGAGAGTTTATAGTTTGTCACATAGTTCAATTCAGGTCCATCACTTTCATTGTATTGCTTCCTTTTGTTTCTTAGTTTGGATGCGAAACTGGGTACCTTTACCACGAGGGTTGTTAACTGCAGTAGCTTGGATTGCTCATTATAGTCATAATCATTCAAAGACAATTTCATTTTCATAATGTGATCATAGTTGCATCTTTATCTAGCGAAGAAGGTAATCCACAGCTTCATGTGTCTCTATGAAAGATGTTTCTTCACCAAAAAAAAAATGCCTTTAATTTTTTTTGAGTTAGACTTTCCGTTATTAACCTGACATTTTATTGTCAATTTCGTACTGCCACTTGAGATACATGACTCTTGTAGCATGTTAAAATTTTACTTGTAAGTGGTATCTAAATATACATCTGGGTACACTTTTAGTTGAAAGATACTGCTGAACGCATAATAGCAGTTGATCGTGCAGCAGCCATGGTTGAAGAAATTTTGAAGCAAAGTCCAAATCTGCAGCCATCTTCTTCCATTCTCCACTCAGGCTTGGCTAATGGGCAGGTGAGTCATAGTAAACTATCACATACCTGTTAGTTGTCTAGTAGTCTAAAATTTTTTTTGAAGTAAAAAAGAAAAATAACCTAGTCATCCAGGTATGTATGTATGTATGTATGTATATATATATAGTCTCAAGAATTTCTTGTCACAGGCTGCTCAACCACCGGGTGTGTGTGTGTATTTGGGTTTTGATGCTGATCCATCACTGAACATTGCTGCTCGTATCCGTGGCCCTAATGTATGTTTCATCCGCATTTGAACGTAGTTTCTCAGTTTTTTTTTAGAGCACATCGTTTCTCAGTTATGTTAGATATTTTAATACTTGATGATGTCCATTGAGTATAACCGTTGTATCACATTCAAACATGTGTACTGACCTTGTCTATTCTGTCAAAAAAATTTCTCATCTGTTTCCTTGTCTGCTTTTCTGTTTTTTTAATGTGCCCATCTCTATTTATATCCTCTGTTTTCAAACTTAAATATTTGAGCATTTAATTTTTTATTTTTGTAAAGATTTCTAATATTTTAAGCTCTCTGACATCTCCATACAAATGGGAGAGAATGCTTTTTTCTGTTGGTGGTCGGATTTGTATGTGCAGGACCAGTATATAAATCACATTATGACTGAAACAGGAGTAAATGTTGTACTGAGAGGACAAGTTTCTGGGGACCTTGATGGTTCTCATGCTGAAGGTTCATTATTTCTTTAACTTGTATTACTAAAGCAGAATTGATTGCAGCAGGTAGTAATTCGCTTTTTGAGTTTGCAGGACGGCAACCACTGCACTTATATCTGTCGAGTGTTAATCCAAAAAACCTTGAACACGCAAAGCTCCTAGCAGAAAACCTACTGGACACAATTGCGGTTGAATGTCTTGCATCTAGGTTAGTTAATTTAGACAATTTTGCATCTATCCCCTTCATTATCTCTCGGTGTATACCAAGGAAGAATATCGGTGGTAAATGTACCTACAAAATTCAAGCAGTCTCCTTTTATACTGCTGGATTAGATGTTTCTTTTCTTGCGTGATGATCAATGATAAGATAATTTATGAGTCTAATTTATTATGTTTGTTTTACTTCTAAACAAAGATGGTGCTTATGATACAGAGTTTCTACCTCTAAAGCCTACAGTGCTGTACCTCCTCCACAACAGTTATTGACTGGAGTAGAAAGCATAAGGCCAGTATCGGTTGCAAGCACTAATGGACTCAATGCCTTGCCAGCCACTTCTACTGGGTCTTTGATTACAACACAATCTTTCGCATCTAGTGGTGTTCCCCCACACATAGGCTCCATTGCCTGCCCCCCAGGAACAGCCGTACAAAGTGGTGGCCTACTAAACTATGGAAACCCTCAAAACTCCATTAGTTATGTCCCATCAGTTACTGGAGGAACATGCTATGATGGCTATGGAGGAATATATCCCCAGGCTACACCACTACAACAGGTCGCTTTAGCACTTAGGCAAGCCCCATCTTCAACAGCATCTGTTGTTTCCTCTACAACTGCTTTAGTGAATACAGTTGCAAGGCCAAAACCAAGTATGGAGACAGATAAACGCCCTCCACACAAGCGGAAATTTCAAGAGTTACCGGTTAATGTGAAAGTTCCAGCTACACTCGATGAGGTAAGGGCTCTCTTGTAGATGATGATGAACTATACCACAAAGTCCCCAAATAAATGAAATTGGAAAACTTTATGACATTAAATAATTATCCTGACGTGAATAGTTTACTATCTCTCCTAAAAAAATGAATAGTTTATTATGAGGACAACTATTATGAAGAAAGAATAACATCACACTAGAGGGTAGTCAATAAGAAGTTGCTAACGAAAAGAATTATTCTAACTGAAAAGTTTTATTAACATATCTCAGAATGAACTCAATAAAGTCTTTGGACAATTTTTATTTTCCCTTGTGGAAGCTAAGCTGAAGTTTCAATAGTGTAATGTTTGTTCTCGTAACTAGATTTTTCATTGATCTCTCAAAATACTACAGCTGTGATAGTTATGTAGTTTGTTTTTTCTTTTCCATTATAGAATTTCGTTCAGCCTGCTATTCCACTATTTAGCTTTTAAAGAAAGAATACAAACAAAGATGGCAAATAAGTTCGTGAAAAAGAGTGTGAATTGTTCAACTTCTAATGATCTTCAATGATCTTCAATGAATTGTTCAACTATTACAAACAAAAATGGGCAAATCATGTGTTAGTCAGTCACCGGCCAGCAAGGTAGAAGAAGCATAAGTTGAGGTTTCCAAATGGTTGTATCCCAATTACCCCATACATGGTTGGTTCAGCTGATTAGTGGTTAAACTCTGGATGGAGGGAATCCTGGAAGCGCCGTTGTTCAAAGATGAGTTATCCTGTAGCGTTTTTCAAAGATGAGTTACACTTGTAAAAGTTTCCCATTCCATAGTTATATACATGTGGATGACAACCACACTCCTGGTGGTCATCCTTTTTCTTCTCAAAAAAAGTTATCCTGTGGCGTTAGTGCCTTGGGGTTGTGTAAACCAGTCAACCGGTTAATTTGGCCCAATCCTTTCTCTTACCGTAAAATAAGCTATTTGACTGATGTGTGAAAGCTCAAACCAAAACTTCAGTAATATAATTTTTCATTTAGTAAACATTGGTATTTTACAAGTATTTGTGGACATTTTGATATAAATTGAGAAATAAGGAAGGGAAAGAGTATGTTGCGGTCCCCATGGTTGGACATTATGATATCTCACTTACATGTGATTGGTATCACTGGTAACTGATTTGAACTCTAGAAAGAGGGAATCCCAGAAGTGCATTATTGGAGGAGGGGTTAACCTTTAGCACTTTGGCTGATGTGCAAAATCTCACACTAAAACTTTAATAAATAATGTCATTTATTAACAACTAATATTTATTATAAGTATTTATGGAAGTAGTTTTTATATTTATTGAGATATAAGGAAGGACTTGGTCATTTAAACCCTTCCGAAAAAGGAAAAAAAAAGGGTCATGTGTAGTTTGTTCTATTACAGGCTTACAGCCACTTGATCTTTTTACTGCACTTTGATGGCATACCCCCATCTGTTCTGTCAGGAACCTTTTAATTGTATAAGATTTAGGACCGCAAAGTTGTGGCTGCTTTAAGACTATATTTAAACTTTTTGAGGTTTCTTTTGTTTTTCCATTTCTAGTGATTCATCTGATTTTTCACCTATTGTTCCAGGTATTTTCTCTGACCTTCTCTGAAGCTGACAGGCTTGTAATGGTCCTGTTTTCCTGCTGGACTTGCATTTTTCACAGGGTTTTGAGGCCGGGGTGTGAGAGACTTCCAACACGACTTGTTGGATCCTCCACTGAAAAGAAACCTGAGATTTTGCTTCTTTCTAATATCCAATTGTTTAATTGTCATTTCTAACTAGTTGCATCCTCAATTGGATTCTGCATAATTTCTAAAAAGTTACACATGAAGTATATCACCTTGAAAGTTGCCACTGACATTTTTATCACTTTGAAGGCCGTATATCGAAGGACTTTGCTCTAATATTTGATGTTAAGATCTTTAGTCTTGTTGCAACTTCTGGCAGTCAACCTTTCTGTTACTTTCAATTTAGAATTCTTGTGTAGTTTAGTCCTACTCTTTAATGCCATCAGGTCTGTTTGGAGTTGTTCTATTGGACTCCATTTTTGGTAGTTTGAGTGTGACTTCCATTACATTGTCGTTTATTCTTTTTTGCAATTTCCCTCTATTTACTATATATGATGTTAAGAAAATGGACTTTCCACTTTGCTTTCAGAACTTACGACAGGGATCAGAATTTCTTAAGCCAGGTACAGTGGATGAAGGCAAAGGGACTTCATGTATACCTGCGCCAAAAATGCTGGTAGAAAAAGGATCCAGCTTGATGCCGCCTCCGCCTCCAAGAAATATGCCACCGCCCCCACCAAAGTTCACATCAGATGAAGTTATTCCAAGAGTTGATTGTGGGGCTGGGATGACAGTCTTAAAATCAAGGACTTCACCACCACCATCTAAGGACATGCCACCACCTCCACCACCGCCAAAGTTTTCCTCATCTAAATTGCCTCCAAAAAGTGGAAGCAAGAATTTGGAAACAAAATCAAATTCACAGCCTCTGTCAGGTACGTTTGCTATGAGGAAGCTCTGTCAGTTTCTTGCATGTCCTATGATTTTGCATTATGATGCGTTGTTTTTTCTTTAAATAGTCTTGAAACTTGTGGAGTATGGCGAAGAGGAAGAGGACGATGATGATCTTACTTCTGAAATGCCCAGGGGAAGTCAGAATTCGGATTCAAAACCTTTTTGGGCCGTCTGATTTCTTCATTGATGATACAGGAGCGCACAGGCACTTCAATAGTTAATGTCATTTGTAGTAGTCCAACTCTGATCACTGTCTTGGGTGGAGCTGCAGGCTAAAGATCCTGTCCGATGGTGATCTTAAGCAGATCTGCACCTCGTTTTGATGAGGGTCCTTGCTTACTTAATTACAATCTTTTCCAAGTTAATCTTCTTGTCTTACCTCATTAAGTGATTAGTTGTACAAGTTATTACACTGTTCAGATAAACATTCACCTAGAAGGCTCCGAAATTTGTGCCCATTTCTTACATGACCATTATTTCCCTCATTAGGCTACATTTTATCCATCACATTGTGAAGTCTGCAGCTGCTTACTCTATGCCAGTCATAATTGATTTATCTTTCATTATCCACAAAGAGAAAAATAGAAATTCCAAAAAGACCCGTCTCCTCTCTATCCATTCACCACCGCCACAATCCCATAACTACCGTTTTGCAGCCCCAATCTGCACGTAGATCCTTGCGGACATGGATGGAGCTTGCAGGCAGGGATCTTTGGTGCATGTTCAAGCGATCACTTAGCTTTGTCATGTCCATCCTGCATGAGTTTGTGCATATCATCGTTCATTCCGTCACTGTAACGTTGCTAATTGGATGCTACGGTTGAGATATAGAGATTAGAGAAACAATATGAAATTGGAAAGGACAATCAAATTCCTCTTTTGAAATTTGCGGGGGGAAATCTACTATTTGTATAAGAAGGCAATGCAATCATATTTGACAGGCAAAAATAAAGATTTTTTACACAATATTTCAAAAGTTTCAAAAGTTTAAGTCAAGAATCAAAATCTCGTATAAAATTTTGAGACAATTATGATATGTCAAATTTAAATTAGATGATATTTAATAAGATGAGCATTTTTTTTTAAAAAAGAAATGTCGTATAAAATTTTGAGATAACTATGTTATGTCAAATTTAAATTAGATGATATCTAATAAGACGAGCAATATTTTTTTTTTAAAAAATATGTTTTATTTTGTCATTTAAGAAGGCCATATTCAAAATAAATGAAAAGAATCAATATTTCAAGATCTGGAATACTTTATTTTTTACTTTGTCATTTAAGAAGGCCATATTCAAAATAAATGAAAAGAATCAATATTTCAAGATTTGGAATACTTTTTCTATCATTATGGTCGTTTTTTTTTTATTTTCTTAGTCACAAGATAACACAAAGTTTTAAAGGAGAGTAATCATGCCAACATATTTTTTTAGTTGAAGATGTGTATAACAAGTGTTCTCATTAACAATATGCTTCTTTCAAATATGTGTATAAGTATAAAGTTGACAATTACATTTTTTATGCATTAATTTACAAATATTACACTAATATGATCAATCATGTTATACCAAAATAATTTATCAAGAATCACAAGATTTATGTATTCCCAACTAGTTTATATTGCAACAAGCCATAACAATATAAATCCATGCACTTGAAAGTTGAAAAGATAACAAACGAGTTCATGTTAAAAATTATCAAAATACCTTTTCTAAACATTGACTCCAAAGTGTGCTTAAAAAAGTAGATATAATCATAAGCATTTTCAAATGTTTTTCATTCCTATATTCATGTGACCATAAACATGATGTTGATATTTCAAAACAAATTATTGAAATATTCATCGAAAAAATAAATGACCAAAATATAGTCAAGCATAAAGCACGATGATAAGCATATTTACACTATCAAGATACTAACAAAAAAAAGCTGAGCAAGTATGCATCTATCCTTGTTTAGCATAACCACATGTCATTCCAAGTATACATTTTGTGGCCTAAACAATATACATAATTCAAATTTGTAACATTTTGAATCAAATTTGAAAGCTAACTTCAATATGTATGATGCAACTTATAACAAATGTAATCAAGCACATTTATTCTCATGTGTCCTACTTTCTTTACCCTTTTTATATGAATTGAGAAGTTTCCATAAATGCAACCAATGAAAATAAGGATGTTCGAGTAAAGTTCGATGATTAAGATAGTGTTGTGGATTTTCGAAATAAAGAAATTGAATATAATCAACAATCCTTATGTCCACTTACAACAACAAGAACAAAACAACTTCATATTACAATAAAAAAATATTTACAAAGTGGACATGCAACTATAAATCAGATCCAACTTCTCAATGTGTTACAAATTGGACTGCACGAAGAGTCGGCATAATTTGGGGCAAATAAATCATGATTTAACCATATTTATTTGGAATTTTTGGAATTAATTAGATGTGGAATATGTTGTTGAGGATTGTAATAGACATTGAGTTTGTTATTCTAATAAATTAGTTATGTTACCTGTAGTCTAAGTTAGGGTATTTTCTTCCACCCTAAATTATGTTTCTAGGTACTGGTACTCATTGTTATTTAAGACATCTTTAAATCTATTGAAATTTGGCTTAATTCGTTGTGAGGGGACTCCTGCAACCCGGTCTTTGAGAACTTCCATTGTTAATTACAATATTGGTAATTTTATGATTAAATGTATTTATAATATTGATTACTTAATTCATTGTTAATCTTGAGATTGATATTCCGTTACCTGAAATTTGTTTGATCTCATTTTTCTTGATTATCGTATCAGTTGGTATTAGAGTCATATTTTCGATTCGATTTTGTAGTTATCTTTCACTATTTCGTGTCTCTCCTATTTGAGTTTCTGGGAAAAAACCACAAAAATATCTGCTTATTTGTTCTTCAAATCCTAACTGCCTTCTTTTTTGCTCTTATTTTTTCTTCAAATTCTGCTACAATTCCAAAAACATTGAAAAAAATTCGAAAAAAGAAAAAAAAAGGAACTAAAAAGGAAAGTGTAAGAAAGGAGGAAAGAGAAGAATAAGGATAAAAGAAAATCTGAAAAAAAAAACTAAAAGAAAGGTGTAACGCTCCGAGACCCACCTGACTTTTACTGCTCAGAGTCATCCCAGAGATGCTACACAATCTTCTATAAAATATTTTTGTGGAATGTAAACAATAAATTCAAAAGACTTTTTCAATAATAATAGCTAATTAATCCATAATATTCAAAATGATTAAAGTATTGATAAGGTCACAATTATAATAAATGCGAAAATAATAAAGACTAGTTGATTCGATGTATAACATGTGCAACATTTGTCTGTCACTAAGCATAGCCATCTATAAAGTCATCCTCTATCAAAGCTCTCTCACTTGCACGGATCCAGGTACAAGAAAATATCCATGAGTATAAAAATACTCAGTACATAAGGTCTACTAAATAATCAATATGCTCAATCGAACATAAGATATGATCAATGACGAGTAAATTGAGCAATCAATATAATAATCAATTAACAATATAACGTTTTGTCAATATGAGCAATTATATATTAGGCTATGGTCAAAAGATCAATCAATAGCGATAACAATTAACAATTGCCTGATCGATATGGCATTGTTCAATTAACAGTATAACATTGGATCGATAATTCAATATGACAATAGGACAATAAAATCTCAGATGACCGATCAATATTGATTTAATAATTAATAATATCAATGATGCCTGATCACCATAGAACTATTCAATTTAACAATTTCTAATTCAATATCACTAGTCATTGGCCAATAACAATTCCATTCGATTCAATGGGCGGAGGCAACGCCAGTATCCAAATGGCCATGATCAATTCAATTCGATTTCAATCCAACCCAATTCGATTCGATTTTAATTCAATTCAATTCAATTTACAATGTTCGGTGTTATCCAATTCAAAGAGGAGCGCTCAGTCAATTAAGAAAACTCCATGTCTCTTTCATGTAAGCCAATGGGGAATCAATCCATGGCAAGCCGTCAAATAATATAGCGCTAACAATGATTCGTGAATGGCGGGGGACCATGACCAAACACAGGACAACCATAACTTTTCTAAAGGATGATGACGTCTCAAACCTTTAGGTCAACTATCTGCCCTCATTCAATTCAATTCAATTCAATAACAATATGACCTGGGAGCTTGGAGACAATCAGAGAACATGAAGATCTAGCAGCTTTCAACTTTTATCTTATTTACCTAAGGCGTCTATCTTTTAATAATTTAATTTAGGTGAAACAAGACCTAATCAGAAAGACTACTGGATTAGTATCAAAATCAATGATAAGATTGATAAGATTGGATATGATAACAAAATATGATCAGATACGATGACAATATGATTTGATAAAATAATACTATTATCAAGTATGATGGAAATTTAATCAAGACCAATCAATAATAATACAATCAATAAATCACAACAAGATAATCATTATAAAACTCATCATTTGAATAAAATGAATAACTAACTCTCGGTTCCATCTCTATATTCATTTCTTCATTTATTTATTTTTCTTTTCTTATCCTTTTTTCAGTTACAAGAAATTCAATAAAATGAATTGTTTATTGAATTTCTTTGGGCACCTTTTGTTTTGGTATTTCTTCTCATACTACGTCATTAACGTCTTTGCAAGCGTTAACATTTTTTTTACTTCTTTGCTCACCATCTCTCTACTTATATCACGATCGCCAACTATCCCATCATCCTTATTTTTATTTTTTTTCTCCTCTCTCAATCTCTTTCTCTCTCCTATTTTTGCACCCGAATTACGTTCATATTTTTTTATCTTTCTCTTACCTGGATTTTGCGCCAGAAGCCCTTTTGCTTTTTTTTTTACTTCGACGTCAAACGCTGCATTCGATTCTTTTTTTATTTTTCCTTCAATTCAGGTAGCGCCCCCTTTTTTTTTCCTCACCGCATCTCTTTTTTTATGTTACGGCCAATAATTTTTCCATCTAATTCGCTTTTTAGTTTATCTCGATTTTTCTCTCTTTATATTTGTGCCCATAAAAATTCTTCTTTTACCATCTCTGTATTCTTCTATTTTTCTTTTGGGTGCCAAATATCTAATCACCTCACGTATTATTATTATTTTCTCTCCAATTCTTCTTATTTTTCTTAGACGCAACTGTTGGCTGAACGTATATATATATACGTACCTTGTTTCACGCATAACCGTTCCACGTTGAATCACGGCTTACCGTCATCTAGACGTTACACTTGTACCGTCGAACACTGAGAACCAAAAAGAAAGAAATTCTTTTGGCAGCCTGCCATAAGGATTTATTTATAGGGATCTTATATCCTTGATTTTTAATCCATCCATAAACTTTCAATCCCAATCAAATTTAATCTTTTAATTAATCTCCTTTAACAAATTCTAATTTATTCCAATAAATAAATTCTGAAATTAATTAAATAATCCCATAATACATCTTATCCTTAATTAAACTCCTTCTCTATTTTCCTTTATTTTCAGAATTATTAATTATAATAATATTAGTGGCCATATTTTCAAAATAAAATAATAAAATATTATTTTCTCAACTCACAAAAATTGGGGTCATTACATCATAACCTAAAAAAAATCGTCCTCGAATTTGCGTAAACGAAACTACATCATCTATCTAACAAATCTGAGAATTTTTTTTCATCTCAACTTTTCGTTTCTAAATGCCATCTTCATGATATGTCCTACATATGTCATGTCTCCATTTTGAGCCAGCTCCTCCAATCTCGTTATGTTCGTATACGATTCGTCTCGATCGTATATGTTGCTTTCAACCTTTCTATGAAGAGGCAGACTTCGTCGCTTCATTACTTTTGTAACAAGAACTATCGTCCATCAACTTCGCTCCAACTGATAGGTGAGCGACATGATCTATTATATATACAGGCACGAAGGTGTCATGCCTAATATCGGAGTGGTGACTATTGCCACAATCTAACTCTGCCGATGGGAGCTGATTGTTCCAACTATCACTCCAATACAATGCATAAGCCCGGAACATATTTTCTAAGGTTAGAATTGTCCATTCAGACTACTCATCCATCTGTAGATGGAAGGACACGTAGAAGTTCAACCACATCCTAAATGCTCTATAGATGCTCCATCAGAATTGGGCTATGCACTGGAACTCCATGTAGTAAGATAACCTCCTTAAAAATGAATGTCCATAAGGCTTTCGATGGACTAACCTTTGTCTAATGAGTATGGCGTCGGCTATCTTAACATATCAATCCTCTATTATCCATATCGCATCGTTATCATGCTGAGTTTTTGGAAGCCTTAAATTCATCATTGCCTTTTCCCAATGCTATTGAGGATTTCCAAGCTCTTGTAGTGCACTATGTGAACTCTGATGTTCCACTTTCATTTTCCGACCTTCCATAATAATTTCACTTGCATGCAAGATGTGTTGTTATCCTTGCACCATCATTGCTAGTCACTAGACTGACTTGGATGATATAATTGCTTTGTAATTGATGATAAACTCGTAATCTTTCAGTAATTTGATATATTTTTTCGACACATGTTTAGGCCTTATTTGAGAAAGTGTACCTCAACTTTGGTAGTATGTAAAGAATTCAAGCTCTTCACCTTACACATTGTGTCACCAACTCTTGGAGTAAAGACCACGGTTGCTAATTCGAGATCGAGTGTTGGATAATTCTTCTTATGCTTCTTTAATTGTCTTGAGGCATAAGAAACTATCTTACTATGTAGCATCAAGACGCACGCTATGTAAGTGTTGTATGCATCATGGTGGGTGGCATAACCTCCTTGGCTTGAAGGTATTTTCGGAAAAGACATCGTTGTCAATCTCTTCACCAATTTTTAAAACATATTTTAGTCTTTCCTGAGCCATTTAGTTTTTTTTGTGTCCTTCTTAGTGAGGTTCGTTCGTGGTGACACTATTGCGTAGCAATCTGATGCGACACTCATTATACCACAAATTTCTTTCAGGTCACGGGTGCCATACTGCATTTAATACCACAAATTTCCTTAGTGAATCCCATAAAATGTAATAACAAAAATCATTATTTAACAACTCATTACGACATTATATCTACCCATCATAGCTTCTGGCATAATGGTTCAGTTAAACATTTAACATATAATTTCATTCATATCAATATTCCATTAAGTTTATTTACTGACAACAATATTATAACATATCATAAAATAATTTAGCATAATATTGTCCCCTATGTCCTAGTTCAGATATATGGACATAGCATAAATTTACAATGCAATTTCATATGCAATAATACATATATAAGCATAACATGCAACTACCCATTTCTACCCACACTCCGTAATTTGGATCTAATCCATAAGCTCTGATACCATAACTTGTGATGACCTACTACTCATTTTGGGCGTCACAAGGGGTGAAACCGTAAAATCATTCGCTTAAATTCGAATTCAAATAATCAACGAAAAATTCAACGTTCAAAAAATTAACTAACACTGAAATTTTCAAAACTTTTGGCATGACGTATGCACAAATTCGTCTATATGTCATGTACAACAATTCTTATATATCTCATCATAAACAATTAACTTCAACACTTTAATCATCACATACAGTTATAAGGACATTATTGACGATTCAACCAATAGCTAAAATGGTGGTACACATGCCCAAAATAGTGAGTCACAAACTCACTCTCGAATCAAAATCACGAGCTAGATGCTCGTAAACCATATAATGTGGGCATCCTTCGCTCCACCCAATAATCCAACATTTCCAAAATCTTTCAAAACATTCATTAAGTAATAAATCCGTATAAGGAAAACTCAATCAACACAAAGTTAGCTATTCAATGATCACACCTCTCACACATGCTCATTTCCTAGCCCATTTACATTCCTTATTTTATGTTATGCCAGCTTTCATTCATTATCTGAAAAATAATTAAATAAGAGAGATGAGCATAAAGAGGCTCAGCGAGTAAAAACGACTATCTCAAATATTAAAACAATGAAGAAAAAAAAATCAACCTCTTTATTTCTAGAATTTATTCCAAACCCTTTTCATTTCTCCAAAGAAATTCATTAAAATAAAAATCATACCAAAATGAATGCTATGAGTGCACATGCATGGTAATAAGATAACATCATAAAATTTGGGAAAACATCATCAAACACAGATATCCATACAACTCATTAATCAAGTGCTTCTTCACCCACCCCTCGTGTCACTATATCGTCACAGGATGGTTGGTCTAGTTTCATCCCTCGTGTTACTATATCGCTATAGGACGTTGAACCATTCCTCGTGTCACTATATCGACACAGAGCTTGTTTCTTTTCTTTCTCCACTCCATCCCTCGTGTCACTATATCGTCACAGGATGGTTGTTCTAATTCCACCCTTCGTGTCACTATATCGACACATGATGTTGAACCTGCTCCTCGTGTCATTATATCGACACAGAATAAACCGAACCCCAACCGGTCTACCCGGAGTTGGCCAAACCTCCGACGTGAAAACACTCTGCCTTATGCGGGTTTTTACATGTAATGCACATGATGCATGAATGCAATTTTCAAATAGAAATTTAGAATTGTAAACTATCATATAAACTTTCCTTTCAAAAATCAAATATTCACCTCAAATTCATAAAGATAAACTTCAACGGATTTCCAAAATTCATAATAAAATGTCACAAGTCATATGATGACACACATATAAAGCATACAAATATATGAATATGCTTGAAGGAAACTATTACGAAAATCGATTCGGGTGGAACGATGTCATCACTACGAAGAGTTTAGCAATTCATATCCATTGAGATAAGTTCCCTCACTTTAGATTCGTCGAGTCCCAAATTATCTTCTCATCCGAATCCAATCAAAAGTAAACACAACTTATCACATTCATTACTTGATTAATTAATATTATAAAAGTAAATTTGATAATTCACTCTTCACAACCAATCGGAGTGCTTATCATAAACCAAGTCCTATTATGGATATGCGACAATACTTACCAAAAAGGAAATGAAGACCTCATCAACTAGTAACAGCCTAATCAAATCTCAACAAACAACGAACTGTCACCTTCCGATTAACAACCCCTATAAGCAAAGTTCAAATCAAACTTTAAATAAATCCTAATTAGGACCTTAGCTACATTATAATAATTACTTTTAGTTATCTGTCATTCATACCACAACAATTATAGCCACCGCTCTCAGAACTACCGTCATACCCGTCGAAATGTTGAAAATCCGCCGAACACCTTCTTCATCAATAATAAAATAGAATTACTTTAAATTTGTTCACATAACTGAAATTCAATCACAGGTACATTTCCATTCGCTTACCAATCGTGACATGAAGATGAGTCGCCGGAAAGATCATTGGAGAATGATCAGAATTTGAAACCTACGAACCTAGAAGGGATTAGCAACTAATTATTATATGGACAACAACCTGATCTCTTTCTGCCTCATGTGTGCACCTACCAGAATGTCGAGATGAGCTTGGCCGGAGCTCCTCGTCGGTTCATCGGAAAAGTCATCGGAAAAGTTTGCCAAAAAACTCTAAATCAGTCTCCTAGTAGTTTGGGACAAGAACACGTTTAAAATTCATCAAAATGATCCTAACCAACCTAAGAATGATGTACAACTCACTAGGAGGAAGTTCGTCATGAATTGGAGCTAGAATCATCACCGGCAAACTTCCCTTCTTCCTCGCGTTCTAAGCTTGCTATGTCGCGCACAGTGGACTGATTATGGATTTCTGACCACATTCTCCATAGGGCCCTCTTATCTCTAACCTATGTCAAAATGTTCATCTCGTTGTCCTCTTTCCATCGGTACCTCTCATGTGAAAAACGATGGTCGGACGACAGAGAACCACTGGCCAAAAGTGGTGCGGCTGGGTTTCGATGGCATGCGGCATTCTAGCACAGGGAGGAAGAAGACGATCCACCCCTTTTTTCTTCATACACCGCTTTATTTTTAATTTTTTTGTTGCTATCCTTTCCTGTACAATGACCAAAATGTCCCTATCTTTTAAATAAATTCCACATTTTTTTAAACGTTACAACTACAATAACCATAACAAAAACTTTCTCCAGGGAATCAGGTTCTTCCCGAAGAATGTGGTAGTCTTTGTTGCTTTCCACCAATGCCTAGCGTCATCTGTCAAACGCCTCATAGCACATATAGTCTTGTAGTTTTCATCACTGTCTATTTTCATCAGAGTTTGGTCAATTTCTTCCAGCCACCTATAGGCTTTCTCGAAATCGCTCTTCCTATCAAATTGGAGAGGCTATAAGCTGAGAAAACAATTAACAATCTCTTTTCGATCATCGTGAGAAGGAGCGTCATGACTCTAAGTATTGTTACATTCTCCATACCTTGAACGAGATTCGTATGGTGATGATCCATGCCTCAATTGTTCATCTTGATGTCTATTGAGCCATTCATTATTTACTCATGGACCTTGGGCCGCTTGGACATCCGCTTGAGCACTTTGGGAGTTGACTCGCTGATATCTACTTACTGGTCCACAATAAAGTCGATGAGAGGTCATCAACTTAGGAGGCATCTATGCTCTCCAATAATAAACGATACAATACAATCCAACAAGTAGTGAATAACAATGTCACAATGAAAAACTTACTTGATCCTACTGGATGGTTGTAGTGGTTGCTTGTGACAGTTGCACATGGACTCAATTTTATCTATTAGAGAAGCTAAGAAGTGTCTCTTCTTCTGTAATGCCCCGAGACCCACATGACTTTCACATGCTCAAAGTCGTCCTAGAGACGCTACACAATCTTCTATAAGATATTTTTGTGGAATGTAAACAATAAATGTGAATGACTTTTTCAATAATAATAGCTAATAATCCATAATATTCAAAACGATTAAAGTATCGATAAGTTCACAATTCTAATAAATGAGAAAATAATAAAGACTAGACCACTCGATCTAGAACATGTGCAATATCTGTTTATCACTGAGCATAGCCACTTGTAGAATCATCCTCTATTAAAGCTCTCTCACCCAAGTACAGGGAAATATGCATGAGTATAAAAATACTCAGTATGTAGGGTCTACTAAATAATCAATATGCTCAATTAAAAATAAGATATGATCAATGACGAGTCAATTGAGCAATCAATACAACAATCAATTAATAATATAACGTTTTGTCAATATGAGAAATTATATATTAGGCTATGGTCAAAAGATCAATCAATAGCGATAACAATTAACAATTACCTAAGTAATATAGCATTGTTCAAGTAACAGAGCATTGGATCGATAATTCAATATGGCAATAGGACAATAAAGTCATAGATTAATAGAAAGGATCAAGAAAAGGTTAGATCACTGATCAATATTGATTTAACAATTAACAATATCTCACCATGGAACTATTCAATTTAACAATTTTTAATTCAATATCAATGGTCATTGACAAATAATAATTCCATTCGATTCAATGGATGGAGGCAATAAATGCCAGTCAACACCAGTATCCAAATGACTATGATTTATTCAATTCAATTCGATTTTAATCCAACTCAATTTGATTTGAATTCAATTCAATTCAATTTACAATGTTCGGAGTTATCCAATTCAATGAGGAGCGCTCGATCAATTAAGGAAACTCCATGTTTCTTTCATGTAGGCCAATGTGGGATCAATCCATACTAAGCCACTCAACAATATAACACTAACAATGATTCATGAATGGCAGGGGTCCATGACCAAACATCATAACTTCTCTAAAGGATAATGATGTTTCAAACATTTAGGTCAACTATCTGCCCCATTCAATTCAATTCAATAACAATATGGCCCAGGGGCTTGGAGACAATAAGAGAACATGGAGATCTAGCAGCTTTCAGCTTTTATCTTGTTTAACTAAGACGTCTATCTTTTAGCAATTTAATTTAGGTGAAATAATACCCAATAAGAAAGACTACTAGATCAATATCATAATCATTGATAAGATTGAATATGATAATAAAATATGATCAGATAAGATACAATGACAATATGATTTGATAAAATAATACTATTATCAAATATGATGACAATTTAATCAGGACCAATCAATTATAATACAATCAATAAATCACAACAAACATTATAAAACTCATATCTAAAATTGCTAATCTAAATAAATAATTTTTTTTATCTTTCTCTTACCTAGATTTTTCGCCGGTGGAACCCCTTTTCCTTTTATTTGTTTTTATTTCGACGTCAAACGCTGCATTATATTCTCTTTTTTTATTCCTTTTTATTTTCCTTCAATTCAAGGTAGTGCCCTCTTTTTTTTTTCACCGCATCTCTTCTTTTTTTATGTAACGGCCAATAATTTTTCCATCTAATTCTCTTTTTAGTTTCTCTCGATTTTTCTCTCTTTATATTTGTGCCCGTAAAAATTCTTCTTTTACCATCTCTATATTCCTCTTACTACTAAGTCTATTTTTCTTTTGGGTTCCAAACATCTACTCACCCCCTCACGTATGTATATATATATATATATATATATTCTTTCTTTACTTCGGCCTAAGTAATCTATTTTTTTCTAAACCATCGCGACCCCTTTTTCAATCTAATAATAGAAATCCCAATAAAAATAATCAAAGAACCTATAGATCCCCCTATGTACCTCGTTTCATGCCTAACCATTCCACGTCGAATCACGCCTTGCCGTCATCTGGACGTGACGCCTCTACCACCGAACATTGAGAACAAAAAAGGAAGAAATTCTTTTGATGGGTGGCCATAAGGATTTATTTATAGGGCTCTTAAATCCATGATTTTTAATCCATCAATAACTTCCAATCCCAATCAAATTTAATCTTTTAATTAATCTCCTTTAACAAATTCTAATTTATTCCAATAAATAAATAAATAAAATTTGAATTTAATTAAATAATCCCACAATGCATCTTATCCTTAATTAAACTCCTTCCCTATTTTCCCTTATATTCAGAATTATTAATTATAATTAATATTAATGGTCATATTTTCCATAATAAAATATTATTTTCTCAACCCACAAAAATCGGGGTCGTTACAAAAGGATTCAAAAAGAAGATGAAAGAAAGAAAGGAAAGGGAAGGAATTATTGTTGTAGCCAAGTGCAAAGGAAATTTCTTAGAATAGAATAATTTGACTCAAGGAAGATAATCTTTGATTTCATTCCAATTCTGAATTTTTGATATCTATCCTTATTTGATAACATTTTCTTGATTTCTATTCCAAATTCAACTTCAAATATTCTTTCGATCTTGCAATCATATTAATAAATTAAATTGATTTAATTGCTCATTGCTTTGTGTTGACTTACATTAGTTCTCTTAGAACTTGTTGGAGGATTCGAGAGAGAGAGGGGAAAAGAAGGCTCAGTGGTGACTACAATTGAGGGAAAAATCTTAATAGAATTGAGGTAAAATATAAATGTCACCACGTGAGGTGGTGAAATTATTTTTACTACTAACTTTTGCTGCAAAAATTTCTTACAATGTCAACATGAAAAAATAAAGAGCTTAATCTTAGAAACGAAAAAATTGATCAGACAAGAATGATGGAAATCATGACACAACATTTTCAACGTCTTAAAAATATGATTACTGAACTTCATGATTAGGTAGATGTGCAGAAGGATCAAATTGCACAACTACAACAAGTTATACAATCAAATCAAAGAAGATATCACCAAAGACACTGTGTTGTTGATGATGAAGAGATGGAAGAGAAAGATGATGAAGCCTCTATTATAAATTGAAGAAGGAATAGACATGTTCAGATTAGAGAAAGAAGAAAGGGAACAAGAAAGGGAACAAGATAGAAATGTTATTAATCGAAACGCATGTGCAATTAAACTATCTCTCCTTACCTTTCAAGTAAAAGTGATCCTCTATATTGAGTGAGAGCAGAAAGTATATTTGATGGTCATAATTACTCTGATGAAAAAAAAAAGGTTAAACTTGTCGTTGCATCTTTTGTTGATTATGCTATTACTTGGTGGAACCAATTAACCATTAATAGAGATGACATGAAAATTATATTGAAGAGAAGATTTATTCCTCCATCATATTATTGTGGCTTACGTATGAAATGGTAGACTATGAGACATGTATCAAAGACTGTTAAGGAGTACTATAAAGAGATGGAAATGACACAATTGCATGATTCATTTGTGGGTTGAATCGAGAGATTTCCAGAGTTGTGAAATTGCAAGATTACTTCGAGTTAGATGAAGTTCTGCGTAAGGGTATGAAAGTTGAGAAACAATTGAATAGCAAATCTGAAAATTCAAATTCTGCTGTAAAGCCAACTCAAATATTGGAGGAGAAAAATCATGTTGATCATTCCAACTTACGGCCTCTAATATCTCACAAAGAACTCAAGATATTAAATGTTTTGTTGTCTTGGTTTAGGTCATATTGCTTTACAATGTCCAAATAGATGTGATACAATCATGAGACAATGGTGATATTGCATCTGAAGAAGAGTTATGACAAGATAGTGCAGGAGAAGAAAGTGAGGAAGAAATTGAAGAAGTTAGAAATTTTTTTTGTAATTTTGAGAACATTACATATAAATGTCCAAGAAAACACTGAAGAACCTCAAAGAGAAAAAAATCTTTTATGCTCATTTTCGTGTGCGAGACCGAATGTGTGGACTGATCATTGATAGTGAGAGTTGTATTAATGTGGAAAGTAAGTTTATGGTTGACAAGCTTGGCTTACGAACTTTGAACCATCCCACACCTTACAGACTTCAATGATTAAATGAAAATGGAGAGCTCAAAATTACTAAATAGATATTGATATCATTTTCTATAGGGAAGTATGCTCATGAGGTGTTGTGCAATGTTGTACCTATGCAGGCATGCCACATCTTACTTGGGAGGCCTTGGCATGCCACACATGATGGTTACACGAATCGCTATAGTATAACACACTTGTACCATTACTATCACACCAAGTGTTTGAAGAATAATTACAAACAAAGAGTCCATGAACACTTATTATAAAGAACCTTTAGAATGCTAGTCCAGTTTAGTCAACACAAAAAGAGAGTAAGAGTAGAGTTGAAAATCAGTGTGGAAAAAGTAATGATGTAAAAGTGAGCATGGTGAAAGAAGATAAAAGAAAAGTTGAAAATTGAGTGCAAACAATGAAAAAGAAAAAGTGAGCAAGATAAGAGGACATGAGAATCAAGTGAGCAGGAAAGATAAAAAAAATGAGTGTTGTACCTAGATAAGGAAGTTTATAACTCAATGATGTCAATGATCTTGTTATTATACAAGGAGGTCTACTTATCTAATGTTGATACTCCTCTGCCTAGTGTTGTTATTTATTTATTGCAGGAATTTGAAGACGTCTTGCCTGATGAAATACCTTCAGGTTTACCTCCAATTAGAAGAATTGAACACTAGATTGACTTCATTCTAGATGCACAAATTCCAAATCGTCCAGCTTATTGAAGCAACCCTAAATAGACAAAAGAGTTACAAAGATAGGTGGAAGAACTTCTTTCTCAAGGGATTGTTTGTGAGAGCATGAACATTTGTGTTGTCCTTGTTTTACTAGTGCCAAAGAAAGATGGGACTTGACGAATGTACATTGATTGTCATGTAGTAAATAAGATTACGGTAAAATATCGACACTTTATTCCTCGATTAGATGATATGCTTGATGAATTGCATGATTTTCTATATTTTCTAAGATTGATTTACAAAGTGAATACCATCAAATCTGGATGAGGGAAGGTGATGAATGAAAGTCTGTCTTTAAAATAAAACATGGTTTATATAAGTGGTTGGTTATGCCATTTGGTCTCATGAGTGGCACCTAGTACTTTTATGAGATTAATGAATCATGTCTTGCGTGCTTTTATAGGCAAATTTGTTGGTGTGTATTTTGATGACATCTTGATTTATAGTAAGTGTTTAACTAATCATATTGAGCATTTAAGGCATGTGCTTGAGACCTTAAGACATGAAAAGTTATATACTAACATGAAAAGTTATATGTTAACACGAAAAATGTGATTTTTGTATGCATAGAGTACTTTTTCTTGGTTTTATTTTTAGTTTTAAAGGTGTAGAGGTTGAGGAAGAGAAGGTCAACGCAATATAAAGAATGGCCTACACTGAAGACGATGATGGATGTGCAAAGTTTTCATGGGCTAGCTAGTTTCTACCGCATATTTGTACCAAATTTTGGCATCTACCTTTGCCTTTGACTGAAGTAATAAAAAACAATGTTGGCTTCCGATGGACAAAAGAGTAAGAAAATGCCTTCAACACATTAAAAGACAAGCTAAGTTCAACTTCTTTACTCATTTTACCTGATTTTACCAAAACTTTTGAAATAGAATGTAATGCTTCAGGAATCGATATTGGTATTGTTCTAATGCAGGAAGGAAGACCAATTTCTTATTTTAACGAGAAACTCAGTGGCACAACTCTTAACTACCCCACATATGACGAGCTTTATGCATTGGTAAGAGCTTTAGAAACTTGGAAACACTATTTGTGATCGAAATAATATGTCATTGAAATATGACCACAAGCAAGTAAAACGCAAAACTCAAAAAGGCAAAAATGTTGACGAGGTTCGGCTCAACTCCTTGGCCTATGTCGCCATTCTGACTTCCCGACCTCGAGACCGTCAGAGATTCACTAGCTTTCTCTTTTCTTGTAAGGAGAGAATACCTCTCTCTACACCACAATGCCTTCTTCTTTGCTCAAGAGGTAAGACGTGCCTCTTCTTACAATGAGCTCTCAAACTCACTAAACAAGAATATGAGAATTCTCTCCGATTTTCTCTTCTTACAAAGAATCCTCACACTTAGGAATTAGAAGAGGGAAATGATAATTTGCAAAATTGAGCTCTAAAAAATGCTTTAGACTTGAAGGATGTTATGGAGTAATTTCCCTTGCTTGGATAAACTTCCTTCAGTGTTTAGAATCTCTTTTATAGGCTAATCTTCAAAATATGGCCGTTGCAAAATTTTTTGAGAAAGTTGTGTTGTTACTTCTGAAATGGCCGTTCGTTTTGGTTTCGGACATCTGTTTTGAACAGTAACTAGTTGTTGCACCTTTTGTTGTGTGCTCAACGGTCGATCATTACAGTTTTGGTCGTCCATTCTATCAAGAAAACTAGTCATTGTCATTTGTCTTGTATGCGTAGTAGTCCGTTGGTCGTAGTCCGTAGAGAAATAGCTATTGTCATTTGTCTTTGCTACCCAGAATGGTCGTCCGAAATTGTTAGGTCATCCGTTTTAAAACTGTTGATTTCTTAGACTTATGTGGACATTGTATCAGACTTTCGATCATCCATCTCATGTTGTTGTTTTGAACTTGATGCCCAGAATGGTCAATCGAAACTGTTTGGGTCGTTCATTTGAAAATTGTCAATTTCTCGGACTTCTACGGTCATTGTATCAGTCTTTTCGTCATCCAACTTCTATGCTATCTTTTGAACTTGCACCCAGAATGGTCGACTGAAACTCTTTCGGTCGTCCATTTTAAAAATTCCAAATTCTCAGACATCTGCGATCATTCGTCATCTCTTTCGGTCGTCCATTATATGTCATAGCGAATGCTCGAAAATATATCGGTCATTCGTTTTAATTGCAAAAATCTTACAACGATCTTTTCTTTTGAAAAATATTTAACCTATTCATACTAACACTTCAAGCAACATTAGTACAACATCTTTCTTGTTTTCTATCATCAAAATACTTAGAATATAGCAAACAAAGTGACGAGAAGATAAAATAAATAATGAAATGTAAATTTCTCCCCCTTAATCAATGCTTATCTTCTAATATGATATCAAATAGATGTGAATTACTCCCCTTTAATCAATGCTTATCTTTTTATACACAATATGGTAATCTCACAATAAAACATTGTCTAGTACATCATATAAAAATAACATCCACATACATATATAAAAGATAGTAGACATAACAACCATATCCATCCATACATCATATCATAATCCAAAATACATATAGGATATCGTAATCCAAAGCATAACGTAATCCAAAATACATAGCATCCTCATACATCATATCCCCTTTTTGACATCATCAAAATGGGGAAACAACAAAAAAACAAACAAAGAGAAAAGAAAACTAAGCATCATCGTCGTGTGGGAAGGCGCAGCTCTCTCATATGGTGAAGCGTCGAAGCCCTGAGAGCGAAAGTACGCAAAGAGAATCCTGAGTGCAATGATCGATCTCCAAGTGCTCCATATGTGCGACCATGCCATCCATACGAGCATCCATATGATCCATATGTGTAGCCATGCCATCTATGTGCGTCATCATCCCATCCCACTCATCATGTGAGGTCCTATAGAAAAGCGTCATGCACTAATCGACGCAGGTGGGGGACATAAATACGGCTCCCACGAGGGACCCCTATCCTCTCTGGTAGTAGCATCGGTAGGAGTTGTGGTATCGGTAGCATCGTCAGACTCATAATCATGTGACGCCTCTTGTCCCGTCTTGGCGAATACACACTCATTTCCTTCAAGAACAAGTACCTTACACTTCAGAGTGGACTTCCCAATAATATTTGTGGGTTGCTCAGTATAACACATCTCTGTCTCAGGAATGATGATACCACTCTCACGAAAAATCCAAGTAAAAAAAGAACCATAGTGAAGAACAAGATTGTGAGAGTGTTTAGAATCAATCTTTTTCTTAGTGGACATGAAGTGGTAAATCATGTAGGCCCCAAAGTTCACCGGAGGAAGATCATTCTGGAGAAGACAATAAAGTATACGAAGATCATAATAAGTCATGTCGATGTAATGACCGGAACGAGAAAAGATAATCCTACTAACATTGTGGTGAACGAGAAGGAGTGAGGGATTCAATTTTTTCAGAATTCCTTTCATCGGAAAGTATTCTACCTCACCGCAAAAGACAACTTCAAGAGCCTCAATTATAGGAATATCGGGAGGCCACTTATGAGATACAATGTTTTCAAGTCCCCCATGGGGGACGTCAAAAATCGAGATTAAATATTTAGTTAATCTAATTTGTGATGTAAGAAGGTTTCTTAATTTTATCTTTTCTATTATTAAATGAATTAATGTGGAAAATAATTAGGAGAAATATTTTTTTGTTGTGAAATACATTGAATGTGTTATTAGAAATTATGAAAAGGAAGTCCTCTCTAATTTCATTAAATATTACTTGCAGTTCATAAGATTATATCATCATGGAAATAATTCTTTTGTGGAAAGAAAGAAGATTAATTTACTTGCAATGTACAACAAAATCAGATATGAAAAAAACTAGTCAAAATATATAAGATTCATAAGTTTAATTAATAATTGAATCCAAATATTCAATAATTTCATCTTATGAATATCATTGTAGGCTTTCATTTTTATTTTTTTGTGTCTTTTTCTAAACTTAACAACTTTTGTATATTTAGTGCCATGAGCAATAATAAGATTAAATATTTAATTAATCTAATTTTTGATGTAAGAAGGTTTCTTAACTTTATCTTTTCTATTATTAAATGAATTAACATAGAAAATAATTAGAAGAAATATTTGTTTCAGTTGTGAAATATATTGAATATATTACTAGAAATGATAAGAAATGACGGAAAGGAAGTCCTCTATGATTTCATTAAATATTACTTGCAGTTCATAATATTATATAATCATGGAAACAATTCCTTTGTGTAAATAAAGAAGATTAATTGATTTGCAATGCAAAACAAAATCAAATATGAAAAAAACTAATCAAACATTGGTAAGGGTTACTTGTTGAGAGAAAATATATAAGATTCATAAGTTTGATAAATAATTGAACCCAAATATTCAATAAGTTCGTCGCATAATGAAAGTCATACTATTTCGACAATCATCTTATTTAAAGGGGGAGGGTATCCTATTTCGTCACACAATGGGAGAAATGTTTGAATTTATGTCTCAATAATACAATGCAATGATATGAAATGATCTCCCATCAATCCATAACATGGACACTCATACTTTTATTTTAATCAATTAATTATGTTATTGAATTTGCCCAAATTGGGATTTCTAGTCATGCTATGCAATGACTGTTGGTCTCAAGACCATATTCTATGTATTTTGATGAGCAAACAAGAAAGATGATGTACTAATTATGCTTAAAGTGATAGTGTGAACAGGTTTAACATTTTTTAAAGAAAAATAGCCAAAGTTTTTATCTGCAGTAAAAACGGGCAATCAATACTATATCAGTCGACCGTTATGGCAGATAATGGATGACCGAAATTGATGATGGAGTGTCCGCTAATCACATAATGGAAAAAACTCTAAAAAATGGACGATCGATTTATAACCGGTCGACCGTTATTGAAGACAATGGACGATCGAAATTGAAGATGGAACGTCCGCTAATCACAGAAAGGATCAACCTCTAAAAATGGGTGACCGATCTACTATCGGTCGACCGTTATTGAAGATATTGGATGACCGAAATGGAGGATGGAACGTCCGCTAATCACAGAAAGGATCAACCTCTAAAAATGGGCGACCGATCTTATAGCGGTCAACCGTTATGAAGATAATGGACGATCGAAATGGAAGACTGGATCGACCGCTAATCACAGAATGAACTGGACTTCAGTATCGGTCGACCGATTCACTTTCGGGCGACCATTATGGAAGCAAAAATGGCTATAATTCTTCTACGGCTTACTATCAACAACAAACTGCACTAGAAAAGACAAAATAACAGATATAATTTTTTATTAAATGGACGACCGATTTGGTAATGGGCGACCGCTCTAGAATCGACAGACAAGATAACGACTAGTTACTGTGCAAAAAGGATGACGGTATTAAAACGGTCGACCGATTCAAAGCTGTCAGCACAAGCTTTTTGAATTATTTTACAACGGCCAAATTTTTAAGAGAAGCCTATAAAAAAGATCCAAAAGATTGAAGGAAGATGACACAAGCAAGGCAACTCATTCTAGGGCTCCCTTTAAATCCAAAGTATTTTTCTTGAGCCAAAGTTGCAAACCATCCCTTTCCTCTTCTAGTTTCTTAGTGAGAATATTATTTGTAAGAAGAAGAGCCTTGGAGGAAATTCTTGTTTAGATAGTTTTTGAGTGCTCCTTGTAAGAAGAAGTGTGCATTACCTCTTGAGCAAAGAAGAAGGCATTCCCTATAAGAAAAGAGAAGGCTAGTGAATCTCTGATGGTCTCAAGGTTGAGAAGTCGGAGCGGGGACGTAGGCCAAGGAGTTGGGCCGAACCTCATCAACATAACGCGTCTTTCTCTTCTCTTGCTTCTCTTGTGCTTTTATTACCTATCCTTTACTTGCTTGTGATCGCATTCATTCTAAATTTACTTCTACGTCTTTTTCGATTTTAAATTTTTATACACCAATTCACCCCCCATCTTGGTGCTTTGGATCCTACAATGACTATACTTTGGAGCAATGATATCACCAGAATCGTACAATAATAGATCATGAATAAGGGATAATACAACAATTAATAAAAATTTTGGGTCTGACCTAGGTCGACTTTGGCACTGGTGTCTCGGCCGTGGTGCAACTCAGGTTGACTCTAGGTGTTTTGATGTCAAAAATCGGGTCGAATTCAAGGATGCTTGACCCGAGTTTCGATCTCCGGTTCTAGTAGATGGACAACTTGGCCCGAATCACAGGGGTGCCCAGGCTGAGTTTCAATATGGTGCGAAGATCGACGTCCGACGTGGGCCGAGTAGCTGAGAACGTGGATAAGGTTTTGCACTATTCCGACTAATGATGTACATGTCCGACTCGAGTTGTCCAAAACCCAATTCGGGTTTATTGGTTCTAGGGAAATTGTGGCTGCATTTGCACGGTCTTGTGATTTCGTCGGAATTAACCTCTTAAGGTCAAAGTAAATACATGGAGCAACTTATAGGCAATAAGAGACAATACTATGGCTCTAATTGGATTCTAAAAGCATGAAAATCTATTGTTCAAACTGATCCAAGATTGATCCAATGACCACCTACTTTCAGCCCTCTTCTTCTTGTCCGTTTCTGTGTCGGTAGTCCTCGAAGGCGACTTCAATCACCACTCGACCTGGATCTTAGTCCCTTACACCTGGTGTCCGCTAAGAGAATAGGTAAAAAAATAGCCATAAAAAACAACACAAAAAGTCTCAGTATGACTCCGACACAACCTTGCTGGATCCATGTTCTCTGGCACGATTCTGGAGTCATCTCCGACGGTTGGCAGCATGTTCGGACTCCTAGGTATTTGGGAATTCATGCAGGTGCAGAGGGATGAGAGGAGAGGCATGGCGGCTTGGATTAAAGGAGATTTTGATCGAAAGAAAGTTTTTATAAGATGTGAGTTAAAAGATAAGATTGGTTACACATGAAAAATCCTCTTCTAATGTAATTTTAGTGATTTTATCTTTTGATTGAATTATTTTTCTGTTGGCCAGGTGTCATACTAGACATAGGATTTGATGCCTTTTTTTAAAAAAATGAATTTCCTCTCCTAAAAATCAAGGAGAGGGCAAAAAATCACTATAACAAAAGAGGTAAATGATTAATAAAGGTCATCATCATCATCGTCAATAATTATGTTTTTTATTTTAAATAGCACAAGATTAGAATACTCTTTAACACTTATCTGAGGATATCTTTGAAACAAAATTAAGTTATTGCAAGATAGTTCCATAGCACTTAGGCTTTGTTTGGCAACACCAAAATTAGCGTTTCAAGTAGCGTTTAGCGGTTCAAATGCTATTTTTTTTGTTTGGTAAATGATAAAAATAAGTAGCATTTAGCGTTTCATGCAAAAATATTGAAAAGCTACTTCTACTAGCGTTTAACGATTAGAGGTTAGTGTTTTATAAAATTTTTCAATTTTACCTTTATTCAAATATATTATTTATTTTTAACTTATCTTATTATTTTCTCATTTTTTATTTTATAATCATTTAACTATATTTCATTTTATATTCATGCTTAATTAATTTCAAATTATTTATATGTTAACAATGAATAAAAAATAATTTCACAATTAATATTTTTATATCATCTTTTTTGTGCTTTAGATGTAACAGAATTTAATTGTGTTTCAAATTGTCAAAGTGCTTATGAAATTTGGAGGAAACTTATCATTACACATGAAGGTACCGATAAGGTTAAGGAGTCTAGAATTAATATTTTGAATCATCAATATGACTCTTTTAAGATGCATGAAAATGAGTCTATAAATGAAATGGTTGTGCGTTTTAATGATATTGTGAATGGCTTAGCCTCTTTGGGCGAGCCACGGACTAACTCTCAAAAGGTGAAGAAATTTCTCAGGTCCCTCTCCACCAAGTGGCATACAAAACGAACCGTGATCGAATAGAAGGATTTAAACAAGCTAGATTTTGATGATCTCATAGGATCACTGGACTTATGAGATTGGAGTCAAGGAAGATGAAGAAACAAGTATTTCCAAAAGGAAGACCTTGACGTTGAAGGCAAAGATGAATGAAAGTGAAACAAGTGAAGAAGATGAAGATCTAGATGAGAAGAAGCTAGCCTTGTATGCTAAAAAGCTTGACAAATATCTTAAATTTACCAAGCAAAAGGAAAAAAGGTGGCTTTTCAAAAAGAAAATCGTTAAATAAAAAATCAAGTGACTTGTTTTGAATGCAAGAAGGTTGGACATTATAAGAATGAGTGTCCAAATCTAGCTAAGAAGGAAAAGGAAGGAGAAAACTTGAAGAAGAAAAAGAAAGCTCTTCAAGCCACGTGGGATGGAAGTGAAGATGAAAAAAATGACTCAAACATCTCCTCAAGTAATGATGAAGAAGTCTACATATGTCTAATGGCAAATAGGTATGAGGTATTATCTAACTCATCCGAATCTAGTGATAGCGAATCTTTCGATATGCATGATGAGTTTAGAATTCTTATAGATAAATATAGATCTCTTAAAAAGAAGCATGGTGATTTGAAAATAGAATTTGAAAATCTGAAAAATAAACATGATACTAAAGTTTGTGAAAATTGTGATTTATTAGGTGATGAGAATTCTAGTTTGAAATTTATGATTGAAGCTTTAAAAATGGAAAACAATACTTTGAAATTATCTTATGAAAAATAAACATGTAGTGTTGAAACTTTAAAAAATGAAAATATTATTTTAAAAAGTAAGCTTGAAAAATTTACAAATGGTGGAAAAATGCTAGATGCAATGCTATCAACACAAAGAAGACCTTTCAATGAACTTGGTTTTAGCTCATTTGATACTAAGAAGGATAAAAGGATTCTATTTGTTAAAGCATAACAAAATCTTTATACGAAATCACATATTACTTGTTTTCATTGTGGTTATCAAAGACATTACTCTTATGAATGCAAAGTTAGAATGGGATTAAATAGTGGTATGAAGAAAATTTGGGTCCCTAAAAGGATCATCACTAACCAAGTTGGACCCAAGCAAGTTTGTGTACAAAAAAGATGAGAATCTTAATATCTTTCTTGTAAGGAGCTCCAAAGGAAATTGAAAGCAAATGGTATTTGAATAATGGATGCTCAAGACATATGACGGGTGATCCATCAAACTTTATTATATTGGAAAAGAAAAATGGAGGAAGAGTCACCTTTGGAAATAATAGCAAAGGTAGAGTAATTGGTATAGGTAATGTTGGTAACAATGACAAAATATATTTAGAAAATGTGTGGCTAGTTGAAAATTTAAAACATAACTTAATTAATATAAGTTAATTGTGTGATAAGAACTACTTAGTGAATTTCGAAAAGGACAAATGTTTGATTTTAGATGAAAGCAAGAAAGTTCTACATATATGTTTTAGATATAATAATGTATACAAAATTGACTTTGAAAATTGGAAAAGTGAAAAATGTCTTAGTGTTATGCATGATGATATAAATCTTTGGCATAAAAAATTATGACATGTAAACTTTAAGTTGTTAAACAAACTTTCATGTCATGAATTAGTTAGAGGTTTACCTAAAATTAAATTTGAGAAAAATAATGTTTGTGATTCATGTCTTAAAGGTAAACAAATCAAAAGCTCTTTCAAATTAAAGAATGTTATTAGTACACATAGGTCCTTAGAACTTTTACATTTTGACTTATTTGGACCTATTGATGTTATAAGTTTAGGTGGAAAGAAATATATATTTGTAATTGTTGATTACTTCTCTCGTTTTACTTGAATTATTTTTCTTACAAGTAAAGATAATATTATAAGCATGTTTTCTAAATTTGCAAAAAGAGTACAAAATGAACTTGAGTTGAGAATTGCAAAAATCAGAAGTGATCATGGAGGTGAATTTGAAAACTACAAATTTGAGTTGTTTTGTGAAGAAAATGGAATTACACATAATTTCTCCACACCTAGAACACCACAACAAAATGGAATAGTAGAAAGAAAAAATAGAACTATTCAAGAAATGGCTAGGACAATTTTAAATGAAAGTAATTTACCCAGGTATTTTTGGACGAAAGCCGTAAACACATCATACTATATTTTAAATAAAGTCTCACTTAGACCCCTTGAAAAGAAAACATGCTTTGAAATCTTATATGGAAAAATGCCAAATATTTCATATTTCAAGGTGTTTGATTGTAAATGTTATATCTTGAATATTAAAGATAAATTAGACAAATTTGATGCAAAATGTGATGATGGTGTATTTCTTGAATACTCTAGCACTAGTAAAGCATATAGAGTATATAACAAAAGAACATTAGTTGTTGAAGAATCCATTAATGTTAAATTCAATAAAACTAATGATTTTTTTATGAGCAAGCAAGTGAATGATGATGAGGAAGAAATAGTTGAAGTGGAACGACATCTTGAAGACATACAAATCCAAAATGAAGAATTGAAAGAAAATAGAATGGATAACTCAAATGTGAAACAAATGGAAGAACCACAAGTGGAGGACAATCAAATCATTCCAAGAAATTGAAAATGCATCATCACATCCACTGGATCAAGTTATAGGTAATATAAATGAAGGTATAAGGACTAGAAACTCCTTGAAAAATTTATGTGTTTTTTCGGCATTTCTTGCTCAATTTGAACCTAGTAACGTTGATGAGGCTTTAAATGATTCAAATTGGATAAATGCTATGTATGAAGAATTAAATAATTTTGAAAGGAATCAAGTTTGGAAACTAGTAGAAAGGCCAAAAGACTATCCAATAATTGGTACAAATGGGTGTTTAGAAATAAGCTAGACGAAAATGACATCATAATAAGAAATAAGGAAAGACTTGTGGCAAAAGGCTATTCACAAGTAGAAGGAATTAATTTTGAAAAAACTTTTGCTCCCGCTGCTAGACTTGAAGCTATTAGAATGCTCTTAACTTTTGTTTGTTTTAAAGGATTTAAACTTTTTCAAATGGATGCAAAATTGGCTTTTATAAATGGATTTATAAATGAGGAAGTCGATGTTGAGCAACCTCATGGTTTTGAAAATCCAAAATTTTCTAATCATGTATTTAAACTTTCTAAACCCCTTTATGGACTTAAACAAGCTCCTAGAGCGTGGTATGAAAGATTGAGTACTTTTTTTATTGAAAATGGTTTTCAAAAAGGGAAAGTTGATACTACATTATTTTTTAAATATTTGGAAGATGATATTTTAATAGTTCACATTTATGTTGATGATATTATTTATGGTGCTACTAATGAAAGCTTGTGCAAAGGGTTTGAATCTCTTATGCAAAAAGAATTTGAGGTGAGTCTTGTAGGTGAGTTCACATTCTTTTTAGGATTGCAAGTCAAGCAAAACAAAGATGGAATATTTCTTAATCAAGAGAAGTATACAAGGAAGTTGTTAAAAAGATTTGGAATGGATAAATGCAAACCAAGTTCAACTCTCATGAGCATTACAACAAAGTTAGATAAAGACGAGAAAGGTAAATCTATTGATCAAAAGAAGTATAGAGGTATGATTGGTAGTTTACTTTATTTGACGGCATCTAAGCTGGATATAATGTTTAGTGTATGCTTGTGTGTAAGATTTCAATCCGCACCTAAGGAATCTCACTTAGTTGCTTTTAAAAGAATATTACGTTATTTGAAGCATACTTATGATCTAGGCATTTGGTATGATAGGAACTCATATTTTGACTTACATGCATATACCGATGCGGATTTTGTCGGATGTAAAGTTGATAGAAAAGCACTAGTGGGATGTGTTGCTTTCTTGGTAGCTCTCTTATCTCTTGGGCTAGCAAAAAGCAAAACTTCATCGCACTCTCTACCGCTGAGGCCGAATATAATGCAGTCGGTAGTTGTTGTGCACAAATATTATGGGTAAAAACAACAACTACTTGATTATGGTATAAGTTGTTCAAGTATACACATGAAGTGCGATAACACAAGTGCGATAGAAATGACTAAAAATCTAATTCAACATTCTAGAACCAAACATATTAATTTGCGCTATCATTTCATTAGAGAACATGTGACACTCAAGGACATTGCTATTGAACATGTGTCCATCGAAATTCAACTTGCGGATATATTCACGTAACCCTTAAGTGAGGAGAGATTTTGTATGCTTAGACGTGAACTTGGAATGTTAGGAACCTAATTGCCTATCAATTCAACTCATAAGTGACTTGGTTATGCAAGCACCATTTGTGAATCGAATTGAACATCAAAATTGTGTTGCACAACACATATATTCAAATCGGTCGACCATTATAGTAACGGTCGACCGTTACTCCTCTGATCGGACGTCCGTTAAGTCAGCCAACGACCGTTTTTTATTTTCATAAAATCCACTTCCAGAGCGATCGCCCGAAACTATTTCGGTCGACCGCTAAAAATAGAACGTATTAACTATAAATGTCTAAGAGATAATGGTCGTCCGATATAATATCGGTCGACCATTTTCAACACGATATAAAAATCAAATCGGTAAAATTTTTCCCCAAATCGAAAATCGGTTGACCTCCGCCGCCACCCGATTCGCGATCTCACCAGCGATTCCTTCCGGCCGGAGATCCCATCGGCGAACTCTTTCGCCGGCGAGTCCCTTTCGCCGACGTAACCATCATAGTCGTCGATTGAGTCTTCGTCCGACGTACGCAGTCATCTCCATTCTCGTTGGGTGCCGCCATCTCTCGCTGTCATCGCCGCTGCTTCGTCGTAGATCCAAGCCACCGCAGCCGTCGCTGTCGTCGCTGCAACTGTCGCCGCCGTCGCTGTAGCCACAGACGCTGTCGCCGCAACTGTCGCTGTCGCCGCCGCTGCCACCTCAACTCCGGTGAAGTCCACTAAGGACGATAGTCCAGTCCGTATATTGTAAGTCAAATGACCTTGATAGATTCCTGAAATTGAGATTCAATAATGAACTAATTTCGATTGTAATGAATTGATTTTCAGGTGCTCGAATTTGATATCGAGATTTCTCTCAAAGTTCCCTCCATCGTAATCTCGATCACAATCCATTGTTCCTTCCATTGTAATCTCGATCCCTGTGAACTTGTCGAATGTTGTAATTGAATCAAAAATCGTTTTGAACAAACGATATATTGTAGTGTTCTAGACAAAAATGGTCGACAGTTTCTCATAATGGTCGATAGTTTATCCATTTGAACAAACGATATATTGTATGTTCTGGACAAAAATGGTCGATCGTTTCTCATAGTGGTCGACCGTTTATCCATTTGAACAAACGATATATTGTATGTTCTGGACAAAAACAGTTGACTGTTTCTCATAGTGGTCGACCGTTTCTCCATTTCCGAATCATTTTTTGTCGATTGTCATCTTTTACTCCTAAGTTTGATCTTGTCCAAATGCCATCACGTAAGAAGACGTGTGCTGGTCCTCGCAAGAGGGAGGAAATAGGGTCCTCTTCTAATTCATCATCTGACTCTCCGCCGACACTTTCTCGAGATTTTGATTCTTCTCTCTTTGTTAACGCTTCCGTTGCATCTACTTTTGAAACATTGTACTATACTAGGGAAGTAGCACATGGCATGCGAGTCGATTGGTCCTCTCTTAATATGAACATGCTTCATAATCTCTTCGATGGCATAGGTTGGATTCCCCTTCTTAATGTTAAGGAGCCTGTCTATTCTAGGTTGGTCAGACTTTTTTACGCAAACCTGTCATTTTCAGAGTCCAAATCTAATGTGGCATCTCACATACTAGGTCATACCATTAAGCTTACTGATGCCTTGATTTGTGAGGTTTTTTATATCCCCAACCGAGGACTCTTGAATATTGTATCCCATAGGTGGCCCACTGACATTTCTATCAATGAAGCTCTTGAAGTTGTCTTTCGTGGTGAAGTGCATAGCTTTCCCATGAAAGGCCTTCTAAAAAAGTTGTCTCCTCCACTTATTGTTTCTCAACATATTGTTAGTCATATCATCTTCTCTCGATCTGGTCATTATATTGATATGACTTTCCATGACTTACGTCTTCTTTATTTTCTTCTTCGACATGATTTTCCTCCGGTTAACTTTGGCGCATATATGATTTATCACTTTATCTTCACCAAAGAGAGAATAGATTCCAGAAAATCCCACAATATGATTCTTCACTTTGGCTCTTTTCTCACTCGGATCTTTCGTCATAAACGCATTCCTATTCTTGAGTTTGAACTATCACTTTTTGAGAGACCAATCGATATCATTGGAAAAGGCACATTGAGGCGGAAGGGTCTCATTTTTGTTAATGAAGAATGGGTCTTTTCCACTCAAGACCAAGATGCTCAGGACTCGGACTCCGATGATGAGACAAGCACCGAGGCTCCCACACATGGTCCTACGTAGGCTCCTATGCAGACTCCTATGGAAGATACTTGACCTTCTTGGGAGCAATACATACCTCCTCCACGTGAGTCGACGAGAGTTTGGGGCTTAGTACCGACACGTGATGAATGGAATGGGATGGTGGACGCATAGAGCGCTTAGAGCTTTATCAGCGTCGCACACAGGAGTGCATGTTTGCCTATTTCCGATCTCAGGGGTTCGACGCCTCTCCTTATGAGCAGGTTGTGCCCCCGCCCGATGACGCTCCGGAAGCTTAGTTTTTGTTTATGTTAGTTATCTTTTTGTTTCCTCCTTTTTAATGGTGTCAAAAGGGGGAGAAGGTATGTGACTCGCTACGTATTTATGACTTTATCACTATGTATGACTTTGTTATTTCACTTCTTATTTATGTGATGTGGATTTTTTTTTGTTTATGTGATGTGGATTGAAGTGATATTTTTTGGTATATGGAGATTTGTGAGTCATGATTTATTTTCACTATATATAATATTCATGATATTTACAAAAAGAAGTTATGCTTTGATTAAGGGGGAGTAAATAAAGGCAAGCATGAATTTAGGGGGAGGAATTTATAATTTTGATATTTTGATTACCTTCTCGTCACTTTGTTTGCCATCATAAAAAAGGGAGAGATTGTTTGTCTCAAGATCATATTCTATGTATTTTGATGATAGCAAATAAGGAAGATGATGTACTAATTATGCTTAAAGTGATAGTGTGAACAGGTTTAACATTTTTCGAAGAAAAATAGCCAAAGTTTTTATTTACAATAAAAATGGGCGACCGATACTATATCGGTCGACCGTTATGGCAGATAATGGATTACCGAAATCGATGATGGAGCATCTGCTAATCACAGAATGGAAGAAAGTCTAAAAAACGGATGATCGATTTATAACCGATCGACCATTATTGAAGACAATGGACGACCGAAATTGAAGATGGAACGTCCGCTAATCACAGAAAGGATCAACCTCTAAAAATGGACGACCGATCTACTATCGGTCGACCGTTATTGAAGATATTGGACGACGAAATGATGGAACGTCCACTAATCACAGAAAGGATCAACCTCTAAAAAAGGGCGACCGATCTTATAGCGGTCGACCGTTATGAAGATAATGGATGACCGAAATGAAAGATTGGATTGAACGCTAATCACAGAATGGACTGAACTTCAGTATCAGTCGACTGATTCACTTTCGGGCGACCGTTATGGAAGCAAGAACAGCTATAATTCTTCTACGGCTTACTATCAACGGTAAACTGCACAGAAAAAATAAAATAACGGATATAATTTTTTATTAAATGGACAACCGATTTGGTAATGGGCGACCGCTGAAGAATCGACAGATAGGATAACGGCTAGTTACTGTGCAAAATGGATGACCGATATTAAAATGGTCGACCGATTCAAAGCTGACAGCACAAGCTTTTTGAATTACTTTACAACGGTCAAATTTTCAAGAGAAGCCTATAAAAGGGATCCAAAAGATTGAAAGAAGATGACACAAGCAAGGCAAATCATTCTAGAGCTCCCGTCAAATTCAAAGCATTTTTCTTGAGCCAAAGTTGCAAATCATCCCTTCCCTCTTCTAGTTTCTTAGTGAGAATATTATTTGTAAGAAGAAGAGCCTTGGAGGAAATTCTTGTTTAAATAGTTTTTTAGTGCTCCTTGTAAGAAGAGGTGTCCCTTATCTCTTGAGCAAAGAAGAAGGTATTGTGGTGTAGAAATGGTTATTCTCTCCCTATAAAAAAAGAGAAGACTAGTGAATCTCCGATGGTCTCAAAGTTGAGAAGTCGGAGCGAGGACGTAGGCCAAAGAGTTGGGCCGAACCTCGTCAACATATCGCTTCTTTCTCTTCTCTTGCTTCTCTTGTGCTTTTATTACCTATCCTTTACTTGCTTGTGATCGCATTCGCTCTAAATTTACTTCTACATCTTTTTCGATTTTAAATTTTTATACATCAATTCACCCCCCCCCCCCCTCTTGGTGCTTTCGATCCTACAATGACTATACTCTAGAGCAATGATATCACAAAGAATCGTACAATAATAGATCATGAATAAGGGATAATACAATAATTAATAAAAATTTTGGGTCTGACCTAGGTCGACTTCTATTGGCACTGGTGTCTTGGTCGTGGTGCAACTCGGGTTGACTCTAGGTGTTTTGATGTCAAAAGTCGGGTCGAATTCAAGTATGCTTGACCTGAGTTTCGATCTCCGATTCCAGTAGATGGACAACTTGGCCCGAATCACAGGGGTGCCCAGGCTGAGTTTCAATATGGTGCGAAGATCGACGTCCGACGTGGGCCGAGTAGTTGAGAACGTGGATCAGGTTTTGCACTATTTCGACTAATGATGTACATGTCCGACTCGAGTTGTCCAAAACCCAATTCGGGTTTATTGGTTCTAGGGAAATTATGGCTGCATTTGCACGGTCTTGTGATTTCGTCGGAATTAACCTCTTAAGGTCAAAGTAAATACATGGAGCAACTTATGGGCAATAAGAGACAATACTATGACTCTAATTGGATTCTAAAAGCATGCAAATCTATTGTTCAAACTGATCCAAGATTGATCCAATGACCACCTACCTTCAGCCCTCTTCTTCTTGTCCGTTTCCTATGTCGGTAGTCCTCGAAGGCGACTTCAATCACCACTCGACCTGGATCTTAGTCCCTTACACCTGGTGTCCGCTAAGAGAAAAGGTAAAAAAAATAGCCATAAAAACAACACAAAAAGTCTCAGTATGACTCCGACACAACCTTGCTGGATCCATGTTCTCTGGCACGATTCCGGAGTCATCTCCGACGGTTGGCAGCATGTTCGGACTCCTAGGTACTTGGGAATTCATGCAGGTACAGAGGGATGAGAGGAGAGGCATGGCAGCTTGGGTTAAAGGAGATTTTGATCGAAAGAAAGTTTTTATAAGATGTGAGTTAAAAGATAAGATTGGTTACACATGAAAAATCCTCTTCTAATTTAATTTTAGTGATTTTATCTTTTGATTGAATTCTTTTTTTGTTGGCCGGGTGTTATACTAGACATAGGATTTGATGCCTTTTTGAAAAAAAAATGAATTTCCTCTCCTAAAAATCAAGGAGAGGGCAAAAAATCGTTATTACAAAAGAGCTAAATGATTAATAAAGGTCATCATCATCATCGTCAATAATTATTTTTTTATTTTAAATAGCACAAGATTAGAATTCTCTTTAACACTTATCTGAGGATATCTTTGAAACAAAATTAAGTTATTGCTAGATAATTCCACAGCACTTAGGCTTTGTTTGGCAACACCAAAATTAGCGTTTCAAGTAGCGTTTGACAATTCAAATGCTAATTTTTTTGGTAAATGATAAAAATAAGTAGCATTTAGCGTTTCATGCAAAAATATTGGAAAGCTACTTCTACTAGCGTTTAACGATTAGAGGTTAGCGTTTTATAAAATTTTCCAATTTTACCTTTATTCAAATATATTATTTCTTTTTAACTTATCTTATTATTTTTTCATTTTTATTTTATAATCATTTAACTATATTTCATTTTATATTCATGCTTAATTAATTTCAAATTATTTATATGTTAACAATGAATAAAAATAATTTCACAATTAATATTTTTATATCATGGGTGCACTATATAAAATTTATTCCTAATATAAATTTCTATATATTTTAACAAAAAAAATTAATTGTGAAATTTTATTTTATTTAGGGATGCCTCTATTGTCATTCCTAAAATTGCTATAACCACTCGAAATATTTATTTTGGATAACTTTATCATTTTTCTTACTTTTCCTTTATCTACAAATCATCCCACCGAAAAAAGTGCAAATTGAGTTAGAAATTGACAAAATGTCTCCGCGCTATAAGTTACAATAATAAAATCTCTGTCACGCTTCATTTATCCTAAAAAATTAATCATGATTGGTTAAACATTGACAATGAATAAGATGAAAAAAGGAGATAAAAAATATTAAAATAATTTAAGTGACATCATGTATGAAGGAAAAAGGAAAAATATGATGAGAAGCCGACGTTAAAGAAATAACATAAAAAAAGCAAATGAAAAAATGAAAGTATGAAGGGTAAAGTTGTCCAAAATAAATATTTGGAGTGGCAATAGTGATTTTAAGAGTGGCAATAGAGGCACCCTTATTTAGTTAAGATATAAATATTTATTTTATTGTATTATAATAGACATTTATATAGTGCTTAAATTAAATAATATATCTTATGTCTAATTATGTTATTTTATATTGATCCGTTAATTTTACCGTTAAGTTTATCAAACACTTATTTATTACATCTAATTGTTAATCATCATTCGCTACCCACTATCTATTAATTAATCCACTATCCCCTAATTGAACTGTTATCCGCTTATCAAACTGCTATCAACCAGATCCTTATTCCTTGCAGCTTGTTTCTCTTTTGCTGCAGAGTTGATGAAAGAAAAGAACGCTCAAAAAGCATTGCTGGAATAATTTCTTTGCAATTGCCAATGGAGATGAACTAAAGCTAACGTTAAAGCTAATTAGAAACGGATGCATGCATGATGCATGCATGCATGCATGGTTTTCACCATGATAAGAAAGCAGCAGAAATATTAGCAAAATGCGCAGTTCTAGAAGTTTGTTGGTTAATGCTCCGCAGCAAAAAGAAGTGAGTTATAAATGTGGCAGATTGCAATTGATTGAGGCCTTATCCAATTAATTAATTACTGACATTTAGATGCATTGAGCGTTGACAGTGAATGCATTTATTTAATCTACGTTAATGAGCAAGAACATTCTATCTGGTAATACCAGGTCATAAAAGCAGCCATTTAAGCCCCAAACAAATTATGCAAATTGTTTTTCTTCCGTTGAAGTCATTATTCTCGTGAAGATCCAGCAGTGGGTTAAGTGTCAGGCCGAAGTTCATGCATATAACCGTACCCACTGACGGTCTTTTGGATACACTAAAATCAGATTAAGTCTCTCCCCAATTGTTTTCATCGCTTGCATCGAGTGTTCGGCTACCAATCACTCGAATCACTCGAAGGCATAAGGACTTGTGAGAAGGTTAATGTAGTTTATGTTTGATGTTTGCATGCATATATTTCATTCTTCCATTTTTTTCCGCTCTTTTTCTTTTGTTTCTTACAGTAACCTTGGTTTCTGATACAGCTACCAGTTCAAAGTTTCAGGTTCTGATCATAAGTAAACGGGGACATGGAGATGGTGATGAGATTGGTTACTTTGGTTTCTGTGCTGGTTGCGGCAAACGTATCGGTCACTGAAGCAGACAGCAGGCCGAAAGGAGGGGAACAGCCCCTGTCCAGGATCGCTGTCCACAACACTGAATTTGCTATTGACGAGTCTGCCTATGTCAAAGTTTATCCTCTTGTTCTTGGATTGGAGGTAATATACATTGTTCATACATGTATGTATACATTTTATTGTCTTGACCCTTCCTAAGTGGCAGATGAAGATTCTCGTCTAGTTCAGATGTTCATCTTTTCTTTTCGTTTCATTTTTCGTTGGGAATGTTCATGCAGGATGGCATGTTTTTTTTTCCTGAAAATAATATGTTAGGAGAGTTTTCAGTGGATGGACGTGCCTTGGTAATCACATTGGTGTTCGTTAGTAGTTATGTGAGATTTGTGATGGATGATATGCATCCCCTGGCTTATACATTTTGTTCTCCAGTTGCATCAAGGAGAAGAAGGGAAAAACATGGGCTCTTATTACATTTTGATTTTGACAAATACAAACTTATGGTCTCTGCCAGATTCACATAGTTTCCATTGTTTCCCTTTTTCCCTCATATGTAGTCTATTTAAAAGTGTTATGATCTTGCATTGTCAAGGAAAAGTGGTTAGACGATGGATCATAGATGAAAGTTGAGGGATTGTATTAGATCACTATTGATTACTTTTCTTCAGGGCTTAGCTTGGGGTTCTGTACTGCTGACTCATATTTATTGTTGATCTGGATGAGTGTTTACAATGTAATGAAGGACGACTTGTTCGTTTCTTACAGGGACAAGATAAAGAATGGGTGACTCTGGAATTTAGCAATCCAAGCCCATCAAGTGATGATTGGATAGGAGTTTTCTCTCCTGCAAATTTCAGGTAACGATGCTTCTAAGATATCATCACATTTGCATCCATGATACTAAAGGAGAGACAGACGAAGAGGATTTTCATATTTCAATTACACCTTATCCACAATTTTCCACATGCACCAGATGTTTGTGTTTATTTTCTGCTCTCATCAGTATGTCATTGCTTATGTAACATTAAGTTACTAAAGAAATGCTAGGTTCATGAATATACATGATTCAAAAGCAAATTTAAACTTGTTTATCTGATCAAGGATGAACTTGCAGCTCTGTTGATTGTGTGCCTGAAGTTTCAAATGAAGAACCCCCCTTGCTGTGCACAGCGCCAGTAAAGGTTTGTGCATGACTCCATTGACGTGCTTTCTCTCCATTCGAGTTTTTAAAGAATATTCAGACTCCAAGTTTTTGTCTGATTCTTGTCCTGGCCATGCAGTACCAATACGCCAACTACACAAATGCTGACTACTGCAACACAGGGAATGGGTTCTTGAAGCTCCTAATAATCAATCAGAGAGAGGATTTCTCCTTCGCATTATTTTCTGGAGGGCTCTCTAGTGTATGTTTCAGAGTGAAAATTAAACTTCATTCTTCAATAATGATAATAACAACATGCAGTGCTAATATGCTAACCCTTATTGTACTTGGAACAACAGCCAAAACTGATTGCAGTCTCTGAAAAAGTAGCTTTCGCAAACCCGAAAGCTCCGGTGTATCCGCGATTAGCTCAAGGAAAAATCTGGAATGAAGTAAGTTAGAAATATCCGATAATTCACCTTACCAGAATTTATTGTTCGTAAGCTAACAAAATACGTGATGTGTCATTTCTTTTTTCTTCCTTTATGGATTCTTTTCCTGTCAAAAGGGATTGTAAGATTAGAGTCACATGTGCAGATGACTGTTACATGGACAAGTGGATATGGCTTAGATGAAGCAGAACCTTTTGTTGAATGGGGTGCAGAGGGGGAACCAAAGGTCCGATCCCCAGCCGGAACACTAACTTTTAGCCGAAACACTATGTGTGGTTTGTACATCTTCCTTTCCTTGACATTCTCAATCAACTACTTCAAATGTTGAATCTGTTTCTAAGGTGGCTGATCATTTCATAAATGTTCATGCTTATGTTAGTGTCTGATGAAATATTTCCGGGTTATGGGGTTACCACTGAACATTTTCTGCTAACATGATAAAAAAGACTCAATGTTCTTTGTGATTGATCTATCCAGTCATTGTTCTGATATTATTGCACCAAATAGTTTCAGTGTGTTTATCATGTTCAGCTGGACTTAATTGGCTCAATCTGATTTTCAGGTCCACCTGCGCGCACAGTGGGGTGGAGAGATCCTGGTTTCATACATACCAGTTTCCTGAAGGAATTATGGCCTAACTCTAAGTAAATACTGTTAATATGATACGTCCTTGTCCATATCAATCCATAAATCTTCAAAATATAATGCATCCAGGGTTCAATTCTCTCCTCATTGCTTCTAAATCTTGACTACAATTTTCAGGTACAGCTACAAGTTAGGACATAAGCTGTCGAATGGTTCATATGTGTGGAGTAAATCATACAACTTCAGAGCATCCCCATATCCTGGCCAAGACTCTTTGCAGCGCGTTGTGATTTTTGGTGACATGGGGAAGGTAAATAAATTCCTCTTCGCTACTCCTGCCATCTCCCACAGTGGTCAAATACAGTGCCATCTATAATGTCATTTGGATCGAGCTCCTCAAGTTTTGAACCCATCTTCCATGAAAGCAAATTCTTGCATGTTATCGTGGAAGAGTTTATGTGAGGATTAGTTTGCATTCTCAATGCAATGACTGATCATGACAGAGTTGAACATATACAAGGTTCATGATTAATATGCAAAATAAGATTCTAAGGCTTTCGATATCATCTGGGGAAAAGACATGCTTTTGAGTGATTTTATAGAACTCATATTTGTCTCCAGTTAAAGTAATATATGTCATTCTCTATCAGGCTGAGGCTGATGGTTCAAATGACTACGATAATTATAATCCTGGCTCTCTCAACACTACCTATCAGCTCATCAAGGATTTGGAAAACATTGACATGGTCATCCACATTGGAGACATAAGTTATGCAAGAGGGTACCTTTCGCAGTGGGATCAGTTCACCTCGCAGATTGAGCCTATAGCATCATCTGTGCCTTACATGATCGGAAGGTTCAATCTTTTTCTTCTTTCTGCATAGCTTCATCCATTAAACATGGCATTCCCTTTCAGCACATCGAATGATGTGTGATATGAATCTCTGTCCACATGCAGTGGCAATCATGAACGCGACTGGCCTGATTCAGGATCCTTCTACGGGGGCACGCACTCGGGAGGAGAATGCGGCGTCTTAGCCCAGACCATGTTCTATGTTCCTGCAGAGAACAGGGAAAAATTCTGGTAATGTTAATGATGATATTATTTGACCTGTTTGGTTTCCGATTCTAGATGCTCAGTAAAAGAGAGCTTTTTTTTTGCAGGTACTCCACTGATTACGGCATGTTCCGCTTCTGCGTGGCCGACACCGAGCACGACTGGAGGCCGGGGACCGAGCAGTACAGCTTCATCGAGCACTGCCTGTCGTCTGTGGATCGGCAGAAGCAGCCGTGGCTAATCTTCCTCGCTCACAGAGTTCTCGGCTACTCCTCGGTTTACTTCTACGGCGACGAGGGGACGTCCGAGGAGCCGATGGGGAGGGAGAGCCTGCAAGAGTTGTGGCAGAAGCACAAGGTCGACATCGCGTTGTATGGCCACGCCCACAGCTACGAGAGGACGTGCCCCGTCTACCAGGTACGATGCAGCTCCTGGACGAAGACGAGCCTGTGCTAAATAAATCTTTTGCTTTATTGCTTATTTTTGCTGAATGCTTGAAATCTGTGTCAGAGCCAATGCGTGCGCAACGGTTCAGACTTCTACGGCGGCCCGTTCGCGGCCACGACGCACGTGGTGGCCGGAGGCGGCGGCGCGAGCCTCTTCGCCTTCAACGCCGTGAGAGCGAAATGGAGCCACTTCCAGGACCTGGACTACGGGTTCGTGAAGCTGACGGCGTTCAACCACTCGGCGATGATGCTCGAGTACAAGAAGAGCAGCGACGGGCGCGTCCACGACCAGTTCGTGGTCTCCCGCGACTACCCCGACATCCTCCGGTGCAGCATCGACAGCTGCTCGAGGACGACCTTGGCATGGCCTTGACCCTGCTCTCCTCTGCCATTAACCAAAATGCAAAACAAAAACAAGTTTTTTTTTCCTTTTTCAAGTGGAAAGCTTAAAGTGTGAGTTGGATTTTCAAATTTCATTTTGAGACTTAATAGGATCTTCTCGGTGTGGGTTTGAAAGTCAATCAAAATCATTTATAAATAATTTTATAATCTTTCTATTTGATAATGCGGGAAAAAATTTGATGAGCACTTATTTTATCTCTTTTTTTATAATTCAGAAAAAAGTTGAGAAATCTAACTTATTTTGTAAGAAAAAATTTCATTAGTTTGATTAATGTACGATTTTATCATTAAAAAATGTTTATAACTTTTCTTCACATCTTTTCTTTGTTATAATATTAAAAACCTTTTAATCATTTAACTAAAATAATAACTTATAATTTTTTTTATTATCAAATATGTAATTGCTTGTTCTTAAAATCAATTTCAACTATTAAACTAATTATCAATGCTTTAACAATTTGGACCACTTTTCCATTCTTATAGATTCAAACTCTCATTTTTCCTGTGTGCTACATATAAATAGTTAATATATATATATATGTATATGATAAATAATTAATAAGAAAACTTTTACAATTAAATATCATATTAATGTATTACTATATTTGGAAATATCTATGCTACATTATATTATTTTATTTTTTTAAAAAAATGTTTAAATGAACCTATGACCTATTCATATCAGGTAAATAATAATCCGAATTGCCCGATCTAAAATCTATAATTCTGAAAATTATGTGATTTTAATTGACATATAAGGCAAATAAAATTTTTTTTTTCATTTGTATAGGAACAACATTATTTTTTTCTTAAAGAACTTGAACCTAATAAGACAGTGGAGTGAGGCACTCGTTCATTGTAATTAAGAGGTTTCAAATTCAAAGCTTGAGAGTTGTATTATTATTATTATTATTATTATTATTATTATTATTATTATTATTATTATTATTATTATTATTATTATTATTATTATTATTATTATTATTATTATTATTATTATTATTATTATTATTATTATTATTATTATTATTATTATTATTATTATTATTTATCTTTCTTTGTATGTGGTCCTTGTGCTTCCTTTTGTGATTGGAAAAAAAGAAAGATATCAAACAAATTTTGTGTTCGTATAAATATTTAATCATTATTTTTGTCGATTGAGGTAAAGATATCATTTGGAAAGAAAAATTAAACTGACGCTTTGGGTATCTTTTAAACATCTGCATTGTTTAGAAAATTTAGAATGCAACTTAAGACAAAAAAAATATAAAATAATGGACTTAATGAAGTTGCTCCCCTTTAATTATGTTGTCAAATAAAACAAGGAAGAATGGAGATCAAAAGTATACTTGGAAATCACTTATCAAAATTGGATTTGAGTATTTCTAACTTCACCCGTTAAGTGGTATATGTACTATTGCGAAATGTTTATATTAATTTCTTTTAGTAAAAAATCTGAGTTTTATTTCATTAGAAAATTATATTGACAATGCGCTTCTCCATTTTTTTTCATGCCTTTATATTCGTTTTTTTATTTAATTGTTGATATCATTATTTTATTTTGTATATCCTCAACTTATTTTAATTAGCCGGTCTCCTTTTTCTTTGTGGGTCCAGCCAGGTGGTGGGTCCCTAATAACAAGATTGCCGTCTACAAACCTATCATAATGACATCAAATTAATGATGGCCCAAATTTTAACATGTGACCAATGCACTCCTTAAAATTAGGTAAGTTGGACGATAGTTCTCGGACAATAAGATGACAATTGAAAAAAATAAAATGTTATTTTCATAAAATTCTTCTAAAGTATTACGATTTTTCACATTTAATCTCAAATTAAACTTTTTCACTTTAGTCCTTCCATCACTTCTGTTACATATTCCGTTAGTTTTACTTTTTTTCATTTATGAAAAGATTAAATTATTTCTCCTTCCAAAAAAATATAAAATAATAAATAAAAAAATAAAAAAAATTGTTGGAAGTATTAAAGTGATAAAACAAAAAAAAAAATTGTCATTTATAAAAAAAGACTAAATTATCTTCCTCCTTATTTGTTTTCTTTTTTATATTTATTATTTGATATATTATAGAGGGAGAGGTAATCTAGTCTTTTTATAAATGGAAAGAAAATAAAAGGTAACGGAAAACATAACAGAAGTAGACGAAAGTACTAAAGTGGAAAATCGTGATAGTTTAGGGACACAAAAAAAATAAATTCGTAGTTTAAAGTTATATGCGAAAAATCGAGATAGTTTAGAGAAGATCTATGAAAATAACCCAAAAAAAACATACATAGATTGTCCTATTGCATGCTTTAAATCATTCAAATTCCATTTACTTTAATTCGACGACAGCAAGAAGGTTTGTTGAATCATTCAAACTCAATCAATTATTTTGATTCCACGACTAAGAAGGTTCGTCCTTCACATAGATATCATAAAATATTCTAGCGTATTATATATATATATATATATATATATATATATTGTTGAATCTATCCATAAAGTGTGGACCAATTAAAGTTTTCATCCACATTTAGTCACAATCATAACCAGACGTTCGAGATAATCATAATCAGAGACAAACAACGACGAAACATATAATTAGGAAGTCATAAATAGTGATCACAGACCGTCGAAATTGGCAATTGACAAAGCTAATCATTGACGTGATCAAGAGGTATAATCGAAGTACGGTGGGGACAAATGAACGTGGGTTGCGCTTTATACAATGATAATATCTTAAGTTTTATACAATGATAATCTAATTTGATTTTATAATAAATAAATTGGATCGTTTTGTTACTTTTGTATACATCGAAAAGAGTTTTAGGATGTTATCATTATATGTTGATGGTAGCCTTTTTTTTTTTTTGTTAAAGATGATGTCACAAAACCCAACAAAATTTGATGATAAATTGAGCAATGAATTTGAAATGAATGACATGTTTTAAAAACTTATATTATTTGCAATAGGAGCTCAAGAACATTGAGCTTAAGCCAAAAGACGGGTATATCAATAAAATAATGATATACGAGCAATAAATGTACAAGGCAAAAACCAAAAGCCAAAAGCCAAATAGGATCCCTATGCACGAGCAATAAATGTAAACAATATTATGTACAAGGCTTGATTTAACTTTCTTGATATATTTGATTAGTAAATATCAAAGTAATATTGTATTGGCACATTATGAAGTCAGTAAAATTATTTTTAGATATTTTTAAATTAACATACCAAACAAATTCATTGGAGCATGTAGAATATTCATATGCAAATTTTAGTAGTGACATCAATGATAGAAATTCTTCCATCAATTGGTTATGTTGGATGGTGTAGTTATTTTTTGAAAATAAAAATGTGATTAAATACTAAGGGGGCATTTCACTAAAGGTAATCTTTGTAAATTATCAGGTAATGTTATATTAAATTACCTGAGTTCACCACATTACCTTGTTCACTTGTGACAAGTAATGAGTAATCTGCATTGCCCAGGCAATCTACATTGCTTATGAAGTGACAATGTAGATTGTCTATGGAAGGATAGGCAATCCATATTACCACATGGGTTGCAATCTTTTAAATTTTACTTTCCGCATTTGTCCTTTATAGTTTTATTTAAATAAATTCTAAAATATATTGAATAAATTATAATAATAATTAAATAAATTATAAAATTAATCAAATAAATATTATAATTATTATTACTATATTATTATCATATTTTAAAAATATATTAATTATTTTATAAATTTTAATTTTATGGGTGAGATTATATATTTGTGATTTAATTTTATGAAGCTAAAAAAATTTATATATCTAAACATAATTTTTTTATTAGGGGTATATTGGTAAAAACTGTATATTAACTCATAAATATACATATATTATAAATAACTAATATGGATTGACAGATAGATTACTTATGCATACTAAATAAAGTAATGTACATTGCTGACAATTTAACAAGTGGCAATATTTTTTAGAGATAATCTACATTGCTAGGTAATGTTGAATGGCAATGCAGTGAACGCACCCTAAAAAATTGAGTATATTACCTGTAGTGTATGTCTCAAATGTTTTTTATTTATGGAAATAAGATTCATTCAACTTAGTATGAATACCACTTTTAATGTATTAATAGATAGTCGAGCTAACAGTTAAAAAAAGACACATTCAAATAAAATATTATTATATACGTGATATAATAAAAAGGAAAGAAATGATCGTGACTTATATGTTTACAAGAGATATATTGATTGATTCCCTCATGAGAAAAGGTGTAACAACCAACAAAAAGATAAAAAAAAAAGAGAAAAGAAAACAAATCGTGATGGGTGGCCGAGCAAAGCACATGGGAGATTAAAAATCAAATCCCACTCAAAGTTTGAAAGGAAAGAAAATTAAATCTAATCTCTTCAAATTTAATTTTGAGAAGAAGATTAGATTAAAACAAAACCTTTTATAAAACCCTCTCTCAACCCTCACGATCTCTCTCTCCCTCCCTGTTCGTCCCTTCCAGCCGTGAGCAGAGACGAACAAGCACCCGGAGAAAGAGCAGAGGGAGTGCAGAGGGAAATACAGGGGTTCGGCTGATAGCTTTTCCGACGAGCCAAGCGAGTATCAATTGCGATTACAGGTGGGTGAATCGAAATCACCTTGCCTGACCTCTGAATTATCCCAATTCGTGCCCTAATCGTTATGAAAAGAAAAGAATATGAATAGGGTTCAAATTATCATTTTTAATTATTTGATTTCTTGAATTCTTTGATTGGTTGATTGTTTGTATGTATATTTATTTCTGTTTGTTCTATTTCTGTATTATTGATTGCTATGATGTAGGATTTAGAGTAGAGCGAAAGTACGTAGGGGGGATTCCGTTTTCCTATTGTGTCGTAATATTTTACGGTGCAATCTAGTTTGGAATTAAAATTATTACGGCCGCAATATTTATTTGCTATTGCATCGCAAGGTTTTATAACGCAACCTAATTTTAAAGTAGAAGTATTACGCCCGTAAATTTGTTTGGCCGTAATTTTCTTACGGTCGAGAAAAGGATGGAGAGAGAATTAGAAAAAAAAAATTTCGGCCGTAATGGAATAGAGAGGTAGAGAATTTCGGCCGTAAAGGAATAGCGAGAATATTATAGAGAGAGAAAGGGAAGATGGATTGGCCGTAAGAAAAAAAAGAAAAGGATGAAGCTTACGGCCGTAATGTAATAAGAAGATTTCTCGGCCGTAAAAATCCAGAAGAGGTGAGGGCGTAAAAGAAAGATGAAAGAAAGAGAAGGTGTTTACGGCCAAAGAATTAGGGTTTACGACCGTAAGGTGAAGGGGATTTCTCGGCCGTAAAAATCCAGAAGAGGTGAGGGCGTAAAAGAAAGATGAAAGAAAGAGAAGGTGTTTACGGCCAAAGAATTAGGGTTTGCGGCGTAAGGTGAAGGGGATTTCTTGGGCGTAAAATCCAGAAAAATTCACCCATTAGTCTCTCTTTATTTTGATATGAACATTATTGATTTCCTTATAATTCCAACATGAACTCTTTGTCTTGATTTACCTCATACCGATCATATCTCCTTCATCACATGATACAAAGAATGAAAAGATACTAAAAGTGATTAATAAGTTCAGATGAAAGATTAATGATGGGTTGCCAGTCCAAGCCAAGTGCATCAAGATAAGGGTCGCTCCCTTGGTCATGGTTTGATCACCCATTGACCCGCACAAGGCCATATCATTTGCTGGGCATACCCCAAGAATTAAAGGCACCTCAAAGTTACCCTGATTGTTAATTAATAACCAAGATCAACAAACATGTTCAAGTTCAAGTCAAGTCAAGTATGTCATGATTCCAAGTTTACTATGTATTATTGATCCTCATGATTCATGATATCGCTGATCTTATTCTTATTATGATCCATGATACTAATATGTTATCTTCCACGTTCAAGTTAAGCATGATTATTTACCATTGATTATTATATTCATGTCATGCATTGTATATCATGTGGTTCCCCACAAGGCTGTAAAGCTTACGGGAGGACCTCCTCCCCTGTGTCTGATTTCCACAGGACCAGGTCAGTAACGTGGTGGAGTAGACGTGTGGTGATGAAGCTCTGACGATAGGACAACACATAAACCATAGGGATTTTAGAGTGTTATTTAGTTTTCATTTACCTTCCGCATTTTAGATTCATGATGTAGAACTTATTTTATTTCTTAGCAATGATATAGCCACTTTTAGACTTCGCATAATTATGTTATTTTCTTTTATTTTATTATCTTTCCGCTGACGTGTCTCAGTTTCTGACTGAGATATGGTCAATATTATGGTCAAGTTATAGCATGCCGTAGCGTATCCAGATTGGTCTTCGCCACGTGGCGGGGTCGATTTGGGGGCGTTACATTTATGATATCAGAGCCTAAAGTTAGGACTCTCTTGACGTCCTAGTGTATAGAATAGTATAGTATGGTAAAAGGTTCATGTGCTATCGCCGTGCAGTCGCCACACCCTCCACCGAAAAGTAATGTAAGTCAAGTTTATGTTTAAGATAAGTTATGATTTATTGACGCATGATTTTATTGTATGAATAGAGGATAAGCATGTCACGACGATCAGAGCGTATTCAAAAGCAAATGGCCAGAGCGGACCGGAATCTGTATGAGGCATCGGAAGGCCCACTTCCTGAGATGGGGGCCCAGCCGGGTCGCAGACGTGGCCGTGGCCGAGGTCGTGCGCCAGGCCGGGGAAGAGGTAGAGGCCGCGCAGCTAGAGCGCCATTAGAGGAGCATGTGGATGAGTTTGCTCCACCTGAGGGTAGCCAGGCAGGAGACAGTCCACCGGCGTCAAGGCGTCGTAATCAGAGGGCACGCCATGAAGCAGTAGAAGACACCATCCAGGCTTTCCTGAAGTTGCATCCGCCTCATTATGATGGGAAGGCGGACTTTTTCAAGGCTGAAGAATGGATTGAGACTATGGATCGGATTTTTAAGCTGATGAGATGCACTGATGAACGCAAGGTCCTGTATGCCACACACATGCTTACTGGTACTGCGATGGACTGGTGGAAGACTACAAGGGCCACCATGTTCAGAGGGATGGACGAAGAGGACATAGCATGGGATGAATTTAAGAAGGCCTTCATGGCGCGCTATACTCCTGAACATGACCGCATCAACAAACAAGAGGAGTTCCTGCAACTGCAGTAGGGAACCATGTCTGTGGCGGATTACCACACCCAGTTCATCCAACTGGAGCAATATTGCCCGATGCCATTTGAAGGGCGTATTAGGGCTAACAAATTCATTAATGGACTACAACAGACACTGAAGACTAAAGTCCTGTCTAGGAATTGTGAAGATCTAGAGAAGGCTGTGAGGTTGGCCACACGTATGGAAAAGGATCAAGCTGAACGCAAGGTCAAAGCTCCAGCCAAAGCAATAGAGCAGCCCAGGCCTCGAACGGATGATCATCGGCCATTTAGGAGGAACGACCGCCGCGATCGTCGTTACAGGCCATACCAGCAGAGAGAAGCCCCAAGACAGGCTCAAGCTCAACCACGGCCTGCGCCAATGCAAGCACAGCCACTGAGACAACTGCCACCGCCACCACGCCAGTCACAAGTGCCACAGAAGCCTTTATGTCCTCACTATGGTCGTCACCATGATGGAGAGTGTCGTAGACTGAGCGGCGCATACATTCAGTGTGGACAGTTCGGACATTTCATCAGAAATTGCCCATAGGCTGCCAGAGGAGGCCGAGACAATCGGGCAGCAGGAGGTGCAAATTCCGTTGTGCAAGGTCGTGTGCACAACCTGGAAGCTGATGTAGCCCAAAATGACAATGATGTCATTAGAGGTACCCTCCCGATCGCCAACTTGTCTGCTACTATTTTATTTGATTCTGGGGCTACACACTCGTTTATTTCAGAGTCGTGTGCCCAAACTCTTAGTCTACCTCAGAAGCAGATGTCCCATGCTATGCGTGTGAGTACACCTATGGGTACTCTCCATGCTGCCAAGTACATCCCGAATGTACTTGTCAATGTAGACAAGAAAAATTTTTCTGCAGACCTCATAGTCATCCCCATGGTGGATTATGACGTTATTTTGGGGATGGACTGGCTTTCGTATCACGATGCAACCTTGCAATGCAAACAGAAGAAGATCGTTATAGGGACGCAAGGCAAGCCTAAGGCAGTGATCAGAGGCACTCCATCAACAAAGAACAAAGTCATTGTCTCAGCGATCAAGGCACAGAAGTTATTGCAGAAAGGATGCTGTGGGTACTTGGCTAGTGTGGTCAAGACGGATGCACCTATCACTGAGCTCCAACAGATAGATGTGGTGCGGGAGTTCCCAAATGTGTTTCCTGAGGACACATCCGGATTACCACCGAAATGGGAAATCGACTTTAAAATAGAGCTCCTCCCTGGGACTGCAATCATCTCTAAAGCACCCTACTGCATGGTACCTGCTGAAGTGCAGAAACTGAAGAAACAGATACAGGAGCTACTGGACAAGGGATTTATCAGACCGAGCGTCTCACCCTGGGGCGCACCGGTCTTGTTTGTCAAGAAAAAGGATGGCTCCATGCGGCTCTGCATCGACTATAGAATGCTCAATAAAGTGACAGTGAAGAATAAGTACCCCCTGCCTCGGATAGATGACCTTTTCGATCAGCTGTCAAAAGCATCGGTGTTCTCTAAGATAGACTTACGTAGTGGCTACCACCAGCTGAGAGTGGCAAAGGAGGACATACCGAAAACCGCTTTTCGATCAAGATATGGCCACTACGAGTTCTTGGTCATGCCATTTGGACTGACGAACGCTCCTGCCGCGTTCATGGATTTAATGAACAGGGTCTTCCGACCATATTTAGACCAGTTTGTCATAGTGTTCGTGGATAACATTCTGATCTATTCGTCCAGTCCAGAGCAACACCGAGAGCATCTCAGGATAATATTGGAGATCCTGAGACAACACAAGCTTTATGGCAAGCTTTCAAAGTGTGAATTCTGGCTGAAGGAGATCATGTTCTTGGGTCACATAGTCTCCAAGAAGGGCATTGCAGTAGACCCCGCAAAAGTGGAAGCGGTGACGAATTGGACTAGGCCGAAGAATGCTTCTGAGATTCGAAGCTTCCTTGGTTTGGCGGGTTATTACAGGAGGTTTATCAGGGACTTTTCCAAGATTGCTGCACCCCTCACGAATCTCACAAAGAAGGCGGAAAAATTTATCTGGACAGATAAATGTGAGCAAAGCTTTCAGACTCTGAAGGACCGTCTGACTTCGGCACCAATTCTCACTATACCGACAGGCAGTGGAGGTTTCGTGGTCTACAGCGATGCGTGTGGAACAGGATTGGGTTGTGTCCTGATGCAACACGGCAAAGTAGTGGCTTATGCTTCACGGCAGCTGAAGAAGCATGAGGTCAATTACCCTACACATGACTTGGAATTGGCGGCTGTGGTCTTTGCTCTGAAGATCTGGAGGCACTATTTGTATCGAGAGACGTTCGAAATCTTCACTGACCACAAGAGTCTCAAGTACATCTTCGATCAGAGGGATCTTAACATGAGGCAACGACGATGGATTGAGCTCCTCAAGGATTATGAATTCGCTATCAATTACCATCCGGGTAAAGCAAATTCAGTCGCCGATGCATTAAGCAGGAAGTGGGAAGGCTCGCTAGCTTATATGAGACTACGGGAGTACGAGATGCTGGAAGAAATTGAGCAATGGTGCCCCAAGCTGGAAATAAATGGAGCTTTATGGATGATGCATCAGATGAAGCCCAGCTTAATTGACAGGATCATAACAGCTCAAAAAGTAGATCCTGAATATCAGAAGGTTCTGAAGAGGTGCCAGAATGAACCAGCAGATTTTCAGATCTCTGCAGATGAAGGGATTAGATATCGGGACAGGTTGTGGATTCCTCCTGACGCTGATGTCCGACGAGAGGTACTGGATGAGTGCCACAAGTCGGAGTTCGTTATCCACCCTGGTAGCATCAAGATGTATAATGATGTACAACGCAGCTACTGGCGGCCGGACATGAAAAGAGAGATAGCAGAATATGTATCCCGATGCCTGGTGTGCCAACAAGTCAAGATTGAACATCAGCGGTCATATGGCAAGTTGAAGCCTTTGGAAATCCCACAATGGAAGTGGGATAAGATCACTATGGATTTTGTATCCAACTTGCCTAAGACTAAGAAGGGTCATGATGCCATATGGGTAGTCGTGGATCGTTTCACAAAGGCAGCACACTTTATTCCAATCCGATGGAAGCAATCAGTGGAGAGTCTGCTAGACTTATATGTGAGATAAGTAGTCAAACTCCATGGGATCCCAGAGTCCATAGTGTCTGATCGAGACCCCAGATTCACTACCAGATTCTGGAGGAGCATGCAAGAAGCCTTTGGCACAATGCTCAACTTCAGTACAGCTTTCCACCCACAGACAGATGGGCAGTCTAAGAGGACCATCCAGACACTAGAGGATATGTTAAGGGCCTGTGCACTAGATTGGCAGGGTAGCTGGGATGAGCACATTCATCTGATTGAGTTTGCTTATAACAACAGTTACCATTCTAGTATTGCTATAGCACCATTTGAAGCCCTGTATGGACGACCTTGCCGTTCACTTACCCACTGGAGCGAAGTAGGCGAAGAAAAGATTATGAGTAAGGAAGAAGTGAAAGAAGCAGTGGAATATGCTGAAAAGATAGAATTGATTAAGCAAAGGATGAAGATTGCTCAAGGAAGGTAAAAGAATTATGCTGACAAAGGCAGACGAGAGCAGATCTTTCAAGCTGGGGACCAAGTTCTTCTGAAGGTATCTCCTATGAAAAGAGTCATGAGATTCAGTAAGCGAGGAAAGCTCAGTCCTCGCTATGTAGGCCCATTTGAGATACTCGAGCTGGTAGGCGAGGCAGTATGCAGACTGGCTCTACCCCCATCTTATGGGAGAGTGCACAATGTATTACATGTATCCATGCTCAAGAAATACAAGCACGATGCTGCAAATGTTCTAAAGATAGAGGAGCCAGATATAGCTGCAGATTTGACCTTCGTTGAGTATCCAACGCATATAGTGGATCGCAAAGTACAACGTCAGAAGAACAAGGATGTCCCCATGGTCAGAGTAGCTTGGCGTCACCATAGCGGAGATGACGCGACATGGGAGCTCGAATCGAAAATGCGCCAAGAATTTCCCCACCTTTTCGGTAAGCCCTCTACTTAGTGCAAAATTCGAGGACGAATTTTCTTTTAAGGGGGTAAGAATGTAACAACCAACAAAAAGATAAAAAAAAAGAGAAAAGAAAACAAATCGTGATGGGTGGCCGAGCAAAGCACATGGGAGATTAAAAATCAAATCCCACTCAAAGTTTGAAAGGAAAGAAAATTAAATCTAATCTCTTCAAATTTAATTTTGAGAAGAAGATTAGATTAAAACAAAACCTTTTATAAAACCCTCTCTCAACCCTCACGATCTCTCTCTCCCTCCCTGTTCGTCCCTTCCAGCCGTGAGCAGAGACGAACAAGCACCCGGAGAAAGAGCAGAGGGAGTGCAGAGGGAAATACAGGGGTTCGGCTGATAGCTTTTCCGACGAGCCAAGCGAGTATCAATTGCGATTACAGGTGGGTGAATCGAAATCACCTTGCCTGACCTCTGAATTATCCCAATTCGTGCCCTAATCGTTATGAAAAGAAAAGAATATGAATAGGGTTCAAATTATCATTTTTAATTATTTGATTTCTTGAATTCTTTGATTGGTTGATTGTTTGTATGTATATTTATTTCTGTTTGTTCTATTTCTGTATTATTGATTGCTATGATGTAGGATTTAGAGTAGAGCGAAAGTACGTAGGGGGGATTCCGTTTTCCTATTGTGTCGTAATATTTTACGGTGCAATCTAGTTTGGAATTAAAATTATTACGGCCGCAATATTTATTTGCTATTGCATCGCAAGGTTTTATAACGCAACCTAATTTTAAAGTAGAAGTATTACGCCCGTAAATTTGTTTGGCCGTAATTTTCTTACGGTCGAGAAAAGGATGGAGAGAGAATTAGAAAAAAAAAGTTTTCGGCCGTAATGGAATAGAGAGGTAGAGAATTTCGGCCGTAAAGGAATAGCGAGAATATTAGAGAGAGAGAAAGGGAAGATGGATTGGCCGTAAGAAAAAAAAAGAAAAGGATGAAGCTTATGGCCGTAATGTAATAAGGGGATTTCTCGGAAAAAATCCAGAAGAGGTGAGGGCGTAAAAGAAAGATGAAAGAAAGAGAAGGTGTTTACGGCCAAAGAATTAGGGTTTACGACCGTAAGGTGAAGGGGATTTCTCGGCCGTAAAAATCCAGAAGAGGTGAGGGCGTAAAAGAAAGATGAAAGAAAGAGAAGGTGTTTACGGCCAAAGAATTAGGGTTTACGGCGTAAGGTGAAGGGGATTTCTCGGGCGTAAAATTCAGAAAAATTCACCCATTAGTCTGTCTTTATTTTGATATGAACATTATTGATTTCCTTATAATTCCAACATGAACTCTTTGTCTTGATTTATCTCATACCGATCATATCTCCTTCATCACATGATACAAAGAATGAAAAGATACTAAAAGTGATTAATAAGTTCAGATGAAAGATTAATGATGGGTTGCCAGTCCAAGCCAAGTGCATCAAGATAAGGGTCGCTCCCTTGGTCATTGTTTGATCACCCATTGACCCGCACAAGGCCATATCATTTGCTGGGCATACCCCAAGAATTAAAGGCACCTCAAAGTCACCCTGATTGTTAATTAATAACCAAGATCAACAAACATGTTCAAGTTCAAGTCAAGTCAAGTATGTCATGATTCCAAGTTTACTATGTATTATTGATCCTCATGATTCATGATATCGCTGATCTTATTCTTATTATGATCCATGATACTAATATGTTATCTTCCACGTTCAAGTTAAGCATGATTATTTACCGTTGATTATTATATTCATGTCATGCATTGTATATCATGTGGTTTCCCACTAGGCTGTAAAGCTTACGGGAGGACCTCCTTCCCTGTGTCTGATTTCCACAGGACCAGGTCAGTAATGTGGTGGAGTAGGCGTGTGGTGATGAAGCTCTGGCGATAGGACAACACATAAACCATAGGGATTTTAAAGTGTTATTTAATTTTCATTTACCTTCCGCATTTTAGATTCATGATGTAGAACTTATTTTATTTCTTAGCAATGATATAGTCACTTTTAGACTTCCGTATAATTATGTTATTTTCTTTTATTTTATTATCTTTCCGCTGACGTGTCTCAGTTTCTGACTGAGATATGGTCAATATTATGGTCCAGTTATAGCATGCCGTAGCGTCTCCAGATTGATCTTCGCCACGTGGCGGGATCGATTTGGGGGCGTTACAAAAGGACTTTAGCTAAAATATTTATCAAATATGTTGATTTGGTTGGACACAAAATAATTGAGTTAGAGACGAAAATTCACGTATAGTAAACTTTGAAATAATATATTCAATTAGTACTACATGATGAGCGAGAGTAATAAAAACCATGACCATATTGGCAAGTGAACAGTATGGTCATGATCGTAATTGATAAAGAGTAAAGCAAGGAACGTGATGATCATGGAGCATGTAATTACAGAAGTCATAAATAGTGATTGTGGATAGTCGAAATTGACAATTAACTAAAGAGAAAAGCCATTGTGTCATGCCCAATTAGTCGCACTAATATATCAACTATTTCTACCTATTAAATTTTAAATTTATGATTGTGATCTATAAATATAATTAGCAAGATTATCAACAAGATCTCGATATATATATATAAGATCTCGATATATATATATATATATATATATATATATATATATATATATATATATATCGAGATCACTTTACGATCTTGAAACTCATAACCAATGATAATATATCTATAATTTAAGAAAATTTTAAATTATATCATATAATATTAGGATCTTATTTTATTTACAAAAATAATACTTAATTTAGATGAAACAATAAAAATATGTCTATAGTCATCCAACAATAATTAATCTAGATAAAATTCAATGCATTTTCTTAATATTTGTTATATATTAACTCATAATTTGATCGAATATATCCTACAAAAGTATAATTTAAGAGATTTAAGAGTAGAAAATATTTGTTTCTTTTAAAATATATTAGGATTTAAGGATTCTTAATCCGAGTTTACGATATAAAAGTATATTGTGTACTCGTCTTAGGTAGCTAAACAAGAATTCAATTGATTATTCTCAAAAATTGATTAGTAACCAAAATTAATGGCAAGGTGATACTGCAAAGCTGCGAGAAATTCTTAATCTTGATGAAAAATAATAAATGAAAAAAGTTTGAATTTTGAATTGAGGCGTATGAGGAATTTAACATTCACCTTAACATTTATTTTTGGAGAAACACTTTACCCTAAAAAATTGTATATTGAAATTGAATTTAAGCCCTAAATCAAACTATGCTAAGTATATTTTTTTAGATAACAAATTATTACCAAGGAGAGTTGAGATGAACAAAATTTCGAATTTAGTCACACACAAGGGCGGACTCAGAAAAAAAAAAGAGTGGGGGATACCAATCGAGTAAGTAGAGTTTTCAATCATAATAGCATACAACATTTATTTAAGGGGGGCAAATATAGCTTTTCACTCTAAAATTTATATTTTAGTGTATATATATAATTAATAAAAATAAAAAATTGAGGGGAGGGGGTCCTCATTCTATATGTGAGTTCATCGCTGGTCGCACATTTCAATGATGAACAGTGCACATAAGTCTTTTTTTCACCTCTAGGTACTCTCAATTCATCAACCTTTGGAAAAAAATACTAAAATTATAAGCGGCTTGTGACTTATTTTTTATGTTTTTTTTTTCTATGGGAAGTCTTTATTTAGTCAATCCTCACTATTTAAGAAGTGAAGTTCATGTTTATAAATTAAAGGTCGATTTAAATCTAACTAATTCGATAACGTAACGTAACGTGTGCTTAATAATTATGAGTAAAGACTTTTAATAAAAAAATTTATATTCATAAAAATTAGAATCTGAAATCTTTGCTCAAATGAGGACCCGTGGAAGGTATTTGATGTCCACAGACATTAAATTTGAGAGTTGTTGGGTGGCGTGGGATCGCGTGCACTGTGCGACGTATCAAATCCAGCTCCTCTAAGGGGCCCCCCGGCGATGTCAAATGGTCGTCTAAACAAAGATTTCTTTCCGAACAGCTTCAATTTCAAGTAAAGAAAAAAAAAAGAGCAGACAAAATTATTCCATTGGCTGGCACGAGCACCGAATCTAATAATGAGAGGCGCATCCAATGGCCCTTCCCCAATTGGAATATTCCGACAAATCCGTCGTCGCCTTTCCTTAGTTACTTATTATCCCTTCCTCTTTCTTTCCGCGCGCTCCAACTGATCAATCCTTGCAACGTCATATGGCGTAAAGATTTCTGATAAGGTTTCCCGATGACGCAGATATGTTTTGCTATCTGCCATTTTTTTTTTCTTTTGCTTGTGTATATGTCTATAGCCGGTCTAAGCTCGGATAAATGAGGAGGGTTGTGTTAGATTTGACGGCCAGCGTAAAACTTTGTCAAATCTCATGAACACGGATCAACGAATATAATAGAGCGGAATGACATCGTATGATCCATGTAGCGTCGTATGATCCATGTAACCGACTCCACCTAATGGGATAAAGCTTTGTTGTTGTTATATATATTTGCAACAGTGGAGAACTCTGATGCCAGGTTCTGAAACGTTGACATGGCGCCTGCGATGGGATTGGCCGCTTTGGTCGCGGTGCTCGTCGCTGCAATCGCGTCGGTCTCGGAAGCAGGCGGCAGGGTGAGAGGAGCAGGGGAGTGATGGGAAAATCCGAGAATAAAGAGAGAAGATCGCAGAGAGACTGCAGAAAAATAGAGGAGACACACGAATTTACCCAGGTTCACCCTTGAGATGAGGGCTACGTCCTGCAAAGAGGTTCCACTATATTGTTTAGGTTTACAGCCGCCACACCAAATTACATCAGAAATTAGGCTATTAATAGCCTCTCAAAACCGGGTTTAAAACTCAAACAAACAGAGAAAAAATCTAATCCGAACCACACGGGCCAGCTAAATAAAAGCCCAAAACCCGTCTAGGTTTCGGGGGGCTGCCCCCGAACCCCGCCCGCTCACCGGCGAGCGGGACCGCCGTCGGGGGGCGGGTCCCCCCGAACCCCCCTTTTCGTTCGTACGCCAGCAATACTATTAATTAGGTAATACTCAGATTCTCCTAAGCTCACGTGGGCGAACCCGGTGTGAGAAACAAGGACCCTGAAATATTCACCAACTCTAGCCCCTGTCCAGGATCGCCATCCACAGGGCTGAGTTGGCCCTCCATGGGTCTGCCTACGTCCGAGTTTCTCCCCTTGTTCTTGGATCGAAGGTACCTATTGTGTCTCTGGTTTTCCTAATTATATTCCTGTAATCAAATTTTCCTTTGCCATGTCTGTCTCGCAGATGTGCATCAGCTTGTTGGAGATGTGTTGTTTCTTTTTTTTTCCTGCCTTTAAGCTATTGACGATTGCCCATCGTTTCTGGGCTTTTGCAGTAATGAAATACTGAGAAGGAGAATAAGAATTAAAGAGCACCTGCTTTAAAGTTGCATTATCTACAATTAGTTCTCTAGTTGCATCATTGAAATGATGGGGATTAAAACAATTGGATTAAGTTGTTTTTCTGGTATCGTGCCTAGGAAAAATGGGGGCCTTATCAGAAATAATGATGTAGCTGCATCATTTCAGCAGATTTGCATAGATTACCTAGGAGTCATGATCTTTTATTATTAAGGCGAATTTGATTACTACATTGAGATTTAAATACGAGTTGCGAGTGAATGTCAATTACTGATGTCTTATGACTGAATAATTGCTTTGCTTGGGGATTTGATTGCTTGGAGTTGCACCATTGTACAGCTGTTTCTGCAAGACGTAAATGAGATTAAAATTTAATAAAAGAAAAGCTTCTTCAATTTCCTTTTTTTTTTTTTTGTGGGGGGGTCAGGGTGAAGATAAAGAATGGGTGATGCTGCAATACAGCAATCCGAATCCTGCAACTGATGATTGGATAGGAGTTTTCTCTCCTGCAATTTCCAGGTAAGATTACTTTTCAGCACTGGCGTCATTATGATTTCTTATGTAATTCTATATTTGGATTCAAAAAAAATACAAATCTAATTCTTAAGGAGATGACACAATGTTGGCTTCATGATTCAACAGTAAATCCGAACTTATTTCTTTGCTAAAGATTATACACTGCAGTCCACAGAGAAATTTTCCTTTTGATCCATCTAATGTGTGTCTTACAGCTCGGCTACTTGTGTGCCTGATATTTCAAGAGAAGAGCCCCCATTTTTGTGTACAACTCCAATTAAGGTTCGTAATGCAGTAGATATGTTTTTTTTTTTTCATCTGAATTTTACCCAATATTCTGAATTTTAACCTGTCTCGTTCATGCAATTCAGTATCAGTATGCAAATTACACAAGCGTTGACTACTCCGACACAGGCAAAGGGTTCTTGAGGCTCCAAGTAATCAAACAGAGAGCTGACTTCTCCTTCGCACTATTTTCTGGGGGTCTCTCTAATGTATGTTTAGATTGAAGAAAGTGAATTCTTCAAGCATTCCGCCCTGGCAGTCTGATTACTGATAAGAATACTAACTTCTCTTGTGATGGGAACAAACAGCCGAAACTGATTGCAGTTTCTGAAAAAATCACTTTTGCAAACCCAAAAGCCCCGGTGTATCCAAGATTAGCTCAAGGAAAAGTTTGGAATGAAGTAAGTGGAAACCTCTTTTCTTCTGTTGAGAGTGATTAATTTCAAAAAAACTCAACTGCCATGATTTCACCTAGTTTTAGCTGCATTTCTTTTCCTACCTCTGGGTTCTTGTTTCCTCTTAAAGAATGTAAAATAAGCTGTCATATGGTCATATGACTGTTACATGGACGAGTGGATATGGTATCGATGAGGCGGAACCTTTTGTTGAATGGGGTGTACTTGGGGAACCAAAGATTCGATCACCAGCAGGAACACTAACTTTTACCCGCAACAGCATGTGTGGTTTGTACTTCTCGTCCTCTATGATTTCAAATGTTGAAATTATTACTAATCAGGCTCATTTCACAAATTATCATGCTTTTGTATGTAAAGGGTCCAGAGAAATATTTCCAAATAATAGCATCATCCCAGGATATCATCTGCTCGCGAAACAAAAATGCATGAACTGTGCATACTCATCATCACTACATTATGCATGTCGATATTTCAGGATATCAGAAATTTTACACCTAAGGACTAGTGGCAGAAGTGCATAATTAGATAAGCAAAAATTGAGAGTACAAAGTGTGAAAGGCTTTCATATAAGCAGGTATTGCTTTCAGTCAAGAAGTTTGATGATCCGAGATACAAATAAGAGGAGCATGTTGGCCTATAATGAATTTGAACATAAAGTAAGAGCACGAACAAATGAGTTCGCATTTTCACCTTGATTAAGCTATTGAGTCTGTTCTGATATTATTGCATCAAACACTTTCGGTATGAAAGACATTGACAGGTTTACTTAAATACTTAATTCCGATTTGCAGGTCCACCTGCACGCACTGTCGGTTGGAGAGATCCTGGATTCATCCACACCAGCTTCCTGAAGGAATTATGGCCTAATTCCAAGTTAGTCTTGTTCATTTATATATGGGGTCGCAATCAATTCATAGGTCTTGAAAACATGGTTCTTCAGCATAATACATTTTAATATTCTTACTAGCTGTAACTTGCGAGTAATTTTTCAGGTATAGCTACAAGTTAGGACATAAGCTGCTGAATGGTTCTTATGTGTGGAGCAAATCATATAACTTCAGAGCATCTCCATATCCTGGGCAAGACTCTCTACAGCGCATAGTGATTTTTGGTGACATGGGGAAGGTATTCCTCTTGGCTACTCCTGCCATCTCCACAATGATCAATTCTCATGATAACTAATAGGTGCCATGAATGCTCAGTAATTATTGCAGAAAAGAGAGCACGATTACTAGATAAGTCCATCAAGTCACATTTTGTGAAATATTAGATTATGCAGTTTGGAAATGTCACAGTTTTTGTTTTTCCTTTTTTGGAGGAAACCATAGCTTCCCTAGTTGAAATTTTGCATATACATCCTCAGGCTGTATACCAATGGCAGGATATGTTAAAATAAATCGTATATTGTCTCAATCACTGTGTACTACCACAGAGGACTCGAAATAAATGCTAATAATCTTGAGGTTGTTGCACCTTTCCATGCAAGGATGGGCCAAGTAGACAAGTCATGACACACTTTTAATATATAAGAGGTCCATATATTATACATAGGACCATCATTTACACAGTTTTATTATTATACACAGTTTTAATATATAATATTCTGAATAGGACTTTCAAGTTGTTCTCCTCTGATGAAAACATGGTTTGAGGGACTTTTGTTGAGATTTTATCGGCGGAGATCAACCATTTCTTCCATCTTCCATTTAAAATGGTTCTTTATCTGTATTCCTCTGCACCAGGCTGAGGCTGATGGTTCAAATGAATACAATAACTTCCAACCCGGGTCTCTTAATACTACTTATCAGCTTGTCAAGGACTTGGACGACATCGACATGGTTCTCCACATTGGAGATATATGCTATGCAACTGGATATCTTTCACAGTGGGATCAATTTACCTCACAGATTGAACCCATTGCATCATCTGTGCCTTACATGATTGGAAGGTTCGGATCTCCATATGTGATATAACACTCAAATGCTTTATCTTCCGTGACAGTTTCCCTCACAGCACATAACATTTCTATGGTAATATCTTCTGACAGTGGTAACCATGAGCGAGACTGGCCTGATTCAGGATCCTTCTATGGGACTACGGACTCGGGCGGAGAATGTGGTGTTGTAGCGCAAAACATGTTCTACGTTCCAGCAGAGAACCGGGAAAAGTTCTGGTACATCTCAGCATAGAGATTGAATTTTTAAAAGCTTTTCTGTTTGTATCTTTTCCATCTCCCGTTTGCATGTGCACTTAACTTTAACGTACCTCATTAGAGCATGCAAATTTTGCAGGTACTCAACAGATTACGGCATGTTCCGATTCTGCATAGCCGACACCGAGCGCGACTGGAGACCCGGGACTGAGCAATACAGCTTCATCGAGCACTGCTTGTCGTCTGTGGATCGGCAAAAGCAGCCTTGGCTGATCTTCCTGGCGCACCGAGTGCTCGGATACTCTTCAGCTGACTTCTATGGGGATGAAGGAACGTCCGAGGAGCCGATGGGGCGAGAAAGCCTGCAAGAGTTAATGGCAGAAGCATAAGGTTGACATTGCCTTCTATGGCCATGTCCACAACTACGAGAGAACGTGCCCCGTCTACCAGGTAAGGAAACGAATACAAACTTTTGCAACAAACATAGAAAAACTGCCTTTTTATTTGCTTCCAAATCTGTCGTCAGAATCAATTGCGTGCGCAAGGCTTCGGACTTCTACGGCGGGCCATTTGTGGCCACCACACACGTGGTCGTCGGAGGTGGCGGCGCAGGCCTTGCTGATTTCAATGACGTAAGAGCCAGATGGAGTCACTTCCAAGACCATGATTACGGATTCGTGAAGCTGACAGCCTTCAACCACACAACGCTGAGGCTCGAGTACAAGAAGAGCAGCGACGGGCGCGTCTACGACCAGTTCGTCATCTCCCGCGACTACCCGGACACGCTGAGGTGCAGTGTTGACAGCTGCTCAAGGACGACGTTGGCTATTTGAGTTGAAGATCGTGCTCTATTCTGGCAGACTACTTCTCATGGGGTTCAATGTACCATCAAGATATGGAGACCAACTGAACACCGGCAGAAGGCTGCTCATGGTTGATTTGGACGTAATGAGGATCCATGACGATCGATCTGCAACGTAGTTATCAGTGGAGAATACGAAGTGTGCGTTATTAGGAATGTCCTTGGATGCGTAACAGAACAGCCGTGTGCAGATCTGTACTGTAATGCTGAAATTGACCATTCAATTGGACGAAAATAATTAAATTCCAAACATGAGTTGTCTCGGTGTTCTATTCTATATGATTATGTATGTGCAAATCAAATTAATGCAAAAGACCCAGGTTTCCTCAATGGTTCATGGAGAAAGCAAACCTAGGATTTCACTCTAGGATCAACTCCGAGGTCATGATAGATCACAAATTCTCGTATGGGACAGTGACTCCAACGTCTAAAGTTAATCTAAACAAATGGAAATGGGACAACGCATGCAAGGGGAAAATAGAAGAAGACCCAAATCTCTAACCAAAGAAAAATAGCTCTGGCAATGACAAAAGCAGGTCTGGAACAAACGATGAATTCAATGAACACATTCACGATGCCATTGTTCTGAAACAAGTTCATGAAGACAGTAGAATGTTAAAGCTTTCTCTATCCTCATTAGGAAGTACAGTTCTCATACATTATTTGCAGCATAAAGAGCATTCCATGTTCAAAGAGTTTACTTGGCTGAGATTAGTTCAGGCTTCAACTAAAAAAAGTGCAGATGACAAGATGTAGCCGTTTAAGAGAGTCAATCTGTTCTCGTACAAATGACTAGGCACAGGTTAACCAAATATAAAACCTCAGTTGATTTTATCCAAAAGGCAAACTTTGCAAGGCAGCTCATCAGCCTTGCTTGTTGGCATAGTCCTTGGGCTCATCATTGAAGCTGTCACCCAACGGATCATCATTATCATAACCACCTTCATTAATGCTGAAATTGCTATTCTGGCCATAGGCACGACCTCCAGCAGCATTGTCGCCACTGTCCCCATATCCTCCGGAATTTCCACCATAACTACCAGTACCACTGGCATAATTGTCATTTCCACCAGAACCCCAAGCAGCATTGTCGCTCCCTTGGCTGACACCATATCCTCCGGTGTTTCCTCTAGTGTCATAGCTATCTCCATAATTACCGGCAGCACCACCACCATAGCCACCACCACTGCCACCATAGCCGCCGCCACCACCGCCATAGCCGCCGTACCCACCGCCCCCGCCATAGCCACCCCCACCGTAACCACCACCACCATAACCTCCACGATTTCCACCAGTCCGCTCTGTAGCATAATTGACTCTTATCATCCGGCCATGGAGATCCTGAAGAAGTTATACATACATTAGAATACAAATTTTTAGATAGTCAACCAAAATCTAACCAGGCAGCCTTTCCAATACATTTTTTAAGGGGTATATGTTTACTTTATTTAACTCCGCCTATGTTTTATAACCGGTCCCAAGCCCGGATAAAGGAGGAGGGTTGTATTCCTGTCGAATCTCATGAACATGGATCAACGAATGCGGAATGGCGTCGTATGATCCATGTAGCCGACCTCACCTAGTGGGATAAGGCTTTGTTATTGTTGTATATGTTTACTTTATTTCTGAGAGGAAATGTTTCCTATACTTCTTTTTGGGAAGGAACATTCCCTATACTTTAATCATCCTTCAACTTAGATTTTTCTCATTACAATAGATCGTTAACCTGAACAAAGATAAACAGGATTTCAAGATTTACTTTAGACTCTGTATATCTACTAGAAACCATAATTGCATGCAACAGTAATTTGGCACTATTAAAAAAGGTAATAAATGGGGTTTTCTGAATATACAACACAGTTCTTTCTTCTCGCACACGAATTACAACCAATTTTTCCAATAACACAAACAAAAAATTCACCAACATAATCAATTCTTGAAGAATATAGAATTCAAGACTGGAATAGAAGGTTTCTAGAACTCCCCTATTACCTGTTTGCAGACAGTTTAACAAAGTTTGAGGACTAATTGCATGTTTCACACAATAAATATGGTTTGCATAAGGTATCATGGTTCCATTTAACAACTCGAAAGTGTGCAAGTCTTCAAATTACTTTAAAGTATCAATAATATTATTCCAATACTACACTCTACATTAAGAATGTTACAGGTACATGTGGAACCCAAAGTCAAGTCAATTAATGCGATAAAGAAAACAAAGACAACTAGTAGATTGGAGGACATTACAATGTCTAAAGTTGCTTATTGTAAGCATTCAGTCAAATAATGTACAGAAAACAAAGACGACAAAATTAAACATCTAAAGTTCATAATTGTAAAACGTTATTCTTAGGCTAACAAGGAATGACCAATTATCAAATAGCAGATAGAAGCAAAAAGGAACGGACGACAAGGAGACACCATAGCACTCAACTACTCATCCTGGGATGATGGTGCTTCTAAAGAACATAAGCTACACCTAGTTTGCTTAATGGATGCTATATTATAACTCCTTGGAGAAATAATCATGCTTGTAAAATGAATTGATGGAGGACTGAAACAGAAACACAAGTTCTGACTTATCATTTCATCAATGCTGTGGATATTTCAACTATAATCAGAATACATATTAACAGTGTGAACTAGAATGCTCTAAAAAAACAGTGCAGACTAGAGGTTCTTTTCCAAGAACATGGTAGTCTCATCCTGAAAATAAAAGGTCATCATCATGGTAATATGAATTGTTAATCAGTGAAGGATGAATCACAGGGACCAAATTATTCGCCAACTGTGACTTCATTAGCAACGTTCTGGCACCTCTAAAACAAAAAAATGAAATGAAAAAGAAATAAAAAAAGCATTAGCAGCATTCCACCAGCAGCCAGGAACATTTCTGGTGTAGACTGCCACATATTCATAACGCGTTACTTATTGCCAGAACAGTATGGAAATATCAGGTCTTGGCTAGCACAAATGCATAGTATTTTTGCTTTTGAAGAAGCACAATGCAATCCTAAACACCTCGAAAAATCTTAATAAACAACTAATTTGTTTTAGAATGAAAAATATCACTGCCAAGAGATTCAACCTCATTCTGATCAATTAGGGTTTTCATTCTGATCAGTTAAATAGTATTCAAAAGCTTGCCACAATGTAATGAATGGAACTTCAATGAGATAACTGTCATATACTGATGAAAATTCGAGACCAGAATTCTATTAAAAATTGAAGTTCACTGAAGAATGACAGCTAGATACAAGAATATACATCGTTGACACCAAATCTGCCATTCATTGTGATCAGTTAATTAGAATCAGAAGCTTGCCAGTAATATAAAATTAAAAGAAGCTGATAAGTTTACTCAAGACCTCAATGCTTCCATTTGTGCTTCAAGTTTGATCAGGACTCGGTAACAAAAAAAATACTTGCCTGAACAAATTTAGATACTAGGATAAATTTGCTGCTACATTAAACTGGAACATTTATAATTTAAGCACTATATACTCTCTTCAATGATTAGACATTTTCCAATTCAAATGTGCTTATGCAGGGCCAATTCAGATGTTATTAGATCTTATGAGATACTAGTTAAACCATCAGAAACTTGACTTTCTTAATAGCCTAGGTTTTGACAAATGTTTTCTCAACTTTAATCCTCATGATCTGATGTTCCAGATTGTTTGAATTCGAATAAGCTTCTGACTACTCATTAAGCATATTGACTGAATGGGAATACATTTACTGAGTTTCAGTCTAATGACGATGGCACTATGTTTTCTATGTTCAAGTCTAATGACAATTAGACAAGGATTTTTTAATTATAGTATATAATGTTCATTAGCAATTGATATTTTCAAAATCAAATTAGAACTAAAGAAAAAGACAACATCAAATTCACATTTGTTTTCAGTAATATAATCTAGAATAATTTGCCTACATTGAAAGAACCACGATCGAGAATCTATGCTAAAGTATTTTCTCCAAGTGAATAATACCTTTCCGTCCATCTGAGACATGGCAGAAGAGGCCTCTTCAGTTGATGTAAAAGACACAAAACCAAAGCCTCTAGACCTTCCAGTCTCCCGGTCCATTATAACTCTTGCTGCAATTTGATATATATTAGCTGGATCTTAAGCATTGCAAAATAAGAAAGGATAATCAAGTCATATAAATACAAGTACCTTCGGTAACTCCACCATATTCAGAGAATGCTTCTCTCAAACTTTGATCATCTGTGCTGTAAGAGAGACCTAAACAAGAAAAAGTGTCATCCACAGGTGCTGGAGCAAGAAGCTAAAGCATAAACTCATAAGATTTATCATTTATGTTAAGGATAGTCCAGACCTCCAACAAAGAGTTTAGACGAAGACATGCATCGTATTGCCTGATAAATTGATGGATTGGATGGTACGACTCGTTTCAAGAAACTGCCAATTTTATTGGACAAAGCCATTTGAAGACCTGACAATTTGGAGAAAACATCAGACAGAAAGAAAAAGTATAAACAAGCAAGAATCCCATAACAAGTTTTGCGTAAAAAAAATTCAACAAGGCTTTTTCTATGAAGTTCACAACCCAGTGGGAACATTACTGCAATCAGTTAGCCATAACATTGTACATCTTTTTCAAACACAAAAATATCAGAGAACTGTACATCAAGTCATTAATATTAAAGAGCAGAGAATGTGGGGAAAATCTGTTAAGAAGTACAGCATTCTTAGCCCATCTATCACAGTAATGCATTCAGTCTCAGCCAAATATTATCACAGGGATGTTTAACCTACAACTTGCATGGCTAACTATATAATGATCATCATCAATAATCAGCACCAATTTAAAAAAAAGAGCATGAATTGCTTGTCAAATCAATCAATGGAAACGAAACAGCATTAGGAAATGACAGCTGTAATGAATGGATTTCATCAGCTAGGCCAAGAGATAGACAATATTTGAGCATGAAGTTACTCAATTTTTTTTTGGGAGAAGCTACTCAGATTTGGTAAGAAAATTATGAGACAGTGTTACAGATCATTAGCATAGTTCTTTTTCTTGAGAAAGAAAGAGATATCAATGAAATAATTGAAAGCAGGACATTATGGTGACAAAATGTTTACAGCTGTAGGCCCAATAAAAAAAGAAGTTTACAATTGTAAGCCAAGTAACTCTACAGCAAACCAATTTAAAAACAGCAAACCCAAATGAAATTTAAGACTGATTTAACAATCCACTTTGCATTGAATCGTCACTTAAAATATAATTTGGGAAAACACATCCCTCAGTGCAGCCAATCCTCATTGATAAGTTAATGAGAAGAATAGACATAAAACAAAATGGATATTATATTATATTATATTATATTACACAACTCCAAAAAAATCTGACTAAAGCCGCGACATTTCATTTTGAACAGCATACTGACGACAAAAAACATGTCCATGTAAAGAATACGGATGTTCAACTACTGCATATTGAGCGCCAAAACGTGCCCTAATCTATAAACTTATCGGCCACCACACAACGTCAACAACCTCTCTAGCCAAAAGCCGCGATCATGGAAAATCCCAAAGCATCCCCCTCCATTACAGAGTAAAAAAAAACCAATATGACTAGAAGCTGTAACATCAAGATCAAAACACTCAGAGAGACCCGAAAATGAGACTGAAGCATTGCTCTTTGTACAACAAATCCCACTAGGTGGGGTCGGTTGTATGGATCATACGACGTCAAGTTTTACGCTGGCCGTAGGGACCTAACACAACTCTCCTCTTTTATCCAGATTTGGCACCGGCTATAAAACATAAGCGCTCTTTGAACAGAGAAAAAAGAAGGAAAGAAACATATGGATCGCGCAATCGACATATAAGATTTACATATTCCAAATGATCGATGCAAAAGATTAAATTTGTAAAAAAATAAACAGTTAAAGGACGAAAAAATTGAGAATGCAGATCACACTTTGGGGAGGGTTTCAGTCGATCGCAGCTCTCCGCCCCGGTGAAAAACCCTACGACGACGATTCGGGCAAGCGAGGGTTTTGGAAATGGGTATAGGCCCAAGTGGAGCAATTATATACTGCTCGAGATGGAATCGGGGCCGTTGATTTTGTCGTAGGTCGATCCGAGACCTTGGATGGGGATCTGTGGATAGATATTTGTTTGGTTTTGGTATTCCTGAAGAGCAGCGTACCTAAAGTTGGTCCCTCCTGATGATATAAAAAAATAGTGAATTTGTGCTCTTGATTTTCTAATATGATAACATTTTTTAAAATAAAAAGAATTTGCATGTTAAATTATGACGTAGCATTTATGTTATAATAGATGACTTCTTGCGATGGAACAAATAATTAAATCATCATAATATTTAGCGTGAAAATTTTAAGACCCGTGTGACTTATTTGATGTAAAATAACTAATTAGTTAAAGGGTCGATAAGTACTTTAATATCTAATTTTATAAATACATAATTATGTATTTGATAAAAAATTTATAAACTGTTATTTTAGTGAAATAGTTTAAAAGTTTGTATATTATAAGAGAAAATAGGTAAAAAAAGTTATGTATATTTTAAAAGCAAAATAATACATTTATTGATTAAACGAATCAACTTTTTTACACAAAATAAATTTAGGATCATTCTTTTCTGACTTATAAGTAAATAAAATAAGTATTTATTATTTTTTTCAATTATCCAAGAGATAAAAAAATTTAAAACTATTTATAAATCATTTTACCTTACCCAAACACCATTTTAATACCAAATCAGGAGTTAAAGAACTTGTATGCCGCACATATGAATGATTAGTGTGTTGTCATGTAATGAAATCTATTAGTTAAAGTTTGATATAACTTTTTGTTTATCTTTAAAATCAATTAGTGGCCTATCATTCTCGTCCGCAAAAAAATTAAATAAATAAAAGGTTCCTGTAAGATGTAATTAAATGTGTTTATTTTTCTAATGAACGAAGAGTAGAATTTATCCAATGCACGTTGATCTCTAGAAATATATGAAAGTGTAAATTCAAAAGGAAAATTATATGGGACGACTGATAATTTAATTAATATTTGAAGATAGATAAGTAAATCTATTTGAATTTTCTGTACTTGTAACATCCAAAAAAATTTTAAAAAAAAAGGAAAAGGAACAATTACTAAGCCCAGCCGTGGCCAAAAAGCCCACCTGAATAAACTATACCCTAAAGTTAAAAGCTTTCTATCTACCTCAACCGACAACTCATCTAATCAACCTCTCCAAGCACCCTGTAACATTACTCTTCATTCGGCCAACACCTTTGAGCTATAGCCGATAAGGAGGGAGAATACACTATTGCAATTGGAAGAAGGAAGAGGAGGAAAGAGAAGAGAAGGTTTTAGAACTTGCTTAATAAGATATATTTGAGGGGACTCAAGATCCTTCTCATCTTCCTTAATGATATATGAATAATTGGATTACGGGCTTGAATACTAACTTGAAACTTCTTAGATGATAAGATTAGGAATTTTGCATATGACGCTTCATATTTTATTTAGTTATTGTTCTATTGGTATTCATGATTAGAAGTAGAATTATTTTTCTTAACTATATTAAGCTCATGATGAAATTGTCATTTGTTTTATATATGATTGTGATTAGTAGATTAGATGTTCTTATGCAAACCCTCATTCATCTCCATTACTTTACTTATTTTGATTTAGTTTGGTTAATTGTAAATCTTAGATGAGATGTATGAAGTTCCTATTGTTCATGCTTGGATGAATATATATATGTATTATATATATGTGTGTGTGCGCGCGTGTGTGTGTAAATGAGAAAAAATAGACAAAAACATGAGAAGTGTGAGGCTCTAGCACGACTGTGACACTATAAGGATTTTATGCCTTAGCATTTGAATGCTTAAAGAAAGAAATTAGGCTTTCTGTCACGATCGTGACTTTGTGGTCACACAACCGCGATTGTCCAAAATTCCTTATGCCTTAGAATATTTCAAAGAAGGGGAGAACCTTCTGTCACAGACGTAAGGTACAGTCCAAGGCACTTTCAATCGTGACTGTACGGTCATCCAACCGTGAATGTATGAGACACCGGCACGATCGTGACGCATATGAGTACGGCCGTGACGCTGATAGAAAAATTGACCAAGTGTTTGGTCGTGCCGAACTATGGCACACATGTGCCTATGTGTGGGCACGGCCGTGACCCAAAGTGGCACGGTCGTGACCAGTTCAGAGCCTATGTATATGTCTGATTACCCACACTTAGTATGATTTGAAATATATAGGATATTAAATAAGATTAAAATATTCAACATGTATTGAATGATTGAATGTATTGATTAATGTAAAGTAAAAGATGGATTGATGAATGTGTGACTTTCCCATGTGACCTACGTGGATCCCGACCTATGGCTTCACCAACGGATGAAAAGAAGACTTCATCGACGGATGAGGAAAGACCTCACTTATGAGTGAGGGTTAAGACTTATGAGCCTACATTATTTCTCAATCAACAAGATAAGAAATCATCTAGTTAAAGATGAAAGATGAAAAGACGAATAATGAATGACTTGGGACATAAAGATGAAGATGATAATGATGAAGTAAGCACCTACGAGGATGCAAATGAATGTCTACTTGCCACATCATGTTATAATATGGATGAAGTTATTAAAGTTAAGATAAGTGCATGATATGCTTTAGCATAATGATAAAGATTTTATATGTTTATCTTATCTTGCTATGTTGATATTGCTCATAGCACATATAGTGTGTATAAGTAGCTCATCGCATGCATATAAGTTATGTATGTAATGCATATGTCATGATATGTAGAAAATATATTATTAGATCATAGCATGCATGAACCTCAAAATACTCTAAAGGGGTCCCAAATTTTGGGCCATAGGTATTTGGGCCTTTTGACCAAAGTCCTAGTGTAAATTCTATATAAAGGACCCACAACCTTATTAATTCCTCAAAAATCTAATCGTCAACACCTTCTTCTCTCTTTTTCTTCTCCACCAAGAAAAACCTAATGCTAGAAGATCTAGAGCATCTTCTTCATGATGATTATGTTTTAAGATCAATAAAGAGAAGATCAAGGTTTCTCGAAAAAGGAAAAAAACCTAGAGGCTTATAGATGATGAAGAACGAATTTTAAATCTAAAATTTAAAGGTATATAAAAGGATACAAATCATTCTCTCCCCTCTCAGTGGCATTTTTGTTTAGATTGAGAGTTTCATGAACACTCTATTTTTTTATAGGGATTTTGATTGTCCATGATTTATATTGCATAATCTGTTAAATTCGTGACTATTTTGTAATAATTATTAGGATAGGTTTTACTTATAAAAAAAAATAAATAATATGTAGAAAGCCCTCGAAGTTTAGTTTCAACATAAATTGGTTTCATATGATTTGGAGTGTATTCAAATAGTTATGATCCAAACATCGGACTACTACCATATTGTCTCGGGTAATACCAAATTGTAAAAAGTATAATAAATTAGAAATATTGAATTAGGGTTTGAAATTTATTCAAAGTTAAAGGTTTGTGCTATCTTTCTATCAAAATTAGAATCATCTGAAAATAACAAGTATATGTTAATTTATTAATTTTTTAGTGACTGCTGCCAATATACTCTATAAAGAATAGATTATGTTAGTTGTATGAATTTATAGGTAAAAGTCATAAATCTTGTTAACGAATGAAAATTTCATGTTTTAATGTGTTATATGATGCATAGGTGTTAATAGATCATGCCTGAAATATTTATGATGTTTTAGATTTTTTTATTGAAGTTTTGATCTCAAAAGTCAAGATTTTCGAATTGAAATCGGGATATCCACGATCGTGCCAACCCTAGGAATGATCATGACTCAGCGGATGAGGATGAGCGATTAAATGGCTTCGTCATGTCCGTGACACCTTCGTCACGACCGTGACAAGGTGAAGAAAAATCGTGAGTAACGTCGTGAGCGAGAATGATAGCTGAAATTTGACTAAGACTGGGAAAAGCTGAGGATGGAATGACCATGACAAAGATGAACATAGCCGTGACACACCCGGGCATGACCGTGACAGTGCCAAGCACGGCGACAATGTTGGGCACGGTCATGACATTTCTGGGCACAACTGTAACACTGGAAAATGGTTTTTATGACGTTTTAAACCTATTTTCTTATGTATATAGGTTATATATTGATGTGTATTGATTGTGTATGACACTTAGATACACGTAATGCATGCTCAGCCGTAATTAGGTTAAAAGATGAAGAATGATTGATATGAATGATTGTTGTATTGCAAAGTGTAATGCACCTAAAGTTGACGAAGAATGTCCTTGTCACTCATCAATGGTGAGAAGCAAAGTTTCTGCACCTATATATGTACTTCAAGAGGACCTAAGCTCGAAAAGTAAAGTCTTGCATTTGTGTATATGCTTCTCAGGAATAAAGTTCCTCATCAGAAAGTGTGTATTTTCTAGAATAAAGTCTCTCACTATTATAGTGTGCATATTTTTCGAAATAAACTCCCTCACTATTATAGTGTGCGTATTTCTTGAAATAAAATCTCTCACTATTATGATGTGCGTGTTCATAAGGATGTGGCCTAACTAGCCAATGTGATGATGTAATATAGAAAGCCTTGCAAAAGAAGAGGGTGAGTGTTGCCTACATTAAGGTAATACAAGATATGTACGATGGGGCATTGACTAGGGTTAGGACACCCGGAGGTGAGACAAATGAATTTCCTATAGGAATTGACCTACATCAAGGATCAACTTTAAGCCCGTATCTATTTAACTTAGTTATCGATGCTATAATCGAGAGTATCACAAAGGAGGTACCTAAGTGCATGCTATTTGCGGATGATATAGTACTTTTAGCGGATTCAAGAGAAGAGATTAATACAAAATTGAAAATATGGAGAAATACGTTGGAGACAAAGGATTTTCGTTTAAGTAGGAATAAAACAGAATATATGCATAGCAATTTCACAAATAAATAACTTAGAGACGATTTGAAAGTTAGGCTAGGGGAGGATATAATTCCTCAAGTGACAAAGTTTAAATATTTAGGATCAATTGTAAGACAAGATTGTGAGATTGATGACGATGTTAATCATAGAATTCAAGCTGGCTGGTGTAAGTGGAGGAAAGCCATTGGAGTTCTTTGTGATAGAAAAGTACCCAATAAAGTTAAAGAAAAATTTTATCGTACTGCTATAAGGCCAGCAGTGTTATATGATAGTGAATGTTGGGCTATGAAGGGACAACATGAACGTAAAGTGGGGGTAGCCGAAATGAGGATGTTGAGATGGATGTGTGGTCATACAAGATTAGATAAGATTAGGAATGACCATATACGTGAACGAGTCGGAGTGGCTCCTATTAGTGAGAAAATGATAGAGAATCGTTTGAGATGATTTGGTCATGTCCAGAGAAGACCATTAGAGGCGCCAGTAAGAAGAGTAGATCAAATAATTTGGAGTCCGATTAAAAGAGGGAAAGGGAGGCCAATGCGGACACTTGGCGAACTAATAGAGCAAGATCTATTGGTGAATAATATACCGAAAGGTTTGGTTACTAATAGAGCGGAATGACATCGTATGATCCATGTAGTCGATCCCACCTAGTGGGATAAGGCTTTGTTGTCGTTGTTGTATGTTAAAATCAAAGATGTTATAAGAATGAAAGTTAAGTGAACTTCAAAATATCTTATAACAAAGAATGAAGGTTAAGATGGTGATGATGATGAAGTAAAGATATATGAAAATGAAGTAAAAATGAAAAGTAAAATTCTACACTTATGTATATACTTCAAAGGGACTTAGGCCTGAGAAGTAAAGTCCTGCATATGTGTATGTACTTTTCAAGGAACAATGTCACTTATCATAAAGTGTATAAGATGATTAGGAATAAAGTCCCTCATTTTTATGATGTGTGTTTCTAAGTATGACTTATGACATGTAATGAAAGTCAAAATAATATTATATGATAAAGATAAATGATGAAGATGACACGTGAATGATCACATAATAAAGAAAGAAAAAGAATGATGAAATAAGATCCAAAGGGTTATAAAGTAATCCTGAAGAGATGTAAAGTATGAAAGAAGTCAAGAAGTAAGGATTACGAAGAAACTCCTAGGATGACATATTAATGAAAGTGAAAATAAATGATATGTTATCTCATGTATGTTATAAATGATATGAATGTATATTATTATTGGATGATACTTGCAGATGATGGATATGAAGTTAAGCAAGTAAGATATTATATTTTATGTTCATGAATGCTATATGAAGAATGAATGTAAGTATCATGTAAGGTTTATAATATAGTTCATGGCATGCATATTATTGTTATTATGATGATGATACATCGCATGCAGTATCATGTGATAGGATGGCATGACATGCATGACCTTTACATACTCTAACTGGAAAATTCTGCACTCTGAATCCGTGCAGGTAACTAAGATTAAGTGATGGATGGTGGCTCAAGCTCATGACGAAGTGTTGCACATGCTTAGGATTAAATAAGTTCTATTTAAACATTGAGGTTAATGATGTATTGAAGGTTTAGGCATTTAATGTCTTCTAAAGTATGGTTATGATATGATTAATAAAAAGTTTTTATTTATTATAATTTTTCGCTAAATTGTCATGTCTTCCGTTGTTAAATGATGTATGGTGAACGGGCTAACGACGCGAAATTATCCTAAATGCTCAAAACTTTTAGGGGGAATTTTCGGATCGTTACATCTCTTGCACCTCATAGATCCATGCAGATATGGACGTGGCTTAGGCTCGGCGGTAGATGCCTCATGATGACGATGTGCATATGTGACGGTCGGGCTACGGTTCAAGTTATCTTATTTTATACTTTATTATGGTGATTAACTCTTTAAGAGTAAAGTTTGTATGACATATAGGCCTTTAAGTTATGTACTTTTATATGAACTCGTCTATGTATTATGAACCTTATATTGGGTCATGTTAGAGCTTATGTGGTCCATGAATTAGTGTTGTTATCGTGAGATTTTATATGTCTAGAAGTCTTCCGCTGTTTTATGTTATTATTATTTTATGTTATATTATTTTGTTTTCGCTGTGATGTTTATAAAATTAAGTTATGTAAGTAACATCGCCTAGAATTCGATCTCTAAATTGGAGTCAAATTTTGAGACATTACATTACTTAAATTTTAATCCAACTTTACAACACATGCATTTTTCTCTGATATATATATTATCATATTCCCAATTCCTTTTTTCAATAGTTTAGTTCATGCATTGCATTATCATTATGTGAGCATTATGATTAGTCATTTTTCAGTTTACAAGAATTGTGATTAATTAAATAATGACATCTTGACCTCCTTTTTATTAAGATTTTTTGTTATAATTTTTTAATCAAGCCTCTAAGAAGATTTGAATATAAGATTCGAAGGACGGGCAGAAGAAATTAAAGTAAACATGACTACTGAACTACATATGAAACGGTGTATTGTGGGCTTGTTATTTCAATGGGCCAGTTATAACCCGGTGGACAAAAAAATTCAGACAATTGTTTTTTTATAAAAATAGGTATGCTCCTTTAGGGAGAGAGCAAAATAGAAATAAAAAAATATTATAATCAATACAAGGGTATTTTTCTTCTAAAAAAGAAAACTTGTAAATGAAATGAATACACCATTCTCAACTTGTGGAGGATCGCTCTGACTTAGCTGATTAAAAAGAGTGTTAATAAGTTCTAATTTTGATAAATACATTTAATAATAAAATGATTGATAAGTTACTTTTGTATTAAAAGACTAAAATTCCTTTAAATTATTTAAATAAAAAATAATGTAATTTAATCATAATATATAAATAAGAATATTTTAAATATTTTTTTATGGTTATATATTGAATTTTGATATAAAACATTTAATTAAAGAGAGGGAAGGCACTTGAGTGATTTTTTATACAGCGAATGTATTTAGGATAATTGAGCCTATATAACTGCTTCTACATAATAATTTATAAATAAAAATAATAAGTTGCATCTCCTGCTTACTTTTTTTTTATTTATAAGTTGACCAAAAAAGAAATAATGTTTTTCAAGTATTTATTTATCAAATACAAAGAAACTAACGTGCTTATATGTAACATCACGAAAATCCACCATAAAAGCTAGAGGGCAATTAGAGAAAATAAAACTTATATTTTTCTGTGTTAGCCTGTTCGCCATAATATAATCATAATAAAATGATCGACTAATTATTACGAAAAAATCGTTCATCACGAAGATAAAATAAAACTTATATTTTTCTGTGGAAGTATTAAATTAAAACCTTTACAACTAATGTCATAAATAAAACTAAAGTTCATTACCCAAAAAACATCTCTAAAATATTAGTTTAACAGACTCATAACATTATTCTTAATCCAGACCGTATGCAACTTCACCATCATGAATTGGGTCAATCATCCATCCAAACAAATCACTTACCTACACGGATCCAAGGTACAAGATTTCCTAGCTAGAGTATTTAAAGACCAATATAGTGATATGCATCTTAAGCAGGATACTACATGACATACATTCGTAGGCATGAAATAAATATGCATAAATGCCATGTCATAATCATATGATAACATATCAAGATTTCATATCATATAACAATAGGCATGAAATCATCGATGTATATCACTAGTATTAACATTACTTGACATGAAATCATATAACAGTCAGTACATTAGTTAGTTAGTAACAATAGACATACCAAGTGACTAGCATTTGTCCTTACCTCAGTAATATTCTCAGGATTGCTTCATAACCATTTGGAACCCACTTTTGTGGTCATCAGCCCTTTTAGTTTTGTCAGTCAATTCAGTTCAATATTTGATCTTGATAGTAATTAAAGAAGCAACTCGTTGCCTTCCAGTAGGCTAGCTAGGCTTTAGAGTCGAGACTCTGTAACCCGAAGGTGAGTGGGAATATACATACCATTTTCGGTAAGATACAATTATTTTCTCAAGAAATACTAACTCCAAGGCGTAGGGCATAGTAATTTCCTGAGAGAAATTTAATCACAATAGAGCATGACACATTATTTTTTGTCATCAGTTTGAGGGGCGACATGTAATAGTATTATTCAATTATGTTCATTATAATCATAATCATCAAATAATTTATGTCGCTCAGTATTTAGATTTTAACCTAATTATGATTGTCCATACATTTCGTGTATATAGGTTCATATACAATCATCATTACATAATAGTAAATACCTTAAAAAATATCTTAAATATAACTTAAATCCATTTTCGGGCTATCACAACTGTGATTGAGTTGGTCACGGTCGTAACAGAACCCCTGAACTTCGCCCCTTCCTGTCACGGTCGTGATCACATGGTCACGGTCTTGACACTGTCACGGCCGTGAACACAGTTGTGAAAGAAGGTCGTCATCCGTTCAGTCCCTTTTGTCACGGTCGTGACGGACAGAGTCATAGTCATGACAGTTGATCTCACGGGTGTGACAACGCTCAGTTTTGGCTCCTTTTTCGTCCTTCTATCACAGGCATGACAGATGCATCATGGTCGTGATCGAAGTTGCAGTTTCGTTCGCCCAACCCGATTTTTTACTAATTTTGATGTAGAAACATGGTGTAATTCATATGAAACATTTTAAACTTTTATACATGATTCTTGGACGTCTTAGCACCAGGAAAACAATCATTCAATCAAATGTAGGGTTCCTTTCTTCCCAAATCATAAAAACATGATTTTCTAATAAAAAGTATCTATTAATGATAGATCTTAACATGGAACATATGATAAAGATTTAGATCTCATGAACTACAGTAAATTCCTCATCAAAATCCATACTAAGAACTAGGGTGTTCTTAGATCTCTCAATCCAAACCATCAAATTTATTGAGAGGGGAGAGAGGGGTTGGATCCTCTTTACATATCTTATTTTTTTAGTTTTCTTCCTCTCATTCTCTTCCTTGCTCCTCAGGTTCCCTCTCCTCATGTTCTAGTCGTCACGTACACAAATGAGGAAAAGAGGTTAATAAGAGGATTTAGGACTCTTATATAGGGTCATTAGGATTTTGAGCCTAAAGCCCAATATGCCTTTTCATAAAAATATGAGGTGTTACATCCCCTTAAAAAAAATTCGCCCTCGGATTTTAACACAAAGTAGAACACTCATCAAATAATCTTGAAAATTTCTCTTTCATCTTGTCTTCCAATTTTCATGTTGCTTCAGTTCCATTATGGTGCTTCCATGCAACCTTTATCATCTTCACCACCTTATCAGGCGACACTCATCATACTCCAGTATGTAGTCTTCATAGATTAGGTCTTCCTTGATGGTTGGATCTTCAATCACAACTACATGGGAGTTGTCATATGTGTACTTGAGAAGCATAGACACACAAAGATATTGTGGATCTTAACATATGAAGGAGAGAATGCAAGTTTGTATGCTACTTCATCCACCTTTTCCAGAATACCGAATGGACCAAAATATCTGGGTCAACTTGTCTTTCCTACTGAACTTCATGACTCTTTTGATAGGAGATACTTTCAATAGTACATGATCTCTAACTTGGTAGATTTATTCCCTTCTTTTTTTGTCTGAATAACTTTTTTGACGACTCTGAGCTGACATCATCCTTTCCTCGATCAGATCCACCTTCTCTACATATTTTTCTATTAGTTTGGATCCTAGTAGTCTTTCTTCTCCAACTGCATTCAAGCATGTGACCTTCCTTATAGTGCTTCAAATGGTGCCATCTTTATGGAGGAATGATAACAATTGTTGTAGGGCACTCAAGTAGAGCGAGATGATTATTTCAGCTACTTTGTCAACCTATTACGCATGCTCTCAACACATCCTCCGGAGTTTGAATTGTTCTTTCACTTTGCCCCATCAATGGGTGAAAGAAAGTATTCTAATGCAGCATTGTGCCAAAAGCATGTTGCAATTCTCTCCAGAATTTTGCTGTGAACTTCGGGTCCCTATATGATACAATGGATACAGAAATTTCATGTAACCCGATAATCTCATATATATACAATTGTATCATATTGGCGGCTGATTGTCTCACATTATATGGTAGGGAGTGAGCAAACTTGGTCAATTTATCCATGATGACCCAAATAGCATCATGACCTTTCTATGTCTTTGAAAATGTCCATTGTGATATCCTCCCACTTCCACTAGGTATGGACAGTGGATTTAATAGTCCTGATGATTTCTAGTGCTCAATATTAACATGTTGGTAGACTAAGCATTTGGAAATAAATTCCGCTTATTCTCTTCTCATTCTTTCCACCAAAATGTTCTTTGAAGGTCCTTGAACATCTTGGTCGTTCTTGGGTGAATAAAACATTCTGACTTGTGGCACTCAGTCATAATTTTTTCCTTAAGTTCCTTTTCCTCATGTACCCACATTTTCCTTGGAATCTGGTAGTTGCATCTTCATCAGTCTTATAGTCTGGGTGTCCCTTCTCACACAGAGCTTTCACTTTTTTTATATTTTGGGTCCTCCTTATGCGCTTGTGCAATCCTGGTCACCAATTCAAGCTGAATGACACAGTGCATCATCAACTTTTCCTATGTGCTTCCTTCAATCAAAGTCCATTTGTAGACTCCCAATCAAACATGCCATTAACTTTTCAAATTTCCTGCTTAGAGCATCTGCTACTAAGTTGGTCTTTTTTAGATGATAGAGAATACCAAACTCATAATCCTTCAGTTCAATAATCTTCTTTGTCTCATGTTAAGTTTCTTTTGGGAGAACACATACTTGAGACTCTTGTAGTGTAAACTTCAAATTTTTCTCCATACAAATAGTGGAGTCATATCTTCAAGGCAAACACCACAGTTGTCAGTTTCAAATCATGAGTAGGATAGTTCCTCTCATGAGTTTTAAGTTACCTTGAACCATATGCAACCACTCTTCCATGTTGTATAAGCACACATTCCAGTCCAGTACTACTAGCATTATTATACATCGTGTAGTCTCCAACTCCTATGAAAATTGTTAGCACTAGTGCAGAAGTCAGTCTTTTTCTTCAGTTCTAGGAAGTTTTCCTCACATCTTTAATTTCAGTTAAAATTTTCCCCCTTCCTGACATTGGTGAAGTAATTTTGGAGAAATCTTAGATGAACCTTTTGTAGTAGTCGGTCAATATGAGAAAACTTCTAATTCAGTCAGTTTTTGATCTTTCCCAATTATGACTACTTCAACCTTTGCTGGGTCCATAGAGATCCCTTTCTTTGTAACAAAAATATCACTTGTTCCAATCAGAACTGACACTTAGAGAACTTTGCGTACAATTGATGTTGCCGCAAAGTTTTTAGAATAATCCACAAGTGCTTCTGTTGTTCCTTAGGACTTGATGAATATATCAAGATATTATCCGCAAGCACATTACAAACTTATCCAAGTGAGACTTGAATATCATGTTCATCAAATTCATAAATGATGTAGGAACATTTGTCAGTTCGAAAGGCATAATAAAAAATTCATAATGATCATATCTTGATCTGAAGGCTATCTTCGCTATGTCTTCATCAGCCACTCTGAGATGATGGTATCAACTTTTCAAGTCAATCTTTGAAAAGATTGATACAGAAGACAACTGATAAAAAGATCATCTATCTTGTACAGTGGGTACTTATTCTTGATGGTCACTTTGTTGATCATCCATTAGTCAATTGACTCATCTTTTTTCTTCACAAATAGAACAGGTGTACCCCATGAGGACACACTTGGCCTAATAAAGCCTCTGTCCAATAACTCCTATAATTGAGTCTTCAATTTTTCTTAGTTGGTGTCATCCTGTAGGGAGGTTTGAAGATTGGAGCCATCACTATCATCATTTCAATATAGAAATCGATTTCTCTTTCCGAAAGTAATCCCGAGAGCGCTTTGGGAAACACGTTGAGACGATGCTCAAGAATAATGCCTTGAGTGACCAGAACAATATATGATAATTAAATAAATGAGATCAAATGAATTTCAAAGCAGCGGAATATCAATCTCAAGATTACAATGAACCAAACAATCGATATTATAAATAGATGGACTTAATCACAAGATAGTCAACCTTGTAATTAACGGCGGAAGTTCCTGAAGAACGGGTTCAGGAGTTCTCTCACAACAAAGCAATTAAGCCATAATTCAATAGATTCAAAGATGTCTAAAATAATTACAAATAGCAGTATTTATAGGTCCTAAATAGCAGAATTTGGGGTAAAAGAAAAAAGGCCTAACTTAGCCTACAAGCATGGTAACTTGTTTCCTAAAATAACTAAAGGAATTCCTATTGCAACTCTTAGCATAATTTCCATATATAATTGATTCCGAAAATTTCAAATAAATATGGTTAAATCATGATTTATTTGGTCCAAATTATGTTGCCTTTTCATGCGATCCAATTTATAGCACATTGAGAACTTGGATTTGATAAAACTTGATGTCGCAATTGGATCAATCGTAAATTGCAAACATTCTTGATTATCTTCAATTTTCTTATGATTGAGATCCACACCATTATCTTGATCAGCCAATTTTGCTAGAACATTTTTCTATCACCGATTGTAATTATAGGCATTTCCCGGTTCATATCGTTCCCCTCCTCTTCAAAAGGATTCATCCTCGAATTTTCATTCACAATAAGGAGAATATATCCAGGTTCATATAATTTCCCTCCTCTTCAAAAGGATTTGTCCTCGATTCTTCATTCACAATAAGAAGAATATAACATATCCCATATATGAATTTATTAAATAATTTAGGACACGCTTAATGAAGATATTTATACTTCCCTTTTATTTGTCGCATAATGACGTGTACGATGTATCTCTATCATGATTGCAAGTATGATTCCTCAACTATACCATCATGTTATGATTATGCAAGTTTAAAGCAAGAACAAGATAAGTAATATGAAAAGTAGTGTAATTCTCATACTCACCTGGATGAAATATTTTATGCCCATGAGATGATGATATTTTAAGAAACAAATTGCGAAACTTTGGAGACCTTTCTTTGCACATAAGGATCTTGTCAAATAAAGTATGCAATACATTCCAAAGAACTAGAAATCTAATATGGAGATTGTCAAGTGATTCCAAGATAAAAAATTCAGTTTCCACGAAATAAATTAAATCCTTAATATCTAAAAGTGAAATATCATAGGATGCAGCAAACAACTTGACTTATAAAGGGAATCATGCACGTCCTTGCAACAAACCAAAACATCATCAAAATTACTTTACAAATGACTGTTATTAATCAAGATATCTCCAAAGAAGTTACTCTCAAATCTTTGATGAAAAATGCACAGAAGTACAACTAAGGCACATGCTAATGATTTTTTAAAATGACATGGAAGATTATAACAATCATCAGAATAAATGATTTTAGTTGAGCACAAGGTTTAATTTAAGAAAATGAATAAGACTTTGGGCTCATTAGAAAATCTAGAAATCATAATTATGACTAAAGAATATTCATTCCAAAATTTCAACATATGACTCAAATAAAGTGTATCAGCACTCAATGAATAACAAAGTGGAATAGAAAATTAAGATATAATGTTTGCATTCCATTCAATTCTTCTCTCAATTAAGACCTGAAAGTTAGTCACATCAAACAAATATAAAGTTTCAAATGTAAGAGATGGACTTTTCAAACCAGTCGTGACAAAATCAATACAACATCTTTCAAATTCTTGCTTGATAGAATTTGTATCTTCAGATACTCCACTCCTACATATCTGCAAGGATAAATCAGAATCAATAGACAAAAGATGATTAGTGCTAGGAGAAAAATTACTGAATTCTCTTTCTTTTGTCTCAACACTCAAGACTTTTTAATTATATCTCTCTGGAGGTGGCCTTTCTAAACACTCAAGATCTAATATTCTCTCATCCTCACAATTCTCATAATACTCAGCATCTAAATATTGTATCTCAATGCTTTCAGAAGGTGGTCTTTCTAAGCATTCAAAAGTTTTGTGGCTCTCATTTTCATCACTCAGGTTGTGGCACTCATATTTTTCATATTTGTCTTTCTCACAAGACTCAAAACCATTTTGAATTACAATATGACTTTCAACTTTTTCTTTCTTCATGTGATTTTGTGCATCCATGCTCTTCGTCTCAATGTTGTAAGCTGTTACACGCTCCTTAAGTTGCACCTGCTCTGTGTATGCTTCTTGATGTGGCAATGGTGTTAAAGTATACTTTCTTCCATCCTTGTGACATGTATAACGGTTGGTAACTCCATCATGTGTCACACCTCGATCATATTGCCATGGTCGCCCCAAAAGGATATGACAAACATGCATTGTCACCACATCACATAATACTTTATCAATAAATCTTCCAATTTTAAATGACACAAGCACCTGTTTGGTCACTTTGACTTCTCCTCCAATGTTTGTCCACTGTAGCTTATATGGGTTGGGGTGCTTGAAGGTTCATAGTCCTAGCTTCTTTACCATGTAATAGCTAGCAAGATTGACGCAACTTTCACTATCAATAATCAGTCCACAAGTTCTGTCTGTAACACAACAACGCGCATAGAAAATATTTTCTGGATCATGACTTCTTCCTCCAAGCTGAACACGCCTCTGCCTTCTTGAATTTATAACAGAAGCTTCGTCAACTTCCTCTTACGTCTCTTCATCATTAACAACATGGTATCTTTGGCGATCTCTTCTTTGATTTGGTTGTATAACTTATTGTAGTTGTACAATTTGATCATTCTGCACATCTACCTCATCATGAAGTTCAGTAATCATATTTCCAAGACACTGAAAATGTTGCGTCATGACTTCCATCATCCTCGTCGGATCAATTTCTTCATTTCTAGAATTAATCACTTTGTCCTTTCCTGTTGACATTGTAGGAAATTTCTACAACAAAAGTTAGTAAAAATAATCTCATTGCCTCACGTGGTGACACTTGTATTTTACCTCAACTCTATTTGACTTTTCCCCTCAATTGTACTTACCACTCAGCCTTTTTCCTCTCTTGAACCCTCCAACAAGTTCTAGGAGAATTAATGCAAGTCAACACAAAGGCAATGTGTAATTGAATCAATCTGATTTATCAATATGAATGCAAGATCAAAAGAATATTTGAAGTTGATTTGAAATAGAAAATAGAAAAAAGGTTGTCAAAAAAGGATAGATATAAAAAAATCAGAATTGGAATGAAATCAAAGATCACCCTTCATTGAGTCAAATTACTTTATTCTCAAAATTTTCTTTGCACTTTTCTCTAGAAATAATCTTTCCTTTTTTTCTTTCTTTCCTCTTTCTTTTGAATCCTTTATTTCACTTTTATTTTTTTTCTGTTTTTTTTTCGAATTTTTTTCTTTCCAAAAATTTTCTTTTCCCTGTTCTTTCTTTCCTCCTTTCTTGCACTTTCCTTTTCAGCCTTTTTTTTTTCTATTTTAGGAATTATTTTCTATTTTTTTGTGAAACTGCAGCAAACTTGAGAACAAATAAGGATGACGGCTAGAGTTTCAACAACAAATAAGTAGATTTTTTTGTGATTTTCTTTTTTTTTTCAAAACTGCAGCAGATTTTAAAGAATAGATAACAGTTAGGGTTTGAAGAACAAATGAAAACAAATAAGAAAGATTGCTAGGATTTGAAGAACATCCAAACTAGATTTTTTGTGTTGTTTTTTTTAGAAACTGAAATAGGGGGGAATTAGAATAATGGAAGATAACTAGAAAACTGAATCGAAAATGCGGCTCTGATACCAACTGATACGATTCTCAAGAACAATGTCTTGAGTGACCAGAACAATATATGATAATCAAAGAAACGAGATCAAACGAATTTTCAAAGCAACGGAATATCAACCTCAAGATTACAATGAACCAAGCAATCGATATTATAAATAGATGGTCTTAATCACAAGATGTCAACCTTGTAATTAACGGCGGAAGTTCCCAAAGAATGGGTTGTAGGAGTTCTCTCACAGCAAAGCAATTAAGCGATAATTCAATAGATTCAAAGATGTCTAAAATAATTACAAATAACAATATTTATAGGCCATAGATAGAAGAATTTGAGGTAAAAGAAAAAGGCCTAACTTAGTCTACAAGCATGGTAACTTGTTTCCTAAAATAACTAAAGGAATTCCTATTGCAACTCTCAACAGAATTTTAATATATAATTAATTCCGAAAATTCCAAATAAATATGGTTAAACCATGATTTATTTGGTCCAAATTATGTTGTCTCTTCATGCGGCCCAATTTGTAGCACATTGAGAACTTGGATATGATAAAACTCGATGTCATAATTGGATCAATCGTAAATTGCAAACATTCTTGATTATCTTTAATTTCCTTATGCTTGAGATCCACACCATTATCTTGATCATCCAATTTTGCTAGAACATTCTTCTATCACTGGTTGTAATTATAGGCATTTCCCGGTTCATATCACACGTCTAGAAAGTCCTTCACCACTTTAAATTCTTGTAATGACGGGTTGAAAATCACCCTTGATGACACTCGCAAGAATCCTCGGCAACCATCACTGCTCAACATTTTTGTTGCCTTGACTGAAGAGTTCATCATCTTCTTTTCCTTTGATGGAATTCCACAAAGATCACTAAACTACCATCCTTCTTGACTTCTTGTTGCTGTTGATCTTTCTTTTTCAACACATTATGTGGGCATAATCAATTCATGCCCAATATGACATCATAGTCTATCATGGATAGCACTAGAGGTCAGTAGAATAATTAACTCCCTTGATCATCACCGATGTCTTTGGGAGGTACTGGCTAGTGGAGAGCATCCCCAGTGACATTGTTATGTCAAACTGCCACCTCCTACTTTTGATCTTATCAGTCAGTGAACTTTTTATTTGTTTTTGTGAAAATTGAATTTCACCATACTTTTCTTAATCATCTCATAGTCTTTAGATCATGAAAATTTGTTCAATTGTCATGAACAATCATGTATACAATGCTGGGCAATTCCTTATCATATGCCTATCATTCTTAAAATTTATAATGAGATTCTCACATCTCATGTTACATATTGCCCTCAGTCAATTTGATAATACTATGAAATTTGGATGCAATCATTAACATTCCCCTTGGAAGACTTGATACTCTCATTCTTAACATACCAATAACTAACATTAGATGGTTAATATAAATAGTCATACATATGGCACAAAACATTCATACTCTTTACTTTGGATAGCTGCTTATGACGGTTGCACATAGACTTAGTCACTTAACAATTCTATGACATACTTAACATAGGTTCTAATTACGCTCTGATACCAACTGTAACACCTTGAAAATTCATCCTAAAAGCTAGAGGACAATTAGGATAATTCGACAGTGCTATCCCGTTCGCCATAACATAATCATAATAAAATGATTGACATAATTATTGCGAAAAAATCACTAATTATGAAGATAAAATAAAACTTGTCTTTTCTGCAGAAGTCTTAAATTAAAACCTTTACAACTAATGTCATAGATAAAACTAAAAGTTCATTACCCAGAAAACATCTCCAAAATATTAGTTAACAAACTCATAATATTATTCTTAGCTTAGACCATGTGCAACTTTACCATCATGAGTTGAGCCAGCCATCCATACAAATAGATCAGTTACTTGCACGGATCCAGGGTGCAGGATTTCCCAGTCAGAGTATGTAAAGACCAATCCAGTGATATGCATCCTAAGAAGAATACTATATGACATGCATCAATAGTTCACAGACATGAAATAAACATGCATGAATGCCATGTATATCACTAGTATTAACATGCATGATTTCATGTCAAGTTCATTACCCAAATAACATATCAATATTTCATATCATATCATCGATGTATATCACTAGTATTAACATTACTTGACATGAAATCATATAACAGTCAGTACATTAGTCAATTAGTAACAGTAGGTATACCAAGTGACTAGCATTTTTCCTTACCTTGCCTTAGTAATATCCTCAAGGTTGCTTAATAACCCTTTGAAACCCACTTTTGTGGTCATCAATCCTTTCAGTTCAGTCAGTCAATTCAATTCGATCTTTGATCTTGACAATAATTGAAGAATCAAGTCGTTTCTCTCTAGTAGACTAGCTAGGCCTTGAAGTCGAGGCTCCGTCATCCGAAGGTGAGTGGGAATATACATACCGTTTTCGATAAGATATAATTATTTTCCCAGGAAATGCTAACTCCAAGATGTAGGACATAGTAATTTTTCGAGAGAAATTCTAATACAAAGGAGCATGGCACAATATTTTCTGTCATCAGTTTGAGTGGCGACAGATAACAATATTTTTCAATTGGATATTATCACAATCATCGAATAATTTACATTGCTCAGTCTTCAAATTTTAACCTAATTATGATTGTCCATGCATTTCGTGTATCTAGGTTCATATGCAATCATCATTACATAATAGTAAATACCTTAAAAATAACTAAAATATAACTTAAATCCATTTTTAGGACTATCACGGTCGTGATTGAGTTGGTCATGATCGTGACAGAACCCTGAACTTTGCCCCTTCCTTTCGCGGTCATGATCACATAGTCACAGTCATGCTTGACACTGTCACGTCACGACCGTGACAGTATGTGTCACGGTCATGACAGAAGTCCATCAGTCGTTTAGCCCATTCTGTCATAATCGTGGCCGATAGGGTCACGGCCGTGCTGGCCTTGTCTGGCGGTGATTGTTGATGTCACGAGTGTGACAACGCTCAATTTCGACCCCTTTTTCGTCCTTCTATCACGGACGTGACGGATGCATCACGATCGTGATCAAAGTCGTAGTTTCGTCCACTCAGCTCGATTTTCACCAATTTTGATGTCGAATGGGGTAATTCATATGAAACATTTTTAAACTTTTATACATGATTCTTAGACATCTTAGCATCTAGAAAATACATGAAGAACATGATAAAATAATCGTTCAATCAAATGTAGGGTTCTTTTTTTCCCAAATCATAAAAACATGATTTTCCAATAGAAAGGATCTATTAATGATAGATCCTAACATGGAACTTATGGTGAAGATTCAGATCTCATAAACTACAGTAAATTTCTCATCAAAATTCCTACTAAGAACTAGGGTGTTATTAGATCTCTCATTCCAAACAATCAAATTTATTGAGAGAGGAGAGAGGAGTTGGATCCCTTTACATACCTTATTCTTGGGTTTCTTGCTCTCCTTCTCTTCCTCTTCCTTGCTCCTTAGGTTCCCTCTCTTCAAGTCATGTACATGAATGAAGAAAAAGAGGTTAACATTGCTTTATTCCCCAATTAGATAAGTGTTATTAGTTTGAGTAATTATTTCCATTCATAAAAACGTAAGTGAGATGAAATATCCCTTGTCATGAAAAATTTTGACGAAATGAAGAAACACAAATATAGATCAAAACGGTTAAAAGATGAATCTCAATGGAATTTAACCGAGATGAAATTAGACAACCTTTTTTTGGAGTGAAACTAAGGTCATGACCTTAGTTCCACCCCTTAATTCCATTTTTTGTGTGGAATCAGATGGCTATTGCCATTTTTTTCCCTTTTTTCTATTTGACGCCTTGATTTTTTTTCTTTTCAATTTGTTTTGCAATTTTTTCCTTTTTTGGTCTTATTGACATAAAATAATTTATTTATTAAATATAATAATATAATTAAGGATTAGTATAATATTATTTATTATTTATCATTTTATTAAAATTTTAATATTTTATTAAATATATATTTTAAAAAATGATTTTTTTATATTCAAATAATATAATTTTAACAAAATGTTTTCCATAAAAAATTTAATCATAATCAAACATTTTTGAAAAGGTCATATTAATTATTTTTAACATTCAATCTTAACTTTCTAAGTTTGTCAACACCCTTATAAGTAATAATCAATTATTTTTCAAATTCCATTTGATTGATGCATTAAGAAAAGAATATAAGTAAATGTACAAAAAGAAATATGTATTATATTATATTATAAACATTAATAATAAAATATTAAATTTAATTACCGATGGACCTATCCTTCATAATATCGACAGAATGTTGGTATGTTTGAAGGCTAAGCCCGTCAGTAAGTTTAATAATAAAATATTAAGCATATACTTATATTATATTACATATATATTATTATAAATAAAATTACTGACGGGTTTAGCCTTCAAAATTACCGATGAATTTACATCCATCGATAGTTCCAAAGGCTAGGACCGATGAGAATTTTTTGTCCTTAGTAGCAAAGGACCTTTTGACCCTGAGTATTTCAGAAGGTTTGAATTAGCAAAAACCTTATAAGCATTTAGCCTGTCATACTCATTCCTTATAATTTGCCATCTTGGATGTGTATGAAGCTAGAATATTTTATTTTATCAATGTTTATTCCCGAACCACATGATATTGGAGATGCAATTGATACTTATTGCCAACCCTTAATAGAGGAGTTAAAGGAATTATGGGAATTTGGTGTTGAGACTTTTCATGTGTCGACTACCCAAAACTTCAAATTTCATGTAGCTTTGTTATGGACAATTAATGATTTTTCGGCATATGGCAATTTGTCTGGATGGAGTACAAAAGGTAAATTGGCATGCCCATGTTGTAATAAAGATACTTTTTTCACTTAGATTAGCGATGCATGCATTTTATAACATTTAATTTAAGCTACATTTAGATTTATTTTCATAATTTTCTCATGGCATGCATCCATTTTATTCTATCTATTATAATTATTTTCTTGAACTCTCCAACTACCTAGGTGTGCATCATTTTGCAGGAAAACAACTTAATTTGGTGGAAAATTATTAAAGAAAAATATCCGAGCAAAAAAGAAGAAAGAAATTGGCCTCAGTAGCAGAAAATAACATTCCTCACGGGACGTAACATATATATAACGCTCCTTTTTCTATTCATTACGACCTGCAAGACGTAGCTCAAGACCCTCACAGAAAGAATACCAGATGTGCTCAGACTCTTCACCAACCGTAAGCGCATTATAATGCCTCTCCATATTGAGACACAGACCGTTATGGAGAAATTACAGATCATAGAGAGAGATACTCATACCTCATGAAGTCTTTACGGGCCATCATGGAGTCTTCACGGCATAAACAAAATCATCATGTAACGAAGACAGATCTTATGAGGGGCCATAACACATTTGTAACGAGTCTCACAAAATGAAGAGTCCAACCGAAGGAAGAGTTAACGGGTTGTCATCTAGAATTACGATTCACATCATAGCTCGATTTATTTCTTCACTGGCCGTAACGTTTGTTTAACAACCCACACAGGAAAATTGAGCATAGTTACATTACGGGGTGTAACAAAGCCATGACGATACATACAGAAGGGTGTAAAATCTTGCTAGAAACCTTAAGGGTCGTAATAGGCATTTAACGACCCGTTATATGACATATCAACTTTCGTGAATTACGCTCGCAAAATAATAAGTCAGTCATTATGAACCGTAAGACATGGATAACGGACCTGACTTACGAGCCGTAAAGGGATAATCATGGCACACACAGAAGTCGAACGCAGAATTGCCCGAGTTACGGGCCGTTACACCGTTGTTACATGCCGTAACGCTCATACGAAGACTTCGAATCAGAATTAAATTTGGTCGTGAACACCCTATTACAGGCCGTTAAGTGTGCTAATTTTGCTGATCCTTGATTTCCCGAATGGATTTTAATCAAATTGAGATGCCAGGACGATGCCTAACCTTCTAGAAGATTTATTTGATGATAAGAGTTTGAAATTGGAGATAAATCACGAGATTTTTAGGTCAAAGAGGAGTTAAACTACATATTAGTCTTTGGATATGTTTTGTCCCAAGTTATCGAGACTTATCGAGAACCTTGGAAATATAAATAGAAGACCCCATAAGACTTAAAAATTCATGCTTGAGACCCTAAGAGCCATGCTTATTGCAGAGGAAATCAATTCAAGTTGAGGAAGATTGCTGTTGAAGAAGGAGGAGCAACATAGCGTCGGGCTCCAAGTTTGTCCCAGAATCATCTAAAGCAAGAACATCTAATTTCTTCTTATTGTGGATGCTCTATTCCTTCTTTATTTTCGTTTTAAATGTTTTAGTTCGTGATAGAGATTATAATTTGTTTATGGAAAACTGCACGAACCAAATTAGTATTGAATTAATATAATTGCTAGTTCTTTTAGATTATGATTGCGGCATGCTTCATCTTATTTTCTAAAAATATCATGTTAAGAGTTTAGATTACAAACCAATTTTGGGGTGATTAAATTCAGAACATCATACTTTTCAATAAATAAAATCTTAACTTATAGGTTAACTCAATCATAACAGAAATCTTGTAATTCAGCACAATACTCGATTGTCTGTGGTTTAATAAATTATATCTAGCACGAATAATTATTAGTCTAGGATTTACAATTTCATGCATCTTAATTTTCTTTGATCAAGGGGTCTACTCATCGTTAGAGATCTCTGAAATTCAGGAAAGTTACTTCGATTCAATGAGCCCATAAATCATTACTTTGTGTGATCCTAATCCATCTTGAGAATTAACATATAAATCTTGTTAAAAATTCAATCTTTTCTGTTTCATGAGTCGACCTTACTTTTGATCATCCAGAATCCTTAGGGTTCTTCACCACTTACTTTTAATTGTCAATACATTGATTTCATGCAACTTTTATATTTCTATTTTAAAACACAACCCCCTTTTCTTCTCCTAGTAGATTTTTAGGATAGAATTGATTTAGATAGTTCCTTGTGTGTTCGACATTCTTATTTCTATTTACTATATTACTTGAGCGACTTGTGCACTTGCTAACAGATTTATTTTGCTACAACTTTTTATGCATCAATTAGGCAATGGAAATAAACATTGTTATATGGGTCATAGACGTTAAAGAGTCATTTGATGGTACTAAAGAGTGCAGATTTCCACCAAAGATTCTTTCAGGTATTGACATACTCAATCAAGTACAAGATCTTGATGATCTTCAACTAATAAAGGATCCAAAAAGAAGGATGAAAATATCACATGACTCAAGGAAGTATAATTGGAATAAAAAAGTATTTTCTTTGACCTTTCATATTGGAAAACTCTCTTATTGCATCATAATTTATGCATATTGAAAAAAATATCAGTGAAAATATTTTGAGGACAATCATGAATGTCAAAGGAAAGACATATGACACACTCAAAACATGCGATTGGACTTGCAAACAATGAACATAAGGCTAGAATTGCATCCGAGAAAAATTTGAATTGCCTCATGCAAGTTACACATTAACTTATGAAGAGAAGCACAATTTGTGACTTTTTGTTAAAAAAAATTAAAAGTTCCTGGTGGATTTTCATCCAATATTTTTCAACGTCTCAACCTTAAAGAACACAAGATTTCAGGTTTAAAGAGTCATGATCATCATCTTCCCCTTACCATTTGTGATATGCTTCCCAAATTTGTGTGTGAAGCACTAATTGAATTATATTTATTTTTCAACATTCTTGGGGGAAAGACATTAGGAATGAGTGAATTGGAGCAACTTGACACTCAAATTTCTATAACTTTGTGCAATTTGGTAAAGGCTTTTCCTCCTGCATTTTTTGATGTCATGGTGCATTTGCCAATTCATTTAGCAAGTGATGTTAAGAATGGTGGGTGTGTTCATTATAGATGGATGTATGCTATGGAGTGATGGTGTTGGGAAAAAAGGCTAAACTGATAGTTGCAAAACTATCTTCTTTTTCCCTTTTGATGTGCACAATTATAATGGGATGATGACAACAATATAAACAAATTAAGTCAAACCAAAGACATAAAGGATTTACGTGAAAAATCTCTCAATGTGAGAGGAAAAAACTACGGGAGCAAGTAGCAGATCACTATGAAATAATAGTAGGTTACAAAGTCTCTTCTTTGAACTATGTAGAGGAATACAATAATAATATCAAGAATCAATCTTGGATGCCAAAAAATAAATGTCTCTAGAAACTGAGGATAGAAGTCAGAACGATATCATCAGCATATGAGAAATAGACGAGAAGGCTTCTGAGAAGTATTGCCTAAAGCTTCATTGAGAATAGATAAGAACTCGTTCCTGAATCAAATCTCGAAGTTTCTCTCTCTCCTCTCTCTTTGTCTCTCTCAGTGGACATGAGTGTAGAAAGAAAAGGATTTTCTTCTTCTCGTGATCTCGGCTTCGCATTGGTGCACTTGGCTTCAAGGGATGTACATCCTTTTATAGCTTCAATATGAAACTACTTCATCTCGTAATTTACTCCTCCATGTCAGATTGTATTTAACATGAGCATGTTTTTTTTCTATTTGTTGTCGGACATGCATAAACAATAACCTCCCAACAAACTTTTGTTTATGCGAAGGAATTCACCAAGCATGCATGCTCCTTGCAGAACTCGATTTTCTCTCTCGATAGAGGCTTGGTCATCATATCTAAGATCAATGTGCTTGGACTTGGAGTGAAAACTAGAATGCTTACTCAGATGTGTCACACTTTGATTGTCGCAGTGGATAATGTACTGTCAAACCTAAGTTCCTCATAAACTATCTCATCCATAGAATTTCCTTACATACTTCAGTAGCTGCGATGTATTCTGCTTCAGTTGTTGATAGTGCCACATACTTTTGTAACATGGATTGCCATGAGACTGCTGCTCTTGCGAATGTCATCAAGTAACCAGAAGTTGACTTTCGTCTATCAATGTCTCTTACCATGTCAGCGTAAGTAAATTCTTCTAACACTAGCTCAACATTCCCGAAACATAAAAATATTTTAGACGTGTCTCAAAGATATATGAAAAATCCACTTAACTACATCCCAATGCTCTCTACCAAGACTTGATAGGAATTGACTCACCACACCAACTGCATATGCTATGTTTGGCCTTGTGCAAACCATTGCATACATTAGATTGCCAACTGCAAATGCATATGTGATGTTCTTCATCTTTTGCTTCTCAATTTTGTTCCTCGGACATTGTCTAGAACTCAACTTGAAATGATTTGCAAGTGACGATGTAACTACTTTTGCATTCTTCGTGTTGAACTTCTCCAAGACTTTATCAATGTACGTTTTTTGGGATAACCATAGATGTGTTGCTCTCGGTCACGGGTGATCCTCATGCCAAGGATATTCTTTGCTGCGCCTAGGTTTTTCATTGAAAAGCATTGACTTAGCTCCTACTTTAACTTGTCGATCTAGCTTTTATCTTGATCGTTATCCTTGCTGCGTCATGAATGACTCAAACTTCTTATACCACTGACGAGGTGCCTTTGTGAGTCCACATAAGCTTTTCTGCAAATTACACACTAGGTTTGCTTTTCCTTTCTCTTGAAAACCCTTTGGCTATTCCATGTAAATTTCTTCTTCCAAGTCACCATGGAGAAAAACTGTCTTCACGTCGAACTGTTGAATTTTCAAGTCCTTGGTAGCAGCTAATCCAAGAACCATTCAAATTGATTCCCATAGATATATAATGTATATGTGTGTTTCGATTGATGTGTGAGCGACAACTTCTACTCACATGACGTGTGCACATGATTATCTTAGAATCTATTACTTTTATAATAATTTGAATCATGTATGTATATGTGACATACTCATTTAATCTTACTTATCATTCTAACTTTCACATTATTTTTAGGCATTGTAATATTTTTATTTTAAAAGCTTTTGCTTATGTGTTTCTTATTGATGAACTAGGTCAACAAAAGAATCAACTATATCGCTTCGAGTTGCCACATGAAATTAATTTTGAATTTTTAGATGTTACATCCATAATATTAGAGCTGACATCACGTGCATGGATCAACACGAACCGCTAGTTGAGCCTCCTAAAAAAGGGAAGATTGTAATGATTCGATATTTAAAATGGAGATGATTATAAATTTATATGTAGTTTCACTTATATGCATTTTAAATTTGTGGAGATCAATGGTCCAAAGCAAACAAATATCACAATATCTTGGTTGGGTGGGAGGTGTTGCAAATGTTTTAGCTAAAACAATCGAATTAACATAAAAAAGATATTCACCAATATTCAATACCATTAACATCCGTTGAAAATGAAATAATAAATCTAATAAAATCAAATTATATACTTATGCATCAATTGAGTTAAAATGATTTTTAATACCTTACTAATATAATTAATAACGAGTAGAATTTTAGATATCCATGTTCTTAACCCACAAGATAGGATACGAAATTTCCAAGAGCAGCAGTTCTGACCCATCGATCTACACTACAAGAAAATCGATCAATGGCGACCCAAGAAACGTGATGCTAGGCGGTGCTATTGCGTCTCCGTGACATAGAGCGTCGCTTTAGCATCCAACTAGTGCATCTTATATGCGACGCCGCATATATCGATGGCTAATGGTGTCGCAATGGAGCCAACACAAAAGGGGACGCTACTAGCGCCAAAGGTTGACGCTATCTCGACGTTATTAGGATGTGTGGTGTCCGGCTCGGAGCAGTATAGATGCGTCATTAAGTCGACGCGCAAGTGGCGCTACAGTTGGGCGCTATTTCGGCACCTGAAAGATGCTAACATTATGCATTAGTTGACACTATTTCGGCGCTACAGTGGTGCAAACATCATGGTTTTGGCGTCGCTAATGGGACGCTGATATGGCGCTAAGGACTTTTTTTAACACAACGTCGATAATTGATGCGGTGCTAATGTGACGCTATGGAGGCGCTAACTGCAAAATTTTTGACCCATAACAGCCACATTTTTTCCCGTCCCAAACCATACAATTCTATAATGCATATAAATGCATTGATACATTGATATTCATCACAGACATAATATGAAAGCATCACATGCATAATATGAAAGCATCACATGCATAATATTTAAGATAAGAATATGAAAAGTAATAAACTGAACTAACAAACTATACAAGCTATCCATAATTTGTTTCTATCTTAGGTTTGGGAGTTATTGATATCGTTCCTGACGTTCGATCCAGACGTGCTCAGTCCATGGCCTCGCGGGGATGGATTCTGCGTTGGGATCAATCCCTGAATCGCCTGCAATAACGGAGCCAACTATTACGACATCTGCTGCGATAGCTGCTGTGGTAGCTGCGTTATATCAGGTGCAATAGATGAGTCGCCTGCATATCCTCCGCTCCTCCTAGGACCGAGGCCACACAAGTATCCTCCTCGTGTCGTGCCAGCCATCTCCTCCCAAACAACAGGGTTCTCTACGAAATAGAAAAAATATACAATCATATAATATTTAAATGATATATCAAAAAACACATAAATTTAAAACATGACATCCCTTCCAAGAAACATTACCTGGTGGTTGAGTACTTCGACCATCTCCATACTTTTCAGCCATTTTCGCATTATACTCATCCTAAAAAATTTAAACATTGTGCATTTCAAAAATAGTGCACTAACGTCAACAACTAGATGAACATGTGATGAGACTTACCAAAAGCCTACGAGCAGTGGGCATACAAAAAAATGGGCTATTGGTGACGCAAGGTAGCGTCTCAAAACACGCGACGCTATCGAGACGTTACTAGTACCTTTATGGCGTCTACCTTGCGTCAACAAAATGGGACACTATTTGCCTCTCGATAGCATCTCTTTAGCGTGTTCTTAGCTATTCAAGAAATAGACGCTAAACATGGCACAATGGAGACGCTACTATTGCATGCCGCGGAGCGAAAAAGTGCGGGGGAACTTAACGCCGTTCTCGGGTTGACAACGCGCGACGCTACGCTCGCGTCTCAAGGATTGCGCCTCTAAAGAGACGCTATCTGGTGTCACATGCTTACGCGACGCTATGTAGACGCTAATGTGATTACTTGACAAGTATTCTTAGGTTATCTATATTTATATCGCTATTTGTTTTATATTTAAAACCTAAACCCTATTATTATATATACTATATGTTAATCAATAAATTAATTAAATATTATATTAGTATTATTATTATATTAGTAATATCAACATATATATGTATTCGTACATGAGTACCCATATTATATATCTGTATTACATGATTATATATATATATATATATGTATGTATTTTTACATGATAGGAGTGTTCCTAAATATATAATTTATTACCTACATTATTTATGTTATCTATACATACTAAATATATGCACTTAATCCCATTTTATGTTATATATACATGAAATTACGGTGGTTGAATTAAGAGAGTGATTTGCTACAAATTATCCCATTTTAGCATCACGTTGGAGACTCAATAGTGTCACTTTCGCATCTAACTAGAGCCGCAGGTGTTGTGGACGCCATGGTGACACTATTGGTGTCACTGTAGCATCGCCCTATTGAGATGCCACAAGGTTTTAGACGTTAGTTCGGCGCTACGTGTTCGCTAAAAGTACCTAGCGACTCAATAGCGTCTGTATTGCGCCTCCTTAGCCAACTTCTTATCCCCCTCGCTTAATCGGGCGAATATAGACATATAAGTACACGTATATACTTATACTTATATATAATAAGTACATATATACATATTATTATCACTTAAGCTCACACATATAAACATATACACATATATTCACTTCGAATACGTATACATATACACGTTATATGACTCGCACATGTATAGACGTATACATACACATATATATTTATACTACATATAGACATACATACATGATAGATTTATAACACTTAATCTCCCACACGTAGACATATACATACGCATATATTATAGGTATATATATATATATATATATATATATATATATATATATATATACACACAATTTTGTTATAGACACATACATTTAGATTTATAATTTTATATACATACATGATAGATTGTCGGTAGGAAAAAAAATAATTGGAATGTGGCACAATGCGATGAGACGCTATATTGATAAATAAAATTTCTTATTACATACTAAAAAATTTGAAAAAGACTTTTAATGCGCGTCTCAATGGCGTCGCATTTTTGGGATGCTACATCTATGGAGACGCCCCTACAACGCTATAGTGTCACTACGTTAGCTTAGAGGCACATTAGCTTCTCCATACGGTCGCACTAGCCAAATTTTGATAGAGTCGGCGCTTACATGGCATCTACGTAGAGTCGCATTGTTTGGCGACGCTAAAAAATTTACTTAAATCCCTAACCCCTCTTCTTCATTTTCACTTTTACTATTTCTCTTCTTCGTCCGACCTACGCCCGACGTCCGACGCCCGACCTCTGATGCCCGACGCCTGACGCCCGATGCCTGACATCCATCACTCCGACGACCGCCTCCTCCACCGCGCCAACGTCTGCCTCCGCGGCCTCCGCCTCCTCCTCCACCGTGCCCCTCCGCCTACTCCACCGCCTCCTCCACTGCCCTCTGCCACCGCGCCGACGTCCGACTCCGCCTCCACCGCCTCCTCCTCCTTCTCCTCCCTCCGCACCGACGTTTGCCTCCGCCGCCTCCTCCATCGCGCCGACGTCCGCCTCCACCGCCCTCCGCCTCCACCGCCACCTCCTCCTCCACCGTGCCCCTCCGCCGCCCTCCGCCTCCATCGCCTCCTCCTCCAACGTCCGCCCTCCGCCGCCTCCTCCTCCACTGCGCCCCTCCGCCTACTCCACCGCCTCCTCCACTGCGCCGGTCCGCCACCTCCATCGCACCCCTCCGCCGCCCTCCACTGTCGCCTCCGCCTCCTCCACCGCCCTCCGCCACCGCCTCCTCCACCGCGCCCCTCCGCCGCCCTCCACCGTCGCCTCCGCCTCCTCCACCGCCCTCCGCCACCGCGTTGACGTCGCCTCTGCCTCCACCGCCGCCTCCTCCTCCACCCTCCACCTTGTCTGCCCGTCGGCCGTCGCCTACCGCTTTCCTCCACCTCCGTCCGCCGCCATCCCTCACCGGTTAAGAAGGTGCTAGCCCGCCACCAATAGCCCGCCACCAATATCCCGCCACCATATATGTTAAGTTAATTATTAATGCATGAAGTTAAATACTACTTAATTACTTGAAAGTTATGAACTAATGCATGTTAAGTTAAATATTACTTAATTACTTGATTGTTTTGTTGTTAAGTTAGTTAGTAATGCATGTTAAGTCAAATACTACTTAATTACTTCAAACTATTGTTGTTAAGTTAGTTACTAAGGATGTACTAAGTTAGTAATGCATGTTAAGGTAAACTATTTTTTTTCATAATTCTAGAACCTCTTTTTGATCATGTTCTCATAAATTTTACTAAGGATGTACTTCCACATTCTTGGTGATAAAATGAGATTATGATTCGACGATGAAGTATTTGAAACATGTGATTTTGGATTTCGTAAGTTCAAAATCACATGTTTCAAATACATGAATTTATTGACATATGGCTTAATGTTGTCCGTTACAGAAATGATAAAGCCGGATTGTAATTGGATTCGTTGGAAGGATAAACATGGCGTCATAACTGAAGAATATAAGGATGGTGTTGATGAATTCATAAATGTGGCATATCAAAATGAAGGTGTTGCTTCTTCATATGGCGAAATCTTATGTCCATGCTGGAAGTGCAAATGTTATAAGTGGAAAGTAAGATATGATGTGCAGAAGGATTTATATTACAACGGTTTCTTACTTACATACACCAATTTGTTCTTTCATGGCGAAGAAAGATGGGCTAAAGAAACTAGTAATGTAGATACCGTTGTGGGCGACTCGAGCAATCCGTACAGGGACATGATACGAGATGCAATGTTAGGAGAAAATGTTGGCGAAACATTGATTGAAGAAGACTCGAATCCTTCGGCTTCTAAGTTTTATAATCTTCTCGAAGAAGCAGATGAACCTTTATGGGATGGATGCGTGAAGCAAACTACACTTTCTGCAGTGGCACAACTAATGAACTTAAAATCAAAATTTAATATGAGCGAAAGTTGTTTTGACCGGATGCTTGCCATTATTAAGAGTATGCTTCCAGCTTCAAAGAAATTACCGGGACATTTTTACAAGTGCAAACGGTTGATGAGAGATTTAGGATTGGAATATCAGAAGTTTGATGCATGCCACAATCATTGCATGTTGTACTACAAGGAAAACAACTCACTTATGAGTTGTTCTATTTGTGGCGAGCCCATATTCAAGCCGAAAAAGAATTCTCAAAGTTCGAAAAAAAATGTGGCAAATGCAATATTTAGATACTTTCCGATTGTTCCAAGCTTACAACGACTATTTCTTTCTGAAAAAATTGCATCATTTATGAGGTGGCACAGAGAAGGGGCACGTGAAGATCAAAATTCAATTACACATCCTTCGGATGCGGAGGCATGGAGACGATTTGATGCACTTCATCCGGCTTTTTCTACAGAATCACGCAATGTTAGATTTGGACTTTGCACCGATGGCTTCAACCCATTTGGCTCATCAAGTACTGCTTATTCATGTTGGTCAGTTTTTGTGACACCTTATAATTTACCTCCAAGCATGTATTTGAGACGAGAGAATATATTGCTTACCTGTATGATCCCGGGTCCTCGATCTCCTGGTAAAAGTTTAGATATTTACTTAAGACCTTTGATTGATGAACTCAAGATGTTGTGGGAGAATGGCGTGATTACCTATGACAAACCTAAAAAGCAAAATTTCATTATGAGAGCCGCATTAATGTGGACCATAAGTGATTTTTCGGCATATGGAATGTTGAGTGATAGGAGCACAAAAGGAAAACTTGCTTGTCCCATATGTGGAAAGAATACAAAATCATTTTATTTGAAAAACCGTAGGAAAGTTTGCTAGTTTGATTGTCATAGGATATTTTTGCCATTGGAGAATTCGATGCGTCGTGATCGAAACTCATTTAAAAAGAATACATCCGAAAATACTTTGTCTCCAACTCATTTGACGGGACAAGAATTGCTAGAGCAAGTAAACAAGCTTAGTGGAGTCTCATTCGGACTGAAGGTCGGTAGTTACAAGCAAATTGGGTTTGGAAGTGAACATAATTGGGACAAAAGAAGTATTTTTTGGGAGTTGTATAATGCGAATTGAAATTCAAATTGAAATTGTATAATGCAATGATAAAAGAAAAGTGGTTTTCGAATGGGTAAAGCAATTGAAATTCCCCGACAGATATGTATCAAACATATCTCGTTGTTTTAACTTGGATAATGGGAAGATACATAGGATAAAGAGTCATGACTGTCATATTTTTATGCAAAGGCTACTTCCAATTGCCTTTAAAGAACTTTTGCCAAAGGCCATCTGGGAGGTTTTAACAGAATTGTCTATGTTCTTTAAAGAGCTTTGTGCGTCCATCGTTCGGAAAGAAGACATCTCTCGGTTAGAGGCTTCTATTGTGATTACCGTGTGCAAGGCTAAGAAGATATTTGCACCTTCTTTTTTTGATGTGATGGAACATTTGATTGTACATCTACCATATGAAACAAAAATTGCGGGTCTAGTTCAATATCGATGGATGTATCCTTTCGAAAGGTGTATGTTATATTTGAAAAGGAAGGCGAAGAATAAGACAAAAATTGAAGGCTCCATATGTGAAGCATATTTCATTGAGGAGGTATCAAACTTCACTTCAAAATACTTTGAGCCACACATACAATCACGACACACCCAAGTTCCAAGAAACGATGCTGGTGGTGAAAGAAAAGTTGACATGAATATTCTATCCATCTTCAAGTACGCATGTCGACTTCTTGGCGCAGGACGCAAAGTTATCTTGAATGACAGAGATCTCACCGTCGTTGAAAATTATGTTCTGACAAATTGTAGCGAAGTGACGCCGTATCTCGAGTAAGACAATTTATTCTAATTTGTTATATAATTTAAAGTTAATTATTGCTATATGATTTCATTATATGAAAACTATGAATTCAGGAAATTCGAAGAATTACAGCGAGAAATCAATCCGTTAGTTTCAAACGATGAGTTATTAAAATTACGAGACGAACATTTTGCCGAGTGGTTGATATGTGAAGTAAGAAATCTTTCATCTTGTTCTTATAAATTGTTATAAGTTCATAACTTTTACTAAAGTTTTTAGTTAATTTTGTTATAGGTTATTAATGGCTCAGTCAAAGAGAACAAAATATGAGATCTCGGTCATGGCCCGAAGAAACAAGTTCTTAGCTACTGTGGCGTCATAGTCGATGGATATCGTTTCCATACAGAAGAATATAGCCGACAACGGTCAACTATTAATAGCTGCATATGTGTTCTAGGAAGCATGTACGGGGACAACGACTTTGATTACTACGGTGTTAAAGAAGACATCCTAGAATTGTCTTATTTGGGAAAATCTAACAAAGTCGTGGTGCTAAAATGCCGTTGGTTTGATCGGAGAAAGGAGTTTGGATAGATCAAAAGTTTAAATTGGTGGATATTAACCCTCAGTCGAAACTTCAGTCATACGATCCATTCGTATTGGTGGAACAAGCACAACAAGTGTACTACACTAAGTATCCATAGAAAAGAACCAAGGATGAATGGTGGGCATCATGCAAGGTGAGGAGTAGACTATTCTTAGTAGAAACAATGGTAGATGATAATGAAACATCATCCGTACACAACGATGTACACATGGATGATTACTATCAAGAAGATAGAGTGAATGAGACGATTGATGTGACCGATGGAGTTGAGAATTTTTAATTGGTCAATGACGCTGAGCCAATGGAAGAGTTCAATTCAAACGACCTCTTGGATGTGAACTTTGATAATTTCATTGACGATGGCTCGAACCTAAATTATAGCGACGATGATGAAAATGAATCAGAATACGAAACAAGCGAATGAATCCCATAGTTATTCTAATGACATAAGCTTTTTACTTCTTTTTTTAGGTTATATATGATTACTGATAATAAGAGAAGTTTCTTTCTTTTTTTTCAGTCATAAAATAAGGGGTCGAGCATCTGGGTCATCTCGCTCTTCCAGGCGTTCACTCCAAATGAGTCAGACATCACAACCATCAGGTAATATAATTATTGTCAGCTGCTTATTTATAGTTGATTATAATAGTTAATTTCATTTTTTAATAACATCAGTTCCTCCGTCGCCGACGGGGCACGTATCCGGATCGTCACATAGTAGGAGATCCATTGATGGGTCTGCTCCACATATCACTGCATGTACGTGACACATTGTAGGCGATATATAATTTTAAATAGGAGCCAAATTTTATGTATTTTCTTATGATGACAGTTGCTACCCCACCGCCACCAGTGAGAATACCGGACGCTTCACCACATTCTAGCGTTGGCGAGCGACATCTTACGCCAGGTGATATATTTATTGTTATTGACATTTTTTAATTAATTATAATTATTTTTAATAATGTCAGTTGCTACGCCGCCGACAGCACAAGCAGCTGGCTCAATACATTCAAACGAGCGGATTGCCACTAATCATGATGCGGTGCACATCAATCGAGGTGAGAACATTACTGTACATCTATGAATTATCACAACTTTAATTTGGTATGACACTAATGATTTGTTATGTATTAGGTCCCGTAGATGACATCGGACCTTCACAGCCTATCCCAGCTGTACCAGATGATAATTCCTCTTCGAGTGATGAAGAGGGGTTACACGATAATGGGGTGGTCACTGTGAATAATATTGCTCGACCGTAAGTTAAATAAGTTGTACAAATTTTGTTATACTTTTGGTTATCATTGAAAATTAATTCTTCTTTGTAATTTGGAGGACCACTTTCATACCCGCTAGTACCGTGCGGGATGTCAGTGCTCTCGTTCTTTTCCACTTGCCGAAAGGGGCAGGATCCTGGAAAGATATCCCAATTCAAGTGCGGGATGACATCTTTCGAGCCTTTACGGTACGATCTTCTATTTGGGTTACATAATTTGATTTATATTTATTTTAAAATTACTAAGTTTTAACGTTCTATTTGTAGGAGGCAAATCAGTTTTATTCGGATCTTAGTTTAGGGATGATCCGGAGAACTTTTGAGGAGGTCACTGTGAAACGCCTCCGAAATCGATTATACAAGTTTCACAAGGTCGTCACGTCCGTCGACCCCACTTTGGAGCAGGGCATACAAAGATGCCCAAGACATATTGGACGCTCGGTTTGGGAGTCCCTCTGTAGGAAGTGGTAAGTATGTTTCCTTTTAAATTATTTTTATGAAAATTATAGTTTTTGAAAGTGTAAGTATTTGATGTTCACAAAGGACAGATGAACGATGGCAAAAAAAGTCGAAAAAGGCAAGAGTTAACCGTCTTTCAAAGCCCGAGGCCCACATCCACACAAGGGGATCGATGCGATTTGACGAGCATCGACGACGCATGATAATTTACATATAAATTCAATTTATCAAACTTTTGACTTATACTTATGTTATCAAATTTGAAACTTTATTGTAGGAGGAGAAAGAAGGCGGTCCCGTAGACTTTCGTGTGGTCTATGAGGCCAAGCATAAGAGCCGAAAGATAAACGACCTAGTCACGCCCACTGCTCGTAGACTTCTGGTAAGATTCATGACATGATCATTTGGTTGTTGTCGTTAGTGTACTATTTTTGAAATACAGAATGTCTAAATTTTATATGATGATTATAATGCGAAAATGACTGAAAAGTATGGAGATGATCCGAGTACTCAGCCACCAGGTAATGTTTCTTCATTGATTTTTTCATGTTTTTAATTTATGTGTTTCTTGATATATAATTTATATATTATATGATTGTATAATTTTTCTATTTCGTAGAGGACCCTGCTGTTTGGGAGGAGGTGGCCGGCACGACACGAGGGGATACTTGCGTGGTCTCGGCACAACCGCTCAGATACCTAGGAGGATTGGAGGATATGCAGGAGGTGCATATGCTCCGAGCTCATCTGCTGCACCTAATATGACGCAGTTATCACAACAGCTATCGCAACAGTTATTGGCGCAGATATCACAGCAGGTGTCGCAACAGGTGTCGCAGCAATTGTCGCAGTAGTTGGCTCCGCTATTGCAGCAGGGATTGATCCCGACGCAGAATCCATCCCCGCGAGGCCATGGACCGAGCACGTATGGGTCGAATGTCCGGAATGATAACAATAACTCCCAAACCTAGGATAGAAAACAAACTACGCCTTTGTTACTTATAGACTTAGATATACATATAGTTTGTTAGTTTGGTTTATTACTTTTCGTATTCTTATGTTATATATTATGCCTGTGATGCTTTTATATTGTCTGTGATGCTTTTATATTTGCTTGTGATGAATATCAATGCATTTTGAGATGCATCATAAATTGTATGGTGTGGGAAGGGGAAAGAAAAATGAGGCTAGAATGGGTAAAAAAAAGTTCAATTAGCGACGCCATAGCGTCTCATTTGCGTTGCAAGGGCCGTCGATGCTGAGTTAAATATATCATACTTAGCGCCATATTCGCGTCTCATTGGCGACGCGTACACCATCACTTCTGCGTCACTTCAGCGCCTTCCTAGCGCCTAAAATAGCGACTCATGGGCGCCGGCATAGCGCCTTATAGATAGCACCCCTTGGGCGTCGACTTAGCGACTCACATCTTGTACCCACAGCCGAAAACCACGTGTCTTAATAACATCGAGATAGCGTCAACACGTGACGCTAGTGGCGTCTCATTTTCTTTGACTCTAGTGCGATGCCACTAGCCACCGATTTTCAGCGTCCCCTTTTTACGGCGCTAGTTGGACGCTAATGAGACGCTCTTCGCAACGGACACGTAATAGCGCCTCCCTAGCGTCGCGTATGTTGGGTCGCTAATCACCAATTTTCTTGTAGTGGGGCGTGACCAAATCGTTTGTCTTCCGACTCTTATGCGTGGCTTCATAGACCACGCGAAAGTCCACAGGACCGCTTTCTTTCTCCTCCTACGATAAAGTTTCAAATTTTATAACATAAGTATAAGTCAAAAGTTTGATAAATTGAATTTGTACGTAAATTACCATGCGCTGTCGATGCTCGTCAAATCGCATCAACCCCCTGTGTGGATGTGGGCCTCGAGCTTCGAAAGTCGGTTAACTCTTGCCTTTTCCGACTTCCTTTGCCATCGTTCATCCGTCCTTTATGAACATCAAATACTTAGACTTTCAAAAACTATAAATTTAATAAAAATAATTTTAAAGTAAACATACTTACCACTTCCTACATAAAGACTCCCAAACCAAACGCCTAATTGCCTTGGGCATCTTTGTATGCCCTGCTCCAAAGTGAAGCCGGCGGACGTGACGACCTTGCGAAACTTGTATAATCGATTTCGGAGGCATTTCGCAGCGACCTCCTCAAAAGCTCTCCGGATTGTCCCTAAACTAAGATCCGGATGAAATTAATTTGCCTCCTACAAAATACATTAAAACTTAGTAATTTTAAAATAATATAAAATAAATTATGTAACCCAAATAGAAGATCGTACCATAAAGGCTCGAAAGATGTCATCCCACACTTGAATTGAGACATCTTTCCAGGATCCTGCCCCTTCCGGCAAGTGGGAAAGAATGAGAGCACTGACATCCCGCACGGTACTAGCGGGTATGAAAGTGGTCCTGCTAATTACAAAGAAAAATTAATTTTTAATGATAACCAAAACTATAACAAAATTTGTACAACTTATTTAACTTACGATCGAACAATATTATTCACGGTGACCATCCTATTATCGTGTAATCCCTCTTGATCACTCGAAGAGGAATCATCATCCGATACGAGGTAGGCTGAGAAGGTCCGACATCATCTATGGGCCCTAATACAAAATAAATCATTAGTGTCATACCAAATTAAAGTTGTGATAAATGATATATGTACATTAATGTTCTCACCTCGAGTGATGTCTACCACAGCATGTTCTGTGGCAGTCCGCTCGTCAGATTGTGACGAGTCAGGTGCTTGTGCTCTCGGTGGCGTAGCAACTGACATTATTAAAAAATAATCAATATAATTAATTGAGAAATATAATGTCAATAATAATAAATATATCACCTGGGGTAAGATATCACTCGCCAATGCTAGAATGTGGTGAAGCGTCCGGTAATCTCGTCGGTGGCGGTGGCGTAGCAACTGTCATCATAATAAAATACATAAAATTTGCCTCCTATTTAAAATTATGGAATATATAGAAAATAACCTGGTGTGACACGTCGATCATCGTCGTGCGATCGAGACGTCCCGACTATGTGCCCCGACGATGGTGGAGCAACTGTCACAAAAGCAAACTATTTAGAAAACTTTATCTCCTACTATGTATCGCCTACAATGTGACACGTACATGGGGTGATCGCGGAGCAGACCCACCAATGGATCGCCTACTATGTGACGATCCGGCTATGTGTCCTATCGGTGGCGGAGGAACTGATATTATTAAAAAATGAATTTAACGACTATAATAAACTATAAATAAGCAATTGATAATAAATATATTACCTTCTGGTTGTGATGGCTGACTCATCTGGAGTGAACGCTTAGAAGAGCGAGATGATTCAGATGCTTGACCTCTATTAACCATGATCGAAAAAAAGTAACAATCTTCTCTTATTATCGGTAACCATATATAACTAAAAAAAAGTAAGAAGCTTGTGTCATTAGAAGAACTATGGGTTTCATTCACTTGTTTCATATTCTGATTCATCTTCATCATCATCGCTATAATCTTGGTTCGAGTCATCGTCAACGAAATTATCAAAGTTTACTTCAAAGAGCTCATTTGAATTGAACTCTTCCATGATATTAGATTAAAAATTAGCAATAACTAGTCCTTAGATTAGTTTCAACTACTTAACTAGTAATTCACTTAACATGCATTAGATTAACTTAACTAGTAATTAAGTTAACCTGCACTAGTAGTTTACTAATAACTAACTTAACAGCACTACTTCAAGTAATTAAGTAGTATTTAACTTAACATGCATTAGTAACTAACTTAACAGCAATAGTTTCAAGTAATCAAGTAGTATTTAACTTAACATGCATTAGTAATTAACTTAATATGCATTAGTAATTAACTTAACATTGATGGTGGCCGGCTCGTACCTTCTTAACCGGAGAAGGATGGTGGCGGGCGGCAGTGGAGGAAGGCGGCGGGCGACGGCGGAGGGCGAAGGGTGGCGGAGGAGTCGATTGGCGGCGGAGGCAGAGGAGACGGAGGAGTCGATTGGCGGTGGAGGTGAATGGCGACAGAGGAGGCGGAGGTAGGCTGAGGCGGCGGAGGAGGCTGAGGCGGCGGAGGAGGCTGAGGCGGCGGAGGTCCCTGCAGGGTGTAGGGCTGAGACAACGAGTTCGACGAGGGCGGGGTCGGGCGTCGGGGGTTGGAGCAGGGGGCGGAGATGGCGAGTTTGATGAGGGCTCGGGGTCGGGCGTCAAATGGCGGATGTCAGAGCGGAGGGCGTCAGAGAAGCGGGCGGAGACGGCGAGTTCGACGAGGGCTCGGGGTCGGGCGTTGGGTGTCGGAGCAGTGGGCGTCAAAGCAGCCGGCGTCGAACGTCGGGCGTCGGAGCGGAGGGCATCGACTGTCAGCGTCGAACGTCAGGCGTCGGAGTCGAGTGCGTCGATCGTCGACATCGTCGATCGTGGTGAAAGCATCGTCGGTCGCGTTAATAGTAAATAGTGAAAACGAAGAAGAGGGGTTAGGGATTTAAGTTAAGTGTTTAGCGCATCATCAACACGCAACGCTACTTAGACGCTACATAGGCGTCAAAATTGAGACGCTATTTCGTGGCTGTCGGGACGCTATATCAAATTTTCTTCCTAATTTAATATTGTATGTGCGAGATTAAGTGATAATAATATGTATATGTGCACGAGTTGTATATGTATATTTATGAGTCAATATGTGCCCGATTAAGTGAGGGTAATAAAAAGTCGGCTAATGCGGCGCTATAGAGAGGTTAATGCGTTGTTAAGAAATATTAGCAACACAATAGCGTCGTAGTAGCATCGACGTTGACCTAGCGTCTCAGCATTGAGACGCCAGGTCGACGCTAATAGTTTTTCTATTTCTAATTTTCTATTATGTATGTAATTTTATTTATCAAGATAGCGTCTCATCGCATTGTGCCCCATTCCAGTTGTTTTGTTTCCTTCCAACAATCCAAAAATTATGGAATGCATATATATTCATGTATGTATATTAAATTATAAGTCTATATGTATATAGCAAAATTGTGTATATATATATATATAATATGCGTATGTATATGTCTACGTGTGAGAGATTAAGTCACAACAATGTGTTTATCTATATGTATTATAAATATATATGTGTATGTATATGTCTATATATGTGCGAGACATATATAGATAACGTGTATATGTATACGTATTCCAAGTATATATATGTATGTATATGTTTATATGTGCGAGATTAAGTGATAATAATATGTATAAGTGTACTTATTACATATAAGTATAAGTATATACATGTATTTATATGTTTATATGTGCCCGATTAAGCGAGTGTGATAAAAAGTCGGCTACTGCGGCGCAACACAAACGCTATTGAATCGCTAAAGTGTATTAGCGACACAATAGAGTCGAAGTAGCATCTCAGTCATTTTTGCGTCTCAGAAAGGCAACGCTATAGAGACGCTTATAGTGTCTATCTGGCATCGACCAAGATTGCGGCTCTAGTGTGGTGCTAGGTAGACGCTATTGAGCCTCCACGGAGACGTTAAAATAGGATATTTTCTAGCGAGCCATGTCTCTTAATTCAACCATCGTAATTTCATAATTAAGAATATAAAAATAATATATGTATAATTAAGATATGATATTATTGTATGGATAAATAACATATATAATATAGGTGACAAATTATATATTTAGGAACACTACTATGATATAGACATATATAAGTAATCATGTAGAAATACATATATATGTTGAAGGTACATATACAATATTTAATTTATTTATTGATTAATGTATAGTATGTATAATATATGGGGTTGCCTCAAAATAGATAACATATAGCGATATAAATATAGATAGCCCATATATAGTTATCTGTTTCTTAATTAACATATACATGTATGCCAAGTAATCACATTGACGTCTACTTAGTGTCGTGTTATCTATTTCTTAATTAACATATAGAGATATGCCAAGTAATCACATTGGCATCTACATAGCGTCGTCGTGGATGTGACGCCAGTTAGCGTCTTCGTAGAGTCTCAATAGCGTCTCAGTTGTGCGACGCTAGCTTCGCGTTGAAGGTTGTCGATGCGATAACAATGCTAGGTTCTCCCGCGCACTTTTGCTTCATGATGCACAATAATAGCGGCTATTTGACGTCTTAATGGCGCCTGATTTTGCGCCTATTTCTTGAAATACTAAGATAACGCTAATGAGACGCTATTGGAAGGCAAGTAGCATCTCTTATTTTGGACTCAACTGAGATGCCATAACGACGCTAGTGGCGTCAATTTAGCGTCACCATGTTTCGAGACGCTATTTGGCGTCGCTAATCGTTAGTTTTCTTGTAGTGCTAGAACAATTAAGAAAAAAACAAGGAGTGTTTGTAAGGGCGTACCGAAAGACCCATCTTATAATCAAATGGATGCTTTTGTTGTGTACCAAATGATCAATCTCTGTTCAAATTGTGCTGCCAAAGCTTTTAGTTTCCATGTTGAATTATCAATAATGTTCTTATAACTATAATTGTTAAAGTTTCAAAATTAATTGCATGTGATGATACATATCAAGTGCTGTATATCACATATAGACAAATTTATTCATACGTCATGTCAATTTTTTTGAAAATTTCCAGAGTTGATTTATTTTTTAACGTCGTTTTTTCGTTGGATATTTGAAATTTGAATTTAATCGATTAGTTTTAAGATAATGGCACCTAACGAGGAGTTGGGCATTACAACAAATATAATGGCGTGGCCTAATACTTACAATTAAATAGGATGAAAAATGTCATGTAATAATAAATGAAAGTACTCATTAAAGTTAAGAAGTAAATGTCTTTCACCATATGATCATTAAGAATTTTTCGAAAAAATAATATCATCAAAGGGTGTTTGAGATTTTTTAGGGTCCCATGGCCTAATTAACCAATGTAATGATGCCACATGTATTGATGATTAAGTAAAGATGAAGTATGTTATGTGATGTAGTAATGAAAGTAAGTATTAAATGTAAATATGAGAAGTAAATGTCTTTCAGCTCATGGTGGTTGAGAACTCTGAAAAATAATGCTATCACCTAAGAGGCATTTGTTTCCAATGTAAAGATGAAAGATGCTAGATGATAAAGTTAAGTGAGGTCATAACATACCCTAATGATATCACATGATAATGAATGAAAATCAGATGAATGAATGCCCAAAGTATTACAAAGCAAACCCCCAAGAAATGAAAAGAAAGAAATAAATGGTGTCAACTATTAAGTAAGGATAAAAAGAGTTATAAAGAAACTCCTATGATGTATATGGTAATAAAGAAGAAATGCAAGGATAAAATATCTCCACAAATGTATGCTTATATTGTATGATGCTTATAGGAGATGATGATTTTCGAGTTAAGAAGGTGTGCTAAGTTTTTAATGTTTCTGCATATATTATGTCAAGAATGACAAGTATGAGGTAAGGTCATATAGTTTTTGACATGCATGTTTACATCTTTATATTATTATGATGAATGACATGCAGGGCAGATAGTATCAATGTGATAGATACATATTTTAATTAAGAAATTATGCACTCTGAATCTATGCAGGTAATCAAGAATAAAGGATGACAGATCAAGCTCATAATGAAAGTTTTGCATATGCTTAAGTTTAATGAGTTTTATTGTTCTAATTAAACTTTGGGCCTAATGATGTAATGAAGGCTTTAAACATTTAATGTCTTATGAAATATTACTTGTGATATGAGTAATAGATTTTTTTATTTATTATGATTTTTTTCTAAAATGTTAAAGTGTTTCCTTGTTAAATGATGTATGACGAATAAGACAGTGACACAAAATTCTCCTAATTCCTGTTAACTTTGAGGCTAAATTTCAAAACGCTACATAAATACGAAAGAACAAAAAGATAAGCTTTTCCATAAACTTAGAATTTAATGAATAGAGCTACACTATATATTCATATTAATTTGTAAAAGTATATTATGTAAAGTATATATTTCTCTTCTAAGTCAACCAATATGTTCTTGGTCTTGCCCAAGACTCTATTTGTTGTTGTTATCCATGGGTTCTTTCTTTTTTCTCTTTTGCTGAAACATGACATAAATGGCAACATAAACAACTATTTATCACTAGAACTAATATTATTATTTAAGAGGAAGAGAAATATCATATTGAATACAAGATATAAACAAAATAGTATTTAAAAAATTATAAATTACTAATATTATCCCCTAATGTCAAGCCTTTGAGAATTCTTATAAATACTGCCTTAACAAACGATAAAAAATTGTTATGATGCATATTCATGATGTGTTTCAAACCTAAGTTCTTAGCTAATTACTTGAGGACAAGCAAAACTTTAAGTCTGAGGGAATTGATGTGGAGAATTAAGGTATACATTTACACTACCATTTCGTATGTATTTAGCACTCATGACATGATTATCCCCTTTGCAAATGCATGTATAGTGCCAATTTAATATGTTTAAAATATTCTCCACATCAAACCTATTCATGTATCATTTTTATTCATTTTTGCTGCCAAGATTAATGCTTCAAAAGATAAGTATCCTTACAGAAAGCCGACAAGCTCAGAAGATGGGGTAGAGCGATCGGACACCACACACCAATCTCTGCGTTCATGGGAGGAGATTTGCTTCAAGACTGTGATAGAGGCCATAGGACAAACAACAGACACATAGGACCAGCCAGCTCCCCCAAACACTAAAGCAAGAAAACTTCTTGCACCTGGGACCACAGCAACATGCAGGAGGCAAAAGCTACAGTGACGGCAGGAGCCGAGGTAGATGTTACAATAAAGGCCGATTGTCGTAATAATCACATCAAACGCTATGGCACCTGGCAAGAGTAGAATAGGACAAAGAGGAGAGGAATATATAAGGAAGAGGCTAGCCGAAAGCAAAGGGGGAGGCGGATTCTATAGAATTTTCCACCATTAGAGGAGAGAATTGAGAGTGCAAAGAAATCGAGAGAGAAACAATGTCTGGTTTTATTCAGTGGGATATCTGTTCATCCCATATGAACTGTAACTATACGACTCTTCGAAGGCCGAGAGGTATCTTATGTTTTTGGATTGATGTTCTTTCGTTCGCACTTTTATTTTGCTGCTTTCATAGTCTGAACTGAATGTCGAACTTAGATAACTTCTATTTTTTATCCTGGCTTTGTTGTTTATCTTCACCTTATGGGTTTATGTATCGATTGAGCATCCTGATTCTGGGGACTTCCTCTTTCTTGTATCAGCAAGGGGTGAAGCGGCGTTGAAAGATATGTCTTGATGGGGTTATGGTGGTGGTTCATCATGTGTGTTGTCCTCTTGCTCCAAATGCTCTGGAGTGATCTTCCAATTGTACTCAAATTTGATTGGGACTTTTGGGATGTTGGGAAGGCGCAACTTACTATCAGTTCCTTTTATGAATAGGTACTTGTGATGTCCTTTGACTTCAATTAAGTTCCACTTTTAGAGTGTTTTCATGCTTATGGTCATTTCTCCTTGTGCTGTTTCTAATACTACAAGAAATTAAGTCATTAGCGAAAAGATATGTAGTCGTTAAAAGTTACCATCTTGACGTTAATACTCATCAACGACAAGAAAAACCTGGTCGCGGCTCTTCGTTATAGGTCCCACCGCTAAAAGTTTTTAATGTACAGTAAGAATAATTGGCCGTTGATTCTTTTTAAAGACCACTATAATCCTCTTCCCTAAAAATTCAATAGTGACTAGTATGCTGGTCCCCTATGTAACTTATAAGGACCACTCACCTAGTCGCAAAAGACATCACCGGATTGAATTACATTTTGGATGAACCGACCAATTTTTTAAAGCTTTTTTGTGAACAAATAATCTGATAAAAAATTTATTTTAAATTTGAAAAAGATCCAAAGATGGACCTTCTCCATAAAACTCTACATTAGCCCATTAGTCTCCTCCTCTATTAATACTTGTCTCTTTGCTCTCATCATACTATTATAATGAATGTGGGACTATGTTTCTATACCTACTTGTTCTTTTCTTCTTTCATATTTTTAACGACAAGATGATGGTCGCTAATTTGAATATTAAGGACCAAATTTTTTTTGGTCCTTATTGTTGACTTTTAACGGCCAGTCATAAGAATATTAAGGACTAGAATTTTTCTGGTCCTTATTGTTGACGACCAGAATTTTTTTTAGCCGTTAATAACAATGTTTAACGATCATATTTGAATCTCTTCGTTAATTATGGTCGCTAAAAGTCATTTTTCTTGTAGTGTAAGGAGCCGAGGTAGATGTTACAATAAAGGCCGATTGTTGTAATAATCACATCAAATGCTATGGCACCTGACTTAATCCATATACACTTGTTCCAATTTGACAATAGATGTCCCAAGAGGTTGACCTGACGTCCACAGAAAAAGGCATTGATGATGAAGAGGCCGGAGTTAGTAATGTGGGATTCCATGTTAGCATGTCCTAAGATAGTGGAAGATACAAGTCAATGGAAGTATCGGATGATATGATTGGAAATTGAAGAGGCTCTAGCCCTAGCCCTTTCTGTTTGGTCATCGGTGATTTTTCCTAGGATGCCATAAGCGTTAAAATGAAAGGAGGGGTGGGGGTGGGGGGTGTGGTGTCATAAGACATCCAGGGACGTCAGGCAGAACAAGGACTTGGCTTAGTTTCTTATAAGACCATTTGAAGTCATGGTTGAAGAGGTGGAAATGAAACTTTCTCCTGACGCTTGTCATCCTCATGAGAGCTTAAAAATTTGATGACAAGGCGGGGGTATGTGGGGGTAAACAAACATGAATAAGTCTTAACCACCCATCTTATGGGTGGCACGCTCCATATCAGCTAAGAAGCCTAGAGAGGATAGAACATTATGATCCGCAAATCTAGTTGGAGAGTGGAACCGGTGACGCTTCTGGGAGGAGGAGAAAACAATTTCTTCAGGTGGGTAAATGAGGTTGGGATCTCGTTCATTGGAAGGAACAGATTTGTCAAAGGAAGACTGCTGAGATGACTTGGGTTGCGAGTGTTTGTCCTATGGTAATTTCTTAAATGAGAGGGAAGATGACTGTTTGGCGTGTTTTATGGAAGGAGAAGGAGAACATGAGCGTTCACCATGAAACCAATAGAATGAAGAACTAGGAGAGGCAGGGCCATAAGAAAGTTCAACAGGAGGGGATGGTGAACGTTGTCGATCAGATGAAGAATGAGATTCGGGGAGTGTGTCTTTGGTGGTGAGGGTGGTTTAGATGGAGAGAATGATGGGGTGACGTTGAGGTCTGGCGGTGGGTGACGAGTGTATGTTTTGGTGAAGAGGGTGGAGGACGGGTGAAAGTGGGTGGACAAAGGACTGACCTTGCTTCTTCCATGGTTGGTTCAGGAGGCGGTTGTTTCGTAGGCCTTGGTTGACGCGATTCGTCTCTCATCTTGCTTCGCCTTTCTTGGATGGAGTGTGGGGCGGACCAGAGCGCATTCGGTGGTGTTGCGCAAACGACAGTGATACATCGGCAGCAGGACCCTGGGGTACTTGCTTCATCATTGGATGTTCTTCGGCACCTTGCTCTATGCTTCTTTGTTGCTGGAAGTGTCTTCTCTAACTACGCTTAACGGCCGTGTCCGCAGTGGCTTTCTTGCTACCATTTTGACCCTTCTTGTTGGTAGTTGAGGCGGCATCTTCTCTACTGCCGGAATCCTTGCATTGTTGGGTCATCCGCCTTCTATAGTCGGCTGGGGACGTGTAGGCTTTTTTGGCTCGAAGGGTTTGGTTACTTTAGGAGTTGGAGGTACTCTTTTGTTCTCCGCTGCTACGTCAGGCAAGGATCTAGTGGAGCGGCCGTAGAACATAGATCGGAGATGAGGCACATGTGCTCGTAGCGGGGGTTTTGCATGTATGGGTAATTTCTGAGGGCCCTCTTCTCCGGTGGACTTATCGTCATCGCTTAAGTTGATTTGTTGAGTCTTGAGTGTCTGGGTGTGCAACGCGCGCCTTTAAATCTATTTCTGATTAGCACCATGATGACCGACGAAGAGGTAAGGAAGGGTTTTCAGAAAGGGTTTGTAGGATGGAGTGGAGGCATGGGATTTTGGTGTTGGAGGAGATGAAAGGTTTTTCTAAGTCTTTAGAGGGTTTGAACGGAAGGGTGGTTGCTTGTACGAAAAGTTACTGCGCCTCGCACGTGGTGCAGTAACTTTATGACGGTTTGGGGTGTGGAGAGAGAAATGATGGGGCGAGGAGTCTTTGTTGGATGTGATGTGGACCCCAGATACGACGTGTGGGTCAGATTTTTTTAAAAAAGTCTCCACTACACGGCAATTATGTTTCTCCTCTCCACTACACGACAGTTCTGTTGACAATCTTTTCCTCGAAAATAGCTTCCGTCGTTCTCCCACCAAAGATGGCCAATCTTTTAGTACGTGATGACCTGTCTTCCTCCTCATATGCTTCACGTTCCTCTGACACACCCTAGAATATATTATGTGAGGTGGCTTCTTATTCCTGTAAAAATGAAAGATTGAAACATTAGAACTTGAGTTACCTCCCAAGAAGCACCTCTATTTTGTGCCGTTGGTCTGACATTGTTGTAGCTGCTATCAATCGGTTGAAGGGAGTTGTAGTAGGAGGGCTCCATGTTTCTTGGTGACAACCTGTGATATAGCTTCACCCTATGGCCATTTACCTTAAATGTATCCCCTCCATTTTTTTCAAGCTCCACTACTACAGAAGAAAATACTCTTACGAGCTTGAAAGGGCCAATCCAACGAGACCTGAGTTTCCCTGGGAACATCTGTAATATGGAATTGAACAACAGTACCAGGTCCCCTTCTTTAAATTGTCATTGTTGGATGTCTTTGTCGTGCTATTTCTTGATTTTGTCTTTGAAGATGACCGAGTTCTTGAAAGCAATATCCTTTAGTTGTTCCAGTTCAGCTAACTGGAGTCCTCGATTCTCCCTGGCTGCCTTTAGGTCGAAATTAAGAAACTACAGGTCGAAATTAAGAAACATATTATTGAATTGTCTTTCTAATAAATGTTTCCCTCCATCACTGATAATGAGCCTTGGCATCCCAATTATGTAGAAGATTACCTTTGAGAGTAGCTTGGTTACATGATGGGAATCACAATGAGTGGTGGGGATAGCTTCTACCCATTTGAAGAAGTAATCCACTGCTACTAGGATGCATTTGTATTCCCCAAATGTCAAAAAGTTTAACTTCTTGTATTCCAATTTACGACATCTCTTGTCTTCTTGAGATATTTCCAGTTTGTTGGAAAATGCCCTTTATTAGGCATTGTGCCGTGCATGCGCAAGGCCCACTGGCGCAACCGCGCGCGGACCGCGCATCCTCACGCAGATCGCGCGATCTGGTTGCGTGATTTGCGCGCCACGAGTTCTGCGTGGACACATCATCACCCGCGATGGACGCACGTGATGCGTTTTGCCTAACTTCTCTCCCAAGTCTCCTTACCCTCTAAAAGGGGACCCATACTAGAGGTCCTAAATGTGCTTTCATGAGGTTCTTCTAGAGGCACTTGTGTTGTTGCAAATAGTTCCGTTCCCCCGAGGGTTGGTTCCCGATCCCGAGGTGCAAGTGCGTTCGTCGAGAGTTCGTGGAAAAATCCCGACGATCCGCTTCCGCTGTAAGAGATATTTCGCAACATCTAGGATTTATATCTGTTATAAATTCCTATATTAGTATCAGAGCTTTTTAGGTTTTTCTCAAACTCATGATTGCACCGAAAAAATAATATTTGTTATTATTTTTGAGATCTGCGCACCTTGGTTGTATGACCACAACTGAGGGACAAAGTGAACTTTGTCATCACAAATATATTATGGATAACCTAGACCATAATATATTTTTCAGATTTATTTCAATATTTTTGGAAAATTATTTTTTGGATTTTTTTTTCTGTATGTGTTGCGGCAAAAAAAAACAAGAAAACTGTTTCAGCAGGCACACGGCCCGTTGGAAGCCCCAATTTTTGAATGCAAATAGGGCTGAACACGAGCTAGGCCGAGCTAGGCTTCAACTTAAATAGGCCAAGCCTATTACAAAATAAAAGTATTTAAGATTGGCCTATAGACTATAACAAGTCATGAATATAAACTTAGCCTGCCTTGTTTGATTAACTTTTAATGCCTGACCTAGCTTATTAGCCTGTTAAGCTAAACATATTTTTTTGATGATCTATTAGATTAAATATAATAAATCTTATTTATTAAAGAAACAATATATATGAACTAAATAAAAGAGACACCACTAATATATTTTTTTCTAAACATATAATAAAAATAGCTATATTGAACTCAAAATGAAGATTTAATAGACGAAGGATTAAAATTTATATATATAATATTAATAAATATTGGCCTGATAATCTATAAGGCTAGGCCAATTATTAAGAGGCTAAACCTCTTTAAGAAAATAGGCTTTATTTAATATTTCAGCTTGGCTTATTTTGATAATAGGCCGAGCCGAACTAGATCAAAAATAGGCCGAGCCACGAGTTGCTCACGAATGACTCAGCTTATTTTCAGCCCTAGATGCAAAGGAGTTGCACACAAAAGAATTGGCAATTGGGCTGGCTGAGAGGCCCAATAAATAGTTCTTTTCCTTTTTTTTTCTGATTTTCGCCAGAATTTTAAAATAATCCGAAATTAGAAAATTTCTATTATAAAATCTTGAAAAATTAGGAAAAATATGTTTTTTCTTAGAAATTCTTCTGTAATATTGCTTGAATTTAATGTTATTAAAGGAAAATCATTTGTTGATTTGGAGCATTAATTAAATGATTAGATTTGCATGTCAATAACAAATATTGCCTAACAAATGTGTTATCATGAAAGAAATAAATATTTTTTATTTATGTATGTCATAATGATATTTATTGTTGTGATTTTGACTATGTGTTAAAATTATGAATTTGAATTTAAAATTGTATGTCCAATTTTGTTGAGCATGATAACTTGCCTAGAATTTCAAATTGAATTGAAATTGAACAAATCAAAATTAGTTCCTTTTGTGAGAATTAATTAACATGGCAATATTATTTTTGGTTATCTGGTGAAATCCATGTTTCATGCAAGACTATAATAAAAATAATTAGTTGATCTAATTATACAAACTATAGGTAATTAAAGTATGCATGAAACATAAGTAGTTCTTTTGTAGGACTAAGGCACCTTGAGATTCAAACATTGTCACAATTATCAAGTGGTGCGTGACCCGAAATGCATGTCTAGAAAAATTTTGAGGAACTGGCCTGATGCATGATCAACGTAGTCTCCAAAAATATGGTTGATGTGTGACAGTGGTAGCACAATTTTTTTTTATGTGATGTCGAGGTGAAGGATAGTGTACGGTTATTTAATTGGCACCCCTCGGGGAAGAGCTCCCGTTGCACTAGTCCTGATTGTCCTAGTCATATTAGAAATAATTTAGTGCACCACACGAAATAAATTTCGGTGATTTTGAATTATAAGTTGATTCAAAATATATAGAGCAGAAAATTTTGAATTATGTGTTAATTCAAAATTCAAACATTTAGATTAATTTTGTCACATTGTCAAAATAATGAATAATAATTCTTGCAGATAGTGGGAGATGAGTGGGAGTTTAACAACATTCGATGTCACTACTTCATGAATATCGTTATTTCATTATTTATGTTGTTTGCGGACAAAATTCGAATATGCATAATACTGATTTCTCCTATTTTTTGTGACCAAACTAGACTATGGTTCCAAAATAATAATTGCTGACCTGAACAAGAATGAAAAGCTCAATTGCGACAATTATGATATTTGGCACCCTAAAGTCTAATATCTCTTAGAAGAACAAGAGGTCTTGAAGACCATTAATCATGTTGTCAATGAACCTGCACCTGGAAATAATGCCCATCGTTAAAGGGACATGGAGGCATATCAGGCCTGGACTAAGAAGAATCACATTGCTCGTATTACGTTGCTGAGCACAAGGAATAATTTCCTCTTGTGTGAATTCGAAGTCTATAAGATAACATTCGAAATGTGGGCGGTGCTCCATAATAAGTATGGGTCACCATGACCACAAAGCGTCAGATGCTCACGGTCAAATTTGATTCTTATCGGAAGCAACCAAATCATACAATGAGGGAGCATATCCAGGAGATGTCTAACATGATCTATGAACTCAAAAGTGCGGGACAAGTGCTCAATGACGAGCAACAGGTACAGGCTATGATCCGCTCTCTTCCTAAAAGTTGGGAACACATGCGTTGTAACTTGATGCACAACGAAAGTGTCAAAACTTTTGACCAAGCTGCTCACCACATTGAAATGGAAGATGAGGCCCTTCAAGCCATGAATTAGAAGCATTAGTTGCTGAAAATGGTGGGCAAAGAACTAGTTCCAATCTAAGATAAAAACGTCGCATAAGTTGCTACCCGATATAAAGAGCGGAGATACTGAATAAAAGAAAGCCCAAGGCCACCAGCGCAAACATGGCAAACGTGGCAGCAAGATAGACATGAATAAAGTCAAATGTTACAATTGTAGTAAACATGGTCACTTCGCTCGTGATTGCATTGAGGCGAAGAAGGTTTGTCCTAATCACGATTCTTTTTCTTATGTCTCTAGTTGTGCCTTAATTGCTGAAACTCATCCTTCGTGGATTGCAGATTCAGGAGCCACCAACCATGTAGCAAGAGATCACAGGGCCTTTGTGGAATTTCGTCGAATAAGTGTGGGGAGAAAATGAATTTACGTTGGAAACAACGAAAGAGTTGAAGTTAAAGGCATTGGATCGTGCAAGTCAGCATTAGACAAACTTGGTTATGTAATAAGTTTCTAAGAGGAAACAAATGACAATATGTCTTGACAATGTTCTTCTATGCAATGATTTTCTCAATAATGATTTATATGTTTTAAATATAGCATCTGTTGCTGATAGTTATTCTTTTATGTCATCTGTTGATATGTATGAAAGTGCCAATACTTGACATGCTAGACTTGGACACATTGATCAAGATCGCATGAATAGACTTGTTAGAGAAGGCCTCTTGGGGTCTCTCGCAAAAGTTGATCTTCCAACTTGTCAAGAAAATAAGTTGGCAAGAAAATAAGTTGGCAAGAAAATAAGAACACCATTTGGGAAGGAAAAACGTGCTGAGTACAATTAATCCATTCGGACATATGTGGTCCAATGAATGTTCACGCAAGACACAGTTTTTCTTACTTCACCACATTTATTGATTATTATTCACGTTATGGTGTTGTATACTTGATTTCTCAAAAGTTCGAAGTCTTGGATTATTTTGTACAATTCATGAACATAGCAAAGAATCAAGTGGAGCGCAAGATTAAAGCCTTGCGAAGCGACTTTGTTCGTGAATATCTCTCTGACTTATTCAAAAAGTTATGTGATGAAAAGGGTATAGTTAGGCAACTAACAATACCAAGAACACCGCAACAAAATGGCATTGCAGAAAGAAGAAATCGTACCTTATATGATATGGTTCGATCCATGATGACGCAAGCTAAACTTCCAATTTTGTATTGGGGAGATGCGCTATTGACTGTTGCCTATATTTTAAATCGTGTATCATCGAAATCCGTTCCAACCACTCCTTATAAACTTTGGACAGGTCGAAAGGCTAACCTTAGTTATTTGCGCCCTTGGAGTTGCGCAGCCTATGTTCTAAACAACTCCCATAAGTATGGGAAGTTGGGTCCAATAGAGCAAAAATGTATCTTTATAAGATATTGTGAAGCCTCCAAGGACTATGTACTCATAGGTGAAAGATAAGATGGTACGGTAACGAAAATCGAAAGTAGATATGTGACATTTATAAAGAATGAGTTTCCCAAGCAAGGCGAGATAGACAAGAGACTTCTCCTAGATGAAGAAGAAGATCCCGAGTTGACGGCACAAGTGGATCAACCCGTTGAGTTTGTCTTCTCCATCCCACAATTTGATCCGAGCGGGAGAGATTCATGACCGCCAACTGACTAACCTGAAAGTTCTCTTTGACAGACTACTAGAAAATGTGTTGCATGCCAATGATTTGAAATCGAAGGGCTGCATGAACATGGACCACATGAGGTCAACATAGTAAGTCTAGAAGATGAACTTGAGCCCAAATCTATTAAAGAGGCTCTCTCGTCCCTTGCTAAGGAAGAATGGATTAAGGCAATGGAGGAAGAGTTAGGATCCATGCAAAAATATCAAGTCTGGGACTTGATTAATCTCCCGCTAAGCCGTAAGGCAACTGGGAACAAATGGGTTCTCAAAATTAAACGTGGCATGAATAGATCAACTGAAAGATATAACGTCTGCCTAGTGGCGAAAAGTTTCACCCAAACAGCGGGTGTTGACTATTAAGAAACTTTTGCACCTGTTGTAAGGTTTATTAGCTATAGTCGCACATATGGATTTAGAATTACAAATAGATGTAAAAATCACATTTCTTGGAGAGCTAGATGAGAAAATTTACATGGAGCAATCCTCAAGGTTTCGTTGTAAAGGATGAAGAGCACAAAGTTTGCATACTGCACTGGTCCATTTATGGACTCAAACAAGCATCTAGACAGTGGTATCTTAAATTTCATCAATCAATCATTTCGTACGATTTTAACATGATTGATGAAGACCACTACGTGTATGTTCATAAGTCCGAAGATAATTTTGCTATCCTGACGTTATATGTGGATGACATTCTAATAGCTGGCAATAATAGAGATTTTGTCATTAGCATTAAGCAATTGTTGTCCTTCATGTTTGTAATGAAGGACATGGATGAAGCAGCCTACATACTGGGTGTGAAAATCCAATGCGATCGTTTAAAATGACTCATTGCTTTGTCGCAGGATTCATGCATAAAGAAAGTTTTGGAACGATTTCACATGGATGACTGCAAACCCATTGACACTCCTATTATGAAAGACGAGGTTTTAAGCTTGGACATGTGCTCTAAAACTCCAGAGGAACAAAAGGAAATGTCTAATGTCTATGCGAGTGTGGTCGGCAGCTTGATGTACGCTATGATGTGTACTCGGCCGGATATATATTTTACCGTGGGTCTTGTTAGTCGATATCAATCAAATCCAAGACGCCAACACTAGAAGGCAGTGAAGAGAATCATGAGATACCTCAAGGGTACTACAGATCTTGCACTGTGCTACCATGAAGGAAGTTTACGACTTGCTGGATTCACCGATGTCGATTGGGCTAGTGACCTTGATGATCGAAAATCTACCTCCAGATACGCTTTCTTGCTCAGCAACGGTGTTGTTACTTGGTGTAGCTAGAAACAAGATTGTGTGGTATTGTCAACTATGGAGGCAGAATTCATAGCTTGTTCAGTGGCAGTACAAGAGACCTTATCGCTTAAAAGATCCTTCAAAACTTGAGGATTTTTGAAAATGCAATGAGGAAGATGATCTTTCACTATGACAATCAAGCATCCATTACTTATGTGAAGGATGAGAAATATCATTATAAAGGAAATCATATCAGTAGCAAGTACAAATTTGTATGAAATCAAAAAGTCAAAGAAGAGATCTCAGTTGAGTACATATCAACACACAATATGGTTGCTGATTCGTTCACCAAACCATTGCCAAGAGAGGCATTCTTGAGACATGTAAATGCCTTAGAGTTGCGTAAATGTAATGATGTACTCAAATTTTTAATGAATAAAAATTTATTTTTCTTTAATAAATTCATTGTTGTAAAGTCTTGTTATGCATGTGAAAAGTATGCCGATAAGGCCTAAATTTGTTCACTCATACCAATAAATGTTTTTAGCGCTCACGAAGATAGCGAGCGGAATGAACTATGTGAGTCATGTGTGATTATTAAAACATGAGTTTTAGTGACTCAATGTCGCCTGATTAAGAGAGAGAGGCCAGATATGAGATTCAAATTTGGCGCTATAGGATAGTGAGCAATTTGAAAACTCTGGTCAGGCACTAACTACTTGTGTAGGATATTGTTCGCTTTGGGCCTTGGCCTGCATGGTTTTTCCAAAATGCGTCCCACCAGGCCAAGGTCATGTTCCCATATATACCCAGCATCTCTCCCGTGACTTATGCATGTGGGACTAATTCAAGGCATGCCTCATGCATCCTTCCCTCCTTAGGGGACTCAACGTTCTCATTGAGTGATCGCACCCCACCATGCACAGAGGCTCACGCGGAGTGGCTCTGATATCATATGTAATATCCTTGCACTTGCGTAGCATATTATCCGGTTTGGACCTCGGCCCGCACGGTTTTTTCAAAATGCGTCCCACCAGGCCAAGGCCATGTTCTCATATATACTCAGCGTCTCTTTCGTGACTTATGTATGTGGGACTAATCCAAGGGATGCATGAGATAGTGACTGGACTTAAGTATGTGCAGTGTATAATTTAAATAGAGCTAGACATACGTTCCTTCAGTGGGAGTCTCCACCGTTGTACTTGTGTTTAGTACCAAGTATGCAAAGTCGATCTAGGCAGACATGATGAATTGATTAGTTCGATGGTCATCGTGGTGTGAGTCTCTGACAGATGATTAATCTGCACATGCCCTTAGACTCTTGACTATGTCTTAAGGAAAGGAATTAGTGCTTGCTACTTTAGCGGGGGTACTCAAAGGTGAAAAGTAAAGTAACCTGTCGAGTCACGTCTAGGAAAGCAGCCGGTTCACTACTAAAAGACATGAGGGCGAGAGAAAGAACTCTTATGAGTTGCATTAAGCTTTCACGTACAATTGGCCAATTATTTTCTTATATTGAAAATAGTGTATGTAAAAGATAGTTACCGTGGAGCAAGACATGCGTTGTCTTGGCTATGCTGCAAGACAGATCTAGGGCATAACGAGTTACATTATTTGAGCACTTGTTGGCTCATGGTGAGCTGTCATGAAATCCTAACGGGCATGACATACGCTCTAGAGATAGTTGAGCGATTGAACCTTAACATATATCTTTCTAGCTCCTATAAAGAAGCGTGCTTGTACTCGTGGGTCGCACGGCACATTTACCAATTTTGGATGAATGAAAGTACAATGCCCAATGTGGGTAAGTGGGAGATTGTTGGAAAATGCCCTTTATTGGGCATTGGGACGCGCGTGCGCACGGGCCCACTCACGCAACCGCGCATGGACCATACGTCCTCACGTAGATCGCGCGATCTGGTTGCGTGATTTGTGTGCTGCGAGTTTTGCGCGGACACGTCATCATGCACGATGGACTCGCGTGATGCGTTCTGCCTAACTTTTCGCCCAAGTCTCCCTACCCTATAAAAAGGGACCCATACCAAAGGTCCTAAATATGCTTTCGAGAGATTCTTCTAAAGGCACTTGTGCTGTGGGAAAGAGTTTCATTTTCCCGAAGTTCGGTTCCCGATCCCGAGGTGCAAATGCACTCGTCGAGAGTTTGTGGAAAAGCCCCGACGATCAGCTTTCGCTGCAAGAGGTATTTGGCAACCTTTAGGATTTATATCTATTATAAATTCCTACAATGGGAATCACAATGAGTGGTGGGGATAGCTTCTACCCATTTGGAGAAGTAACCTACTGCTACTAGGATGTATATGTATTCCCCAAATGTCAAAAAGTTTAACCGCTTGTATTCCAATTTGCGGCATCTCTTATCTTCTTGAGATATTTCCAATTTGTTGACATCTGTCACATGAGCTAGCATATTGGTGGACATATTTGATTAAAGTTGGCCAAGTGAAACTTGCCTGAAGAATTTTGGTTGCAGTTCATTGTACACCTCTGTGTCCCCCATAGACAGGCGTATGACATGCGAAGATGATTTCATGTACAGATTCCTTTGGAATGCATCTTTATAGTTGGTCATCTGAACATTCTTTAAGTAGATAAGGGTCATCCCAGCTGCTAAGCAACACTACCCTAGCCTTGAAATTTGTGATATCTGCAAACCAGGGGTAGGTACTGACTGAGATGGAAAATAAGGCATCATCTAGAAAATCTGCACGAATTGGTGGCCTGATTTCTGCTTCATCTTTCTTGTACTCGATTCTGGATAGATGATCAGCCACCTGGTTTCCTAATCCACTCCTATTTTTAATCTCTAAGTCGAACTCCCGAAGCAACAACATCCATCTGATCAGCCTTGGCTTGGAGTCCTTCTTGAAGAAAAGATACTTCAGGGTATCATGATTGGTATGGATTATGACCTTGAATCCTACTATGGTCTGAACTTCTCCATTGCAAAGACTACATTGAGCAACTTCTTTTCAGTGGTTGTGTAATTTTGTTGAGCAGGGTCCAAGATTTTGCTAGCGTAGTATATAACATGGATGAGTTTGTCCTTTTTCTAACCCAGAGTTGCTCTTACTACAAAATAACTGGCATCACACATCACTTCGAAAGGTAGAGATCAGTCAGGTGATTGCATAATCGGTGCTGATATAAGAGCTCTTTTAATCTTCTCAAAAGCTTGGATGCATTCTGGGCTCATAACGAATTCAGCATCTCTGTGCAGCAGATCTGTGAGAGGCTTGACTATTTGTGAGAAGTTGATGAATCTTCTATAGAAACTAGCGTGTCCCAGAAAACTTCGAATTTCTATAACATTGACTACGGGTGGTAATTTTTCGATGATTTCTATCTTTGTAGGATTGATCACTAGCTGATCACTATAGTTTTTATCCCATTTTAGATGTATTTCACCCCTAACGAGCCCTTAAATTGCCCAACTTTTGGCCAATTATGTTTGAAATGCATGGATTGTGATAACTAGTTGATCTTCCTCATTTTATACTTAATTCCATGTGCATAGAGGTTCTGAATTGCTAAAATCCATAAATATTTTAATTCTATGCCAAGTTATCATTTTTAGGACAAGTTATCACTCCAATATGCCAAGTTATCATTATTTTGAGTGAGCTGATTTTCAATGATTTTCTTGCCCTAAATCCATTACTATCATGAATGAATCATATTTGAATGATCATATTTCAACCTGTGCAAAATTATCAATCCATTTGAACAAGTTATCATTTTCCAATGCCAAGTTATCGTTAAAGGGCAAAACTATCATTTCGAAATGCAAAACTATCAAATCTGCACAAAGGCATTAAGAAATCATTATATTATTGTCCTAACTCATTGCTGTTTAAATTTGATCACATTTGGATAACCACAACCAAAGTTATGACAAGTTATCATTTTTAAGGCATTAAGTTATCGTTTTGGTACCCAAGTTATCATTCCTATGAAATCTTATCCACATTTGATTCTGACCTCATTCACTTGCCATCCTAATCCCTTTGATGCTTTCAATGCTCTGAACCATCCATATTTGAACATTTTCCATGATTTATGCAAAGTTATCATTCCGGGTCTTCAAAAGTATCATATTGATTTACTGATTTCACTTTCTTGCATAACATCATATTTTATTTGATAATGGAGCTGGTCCTAGTGTCTGTCCTCATCCTTATCTGTTTATTTCCTATTTGGGGACTTTGATGTCTAGTGTTCTATCTCTTTTAGTAGGGAAAACAAATTGCAAAAGCTGGAAAAAGGTGGGGGGTGGGGGGGGGACCACTCCAAAAAGCTACTGATTTCTGCAGCTGGAATTTTAGACTGGACAGGTAGCTTTCATCCAATGCTATGGAACATTCTGATGCTAATCAAAGGATGATAAGAGGCCATATATAAGCTGGAGAAACCCTGGAAACAAGGGGGGCCGGCCATTGGAAGATTAGAGCAAGGGTTTGGAGCATAAGGAGGGAGCTGAAGTGCTGCTGAAACTCCTGTCGACAAGATCCAATCCAGGATGAATTACCTCAGTTTTTCACTTTATCTTGTATCTAATTTTGTAAATATGAGGAGCTAAACTCCATGTCTCCTAGGATAGGGTAGTAGTCTAATACATGTTGTGGATGGATTAGGGATAAGTCCAATTTCCTGCACTGAATCATTTAAATTTTTGATTTCTGAAATCTGAACTATCATGAATTTGTTCTTGTCATTGGAAGATTCTATTTGTATTTACAACTGAGAAGTTGTCATTTGATCTAATCTTTGTTCAAAAATGAATTAAGGACCAATGCCAAGTTTCTGGATTCCATTTTAATTGAAAATCTGATTTCTATTTTCCTGAATTCTGAACTTCCTGATTTCTGATTTTTTGAACTATTTGGATCTGTTTGTCATTTGGAGAATTTGATTAATTGAGCATCTGAGAGGTTGATTATTAGTCCCAATCTTGTTCAGAAATGAATTAAGATACTTTGATATTTTCATGATTCAAATCTGTAATTACCATTGGCTTTTCTTGATTTTAATGTGTTGCTGATTTCTGGTTTCCTGAATTTAGGGGAGATCTGATTGCCATTGTTAAACTCTATTTTAATCTACCACTGAGAGGTGGTCTTGTGGCATTCCTTGATATTCAGAGATGAACCAAGGAGCAATGACAATTGTTGAATCCCCAATCTGTGATTATATTCCTTTTATTTCCAATTAATCGGTGTTAAGTGTGGACTTCACTTTCAATTGCAGCCGAGAGGTTGAATTAAGGTCCTCTTGTAGTTTAGAGATAAACCAAGGAACACTAGCACTATTATTGGATTAATTTCATCCCTGCCTAGCTAATTGAAGAGATTTCCTTATTTTGTGACTGCACTTAGAAGTTATCACTTTAGATTTTATTGAATTGTCAAAAATCAGCAAAGAACTTGAATTAAACCTAATGATAACTTGATTTTCAGTGGGGATCCTCTTCTAATTCAACTTGGTTAACAATTATATGACAATATATTGATTAGTTCTGGTCTAATTGAGCTGTGAAAATAGCCATATTAAAGGTTGAATCAGATTTGAATTTTTAATGATAACTTGTCACATTCCATCCATAATTAAGTTAGATGAACCCCAACTCCTAGGAGAACCTTCCTCATTGATCGATAAACTCTTTTAGCTTCTAGATTAGCATTTACAATTCAGTTTAGTTAACTTTTCAGAAATCTAAAAACAGTTATCATTTTGCCTTCCTGAAAAATCTATTTTCACTTCCATTTAAATTCCTATTTTTGCCACTTTAAATAGGATCAGTCTAAATTGTTTTTAGGGAGTCTAGGACTTCAAATAACTGTGGATACGACATTTAGGGTTACTACAATTGACCTGTGCACTGCAGTAGAGAGTGAGTTAGGGAGTTGAATTTAAAATTGAAAAATTTCACTTTTGACCCCAAAATCAGCAAGTTATCACTACACTCCTCAATTTCACTATCAAGTTTTTGGCGCCGTTGCCGGGGATTTGAAGTCAATTAGACTAACTTAGATAGTTTAGATTAGTTTTAGACTAGTTTCTAGTCCATTTGTTAGGCCAATTTTCAATTTTTGCAAGTTATCATTCCCAATTTCCAATTTTTGTCTAGTTTACTTTCTTTTCTCAATTTGATACTTCTGAATTCATTTATGCAGAATTTGGACAATCAAGAGGATCATTATCAATCAGATCCTGAGCCTGAAAGAAGATTCTTGAGGAGAAGGATATTGCAAAGGTTGGAGGCAAGAAGAAGGATATTTGAAGAAGAGGAAGAGGAGCAAGGCAATATGGCTGCACCAAGGACATTGAAAGATTGCTACTCATCTAGCAATGTCAGAAATCAACTTGGAGATGGAGGTCCAGCACCTGTGGCAAATTTTAAAGTGAATCCAGCACTAATTACTATGATTAGGCAGTATCAAATTTCTGGATTAGGGACAGAAGATCCAGCTTCACATTTGGACAACTTTAAGGAGATATGCAGCACAGTACACTTCAATAATACTCCTATGAACTTGTCTACATGAGGCTATTCCCTTTTTCACTCAAAGACAAGGCCAAAATCTGGTATAAGACTCTCAAACTTGAAGAAATGGCCACTTGGGAGTCCATTATGCAATTGTTTCTATCAGAATTGTTCCCTTCTTCCAAGACTGACAATTACAGGGATCAAATAGTCAGTTTTTACCAATTGGACTAGGAAAATATTTGTGATGCATGGCAGAGACTCCAAGGGCTGTTGAGGGCATGTCCACATCATGGTTTTGAGAAGTGGCAGCTAGTCAACTACTTTCATAAAGGCCTGAATTATCCATTCAAGGTGGCACTAGACACAACTGCAGGAGGCATCTTTGCATCAAAGAACATTGATGAAGCCTACCAATTGATAGAAAATATTGCAAAGAATCACTACTTTCTTACCCATGACAGGACAAGGAGACCACCTGTTGAGAATTCAGTGAACAACTTGTCATCTCAATTTGAAGAAGTATTGTACAAGACTCTGGAGAAGCTGAATCTAACTCCTAATGTCAGCAAGGCTTCCACACCTGAATCTAGGTGTTATGTATGTGGTAATTAAGGCCATGCCACAGAAAGTTGCAACCTTATAATGTAACAATATGAGTAATCCATTGATTTAGTCAATGCTGTGGGAAATTATGGAGTGAAACCCCCTGCTGAATTCTATACTCTAGAAAATAGGAACCATCTCTACTTTTCCTACAAGGCCAATCATTACCAAGAGCCATCAATGCAGAATTCTAGTTGGCAACCTAAGATTTTGCCAAGAAATCAACCACCTCCATATGGAAATCAACCCCTTATGAGCAACCACCACAAACTCAACCTTCTCAATTCTCAAAAATGGAGGAAATGTTGCAACAAATCTTGAAGAAGCAGGACAGTCAAGGAGAGGAAATATTGAAAATCAATTCTAGATTGGAAACCATGAGTGCCAATCAGAAGATGCTTGAAAATTAATTTGCTCAACATGCTAGCACCTCATCTAAACCCCCCATTTTCTTTCCTGGACAACCAGAGATGAACCCTAAAGAACAGGCCAAAGCCATTCAACTCAGGAGTGGAAGGATGGTTGAAGAGCCAATGAAAAATGTTGAGGCCAATCCAGCTCAAGAGAATCCAAATTCCAAGAATGAGGAAGGCAATTCAGCTCAGGAAAACTCATGTTCAAAACCTGTTGAAAAAGAAATTGAAGGGGCTGCTGTGAGAGGTCAGAAAAAGAATTTTCAAAATGAAGTCAATGGAAGGATCTTTGACAAAGTGCCTTTCCCTCAAAGGTTGGTGAAGGCCAAACAGGATCAGCAATATGGAAGATTTCAAAGGTTGGTGAAGGCCAAGCAGGATCCAGCAATATGGAAGATTTTTAGAAATCTTGAAGAAGTTGTACATTAATGTACCATTTGTTGAAGCCATTCAAGAGATGCCTTCATATGCAAAATTTCTCAAGGAGATCTTGACCAAGAAGAGGAGGATTGTGGAATGTGAAAGTATTGCATTAACTGAAGAAGCTTCTGCAATAATTCAAAATAAGCTACCTCCTAAGCTAAAGGATCCAGGAAGTTTCTCCATTCCATGTGAGATTGGAAATAGGAAAATCCAAAGAGCCATGTGTGACTTGGGTGCTTCTGTGAGTGTTATACCATTATCTCTATGCAGGAAACTTGAGGTGGGAGATATGAAGCCCACCAACATGTCTCTACAGTTGGCTGACAGGTCCATTAAGTACCCTTATGGAATCATTGAAGACATACCCTTAAAGGTTGGAAAATTTTATATACCTGTGGACTTTGTGGTGTTGGATATGGATGAAGATTTGAATACACATATTTTGCTTGGGAGACCCTTTCTTGCTACTGTTGGAGCTGTTATTGATGTTAAAGAGGGGAGATTGACCTTCCAAATTGGTGAAGACAAGATAGAGTTCAACCTTGCACAAGTTATCAGCAGGCCAGCTTGTCAACAGGATGATTTTGGAGATGGACATATTGATCAAGTTGTGGAGCAAGCCTCAGCAATAATACCCATTGGAGATCCATTGCAAAGATACCTCATGTTTGATCATTTGAAGGAATTGGAGGATCCAGAGGCTGAAGTATATCAATCAACATTGAATTTATCCAAATCAGTGGGAAATTCAGAAAACCAGTGTGAAGTGCAGCAAGTTATCACTGCTGAACAAGGCAACTCAGCTCAAGCCAATTCTTCCAAATTGGAACTTAAGCCTCTCCCTAGCAACCTAAAGTATGAATTCTTGGGAGAGAATTCAACATTCCCTGTTATCATCAATGCAAATTTGCCTAAGAATCAAGTTGAAGAGTTGCTGAAAAGACTAAGGCTGTACAAGGAGGTGATTGGCTATTCTATTGAAGGCATTGAAGGCATTAATCCCTCAATTTGTATGCATAGGATCTCTATGGAGGACAGCTACAAGCCCTCCATTGAATGTCAAAGAAGACTCAACCCAATTATGAAGGAAGTTGTAAAAAAGGAAGTGTTGAAGTTGCTGAATGCTGGGATTATTTATTCCATTTCAGATAGTGAATGGGTCAGCCCTGTCCAAGTGGTGCCCAAGAAATGAGGGATTACTGTAGTCAAATCAGATTCTAATGAGCTCATTTCCACCAGGACAGTCACAGGTTGGAGGATGTGCATTGATTTCAGGAAATTGAACAAGGCAACTAGGAAGGATCACTTCCCACTTCCCTTCATTGACCAAATGTTGGAGAGATTGGCAAAACACTCTCACTTTTGTTATTTGGATGACTATTCAGGTTTTCTACAGATCCCTATCCATCCACAAGACCAGCACAAGACCACATTTACTTGTCCATACGGGACATTTGCATATAGGAGGATGCCATTTGGATTGTGCAATGCCTCTGCCACATTTCAGAGGTGTATGATATACATCTTTTCAGATTTCATTGAGGACATTATGAAGGTGTTTATGGATGACTTTTCAGTTTATGGGGATTCCTTTGAGGCTTGTTTGGAAAATTTGACAAAAGTGTTACAAAGGTGCAGGGAATCCAATCTAATTCTGAATTAGGAAAAGTGTCACTTCATGGTTCAAGAAGGAGTGGTATTGGGCCACATTGCATCTAGTAGAGGGATTGAAATGGACAAAGCAAAGATTGAAGTCATTGAGCAGTTGCCACCCCCAAAGAATGTGAAGGCTATAAGGAGTTTCTTGGGTCATGTTGGGTTCTACAGAAGATTCATTAAAAACTTTTCATTGATAACCAGACCCCTCACAAGGTTGCTATCAAAAGATGTGGAGTTCAATTTTGATGAAGATTGCATGAAGGCTTTTAACCAATTAAAGGAAGCCCTCATTTCAGCTCCCATAGTGCAGCCACCCGATTGGGCATTGCCCTTTGAAATCATGTGTGATGCTTCTGACCGGCCAGTAGGGGCTGTGCTGGGACAACCCAAGGAGAAGAAACACTATGTCATATGTTATGCTAGCAAGACCAAGTCAACTATGCCACCACTGAAAAGGAATTGTTGGCTGTAGTGTTTGCCTTTGACAAGTTCAGATCTTATTTAATTGGATCCAAAGTAATTGTCTTCATTGATCACCAAGCAGTAAGGCACCTGATTAACAAGAAGGAATCCAAGCCAAGGCTCATCAGATGGATCTTGCTGTTGCAGGAGTTTGATGTAGAAATCAGGGACAAAAGAGGTAGTGAGAACTTAGTTGCTTATCATCTTTCTAGGATGGAGGGAGTCCAGGAATCCTCAATACTTCCTATCAATGATTCCTTTCTTGATGACTTCTTGATGGCAATATCAGCAAATACAATTCTCTGGTATGCAGACATTGTGACTTACCTGGCCTGTGGGATTATCCCTCCTGATTACACTTATCAACAGAAAAAGAAGTTTTTCCATGATATAAAGGATTACTACTGGGATGACCCCCTTTTGTTCAGAAAATCCCCTGATGGCATGTATAGGAGATGTGTATCACAATCAAAATTTCAGGACATCTTGGAGGCTTGCCACTCATCTCCATATGGTGGGCATGGTGCCACACAGAAGACAGCAGTAAAAATCCTTCAATCTGGCTTCTATTGGCCTAGCTTATTTAGAGATGCCCATTTGTATGTGAAAAGTTGTGATGAATGCCAAAGAGCAGGCTCCATCTCAAGAAGGAATGAAATGCCACAACAAGGAATTCTTGAAGTGGAGATATTTGATGTTTGGGGCATTGACTATATGGGCCCATTCCCTAGTTCATGTGGATTCAAGTTTATACTGTTGGCTGTAGACTATGTGTCTAAATGGATAGAAGCAATTTCAACTATAGCTGCTGATTCCAGGGCTGTCATTAAATTGTTCAAGGAGATAATCTTTCCAAGATTTGGAATTCCAAGGGTGTTTATCAGTGATGGAGGCAGTCACTTCATTGAAAAGTATTTTGAGAACCTCCTAAACAAGTATGGAGTTAAGCACAAGGTCTCAACAGTATATCAGCCTCAAACAAATGGTCAAGTAGAAATTTCAAATAGGAAAATCAAGGCCATATTGGAGAAAACAGTTTCCTTGACAAGAAAGGATTGGAGTTTGAGGTCAAATGAGGCACTTTGGGCATATAGGACAGCCTATAAAACTCCAATAGGTACCTCTCCTTACAAATTGATTTATGGAAAGACATGTCATCTACCAATTGAGTTGAAACATAAGACCTATTGGGCAGTGAAAGCACTCAATTTTGATATGCATGCATGTGGACAGAAGAGGCTTCTACAAATTGATGAATTGGATGAAATTAGGCTAAATGCCTACCATAATTCAGAATTCTACAAGGAGAGAACCAAGAGATGGCATGATAGCAGAATTCTGAAGAAAGAATTCAAGGTTGGAGACTTGTATTGTTGTTTAATTCAAGGTTGAAATTATTCCCTGGAAAATTGAAATCAAGGTGGAGTGGACCTTTCAAAGTCCACAAAGTTTATCCTTATGGAGCTGTGGACCTTTTGAATGATAAGGATGACATATTCAAGGTCAATGGACAGAGGTTGAAGCCATATAATCCCACAGCTCAAGATTCAGCTAAGGAGGTGCTGAATTTGCAAGATTTGCCAAGTTTGCCTAGCTGAATTCAAGTGGAAAAATGTGTAGCCAAAGACATTAAAAAAAGGCACTTCTTGGGAGGTAACCCAAGCCATTATACATTTAATCTTTCTATTTTGCAAGAATAAAGAAGGGAGGAATCAGATCAATCCACAAATTGACAATTAGGGAGTACCCTTACCCTCATTTTTTATTTTTCTCACTGAAATCCCAATGATAACTGATATAATCTTTTCTCTCATGTTGAAATCATCATATTAATATCTAAATTATCATTCATATCAGTTATCCCAATCCATCTTAGCTGAATTTCAATAGATTTCAGTGAATTTCAATGCATTGTTGAATTGTGAACTCTAAAAATATGATATTGACTATCCCACTGATATCTCTTGTTTCCCTACCGGATTAGCTGCAATTCATGAAGAAAGGACCACCCTAAGCCCCTGATTGAGATGCAAGAACCATTGGAAGGGATCAATTGCACAAATTCTATCAATTTCCATACCCTCCCAACCCTCTCCCTTGCCTCAATTTTCACCACTGTGGATAGTGCTGAGAATAAGCTTGGGGGAGAAAACCTGGTGCTTTTCTAATCTTTACACCATGTTTTCAATCTATTTTAATGTTTATAACATCAATTACCACCAGGTTATCATTGTTTGAACAAGTTATCATTGGTTATCACTAGTTTTGACAAGTTATCACTAGTTATCATGTTTTTGGGATCAATTCAATTCATGCATCCATTCTAACTCTAAAATGGGTAAAATACTTCATAGGATAGTTGGTACACTCCAATACCAAGTGGCCAACTTGGCCATTAGTCTTCTTACTTTAATTGGCTTATCAATTCAGGTGCATTTGGATTGAACTCAGCTGAAAAATTTTCTTTTTGTGGGTAACACTAGCTGACATTCATGGATTAAATTGATAGTAAAAGAAGTCTAGAAGGGAGTCAAGGCTCTTGCTGCCATGTTAAATAGGAAAACTTGACTTTTTGGACAAAGGGATTTAAACTATACTTGAATTTGAACTATTACTCTCTTCATGAACAGGATAGAAAAAAAAATGGAGAAAAGAAAAAGTGAAAAGTTGCATTTTGCATTGCATGCATGCATAAATAAAGAGAGTGAAATTCCAAAAAGGAACGTCTCCTGAATAAAGCCAGGATTTTTATCCTATGACCATCATAAATAAAAATCAGGCCTTGACCTGTTTACTTGCATTTCATGAATAAAAGTCAGGTGTTAAACCTGTTTAAGTAGTGGAAAATCTGTTCATGAGGAGATTTGTAGTTCAACCTTGTAGTAAAGTTGACAATTCCTAAAATTCAAACATGTTATTGCTAGTACTTCTTCCATGGCTTAAATTTGCCTTAGTCTCTATGTTTCCCTAGCTAGAAATTAAGTTTTTGGAAAGAATAAAGTGTTGGCAAAGTGGGGAACTCATTGGACTTATATTAGCTTATTTCAAATCCATTTGTGGGCTGTTAATTCAAGTTTGCCCTTAATTTCTGAATGTTTTGCTTGAGGACAAGCAAAAGGCTAAGCTTGGGGGAGTTTGATCACTAGCTGACCACTATAGTTTTTATCCCATTTTAGATGCATTTTACCCCTATCGAGCCTCTAAATTGTCCAACTTTTGGCCAATTATGTTTGGAATGCATGGATTGTGATAACTAGTTGATCTTCCTCATTTTATACTTAATTCCATGTGCATAGAGGTTCTGAATTGCTAAAATCCATAAATATTTCAATTCTATGTCAAGTTATCATTTTTAGGACAAGTTATCACTCCAATATGCCAAGTTATCATTATATTGAGTGAGCTGATTTTCAATGATTTTCTTACCCTAAATCCATTACTATCATGAATTAATCATATTTGGATGATCATATTTCAACTTGTGCAAAATTATCAATCCATTTGAACAAGTTATCATTTTCCAATGCCAAGTTATCGTTAAAGGGCAAAACTGTCATTTCGATATGCAAAATTATCAAATCTGCACAAAGGCATTAATAAATCATTATATTATTGTCCTAACTCATTGATGTTCAAATTTGATCACATTTGGATAACCACAACCAAAGTTATGACAAGTTATCATTTTTAAGGCATTAAGTTATCATTTTGGTACCCAAATTATCATTCCTATGAAATCTTATCCACATTTGATTCTGACCTCATTCACTTGCCATCCTAATCCTTTGATGCTTTCAATGCTCTGAACCATCCATATTTAAATATTTTCCATAATTTATGCAAAGTTATCATTCCGGGTCTTCAAAAGTATCATATTGATTTACTGATTTCACTTTCTTGCATAACATTAGATTTTATTTGATAATGGAGCTGATCCTAGTGTTTGTCCTCATCCTTATCTGTTTATTTCCTATTTGGGGACTTTGATGTCTGTTGTTCTATCTCTTCTAGTTGGGAAAACAAATTGCAAAAGCTGGAAAAAGGTGGGGGGACCACTCCAAAAAGCTATTGATTTATGTAGCTGGAATTTCAGACTGGACAGGTGGCTTTCATCCAATGCTATGGAATATTCTAATGCTAATCAAAGGGTGATAAGATTCCATATATAAGCTGGAGAAACCCTGAAAACAAGGGGGCCGGCCATTGGAAGATTAGAGCAAGGGTTTGGAGCAGAAGGAGGGAGCTGAAGTGCTGTTGAAACTCCTGTCGACAAGATCCAATCCAGGATGAATTACCTCAGTTTTTCACTTTATCTTGTATCTAATTTTGTAAATATGAGGAGCTAAACTCCATGTCTCCTAGGATAGGGTAGTAGTCTAATACATGTTGTGGATGGATTAGGGATAAGTCCAATTTCCTGCACTGAATCATTTAAATTTTTTATTTCTGAAATCTGAACTATCATGAATTTGTTCTTGTCATTGGAAGATTCTATTTGTATTTACATCTGAGAAGTTGTCATTTGATCTAATCTTTGTTCAGAAATGAATTAAGGACCAATGCCAAATTTCTGGATTCCATTTTAATTGAAAATCTGATTTCTGTTTTCCTGAATTCTGAACTTCCTGATTTTTGATTTTCTGAACTATTTGGATCTGTTTGTCATTTGGGGAATTTGATTAATTGAGCAACTAAGAGGTTGATTATTAGTCCCAATCTTGTTCAGAAATGAATTAAGATACTTTGATATTTTCATGATTCAAATATGTAATTACCATTGGTTTTTCCTAATTTTAATGTGTTATTGATTTTTTATTTCCTGAATTTAGGGGAGATCTGATTGTCATTGTTAAAACCTATTTTAATCTACCACTGAGAGGTGGTCTTGTGGCCTTCCTTGAGATTCAGAGATGAACCAAGGAGTAATGACAATTGTTGAATCCCCAATCTATGATTGTATGCCTTTTATTTCCAATTAATCAGTGTTAAGTGTGGGCTTCACTTTCAATTGCAGCCGAGAGGTTGAATTAAGGTCCTCTTGTAGTTTAAAGATAAACCAAGGAACACTAGCACTATTATTGGATTAATTTCATCCCTGCCTAGCTAATTGAAGTGATTTCCTTATTTTGTGACTGCACTTAGAAGTTATCACTTCAGATTTTATTGAATTGTCAAAAATCAGCAAAGAACTTGAATTAAACCTAATGATAACTTGATTTTCAGTGGGGATCATCTTCTAATTCAACTTGGCTAACAATTATATGACAATATATTGATTAGTTTTGGTCTAATTGAGTTGTGAAAATAGCCATATTAAAGGTTGAATCAGATTTGAATTTTTAATGATAACTTGTCCCATTCCATCCATAATTAAGTTAAATGAACCCCAACTCTTAGGAGAACCTTCCTCATTGATAGATAAACCCTTTTAGCTTCTAGATTATCATTTACAATTCAGTTTAGTTAACTTTTCAGAAATCTAAAAACAGTTATCATTTTGCCTTCCTGAAAAATCTATTTTCACTTCCATTTAAATTCCTGTTTTTGCCACTTTAAATAGGATTAGTCTAAATTATTTTTAGGGAGTCTAGGACTTCAAATCACTGTGGATACGACATTTAGGATTACTACAATTGACCTGTGCACTGCAGTAGAGAGTGAGTTAGGTAGTTGAATTAAAAATTGAAAATTTTCACTTTTGACCCCAAAATCAGCAAGTTATCACTACACTCCTCAATTTCACTATCAAGGATCAACTTTAATCCCTCTCTAGGAAATTACATGTCCTAGAACGACTCCCTACTGCACCATAAAATGGTATTTTTCCTAGTTTAAAGTCAATTTGACTTCTTCACACCTCTGCAATACTTTAGACAAATTGATCAGGCAACAATCAAAGGTGGAACCATGGACAAAAAAAGTCATCCATGAATACCTCCATAATATTTTCCACAAAGTCAGATAATATGAATATCATGCATCTCTGAAAAATTGCAAGAGTATTGCAAAGGCCAAAAGGCATACGTTTGTAAGCGAATGTGCCATAAGGAAAAGTAAAAGTGGTCTTCTCCTTGTCGTTAGGGTGTATGGGGATTTGAAGGAAATCAGAAAAACCATCTAAGTAGCAGAAGTAGGAATGCTTTGCTAATCGTTCAAGCATCTGATCTATGAAGGGTAAGGGGAAGTGATCTTTCCTAGTTGCTTTGTTAAGTTTTCTAAAGTCAACACACATGTGCCATCCTATGGTGGTGCGCTTGACTATATTTTCTCCTTTCTCATTTTGAATTGCAATCATCCCTCCTTTTTTTTGTAACGACTTGAATTGGGCTCACCCATTTACTGTCAGAAATAGAATATATTAGCCCTGCATTAAGTAGTTTCATAACTTCCTTTTTTACTACTTCTTGAAGGATGAGATTCAATCTTCTCTCAAATTCTCTAGTGAGTTTAGCATCATCCTCTAAGGGGATCCTATGCATGCATAAAGCAGTACTATGACCTTTTATATCTTCCATTGTGTAACCTATAGCCTTTCTATGCTTTCGCAAGATGTTCAACAAGGATTTTGTCTGGTCCTTAGTGAGAGCAGCACTAACGATAAGAAGATATGTGGAGTTCGGTCCACGGAATTCATACCTGATGGTAGAGGGAAGTTGTTTCATATCTACCTGTGGTGTCTTCAGTGGATGTAGCTCAGGTTCATTCATCAAGACCCTATCCTCGAATTTGTCGTTAAGGGAAGGTGGGCACATCGTATCATCCTGGATCACTACTCCCTTCAATGCTCGATTTCTCTCCAAGTACTATCAGCATCTCTTTGCATTCTTTAGAAGTGGTTGATGGCATCTCTTCTTCTTTAGTCAAAAAATTCCTTAGTGGATCATCGATCAGCATGAGATTCAGCACTTCTTTTACCATTGAGTGCACTATATCTTCACCGTCATTTACATCTATCAGGCTCGGATGTTTTATTGCTCGGGTTAGATTTAATTCGATAGTTTCCTCACCGAGCTGGAAAGATAGTTTCCCATTCCTAACATCGATTATAGCTCCAGCTATGACTTAGAATAGAATTCCTAAGATAAGAGGGGTGTTGTTGTCTTCCTCCATATCTAATACAACAAAGTTAGCAAGAATGAAGAATTTTTCCACTCTGATTGGAACGTCTTCAATAATCCCCTAGGGTGCTTAATCGATCAGTCAGCGAATTGGGGATCATATTGGTTGACTTCATTTTTGCAGTCCCCAATTGCTGACACATCGATAAAGGTATTAGGCTTACACTAGCGCCCAGATCACATAGAGATCGATTGACATTCAAGTTTCCTATCTCTCATGGGATGGAAAAAACTTCCAAGATTTTTTAATTTCAACAGTAGCTTGTTTAGAATGGTTGCACTTACTTCTGTCGTGAGAGCAACTATTTCTTGAGCATCAATCTTTCATTTCCTGGATAAGATCTCATTCAAAAACCGAGCATATGTCAACATTTATTGGATAGCTTCCTCAAAGGGATGTTAATATGTAACTTCTTCAGAACTTCCATAAACTTCAGAAATTGTTGGTCAGTCTGACTACTTACTAGCCTTTGTGGAAAAGGCAAGTAATTGGGATCGACAGGCTTTTCTTCATTGTCTTTTTATTTTAGAGTTTGACCCTCAGTGGTGTTAGCAGCATCCGAAGTTTTGGAAATTGGTTATGTAGCTATCTCCTTGCCTTTGGAAATTGGTTCCATTGTCTCTATTGGTTGTTCAACTTGCATGGGAGGCTCAGGATCTTTCCTCTCTGGCAGTTGAATTCCACTTCGCAATACCACGGCTTGACAATGTTCTCATGGGTTCGGTTTGGGTTATCCAAGAAGTCTACCCTATGGTCGGAAAGTGGAAGCATCTTGTTAAGCAATCTGATTTTTAAGAATCTTGTTGTGGAAGACTAGGCCTTCCACTTTCTCGAACAGTTGTTTGACATTATCATTATGAGCATATTGTTTCTTAAGCATATTTTTGCATCATGCTTTCCAACACAGTAATCCCTGAGGGTTCAGATGGAGATAGCAACATTAACTATGGTTGAGGAGGAGATAACTATATCGTCGGGTTAGACTGTTTCTTTAGGAACTAATACGGCTGTAGGCCTTGTTCCGGTTGCGCTTGATTCTATGGTGGAAGATTGTAGTTGTTCTCTCCGAATGAGAAACTCGGATGATTCTGAGTTCTTATCTAAGGTTGCCTTGGGTTGACTTGGTTTTGGTTAGCTCTTGTCGCATTTGGAAAATAAGAAGCCACTGCATCGGCTTGGTGTTGCATTAGGGCATTAGCAACTTCTACATTCAGCTCTAGGCAATCGGAGCACATGTGGTCAGATGATTGACATCGTGTGCATGTCGCTCCAGGTATCAGACAGGGATTTGGAACTCCTAATTCCAAAGAAAACACCTTTTGCATGTCCTTTTTTTACAATTTCTTCAATTCGCAGAGTGTTGGTGTCCCAACTGTTGGTTGTTGGTGTCGTCGGTTCCACTAACATTTCTCTATTTCACCTTTGTTGCTGAAGTCAGTTCTTGAAGTTTTGGGCGACTTTCTCTATTAGCGCATACCACTCGTTTCGCCATGAACGTTCCTCCCGTAGCTAAGTCCAAGTAAGCTTTTGTTTCTATAGTCAAGCCGCTATAGAATGTCTGCACTATGATCCCTTTTTGAAAATCATGGTGTGGGCAGGATCTAATCATGTTGGTGTAACGCACCTAGGCTTCATGTAGAGGTTCCTTGTCATATTGGTAGAAGGAAGTAATTCTGTTTCTCATTTCAACAATCTTTCATGGTGGAAAAAAATCTAATTAGAAAGGCTGACACCAGGTGATCCCACGTTCTGACTATTTTGGGTGCTACAGACTAGATCCTTATTTTGGCTTTGTCCCTTGAGAAGAATGGAGATAGTCATAGTCTCACAACATCAACGATAATATCGGTACATCTAAAGTGACACAAAGTTCTAGGAAGGTAATCAAGTGTTGATTGGGGTCTTCGTTTGCCATTCCACCGAAGGCATTCTGTCCCAGCAGTGAGATAATAGCAGGATTGATCTGATATTGTTTCGCAATAATATCTAGCTTTCTAATTCCAGTTGCAATTCTCGCTGATGGTGCACAAAATTCTTGAAGAGGGCGGAGTGTGTTTGGGTCTTCAACTTCCATATTCTAATTCAGATTTCTTCCTCCCTGTTGAGAAGTGTGTCTCCTAGCTCTATGCCTTCTTTGAAAATTCCCGAGGTTCTTAGGGCCGAAGTTCAATCCTAAACCAGGTTGAGAGATTTCTCCTTGGTTTCGCAGAATTTCATTCAACACTTGACATAAAATTTGGGTTAGTGGTTTATAAAACAAATATTTAAAACGGATCCCTAAAAAAAGAAAATCACGTAAAAATCAACAACTATACAAGTTTAGGAAAAATATACGATAGAGTACGAAAAGTGTGAGAATATTATAAATATATGAAATAGGGTTTTCAGCATGAATGTCCCGAGAGTGCGCAAAGAACCTATTGAAAATGACAAACAAGAACACTAAGAAATTCTCAAGCAACATAAAAAACTTTGACTCGTATAAAGTGTGTATAGAAAATGCCGCGTATAAGGGGGCGTAAGCCTTTAATACATAGGTCTACCCTTTTACACTAGCGTGTTGCTCTTGAACACAAAAGAAGATGTCAAATGAAGTTTTAAAATTTATAATCTCTTTACAATATCGAAATGTGATCCGCAAGCGTACGGTGCATCATTGTAGTGCTTGAGGTTCGATCCAAGGGGAATAGTGTTTATGAAATTTTCAAAAGGTTCTTCGGAACTAACTCGATGATGAGACGAAATACTGAAAATAGAAATAAAAGGATAACACTATAAAGTAAAGGAAACTAAATGTTTTTGTTGTTTTCGAAATAAAAGAGTAACATAGAGATGATGGCTAGGTCTAAAAAACGCGAAGATAATCAATTAGAAATGCGTGGTGAGGACTTATGGGAGGTGCTTCTGTTATAAGACTTAAGGTTCTTTAGTTCAATATGATATGAGAAAAATGAATGAATGCCCCTTCGCATGTGTGTTTGATCAACCTGAGAGGAAGGCACTCGACTCACTTGTGGCATTCTCGTGTTCGCGGGAAGTCTGTGTTGCACATGTGAAGGGGTTTATAAGACTAGTGCAATCGTCTCTATCACGTATGACACTCCGGTTTATAAGTCGAACATCCCTTTCCTGAATGTGAGCTAAGGTCTCGGGACAACTAGGTGATCGAGCATTCAAGAGAAATACACTGAGGACGAGACAGCTACGATCGACTTGCACTCACCTTACTGAAATACGAACCACCCTGCCGGATAGAATGCAAGGAAACAAGATTCTGAGACTGTTTAGATGATTTAAGAGGGAGAGAAAAGTCAATTCAGAAATACTATTCATAATTACTGAGAGTTCTTTAAATATAACTCATTCATCATCCGCCCTCTCGGGTAGTCGACAACAAAGGAGGATTAGGTGTATTCCCTCACGAGCAGAAACTCTCAAAATCAGAGAAGAATCGAAAATAGCAATGGCAAGTAAAAATCATATGCACACGCTTTGAACCCGTCTAGGATAAATCGAGTCTCCAGCTCACTATGATCATTTATTGTCGGAACCTCAAAATGCGCATAACCCTCTCATGTCTGGAGTTCAAAATGCACAATGTCTAAACCAGATAGCAGAAAATCGCCATTGCTAACTTGGCATAAATCTGAACTACGAATCACTATCTCTAGCGCTTGATCTCTCTATGTACGATCGCGTAGAACCTAACATATCCCTACAATCGGAGGTACAAGGTGATAACGATTTAAGAACTCCTCTAAAATCTCAGCCGCAAGGAAAACGAAGAATCCAAACAAGAACCGTCTCATCAAAGCTCGATCTCTCTACGTACAATCGCGCAGAGCCTAACATATCCTTACGATCGAGGGTGCAAGATGAAGATGATCCGAAAAAGTTCAATCCATACATAAACCCATAAGGTGAAGATAAACAATAAAGACGGGATAAGAAAAATAAAAGTTATCTAGATGAAAGCGAAGTTCGACATTCAGTTCAAACGATGAAAGCAGCAAAATAAAAGTGCGAACGAAAGAACATCAATCCAGAAACGGAAGACACCTCGCGGCCTCCGCAGAGCCGATTAGTTATAGTTCATATGGGATGAATAGATATCTCACTGAATAAAAATTTCTCTCTCAATTTCTTCTCTCTCTCAGTTCTCTCCTCTAATGGTGAAAAATCCTATAGAATCCGCCTCCCCCTTTGCTTTCGGTCAGCCTCTTCCTTATATATTCCTCTCTTCTTTATCATGTTTTGCTCCTGTCACGGTTGCCATCGCTGCAACTTTTGCCTCCTACCTGTTGTCGTGGTCCCTGGTGCAAGAAGCTTCCTTGCTTTAGTGTGTGGTTGAGCTGGTTGGACCCCATGTGTCTGTTGTTTGTCCGATTGCCTCTATCACAACCTTGAAGTAGAGCTCCTCCCATGAACGCAGAGATTGGTGTGTGGTGTTCGGCCGCTCTACTCCATCTGTTGAGCTTGTCGGCTTCCTGCAAGGACACTTATCTTTTCAAGCATTCTTGGCAGCAAAAAATGACTAAGTGACACGTGAATTGATGTGGGGAATGTTTGAAACATATTAAATTGGCACTATGCATGCATTTGCAAAGGGAATAATCGTGAGTGCTAAATACATGTGAAATAGTAGTGTAAATATATACCTTAATTCTCTACATTATAAAGCCAGGCAATATGATCACTGGTTGTTTTAAAAATTTGGATCAAACCACGTCCCTAAGCAAATTGGACGCATTTCATGAACTTTCTTTTTTTTATTCAAGAATTCATCAACATTTTCATACATTTTTTAAGAAGCATGTATATCTTTTTGCTCGATAAATACTATCATGAGAATCAACTTTGTCTCAACTTTGTCTAGTAAGTATTCTGCTTCGTTATTTGTATCCACTTTTCTACGACCCAAGATTTAAGAATAAAATGTACCAATACATAAATCAAAACACAAAAATAGGCATGAATATAATCACAAATTTATATGTAACTACATGTATTTTAAATTCGTACGAACAAAAATACAAAATGAATAATATTTTGATTCAATTAAGAGTGTTAGGTATAGTGTTGAATCTTCAATTTGAAAGGAGTCCTGTACTTAATTATTATATTTTCCAATTCAAAATAACATTTTTTTTCCAATGGAATTCTTCATATCCTCCACTAAATGAAGTTACACCTACATTGTACATTCACTTTTATGATTAATGGACAAGAACAAGATGATTGCAAGAAGTGCTTTGCCAGCACATTTCAACTTCTTCAGAGAGATCAAATTTTTAGCATGATTACAATTTACAAGATCCAAGAAGTGCTTTGCCCGCACATTTCAACTTCTTTTCAAGAGATCTTTTTTTAGCAAGCTCCAAAACTTCTTTGTATTTCCACTATGCTATTGTTCAGCCCTAAAATTTGTTGACAACTAATTTGCTAATTTTACCTTTACATACTCAAATGTTCACCACGTTAGAAACCTAACACAATAAATAATTAGTGTCCTAAGTCGATCGGATTTAAATGATGATCCCCTTGAATCATCTTATATTATGTATTATGTTTTCTTTCGTGCCTATCTTATGAATCGTCCTTGTAACGTATTAGCTTTATACTAATAGAGGCTTTTTTTCTCTATGTTGATTCCCATAGATACTATCAATGTGTGTTTCGTGTGTGCGACGACTTCTACTTGGATGATGTGTGCACTATGGTTATTTTAGAATCTATTACTTTTATAATAATTTGAGTCATGTATGTATCAATTGTATCATGTTATGCCTATTGATGTTGATTTGTGGACTATGTGACATATTCATTTTTTTTCTTACTTATCATTTTAACTTCCGCATTATTTTTAAGCATTGTAATATTTTTATTTTAAAAGCTTTCGCTTATGTGTTTCGCGCTTGTGTGTTTCACATTACGGGCCAATGAAAGGATCAGCTGCTTCGAGAGAAGACTTTGTCAGAATTTTGAATTTTGAGACATTATGTTTCAAAGCCGACCTCACGTGCATGGATCAACATGGATCGCTCAACACGAACCGCTCGTTAAGCCTCATGAAAAGGGAAGATTGTAGTAACCCAAGATTTAAAATGGAGATCATTATAAATTTATACGTAGTTTCATTTATCAAGACGCATTTACAAATATCACAATATCTTGATTGGATTTGAAGTATTGCAAAATTTTTAGCTAAAAAAATCGAATTAACGTAAATAAGATATTCACCAATATTCAATACCATTGACATCCGTCGAAAATAAAATAATAAATCTAATAAAATCAAATTATATACTTAAGCAGCAATTGAGTTAAAATGCTTTTTAATACCTTTCTAGTTCAACTAATAACGAGTAGAATTTCAGATATCCATGTTCTTAACCAACAAGATAGGATACGAAATTTCCAAGAGCTTCTCACCCATCGATCTAGAACAATTAAGAAAAACAAGGAGTGTTTGTAAGGGCGTACCAAAAGACCCATCTCATGATCAAATGGAAGCTTTTGCTGTGTACCAAATGATCAATCTCTGTTCAAATTGTGCTGCAAAATCTCTTCGTACCTGAGAAAAAAAGGCGCATCTAATCAGCAGACTACGCCACTGCCCTCTTTTGTTCGCCTTCAGTTCGCTGCTTCATTCTTACTTACGGAATGTTTTACCGCGCATCACCAACAACTTTCACGGCGGAAAAGATAACCAGAGGGATTGAAGGCAAGGAATGTTTTACGATGCATCGATCGCATCCAATAATGGAAACATATACAAACTTCCTTCTTTTGCTTCTACTACATAATATATCACGTACAGATGATCCGCTCCGCGTCACAGGGAGGCGAACGAGGAGGGGCTGACGACGATGTGCCTGAGGGGGTGGGCCACGTCGCCGCCGCCGGCGTGCTTAACGAACTCGGCGGGGGTGAGGAAGCTGCCGTGGCACACGCACACTATGCTCACCTGCTCCCCCTTGTTGTACTTGTACAGGAACCCGTCCACCCTTCGCCCGTTGGGGCCGCCGCCCCTGGTGGACACGCACGGCATCTGCTCCATCATGCTCTTCTCCGCATCCTTCGTCGCGGCCACCCCGTCGGCGCCGGGCTTCCAGCAGGGATACGATCTGTACCCTCCTTCTACGCCGGAGATCGCAGCTGACATTTTCCCGTTGGCCAGAGTCGTCGCCTTGCTGCAGCTATTGGAGCGCGAGATGCCGCCGAAACCTGCAAATGTCGCAGCATGTTTACGAGTGTTGCGGAGAACTTTGTTGTTGCTCATCTGTTTCAATCTTCACAGTTTCTGTGGTTCTGTGGCATGTAACTAACAAAGCAACGAACTATAGTAAAATAGTCGATCGCCATGAATGAATTGAGCACACACAGGCAAGCAAATTTAACAGTGAATTCAACACTGATTAAGATGATGTAGCCGTCAAAACCATACACATCCATCTGCGCCCACCTTGACGAAGATCATGAAATCAAGTCCCCAAAAGGGTAAACCTAAGAAGAACGATTTCGAGCAAAAAATCTTATGTTTGAATTATCTAAAGAAAGAGAAAAAAATAAAAAAGAAGGCATCAACTGTTAATGATTGTCGAAACAAAGCTTCACGAAACAAAATGTCAGCAAGGATCAGATGTATGTACCTTGAACGGAGCAGCTCCCCTGCGACCCGATGGACCTTTGCGTCACCAGCGGGAAAAAACCCTCAACTGGCTCACGCGCCGGAGGAGCAGCCGCATTCATCGTCACCGGTCCGAGCTGGCTCCCATCAGAGAGCCCCAGGCGGCCATCTGTCGCCATTGGCGACGCGGCCGCGGCCGTGGCAACCTCGTCGAGCTTCTCCGTTGCCTTCGCGGCGGCCCCGGACTTGATAGAATTCCTCCTCTCGAGCCTCTTCCTCTTCGCCTCCAACCTCCTCAGGCTCTGCATCTCCTTCCGCTTCCGCAGCTCCTCCTGGGTCTCCGACGGCAGGGAGCTCGCCCTGGCGAGCGCGGGGAAGGGCGGAGGGAACTCCCGAGGCTCCCACAGCGGCGACGAGAAGGAGGCGATCGACGACGACCGGACCAGCTTGCTGCCCTTGGGGTCCTCCCCGAAGCACCCGCCGAGAGAGAGCCCGAGGCTTAGCTCGATCTCCCCCGAGTCTCCGCCGGTCACCTCCCTCTGTTGCTGCTCGACGATTGCGCAGGCATTCCCCACGAATCCTCGAAGCAAATCCCTCGGAAACCCGTGGATCCCGTAGGAGCTCCGGTCCGTTTCCCCTCCCACGATTTCCTCCTCCATTACAGGACTTGCTACCTCTTTCCCTTGCCGAAAAAATCACCACGCCGCGAAATCCACATAAAAATCCAATCAAGGTTCCATGTTTCCCAGGTCGACACACTCCATGTCCGGCGCCAAAGTTGGTTGCAAACTAGAAATTGAAGGTAAATATGGGGGAAAGTTGAGATCTTTCCGGTGCTCGGACGCTCGACAGGATTTTGTTTTTAAGAAAGAATTGCTGGACAGGAAAGCGAAGAAAAGGACATGATTTTTGAGCAACTTGAATGAAGGAATGCCTCCTCCTCGCTGCCTGCAGGCGCTCTCCAACCTCCACGTGCCGAGGGAAAAGGAGAGGGGGGATAGGACCACGTGGCGCAAAGCCGACGCCCCGCGCCGTTTCGGCGGCCGGGTAGCCAAACTCGGCGCGTCGTCCGGCTCGGCGCGAGACGCGTGTCACGGGGGGAGAGGACGTCCTCCCGCGAACTCGTGTCAAAGCTTCGCCCGTTCTGGGTTGTCGTGAAAGTATCTGACTCTCTCCCCCCATCTCTGTCTCTCTCTCCTTTCCCCACTCTCTCTCTCTCCTCCCTCATCCCTCATCCCTCATCCCCACCTCAATCTCTCTCTCTCACACAAAATTCTGCGTCTTGTCTTCCCACCACCCCCATCTGAATCGTCCTTATAATTAAAGCTCCCCATGCCTCTTATGCAATTATTGCAATAATTTTCTCCTTGCCGCTAATCTTCAATCCTTCAATCTGGATTACATAAAGTTATTAAAATTTTAGTTGGGGATCAATATAATGATATTTCCTTTTTTTATAAAATGGGAACCTCATTGTCATATATAACAGAAATTTGGCAAGCAAATATTATCATTTTATTTAAGATAAAAATAGTTATGAAATTTATTTCATTCTAGATAAATATTAATTTTAATATGTAAAATTTTGTCATATCAACGTGTGCGAATATTTATTCTTGCAAGAATATAACTGGTGAATATTAAAAATAAAAAAATATTATATCAAATAGTATGCATTATAACAATATGGGTTGGGTGGAGAGGTAAACGACTCTTCTCGATTAAACAACTCGAGTTCGAGTAACGTGAATATAGAAAATTCTTGTTGAAAGTCTCACCTGATAGAGCAATTTAATCGAATTAGTTGAACTGAATGATGAGTCGACCTTCAACCTATGAACAGTGTGCTATTTAGCGTCGCACGAGTTAGATAGTCAATTATGCATTATGTATGGTTACTACATCAGATGATCTTATCTGATAAAGAAGAAGTGAATAAAATATCATAGCACATCATATTACAAAAGTAAAAATTAGATCTCTGTGTTTATATCAACGGACTTCTAGTTTCTTAATTAAGTATTCCTTTCTTAAACTATAAAACTTTTCCATTATATCTATTATGACTTTTCTTATTTTCTTTTTATTTGCCTATTGCATTTTTATCATTTATTATTTTTTCGGTTATGAAAGGAGATTCATGGAGAATTGGAGATAATGCAAAGAACACTTGCATCGATAAAAATTTAAAGTGTATTTTTCAAATTTTCTAATTATAGTCGACAAAAAAAATCGAAAATAGGTCGGGGTAATTTGTTGTTTAGTGATAAAAATAATACTTAAAGGAAAGATAAAAAGGAGATATTTTTTTATGAGTCAAGTGTTTTGTATTTTGTGCCATAATATACCATTTTATAAACACTCCTGTTATAGAAAGATGAACGCATGGCCACACATGACATACAAGCGTTGATGCTTCATGCTTGTTGATAACATTGAAATCATTACAAAAAACATATATTACCTAAAATGGTAATAAAGGGCAAAAGTCTAAAAGGATAAGTTAAAAAAATTATTATGTTCGAATAAAGCGAAAAGGTTAATAACAGAAGGAAGATAAGTGTGTTTTTTTAAAGTCTTAGGATAAAGTAAATTTTATAATTAAAGGAAGATAACCGGAGAAAATTTTTAAGAGTCAAAGTGTTCGGTGTGGTATTATCACTTGGACCATTAATTAGAAGAATTATTTATAAAAGTAATTTCTAATTTGATTTCTTAAAATTATTCTTTTAATTTAGAATTGGACATGGATGAATGATGAACTCATGCCATATATATATATATATATATTAGGGTTTTTTTTCTTCTAACATTTCTTGACTTTCACATTATCCGTAAAGTTCCCCCCAACTATTTTCCACCTAAGCATTCAATTTTTCTTTTATTTTTCAATTATTGAATGATCAAAATGCTCTGCTCGACCTTTTCTTCATTAAACAAAGTTGCGGAGGTATTTTGATCATTCAATAACTAAAAAATAATGAAAAGAAAATTAACTGATCTTAATAAATTAATTTAAGTGAAAAATGTGACAGTTTAAATTTAATGAAATATTTTAAAATTATGAATAATATGAAAAAATCATAATTCAGAAGAAAAAAATCATAAAAACTAAGATGCTCGGGGATAATATTTGAAAACATTATCAAATTCATATATGGTAAAAATAATTTAGCCCCCTCCAGGTGCGAAGAGTCGCCGTCACCTTTTTGCCCCCCCCCCCCCCCCCCCCCCCCCCAAATTCATTGACCATATCCGAAACAATTCGACGAGATCCCTCGATCTCCACCGTCCAATTCGCATCGTGTGGCGTTCCACCACCGAAAGAGAGCTGAGGACCCTCCCCCTCACTCCCCCTTTATCTCGGAAAAGCGCGTGCAACGTGGGCCCCACCTCGCAGCGAGACACGCGGGGAAGGGACCCACCCATTTGTCTGCGGGGCCCACGTGCGATGGGGACTTCGCGCGGACAGCTCACCACCGTGGCCAACTTGCGGTCCTTGCGGCGAAGACGTGTCCACAGGGCGGCGCCGAGGATGACGTCACAAGGTCGCTCGTGTCGCTGGGCAAGATCTCCTCCGGATCGACCTGCCGGCCACGTCAGCGTCGCTTACCTCATCTTATCGTCAGCGGCGTCGCCCACCGGCCCCTGCCGGTCTTCCGTATTATGTGTCAAATGTAGAGATTTTTCGTCTCGTTTCGGTTGGTCGATTCAGCACGATTTTAGTTTGGCCGGTCAGGTCAGATAGTGCTAATTTAATAATTTTTTATTTTTATTTTTTATATATTTATTAAATTAGAAAATAAAAAATGTTCACATTATTTTTTTTCAAAACATTTAGACTGATAAAAAACAAAAAATATTATAATATACGATATTATGATAATTAGATATATAATATAATTTTTTTATATATGATATAGTTATATAAGGCTTTGTTGTTGTTGATCCATGTAGTCGACCCCATCTAGTGGGATAAGACTTTGTTGTTGTTGTATATGATATAGTTATAAAAATATCCTATATGATTAAATATATGTATAATATAATTATAAAACTTATAATATATCATTAATATTTAACTACATAATTAAAAATTTTAAAAAGTAAAAAAAAATTATTCTCATTGGATTTGGTTCGAGCTGGGCTGTACTCGTCGGGCTCGTGTCGGCCCGTGCCCAACTTCATGCTGGGCAACTCGGCACGATCTGGCTCGCGCCCGGCCAGATGGTCATGCTTGTGCTGGGCTCCGGCCCGACGAAAAATTGTGCGGGTCGCGTGCTGGGTCGGACGGCCTGCATGATTGTCCATCTTAGTCAAATGTTATTATTGCAATCAGACAGACAAGACGGACGACTTCGACCGATTTAATCGTGAATGCGGGAAATAGGGATCCGATTCAAGTGTAAAATTCAAAATGACTTCGAATCGGACGAAAGCCGGTTTGAACGGCAAAAGTCAATGAAATGGTAGATTGTAAAAAAATTATTTAAGTTCAAAAATAAAAAAATCAGAAAAAATAAAAGGAAAAAAGGAAAAAGAATTAGGGAAAAAAGAGTGAGAAAGTGTCTGAACTAAGAAAAATAAAAAATTAAATTGATATGAAAAATTAATAAGGAAATAACAATTAATGGAAAAAAAATGGAAATTACTACAACGATGAAAAAAATAAAAGGAACCAAGAATGACATATGTCAAAATGAGTTTACAAATTATGACAACTCAGTTTTTTAGTAGGGATATTTTAGTTTCAAACAAAAATATTCCTTATGTTTCAACTATAAAGCCTAACAATCTTATTATTTAAAAAAAAAACATTTAGTCATCAAATCCTCCTCCTCCCTCTCTCTTTTGTCCTCTGTCGAAAAAAAATATTAGATTCTATGAGATTTAGAGTCATTTTCATGATGGCTATTTTTCAAAATAAATACGAAGATGGAGATCAATGTTTCAAAAGAAAGGACAAGAAGATTTATAAATATTTATATGACGAAGAAAAATACAAGAGAATTTAGAAAAAGGAGGTATTAGATCTAAAACTCAAATATATAAATGAGATCCAATTTCTTTCTTCGTTCTCAATGAATTATTATTTATTGGATTGAGAGATTCAAGAACATCAAATTCTTAGTAGAGATTGTGATTGAGGGATTGCATGTCTTTTATGATGTCGATCTAAGTGTTATTTAAGTCTTTTGAGATATTATCATGATTTATAATGATAGATTTTTAGATCTTAATGTTCTTAAATGTTATAGAAAAAAATCCTAAATCTCGATAAGACCATGTTCGACACATTCTTATTCATGTTATATGTTTATTTGATACCTGCAATTGTCTCCTAAAGTTGTCATTGATGTTATACATGTGTTCCCAAATGTTTTGCTCAAAATAGATAAATTTTGATAAAAATTGAGAGGTCTAGATGCCGGCATGGTAGCCACAACAAAACTGAATGTGCATAAAAGGGCATGAATGAGCTTTCAATCACGTTCGTAAAATGTAGTTTCACATCATGACCATGACTGGTTGATGCAAAATGATGAAAAATGAGTTTGATGATTCAATTCATGTTTCATGGTCACGATAGGTGATACCACGGGCGTGACCAATGTGTCATGACCATAATTGTTGAAGGATAATGATATATGATATGTTAAACTTCTTTTCAAGATATAAAGTTAGGTATTGATGATTGATGTTTGTAGTATATCCAACCTAAATACACACAATGCATGCTTAATCATAAATTAGATTAAAACATGAAGATTAAGCGACGTAAAATGTTTAGTGATTGTAAAGCATAATGCAATAGTTAAATAATATGTTCATGTTGCCCTCAAAATAAAGTAAAGTTTAGAAAAAAAGTTCTTACACCCTATGTGTATATATTCATTTCCTTTAGAAATAAAGTTCTCATACTGAAAACGGTATATATTGTATTCCTAGTTACTTTCAAGTAAATGGAACATTGTGTCTCCAAAATCTAGTTAGCCTAAGTGAGGATAATGACTTGATTCTCAACTAAGTTAAAATAAAAAAATGTCACAAGATAAATCATGGATAAAAGTGAACTTAAATCTTCAAAGTATCTTATGGAAGAAAAATATTATAGGTCAATTAATGAATCCATAATCATTCTTTTCTTATCAATCTCAAGGAATAGCAACCAGTCCAGAAGTTGTGACATGCACAACAGTGATTAACTAGAATATCATATTGGGTTCTGCCCTAACATGGAGGAATAACATTCATAGAATAGCATATTCAAGTAAGACCCAATAAGATTTGTAGGAGACCTATTCTTGAGTAATATGGGTGAAGAAAAAGGAGGCACAATCTATTATCTCATGATCAATAGTAATGGACAACAACTGCTAATATGGATCATATTGAATGAAAGTCTAACATGCCATTCTAGAGTGGATCAGATATCTAGAAGTTAATCCAACAAGATTCACCTACGCACATTGATTAACCTCTTAAGAACCCAACCATGAATTAGTTTTTATAATTATTCACCATGAGGGATCCAAAGACAACACATAATCATCATATCTATTTGCATTAGATCATATCACATCAACCTAGAAGTAATTAAGTAAAATTAAGAACCGACCTGACATGATCATATTGATCCTAAGATGAACTATTATTTTCATAGCCATGACATGAAACACATCAACACATCATTTTCAGAACTTTCTGATGAGGGGCAGCAAGGTATTGATTTGAATATAATCAAATCAATTTAATTCATACAACACATATAAGGCATTATATCTGACTTGGCAGCCCTCAGGAGATTCTATTAAGAGTATTTATGCCTCAAATATGGGGTGGAAACATAAAAAATACAAATATCGGACCATGCACAACAATGTAATACAAATCTCATGATTAAAATATGATTAGTATGCTTGCATAGGGTTGATGAATATATTTGACGGTTAATTTGATGGATTCACCAACCTCAATGATGTTGAAAATTCCTTTTTGGCCTTATATATATTCTCCTTATCTCCCCTCTTCCTCTTCTTTGGCCATCCCCTAGGATCCTAGACGAGGAGAAAAGGAAGAAGAATATAAAGATGCCTAATGGTGACTCTTCTCTTCCTTCATTGTATCATAGATGTTGTCCTTGATGATCAGAAGGTCGCATTCTAGATGCACTTTCAGCTCATCTAGAGAAGGGAGAACAAAGTGGGGGTCATGAATGGGCAAACAAGAAAGGTTAGTTGGAGGAGAAATGAATAAAAATGAAATAATTGTCCCTTAATGTCATAAATTATATTTTATTGCCCTAATATTTGTCATAAAGTCTACTTTAATGTCCTAGCATTAATATCTCAATATTTCTAGGATCTTCTTATTTAAATTTGAAAACTGAATTGATTCTAGTTGTTCTGATCGTTGGGTGGATATCTATTATGGTATTATTTATTTATTTATTTCCTTTTTTCACTTGAAATCGTGGATGTTATTACACTAGTGATGTAGGCATAATAAATGGTGCAATAAGACATAGTTTAAAATCGTAGGAATTGGAGATATGCATATAAACATTTGTTTATTGTGAAGTAATTTTGAAGGATATCATGCACATATCATATTTGTGTCTCAATATGCTCCTCACCTTTTGGATCAAGAAAGTTATTATAATCACATTGGTGATAAAAGTGAAAGTTGATTAAAGGATTCACGATTGTTACTAAAACATTGACAAGAATTTTTTTACGAAACTCAAGTGAATTTTATTGGGCAATCGATTAATGCAATAGAGGAAAATCTTCATCAAATTTATGACCCAAAATATTGGAACACATGAGTGCGAAAGGATTAGAGGTTCTGGCAAGAAATTTTTTCATCACTCTTAGTTATCAAAAGTAAATATTTCAAGACTTATAATTATTTTTCAGTTGGTAAACAAAAAATGTATTGTGTCTAGTATCAAAAAGAAGGAAAATACAGATTTAATGCATTCTTATGTGAGTGGTCCTATTAAGGTAAATTTCTCAGGTGACAATAAATATTTTGTTACTTTCAATGATGCTTCATGAAAATTATGAATTTATCTCGTGAAAATAAAAGATCAAGTACTTCATTTTTTTTAATTTCATATCATGTTGGTAAAAGAAACAAGAAATCATTTAAAATATTTTCGCAATGACAATGGTGGTAAATCTACGCTTGAAAAATAAAAAAAATTTATTGCGTAGAGTATGACATCGAACCTGTAAAGACACTACCTAAAAGATATTTTGGAACGAGGTTATGATACTATGTGTTACCTGATTAACAAATCAGCATCAATTTCTTTGTAATCAAATACTCTTGAGAAAGCGTGGATGAGTAAAAATATTTATTACTCTCACGTGAAGATTTTTTATTCAGAACTTCTGCACAAATATCAAAGGAACATGAACAAAACTTGATGACAAGGTGGATGTTTCTTGATAATAAGATGCAGATTATGAATACAATTAGGAACCTAGAGAAGAAGAAAACCATCAAAAGTATAAATGTAGTATTTCATGAATCTAAAAATTTGGTAGATTTCAATAAATCAAAGAAATAAAGTAGTAATTATGTACAAGCTGGATTTAGATAGTATGGGCAAGATGTGAATAAAGATGATGCATGTGTAAGATATTGTACAAGTTGAGCAACTACTCTATCTCACATGTCTATAAGGGAGTATCGTGCTTCCACTAGATATCCAAGTTCTAGATACTGGGTGATTAGTAAAGAGAGGAGCCAAATATAAATCCAAAAATAAATCTAGAATGAGATGTCGGATCAATGGATATAAAGATCAATCGATGATTCTTAATAGAACATCTCCTTCACATGAGCTGGAGGGAGATATTGTTGGACTTTTGGGATTAATGCAACCCATTAGAAGTCTTCAGAGAATTTAACTAATTTAAACCTAGTTAAATACAAGTTTTGGTCTGATAGCAGCAAACAGAATCTTTTTGGAGGAAAAAAGAACAAGTCGTTGTAGAAAAGAAGAGAGAGAAAAATGATAGTCTTCTTGAAGGACAAAGAATTAAAAACAAAGTCATATTAGAAGAATCTTCAAAATTTTCTTAATATTGTAATCTAGAGGAATATAATAATCAACCAATATTACTTTTACTTATTATTTTAGTATTTTACAGAGAACAATTATATGTCTCATTGAATCAATTATTCGAATTCGGACAAAATCCTCGAATGACATTGTAACTCTATTCTGAATATTTGTGACATCTCTTTGTTATTGTCCCATAATTTTTCTCTTCTCGTTAGAGAATTCTCCATGTAAATTTGTTGTGCCTATTTTGCATAATATTATTTATTAATGCTGGGCTTGAATTTATTTAATTCACATATGAAAAGGTCTTAATCCTTACCATAGATAAACTTAGATTATTCCCCTTGTGTTGTTGTCTCCCTAATACTTGACTCTTTATAGGAAGTACATATATGAGATGATGTTAATTCCTCAGTTGGCAAGATTTTCTCAAAGTTTTCTTCATACTTGATATATATCTAGCACTTGATTTGATCATGCAAATAAATGGAGAGGCTCATTTGTTGGTCTCCCTTGATTGCCAATTCTTGCATGAACAATAAAATGAGGATAAGTCTCTTGTTGGTTTCTTAACTGCTTGCAAGTAGATACCATTAATATATATCTAAATTGTCTAGATAGTAAGGAAATTAAACACATAGGTATGAGTTAGGAGGAAGCCTTCCAAACCAATTTTGAAGGTGAAAATGAAGATGTAAAATCAGTTGTGAACTACAAATCTTTTATTTAAGTAGTTGAATATTTTTTTGGGTTTTGCAGTAAGTGTGGATATATAGCTGATCTTTGGAGGACTTTGTCATTGTCATGACAACTCAATTTATGCAACTTTATTAATTAATTAATTAATAATGTATGATAAAACTCAAACCATTTACAAACCAATTTAGATTTAGAGAAAAATGCATTGACCATTATGAGACTTATATCCTGGAAATGGGATCAAACTCTGTTCTCAAATTATTATCATTGTGATTGATATTGATGCCACTGCCAAGATCATCATAGAATGTTGGAATGACGTTTCTTCTCCAATCCATGTAATTCTATGAAAATTTACTTATTTTTTCTTCTCACATCTCTCAATTTATAATTATTTTATAAAAAATGAATTGGTAGGGATAAGATATATTAAAATCATAAGAGGGTGATATCACATCAATTAATGCATTAAATTAAATATAAATATGACATGAATTGGGAGAAAGTTCATTCCCTAACCCCATCGTCCACTCTGTGGTAGTGAATGATTTCATATTTTAAACACAAAAAATATCTTATGCACTCGGTCAATGTAATTAGCATTCCCTATTCGCTAGAATATGTTCTCCTAATTTGTCATGATATCATAGAATTTAGTTTGTCAAAGGTTTTCTATATTTAGTATTATGTTTTTTTTTTGTCCAAAATGATTTTGGAATTACATGTATAATATGTTGAATGATGCTAAATTATGTAATATATAGATATAAATATTGTAGGTCATGAATGGATATGCTCGTCATATTAATTAGAGAACTTTATTGTTAAATGTGGAAAAAATGTTTAATTACTATTTTTAACTAAATATAATTAAATGTTTGAATTATATTGAATCTCATAGTTGAGTTCTCTCTCTCTCTCTATCGATTTTCCTCTTTATACAAACATACATATGTATGATTTAATGAGCTGTAACACTCATTTTGTGTAACCTTGTGCAACACGCCTAATATGAACCATTGGATCGAGTGAACGGTCCAGATCGGATGGTTGCACCCCCTCTCCTTGTAATCCCCTATGAGCGTCGTCCATGACCTCCCCTCTTCTTCTAATCTGACGACCCACAGACACTTGTCATCGTCGACCCATCGACATCGAGGTAGATCCTAGCAACCATCGAGAGCGAGTGCTCACAAACATCGATGACAGGTGCTCACAACCCTCGGGGGGTGGGTGTCTGCAGCCATCAAGGAGGGCGCTCACAACAGTCGACTGCATTTCACAAGGGAAAGAGGGGAGGTTGGGGAAGGCGATCGGGTCAGGGTCGAGCATTTCATAGACGAGAGAGGGGAGAATGGGGGTGGTGATCCAGGTCGGGGTCGAGCATTTCGCGAGGGAGAGAGGGGAGGATGGGGGTCAGGTCAAGTGTTTCATAGGGAGAAAGGAGAGGAAGACGAAAACATCCTAATATGGATCGTTCACTAAATCCAATGGTTCAGATTAGGGGCATTGCACAAAATGAGTGTTACACCACTAATATATATATATATATGTGTGTGTGTGTGCGTATGTGCGCGTGTGTGTATGTATGTATATGCATACATGTATGAGTTTTAAGTAATATGCAATCAAAATTTTAATTAACAATTTTTACCTATATATATATATATATATATATATATATAACCAACATGTTGTAAGATAAATATGAGTTTGAGTAAAAAAAATGAGTCTATAACTTACTAGGGTTTGACCAATTAAAAGTCTAAATGTAGCTTATGTCAATTAAACACAATATTAATTTAACAATTATTCAATTCCTCAAAATCTTCATCTTTATTTATATGTTATTTATATAAATATCATGTTTAATGAATAAAAATTTGGATCTATAAAGTAGGAAAAAATATGTGATGAGGGAAGAAATATGTATTTATCAATTCAAATATTTAGTGAAAAAATATTTTTCTTTCGTAATCTAATGTTGTATCTCATTTGTCTTCAGCTTGATGATCTGAGTAGGGAGGCTGGAGAATGGAGGTAGGGGTGTAAGAAAAATTCGACCAACCCAAAAAATTTATCCGGACTAAAAAATCGAACAAAAAGAATAAAAAAATAAGGGTCTGAATATGATTTAGGATGACTTTTAATAAATTAAAATTCATCCACTAAAATTAGGGACCCACTCAAAAAAATTGTAGGGGTCGTGGAGCACATTTTTTATTTATGATATTATATAATTAATACATATGTTATCAATTCTTGTATTATAGGTATAATATTTTTCTGTATACTTTTCATACTTTTCTATCACATTACCAAACTCTAATTTAATAACTTTAAAATTTTTAGTAGTATATTTTACATTTAATATAAAATTAAATATTTTTATATTGATTGTAATTTATTATATATATTTTTAAGATATAATTATATAAAAGTATGACTCCAAAAAAATTGAGTCGCTAGAGGGTGATTTTTTTTAAAATGATTTTAAAATAGTTTTTTAATATTACAAATCGATCCGAAAAGTAGCGGTTGATTTTTTTGGACCGAAAAATTGATCCGACCCAAACTACTTTCACCCCTAATGGGTGGAAGGTATTACCAAAATACTATATGAATAATATTTTCTAATTAGTTGGGAGGTACTTGGAAGAGTTTTTTAAAGTGATTCAAATATCACATTTAATTGTATTTTTTATTAAATTGATCTCTATCATTTTTCTATTATGTAGAATTGTATTTTTATTTATTTTTAATTTATATTTCACTCTCTCATGTTAAATACATAATAAATTTTTTCACGTTTATTTTAATATATACTTGTATCTTATTTATTAAGAAAAAAACACAAATTTTTTATGATAAAAAAATAAATTATACATTAAAAATTAGAAAAATAAGTAAATATATAGAAGATAAAAAATTAAGTATAAATATACGACATAATTATATTACTTGTCAAGTGTTATAAATAATTCAAGAAAAAATGACTATAAATAAATCTTTCACACTCTAACTCATCTAGATGTCACACTGAACTCATCATCTTTCACTCTGCCTCTCCATTAGTTAATCACTAAATTCACCACCTTATATATTGTACTTGTCCTTGTTAACTACAAATTTCCAATAAATGTTAAATATTTGTGAAGTAGAAAATTATTAAATTTGACGAAGATAAATTTATTTGAATTGCTCTATCGTAATGGATTCTTCTTTTTGTTGTTCATTTCAGAAAAAAAGAAAATCATTTAAAGATATTTTGTTTATGAATAGATTAATATCTCAAATTTTAAAAGCTTAGTAGATGAATAATAAGATATATCATTATGCAATGACACATGACTGATGGGACAATAACAAGTATTTATTATTAGAAGAAAAAATAAAAGAACTAAGAAAATAGTACAAGTTGATCATATGGTAAATAAACAAAAGTCTAGTACTAAATTTATTAGAATAACTTCAAGGCAATGGCTAGTAGGAAAGAAACCATGATAACCAAACCAAACCAACTGATAATACATGGAGTATCCATGTGGATCTATAATATATCTATACACACAAAGTGTTCAAGCGTGCAATGGGCACAAAGGTTATGCCATAATTTTATAGTCATTTGGGGCACATGTTTGTTTAAATAAAATTGCATTTAATGAAGAAGATAATAAATTAAATTATATATTAGAAGATGAACAAACATCATCTACATACACCACCTTTGTATTGATTTCTGAAAATGTAATAGAGTTTAAGGAGATGATGAGACATAAATTGAGTTTATGATATTTAACTCTAAAGACAAATAAAAGTTTAGAAAACCATCCTAATGAATTGAGAATATAAATAAGAACATGTAGAATTTAGAATGATATGAAGTGTTATAATCAATGTTTTCAAAATCGAATCAACGATCAGTCAATTGGGTCATGCTTGGATCGATCCAACATATTGAATCATATTTTTTAGTAAAATAATAATATTTTTATTACTTAAAATTAATATTATAAATAAAATATTAAAGATAAAAAATAATGAAATAAAAGCATATTAATCATCCTTTATAATTAATCAACTATTAATAATTTATTTTTACATGTTTAAAATATGAATTATTTTATAATTTATCATGTTCTTATTTAACAATTTCATGAATACTTTTTGTTTAGATTTTCTTATTACTATCTTCTCAGACTTTATTTTTCAAATTCAAATTTTCTTTCTAAATTTTTTGTTTTATTTTTAATTATAAAATCTATAATATATTTATATTTTAATATCAATTATTTATAATTATTTCAATTTTATCATCTTTCTATTTAAGTTCATTATATTTTGTTTGTTTAAATTTGTCTTTTTCCCCTTTTATTTTATTCAAACTTACTTTCCTTATTCTTAATATCCATTTTTACTTCATCTTATAAAAAATAATTACTTTTTTTCTCTCTTTCCTATTATTCCACTTTCCCTACTAATATACATTCCATATTTTCTATATATATATATATATATATATATATATATATATTAATCTTCTACTATTTTGAAGAAAAAACTAAATTGAAGATTGACCCGATTTAGTTTGGTTTTATTTGTCAAAATAGTTTTTGAAGTCTGTGATTGAATTGGTTGAAAACTTTTTTAACACTGAACCAAATTGACTATCGGTTGGACTGGCTGATCTAGCCTGATTTTAAAAATACTGGTTATAATTTCACACATGCATGCCCACAAAATAGATAGATTAAGTATAAGAAAAAAAGATAAAGTCTAAATCATCTCATCAAAAAAAGAAAGAAACAAGAAAGCACATAGCTTGCATTTAGAAGCTTAAAGGATTAAACCATACACGTTTGACAAATTTATAAAGAAATCTGGATTCCAATATGGTTCTTCACATTACATGTGTACCAACATTTGAGGACCAATTTATCCTCAACATTTTACCCTCTTTGGGAAAATACGTGCATTCTTAAGAAAAAATGGTAGCCAAAACTTTTTAGATTTGCTTGTTGCCTCTAGAATGTCTACAAATATCTACCAATAGGTTTTTTGATGGAGTTCTTGTGAATGATATAGATATGGGAGAGATAAAGTTTCATTTTCCCATTATACTATTGGCTCCCTTGTAATTTGAATTGTTGTAGGAAGTGCATATATGACAGGATATCAATTCCTCAATTGGCAAGATTTTTCCAAAGTTTCCTTCCTTATTTGACCTATATCAAACACTTGATTGTGTCTTGTAGACAAATGCAAGGGCTCATTTGTTGGCCTCTGTTGATTGCCAACTATTATGTAAACAATAAAATAAGGTCAAGTATCTTGTTTGATGCATCATCTGTTCAATGAAACATTAAAATGCATGTTAGATGACATGATTGACATATATCCAAATAACCTAAGGAGAGTGCTACTGAAATTAAATATTTTAATATATGAGTTAGCAAAAACTCAAGCAAAAAATCTAGAAAGATGAAATGATGACGTGAAGTCGATTGTGAATGAAAAATAAATCTTTTATTGAAGTGGTAGATTTTTGTTTCATCAAGAATGTGATATTGATCTATGTGTCTTGCCTTCTTGTTATCATGTCAGTTTAATTCATACCGAACTATTAGCTCATTAATTACCAAGATATGATATAAAATGTTGTCCATTTAAGAAACAAGTTAAATTTGAAGGAGAAAGATATGCACTGACCATTATGAGATTCACATCCTTGCAATGGGATCGAACTCTAAACCTCAAATAGTTGTTGTCATTGATATGGATGCTGTCATTTGGATCATCGTAGAATATTATTATGATTTTTCTCCTACAATCCATGTAATTCTATGAATATTGACTTATTTCTTTTGGTCTAATTTGCTCAATTTATAGACAAGACAAATATGCATTCTTCTAGATAAATGAATTGGTGGGGATAAGATATACTAAGAACACAATAAATTAGTACAATAAATTAATTATGAAGATGTCATGAACTAGGAGAAGATTCATGAACTATTTAAATATAATTAATGTGACATTGAATCATTTATTAACTTAAATACAAAAGATATTTTCTGCAATTAGTCAATATAGTTAGAATCTCCTATTTACTCAAATGCATTCTCCTAATTTTTCGTTCCACTAGAGAACTTCTTTTGGCGTACTTTTAGATATTTCATAGCATGTTCTTTTGTAAATATGAACAACTAATACCAATTACAAAATATTACTAGTTAAGTGCATTAAAATTTTAATTAGTGAACTAATATATACGATTATTGAGCTCATATTTTTAACGCACTTCTCTTCTTTGCACAACACTTGTGAAAGCTCTTGTGCTTCATGCAATTTTAAATAATTTGTAATTAAATTCAAATATAAAAATTTTGATTATAATATTTGAATTATTTTACTACATTCTTTTAATATTTTATATTAAATAATAATTTTAAAAACATGTCTGTTTACAAATGTTTTATGATATTATATTCAATTTACAATATTTTCATTAGCGTTGAGAAGAAAAGCAATTTTGACAAAAAATAATAATCTAATTCTATCACTTATGAATGATAAAAGAGAATTTTTTTCCTTTGTAAGTTCTTTGAGAAAAAAATATTAATGGCATAACATCTTATAAGTCATAGTAGTTTTCTTTATAAAGTTCCTCTGCAAACTATGTACATTAAATATCAATGATACGGGAAATAATGTAAAAAAACATTTGGTCAATTTCCTTTTTACATAATAAATGTTAATAATAATTGATTAAATAATCCAAAAAGAAGAAACATTTGTCAAGATTGAATAATAAAGTCATTTATTTTATTTTTTAATTAAGATTTTTTCTATATGATAAATTTAGTCATACAAAAAGAATGTTGTGTTTGCAAATGTTGAATGATATTTCATGCATTTTATAATATTGTCATTAGCATTAAAAATATTTTGTTTGCACAAAATGCCTTTGATAGAAATAGCAAAGATATGTAATTAGAAAATCATCGTCTCGAAGAAGGTTAGTTTGTTAGGGATTAGGTCGAGAGATCAGTTCCTTTGATAGTACTAAGGGAATGAGTTATCACTTGAGAGAAGTTGATGTATATATTACTATGCATCAAGCAGGAATCCATGAGAAGTCTCCTAAGAAGGAATACATTCTCCATGTAATCTAAGCTCTGAGAGTAGTTAGATTAGTCATCTAATGAAATTATTGTGACAAGAGTTAAGTAACGAATTGAGGGTGTGAGTACTGATTTACATGCTCATGATACATGAATAGATCCGATACATGCAAGTGTAGCAAAGCTAATTTTGAAGCTATTTTCCTACATTGATTTTTGTTCCAATTTACTTAGTTCCTACTTTCTTGTGCCATTTGTTAGCAAGATAAAAAATGCTGGAATTAAAATTATGATAATATAGTCTTATTTTAAAATGTGTGACATATCCTAACAATATGCTTTTTTTTTGTCAAAATAGATAGTGTAACGTCCCCAAAATTAGCCCTCCTGCCACGTAGACAGTCAAGTTGATCATGAGGGCGCTACACTGCATGCTATACTCTTGACCATAATACGACCTTGACCATTCAACAAATGTAATACGTGGCGACAAATATAATAATAAAACAAATAACAATTTTATTGCGGAAGAGTGAACGTCGGAACATCAAAGGACACTAACACTTAATGCAATCCATAAGGAAGAAGGAAATGGCCACAATCTCCAACAAGTTCGAGTGAATGACCATATGTTCAATTCCAAAAAAGAGAACCATAATATCTTTCTAATACAAGGACCAATTGTTCGACTAATGCAATTAAAAGAGCTGGATGCTATTGAGTTTAATAAGTCATGTGCGGCTATCCTCAAGCTTTGCGTCCTCCATCACCTTGTTAAGCAGAATTCTCACATGCAAAATTTCAATGCAGGAGCATAGAATACTCGTGAGTGAAACACCTAGTATAATAGAAATATAGGCTATAAAATGATAATCAGATGTATAAATCAATGATGAATAAGCAATAAATAATATGCTTTAATAAATGGTCTCAATATTTTAGTTCAATAGGCAATGGATCATACTTCATCATATCGATGTGTTGTTCTTTATCATAACTGTACTCTGTTCTTTACTGCCTTGCCTTTACTATACCATACTCTATACTTTACTGAAATCATACGTTATCTTTACCATATTATGTTATGTACTTTACCATGTTGTACTTTAGTATGCATTACTTTGCCATGAGTTATACTACATTTTTCACATTACTATGCAGTCCTTGAAGTTCGTTATCCTACGCGAGTTCGACTTTATTAGGTTGGAAAACCAGATGTGCCTTTATGCATCTGTGAAGTCAGGGATGCTTATTATAAGGAAGGCGTAATCTCAATGCATACCCTTTTCGGAATACAAGTGGGAGAGGACATGTACCCTATGAACAGTGATCATTAAAGATTCGTAAGTTCGCTGTCTCCTCAGCTAAGCTACCTGTCCCTCTGGCGCTATAACATGTCTTCATATGATGTCCTCTTTGCGGAAGGGAAGATGTCAATGCATCACCAATTTTGGAATACAAGTGGGAGAAGACTTGCACCCCAGGAGCAGTGGTCTTTAAGGACATGTAAGTTCACCATCTCCTCAGCTCAGCTACATGCCCTTTCCTCTATACTATACTATGATTTTTACTCTGTACTTTGGACGTCACATAGCAATCCCGTAGTTTCATCTTTTCTTTACTTATGTTATTTACCATCTATGAGTTTTAGAAATTATATATATATATATATGTATGTATGTATGTATGTACGTATGTATGTATATTAGAGAAAGGTGTCGGATCCCTTATCACTGAGGCAATAACATCATGTCATATTGTTTGTTCATTATGACAAGTCTCGATTCGTCCTTCATGGGGGAAGGTTCGTTAAAGTCTTTAAAGTATTTAACATGACCTCAAGTGGGTCTATTGAGGTTAGGGCCCAACTATGAAGGTTCGGGCCCAAAAGGATATTTACATTTTTTGCAACAGAATTCGGACCGGATAAGGGAAACTTGGATCAGGTCTTCTGTCTAGGGTCTATGCACGTGACTCAGGCCGAGTCGGGGTTAGACTCGGACCGAACTCTAATGTCACGACCGTGCCTTTTTTGGCACGGTCATGCCATCATCGCTCGGTCGTTCCTTCTCTAGCATGTTCGTGCTGTCATCACGGCCATGCCCCTTTTTGCTACGCCCGTGTCATTGTTATGGCCATGTCACTCTATGGTATGATCGTTCCACTATCACGGCTGTACCGCTCTCTGGCACGCTCGTGCCCTAGCAATCGGACTGCTAAGGTTCAAATCGGTCGACCGTTCGCTTGAGATCGGTCGATTGTTCTTATGGGAGGCACGACAGTGCCTCTCATCTTATACGCCCATGCCGTGACTACACATTATTCTCCTGATTAGACATGCCCGTGTCACTATCTGGCACGACCATGCCGTCGATCGGCCAGAACTGATTGCATATCTGCGCCCGATTACTTCATCGCCGGCCGACTGTCGGCCGTCAAAACACAATAATCATATTACGAAAAATGAAGTTCGTCGACTCTAGGGTAGGATGGTATCATCACATGCATCATATGATTAACGTTTCATAACCTATGGGGATTGGAACGTCTAAGGTACCTTCTAAGATCGATTTCAGTTCGTCGGTGGCTCTGGAGTTGTCTTCTTCGACACCAGTCACTTCTGGCCGGCGGGGGAACGTGTCCTGCCTTCACGGATGTGTCGAGGGAGGACCGTCATTCACTGGACATCCGTTGATCGTCCTGTCATCGTGCTTGCGTCGAACGTCGGAGAAAAAGAGGAAGTAGCAGAGGAAGAGGAGGCAGTCGATCGGAGGGGATTCCAAGGGGGCGCGAGGGCTCCTCCTCATGCCCCTCTTATGGCCTCTTGCCATCCCACTCCAAGGCGGAATCAGGGAGGACAATTGGGGGAGGAGATTACTCCCCCAATTTTCTGTCCGTTTCTTCCTTTTTTATTCCAATTCGAAATTTGAAACCCTTCCATGTTTGATCCTTCCTTTAATTCGATTAATGGTGCTAGTTGTTACATATAGTACCACATCAACCTTATTCTTAAGAGAACTTACATACAACAAACCATTCTTATTTCAATACAAAATTATTATATATAATTAATAAATATCAACATGTGTAATAATTATAAGGAAGATACTGTCCACCAAGGTTGTCAAGATCTCGATCTAGATCTTAAGATCTTACGATTTTACGATCTTACGGACCCCTTCCGATCTCGATCCTATCTTGAGGATCTTATGTGTAAGATCTTAATACGATCTTAATTTTGGTCACACGATCTTACGATCTTATCCGATCCTATACGATCTCATAAGATTAATATAATCATTTAAATATTAATTTAAAATATATTTATGATAATAAAAATTAATGTACATGAAGTTAAATATATTCTCTTTTATTTTTAATATGTTTTGATATAATTTGACTTAAGAATTAATAAAAAATGTCTTAGTGGGGTATTATTTAAGATTTCAATGCAAAAAATTTGTCAAAAATATATTTATTATTTAAAAAAATATTATTTTATTAATAAGTAGGATCTTACGATCCTCGATTCGATCTTACGATCTTCGATCTTATGACCCCACTCCGATCTTATATAAGATCCCAATTTTGACAACCTTGCTGTCCACTTGCATGGATATATGATCACTATCTCAATTATTTACATTATTAAACCTAAATTATAAGAAAAAAGAGTGCCTCCTTAGCGGGAGGTTGCTGAGCACCATCGCGCCCCATCGGATCACATCCGAAGGTGCATGTTCCTTTTTAACATTTTTTATCTCCATCGTTTGTGGAGACTTGAACGGCCAATATTGAACGACATTTAAATAAGGTTTTCAAACTCGAGAGTTTATGTTGACTTGTTTTACGTCCCATAAACTCAAGACGTAAACTCTAGATTTTATGTACACGAATTTATGTATATATTTAACATTTTATGTTATAAAATATTTGTGAAAAATAATTTCTATATACTAGTTTCAAATGTAATGAGTTCATTGGTCATATTTCAACTCACTCATATTGAATTGCATAACCATTTCATTATTTTTAACAATTTATTATACTATATAAATACAATATATAAGTCGATGCAACATGGTTCACAAACTCTCAAGTTTGAGACTTAAAGTCTTACGAGTTCACAAGTTTAGTCATTTAAATCGAGTTAATTCGGAGTGAAATCGGACTTAGTGTATATGGTGGACTAGGGTAGACTCGAGTAAACTCAAATAAATTCGAGTAAACTCGATAGTGTCTACACATAGAATTGCCGGATGCAAAAGTTAGGCATTTAATAAAGATTTGAGTCAAAATTGAAATGAAAATAGCATTAAACATTCATGATTTAATAACTAAGAATACTTTATGTTTTAATTTGTGTGACTCATGGACTACTTTGGTAACTTGACATATAAACTTTGAATTCTTTACATTTCAACATGTGTTGCATCGACACATATATTGTGTACTTGTAAAGTGTAATGAATTGTTAAAAACATGAATGATTATGCAATTCAATATGAGTGGTTTTAAATATGACCAATGAACTTATTACATTTGAAACTAGCATATAGAAATTATTTTTCACAAATATTTTATAATGTTTAATGTTAAATATATACATAAAGTCATGTACATAAACTCTACGAGTTTACGTTTTGAGTTTACGGGACGTAAAATGAGTCAAAAACCTTGCGATGCAACACATGTTGAAACGTAAAGAATTCAAAGTTTATATATCAAATTACCAAGGTAGTCAATGAGTCATCCAAATTAAAATATAAAATAACCTTAGTTGTTAAATCATGAATATTTAATGCTATTTTTATTTTAATTTGCACCTCAAATCTTGGTTAGATGCCTAACTTTTGCATCTGGCAATTCTATATGTAAACTCTACCGAGTTTACCTGAATTTATTCGAGTCTACCCGAGTTTACCACCAAGTACGATTTCACTCCGAGTTGACTCGATTTCATTGCTAAACTCAAGAGTTTAAGTCTCAAACTCAAGAGTTTGTGAACTATGCATCTAAACACTCAACTTTCCCTTTTTTGCGTGAAAGGCGAAGCGGAGGCGGTGACGACATTGGAGGCATTAAGAAGGGTGAGGGCAAAGCAGAGAAGGAGGTGGCAGCATAGTAGACGAACGATCTCGGGTGGCGACGGTGTTGGAGACGTCAAAGAGGGTGAGGGTGAAACGAAGGAGGAGACGACGATAGTGTTGGAGTCGGCAAGGAGAGCGAGGGCGAAGTGAAGGAGGCAACTGTGTAGCGGTGACGACATTGAAGGCGTCAAGGAGGGCGAAGCGAAGGCAGTGTGTACGGAGAGGGTCGCCCGGTCAATCGGAGAGCACCACGACAACATCAGAGATGGATAGGGAGAGGATGTGACGACCGGTGAGGAGGTGGGCGGAGAGGAGGGATCGGAGGTGGGCGAAGAGGAAGGAGCGGAGACGAGCATTAGACATGAAAAAGAAAAAAAAGGCTACCATCTGATGGTTTAGATGGACTCTGTGGCTCTCTTTTATCAAATTATAAATAATTTGTGTGTTAATTTGAGTTTTTAGTATTTTTTTTAAAAAGTAAAGACACTTCTAAGTAAATATTAATATAAAATCACTCATATATAATAATAATAATAATAATAATAATAATAATAATAATAATAATAATAATAATAGTAATAATAATAACAGTACTACAATCAATGTTGTCACGACCAGACCGGACATCGAACCAGAAAAGGCTCTATTTCAGGTCGGACCGGCCGATTGGACCGGTTAGTAATAAAATATTATTATTTAATATAATCCATCAAATTTAGATATGTACCAAAAAAAATTAGACACAATAAGTAAAAAAGATTGTAATGAAATGACATCATAATACTTTAAATTATAACAAGTAATACCAAAATAAAAGTCAAAGACATTAATAATTAACAACAATTCACATATCTATAACTTTAAGTTCACAATTCGCATATCACATATCTATAACTTTAAGTTCACAATTCACATGCCATAACTTCAAAATGAAAATTCAAAGTTCACAATCACATGTCATAACTTCAAGTTCACAATCACATGCCATAATTTTAAGTTCAAAGATAAATTAAATTCTAAGTTTCTAACACAACCTAGAAGTTTACATATTCATGGCTTCAAAATCAAAATAAAATTTCAAATATCATTCTCTTCTAAAATAATCTTCATCTTCTCGTGAAAAAGAATCCAAGTTAAAGTCCATAGCTTCAATCCTTTCTTCTTGCACATCACCTTGTATAAAAAAGATAAATTCATAATATACAATATGACTTATAATCAACTATTAGAAATTTAGAATGACACATAAAAAAAATAATCATTTAAATTTTTACCTTCTTGTGTACCAACTTTTGGAATATCTAAATCATTATAAATCATTTTTTCCAATTCATCATAATCAAGTAATGGAGTATCTTCATCTTCTACATTCCAATAATCAATTTTCTCCATGCTCTCATAATCAATGGGATCAAGAAGAGATTTCTCCTTATTAAGAGCCCTATAAAACAAAGGAATATATATAACCAATCAAATATGAACTATAACTTTTTATAAGTAATAACTTTTTCATAACACATACCTATTTTTCAAACCCAAGCTATAATGAACATACAAAAGATCATTTAATCTCTTGTGTTCTAACTTATTTCTCTTCTTTGAATGTATCATTTCAAACACACTCCAATTTCTTTCACAACCAGAAGAAGATGCAGTTTGACTTAGTAGTCGAATTGCGAATTGTGATATTATTGGAGCATGAAATCCAAAACTACGCCACCATTGATTTGCCATAAAAAATATAAAAAGATTAATAAAAATTAATAAATTTAATAATATAAAAAAGTTATAAAAGTGAGATTGTTACCTGGTCTTAACTCTTTAGCTGTTTCAATAGCTAAGTGATCACCAAAGCTTAGCATTCGATAATGATATAGCCAACTTTGTTTCAAAGCTTCAGTTTTCCGATGTGTAACAAGTGTATCCAATACATCAAGCCATCCTTGTTGCACTTCCGGTTTGATACAAAAGTTTTCTTTGTCATAATAAAATACATGATTTAAAAAATATGCAGTACAATGAATCTTTTTGCGAAGCTGATTATCTCATCTATTCTTGATGATTTTTGTGTAAGGCTTGTACAAATATCTTTTCATCATAAATATTTGCTTAATTGTCTTTTTTGCTCTGTAGATGCCATCATACACATAACCAAGAGTCTGTCATCTCCATCAACAGTTCTTAGCAATCGAACCAAAGGGGTTACAACTTGTACAAAAACACCACAATCATTCCAAAATCTACTATCCAAGACAATATCCATGACAACTTTAGCTTTTTTATCCTTGTAATACTTTGAATTTGAAAAATCTGTACTTGTCACCAAAGCTTGCAAATCAATTTTGTGATCATAAATACACAATGCAATAAAAGTTGTTGCAAAATGAGTTGCTCTAGGACGTAAAATTTCAGTCCAATTTGGCCTTTTTCTTAACCAAGCAAGTAAAAATGGATGATTATAAACAAACTTTGTTACCTTGCTTGCTTTTTATGTCAAGGTAATCACAAGTTCCATTTTGCCACGATCTCCTAAAATCAAATTCAAATAATGTGCAGCGCAAGGAGACCAAAAGATAGTAGGATACTTCTCATTCAACAATCTACCTATAGCTTTATAATTTGCAGCATTATCTGTAACCAAGTGCACAACATTTTCCACTCCAACAAATTCAACCAATTCCACAAATAAATTACAAAGAGTTGTGGCATCTTTAACAATGTCAGAAGCATCAACTGATCAAACAAAACAAATTCCTTTTGGAGAATAAATGAGAAAATTGATTAGTTGTCTATTCTTTCGATCCTGCCAACCATCACCCATGATAGTGCAACCAGTTTCTTTCCAAGCACTTCTAAAAGTTTCAACCAATAATCCTACCTCCTTTTTGATATCATATAATAATTTGGTTCTAATAGAATGATAAGAATGTCCTTTGTATCCCGGACCAATGGCAGCAATAGCATCTATCATTGGTTGATAATAAATTAAATTTGCACAGTTAAATGAAATACAACAATCATAAAAGAATTTAACAATAGCCAAATCAGCTCGATATATAGCATCTTAACTGGCCAAAGCACTTTTAATGGAAGATTGTGCATCAGGACTTGTCCTTGGAGCAAAAAAACTCGTTGCATTTATTATTTCCTTCCCTTTCCCTTTTGCTTGACTAGAAGTTATTGTGACGTGTTCTTGTGAACATTGTGCATCCATGTTTAGCTGTTGATTAGAATTTTCTTCATCTCTTTGATCAAATGTTCTTTTCTTAGATGCAGATGCAACTTTCAATTGCTCTCCAAGAAGATACTTCACCTCATAACTAACTTTAGAACATGGCATTACATCTCCTTTTTGTCCTGTAAGATGCATCTTCATTCTATGTATTTCTCCACCTTTAAAAACTTTTGCACAATACAAAAATTTTAACCATTTTTTTCCTTCGGCATCATAACAAATTTTGACAATGTTCCCATGTAACATCAGATTTTAATCTCACTGATTGAGTACTACCAATTATAGATTGAGTACTCGTTACTACAGTTTGAGAATCACCAACACTACTTTCAGCAGATGCCATAATTGAAACCTACATAATATAATCAAGACAATATAATTAGTAATTAGTAATCACAACAAATAATTAGCACAAAAAATAGTAATCACATTTCCAACAGTAATCACATTTCCAATAGCAAATAATTAGCACAAATAATTTAATTCTATAGGAAATTTAATTTAATATAATTAGTACAAAATTTCAAATATAAATAATGTTCTTTCTGCTGGTTCCACTCGTTTTGTTGGTCGGAGGCGTCTTCCTTCGAGTTGAAGCAGCACTCGTTTTGCTGGTCGGAGGCGTCTTCCTCCCACTACAAGAAAATTGCCATTTTCCAACGGGCAATTTTCGACGGTTACGATCGTCGGAAAGGAAAATAACAAATTATATAATTTGTTATATTATTATTTAATTTTTCGATAGTTAGGAACGTCGATATTTTTGACGAATACCCATCCGTCGCAATTTGCGACGGATTTTCCGACGGTTACGACCGTCGGAAAGGAAAATAATAAATTATATAATTTGTTATATTATTATTTAATTTTTTGACGGTTAGGAATATCGATATTTTCGACGGATACCCATCCGTCGCAATTTGCGATGGATTTTTCGACGGTTACGACCGTCAAAAAGGAAAATAATAAATTATATAATTTGTTATATTATTATTTAAATTTTCGACGATTAGGAACGTCGATATTTTCGACGGATACCCATCCGTCGCAATTTGCGACGGATTTTCCGATGGTTACGACCGTCGGAAAGTGAAATAATAAATTATATAATTTATTATATTATTATTTAATTTTTTGACGATTAGGAACGTCGATATTTCCGTTGATATTTCCGAAGAAAAATAATAAATTATATAATTTGCGACGGATTTTCCGACGGTCGTAACTGTCGGTAAATGTATAATAATATCATATAGGAGTATTTTATTAATATAACTAGCGACGGTCCAAACCGTCGCAATTACCGACGGTTTCGACCGTCGATAACGATTACCGACGGTTCAAACTATCGATAAAATAAAAAATAAATATTATATATAACTAAATATATTTTTGACGGTCACAACTGTCGGTAACTTTAAAAAAGTTAATATTTACGTTTTCAACGGCCGGAACCGTCGGAAATTAAAATTTTGTTATCCCGCTTTTTCTTTTTTCCTTTTCCCGCTTTCTCTTTCCCCTTATATATAATTCCTCTCTCCCTCCTCTCTCTCTCCCTCTCCCTCTCCCTCTCCCGGCCCGCACCGGACCCTCTCCTGCACCGCACCGGACGCCGGCGGCCCTCTCCCGCACCGGACGCCGGCGACCCTCTCCCGCACCGGCATCTCTCTCTCTTTCTCTCTTCGGCCGGAGGCCGCTGGCGGCCGGATCTCACCGCTGATGGTAGGATCTCGCCGCTAGCGGCCGGATCCGGCCCATCCTGCCGCGGGCGGCCGAATTTGTCCGCGATCGGATCTCACCGCGGTCCGATCCGGCCGCTAATTTTTTTATATTTAAAAAATTCTTTGCGACGGTTGCGACAGCCGAAAGATTGACGGTTGCGATGACTGTCGAAAGTTTTGACAGTCGAAAATTTTCGACGATTCGAACCACCGGCCTTTTTCGACGGTTGTAACCGTCGGAAACTTTCGATGGTTCGAACTGCCGGCGTTTTCCGGCAGTTGCAACCGTCGGAAACTTTCAGACGGTTCGAACCGCCGGTCTTTTTCCGGCGGTTGCGATCGTCGAAAACTTTTGACGGTTACTTTTTCCGATGGTTCTGACCGTCGATTTTTTGGACAGATTTTTTTCGACCGTCGCAAATCGATTTGCGACGAGCGTTTTTTCGACGGATCGATTCCAACTGAAAAATCGTCGATAATTACGTTACCGACGGTTTTCGGGCTAATTACCGACGGTGGTAATCAGCGTTTTTCTAGTAGTGTCCGAGTCTCCGATGACATGCTGCCCATCGTCGCCGCTTCGACTAGGAGACGCGAAAGGGAGGGAGCTCAGGGAGGCCTAAAGTGCGACGATCGTCGGACAGTCGGAGAGCGTCGTCGAAGCGAAGCGAAATCGAATGGAAATTGGAAATAAAAGCAGAGGAAAAAGAATTAAACCTCTTGGTTGGTCGTAGGAGATTGTTGACGGTCGTCAAAGTCGCGCAGGAGATCGTTCGCCGCCATCAATGTTGCGCAGGAGATCGTCGACGGCCGCCAACGAAAGATTGTTCGTTGTCGCAGATCATTCGCCGTCGCAGAACGTTCGCCGCCGTCGCAGATTGTTCGCTACTTTGCCGCCAACTGGAGATCGTTCGTCGCCGTCAAAGTTGCGCAGGAGATCGTCGACGACCGCCAATGGGAGATCCTTTGCTACGCAGATCATTCGCCACCGCAAATCATTCGCCGCCGCAGATCATTTGCTGCCGCCACAGATTGTTCGCTACTTCGCCACCAACAGGAGATCGCTCGCCGCCAATAGGAGATCGTTCACCGCCGCAGATCGATCGCCACCGCAGGGGATCGTTCGCTATCGCCGATCGTTCGCCGCCGCCAGATTTAGGCAGACTTTAGGGTTTTTTTTCTGTGTAGAGACTGTAGCGGCCGAAGAAGTCGTGACTCGTGAGTGTACTGTACAGTTTTTTTTTTCCTTTCGGATTTTGTTATTTTTCTGAACCAATCGGTTTAATGGAAACACGGTTTGATACGATTTTTCCGACTTTATCCGATTTTTGACCGGTCCAATTCTCTTCCCAGTTTTAAACCTCACATTAGGCCGGACCGGTCGACCCGGCCCGGTCGTGATAACACTGCATTCAATGATATAGAAAGCAAAAGACACCCAATTCCACCTCGCCCTGTCCCCGCGAGCAGCCTCCCGATCGGATCCTCCAAAAGGTTCTCCGGCGAGGTGCGAACTCCAGATCTGTTCTCCGGCGCTGCCTCTTAGTTCTTTCTTCTTCTGATCGCTTATCTCTCATTTTGCCTTCGCATCTTGTTTTGGATTCTGTTTCCCCCTTTTTTTTCTTGGTTGCATTCGTATTTTTGCTTTCGATGTCGATCGGTTTGGGGTAGTTTCGCTCGCCGATTTCTTCTAAATGATCGATCTTTCGATGCTGCCGCTCATGTCGTCCTGTTTTATTTTGATGTTGTCCGGCATTGCTCTTCCTTTTTCATCTCATTATGACTCGCTTCTCCGTCAATAGAAAGTTAAATCGAGATCTTCAAGTTCTTCTGGTATATCTTTTCGTTAGGAACTAGATTATTGTTGTTTTACTTCCGAAATAGCTCAAGATCTCGATTTTTCTTAAATCTTTTGTGATCTTACGATATATCATCTCGATCTTAGACCCTCTTGTCAAGATCCCGAGCTTAAGAACCTTGCTGCCTTTGCAAGATTTTTGGTGGTAGATGTTTGGAACTTTAGTACAGTGAAAAAAGAGCGCATGACTTCCATACATTGTAGATTGTACAAGGCAAAACAACACAAAATGTATTTCCTCTATTGCTATGCGTTTTATGTGGACTAGTGAGTTGATCCGTTTCAGAGATAATGGATTGAAGAATCTTTAAAATTTTTGGTATAGGAAAAGAAGGATTTAATGTAATGGATTCCTTCTTTATTTTTATTTTTTTACTTTTTGCTTTAATTCAACTTAGTTTGAAGATTGGGGAGCTCTGGCCTTTCGGCAATTTAAGGTTGATTTGTTTGACTAGATATCTCACATAAACCCCAAATGTTTGCCTTCAATTATTAAGGCCGCATCAGGTCATCTAATCATTCTTGATAGGGCACTTATAGCCGCACTTATAGCCACTTCTATTAAGGAAAGTTTACCTGGTTCATTTCCTATGGCCTATGGATGGATGAAATTTCCCAGAGGACATCTTGTCATGTGCTATTATGAGCTGAAAATGGAGACTTGATCAGAGGAGTATCACGGCAGTATTAATGTAGAATGCTCAGACTGAATTAGAGGACTATCAGTACTCTAATAGCATTAAAATCTATCAATTTTCATAGAGTATTCTGTTCTAAGTGGCTTGTCTGAGCATTTTGGTCTGCTACTCTTACATTATTTTCAAAAATTAAAACAAAATCAGAAACAATAATCTACTTGAAGGTTCAAATGATTTTATTTGCCAAGTGCCTGTTCAGGATTCTATGGCTTGATAAGAATAGATGGTTTTGCCTAAATTCTAATAAGGTGGCTATTATTTTCTTTTTTTTTTAAGTCTTCATAATATCTGATTGCATTAAAGAATATCTTTGTTTTCCTCTTAAGTGAGCCGGTGATGGATGTTGTGTATTTTAACATTGGCATCCCTTCTTTTTGATAGAAGCATTAATATTCCTTTTATATGCTTTCCATTTATAAAAATCCTTTTTTATGTGTCTCCCAAAGCTTGCAGGTTTTCTAGAGTTTTATATAAAGATGGGCCGTGGAGTCAGCAGTGGAGGAGGACAGAGTTCTTTGGGCTACCTGTTTGGTAGTGGCGAAAATCCTAAACCTGCTGCTGAGAACAATACACCTGCTGAGAAGCCAGCTCCTCCACCACCTGTTGATGCAAACAAGCAGATCCCAGCAGGTATCCCTGGAAGCAAAACAAACAATTACATGCGAGCAGGTGGTCAGAACTGCGACAACTTCATCACAGTATGCTTTCACTAGCCCGATTGTTTATGCTTTTCTATATTCATAATTTTTTATTTTTTTGTGGATAACATATTTCATATTCCACAAAACTTTTTCATCAGTTCTACTCCAGTTAGATTCTCTGATGTTTATTGAGGATATATTACTTGGAAAGTAATGTCTCGGTTTGCCTTTTCTCAATACGACTGTCTAGTCAATTGCTTGTATGTTCTTTATGATATAAAATATTATCGATGGAGTTTGTGGAATCTATTAGCAGGTCATTGAAACAAATCCCAGAATGTGAAAAGTCAAGATTGTAGCATGTAGTGACATTTTTTGTTGTAATCACTGCAGTGTGCTCATAGTATGGAAATCATTTGGCAGAATATTTGTTTGCCTAGCAGCCATACATGATCTTGATTGATAATTCTGTTCCCTTTTAATCAAATAAAATCTACGTTCAACTTCATGTTCTTTGCATCAGCAACTAAAATGATAATCCTTTTTATCTTGATAGAGTTAATAAAGAGAAATTGTCCTATATGCAGGATCGACCTTCAACTAAGGTGCATGCTGCTCCAGGTGGTGGTTCTTCCCTGGGGTATCTTTTCGGCGATGGGAGCAAATGATGGTGTTCTTGCTGCTTGGTGCACTGAGATCACCAAGTGTCTATGGAATATATGATATCTAAACTGCTTGCAGTCTGTAGCTCACAATGACTGTTATAGTATGTAATATGCAGCTTGTGGAGTTACTTTCTATTAGTATAAGCTCACAAAGACGATATATGTTCATGGTTATTTGGTTGCCCGTACTGATCAATGCTTCCATCTTTCAGTTCACTCCGATTTGTTTTTGTTATATGCTTTCGCCAATGAAAACCCTGAGTATTCCAGATTTACAAAGACTGATAATGTTGTTGGTAAACATGTTGATTTCATCTCATTGTAAGATCTCTTAGTAACTTGGAAATGTATGCCAATGCGGGGGTGGAAATATACTTTTCTTTTAAAGCTAGCGCTAACTACAAGGGTAATCATAGATCTTGCAACACACATACGCCAATGCGGTGGCCGAAACATATGCATGCTATCAACATTATAAGTGATACTGGAAATCATAGATCACGATTAAAGTTGATTGTCTTTTCGTGCCAACAACGAACAATAATCAAGCATGCATGATATCTGATAGAAATAAAAAAAAAAATCTACATCTTTGATCATATATAGACATTGATGCAAAATTTTGTTAAATGAATCTGTGACAATAAGGCTCGTCCTAATAGAAGCAATTTGTTCATGGACGTGCTTTGACTGAAATGTTTAGGATGAGCCAAATCTTTATCTAGCATTACTATCAGGAGCCAAAATGGTCGAGTCAAGTGCGCCTATAGACATTGCATTAGGACAATCGGACTTCCCCTGATCACTGACTTTTGTATCCTGTAAGGTTGTGGCAGTCGTACGATTGGTTTTGTCGACGACACTCCCTTCCGCACCTCCCCTGGCAGCGGCCATCCTCCTGTAATAGTAACACAAGGTTGGTTTTGTCAGCAAAGGATTGTTTTGCTCATGTTTCCCTCTGCCAAAAGGGTATTACATCTACATACTTGTTGGGGTAAACATGATCATCTCTTGCGAAGCTTGAGGTGCATGAGAACAGCATACCATGCATAAATTTCCCCTTGATTTCCGTCTGGATTTCATATCCATATTGATTTGCATTCATGACTCGAGCCTCAAATTTAATCTTTCCAGCAGTCATAGGATAATGAATGTTTGTGCCTGTATTGCAGGATGAATACTTTTATAGCGACACCTTTATTTCTTCAAGGGAGAAAAGAATCACAAATTACTTTGGGTAGTCATTACTATGTTTTCTAGATTTTGCACAGTAAAAGAGTGACCCGAAATAGAAAGCTGTGCCTTACAGGTTTTCACAGTGGTGTATTGTATCAATATCATTATCACAAGGGAAATGAAAAATATAACTACAAACATCAACCAAGGATTTCTTTAGATGCATGCAATGAACCCTAGATTAGCATATTTCTAGAAAGAATATGAAGATCTCCATGCCTAAGAGCATATTTCAAATATTACTTACAACATGGACTATTTCTCATATAGAACATCAATTTAGAGAAAGGGGATTCAATCTTTAGATGAACACAGTGCATCTAACATAAACGGGCCTTTATGGCTGGCATCTGTACTGTTAAAATTCTTTAACTCAGACTAAAAGAAACTCGGATCATTTAATGATAGGAAAAATCAGCATATTTAAAGACACAATGTGAAAAGAACCCCTTCAGCGCATTACTTTTCTACTTTCTTATCACAAATAAATTATGGTCAGCAAGATAGTGAAAGTATCTTCTTTTCTCATGAAAGGTCATTTTCCACTTTGCAATTGCTTACATATCATTATAGGCACCCCAAGCGAGCAAAACAAGAACTTATGAATCGTCAAGAATTCAAGATGAAAAAAGATGCTACTTCATGAGAAAGAAAAACAAGCAAAGTTACCACATAGATTCATATGCAAATCATGCTGTAGAGAAAAATAAACTAACCAGTATGTAAGAAATACATGTCATCAAGTGCCTCAAGAAATTTGTTGCATCCACCTATGAAAACGAGAATGCCTTTCTTCTCATCCAAGCAGTCACCAGCTACTGAAAAACGAGCACATGGCCCCCTGTTCAAAGGTCTGGCCCTTGTCCAAATAGAATTATCTGCATATCCATCAGAGTCCCATTCCTTTCCCCGTAAGTTAATTGAATTAGTTTCTTTGGCTCAATTATGGAATGCAAAATATCATATGACGGGGGAAATGTGCAATAGCCTAATGGAAATACAAAGCAGAGAGCATAGTACTTAATTCAGTATCGCTTACCAATATTTAGGACATGAAGATCATCATAAAGGCCCGAAGCATCTGTGAAACCTCCAAACACAAATAACCTATTTCCAAGTGCCACAGTTGTGTGACCTGCACGAGGTGGAAGTATCTGTCCTGAAGTCTTCATTCGCCCCCATACAAGAGTGTCTGTTAGAGTTGACCTTAGTGACAGAAAGAAATTTCTTATAGTACACAGCAAACTATTCAACTGAATTTTCCTCAGGTCACAATTCAATTGTTCTATGTAAAACTTATAGTTCGAAGTAGTAAATTGTCAAAAGTGAAAACTAAACAAAACTCGCCATTATTATGAATTCTTAACATACAAGCAAAAGTGCAGGCCCAATAGGAGGGACGGGACCAAAACCCACGTAAAAATAAATCACAGTAATCATTTCACATAATATTAGATATCAAACGAGTGGGAATCAGGACGAAGTTTTTTTTGAGAGGAGAATCAGGACAAAGTTGGTCTCACAGATTCAAAGAAAGCAATTTTAACCTCCATAAAAAGATATCTACCTGTATCTAGTACGTGAACATCAGATAAGTAGCAATCTGAAGAATCTTCACCACCAAGGACGATGACCTTGTTCTTCCACAAAGAGCAACTATGACTATCACGAGCAGAAGGTGGAGTTCCAGATGTTGAAGCATGCTCCCACGTTAAATTCTCTGAAGTACAGATGGTACATTTTAATCATGTTAAGCATACTACATTATCAATCCACATGAAACCAAGCACTAGTACAGTTAAAATTTTGTTTGAAAAACTACACAATCAAACTGAATTCTGTAAAACTAAATGAAATGTAGTAGCTTAACAAGAATCATAGTAGACACACAAAACAAAGACAGGAGTTCAAAACGTGCTTAATAAGACAATTTTCTATCCGTCTCAACTTAAGAAATAAAGCATTTATCTGACGGATTAATCTTTAGAGAAAAATGAGATAAGTTTTCTATAAATATCAACCAAGGAATGATATATGACGGCAAAGTAAAGCCTGATTTGTTACCTACCAAAGAAGGTATGCTAGGACTCATAGATTAAAGAAAGACAATAGGCTATATCAATTAAGTAAAATGAACTGTTTTACCTAGCATATTTCTATGTAATTAGACTTTGTTTCTCAAAACTCCGCCTATGTTTTATAACCGGTCCCAAGCCCGGATAAAGGAGGAGGGTTGTGTTAGGCCCCGACAGCCTGCGTAAAACTCTGTCGAATCTCATGAACATGAATCAACGAATATATTTACTAATAAAGCGGAATGGCGTCGTATGATCCATGTAGCCGACCTCACATAGTGGGATAAGGCTTTGTTTTTGTTGTTGTTGTAGACTTTGTTTCTCAAGAAGCAACTAGGATCTGTTTTTTATTCAATGTATCTAGAAATAGATCAAGATTAAACAAAGCATGACAAACTAAAAATAATGATACAGAATAACTGCACTTGAGCAGTAAAGAAAAAGAGGAGTTGCCTGTATCCAGTATATAAAGATCGTTATAATATTGAGCCTCATCATTGTCAGATTTTCCACAGCCCCCAAAGATAAAGATTCTTTTGTCAACAAGCACGGCAGTATGTCCCTCACGTGCATCAGGTCCATTTCCTCGTAGGTCTGGAACTATCCATGTATTTGTCGCTGTACATGCAGAGGCAATACTGTCAGTAACCAGTTTACTGAAAATTGCGATCAGCTGGTAAAGGTAACAGAACAAGATCCAATGCTAAAAATTTATTTTAAGGCTGTGCAATTGATGAGGAAGACACTGATAAGTCAGAACAAAGTTGTCAAGTTGAATAAAGAAAATCCACACTATCTTCATGGATAACTTTCACAAAAATGGAACTTATGGATACAAACACTTATTTATCTGGCGCATTAAGTAGATGGTGAAAATCAAAATAACTTTGAGAAATTTTTTTTGACAACTAATAATGGCAATATGGCATTGAATTTCTTATCGACAAAATATCTAGAATGACTCCCATCCACATAAGAACATGAAATAAATGAGATTAAACATACTCGTGTCAAGAATATGAACGTCCTTGAACAGATTCTTCCCATCTGTCCCCCCAAAGACAAATAGCTTATCACCAACGGTTGTACAGCTGTGACTGTCCCTTGGAGATGGAGAAACACCTTTTAACACTGGTTTGCTCCATATTTTCTTAACTGCATGTAGAATGCAGTTATTTAAGCTTCAGTATTGTGCAGGAGACAGAACTACGTCTCGGGAAAGAAAAGCCCACAATATTTTTCAATTAAAAAAAACATATCAAGAAAGCAACAAAATGAAAACTGTAAGAACATGTGGTTTAAAGAATTCTGCATCATTTATGTAGAAAAGAAACTGCATAAAAGATTAAAAACTTTGTATGACTGAAACTGATTCTTTCTTAAACAACAGCATGACAGCAATTTAACATTCTAACTAAATATGAATTCAACAGTTCTAGTCTAGGAGTAACTCAGTTCTAGTGACAACTAATGAACGACATGATTTTGGCTCCCTTTGCAAACATTTTCAAATCCAACAACACTAAAGCGGGCTCATGATTTGTTTCATCACTTGCCAAAGTGATCAACTTTACTAAGAAGTAATTTCACGTAGTAAGTAAAGACAGAATAATAAACCACGGGCGATCATCCTAAATCCTAATTAAACCCAAAGGAAAAAGAAAAAAAGAGGGGCAGAGTTGATTCTGCTTAGGAAGATGTCAAATCATAATTTTTAGAAAAAAAAAAGAAGACGAGAAATCAAATAGGTAGTAAGGAAAAGACTTTGCAGGTTCAAAGATCGAATCTTTTTGCCACAAATATGTATAAAAGGTGGCTTTGCGATCACATCGAGATAACAAAACTGAACACATTGCATGATTGAGTCCAGATTAACTCTTTCCTAAAGACATTTTGGTAATACAAACACGGTTCCCAAGGAACAGCTGCAGGGGATGGGCATGGAAGAGCACCAGTGTCGAAGACGTGGACGTCGTTGGTCTGGCACTTGTTCCAGCCGTAGCCTCCGAAGACGTAGAGGAACCTGCCACCGTCGACGGCGTTGCAGGTGTGTCCCCACTGGACTCCGGGGCCTCGGATGCCGCCGGTCGTCTTCACGGCTGGCGCCACCATGGCGCCGCTCGTATTTGTCTGCACCGGTTCCCACCACATCTCCATCGATGGATTGGGGAAGCTGAATCGCCAAATGAAGAAGGAAATGCTGAAAAAAAGGGATCTTTCGTCGGGGTTTTGGCTTCAAACAAGGAGGGGAACGAAAGAGCCAGAGAGCTTTTGCTACAGAACGGGGATTACGAGTGGGATGTGGAAAATGTAAAAAAAAAAGGTCCATGATAAAATAATATTTTTGTTGGTTAAAATAAAATTGTAAATTCGAGTGAAAGCCACTGATGCTAAATAAACATTTAACATGTTTTTTTTTTATTTCTTTTCTTTTTCTGAGTAAAAAGAATAAAAGATAACTTTTTACTTTATTTTTCTATTTTTAAATAATACATCATGTTATATAATTTCACTGCTAAATGTAGCTTGAATATGAAGATGAAAAGAAAGAGAACTTGAGATAACTAGTGAAATTTATGATGTCTGTTCCTCACACCACTAAACAAAAGTATGTGAGACCACTTAATGTAAATGCATAAAACGTGGGTGATTGAAAAGTCGTATGTCGAGCAAAATACGGGCACGTTCAAGCAGCATAATATGCATTGCATTTGAATGAAATCCAACGTGCGTTGTGCCCAACTAACATCATATATTTTAGGCTGAAATCTTGTGGGCTAAAACTCGTACTGATTCTCTCTCTGATCAAAATATGAGAGGCTTAAGGAGCAAATTATTTTCGAAATATTCACAGTTTCTCTTATATGCAAAACATGAAAGTGCCATAAGTCAATCGGGTCGACCCAAAAATTCGACTCGACCCGACCCGACCCAACCATGATCCGACCAAGGGTCAGGTCGGGTTCAAGTTTCAGCTCGAGTTGACCCGACTCAATTCGATAGACTCAATTTTTTTTAATTTTAAATAATTTTTTAAGTTAATTTAATAATTTCATATTATTTAAAATTTAAAAAAAATATAAAATAAACTATCTTAAATGCAGAAAAGTATATAGATATTTAAAATAATATTTTTGATATTTAAAAATACTTTTTTTGTATTAAAATATAATAATAAATGCTTTTTATATTAAAAAAATAAAAGAATTTTTAAAAAAAAATGATGGTCGCGATACGGTTGAATCGAATACAAAATAAAGAATCGAATACAAAATTTTTTAAAAAATGATTGATCCGGTCCAAGTCGAATTGGATTAGATCATAAAAAAAAAATGAACCGACCTGACTTGATCGGGTCGAATCAAATTATTCACGGGTCGAATCAATCCCCAACTTTTCTCCTTGTGCTTTCCACGCCTACTTAGAATGATCACTTCACTTGGAAAATTTAACCTGCTGGAATAAAGAATAAAGATTCAGTTGTCGTCTTAAGGCTTAGTGGTGGACTCCCCCAAATATGGAGATGAGAAGTCCAATCGTTCCAATTAATGTAGAATGCTTGTCCCATATGACTAAATTTATCACGAGGGTAAGTATTATTATTATTATTTTTTTCACAATGCCAAGAACAGTAAAACCCGTTGCCCATATATATAGCACTTCAGCAAGAGAAGCCAGATCGTCAAACCAAACAAACATGATAGAGCCACTGATATGATTAGTCAAACCAAACAAACATTGTAACACCTGACAATTAAAAAAAAAAGGAAAAAGTTGTTATATTTTTTTCCTATAACCACCTCGCGAAACCCACGCCCTCATAGCTTAATATAGATGGAATTATGGAGGCCTAAAAATGGACTGGATGCTTGGTGTCCGATATTTGTGCATCGCGGTGCAGGAGAGGATGAGGGGAAGAAAATCGTGCATTGTAGAAGACAATGAGGGCTGCAAATCGAAGAGAAAGGAAAATGTACTATTTTTTGTGGACATATGAAAATGCACCTTCTGCATAATGGCAGAAGTATTCTATCATTCTGTCGATTTTATGCGAGTAGATCTGTAATTAGATAGATATTATGATCTTTAATATTGATCTCGTAGTGTATCCTGTTATTCGTCTCTCAGCACTGAACCCAAGCATTTTGATATTCATTTTTATCACATGATTAGAGATCACATCCAATCTTATCTTGTGCTCTACTGTGGTCTTAATCCCAAGTGCATTATTGATCTCACGTTGTAATTACCAAAATGCATTATATGCATTACATCACATGGGCATTACATGCACATTTCCATTTGCAATCCGCCAACACGTAAGTGCATTAAATGCACCTTCATCAATTTGTGGTTATAATAATTACCTACTTGGCAAATGACATCATGTCATACATGTGGCGCCTGATAATGATCTCCATTTTTATATCCATAGCTACAATACTTTGCGCCTGCAACAGTAATCCACATGTGCATGTAATTATAGTACTTTGCCTTGGACATAATATATGGCTACAGCATTAATGTGGTATTATGCCTTCTACAGTACCACATGTTTAACCATTCTGTCCAGAGCATTAACTACTTACCTTGATCACTACCAAACTCTATGCCTTCCGCACTTTGGCAAGGTGATACATCCCTGTAACATTATACACATAGTTATGTATTATTCTAATTTACCTGAATGATAATCATTTGTACCACATATTTACCTATCATGCTCTTTTGGTTAATACAAAGTAGTACTTATGTTACTATATAGGCACTCTCACGAATCCAGCATGGTTTCTATCATAATTTTCATAATCACAATCTTGTTACTCTGGTTCGTGATCCTTGAATTCTAAATACAATTAAATAATGAGCAAGATAAAAGACGAAAAATATAAATGGAAGAGCTCTTCTTATGTTATGTTGACGACGGTCAACTTGGCCAAAAGGGAGTCGAAAGATACTCCACCGGCCCATATTGGGCGTTGAGATGCTCCGTCCTGGCCAAAAGGGAGTCGAAAGATACTCCATCGGCCCTATTAAAGGGAGTTGAAAGACACTCCAAAATAAGTGTAACATAATGAAAATGTAAAGATGACAATGATTATGATGATGGGCAATGTCCAATGATATTATGATCTTTCAATGATGATTATATTACTCTTATTACACTTATCATATTATCATCAGTCATGCCATTCTATTTCATGTCTCTTGATCATGAGGTTATCATACAAATCATATCTACATGACTCTACCATTTATGATTATGTTTAGTTGATTATCCTTATGATGTCATTATTGCTTATATGTCATATGATTATTATGTACTGGGCGTCAAAGCTCATAGGGAGGTTTTGCTCCCTTGTGTATTCAATGTCACAGGTAACAATCTGGCCCAGTAAAAAGAATGATGACGCAGGCGACAGATCAAGCTTGTGGTGATCTTTGCACATGAAATCGAGTCTCTTCAACTTCCTTTTTTCATCGATTTGTATTTATTTATGCAAACTATCATGTTTAGATTATGTGAGACTTAGTTATGTTATCTTGTTAAGACTTCCGCATTCATTTTAATTATGCCCCTTTTTAACCAAATGATAGCTATGTTTCCTTCCGCAATTATGCCTCTATTATGTTGATCAGTCAAAGTCTTATTTTGGTCAAATTATTGTACACGTAAGTCATGTCTCGTAATGTCCCCGGGGTGTATTCAGCCACGTGGTGTGGTGCATTTCGGGGGCGTTACAGTTAGGTATCAGAGCCTAAAGTCGGGACATTCTTATGTTTTAAAAATGTTAAGTATGTCTAAGGATCCATGTGTAAAGAGCCACAAGCAGTCGCCGCGCCACTGAATGTAAATTCAAGTAAGTTATGTCTTTCCCTCATAAATAAATGACGATGACAACTCTTAATTCATGATATTTGGCTATGCCAATATTAATTTTGATGACTCTTATGATGATGTGATGTGACAATTAGCAACGTCAATAATTACCTTTCATGTGATCTTATAATATCTCTTGTATGTCACATTATTGACTTGATCACATTGTCTATCCCGCTAATAACCCTATATATTGACTAGGGAATGATTCAATGATGTTTTGACTAATGTCTATTGGTGATTTCATATGACACCCTCATCTTTATTATTAATCATGTTATTCATCGAAGAATGACCCTTTCATGATGATGTTTAGAAAACAACCGCGTTAAGATAATTCATAGTGAAACTCATTAATCTATATTAAGTATAAAATGAAGAAATGTCATTATGTCATTACCAATCTTATGAAATCGAAGATGACTCTATCAGCAATGACAGACAACACTCTTATTGAGCCTTACATGTCATAAGTTATTCAATGAGGATTATGATATGAATATAATTTCACACTTGATGTATGTTCTTAAGATACCAATGATGATCAGAAATAAGATCTTTTCTTTATATCTCATACTAATTCCTAAGGAGGATTATGATGTGATTCTTGACATCAATTGATTTTCTTACTATGACGTATAAGTGTTATGCAAGAAGAAGAAGATAGTTATTGGTAATCTTGTGGACCAAAAGCTATAGTTAGAAGTTAAGTGTCATCGACCTCCTTCCAAGTATGACCTTGATTTCAAAGGCTCCATAGAGAATGACACTTGTAGAAATGTATGAACTGGAGAAACTGATTTAGTAACTTTTAGACAAGGGGTTGATTAGACCGAGTCTCACATTTAGGTGTGCTTGTTCTATTAAAGAAAGATGACTCTAGGAAGTTAGTTATTTATTATAAGATATTAAATAAGACAATCATCAAGAACTATTTATTATTGTATATAGATGACCTATGTAAGGTCACGATGTTCTTCAAGATCGACTTTTAAAGTGGGTACCACTAGCTAGAGTTGTTCTATACGATGTGCCAAAGGCAACCTTTCAATCAATGTACGTAAATTTTAGCAATTCCATTCGGATTAACGAACATAACTTTTATGGACCTAGAACATGGTGTTCAAATGATAATTGATTAGTTTGTCATTATTTTGTTTATGACACCTAGATGTATTCGAAAAAAAAAGAAAAGAAAAAAACCAATGTAATATAAAGAATATATGAACATTATGTTGGAAACATTAAAATAAGATAAATCCATATCAAAGCCATAATAGATGAATTAGTTAACTTATGATATCAAATGGGCAGTAGTGTTAACTCTAAAGATTCAATACACTACTTATTCAAAGTTTCTAAAGGAGGTTGAGTTCCTCATAAATTACCATCTTAGTAAGACGAACTCGATTCTACATGCAAGAGGGAAGGTTCATTAGGCTTGATTGCGTACGAGATGATGAAGGAACTAAACACGTGGAATCCAAATAATGAAGTCCGAGAGAGAGAGAGAGAGAGAGAGAGAGAGAGAGAAGTATTGAATGAATGTCATGAGTCTGGGTTGCGATCCATTTGGAATGTACAAAGATGTATAAGGATGTACAAATAGTTAGGATGAAATGACATGAAATGCGAAAATACAAAAAAAAAATGTGCCAATTATCTAGTATGCCAATGGAAAAAAAAGTAAAACCTAGAAGTGTTATGAAAAAAAAATTATGCATGATGTCATTGAGTCTGCACAAAGATGATCTTATCTATTATAATGATTCTAATTCAAGATGTCAATGTTATTCTAACTATCCTTATTATCACGTATAATGATGATATATTTCATAAATATGATAATTACCAATGGTGAGGGATTATGTCTAAGGATACTATTGATCCTTTATGATGATTTTCTATTTGCTATATTTTATGACACTACTTATCTTAATGATCCACACGATGATGATTTCCTCACGTAAAACTTGATTATGCCAATAATGATCTTAATGATCCATAAGATAATTCAATTGATTATTCACTAATTAAAGAATGATTATACGATGAATAATGATTCTACGATGAAGATTATCTATTTGTGATGTCATACAATATTTTCCTTGATTTTCTTATGATGTCCAATGTCATATGCTACCATGATGATTCCTAATATTAATTATGACCATGCCATACTTTTTTATAATTCTGACAATTATGATCACCCCATGAAATCAATCTTGAGATGTTTTATCTTGCATCCACAGATACTTATCAATTCTATTTGTGAACCATAATGACTGTCAAATGTTAAGAATAATTATGAGGAATGCTCAATATTTCCCTTTGAGGCCTTGTATAGGATATCTTACCATTCAGCTACATGTAGGAATGAAATAGGTGAAAGAAAATTTCTAAGGCCTGAGATCTGAAACAGATAAAAGATTGTGTCAAAAAAAAAGCAACTAAGATATGTAAGTTCATTTGAGCTATTAGAGCTGGTCGGTAAGGGTTCTTACATACTAGTATTACCTCCATCTTACAAACAAGTTCGCAATGTCTTTCACATTTGGATGCTCCAAAAGTTGCGCGTAGAAAATTCTTGATCTAAATTACTAATTTTATAGAAACAAAAAAAAAATTATAGCAACAAAAAAAAAAAAAAAAGAAATTTGTTGTCCATATGATTTCATGATATCATTATATGTTTACTCATGATGATATGCAGGTGACCTAACTCCCAAGAGACTTAAGTGATCCCTTGTGATCAAAAGATAGATGATAAGTTAAAGTAGATATAAGATGCAAAGATTATTGGAATTATTTACCTAAAGGGGAATTTACAATCTTGAATGAGGCAATCCTCCTATCATAGGGCACCAATCATGACACTGATTTTTCATTAACGTATGGATGAAACGAAATTATGAAACGATGAAAGGATCTTTATCCTAGAATATATGACGAAAGTTCCTGAGTGCAGAGGAACTAAAGTGGACTGAGGAATATGCCAATAAGGTGGGATTAATATAACAAGGAATGAAGGCAGCACAGACTCGTCAAATGACTTATGTAAATAAGGGTCCACGCGAGCAGATCTTCGGAATAGATGATCAGGTATTACTAAAAATCTCTTAGACGATGGGAGTCATGAGATTTAGTAAGAAGGGCAAGTTGAACCCGAGGTATGTGGGTTTGTTTGAGGCACTGGTGTTAATCGAAGAGGCAACATGTAAATTAACACTATCACTCACGTATGGACAAGTGCATAATGTTTTCATGCTCCGAAAATATAAGCATGATGATACAAACATTATTAGATATGCATAGTCTAGGGATCCCAAAATTTAAAGTTTTGTGTCATAAGAACAAGGATGTGCCACTTATTAAAGTCGCATAGAGTCATCACAAGCGACTTGGGAACTCGAGTCGAAAATGTGCAAGGAATTTTTTAGACTATTTCATGAGTCCTTACATTTTATATAATTCGAGGACGAATTTTATTTTAAGGGGTTTATAATGTAACACCTGACAATTAAAAAAAGGAAAAAGTTGTTATAATCTTTTCCTATAACCACCTCGTGAAACCCACGCCCTCATAGCTTAATATAGATGGAATTATGGAGGCCTAAAAATGGACTGGATGCTTGGTGTCCGATATTTGTGCATCGCGGTGCAGGAGAGGATGAGGGGAAGAAAATCGTGCATCGTAGAAGACAACGAGGGCTGCAAATCGAAGAGAAAGGAAAAGGTACTATTTTCTGTGGACATATGAAAATGCACCTTCTGCATAATGGCTGAAGCATTCTATCATTCTGTCGATTTTACACGAGTAGATCTGTAATTAGATAGATATCATGATCTTTAATATTGATCTCGTAGTGTATCCTGTTATTCGTCTCTCAGCACTGAACCCAAGCATTTCGATATTCATTTTTATCACATGATTAGAGATCACGTCCAATCTTATCTTGTGCTCTACTGTGGTCTTAATCCCAAGTGCATTATTGATCTCACGTTGTAATTACCAAAATGCATTATATGCATTACATCACATGGGTATTACATGCACATTTCCATTTGCAATCCACCAACACGTAAGTGCATTAAATGCACCTTCATCAATTTATGGTTATAATAATTACCTACTTGGCAAATGACATCATGTCATACATGTGGCGCCTGATAATGATCTCCATTTTTATATCCATAGCTACAATACTTTGTGCCTGCAACAATAATCCACATGTGCATGTAATTATAGTACTTTGCCTTGGACATAGTATATGGCTACAACATTAATGTGGTATTATGCCTTCTACAGTACCACATGTTTAACCATTCTGTCCAGAGCATTAACTACTTACCTTGATCACTACCAAACTCTATGCCTTCCGCACTTTGGCAAGGTGATACATCCCTGTAACATTATACACATAGTTATGTATTATTCTAATTTATCTGAATGATAATCATTTGTACCACATATTTACCTATCATGCTCTTTTGGTTAATACAAAGTAGTACTTATGTTACTATATAGGCACTCTCACGAATCCAGCATGGTTTCTATCATAATTTTCATAATCACAATCTTGTTACTCTGGTTCGTGATCCTTGAATTCTAAATACAATTAAATAATGAGCAAGATAAAAGACGAAAAATATAAATGGAAGAGCTCTTCTTATGTTATGTTGACGACGGTCAACTTGGCCAAAAGGGAGTCGAAAGATACTCCACCGGCCCATATTGGGCGTTGAGATGCTCCGTCCTGGCCAAAAGGGAGTCGAAAGATACTCCATCGGCCCTATTAAAGGGAGTTGAAAGACACTCCAAAATAAGTGTAACATAATGAAAATGTAAAGATGACAATGATTATGATGATGGGCAATGCCCAATGATATTATGATCTTTCAATGATGATTATATTACTCTTGTTACACTTATCATATTATCATCAGTCATGCCATTCTATTTCATGTCTCTTGATCATGAGGTTATCATACAAATCATATCTACATGACTCTACCATTTATGATTATGTTTAGTTGATTATCCTTATGATGTCATTATTGCTTATATGTCATATGATTATTATGTACTGGGCGTCAAAGCTCATAGGGAGGTTTTGCTCCCCTGTGTATTCAATGTCACAGGTAACAATCTGGCCTAGTAAAAAGAATGATGGCGCAGGCGACGGATCAAGCTCGTGGTGATCTTTGCACATGAAATCGAGTCTCTTCAGCTTCCTTTTTTCATTGAGTTGTATTTATTTATGCAAACTATCATGTTTAGATTATGTGAGACTTAGTTATGTTATCTTGTTAAGACTTCCGCATTCATTTTAATTATGCCCCTTTTTAACCAAATGATAGCTATGTTTCCTTCCGCAATTATGCCTCTATTATGTTGACCAGTCAAAGTCTTATTTTGGTCAAATTATTGTACACGTAAGTCATGTCTCATAATATCCCCGGGGTGTATTCGGCCACGTGGCGGGGTGCATTTCGGGGGCATTACAAACATGATAGAGCCACTGATATGATTAATGAATACTAGTGATATTCATCACATATATCATGCTTTATCTTCTTCAGAGAGCATAGGTCATATGAACCTGGACATGTTCATAATTATAGTCAGTGATAAAAAAATGTTCTTTAAAAAATTGATGTTCAAAATAATGTCGTAGATTTCAAAAATTAAATAATGATTTAATATATTATTTAAAATTTTCAAAATAATTATATATGAAAATTTTTGGTGAGATTTGTAAGAGAAATTGACTTACTTATTTTAGGACACTAGTTACCTTACTTTAGGCTAAGTTAGGACTTTTTCTTGTACCCAAAATTCTGTTATGACCTATAAATATTGGTATTTATAATTATTTTAGACATATTTAAATCTATTAAAAATTTTGCTCTATTAAAAATTTTGCTTAATTGCTTTTGTTGTGAAAGAACTCTTGCAACTCATTATTAAAAAAATTTCGTTGTTAATTACAAAGTAAAAAAAAAACACTGAAAAGGAAAGTGCAGAAAAGGAGAGAATGAAAGAACATAAAATAAATTGGAAAATAAATTTGTAAAAAGTTTGAAAAGAAAACTAAAAGAAAGGATTCATAAGGAAGAAGAAAGAAAGAAAAAAAAAGAAGAAAAGATTACTTATATAGAAAAGTGCAAAAGAAATTTTTGAGAAAAAGAGAATAATTTGACTCAACGAGGGGTATTTTAATTTCATTCCGATTCTAGACCTTTGATATTTATCCTTATTCGACAACCTGTTCCTGATTTCTTTTCTAATTCCAGCTTCAAGATTTCTTTTAATCTTGTAATCATATTGATAAAAGTAAATTGATTTAACTGCTCATTGCCTTGTGTTGACTTGCATTAGTTGTCTTAGCACTTGTTGGAGAGTTCTAGAGAAGAAAAAGATGGGGTGGTGAGTACATTTGAGAGAAAAAGCCACTAAGAGTGTCACCATGTGAGATTGTTTTTATCATTAACTTTTGCAGCAGAAATTTTTTACAATGTCAACAGGAAAGGACAAAGAGCATAATCCTGTAAAAGAAGCAAATGATCAGACCAGAATGATGGAGATTATGACACAACATTTTCAACGTTTTGAAAATATGATTACTTAACTTCATGATCAAGTAGATGTGCAAATTGCATAGCTCCAACAAGTTATACAGCTTAACTAAAGAAGACTTCGCCAAAAACATGTGCTCCTGATGATGATGGGCATGATGAAGAGATGGAAGGGGAAGATGATGTAGAAAATCTTTTCTATATGTTATTATGGTATGGATAGAATTTGTGGATTGATTATTGATGGTGGAAATTGTGTCAATCTTGCTAGCTGTTACATGGTGGAGAAGTTTGGACTACCAACCTTAAAGCACTCAAAATCATATAAACTTCAGTGGCTAAACGATGAAGGAGAAGTCAAAGTGACCAAACAAGTGCACGTCTAAAGAAGTATTATGTGTGGTTTTCTCATATCCTTTTAGGATGACGTTGACAATATGATCAACATGTAATTCATGATGGTGTTACTAATTGTTATAAATGTTGCAAGGATGGAAGAAAGTATACATTAGCACCATTGTCGTCTCAAGAAACATACAAAGAGCATGTAGCAATTTACAATATTGAGAGGAAAAGCTTGGTTGCACAACATCATTTGAAGAAAGATGAAGCTGATTGTACAACACCTCAAAATAATTCTGAGAGTTATGAGAAAGATAAAGATGAAAAATATGAGTGCCACAACTTGAGTGATGAAAATGATAGCCACACAACTTTTGAGTATTTAGAAAGACCACCTTCTAAAAGTATTGAGATACAACATTTAGATGTCGTGTTATGAGTTGTGATAATGAGAAAATATTAGATTTTGAGTATTCATGAAGTTTACTTTTGGAAAGCATTGAGAGAAGACATTTATATGTTGATTGTTGTATGCATGAAAATAAATATTAAATATCTAGAAAGCCAACTTCAGAGACATTTGAACAAAAAGATTTGGTGATGAGAAAAAAAGAGAATTCAATAAATTTTCTCCTGGCACTAACCATCTTTTATATGAAGTAAGAAGTTCTGTCTTGGAAGGATTTGAAAGAGGTTGTATTGAGTTTATGACAACTGGTTTGAAAAAATTCATTTTTTGCTTTTGAAAGTTTATATTTGTTGGATATGTCAGGTTTTAACTAAGAGATATATAGAATGTAATTCAAACAATAGATCTCAATTTTTGTTTCATTTTCTTATTTGTTGGATGTCACGACCTCGATTTAAACCATGATTTAAAATGGAGTTCGTAACTCATTATGTCGATCAAATAAAATTGTGGAAGTGGGCCAAAATTTTTATTTTTATAACATACATAAGAATGAAAATATCATAAAATAACTTACACAGTTTATGATGATCCTGAGAGCACGCAAATATTCCTTAAGTTTTACATTTTATAAAATGACATTGACTTCTTACAAGTTACAAAATAACACATATATAACACACCTAACAAATTCTCTAGACATCCTAACAAAAATGACGCGAGAGTAACAACTCCCATCAATACTTTTATATCAAAGGAGTTAAACTCTGTTGAGATTATGAGCTCGCATGATCCATGAAGCTATACTGATCTGAAATATGTTAGAAAAAACAAAGTGAGCTAAAATAGCTTAGTAAGTTGATAACTCATTTTATGTGTAACTAACTAATCAATTCAGAGAAACATAGAAATACATATGATAATCATAATTGGAAAGTATCACATACAATTTTCAATAATTATCATTTAAAAGTTACATATACAACATTCTATTCAAAAGTATCACACACAATTTTCAATAATTATCATTTAAACATATCAATCATATGTATGCGAATGAAACACTCTTATATAAATGCACGACACCAATTGACCAGTTTGTATAGTCAATAGATGGCTTCCAGAGGTGGCCCATACAGATTCTAGATGTGGATCCCATCATGATTTCTCATGATGTAGCATTTAATTTTGCATGATACTTAGTTCCATCTTATCTCATTCCATTTCTACGGAAACAGAATGATGGATTGGATTCTAAAGGTGGCTTCCATCGTGATCAGTGATGTAGCACTTAGCTCCAAACCATACAGATAAAAAAATGATAGATGGCTTTCAGAGGTGGCACATACGGATTCTAGAGGTGGTTCAACGTCACTTAGCTCCGTGTGACACTTAGCTTCATCTTATCTCATCCCATTTTTGGAGAATGGAATGATGTAATAGATTCTAGAGGTGGCCCTACGGATTCTAGAGGACAATGTAGCACTTAGCTCCACATGACACTTAACTCCAATCATCATATGCATGATACAGATAAATGCAGATACATGATTCAACATATAACAATTATATCTCAAATATCAAAAGATGAATCATATCAAATTCAAATGGAACAAGATTGCACTTCTCGTATTTCATTCATATCATATCACATATGTTTTTCAAATGTGAAAACATATAATCATTCAAAAATACTTTTTACAATTGCATTTCCCGAAATCAATTCATAGCATATACAAAACATATTCAATACATATAATAATCAATGTTACACCGAATTCAAAAGAGATGAATACATAGAGTAGGAGAAACCAACTTACTTATAAGTGTTAACAAAAGTTTTTCCTTTCCTTTCTCTCTACCTTACTCTTCTACTCCTATACAATAATGGTAAGGAACACATTACTAATATGATTTGAACACTATTATACATGATTTGACATGGTACTCATGCATTAACTCTTATAACCTAAGTAACTATTTAGTATAAGGATTGACCTAATATTATGACATATTGCACACATAGTAAAGAAAAATCCATATATGCATAATCGATTGCATCATTCATATTTCCATTAGTTCTAGATCACATAATCATTAATATATAAATGTTTCAAATCTTATTTCATTGGGGTTTGTTCTCAGGAAAATCAAGATTCGACCTAACTCTCATTAGAGCCGAGCACGATCCGCGTTGACCTGGACCACACCAACCCGGCAAACCAGGTAAATAACCCGGCCCGAATTAGTTTCGGACCAAGACCTGTCCAATTTGTGAAAATCCCATTAGATTTTGGGTCAGGACCAGGTTCGCAGCGTAGTTACCCAACCTGGATAATTCGGATCGGGACCTGTCCAATTTGTGAAAATCTCGTTAGATTTCGGATCAGGACCGGGTTCGCAGCGTAGATACTCGATCTGAACCTGGCCCGGATTATTAATATATAAACCTAATCTCCCACTCCATCGTTCCATTTCACCATCTCCCTTTCTCTCTCTCATCTCTCTTGCAGTCTTGCCCTCTCCCTCTCTATCTCACATTGGCGGCGACTTTGACGACTCTCCCGACTTTGGCCATCCTCCCACTCTCGTGACTCCCTCTCTCTCTCTACTCCGGCCGGCAAGCGCCGAACGACTACCAGAGCCGGATCGCGGCCGCTAGGCATCGGATCTGGCCACTAGGTGAGCCAATCTGATCGCCAGGAGCCGGATCTAGCCACTGGCGACCGGATCCGACCGCCAATGGCCAAATCCGACTGCCAAGTGCCGGATCGTAGCAGCTGGCAGCCGATCCGAATGACGGTGATCCCGGATTCGTCCGCCCTCCCCCTCCCCCTCCCTTGTCTCTCGACACCGGCCGATGTGACGGATCAGTCATCATAGCAATTCCTGACCGCAAACCCGGTCAAATTCCCGGATTGTCAGGTTTGACTTGGTACCGAACTTGGCTGGGTCTGGGTCTGGTACCGAGTCGAAAAATTTTTGACCCAACATAATTCGCGTCAGGACAGGGCTCGCTTAGACACGGACCCGGTTCCGGGTTTGTTCAGGCCTAACTTTCATGGTGTTTTGTGTTTTGGCAAATTGAGCGATCTTACTTTTATGATTTATATAAAATAGTGAGCATTCCCTGTTCAGGTACTCTTAATTTTCACTAATATTAGACTTCCTAGGGTGCAACTCATAAAATGCCTTCAATTTATATCTACCTATACCGAGCACAATAAATTTAACAAACATTAGCATAATTTGCACTAAGTTTCATCCTAACAGACTGAGTAAGGCTCGGTAAAACTTTTATAACGTTTACTACACAAATCATTTTTGAGTGATTCTAATTGTAAATACAACTTAACATCAGTACATTTAAGATCTTAAATCATCACTTAATTATATAGAATATTGGATTTAATAGATAATTTACAAAGTCAGATAATAGTTTCAGCGGACTGAATGAAAGTACCTTAAAGACAAGAGCATAACTTTTTATACAGACAATTTATTAACTTGATTTCAAAGCTCAACGAAATTAGACGCAAAGGGGGTCAATCAGTTAATTTCATAATTTTTGGACACTGAAGGTATGGAAATATGTAACTAATGATTTGGGAACCAACTGAACATGGATAGGGTTAATCTTGCTCATGAACAACATGAGTTTTGCCCCATGATTAGCTAAAATTCTAGAGTGAATGAGATGAGAGAGGTTCAGAGAAATCCTATTTAGGAAGGTATGTAATTAAAATCAAAATAAAGTGAAATATCAACTTACCATATGCTAAAACCCTAATTCCCCTTCTCTTCTTTCAATTTCCTTCACTAGTAGCACATGGTCTCTTCTTTCACTTGGATTTGGGATGGAGCAGGTGAATGGTTTGGATTTTCTATCTATTTATTTATTTATTTATTTATTTGTTTATTCATTTACTTAAGACATTACGTGTAAATAAGAAACTTCCCCCCTTTGGATTCAAATAAAATATTTAGAAAAATAAATAACCAAGGAATCAAAATATGATTTTTTGTCCGAAGAACAAAAATCATGATTTTATATATATTTCTATTTTGTGTCTACATTTTACCTAACTAAAAGACCTCTTAAAAATTGTTAAAAATCCCTTTTATAATTCTCTGATGTATAGAAATAATTACCAGGACTTTAATTTTTCAAAATCTTATATTTTCAAAAATCATATTTTCATGCCTTGGGCGAATTTTTGTCAATTTCAACGATCGAACACTATGAGTTATAACTCATGTCTCAACACATATATCATTTTGTTTAAATATGATATAATATTAACTCATGTGATTATATGCGGATTAAATTTGGGATATTACATTCTACCCCCCTTAAAATAAATTTCGTCCTCGAAATTTAGCACACCCCATTGTTGACATAAATATGAATAACAATTACACATATGTTATTTGGTCTCCTAAGTTGTTCAATATTTTGATGCTACCACACAACTTGCAATAATGTGATTATGCTATTATTCTATTTAGTTTGGAATATGTGTTTGTCTTTTGTCATGTGAGTTGTCATCATATTACTTCATTGTGGTGACCCAACTATATTACTTGTGGTGATCCAACATTAATTTATTCTATCATTAGACGTTATGTAAAGGATAAAATAGGTACTCATAAAAGTTGCACAAGGAAATGAGCCAACAAGACATTTAAAAAAAGTTTTTATGGTATTTATGTATACTATTGTTATCATGGCCAAAATGTCCATGTATATGGATCATGATATCTCAAAAGAGAATCAAATGCTAAATAAAGGACACAACCATATATTCTCAAATGGTTACAAGCTACAAACCATGGCTCATCATCTATATGAATAAAGATTAATGCATAAATATTTATGAGGTTTGTGAATGTGACTCTTCTTTCTTATTAGATTGCAATGGTGAAATATCGATTTGCGATCGAGGATTGAAAAGACATCACCTTCCAATACTCTTTCGCTAAGGTTATGACCAATATTCCAAGATCGTGAACCCTATGGTTCCACTCAAGTTATCGATTGATGATCGGAGGCAGCCACACTCAAATATATCTTTCGATAAAATTTCTAACTCGCTTTATAAACTCTCAAGGTTGGTTGACATAATAAAGTCAACAATGAAAAATCATTAATCACCCATAAAGTAGTGACAATGTTGATTCCATCAATCATACTTAGTGATATGGGATAGTCAAAGACGAACTAAAGATCAATTATAAATTGATGCTCAAAGTTGGTAACTTCAAGTGGATAACAATTATTCAAGGATCATTGATGATTTCAAAATTTATAATGATGTATGATAATTCAATCACTCGGGTAGTGTGAGATGTGACAGACAAAGGCGAGCTAAAAAACCATACTCAAAGATTGAATTACAATCAATAGTGATCAATCAAGTATCATCTGTGATTCCAAAATCCATGGTGATGAACATGAAGTTGTCAATGATTCAAATATCAACAACAATAATTCAAGAATTCACAATGTTTTGAAAATTATTAATAATGATTCACATAGACTAATAATAATTTATTGATAATCAAATGAATTGGATCTTACCAAGTAAGTATCACTTTTCAACATTAAACAAATTCAATATTAGTTATTCAACACCTTATACATGATTTAGTGGTGTTATCTTTTCCCTTTCGCACATATGTTTATAATTACTTAAAATATAGACACCGCATATTGTCACAATAAAATTATAATCTATTCCCCTTATTGATTGCCCCATTAAATTTTTCGCGAACATGCGTAATCTTATTCCTCTTTAATGTTCTCAAACTCGGAAATGACAGCTCGTAATCATCTATACACATATCTAACAATGATGAATCCAAATATGTATTAAACAAGTATTTACATATCTATAAGATTTTCATAAGTACCATACTAAAATTTTAGACACATTTCAAAAATTAATTTTCATATTATTCAGGACAACATAACTACAACTTCAACATTTCTTCTTATATTCTTATCCGTATAACTAATTGGAATGTATCCTAACATTGTAGCATATAGAGTGTGGAGGTCATTCAAAATTATTTTGATAATCAAAATTACTTAAAAAATGTTAAAACATAGGGTGTTCAAATCCAAATTGTTTGACTTTTCTTTTCTAATTAGCATATCGATGATATAAAACATCATGTGCTATTTAATTATCATACATATGGATATTTCATTTCATTTTAAGTATAACCATATAAATGATGGAGTATAATTACCCCTTCACCATGTTGTCTAAAAGTATTTTTCCCAAAACATAATGTCTTATGTCACCAAGGACTTTGCAACATATCATACAAACATTTCTTAACTTACACGATCAAAATATGAATTAGATGTGCTCTATATGCATGTCTTCGTTTAAATCATTAGTATTTTATCACACATAAATTATTTGATTCACGTTTCTTCAAAATGTCCATAAGAAACATATCATTCCCATTGAAGGCTAGATCATAAACATCTTATCCAGATCATACAAGTATTCCCATTGATTTTATGTAGGGACATGGAATTATCTTTCATGGAATTGACACAACTCAATAATTCCACACAATCAAGTCAAAACTAACATTAAATTTTGGCAATTTATTTTTGTTCAATATGGATTTTGCAAGATAGTGTTCAAATATTTTGAACAAATTAAGATATCACTAATAAAAATCTGATTCATGAGATCCTTAAGAGTAGTTGGACATTGGTCAATGCAATGGCTACCTAGTATTTGTAATAATTGTATTGAGTTTGGAATACAACATTCTTTAGTCTTAGGGAATACACGGATACCTTATAGTTGATCAAATAAGTAACCTACCTTCAATAAGGTATTCATTATAGTCACTTGATTCAGATGTCTATAATCAAATGTGGGGAATTAACTTTACTCTTGATGAATAAGACTGAAGTTCATAATTTTAAATGGATGAAACCCTCATATGAAGGCTTCTATAATTATTTTAGTTCTACTAGGCCATAAGATAAGGAATATTGGAAGTAGGAATGTTTTTAGGAAAAACACGAACATAGAATTTCATCTCTCTACATCGGGGGAAGACACGTCACTTCTATGTAATTCGTTCTGGAGCTCAACATGGGAACAATATTTAGATTTTTTTACCAAATAATCCAAAAACCTATGATATCTTTTTTGGGACAATTTATTGATTTACCTATAATAAATCGGAAAACATGAGCTTACTTCCTTATCTCCCATAAAATATAAATGATGGTTTATTTGGAAATGAAAAGGTATATATAGGTATCATTCTTCCCATGTTAATTTAACCATACACGTCACACAATTAATCCATACACAAAATCATATCAAATTCATATAATACAAAACAATCATGTCAACAATCAAGTACTTATTGCATTTCTAACTATTCATTATTAGTATATTATATGTGAATATGAGGAATCACAAAACAATACTCAATGATTCTCTTTTTTGGAATGAATATTTTCTAGCACTTAGTATCTTTAATTGGCTTATTTTGATTTCTAAATTTTCTGATGAGCTTAGAATCTTGTTCATTTCCTTAAATCAACCCTTGTGCTCAACTATCATTTATTATATTGATTGTTATAATCTTCCATGTTATTTTAAAAAATCATTAGCATGTGCATTAGTTAGACTCTATGTTTGTCATAGAAGATATGAGATTATTTTCTTTGGTGATATTTTGATTTATTGCAATCATTTGTGTGACCATCTTGATGATGTTTTGAGTTGTAGTAGGGACTTGCATGATTCCCTCCATGAGTAGAGTTATTTGCTTGGTTATGAATCATAAAATATTTCACTTTCAAATGTTAAGGATTCATTTTATTTCGTGGGAACTAACATTTTTATTTTGAAACCACTTGACAATCTTCATATTGGATTCCTACTTTTTTGGAATATATTGCACACTTTATTTGACAGGATCCTTATGGTTAGAGGAAGGTCCCCAAAGTTTCACAATTTGTTTCTAAAAAATCATTGTCTCATGGACATAAGATATTTCATCCATCTGAGTATGAAAATTAATATTTCTTTCCATACAACTTATGTTCTTGCTCTACACTTGCAAGATCTTAATAGGATGGTATAAATGAGAAATTATATTTACAGTTCTGATTGAGATACATCATGCAAGCCATTTGACAAATAAAAGAGAAGTATCAATATCTTCATTATGTATGTCTTAAATTATTTAATAAATTTTCATATGTGATTGATTATATTCTCCTTATTGTGAATGCAGATTCGAGCACGAATCCTTTTGAAGAGGAGGAGAATGATATGAACATGGAAATGCTCATAATTGCGGCCGATCATAAAAGAATGTTCTAACAAAATTTGATGATTGTGGATCTTAGAGAAAAAGAAATTGAAGATAATCAAGAATACTTGAGATTCACAATTGACCCAATCAAGTTGCATCAGATCCAACTTCTCAACGAGCTACAAATTGAGCCGCATGATGAGTCAATATAACTTGGGCCAAATAAATAATTGCTAACCTTATTTATTTTCAATTTTAGGAACAATTATATATGGAAAATTTTGGTGAGATTTGTAAGAGGAATTGACTTCGTTCTTTTAGGACACTAGTTACCTTACTTGTAGTCTAAGTTAGGTTTTTTCTTCCACCCCAAATTTTACTATCTAGGGTCTATAAGTACTAATATTTGTAATTATTTTAGACATATTTGAATCTACTGAAATTTGATTTAATTGCTTTTGTTGTGAGGGTCATGCAACCTGTTATTCAGAAACTTTCGTTGTTAATTATAAGGTTGGTAATCTTATGATTAAATCCATCTAGTTATAATATTAATTGCTTAGTTCATTGGTAATCTTGGGTTGATATTCCGCAATTTAAAATTCGTTTGATCTCGTTTCTCTTAATTATCATATGTTGTTCCGGTGACTCAAGGTATTGTTCTTGAGTATTGTAATGCCCCGAGACCCACGTGACTTTCACGTACTCAAAGTCATCCCAAAGGCACTACACGATTCTATTAAATGAATTTTGCAGAAATAAATTCGATAAAATGCGAAACTACTATTCAAGACATCTAAATATCCATAATGTCAAGGTGGAACGACCATGACTCCACAATACTAATTATGCAAAAAATAATAACTAATCAAATAATCTAGTAGGAAATAATCCTATACCATGTGCAACATCTCTGTCACTGAGCCTGACCACCTGCATCACCATCCTCTATCATCATCTCACCTGCATGAATCCAAATGTAGGGGAAAGCTCATGAGTATAGAAATACTCAGTACGTAGGGTCTAACTATAATAATAAGCAATAATCAATAGTGCTCAACAGAATCAATAATCATTATAATATAATAAACAATAGAGCACTGAATGTAACAATAGGATAGAGACTCAATAATCAATAATTCAATATATCAATTTAGCCATAAGTCAATGAAGATGATTAGGAAAGAGGTCAAAAGATCAATCAATAGCAATTAATAATTAACAATAATCAATTATGCCTGATCACTATGGCACTATCCAATTTAACAATTCTTAATTCAATAGTCAATGTCAATGGTCATCGGTCAGTAACAATTTCCATTCGATTCAATAGACGGAGGCAATGCCAGTCAATGGCAAAAATCTGAATGACCATGATTCGATTCAATTCAATTCGATTCTATTTCCATTCAATTCGATTCGATTCAATTTAATTCAATTTTAATTTAATCTTTGGAGTTATCCAATTCAATAAGGAGTGCTAAGTCAATTAAGGGAAACTCCATATCTCTTTCATGTAGGGCAGTGAGGGATCAAGTCATGGTAAGTCGCTCTCCAATAATAGCGCTAAATAATAATTTTGTGATGGCAGGGGTCCATGGCCATCACAGGACATTCATAGCTTTCCTAAAGGATGACGTCTCAAACCTCTAGGTACACTATCCACCCCATAAATATCAATATCAATAATAACATGGTAGGGTTTAGAGACAATCAGAGAACATAGAGACCCAATAATTTTCATCTTTTATCTTGTGTATCTAATGGACCTATCTTTAACAATTTAATTTAAGTTAAATAAGGACCCAATCAGGCGAAAACTACTGGATCAATACTATCACTACAAGAATTTCATCCATTAGCTACGGATTGTTGTGACTACAAAATCCGTCTCATTATAGTCACAGGTAGAGACATATTAGTGACAGATTTATGACATGTTTGATGCGATACTTTCACAAATCTAATCCATGACAAAGTGACAAGATTATGATTTAATTACAAACATTATTGTCACTAATATTAGTTAGTATACGATAACAAATCTGTACTTAATATGTCCCTAAAGTTTGACTTTAATCTATCACTAATTTGACCTAACTATTGTTACTAATAGTTATGAGTTTGTTACTGATTTGGGATAGATGTCATGGACTATTTTCCCAAACCTAACTGATGATATAGTGACAGAGTTATGATCAATTTAACTATGAAAATTATGGTCACTAAAGCTGGTTGGTAAATTGTAGCAAATCTATGAGTAATCTGTCACTAAAGTTTGACCTTAATCTATCACTAATATGTCATAATTATTGTCACAAATAGTTACTAATTTGCTATCGATTTGTGATTATTTTTCTTATAATAGTTTATACTATATATCAATTTTGTACACAATTTCTTTTGCATATAAGGGTTAAATTCCAATACGATATCATTTTGGGACCAATAATCGATTGTCATGTGATGAATGGGTTTTTTGTTACTATTTTATAATGAGTGTCATTTTAGGCGCTGATTGAATAATGATGATTATCTCAAATGTTTTTAATTTTTTGCACAAAATGATGACATATTCGAGACACATATAATAGTTTCTTTCATACTTATTCATCATTATGGTGACTATTTTGTGATCAATTTATTTACAAAAACATTGTGTCCCTTATATTAGTGGCTTTATTGTAACAAATATGTAATTAAATTTTCTCTAAATTATAATTTATCACTAATCAGTTATAATTCTATCATTATTGATATAATTTTTTTATTGATTTGTAAAGAATATTTATACAATAATCCAAAATAACGTAAAGCTAAATATTGTTGACATCACAATAGCTAGATTGTATTCAATAAATTTTAAGCATAAGGCTATATTTTACCTAATATGAGCATGTAATATAGATGTGACAGATATGTTAATATATGTATTAATAATTTGATATGTTGTTAATTTAACAATTACAATAAATTTCATAGGTTTAAGGTTAATGTGAAAGTGATGTAAAGTTAGGGATTTGACCTTGAATATTAAATTAAGCTAAAATTTATTATTTTTATTTATGTATATAATACAATATAAGTATGACAGATATATAATTGACGAGAGAGGCAATTTTCTTATTTGTATTAATATATAACTTGATACGCTTGATGCTCCTCTCACCATCGGCCTCCGCAATACTCAACACTCCTCTCACCACAAGTGAAGGTTCAACTAGGGCATAAATCGTAGATCGGCGATGATGCACGAAAAATCATGCATTAGTTTAGGTCATTTGATTAACACTTTAGAATGTTTTTATGTTTAGAAAAGAGGAGTTTTGATTTGTTTTCATATAATTTTATTTAAATTTGATTTCTACCTAAATCTGGAAATTATTCATGGCAGGATATGAGAGAACGTTGAAATGAAGGCAAGAAAAGGCCTAAAATAGCTCAGAAGACTGTCATGGCCGTGACAGTTTTAGTCATGGCCGTGACAGAAAGATTCAGCACTCAGAAAATTGGCTAAGTTACTATCACGGCTGTGACAGTTGCTGTCATGGCCGTGACAAACAATTTCCAGCAGAAAATTTGGCCAAGTATTTTTCAGCCTTCTATCACGGCCGTGCCGGAGCCTTTCACGACCATGACAGCGGTCTGTTAGGCCATTTTAAAGCCATTTTTATCCACTTTTTGGATATATTTTTGGTTTCTTTCCTTGGGAGACGAGAAAAACTATAAAAGGAGGCAGAAGATGACTTGGAAAAGCATCCCTGGAGCATAGTTTTGAAGCCTAGAAAGAGAAGTGCGAGGACAACAGCGAAACTCTGCCGAAAACTCGAGAGAGGACGTGCTTAGCCTATGCCAGAGTTATTCGTTTTCTTTTCCCAATCTTTTACATTAGATTTGATGTTATTATTCTCAGATTTATTCTTTCATTAGGGTCATTCTATTTGAACCCTATTTATGTATTGGATTCTTAATATTAGTTTGATTTGAATCTTTAATAGCGTTGCAATTTCATGTTTAATGCTTTCCTTTGATTCTATGATTTATGGTTTGATTGCTATATGAGAAGAAGTGATTATTTTCATAATAGTTTCTAGGATTGATCTTATTTATTGCATGCCACAATTAGGGAAATCGAAAGAGACCTAATCTGTGAAGTTATTAAGGTGACTTGAGAAAGTCTTTAATATTAATTCCGATTGAATGCATCTTATGATTTAATAAGTAAATTAAAAACTGAAAGGATTGATTTATTCTAATTATTCATAAGATAGTAGTTAAAGACCGAAACATTGGTTAACTAAATTTGGGAATTCACTTTGTTATTGATTCAACTAATTCTAAGTTGAGAAAATTCATTACATTCTAGTGGTGATATTTAGATGCCTTAATCATCAAATCATTATTTCTCCAAGTGCTCATTTTCTTTATTTTTATTATTTTCTTTTTATTCACCTCTGAAAATCATATATTTTCTTAATTTCTCAATTAACAAGGTTAAAATAAAATCTAAGTTATTAACCGTCCTCGTGGGAACGATAACTCTACTTGTTCACTTTATTACTTGAGCGACTAGTGCACTTGCTAGTGTTTGCTATCAATTCTACACGCATCAGACGAAGTTCCTCAAGCAACTATGAGCGGCAGAAGTGAAAAGGGCAGCATCAAAGGTGGTGTTGAGAGTAGCATCGATCTCACGCATGTTTGCTCGTCGAGCAATAAGGAGATGAGACAGTGATGGTGAGCAATGACGGTGTCGAAGGCACCCGATCACGCGGCGTCGCCTGCTTGGATTAAAGAAGGAAACTCCCACCCCCTATCATGCCATTTTTTTGGACGTGAACCATTCGTACCTCATTGCTACGAATTGGCCTCTCACTACTTTAATCACAATGAACCGGTCGCATCTCCGAATACTGTTAGATGTTGATATGACAATATCCAAATTAGGGGAGAGTGTCTAACTCTTTGGCATGAGGTGGAAGTATTCTATTTGTGATTTGGAATTTACTATTTATATAATTTAGTTTTTAATATTTTATAAAATGTCTCCTTTAGATAGTTTTGTGGTGTATATATGTAGTAAAACATTAATATGTCTTGTAATACATACATACATACATACATACATACATACATACATACATACATACATACATATATATATATGTATATATATATGCTTATATATATATTTTGTAGACAATTACTTAATAGATATATGTAAGATTACTAATATAGACACACTAGGATATACTGTTAATGTTAATTTCATATATATATATATATAAAATATATATTTCTTTGTTTATATATTCATATAGATTATTACTTAGCATATACATTCATGTAAGATTATTAAATACTTGTAGGGGTGAAAGTAGTTCGGATCGGGCTCAAGTTTTCAGTCTACAAAACTAACTGTTACTTTTCGGATCGATTTTTAAAATTAAAAAAACACCCTAAAATTATTTTAAAAAAAATAAAAACCACCCTCTAACGGGTCATTATCGTATAATTATAATTTAAAAATATATTTAATAACTTAAAATTAATATAATTTTTTTTAATTTTATATTAAATATAAAATATACTACTAAAATTTTAAAGTTAGTAAATTAGAGTTTGATAATGTGATAGAATAGTATGAAATTTTATATAAAAAATATTATATCTATAATAAAATAATTAATAACATATGTATTAATTAATGGTGGGCAGCATGTAATGTAAGAAGTAGAATTTTTATGGAAGAAAAAATGGTTGATGAAGTTGATACAAATAATGAAACATTTAATGATGAGTATTACCAAGAAGAGCCTCTCATGGGGATGACAGATGTGGTGGAAGATGAAGTAATTGTTGAACTATTTGATGCAAATGCTTCCATGGAAGAAGTTGACATAAATGAGATATCTTGTACATTAGATGCAGAAAATGTTCAATTCATTAATGATGAAGAGACTAATGAGAGTTGTGATGATGACACAAATGACGCGGATGAATTTGAGTCGCTATCAAGCGAGTAATTGATTTCTTTGAATGTTATATTTTATAATTAGGTAAATGCTATGAATTTATGATGTTTACATTTTATCATGATATTTATTTCTAACTAATTAGCTTTTTACTTGCATGGAAAAATAGTCATGGTTCTTCGAGGGAGAGGTCATCGTACATATGCATTTGGGTCACGATCGAGACCTTATGATATTGTGTCATCATAAACTGATGCTCCTATACCACATGCTCCTACACCACCTATTGCAGATATAGCAACTCCTCCTTTTGGTCCTAGAGTTGATGCTCCTTTACCACCAAGTGTAGATAGAGTGACCTCTCTTGCCGGATGCAATGCTGCAATATATATTTCAACACCACCATTTGAAGGTAAGAATAATGTTTTGCTATAAAAGTATGTCTATATAGTTCTCAGTTTAATTTTTTTGTATGCTCCGACGTCAGAAGCACCGCAAGAGGTCCTGAACTCTTCTCAGCCAGGAATGATAGTTGGACAAGAAAGCCTCGAACGTGGACCCATATACATTGGATTTGCTGGGGTCAATGATATGCTCAAACAGTAAGTAAAATAAAATTTTAATTTTTATTGTATATCTAACTAACACAATTTATTATTAAATACATAGGGTTGCTTTTACACCCGAAAGCATCGTACAATATATTACTGCACTTGTGATTGGACTATTGCTGCCCAATGTATCAATCTGGCACAAAGTTCCGAGGGATCTTAAGGAACGAATGTTTGACCAATTTTTTGTAAGACTCTACAATTATTTAGAGTTAACGAACATTTTTTAAAATAGATAACACTTTTCTTCTTATTTTAATATACATTTATTTAATTTGATAATTAATTTATCTTATTTTAGAAAAATCATAAGTTTGAGCCTGGGCTACCCGAAGATATCAACAAGAAAGTTTTTATGTATGTGGCTCAACATCACCTACGTGGACAATTGTACTATTTTAGACAAAAGGAAATGAAGGATACAAACAATAATATTGCCTTAGCTCATAATTCACCTCCTCTTGGATTAAATTGGGATGTTTGGCAATCACTTTGCAATGCATGGTAGAAGTTCAAAAAAACTTTTGTCAATGTATATTTTCTAATATATTATTATTTGGAAATATTTTTTTTTTGTAATTATAGGAGTTCAGAGGAGTGGAAAAAGAGACCAGTGACAACAAAGAGCAATCGTGCTTCAAAGCTTGAAAATGTTGTACACATAGAGGGTTCAATTCCTTTTTCAAGTCACAAGCATCGTTTGGTAACTTTGTTCCAACTTTTAAATATTTATATATGAAAGTAAATATTTGCTAACTTTGATCAATCATTTAATACAGGAGGAAAAAAAGAAAGGGCCGGTCGACTATAGAGAGGTTTATGAATTGACGCATAAAATTTAAAAGACAAGATTTTTTCACTGATTATTCTCAAAAAGTCTATGTATGTTAGCTTATAAAATATATTTTTTGAAATGATTTTTACTAATTCACCTTTTGTTGAAATAAAATTATAACTCTTACCTTCTTATTTCAGCAAGACTACAATATTAAAGTGATTGAGAAATATGGTGAAAATCCGAAGACACAACCATCACTTGATGTCGAACTGTGGAAACAACTGGTGGGATGACCAAGGAAGGGTTACACTATGGATTGGGTACATCAGTTTTATCTACTGGTCTTGCCTCCTCTACTAGTCAAAATGTCACTGGTTCATTTTTTCAACTTTGATGAATGATGGTACAATTGATCGCTTTAGGGATGTTGTCGGTGATGTTGTGGATGATCGCATGAAGAACGCATTTGGGTCAATGATGGAGAGTTATTGTCAGCTTGGAGGAGCATTTGAACAAATGCTCAAATGACTTTTGATTGATTCGACAAATGATGTTGCTCGACCAAGTACCTCATCGTCAAATATAAGAAATAATTGACGATGAAATTTAATTGTGGCTAAACTTTTGTCATCACTAGTTTGCATTTGATTTGAGACTTGTGTTGTATCATTAAGATTGATGTTAAAGACTTGCTATTTTGACTATTATGTGAAGTAGGGCTTGGATTAGAATTATTATATATGCAAACATTATGACATATAATTTTATTGTATGGAATTTAGCCTTTTCTTGAACTACATGTGATTTTTGACTATTTATGATGTTAATTATGAAATATATATATGTTTCATTTATATTATTGTATAAATTGATAATTTAATAAAAAACAAATAATAATTGTACATAAATATTATTACGTTGTGACTAATTTGTGACAAATTTTTGACAAGAGATGCAAAATCATGTAACCACATTTAGCTACTAAATATCCATGAATTCACCGTAGATTTGTTGTCAACAATTTGTGACTGATTAGTTATTGATTGCATATAAATTGTAGCTATGACTTAGTGACCGATTAGTTACAAAACTTCATTGCGTTGAGCCTAAAATTTATGACAAGTAGTGACAAAATAGTGACAGATATCAACGTAAATAATGACAGAATTTGTGACAGATTATTGTGTCACTATTAGCGACAAGGATATAGCGACGAAATTATTCTGTTGCAAATCTGTCACAAATTTTTCAGTAAGACTGTTTTGTGGCGGAATTAGCTACTGATTTATCACTGTTGGGTCAAAGTTTAATGACATATACAATTATATTTTGATGAAACAAACCTCAAAATATTAAAGTTAAAATGCTAAAAAAATTTAAGAAAAAGAGATAACTTTATACACAAACTTTGATTACATAATTGACTATGATATAATTATATTTTAGATGAATGATACCCATCAAAATTGTAGAGAATTTTGTTAGATTTCTATATACTCCAAGATCATCTAATTTGGATATCTGTGCAGAAAGTTATGATCAAAACAGTGCAGATGTACGGTGGACCGGCCTCACAGTCAAATGAACAATAACGGTCAAATTTGAAGGAGAAATTTGTGGAGCAAATTTTGGATAAATTTCTCACACACTGAAGGCTATAAAAGGAGTGCCAAAGCCAAAGGAAAATGTACACATTCACTCATTGAAGAAAAACTTCAAGTTATCAAAGAAATATTATTTCTTGAAGTTTTCATTTCATAGCTTTCTCTTCTTTCTCTCTTCTCTTCTTATGATCATAGAATTGTAAAAGAGAGAAACACTTTTGTTCAAAAATTTGAGAGAGCTCCTGTGTAAAAGAGGTTCAAAATCTTACATCTTGAGCGAGAGAAATAGATTAGCTTCATTGAAGGAGAGGTGTGCCTTACCTCTCGAAGCGGAGAAAAGGCGGTGGTGTAAAGGGCTTTCTTCCTTGCCCCATTTGGAACAAAGGAAGGGATTAGTGGAATCTCCGACGATCTCGAGGTCGAGAAGTCAGAGCGGGGACGTAGGCCAAGGTGTGGCCGAACCTCGTCAACAACCACCGTGTCTTTCGTTTGATTTTCTCTCTCTCTATCCCTGTTCATATTATTGTCTAAATTGCTTTATTTAAGAATCAATTTTTGTGCTTTCGTAACTTGTTTTTGTGAAATCGATATTTTTGATTGAACACCAATTCACCCCCCCTCTTGGTGCCTTTGGGAGCCTACAATTATTATCAGAGCGGATTTTTGAATCATCTTGTTTTCAGATCTAATTTTCTTTAGATCTAATCGTTTTAAGATTCAATCATCGTGTTTTAAGATTTAACAATCTTCAAGAGTCGTGGCATCAAGTGGAATTAGTTTTTCCGAAGGGCAATCAATTAGTCATCCTCCCCTTTTGAATGCATCACATTTTGCATATTGGAAAATTAGAATTCAAGTATATATTTGTTCTATTGATATCGACATGTGGGACATAGTTGAAAAAGGTTATTATGTTAATGAAAAGTTACCTTCTGATTCTAAAGAAAAAGAAAAGATTTTTTTAAAACTTGATTGGAAAGTCAAAAATATATTTTATTGTGCTTTGGATTCAACGGAATTCAATCGGATTTCTAATTGTAAAAATGCAACCAAAATTTAGAAGAAACTCATTACTAATTATGAAGGAACAAATAATGTCAAAGAATCTAGATTAAATATTTTGAATCATCAATATGATTCCTTCAAGATGCATGAAAATGAATCCATAAATGTATGGTTGCTCTTTTTAATGATATTTTGAATGGCTTAGCCTCCTTGGGCGAGTCAAGATCTAACTCCCGAAAAGTGAAAAAGATTCTCAGGCCTCTCTCCTCCAAATGGTATATGAAGAGGACTGAGATAGAAGAAAATGATCTGAAGAAATTAGATTTTGATGATCTTATTGGTTCACTTCTAACCTATGAGATCTCAATCCAAGAAGATCAAGAAGAAAAAGCCCCCAAGAAGAAAACATTGGCATTGAAGGAAAATACAATAGAAGAAGATTCAAGTGAGAAGGAAGTGGATGAAAAGAAACTCACACTCTACACAAGAAAATTAGATAAGTGTCTCAAGTTGGTTAAAAAGAAAGACAAGAACGAAAAGCCAACAAGAAAATCATACAAACACCACAAAGAAGAAAAATCCCAAAAAGGTAAAAAGAAAAAATATGAAGAGTCTAGTGAAACAAGTATTTCATCAAGCTCCTCGAGTGATGAAGCATACATATGCTTGATGGCACATGACGATGAGGTAATTTCTAACCATTCAAATTCAAATTATGACTCATCCAACTCTTCCGAAGAAATTCTTTCTTTAGATATGAATAAAGAACTCTCCTCTCTTATAAAAAGATATTTTTCAATTAAGGACGAAAATAAAAATTAATATGTGAAATTGAAAAATTAAAAGAAGAAAAGAATGCACGTTTTTTGGAAAATGAAAAATTAAAAACCGAAATTAATACTTTGAAAATCACGCATGCATGTGAAGTTGTAAAACTAGCATGTTCTTTGGAAAAAGTAAAGAAAGAATATGTCTCTTTGAAAGATATACAAAAGAAAGTTATTTCTTATGTAAAGAAAAAAAATTCAGAAATCATCCCTACGATAGAAAATCACATTTTAGATGCTTTACATGTGGATTTTATGGGCATTATGCATATCAATGCAAAAAGAAAAAAATAACACAACATGTCATGATTTAGGTTCCGAAAGGAACATTATCTAACAAAATAGGACCCAAAAAAATTTGGATACCAAAGATTTCATAATTATTTTTCAGGTGTGCCTCACATGCAAAACAAAGAACAAGTGTTGAAGGCACAAAGGTTATAGTATCACTTACTTTTTTATTTCACCCAAAAATTTCAAAACTATTATTTCTTTAACAGAAAAAAAGAAATATATAAAAGATTGGTCACAGTGATAGGGAGAGCATGATTAAATATTATTTTCACATATCATGGATATCACATTGTTTTATCAAAGTTTTTATGTCATATTTTTAATATATCATTTTTTTACTTTCATAAATTGGTTTTTATTATAAAATAGCCATATATTTAGAGGGAATTATATTTCAAAACTTGCAACTATTCTACATATTTATTATATGACAAAAAGGGGGAACAATAGTTATTTTTTGAAAATCGATTAAGGGGAAGTTACATATGGTTTCTTATATGCTTCATTTACAAACTACTTTTTGATGAAACAAAAGGGGGAGAAATATATGAGAAATATGACCTGAAAATAATTTATATGAATATTACCTTAAAATTAATATTTATATGAATATATCCCAATGTAAGGAAAGTTAAGAGTTAGGGGGAGTAAAATTATTTTTTACAACTTTTTCACCAACTTATATATTTTTCATATTTCTCAGTCTGTCTTCATCAAAAAGGGGGAGATTGTTGGGTCAAAGTTTAATGACATATGAAATTATATTTTGATGAAACAAACCTCAACAGATTAAAGTTAAAATACTAAAAAAGTTTAAGAAAAAGAGATAACTTTATACACGAACTTTGATTACATAATTGACTATGATATAATTATATTTTAGATGAATGATACCCATCAAAATTGTAGAGAATTTTGTTAGATTTCTATATACTCCAAGATCATCTAATTTGGATATCTGTGCAGAAAGTTATGATCAAAACAGTGCAGATGTACGGTGGACCGGCCTCACAATCAAATGAACAATAACGGTCAAATTTGAAGGAGGAATTTGTGGAGCAAATTTTGGATAAATTTCTCACACACTGAAGGCTATAAAAGGAGTGCCAAAGCCAAAGGAAAATGTGCACATTCACTCATTGAAGAAAAACTTTAAGTTATCAAAGAAAGATTATTTCTTGAAGTTTTCATTTCATAGCTTTCTCTTCTTTCTCTCTTCTCTTCTTATGATAATAGAATTGTAAAAAAAAGAGAAACACTTTTGTTCAAAAAATTGAGAGAGCTCCTGTGTAAAAGAGGTTCAAAATCTTACCTCTTAAGCGAGAGAAATAGATTAGCTTCATTGAAGGAGAGGTGTGCCTTACCTCTCGAAGCGGAGAAAAGGCGATGGTGTAAAGGGCTTTCTTCCTTGCCCCATTTGGAACAAAGGAAGGGATTAGTGGAATCTCCGATGATTTCGAGGTCGAGAAGTCGGAGCGGAGACGTAAGCCAAGGTGTGGCCGAACCTCGTCAATAACCACCGTGTCTTTGCGTTTGATTTTCTCTCTCTCTCTCCCCGTTCATATTATGATCTGAATTGCTTTATTTAAGAATCAATTTTTGTGCTTCCGCAACGTGTTTTTGTGAAATTGATATTTTTGATTGAACACCAATTCACCCCCCTCTTGGTGTCCTTTGGGATCCTACAATCACAGATTGCTCCATCATTAATAACTTAAATTCTTGTAGACACATGGTCCCTGCGACGATCGCGCGATCTGCGCGAGATGGATGCGCGTGATACGTTCTGCCTAACTTCTCGCCCAAGTATTCCTCCCCTATAAAAGGGGACACATACTAGAGTCCCAAACGCGCTTTCGAGAGGTTCTTTTAGAGGTACTTGTGCTGTGGTAAAGAGTTCCATTCCCAGTGGTTCGATTCCCGATCCCAAGGTGCAAGTGCATTCATCAAGAGTTCGTATAATGGATAACATCTGATGGATTAATCATAACGATAATCTCAAAATCAAATCCAAAGGTTATGATGATGTCAGATCAGTTAACGATATGTTTAGGGATGATCAAGAACTATAAACCATAATGACTATTCAATTATTCATAACCATATATTTAAAAATAGGTTTTTTGCCCCCAGAACCCGGCCCGTACTGGCTGAAACCTGGGCCGTGTTCGGAGACGCTCAAAATCACCTCGGACAGGATAAACCCGGGCAAGGTCGGCCAGTTCACCTTCAATCACGATCGCGCCGCACCCATGCCGCGCCGAAGCACAACCTGGGTTAGGCCAATAGGAACCCAGGCCGGGTTTGACAACCCGATCCGAGTTCGAGTCTAACTCGGTCCGAATTTTATGAAATCCGAGCCAGACACAGTAGAACCCGAGCTGGGTTCTGCCGCCGATGGAGAAACGGGTTCCTACGCGACTTTCCGACCACCATAACCATGTCATATATCAATTCTCGGTACAAAGGAGAAGAGAGTAGGGTTCCATGTTTGGGAAAATGGATGACATAGGGATTCCTCCTACGTATCTAAAGTTGGCTGGATCTTTGCTTGCGCGAGTTGTTCAGATGTGAAGAGAATAAAAGTAATATATTTCTGTTTAAGGAATAAAGGCGTTAAATTTAGTGGGAGGTTCATTTCCCTAAATTTGGTAGGTTAGTAAGGATTCAGGGCTCAACCCATTTTCCAACAAAAAAAAGGTTGAATGCAAATACAAATGTATCTTTATTAACAAGTCTTCACAGCAAGAAGTTTTATGTTATAGACTAAATAATGACTCATCACTTGACAGATTCGAGATACCTAATGTAAAAGGAAAGGGGAAATTCTTTATGAAAATAACATAAATAAATGATTAATTACTAGTAATTTTGAACTCTTGAATTTGAAACTGTGAATCCAGCCAACTACAGTCAAATAAAAATATTAAAGAATTTTTAGTGTAAATTAAGAATGATATGATTTCAGAAATTGACTATCACTGATGGTTTGAATAAAGTGAAAACACTAGTTACCATTTCTGAAGTGCAGCCTTTTTTTAAAGAAAAGATTTTCATTTGAGGACTAAGTAAGTCAAAATACAAAAAAAAGGGGCAAGGCTCGTAGGTGGGACACCCTCCCAAAAATTGTCACCATTAGAGCGACCGAAAGATGCTAAATAATTCGCAGTTTGATTAGTATATCTTGAGCATAATCTAGAGTGCTTGTGGCAGCCTTGTTCCCACAGTTTTTTCCTAACACAACAATACAAAAATCTACTTAGTCTTTTTGTTCCTGTACATAGAGGATGCATGCTTAAGGTCTTGAAGTTAGGCTATAGTTCCCATCTTATGATGATGCTTAGAATTGCTTGATGTTAAGGTCTTATTAGTATGTTTTGCTAAGTGGTTTGATGATGGACATGAATGGTGTTTCATATTATTGCTCATGAATTGGATGGTCACTGAAATGGTGAATATAGTTGTTGACATGTTAAGTTGGTCATATGAAATGGTTAGTACATATTCAAGGCATATATTCATGTTGGATGAAGGATAGATGGATGCCATGAAGTATTGCCTTGATTACATGATCTATTGCTATGATTATGGTTTATGACTTGAATGATTCGCATGCGAACTTGTTGTCCATGAATGATTGAATTATGAGCTTCACATGATGAGTAGATATATGTGAATGATGCATGCTCAAATTATTGGAAATTCAGGTTATAGTTTTTCACATAACGATGAAGCCTTAAAGTTCATGTTAAGAAGGTCTTATGAATTGCCATGTATTATCGAAATGGATATGAATGTTTTCTCCTATGCTAATGCTACTGATGATTAATAAAATGTTATGAATGCTAGAAAGTTACTTGTTTCATCTTATGAATAAAATAGTGCATGACATAGGAATGAGAAGGATTATGGATGCCTTTATGTCTATTGATGCATATGATGAAATTATAGTGTACCAATGATGCTCATATCCTCTCTAGATGTTAGAATATGTTAGATGTATTATAGATTGTTTGTAGAACATTTTTCTTCGAAAACTGATTGAAAACATAAGGATTTCCACAATGACCTATGGTTCTACCTAGAAGAAACGGTTGGCCGATTCTAGATTAGGCACCCATTATCAAATGAAAGAATATAGTGGACTGCCAAAATCGGATGGCCATACCTCTTTTAGACATCCGTTCTGAGATCCCAATATGATATCAGTCGATCGAACTATGTGACGGGCAAAACGGGCGACCGCTAGACTTTCGGCTAGTCGAAAACTATAGGCTGAGAGCTCAGATTTCTAACTAAGGAAGATTGGATGTCCACTGACTCTTCTGACGTCCGAAACAATCTCGACAGTGGAACGATCGAATGATATGTCATTATTGGGTGATCGCTCGACCTTCGAGTGCCCGATAAACCTTTGGACCGGATGACCGCTCGACTTTCGGCCATTTGAAAGTTCACAGAGAATGATATGACTCTAATTACAAGAATATGCTATGATTGTTCTCACATCCATGATTATGAACATTAACCTGGAGCCAACCTTGCTCCCCAAAGCCTTGATTGATTCTTGTGGTCAAAAGATAGGCCAATAGGTTAATAAAAATAAAATATGAAATGGAGAAATGTCATGGTTACCTAGACGAGAAACCTATTATTCATCATACTTTTATCGAGAAGGCACATGACCTTGGGTAAGGCCTGTTTCACATTTTCACGAATGTTTCCACCTTGTGTGAGGTCATTTATGAGAACGTTTTCATCTTGTATGAGGTCATTCATACGGATGTTACCGCCAAGTGAGGTCATCTCCACTGAGGGGTGTTACCGCCTAGGGCAAGGTCATCGCTATCCTTATGGATGTTGCTGCCTAGTTCAAGGTCATCTCCATTAAGGGGTGTTATCGTCTATTGTAAGGTCATTCTCCTTTTTTAGGGTATCAATAAGTGTTTCCAAGTTGTTCTCCATAGCCAAACACCATGTATTCAGACCTATTGTCATGACAACATGTTTGATGCATACCAAATCAATCGACATGCTCACAAGATTGGCTAAATCCCATATGTAGGCTGTCACAGTGAATTGGTAATTCGCGAGGACATAAATTATGTTCCCTCCAAATATAGTTGCAAGGGAGAGCCATCTTTGAATTGAAGTCCATGGCTGGTTGAGGTAGCTGCAAACAAGGGAACAACTGACTGGAACACAATGAATGTATCTACGTTTGCATGGAGGAGGATTTCACCATTTATGAAGAGAGATAGAATATGATTGCAGCGGGTAAGAACTTCCACATTGTTTGTAGGGTGAGGTGATCATGTTCCATAAGTTTTAGCCACCCACAATGTAAAACTCCAAAGGCACTAGTTAAGTATTGCAACAGTGACAATGCAGTTGGATAGGGAAATCTCATGACCGTCCCAAGAGGGATGCTGATATGCAGTAACCAGCAGCTACACCATATATTGATGCTTGTTGCATGAAACTCGCAAGAAAATCATTCCAATATCCATCAGGTTTTTCTGTAGATGACAGCTCATTCGTGCTATCAGAAGCACTATTTTTGGAAATCTCAAGGTTATTAGACATTTCAAAAGAAAGCATGTTTATCTACGGGAAGGACAAATCTGTTATGTTCAAGAAAACCAAAAAAAATAATAGTAAGTTGATAAAAACATTTCAACTGAAGCTATAACTTGACTCCTTTCTAGTTACATCATAAAAAATTGACAATCCATCAATATCAATGTAAAGTTGTATGAAAACACAAGTTGTTAATGACATTGGTTATTGATGCGAGAATTGGTAATAATTACATGATAGCAAATGCACTAGTCGCTCAAGTAATAAAGTGTAAGAGTAGAGTATCGAACCCATGATAAATTAACTTACTTAATTAAACTAATTACATAGGCTAATAAGAGACAACATGATTTGGGTAAAAGAGTTGCAGGAAATAAAATAACAAAAAACTAAATACTAAAACTAAATTAAACTATTGATGTCTAGGGTCCTTAGGATGGGCTAATATGATTAAGAATCAAACTTGTTTCACTTATGTAGCAATTGATTTAATCGAAAAATACTCAGTTCAACTTTTAGATAGATTAGGAACACCTAAAGTATGATCTCCCTAACATGAAATCAACTATTCTTAATATTAATAAGATGAAAATACTTCACCCGGCTTTACTCTCAATCCTATTTCGATTAGAATTTTATGAGTTTGATTCCTACGCTACCAAACCGCTCACGCGGGTCAACTTGACAGACCACACAATTTGATACTTTGCCCGACTCTATTAGATTACGATATGAATTGTTTAAAGAAAATTATGAATTAATAGATTGATCACACTACCTAATTAATAATCAACTAATAATTCAATTAAAACTAATGATGAACAGAGCAATCATGCTCTTAAAAGTTAAACGTACTATAATCAAAACTTTAGAAAGGTTCACGAGTTATCTTAATAATAAGCCTTTTACAGAAATAAAACTGAAACATAAAACTAAACTAAATTATGCATATTACAAAGATTGAAAAAAAAATAAAACTTTAAAGCATTTGATTCATCCCAACACAAATAAAACTAGAAGTACTTTGAAACAAAACTAGAAATTGTTGCATGATTCTTGTCTGAGATCACCACACAAAAGTCCTTTCGATTGTTCTTCAAGTTGCTCTCATATTTTTTCATCAAAGCACATGTTGCAGGCCCTAGCATCCCTTCTTCTCGCTGTAGAAAGCTTCTATTTATAGGGGTTCGAGTTCCTAAGTAATCAGAGAAAAAATGGAAAACTTTTTTCTATTCAAAATAAGCAAAATTCAAAATATAATTGATTATGAAATTTTGGCCTTGTCAAATTCCAAAATTTGATTCATAATATATTTTCAAATCATCTTGGGATCATATAGTATGAGTAGGAGTCCTTGTGCACTTGAATTTTTTTCAAAAATTTGTCCAAATCTCAAATCCAAAGTCCGTCATAGCCTAGAACAATAGTGTCCGAATCAAGCTAGAAATAGGTTTTTCATGGCCTGTGAGAGGCTTTTCACGATCCTTACATTGTTTGATTCGCATAAAAAATCTAGATTTCACGGCTCGTGAATAGGCCATTAACTACTACATTTTTATTTATGAATTGAATAGAAAGAGAAATACATGTCATATCCTATCGAGACAGAATTTGTAACTTACTATCCTCTTGCCTAGCAGGCAAAGATTGACCTCTGTGGAAAGACTGATTCATTCGGGTTATGAAAGATCAGGTCCAACTCCATTGCATTGCCAGAATCCATGTTGTATATTTGAAGCAGGTTGACCTCCTTGCTTCTCTTATGGTATAACTCTCTTCCCGTTGAGCCCCCTTTCCGCTCGGTCCACAGAGACAAAATGTGGGACTGGTCCCAACAGTTCATCACGGAAGAAAGGACTCACCGAACCAGGATCACTAACTAAGACTAATATAATAGAAAAATCCAAGTCTTTTCTGCCCCGGTCTAGGGTAGCTTTCTGATGTGAAAAAATACATTTTAACAACCTGTTAAAGCCATTTCATGGCATTGTTTCATAGCCCCCCGTGATAGTAGAATTCCCTTGACAGTTATAGTGTTTTTCACTTTTTGACTCCATTTTAACTCCGATTTGAGAGCGATTTTCTCCGTTGACTTCATAGTTTATCTTTCTTGCTTCCTAGAAAATAAAATATAACATTTTGATAGATTTTTATTTTATAAAATTAATATAAATAATCTCATAAAATAATGCATGCTATTAAAAAATAGTTCAAAATAAGATTAAACACAATATGGAATATATGTTGGATTTTGCATGCATCAGTTATTTATATTAGCTTTAAGACATTAATATTGCCACAAGCATTTACTTACTTTTGTAGAAATAGAATAATTTGTGAAAATTAATGGAAAGAAAAATCTATATATAATAAAGTATGTCACAAAATGAGTTCAGTAGTTGATAAGAATGTTTTTAGCAGCTACTAGAAAATGAATAAGTATAGGCTTATCTCATTGGGAAAAACAATTGCATTGAACCTTGTTGTTTTAAAGTGTTGGGGTCTTTTTCATCTTTGCTATGTTTCATAACCTGTGAAGATGTTGCAAGGACAACATTCATTGGAAGGAGGTGAATGATGGTTTTACATGGCAAAGACAACATTCATCGGAAGGAGGTGAATGATGGTTTTAGATGGCAAACAACTTTTAAGAGGGAAATAAAACATATATTGACAAAGGCAACCCTAGAATATCAATTTTAGAAAGATGTAGTATTAAATGTTGGGTCAAAGTTTAATGTCATATCAAATTATATTTTGATGATACAAACCTCGAATGATTAAAGTTAAAATGCTAAAAAAGTTTAAAGAAAAATGGATAACTTTATGCACTACACTTTGATTAAATAATTGACACTTATGTCATTAGTTTTAGCTAAAGTTATAGAGAATTCTGTTAGCTTTCCATAGACTCCAAGATCATCTAATTTGGATAACTGTGCAAAAAGTTATGCTCAAAATAGTGCAGGGCGGTCAACCTACCGGTGGAAGCTATGAAGGCCGGTCGAGATAGTCCGGTCGACCGGTCAACGCATAAAATGCCCAAATCCATGTCGAGACCACCGATTGACAGATCGGTTGATGCACCGGCCGATCGATCAACTCAGCGGGCGAAAATCAAAACTGCAAGACTATGTCCGTCGAACGAACGATCGATAGTCCGGTCGATCGACTAGCTGCGGCAACTGGAGAAATGAGTGCAACAGTCATATATAGACCGGTCGATCGGTCCATAAATGCGGTCAACCGGTCCATTACTCTAATGAACAGTAATGACTATATTTCAAAGAGAAAAATGTGGAATAAATTATGGACAAATTTTTCATATGCTAGAGCCTATAAAAGGAGTGCCAAAGCTAGAAGCAAAGGCATCCATCCATGTATTGAATCAAAACTTCAAGAAATCAAAAGAAGATCATTTGTCTTGAAGTTATCATTTAGAGCTTTGTTTTTTTCTCTCTTCTCTTCTTGTGAGGGTTCTATTGTAAAAGAGACAAACTATTTTTCAGAAAGATTGTGAGAGCTCCTGTGTAAAAGATGTTCCAAATTTTACCTCTTGGACGAGAGAAAAGATTAGCTTCCTAGGAGTAGAGGTTGCCTTGCCTCTCGAAGCAGAGTAAAGGTGGTTGTGTAAAGGACTTTCTTCCTTGCCCTATTTGGAACAAAGGAAGTGCTTAGTGGAATCTCCGATGGTCTCGAGGTCGAGAAGTCGGAGCGGGGACATAGGCCAAGGTGTGGTCAAATATCGTCAACAACCACCCGTATTCATTGTGTTTGATTTCTCTCACTCTCTCTCCCTCTAATATTGTATTTGTAATCTGAATTGCAAAGATTTTAAGAATCGGTTTTGTGCTTCCGCGACGAATTTCGTGAAATTAATATTTTCGGTTAAACACCAATTCACCCCCTCTTGGTGTCCTTTGGGATCCTACAATTGGTATCAGAGCGGGTTGCTCTTGTTTTGACCTTTTGAATCATCTAATTTTTAGATCTAATCATTTTTAAGATTCAATCTTTTTTTTAGATTTAACAATCTTAAGAGCTATAGCATCAAGTGGATTCGTTTTTGCCGAAGGACAATCAATTAGTCGTCCTCCTCTTTTAAATGCATCAAATTTTGCATATTGGAAAATTAGAATTCAAGTCTACATATGTTTTATTGATATAAACATGTGGGATATTGTTGAAAAAGACTACTATTTGCATGAAAAATTACCTTCCGAACATGGCGAAAGACAAAATAAATTTCGAAATTAGATTGGAAAGCAAAGAATATTTTCTATTGTTCTTTGTATTCAACGGATTTTAATCGAATTTCTAATTGTGAAAGTGCAACCGAAATTTGGAAGAAACTTATTACTACTTATGAAGGAATGGATAAAGTCAAAGAATTTAGATTAAATATTTTGAATAATCAATATGATTCCTTCAATATGCATGAAAATGAATCTATAAATGATATGGTTGCTCGATTTAATGATATTATGAATGGTTTAGCCTCTTTGAGCGAGCCGAGAATTAATCCCCAAAAAGTGAAAAAGATTCTCAGATCTCTCTCCTCCCAATGGCATACAAAAACAACAATGATTGAAGAAAAGTATCTGAACAAATTGTATTTTGAGGATCTTATTGGTTCACTTCTAACCTATGAGATCGGAATCCAAGAAGAAGAAGAATCAAATTCTCCCAAAAAAAAGACATTGGCTTTGAAAGCAAGCAAAAGTGAATATGACTCGAGTGAAGAAGAAGTAGACGAAAAAAGACGCCCTCTATACAAGAAAACTCGATAAGTATCTCAAATTGGTGGAAAAGAAAGAAAAGAATGTGAAGCCTACCCGAAGATCATACAAAAATCACAAAGAAGAGTCATCTCATAAAAGAAAGAAGAAAAGGCACGAAGAGTCAAGTGAAGATAAATCAAATAAATCATCAAATTCGTCTAGTGAGGATGCATATCTATGCTTAATGGCACATAATGATGAGGTATCATCCAACTCTTCTTATTGCTCTAGTGCTAATAGTGATAATGATGATGAGGATGATAATATCAATTTTTACATACATAAGGAATTTTCTTTCTTAATTGAAAAATATCTTATTCTTAAAAACAAGAATAAAAAAATGATGGATGACTTTCATATTATAAAAGATGACCATGATATTTTGAAAAAGGAAAGAGATGCCTGTCTAATTCATAATGAAACCTTGAGAAATGATCTTCATATTATGAAAAGTGAGCTTGAAAAATTAAAAGTGGAAAATGATGCATATTTTTTGGAAAATGAAAATCTCAAAAGTAAAATTGAAACTTTGGAAGTTACACATGCATGTGAAAATGTCAAACTAGTATGTTCATTAGAAAATCATGAAAATGCCTCTTTGAAAAATGCACAAAATAACGATAAGACTATTTCGCATATAATGAAAAATAATCTTAGGAATCATTTTGCACATGAAAATTCTTATTGGAAATCCAATCATTCATATGGTAGAAAATCACATCTCAAATGTTTTACATGTGGATTTTATTGTCACTATGCATATCAATGTAAAATGAGAAAATCTTTACAACATGGCAAGATTTGGATTCCGAAAGGAACATTGACTAACAAAATAGGATCCAAAGAAATTTGGGTACCAAAAGGCACTTAATTGTTTTTCAGGTGTGCCTCACATGCAAAGGACAAGAGGAAGTGAAAATGTTAAGGCACAAAGGTTATGGTAAAAGTATCATTGGTTATATTATTATATTTTATGGTTCTTAAGTGATTAAGCCTATTCTTTTAATTTCACTCAATAATTTCAAAATGACTAACTCTTTGAAAGAAAAGAAAGAAACAAAAGAAAATTGGTCATAGTGATAGGGGGGCATGCTAAAACTTTAAAACTTTATCTTTACATATCATGGATATCATTGTTGTATCAAAGTTTTATGCAATATTTTGATCCTTAATATATTTTGCATTGGCTTTTATCAAATTGATTTCATTTTGCCATTATAAAATAGTCATAAACTTAGGAGGAGCTATTTCATATACATACTAACTATTCATGATGCAATATCTTACATGTCTATTATATGACAAAAAAAGGGGAAGAATAAAGGAGGAGAAATATTCTATTGCATGATTATGGGGGAGTTGCAATATGGTTTCTTATATGCTTCATATAAAAAAAATAGTCTTTTTGATGAAACAAAAGGGGGAGAAATATAGGAGAAATATGGTTTGATTATGAAGAATACCTTACAATTAATATTCATGTGAATTCTACCATTGTAAGGAAAACAATGTGTTAGGGGGAGTAAAATTGATTTTTCAAGAATTTTAAAACTTTTTCACAACTTATATATTTTTCATATTTCTCGGTTTGTCTTCATCAAAAAGGGGGAGATTGTTGGGTGAAAGTTTTAATGTCATATCCAATTATATTTTGATGATACAAACCTCGAATGATTAAAGTTAAAATGCTGAAAAGTTTAAAAAAAATGGATAACATTATGCACTACACTTTGATTAAATAATTGACACTTATATCATTAGTTTTGGAAAATTTTATAGAGAATTTTGTTAGCTTTTCATAGACTCTAAGATCATCTAATTTGGATAACTGTGCAAAAAATTATGCTCAAAATAGTGCAGGGCGGTCAACCTGCCGGTGGAAGCTATGAAGGCCGGTCGAGATAGTTCGATCGACCGATCGGAGATGCCGGTCGATCGGTCAATGCATAAAATGCCCAAATCCATGTCGAGACTATACCAATCGACAGACTAGTCAATGCACCGGCCAACCGATCAACTCAACAGGCGAAAATCAAAACTACGAGACTATGTCGGTCGAACGACCAGCTGTGACAACTGAAGAAATCAGTGCAATGGCCATATAGACCAGTCGACCGGTCCATAAATGCGATCGACCGGTCCATTACTCTAATGAATAGTAATCGCTATATTTCAAAGAGAAAAATGTGGAATAAATTCTGGACGAATTTTCCATATGCTAGAGCTCTATAAAAGGAGTGCCAAAGCTAGAACTTCAAGAAATCAAAAGAAGATCATTTCTCTTGAACTTATCATTTAGAGCTTTGTTTCTTTCTCTCTTCTCTTCTTATGAGGGTTCTATTGTAAAAGAGAGAAACTATTTTTTAAAAAGATTGTGAGAGCTCCTGTGTAAAAGAGGTTCCAAATCTTACCTCTTGCGTAAGAGAAAAGATTAGCTTCCTAGGAGTAGAGGTTGCCTTGCCTCTCGAAGCGGAGTAAAGGTGGTTGTGTAAAGGGCTTTCTTCCTTGCCCTATTTGGAACAAAGGAAGTGCTTAGTGGAATCTCCGACAGTCTCGAGGTCGAGAAGTCAGAGTGGGAACGTAGATCAAGGTGTGGCCGAACCTCGTCAACAACCACCCGCGTTCATTGTGTTTGATTTCTCTCACTCTCTCTCCCTCTAGTGTTGTGTTTATAATCTGAATTGCAAAGGTTTTAAAAATCGATTTTGTGCTTTCGCGACGAATTTTGTGAAATCGATATTTTTTGTTAAACACCAATTCACCCCCCTCTCTTGGTGCCCTTTAGGATCCTACAGTAAAAAGCCTTACGTTATAGAACAGAACCAGAGAAGATTGAAACACAAACTTTTACATCATGTCCAATGAAACTTGTAACCTTAATGTTCAAATGTCATCCTATTTTTTTCTTATATGAATATATACTTGTCATCAAATCTTTGAAACAAAAAACTCATATGTTCAGTAACCCCTAGGAGATCTAATCCTACAAGCATCAATATTCTCTTATGAAATGGACATGTATCACAATGATTTTGAAATATTATTTATAATGCCCTGACAATAAAGGTTCATGCGAAGAGAATAAAAGTAATATATTTTTGTTTAAGGAATAAAAGTGATAAATTTAGTGGGAGGTTCACTTCCCTAAATTTGGTAGGTTAGTAAGGATTTAGGGTTCAACCCATTTTCCAACAAAAAAAGGGTGAATGCAAATACAAATGTATGTTTATTAACAAGTCTTGATGGCTAGAAGTTTTATGTTATAGACTAAATAATGACTCATCACTTGACAGATTCGAGATACCTAATGTAAAAGGAAAGGGAAAATTCTTTATGAAAATAGCATAAATAAATGATTAACAACTAGCAATTTTGAACTCTTGAATTTGAAACTGTGAATGCACCAACTAGAGGCAAATAAAAATATTAAAGAATTTTTAGTGTAAATTAAGAATGACGATTTCAGAAATTGACTGTCACTAATGGTTTGAATAAAGTGAAAACACTAGTTACCATTTCTGAAGTGTAGCCTTTTTTTAAAGAAAATATTTTCATTTAAGGAGGACTATGTAAGTCAAAATACAAAAAAGAGGCAAGGCCCGTAGGTGGGACACCCTCCCAAAAATTGTCTCCATTAGAGCGACCAAAAGATGCTATATAATTCGCAATTTGATTAGTATATCTTGAGCATAATCTAGAGTGCTTGGGGCAGCCTTGTTCCCACGGTTTTTTCCTTGCCACAACAATACAAAAATCTACTTGGTCTTTTTGTTCATGTACATAGAGGATGCATGCTTAAGGTCTTGAAGTTAGGCTATAGTTCCCATCTTATGATGATGCCTAGAATTGCTTGATGTTAAAGTCTTATTAGTATGTTTTGCTAAATGGTTTGATGATGGACATGAATGGTGTTTCATATTATTACTCATGAATTGGATGGTCACTGAAATGGTGAATATAGTTGTTGAAATGTTAAGTTGGTCACACGAAAGGGTTAGTACATATTCAAGGCATATATTCGTGTTGGATGAAGGGTAGATGGATGCCATGAAGTATTGCCTTGCTTACATGATTACTTGTTGTCCATGAATGATTGAATTATGAGCTTTACATGATGAGTAGATATATGTGAATGATGCATGCTCAAATTATTGGAATTTCAGGTTATAGATTTTCACATAAGGATGAAGCCTTAAAGTTCATGTTAAGAAGGTCTTATGAATTGCCATGTATTATGGAAATGGATATGAATGTTTTCTCCTATGTTAATGCTACTGATGATTAATAAAATGTTATGAATCCTAGAAAGTTACTTGTTTCATCTTATGAATAAAATAGTGCATGACATAGGAATGAGAAGGATTATGGATGCCTTTATGTCTATTGATGCATATGATGAAATTATGGTGTACCAATGATGCCCATATCCTCTCTAGATGTTATAATATGTTAGATGTATTATAGATTGTTTGTAGAACATTTTGCTTCGAAATCTGATTGAAAACATAAGGACTTCCACAATGACCTATGATTCTACCTAGAAGAAATGGTCGGCCGATTCTGGATTAGGCACCCGTTATCAAATGAAAGAATATAGTGGACTACCGAAATCGGATGGCCATACCTCTTTTAGATGTCCGTTCTAAGATCCCAATATGATATCGGTCGATCGGACTATGTGACTTGGGCAAAACGGGAGATCGCTAGACTTTCGGCTAATCGAAAACTACATGCTGAGAGCTCACATTTCTATCTAAGGAAGATTGGATGTCCACTGACTCTTATGACGTCCGAAACAATCTCGACAGTGGAATGGCCAAATGATATCTCATGTTCGAGCGATCGCTCGGTCAATCGAAAACTCTAGGGTGAGTGCTCACAAATCTATCCAAGGAAGATTGGATATCCACGGACTCTTCGGACGTCCGAAACAATCTCGACCATGGAATGATCGAATGATATGTCATTATCGGGTGATCGCTCGACCTTCGGGTGCTCGATAAACCTATGGACCGGATGACCGCTCGACTTTCGGGCGTTTGAAAGTTCATAGAGAATGATATGACTCTAATTACAAGAATATGCTATGATTGTTCTCACATCCATGATTATGAACATTAACCTGGAGCTAACCTTACTCCCCAAAGCCTTGATTGATTCTTGTGGTCAAAAGATAGGCCAATAGGTTAATAAAGATAGAATATGAAATGGAGAAATGTCATGCTTACCTAGACGAGAAGCCTATTATTCATCATACTTTTCTCGAGAAGGCACATGACCTTGGGTAAGGCATTTTTCACATTTTCACGAATGTTTCCACCTTGTGCGAGGTGATTTATGAGAATATTTTCGTCTTGTGTGAGGTCATTCATACGGATGTTACCACCAAGTGAGGTCATCCCCACTGAGGGGTGTTACCGTCTAGGGCGAGGTCATCACTATCCTTACGGATGTTGCTGCCTAGTTCAAGGTCACCTCTATTAAGGGGTGTTATTGTCTAGTGTAAGGTCATTCTCCTCTTTTAGGGGGCATTGTTGTGACACTGATCCCTTACTGGCCCATGTTGTGGATAGGTATTTGCACCATGTGTGCGCATGAAATATCCTAAAGAAGTGTAGAGCTCTTCCAACCCATGGATAAGATGAAAGATTATAAATGGCTAAAGATGAATGAATGGACTATGTCCATATAAACATGAATATTCATATGAATATGAAATTAAATGAAAAGGATATTGGAACAAAGATGAATGTTATGCCTTTCTAGTTATTGACCATTGATGATAATCATTTTTCCATCATCGTCCATGAAGGAAAGGAACGAAAGTTAAAGATGTTACATGGAAGAACGAAATGAATAAATCATTGTTCCATATGTGATTACCCCCATATGAATCCTTATGACATTACTTATGAAATTGTTATCATGCTACTATCCTTTGGATCATCTTTAGGACTCATATGTTATCACATTTAGCCTTGTGCTAACGGGAGGTTCTTCTCCCTTGTGTTGATTCTCACACACACTTGATTTACCTCGTGTCCAGTTGATGTTTGTGCACATGGATGTAGTAGCTCTTTACTATTTATGCCATTGAGTTGTATGTGGACCATGTTATCTTGTATTATGGTATGGACTATGAAGATATGTCACGTATATTACTGAGCTTCCGCACTACGAATTTATGGATTCTTTTAGCTTTCACATTTATGTTTTAAAAGTTTTATATTTTATTTTCTAAGTCTTCCACTTATGTGGCACTCTTATTGAAGGGTCAAGACTACCGAATAAAAAAAGAAATTAAGTACTGCTCCGAGAAGAAATTTTGCCACATGACGTGGTTGAATTTTGAGGCGTCACATTTATGGTATCAGAGCAAAACGTTAGGGCTCTATTGACGTCCTACTTATAGAGTCCAAAATATAAGTACGCTCCACGTGCACCCATTAGAGTAGCCGCCACACCAACTGTCACAAAATGACAAGTAAGAATTACTTTGATATGATTAAGATGTTTTACTGAAATATATGTTTAGAGCACTTTAAATTATAAGTTTAATTATATATGCCTTATATTTTTATGGAACACGATAAGAGCCTTTACTATTTGATATGCATCCTTTACCATATGAGAATATCTAGAGATGCTCTGTAGAAGTGGAGAAGATGAAATTTATGGCAGAAGGTCGAAATGGAAAAAGGATGGACGACCGAAATGGATAGAAACTTATCCTTAGTCAAAAATCCTACATTGTGCAAGATTCGATGATGAATATTTTCTCTATGGGTATTATAGTGTAACATCCAAAAAATTCATAAAAATTAAAACTTTATCTATTGCTGATGTCGAACTAACGCTCGACAACTCCATGAAACAGACGCTCGGCACACAGTCAACAACACATGAAGAGAACAGTCAAATCCAATTTTTCTCCTCTTTTCACACTCCCAATGCTTGGAATGTTGCACTACTCTTTCACCTTCATGACCCAAAATCCATGATCCTTCTCACTGTTCCATCCCACTGGCCTTGTTTCTCATCAAACATTTTCATGGCGTTCAGTGTTTTTTTTTTCATTTCCATTTTCAAGCATCAAATTATGTCGTCTTACCATTGTGTGTAAGAGAAGACATACTATGTTCTCTAAGTTTTCATTTTAGACTTTGCCATCGAGAGATTGTGAATTGGAGGTTCGTGAGATTGTGAAGGATTGCTTCAACTGTTACTACAAAAACATTCCATCAAGGTTGTAACAATGAGATGCTCGTGGATCAGTTGAGGGTTGCTCGACGATGGGTCAGATGAGGTGCTTGACGGTGGAGACAAGGCAATGACAGAATCAGACAGCAGAGAGATTGGCGCGAGGATCACTGAGAAGGAGAACACGAATAATCTTCGGCATAATATTTTTCTATGCAAGCCACGAACTTAGAGAAGAAGAAGAGGAATTAGCATCATTTTTTCTCCAGCTCATGACATCTCGACGTCCTTTTTTTCTGCAGGCCAAGAAGGCATAGAAGGAGAAAAGGATTCACTAATTAGACTCCTTTTTTCTCTCCAATGCATGAGAGGTCAGTGGTTTTAATATGAACCATTAATTTAAAACTAAGGGCTGAGATGTGAGCATTGCACGGTGAAATCCATTTTATTCATATATATGTATATGTATATTATTTGAATATATAATTTTGCTCATTGTTTTAAAGGTTTCTATATTGTCTTCTTAATGAACTTTATTTTTTTAATTTTGTTATTTTTATTACTTGAAGTTTTGTAATATGTACTATATGAAACTTCTTTCTTTGTAATAGATATAGGCTTTGTTTGATAATACCAAAATTAGCGTTTAACGATTCAAACACTAATTTTTTGTTTGGTAAATAACAAAAGTAAGTAGAGTTTAGTGTTTGATATGAAAATATTAAAAAGCTACTTCTAGTAGCATTTATCGATTAGAAGTTAATGTTTTATAATTTTTCCAATTTTACCCTTATTCAAATTCATTATTTTTTTCTCCAACTTATCTTATTATTTTTTTTCATTTTTATTTTATCATTATTTAACTATATTTCTTTGGAATAAAGGTTGTCCACCCTCTTAAAAGTGGTTGAAAATGCTAAGATCAACGAGGTGGATGAAGGCGGGCGATTCAGTAAGTCATATATACGAAGATCGTTCGATTCATGATATATGCGCCATCCGATTCGGTTCACACATGGGTGTTCGGTTCTTCATATAAAAATATCAAATTTAATGTTTTGTTTCATATTTTTTTCTCTCCTCAGATGGCCCAAAGGATCATTTGAATTAAACTCTTTCATCAACTTATTGTCATCCGCCAATTGAATATTATCAAGTTCTTCAACTACATCAGTTATCTCGTTCACTCAATCTTCTTGATAGTAATCATCTACCTAGACATCATTAGTTATTATTGATGTTTCACGATCATCCATTGTGCATTCTGTAAGAAAATTTTGCGTCTTTTGGCCTTCTTGGTGGAAAACAATCGAAAAAGGCGCGAAATGACGCACACACGAATTTTCACACCCCCGAATGATTTTCGTCTGAGTCCATTTTTTCATCCCAATCATTTCATCATGCATCAACATGCTTGAAAGCGTAAAAATTTTTGCATCTTTTGGCCTTCTTGGTGAAAAACGGTCGAAAAACACGCGAAATGACGCACGCGCGAATTTTCGCACCCCTGGACAATTTTTGCTCGAGTCCATTTTTTCATCCCAATCATCTCACCATGCATCAAAATGTATGAAAGAGTAAAAATTTTTGCGTCTTTTGGCCTTCTTGGTGGAAAACGGTCGAAAAAGGCGCAAAATGGTGCACGCGGGAATTTTCGCACCCTCGGATAATTTTCGTCCGAGTCCATTTTTTCATCCCAATCATCTCACCATGCATCAACATGCACGAAAGAGTAAAAAATTTTGCGTCTTTTGGTCTTCTTGGTGGAAAACGGTCGAAAAAGGTGCGAAATGACGCGCGCGCGAATATTCGCACCCACGAACATTTTTCGCCCGAGTCCATTTTTTCGTCCCAATCATCTCAGTTGCAGCCCCAGTTCAGGATGTATCCGTTCGAAAGATGCATGTTATATTTAAAAAGGAAGGCCAAGAATAAGGCAAAGATCGATGGTTTTATATGTGAAGCATATTTCATTGAGTATGTGTCAAACTTCACTTCAATGTAGAATGAGCCACACACAATCGTGACACATGCAAGTTTCAAGAAACAATGGTGAAGGACAACTTAACAAAAATACCTATCTATCTTCAAGTATCCATGTCGGTAAAGGATTCCAAGTTATGTTGAGAGATAGTGATCTCACCACAGTTGAGAATTAGTACAATCAAGTGCTCCATCACATCAAAGAAAGAAGATGAAAATATCTTCTCAACTTTGCACACTGTTATCACAATAGAAGACTCTCTAATCGAGACATGTCTTCCTATCAGATGATGGATGTACAAATCTCTTTAAAGAATTAAAGTTTTCCATATGGCCTTTGGTAAAAGTTCTTTAAATACAATTGGAAGCAGCCTTTGCATGAAAATATGACAATCATGACTATTCATACCATGTAATCTTCCATTTTCCATGTTAAAACAATGAGGTATGTTTGATGCATATCTGTCTAAAAATTTCAATTGTTTGACCCATTCGAAATCACTTTTCATTGATCATTTCCAAGACATAAGTAGCTTTTGGCTTCATGTATTTATCATTTTTAAGAAAAATAATCTATATTTTTTATCTTCTACATATAATTTTCATGTGTTCGCGTGCTTGAATGTTATCCTTTGTTCTTTCTTTGACAACCATACCAGTGTTAAAGATATTGACAAATATGTTCTTCTCCACATGCATGATGTCCAAATTATGCCGAACTAAGTTTGAAGATCAATAAGGCAACTTTTCTACTCCCAATTATGTTCTCCCAAACCCAATTTGCTTGTAAGAACCAGACTTCAATGTTTACTTGCTCTAACACTTGTCTCATCAAATGACTTGGAGATAATGTGTACTTAGTTATATTCTTTTTAAATGAATTTTGTTCTCGACGCATCAAATTCTCTATAGGCAAAAACATCATATAACAATAAAACCAACATACTTTCCTACTATTTTTTGAATAAAATGATTTTGTATCCTTTCCACATATGGGACAAGCAAGTTTACCTTTCGTGCTCCAACTACTCAACATTTCATATGTTGAAAAATCACTAATGGTCCATATTAATGCAGCCTTCATCATGAAATTTTGTTTTCTAAATTTGTTATAAGTGAGTACACCATCCTCTCACAACATATTGAGTTCATTCATCAAAGGTCTTAAATAAACATCTAAGCTTTTGCTGAACGATCAAGGATCTAAGATCATGCAAGTGAGAAATATGTTCTCTTGTCTCATACACATGCTTGAGTAAAGTTATAAGGTGTGATGAAAACTGGCCAACATTAATAAACCGTGCCTGACGAGCCAAATGGGTTGAAACCATTAGTGCAAAGGCCTAATCTTACATTGTGTGATTCTGTCGAAAAAGTCGGATGGAGTCCATCAAATCATTTTTGCACCTCAGCATTTGAAGGATGTGTAATCAAAGTCGAATCACCACATAACTTTTCTTTGTGCCACCTCATGAATGATGTAGTTGAAATAGCCATTGTAGTCTTGAAAATTTGGAAAAATATCTAAACACCGTATTTGCCACGTTCTTCTTCGAATTTTGAGAATCTTTTCTCGGTTTGTATCTGGGCTCGTCACAAATAGAACACCTAATAAGTGAGTTATTTTTCATATAATATAATATACAATGATTGCGACATGCATCAATCTTCTAATATTCCAAACCTAAATCTTTTATCAATATTTTGCAAAAAAAAATTTGGTAGACTTTTCGGAAGATAGTGACAATCATCCGGTCAAAAAAACTTTAGCTCATATTAAATTCTAATTTCAATTTCATCAGTTGTGCCACAGAAAAATGAGCACTTTGCTTCATGCATCCATCTACAAATTCAACTAATGTTTTGTCAACATTTTCTGTTAGCATTGCATCTTGTATCATATCCATGTACGGATTGGTTGACTCACCCAATATCTCTGTTAGCATCAATTGCTATTTTTTTAGCCCATCTTTCTTCGTCATGAAAGATCCAATTTGTATACTTGTTTAGAAGACCATTGGAATGTAAATCATTCTCTATGTCATATCTAATTAATAGTTTTTCCTTTTGGGACATGGGCATAAGATTTCACCACATGCAGTAACATCTTTCTTTCCATATGCTACCTTAATAAATTCATCAACACCATCTTTATATTCTTTTGTCATAGCATCGCATCTATCCTATCAATGACGAATCCAATTATCATCATGACTTATTTTTTATGTAATGGATGGCTCATTAATCTTCTTTCATATGTATAGGCCTCGTCATTTCCACTTTTTTCTAGTAAATTTGAGATCGAACTTAACTTTTTTCTAGTAAATTAGGGTTCGGACTCGGGTACCAAATATTGATTATTTTGTTTTTGTCATATTCGGGTGTCTCTTTTTTTATCATATTCTCATTTTATTTGCCAAGAATGCTGATTTACATTCTTAGTAAAATTTATGAGAATATGATTAAAAAGAGGCACCAGAATTATGAAAAAAATATCACTATTTGATTTCAAATTGAGTCTAACCCCAAATTTACAAGAATAAGTAAAGTATTTGATCCATTTCTATTATGATGACTACTCATGCTATTGAAGAAATTCTCATTATAATATTAAAGATGTTATTTCCCTATAAACACTTTAACATATGATTTCTTGGTGATTACACATTTTTCCTATGGATTTCCTTTGATTTATTTAGCATAGCATTAATTTGCCTTGATTTATGGTAACAAAGAAAAAATATAGTCCTCTTTTAAGTTGCGTTTGGAAACGAAACTGTGGTTCCTCCTAAGTTCTCGGTGCATAGTTGAATTGACAAATTAGTTCGATGTGTGTTTCGACGAAGTGGAACGTAATGATGAGGAATTAGGGAATTGATGTGATAGGAAAAGATGATGCGATGGATGAATTTTTGGTGGGTTTTGAATTAAAAATAATTATTGTAATTATAAAATATAATTTTATTATTAACTAAAATAAAATTATAAAATTAAAATTTTTTATGGAAAAATTTAGTTAAAAAATATATTATTTAATTATAAAAATATTTTTTAAAATTAATTACATTTAATGAAATATTAAAAAAAATTTAATGAAATAATATTATATTAATTCTTTATTAAAATTATTTTATGTTTATTAAATAATTTATTTTATGAAAGATATGGTGCGAGAGAAAAGAAAAAGAAAATGAATTAAAAAAAAAAGTAATATGTCATGCCAAACCATTTCATTGCCACCCCGGAACTCTGTTTCGGGCGGGTGTTTGGTGGAATCGGGCGAAACAAGGGCGCGTTTCTGCCCCATTCTGCAAATAAACGCTCCCTTAATTTGCCTGTAAAAGAGAGAATGTTACATGTTAATAAAATGAGGAATAAAGCATACTAATAAAAAGAGAGAATTTTGCAAACTAATAAAAGAAATAAAGCATGTTAAATCACTAATAAAAGAGCACTTATATTAGCATGTTACATTACTTGTGTCACGTCCTGTCAGTATAAAAAGATAAAAAGAGAGGGCATTTTGGTCCATGCAGGCAAAAAGAAAAAAGATAAAAATAATAATAAATGATGTGGGCCATAGGAGGAGAGAGAAGACTCATCTTCCTCCCCCTCTCATTTCCACTGTTCACGCGTGACACACGACCCAGCTGCCCGACTTGCTACAGTGCCCATGCGAACCAACAACCGTCTAATTGCGGCCCCTAGATCTCCGGCATCCGACCTTCATTTTTCACATGTGAGGTACCGTTGGAAAGAGCACGACGAGACAAACATGTTGACATATGGTAGGAGATGATCAGTCCATCGTAGGTGAACAGTGAGGACCGAACGTGAGAAAGGGGGAAACTTCTCCGACGACCCGTTTCGACTCCAATTCACGCCGATCCTTCTCCCGGTGAGTTGTGCATCATCCTCAAGTCGATTAGGTTCGTTTTAAAGGGTTGTAAATGTGTTTGTGCTTTCAATCTTGTAGATGGCCGAGATTGGGGTTTTTCGACAACCTTTTTGGCAACTTTTCCTGCACGTTCGACAAGGGATTTCGGCCGAGTTCACCGCGACGTTATGGTAGGTGTTCACATTAGGGAGAAATGCATCAAGTTGCTGCCTGTATGAAAATTAATCACAAATTACTTGTAGGTTCATCGATTTCAGGTTTCGATCGTCGGGCAAACTTTCCTAGGACTCATCCTCAATGTGTATTGGTAAGCGAATGAAAATACACAGTAAATTTGATTTCAGATATGAAACTGATTTTTAATTAATTTTATTATGCTACTAATGAAGAAGGCGATGTTCGACGTTCGGCGAGTGTGATTTTGATTTAGAGAGCGGGAGACTTCGTTTATTGTGGTAAGGATATGATTGGTGGCCGAAATTATTTATAAGATTAAATTTTATAATTGATAAGAATTGATTAAAGTGTCTAATTTGAATTATTATATGTTTAATTAGATATGATATGTGACTGTCCATTGAGGTTGAGTGGGATATTATTAGTTGACGATTTCTTTTCCTCTATTGGTAGCATTCTATAAATATATAGTGATGATCGGTTTATGAAAATTAGTTCATATGATAGTTAGAAGTCCTTAATTATGAACTTAGGTAAGAAAATTATAAATTATACTTCTAGGCATCAAGATGTCATTAAAGGACTATTATAGAGTGATTAATGAACTAAAAGATAAATGATACTTAGAAGTGATAAATGTCTTAAATGATAAGCTTATGTTCCTAAATAAAGTTTAAATGGATGTAATAGATATTTATCTCCTTTGAACAGATTCAGATGGAAGGTAGTTGAGACTTAAGGAATCAAAGGTGAGGGAACTTATCTCAATTGATATGAATTTCTAAATTCTTCGGAGTGACGACATTGTTCCACCTGATGTGGAAATGGATTTTCGTGATAGTTTTCTGCATGCATATTCATATATTTGTATGCTTCATATGTGTGTCATCATTTGACATTTTATTATGAATTTTGGAAATCTATCAAAGTTTATCTTGTGAAATTGAAGTGAATATTTGATTTTTGAAAAGGAAAGTTAATATGATGGGTTCCAATCCTAAACTTCTATTTGAAAATTCAATTCATGCATCATGTGCATTACATGTAAAAACTCGCATAAGGCGGAGTGTTTTCACCTCGGAGGATTGGCCAACTCCGAGTAGACCGGTTGGGTCCGGTTTGCTCTGTGTCGATATAGTGACACGAGGAGCATGTTCAACACCCTGTGTTGATATAGTGACGCGAGGGGTGGAATTAGAATAAACATCCTATGGCGATATAGTGAAACGAGGGATGGAATGGAGAAACAAAAGAAACAAGCTCTGTGTCGATATAGTGACACAAGGAGCGGTTCAACGTCCTATGGCGATATAGTGGCACGAGGGACGGAATTAGAACAACCACCCTGTGGCAATATAGTGACACGAGGGGTGTGTGAAGAAGCACTCGATTTACGAGTGGTATGGATATCCGTGTTTGATGATGTTTCCTCAAATTTTATGATATTATCTTATTATCATGCATGTGCACTCATAGCATTCATTTTGGTATGATAATTATTTAAATGAATTTCCTTGAAAAATTGAAAAAGGTTTGGAATGATTTCTGAAAATAAAGAGGTTGGTTTTTCCTTCGCTGTTTTAATATTTGAGGTAGTTGTCTTACTCACTGAGCTTCTTAATGTTCACTCATCTTGCTTATTTTTTTAGGTAATGAATGAAAGCTTGCATAGCATGAAATAAGAAATGTAAAGGGCTAGAAAATGAGCATGTGTGAGAGGCGTGATTATCGTATTGCTAACTTTGCGTTTCATTGAGTATTTCTATACGGATTTGTTCCTCGAAGAATGCTTTGAAAGATTTTGGAGATGTTTAATTATTGTGTGAAGCAATAGATGCTCACGTTATATGGTTTATGAGCATTTGGCTCGTGATTTTATTTTGAGAGTGAGCTTGTGACTCACTATTTTTGGTCATGTGTTCCCACTCTTTTGAATTGCTAGTAATGTCCTTATAACTGCTTGTGATGATTAAAGTTTTGAAGTTAATTGTTCATGATGAGATATATATGAATTATTGTACATGATGTATAGAAGAATTTACGCATACGTCATGCCAAAATTTTTAAAAATTTTTAGAGTTAGTTTATTTTTGAAACATTGGTTTCCGTTGAATATTTGAATTTGAATTTAAACGATTGATTTTCCAGTTTCACCCCTTGTGGCACCAAAAAAAGTAGTAGGGAATCACAACTTGTAACTAGATCAAATGCCAGATCTCAGGCTTAAAGCATCAGGATGGTTGTAAAAAAATCACTAATATAAGCACACTTAAGATTACATCCTCAGTTTTATACAACTTAAGCTTACAAACTACTGAGAAATAAATCATTTACTGCAAGCTTTCCAACATACTTACTTCCACTGAAGTGATCAACACCAATCTCAGATTTCCAGGGAGTTGGATGATGCGTGTAAGATTGATAGCAAATTCTAGCAAGTGCACTAATCGTTCAAGTAATAAAGTGAATGAATAGAGTTATCGTTCCCACGAGGACGGTTAATGACTTAGATTTTATTTTAACCTTGTTAATTGAGAAATTAATAAAATATATGATTTTAGATGTGAATAAAAAGAAAATAATAAAAGTAAAGGACATAATGATTTGTTGATTAAAGCACCTAATTATCACCATTAAAATGTAATGAATTTTCTCAACTTAGAATTAGTTGAATCAATAACAAAGTGAATTCCCAAAGTTAGTTAACCAATGTTTCAGACTTCAACTACTATCTTATGAATAATTAGAATAAATCAATCCTTTTAGTTTTCAACTTATCTAATTAATCATGAGATGCATTAAAACGAAATTAATATTAAAGGCTTTCTCAAGTCACCTTAATAACTTCACATATTAGGTCTCTTTCGATTTCTCTAATTGTGGCATGCAATGAATAAAATCAATCCTAGAAACTATTATGAAAATAATCACTTCTTCTCAAATAGCAATCAAATCATAAATCACGGAATCAAAGGAAAGCATTAAACATGAAATTACAATGCTATTAAAGATTCAAATTAAACTAATACTAAGAAAGATTTCAAAACATAAATAAGGTTCAACTAAGATGACCCGAATAAAGATATAAATCTGAGAATAACAACATCAAATCTAATATAAAAGTTTAGGAAAAGAATACGAAGAACTCTTGCAGTCGTTGTGCACGTGCTCTCTTGAGTTTTCGCAGAGCTTCGTTATTGTTCTCGCTCTTCTCCTCAGCACAGCCATGAAAGAACACGAAGAACCATAAATGAACTTCCATACAATCACAGCCGTGACATCTCCTCAGCACGGCCGTGACAGAATCATTCGACATCTTCAAGAGAGCACAGCCATGACATAACTTCGGCACAACCATGACAGAATCATTTTCATGCACTTAGAGGAACAATCGTGACCAAGAGAGGCACGACCGTGACAGAGGCTTTTGTTGTGTTTCTGATCATTTTCTTGACGTTTTGATTTCCTGCAATGAAATTATCCAAACTTAGGTAGAAATCAAATCTAAAGTAAATTGTATAAAAACAAATCAAAACTCCTCCTTTTCTAAATATAAGAACATTCTAAAATGCTAATCAAATGGCCTAAACTAATGCATGATTTTTTGTGCATCAGTGGACAATTGTTCGCTACTATAATCAACTTCCCTGTAGAACAAGAACAAATCAGTAAAATATATATTTGGCCATAAAAGAATGCAGTACAAACAAATAAATACGACGAGATCGAAGGCAAGGAAACTATTTTACGAAATGGAGACCTTTAGTCTGATCACATGGAACGCCATGATTACAGGCCATGCATAGATGATGAATTTGGCAAAGGATGATATTTTGGTTTGTCAGAGTGGAACAGAAGAACTTAAAATGTAACAACTCCAATTTTGGACCAAATTTATTTAGGACTTTTGACTAAAAACTTACATTAGGCTCTATAAAAATCCCTAAACAAACTCTTCTCTCCTCTTAATTTCTTATTCTTCTTTTCCCCCACGTGACAGTTGCAATCCTAGAGGAAGAAGAAATAGGAGGACAAAGCGAAAGGAGACATGGACAAGGGAAAAGGGATCCATGTTGAGGAAGAACAAGACTCTAGGTATGTAAAGGGGATCCAACTTCTCTCTCCCCTCTCAATGGATTTCATGTTTGGATTGAGAGATCTAAGAACACCCTAGTTGTTAGTAGGGATTGTGATTGAGGGTGCATTGATCAATTGTTACATGTTTTATGCTTAGATCTATGTTAATATGTCTAGAAAATTATGATAATGCTTTATATCTATAATTTTGTATATTTTAGGGAAGAACCCTAATTCATCTTTATGTTATGGTTCCCATGATTTTATTCATCCTATATGCCTATTAGATGTATATGAATGTCCCTTAAGATGGTTAGGGATATATGCATGATTTCTTAAATATTCCATCTCAAAAATTGACAGTTTCAAATTGGAAATCGGGATTCCAAGCCGCCGACACAACCGCGCCAACACTAGGAATGATCATGATCGAGCTGACAAAATTGGGATGATAAAAAGGCATTCGGTTATGCCTATAATGCCTTTTTCACAACCGTGACAAGGCCAAGCATGACCGTGACCAACTTGGTCATGACCATGAGCGAGACCGATGCTGATATGGCTATGGTTGGGAATGGCTAAGGCTGGGTACGACCACGACAAAATTGGGCATGGCTGCGACAAGTATAGGCACAGTCGTGATGGAGATGGGCATGGCCGTGACATTGTTGGGCACGGCCATGACACTTTTAGGCACGACTGTGACACTAGAAAATGCCTTGTAAGATGTATTAAATCTATTTTCTAATGTATATAGGATATGTATGAATGTGTATTGATTGTATATGAGACGTAATGTATGTTCAACGTAATTAGGCTCAAAGATGAAAGATTGATGACTAATGAAGTATGAAATTGAAGGAAATACCTCGGCACATATTATGTTAAAGAAGTAAATGCCATACCTTAGGTGATTGAGACTTGTCAGGAAATAATGTCATCACCTGAAAGGGTGTTTGAGATTTCCTATGGGCCATTGGCCTCGTTATAATGATGTTGCCCTAAGCCTTCAATTAAGAAAAGATGAAAGATGAATATCCAAAGGCCATTGATACATAGCCTTCAATTAAGCCCTAAGCCATTGGCCTCGTTATAATGATGTTAATGTATGCAAGGTTATAATGTGCCCCAATGATACATAGGTTCAGAAAAGAAAGAAAGATGAATGGATGAATATCCAAAGGGTTATAAAGTAGTCATGAGGAAATGTAAAGTAAAGAATGAAAAGAATGAAAGAAATAATGTGAAGTAATGAATAAGGATTAAGTAGTTAGAGAAACTCCTATAATACACGTGACAATGAAAATGAAATGCAATGATATGTTTATGTCATGTATGTTATGAATGATATGAAAGTATGTTCTTATAGTATGGTACTTGCAGATGATGGCTCTAAAATAAGACAGATATGTCAAAATGATTATGTTTCAAGAATGACATGCTAAAAATGAATGATAAGTATAATTTACTATCATGCAAGGTTTCATGACATAGTTCATGGCATGCATATTAATATGTTATGTTATTATGATGATAAATGATGCATCGCATGTAGAAGCATGTGATAGGTTATCATCGCATGCATGACGTTTACATACTCTAAATGGGAAATCCTACACTCTGGATCCGTTAGGTAACCAAGATTAAGTTATAGATGGCAGCTCAAGCTCATGGCGAAGAGTTGCACATGCTTAGGGTCAAATAAATGTTATGGTTCTAGTTGAACATTGAGTCTAATGATGTAATGAAGAATTTAGGCATTTAATGTCCTATGAAGTATTAGTTATAAAATGATTATAACAAAGTCTTTTATTTATTATGATTTTCTCTAAATTGTTAGTCTTTCACTATTGATTGACATATGGTGAACGGTCTAACAACGCAAAATTACCCTAAATGATCACAATTTTTAGGGTTGATTTTCGAGTCATTACATAAAATCTTTCAGAACCTGAATCGATCCAGAATGAAACCAGATTTGTTCAGCTTCTCTAGCATTCTAACTGTTTGCAGTGGTCTTGTGGCATTGGAGCAAGGAGAACAAGTCCATGCTCAAGCCATCAAAAGTGGATATTTAGTAGATGTGGCTGCAATGAAAATGCAGCAAAGGCTTTCGTAGATATGCTGACAAGGACGGATATCCTAGACTTCTATGCTTGTTGATTTCTCACAACATGGCCAGTCGCAATAAGCGATACAACTCTTTGAAGAAATGAGAATGGCTGACATTTGTTGGAGTTCTTTCTACTTCCACATATTTTTTATCATAATCGATAAGATTATTACATATTTTGTGTGTCCATACAGGAAACTAGTCAAAGAAACTTAAGAAATAGAGCGAAGTTAACTATGCCTCACCATCCTGGTAGTAAGCCTTTTGAGAGAATTAATTTATGAGCAGGTATTGTTGCTAAATGATAATATTTCATTGCATAAACAAGCGATACTATTTCTTTCAGTGTTATTTTTTATTCATTTTCTGGCATATATTCTTTTTGTGAAGGGAGGTAAAGACGGTAATCCACCGGACGTTGCAATTGTGTTCTTCGAGACTCGCAAGAAAGATAACAATCTTGTTGAGCCTGAGACCATAGAAAGATATGTATGTTTGATTCTTTTTATTAGATTTTCATGAAAGATATATTACTATAACGTTTATCCTTCACATATTTTGTAGGCTGAAATTCAAGAGGTTATGCAAACCGAACCCACGCTTCCTGCACTAGAGATAGTTGAACGTTGTTTTGCACCTCAAAAATGTAGCCACGTGGTTTTGGCGGTGGGATCACAGCTAAAGAATTAAAAGGAACTACCTTATCAAAGCATGAACTATTGAAGGAAAATAAATTTCTCAAAGATCGTGTGGCGTCTATGGAAGGCCAATTAAAAGCATTGATGCAATTCATTCGTAGCCAACAATCTAATGATCAACATCCAACAACATCACAACCATGTGAAGATACACCTAATGCATAAAGTAAGTAAATGGAACCTAAGATCATTTATATTTTATATCATCAAATATTCTTATTTCAAAGTTTTTTCTGTTACAGTTATAATACCTCTTTTGAAGCATCCAAAAGTAATCTTACTACATTTTTGGACTGATATGGTGAGTCAACATAGCATATTAATCAATAAGTGAAGATATTCTTAATTCATTTTAATTAACTAATTTGAATATCATATACTTTGATTCATAGGTTTTGAAGATTACCACCATTATGGAGAATGAATATAGCTAGCAAAAGAGAGGGTGAAACAAAGATACAATTGCATGTTGTAATTGCATCTTTTTATTATGTATTCAAAGGATGTACTTTGTTATGATTAATTTGGAACTAATATGTAGAACATGGATGCAAATTTTGGATTTCAAAGGTTGTTGAATCTAAAAGTTAATGTGTATGAGCGATATTTATGCTCAATTTTATAAGCACTTATCTCTTGCTTATTGTTGTAACTATTTATAATTTGAAATATGAAATGTATATGTTTCTAATTCCTGAACTTAGCGACGAGAAAACTGGTCCCTAATAGTTCTGGTCTAGAAAAACTAATACACATCTTCTAAGGACCAGAAAGATGGTCCCTAATGAACTTATATAGACTGATAAGTCGTCCTTAGGAAATATCATAGGAGACCAGATGAATGGTCGAAAAATCACTTTCAAGGACAAGAATTGAGCTCGTCCCTAAATATTATTAAGGACTAGATAGCAAACTAGTCGTTAATAACCTTTAGTGGTGAGAACTATAGAGACGAGCGACAACCAGATTTATCTGGTTGCTACTATCAATTAACGACCAGGTTGTGAGTTTTAGCAATTGGAACTCTCTTCGTTAAAAAGCAGCTTTCTTGTAGTGGATGGTGGATGAAGCTGAGAACTACTTCAATATGATGAAGAATGAGTATGGAATGAAGCATGTTATGGATCATTAGGCTTGTATGGTTGACATGTTTGTGCGTCTGGAAAGACTGGAAGATGCTTTTGATTATGTGAATACGATGGGTTTTGAACCAAACTTGGTCCATTCTAATTGCTGGCTATAGAAGCCACAAAAACATGGAGCTGAGTTTTTTTGTCGTCTAGAAGCTACTCGACTCAAGCCTAAAGGAATTGCGACGTACATTTTGTTGTTGAATATGTATATTGTAATGACCTAAAAAAATTGCAAATTAAAAATGGGAGAGAGGGCATGATGGTCATTTGGATAGCATAAAAAAAGAATATATAGTTTGGGGAAATCCTTTAAATGGTGGGGACTACATGGTCTTAAATGAAAACAACAAGAAAAATAAAAAAAACTGAACAAATAAAAGAGAGGGGAGGAGAGAAAGAACATTGTGAGCTTTCCCCTCCCCATTCCATCATGAGTGCAGAGGGGCAAGATGGGGGAAAATGCCAGCAGCTGCCACCCTCAACCCATCATCGTCGGGATCATCCACAAAATTGGAAGTCTCCATGTCGACGAGCGCAAAGAGGAGAAGACACTGATACCAATTTGAGAGCAAGGGACGACTTGTAGAAGAAGAGCAAATGTTAGGTCACTGTTGTCCCTTCGATATCTTCCCGTGAAGCTCCGCCGGCAGATTTGAGCACGCCATCATGTAGAGCTTGGAGAGGAGAACACATCGGCGCAGGTTGGGGGAAGGTCGGGGGAGTTCGTGGAGTGAGCATGGAGTCCACACCCGCGAGGAGAATTTTCATCGCCAATGTCGGGGAAAGGAGTTCCTTGCCGGAGCAGTTTTGACCTCATTCCACGATGGTTCTCCTCCGGTGAGTTCCTGATGATTTGTACTTGGTAATGTGAGAATGCATCAGGGATTAATTGGGGGTCTGATTTTTGGTTTGTTCATTGGCTTTCTGGATGATGACTGATGCTTCCTGATTTGGGATTTATTTAACGTTGATCAATGTTAGTCATACAGAAATAGTTTGAGGCTGCCATCCAAATGTGACGTCCGAGAATTTTTGCTAAAAAAAAGAAAATAAAAAAAGAAAGTGGACTCGTTCGTAACCGTCTCCTACATTCACGAAGCACCACTATGCCCTTATAATGGTGACCTACACGCCGACCTAAAGGATTTTTTCCATCTTGGCATCACGGCAGGAGAGGTGGGGAGAGAAGCGCCGAGACGCCATGACCGGAGATGTATAGGCCGTCAATCGTGAAATTAAGTTCGTCGCTTACAAAAGGTACAAAAAATCCGCTATCGTCAGTAGAGCTTATTAAGAAATCTTGATCATTATTAGAGCCTTTAAAAATACATCAAGCGCAGCCATTTTGTCTTACTCTTATCGTGATATGATCGATGTCAGATGAGATGAATTCTGGTGCTAAAGTCTGCCTTATTTATACTATTTCATGTGAATTATGGCCAATGTCCTATTTCAGACTGTCAATTCGTATGAATATTTTTCTTTAATCACATTATTAGAGATGACATCCATTCGTATTTCGTACCGAACATAATAACGTGTACAGTCATATCTATCTTGTATGGTTCCATGCATCTTGCACATACAAACATCACTATGGGTGCAATTAATGCTCTGAAATGATGTTTTCATAAATTCAGTTAATGCTTTTAGCAGGCAACACACACCCTTAAATGTATTCATACGTACTCATCATGCCATCATGCCTGCTACAGCACCCATGTTAATACATCTTTGCATCTTAATCATTTCATTAGTATATTAATATAGTAACCCTATTACAATACTCTCTGCTGATCCGCAAAGTCTATTTTTGCCGCTACTTATCAACGCATAAATATTCTGATGTATTTCTACAGATTTATATATTCTTATTCCACAATTTTATGGTCGGTCATTTTCTCACGTTATCAAATGATCTCGGCATTTAAGTTAAAATGTTTACCTCTCTAAATTTCATCATCATATGCTTTTATTCCAAATCAAATGTTCTTAACGTATTACCTTTCAAATTTTTATTCTTAAACCTCAAAGATAGTTATAGAATAAAAAAAAGATAAAAGATGAAAAATGTTAAATGGAAGAGCTCCTCTTATGTTTGGTTGACGACGGTCAACCTGGCCAAAAGGAGTCGAAAGATACTCCACCGGCTCATATTAGGCGTTGAGTTGCTCCGCCCTGGCCAAAAGAGAGTCGAAAGATACTCCACCGGTCCTATTAAAGAGAGTTGAAAGACACTCCAAAATAAGTGTAACATAATGAAAATGTAAAGATGAAAATGATTATGATGATGGGCAATGCCCAACAATATTATGATCTTTTAATGATAATTATGTTACTCTTGTTACACATCATATTATCATCAATCATGTCATTCTATTTCATGCCTCTTGATAAGATGTTATCATACAAATCATTCTACATGACTCTATCATTTATGATTATGTTTAGTTGATTATCCTTATGATGTCATTATTGTTTATATGTCATATGATTATTATGTACTGGGTGTCAAAGCTCATAGGGAGATTCATCTCCCCTGTGTATTCAATGTCACAGGTAATAACTTGTCCCAGTAAAAAGATGATGGCGCAAGCGACAGACCGAGCTCGTGGTGATCTTTGCACATGAAATCGAGTCTCTTCAGCTTCCTTTCTATTTTCATCGAGTTGTATTTATCTTATGCAGACTCTTTTGTTTATATTATTTGAGACTCAGTTATGTTATCTTGTTAAGACTTCCGCACTCATTTTCTATTATATCTCTTTTTAATGAAATAATAACTATTTTCCTTCCTCAATTATGCCTTTATTATGTTGACCAGTCAAAGTCTTATTTTGATCAAATTATTGTACACGTAAGCAATGTCCCGTAACATTTCCGGAATGTATTCAGCCACGTGGCGGTGCATTTCGGGGATGTTACAGTTAGGTATCAGAGCCTAAAGTCAGAACATTCTTATGTCCTGAAATGTCAAGTATGTAATCCATGTGCAAAGAGCCACGAGCAGTCGCCGCGCCACTAAATCAAGTAAGAAAGTTATGTTTTTATGATTTAAATATTTTATTAAATGTTTCCATGATGTGCAATATTGTAGATGCCTCCACGATGCACTACCACTAGTAGAGGTCGTGGTCGACCTCGTTGTGGTAGAGTAACCGATGTTGAACAAGAAGGGATGAATCAGAATGAAGTTGAGTTTGGACAGCCTCCACCGGTGCAGCCCCCACCAATTGAGCCTCCACCAGTGCAGGAGCCTGCACTGGTCCAGCCTCCATCGGTGCAGATGCCACCATTTGAGCCTCCACCAGTGCAGACATAGTCAGTTGAGCCTCCACTGGTATAGGCGCCTCCACAGGCGCAGGAGCCTCCACCAACGCAGACACCACCAGTCCAACCTCCACTAGTGCAAACACCGCCGGTCCAGCCTCCACCGGTGCAGCCTCCACTAGCCTATCCTCCACAAATGCAGTTCTTGCCTGTGCAGCCTCCACAAGGGCAGCCATGGCCGATGCAGCCTTGGCCGATGCAACCCTGGCCGATGCAGTCTTGGTCGATGCAGCCTCCGATTGTACAGCTCATGCCAGCGCCACCACAGGACACCTTACAAGAATCCTTGAGGTTGCATCTGCCACAATTCGACGGCACAGGTGATTTCGATAAGGCGGAGAGGTGGATCATAAGTATGACGAAAACTTTCCTCGCGATGCGTTGTTCTGAGGACAGAAAAGTTTTGTATGCCACTAATCGTCTGACTGGTGAAGCCCTTGATTGGTGGAGAAGTACAAAAGCAACTCAGTTTGGAAACCAGAACGTGATTTCCTAGAATAGCTTTTATGAAGTGTTTGAGGCACACTATTTCCCAGAGCATGATCGCATTCAAAAATAGCGGGAAATTTTACAGCTTAGTTAGGGGAAGATGACTGTTGCTGAGTACCACTTCCAGTTCATAAAACTGGAAAAATATAATACCATGCGCATGAGTGAGAAGCAGAGGGCAGATCAATTTGCTCAAGGTTTAAACACTACTATCAAGTCCAAGACCTTATCCGGAAAATTGCAAAATCTGAAGGAGGCAGTCGAGCTAGCGACTACTATGGAGCGAGACCACTTAAGAGAATTGGAAGAACAAAAAGGGAAGGCCCCTATACAAACCCTTGAGCATGGTCGTCACAGGTGGAATGACAAGCGTTCAAACCGGAGGGACCACCGACGTGCGTGTGAGGCCATATGAGCCTCGCAACACCCCACGCCAGCCATCACAACAGCAGCAACCTCATCGTCAGTGAGAAGTAAAATAAATAAATAATTATAAGTATGCAATGAAGATGACTAATGAATAAATGATTTCAGCCTCAACAACGACAGGCACCACAGCAGCCCCAGCAAAATAATAAAGCCTGCCCACATTGTGGGAGGTTTCATCCAGGAGAATGCCGACGAAGAACAGGTGCCTGTATCCACTGTGGTCAGTAGGGACATTTTATCTGTGACTGTCCTAAGAAGGCAAGGGAGGAACAAGCTCAGCGTGGCGCTGGAGGTGCTAATACCTTAGTGCAAGGCAGAGTTTATAATATGCAAACAGATACTACACCAACTGACGCCGATGTCATCAGAGGTACTTTACCTATAGCAGGCATGCCTACTACAGTATTGTTTGATTCGGGTGCATCACATTCATTCATCTCTCAAGATTGTACTATGGTTTTGAATTTGCATCTGCATGATATGACATGTTCCATGAGTGTGGCAACCCCTATGGGTACTCTCTGCACTACGAAGTACATCCCAGAAGTACCAGTGACGATCGATGGCAATAATTTCTCTGCAGATCTGATCGTGATTCCCATGACAGATTATGATGTCATACTTGGTATGGACTGGTTGTCATACCATGATGTTGTAGTAGTATGTAGGCAAAAGAAGATTATCATTGGTACTCAAGGCAAGCCGAAGGATATGGTCAAGGGCACTACTGGCAAGGAAGGCAAGGTGATCATTTCTGCAATGAAGGCACAGAAGATGTTGCATAAAGGCTGCAGAGGTTATCTATCTAGTGTCGTGAAAATAGATGCCCCAGTTCTAGACCCACGATAGATGGACATAGTTAGAGACTTTTCTGACGTCTTTCCAAAAGACGTCACTGGATTGCCACCATGACGGGAGATAGATTTCCGCATCGACCTTCATCCGGGCACTGCTCCTATCTCCAAAGCTCCATATCGAATGGCTCCAGCTGAAATGCAAGAACTCAAGAAGCAAATCTAGGAGCTTTTAGATAAGGGGTCTATCCGACCCAGTGTGTCACCATGGGGTGCACCAGTGCTCTTTGTGAAGAAGAAGGATGGCTCCCTTAGATTATGTATAGATTACAGAATGCTAAATAAGGTCACAGTGAAGAATAAGTACCCGCCGCCACGTATTGATGATTTGTTTGATCAATTGTCCAAGGCCTCTGTGTTCTCCAAGATAGACTTGCAGAGTGGTTATCACCAACTACGAGTGGCAGAAGAAGATATTCCGAAGACTACTTTTCGGTCGAGGTATGGACATTACGAGTTCTTGGTTATGCCTTTTGGGTTGACGAATGCACATGCAGCATTCATGGACCTGATGAACAGGGTGTTCAAGCCTTATTTGGATCAATTCGTCATCGTCTTTGATGACATATTGATCTATTCAGAGAACCCCGAGCAACACAGGGAGCATTTGAGGATCTTATTGGAGACACTTAGGCAGCACAAACTCTATGCAAAGCTGTCGAAGTGTGAATTCTGGCTGGAAGAAATTATATTCCTTGGACACATTGTCTCTAAGAAGGGTATTTCTGTTGATCCAGCAAAGGTAGAGGCAGTGAAAAATTGGGCTCGACCGAAGAATGTGACCGAGATACGTAGTTTTCTCGGATTGGCCGGATACTATAGACGATTCATAAAGGACTTCTCGAAGATAGCCTCCCCAATGACGAAGCTGACAAAGAAGGGTGAGAAGTTTATCTAGTCACGACAGTGTGAAGATAGCTTTCAAGAGCTGAAGACGAGATTGACTACAGCACCGATACTCACTATCCCTTCTGGCAGCGGTGGGTATGTGGTGTATAGTGATGCCTGCGGTACAGGATTGGAATGCGTACTAATGCAGCATGATAAGGTTATTGCATATGCATCAAGACAGCTGAAGAAGTACGAGGTGAACTACCCGACACATGATTTGGAGTTAGCGGTGGTGGTATTTGCTCTAAAAATCTGGAGACACTATCTGTACAGAGAGGAGTTCGAGGTGTTCATAGATCACAAGAGTCTAAAGTATGTCTTCTCCCAGTGAGATCTTAACATGAGACAACGCAGGTGGATGGAATTTTCGAAAGATTATGAGTTCGCCATCAATTACCATCCAAGTAAGGCGAACACAATTGCTGACACATTGAGTCGTAAGTGGGAGGGCTCTTTAGCATTCATGAGGCTCCGAGTGTTTGAGATGACCGAAGAACTCAATACATGTAATCCAAGGCCGGGCAGAAATGGAGCTATATTGATGATGCACCAGCTTTAGCTAAACTTGGTTGACAGAATCATCAAGGCACAGCCAGAGGATGCAGAATATGTCAAGATGGTCAGTAGGTGTGAGAAAGAAACAGATGACTTCAAGATATCAACTGATTGCGGAATCAGATATAGGGACCGTCTGTGGGTCCCTAATGATGCTGAACTTAAGAGGGAAGTGATGGACGAATGCCATAAGTCAGAGTTTGCCATCCATCCAGGCAGCACGAAGATGTACAAGGATGTACAACGAAGTTACTGGTGGCACGATATGAAGCGAGAGATCGCGGAATATGTCTCTAGGTGTCTAGTATGCCAGCAAGTGAAGATAGAACATCAGAGGCCATATGGCAAGCTTAGCTCTTTAGGAATCCCGAGGTGGAAATGGGAAGACATTTTCATGGATTTCATATCATGTCTACCCCGCACACAGAAAGGACATGACGCTATTTGGGTAGTGGTCGATCGATTGACAAAATCTGCACACTTCATACCGATCAAATGGATATATATGTGCAAGAGGTTATCAGATTGCATGGTATTCCAATTTCCATAGTATCAGATCGGGATCCTCACTTTATAACTAGGTTTTGGAGGAGTCTGCAGAATGCTTTTGGGACAAGATTGAACTACAGTACGGCTTTTCATCCCCAGACTGATGGTCAATCAGAGAGGACCATTCAGACAGTAGAAGACATGTTGAGGGCATGTACTTTGGACTGGCATGGTAGTTGGAATGATCACTTGCCCCTGATCAAGTTTGCCTATAATAATAGCTATCATTCGAGCATAGGCATGGCTCCATTCGAGGCCTTGTATGGGAGGTCATGTCGATCACCAGTTTGTTGGAATGAGGTTGGCGAACGAAAGTTCTTAAGTGCTAAGGAATTAAAGGAGACTGAGGAATATGCCAAGAAGGTGGAGTTAATACATCAAAGAATGAAAGCAGCACAGACTCGCCAGAAGACCTACGCAGATAAAGGCCGACGTGAGCAAATCTTTCGTGCAGAGCAAATCTTTCGTGCAGGTGATCAGGTACTGCTAAAAGTCTCCACGACAAAAGGAGTCATGAGATTTAGCAAGAAGGGCAAGCTCAGTCCGAGGTATGTGGGTCCGTTCGAAGTATTGGAATTAGTCAGAGAGGCAGCATGCAGATTAGCACTACCCCCATCATATGGACGAGTGCATAATGTTTTTCATGTATCTATGCTCCAAAAGTATAAACATGATGAGGCAAACATTATCAGGTATGATGAGCCGAATCTTAAAGAAGATCTCACGTATGAAGAGCAGCCACTCAGAATTCTAGAATACAAAGTCCAACGTCACAAGAACAGGGATGTGCCACTAGTTAAAGTCGCATGGAGTCATCACCAAGACGATGAAGCGACTTGGGAACTCGAGTCAGAAATGCGGCAACAGTTTCCCAGACTATTTGGTAAGTTCCTACACTATACATAATTCGAGGATGAATTTATTTTAAGGGGTTTTTAATGTGACGTCCGAGAATTTTTGCTAAAAAAAAGAAAATAAAAAAAGAAAGTGGACTCGTTCGTAACTGTCTCCTACATTCACGAAGCACCACTATGCCCTTATAATGGTGACCTACACGCCAACCTAAAGGATTTTTTCCATCTTGGCATCACGGCAGGAGAGGTAGGGAGAGAAGTGCCGAGACGCCGTGACCGAAGGAGACGTGTAGGCCGTCAATCGTGAAATCAAGTTCGTCGCTTACAAAAGGTACAAAAAATCCACTATCGTCAGTAGAGCTTATTAAGAAATCTTGATCATTATTAGAGCCTTTAAAAATACATCATGCGCAGCCATTTTGTCTTACTTTCTTATCGTGATATGATCGATGTCAGATGAGATGAATTCTGGTGCTAAAGTCTATCTTATTTATACTATTTCATGTGAATAATGGCCAATGTCCTATTTCATACTGTCAATTCGTATGAATATTTTTCTTTAATCACATTATTAGAGATGACATCCATTCATATTTCGTGCCGAACATATTAACATGTACAGTCATATCTATCTTGTATGGTTCCAAGCATCTTGCACATACAAACATCACTATGGGTGCAATTAATGCTCTGAAATGATGTTTTCATAAATTCAGTTAATGCTTTTAGCAGGCAACACACACCCTTAAATGTATTCATACGTACTCATCATGCCATCATGCCTGCTACAGCACCCATGTTAATACATCTTTACATCTTAATCATTTCATTAGTATATTAATATAGTAACTGATGCGTTGTAATTGTAACAATAAAATTTGTTAGCAAGTGCACTAGTCGCTCAAGTAATATAGTAAAAAGGAGTAAGAGTGTCGAACCCACGAGGAATATTATTAATTCAATATCTGGATTTATAAATTAATAAGAGAGGAAAAATATGGATTTTTGGAAAGAAGTTTTATGAAATAAAATAAAGAAAAATAAGATAATGATAAGATAATGGTGTTGAAGTTAGGCCTTAGGATGAAAATAGATTAGGATAAATATTTGAACCATAAAAGATAAATTTAATCTTTGAAGATGGATTAGAGTCTCCCTAAAGTAATCTACCATGATTAACTTGTGGTCTCCACGACTGGCATCCCTCAATTTAATCATATAGAACTATCTTAATTTAATAAGAATTGAAGTCTCCACGACTGGTACCCCCAAAATCATATTAAAATTAAGATGCATTAAATTGGATTCTCTAGACTATTAATCACTCCACAAACTGGTATAGATTAATAGACCACACAAACTTGATTCTCCACACACTAGTTATCAAATTTATGTCAATTATTAATTTCAAATAAAATCAATTATAATTAGTATAATAAATTCTGAAATTAAACACTCCACAAACTGGTATAGCCTAATTCATAAATTTAATTAACTAATATAAAAGCATTAAGCATAATTAATAATTGATCAGAAAAGATTAAAACAAATAAAATGGGGTCCAAACATTTCCCTTCAATTAATAATCTCCTAAAATAATAATCCTAAAAACATGGAGTTCATCCTAGAAATTCTGGAGAGATAATAACAAAATAACAATAATAATCGAAAGAATTACACCCAAAATAGAAGTAGAGCTCTCGAATTGGGCAGACAGTCGGGCAGCCTCTCGGACTTGATCAGGGTCGCGATCAACTTCCAGCCGTCGCACCTCTCTCCTCTTGGTCGTAGCCTGCAGAGCTCACGACTCGCCGTGGAAGAAACCTGAACTTCAGAGCACCAATTGAAACTATGGATTCTTCACGTATTTATAGGGTGCGGACGACTTCAATTTGATCTCGGCCGTAACATCGTACGGTTAACTTTAAATTTATAAGATAAACTCGGCCAAAGATAAATCATTTTATCATTACGCCCAAAGATAAATCCTTTTTATCTTTACTCCCTTAGAGTCTCGGCCGTAAGGAAAATATTTTATCTTTACTCCTTTTCATTACTCCCAAAGGATAAAAATCCTTTTATCTTTACGCCCAAACAATTTTATCTTTACACCTTCGTATATCGGCCAAAACGGATGGTTTCAATTGCCATTACTCCCTCCAAATCTCGGCCGTAAGGAATGAACTTATCTTGTTACGCCCAAAGATAAACTCGATTGATTGTTACACCCTTCATCTTCATGCCATTACGCCCTCCGAAATTCGGCCGTAAGGAAGGACGAGACTTCGGCCGTAAGGAAGGACTTCTCCTGTTACGCCCAAAAGATAAAAACATTTATCTTTACGCCTTCAAATGTTAGCCGTAACAAAGGATTAAATCTTGTTACTCCTTAAAAATCTCGGCCGTAAGAATTTGGGTGTAAAGCCAAATCTCGGCCGTAAGAAATAATTTCTTTGAATTTCGGCCGAGATTCGAATTTTCCTGCAAATAATTATCAAAATATAGTTAATCCATCAACAATTAAAATATTCAGCGATTTTAATAATTAAAATTGATAAATCCGGAATTATGATTAGAAGTGACTAAAAATGATGCATGCCATGATCAAATTATAGAAAATTTAATTAAAATAATTAACTAAAATATATTGTATTTTGCATGCATCAGTAACCCTATTACAATACTCTCTACTGATCCACAAAGTCTATTTTTGTTGCTACTTATCAAGGCATAAATATTCTGATGTATTTCTACAGATTTATATATTCTTATTCCACAATTTTATGGTTGGTCATTTTCTCACGTTACCAAATGATCTCGGCATTTAAGTTAAAATATTTACCTCTCTAAATTTCATCATCATATGCTTTTATTCCAAATCAAATGTTCTTATCCTATTACCTTTCAAATTTTTATTCTTAAACCTCAAAGATAGTTATAGAATAAAAAAAAGATAAAAGACGAAAAATGTTAAATGGAAAAGCTCTTCTTATGTTTGGTTGACGACGGTCAATCTGGCCAAAAGGGAGTCGAAAGATACTCCACCGGCCCATATTAGGCGTTGAGTTGCTCTGCCCTGACCAAAAGGGAGTTGAAAGATACTCCACCGACCCTATTAAAGAGAGTTGAAAGACACTCCAAAATAAGTGTAACATAATGAAAATGCAAAGATGAAAACGATTATGATGATGGGCAATGCCCAATGATATTATGATCTTTTAATGATAATTATGTTACTCTTGTTACACTTATCATATTATCATCAGTCATGTCATTCTATTTCATGCCTCTTGATCAGATGTTATCATACAAATCATATCTACATGACTCTATCATTTATGATTATGTTTAGTTGATTATCCTTATGATGTCATTATTGCTTATATGTCATGTGATTATTATGTACTGGGTGTCAAAGCTCACAGGGAGATTCATCTCCCCTGTGTATTCAATGTCACAGGTAACAACTTGTCCCAGTAAAAAGATGATGGCGCAGGCGACAAACCGAGCTCGTGGTGATCTTTGCACATGAAATCGAGTCTCTTCAGCTTCCTTTCTATTTTCATCGAGTTGTATTTATCTTATGTAGACTCTTTTGTTTATATTATTTGAGACTCAGTTATGTTATCTTGTTAAGACTTCCGCACTCATTTTCTATTATATCTTTTTTAATCAAATAATAACTATTTTTCTTCCGCAATTATGCCTTTATTTGTTGACCAGTCAAAGTCTTATTTTGGTCAAATTATTGTACACGTAAGCAATGTCCCGTAACGTTTTCAGAATGTATTCAGCCACGTGGCGGGGTGCATTTCTGGGACGTTACACCAAATTCTCAAAGTGATTCATGCTAGATTCTTGGCTGGTGGTTCCTGCCAATTTGAGTGATGAAGTTGGCTGTCGGTGCAAACAAGAAACAAGGGACACATAATTGAAGAGATTAGTATTGTTAATTTAATTTATTAGTTTCATTAAATGGGTTGTCTAATGTATTTGAATGTTCCAGTGCAAATATGAACTTCCAAAGGTATGCTTAGTATGAGAATTAATAGAATTTGATTACCATTCATTAGATAAGTATTATATTATGACAGATTATAAATTCACAAATTTAAATTAGCATCCTACAGTATTTAAGTTTGTATAGAAAATTCAAATATGGCTATATTAGTAGCAACACAAGGAGATTATCAGTAATTAAAATTATTATCGTTATATTATAGGAATAGAAATTTTATATTGAATAATATATAGGGCATAAATCAATTGTGAATTTTTATTTAATAATTTAAAAATAAATAAAAAGAGTTTTTATGACATGAAAAATACTTTATTTTGGATATAATTTAAATTACACAAGAATTTCATCCTTTTAAGTTTACTTGTGTATTTTTCTTTTATTTTAAAAAACTTTCATTGAAATCTTGTTTTTTTTTCATCAGATTTAATTTAGCAAATAATTGGGAAAAATATTATTTTAGGACATGAGTGATTATTTTATCATAAATATCAAGTATAAATATAAGTAAATGTTTTTAGGTGGTGATGATTAATGTCTAAGTCGATGAAATGCCCATAATAGGTTGATTGTACACTTGATTGAATCCAGATGATGAGGTAATTTGGGACTTGAGGAATCCGATCGAGGTGAGTGGATTTCATGATAACATTAAGAAAAGCCGATGTAAGATGAGTTTTCTGCTTGGATTTTGATTCATTTAAGTGAATTCTTTGCATCACATTAATGTGTGCTTGTATGCCATTGGAGAATCAAAACTGAAATTATTTGATATCTAATTTGATTTTCGAATTTACTCTCTCATATTTCTTTGATTTATGTGGATTTTCAAAATATGTGGAAATTGAACCATGGATTTGCTTATATGTCAGAACATATGCATTCATACATCATATTAATTATATCATACAAAAATTGCTTTGTAGCAAGATTTTTATTTAATCGGAGCTTGATCAACTCCGAGTAGGTGCGGCAACCATTAAGACCATTCCATGACGAAAAATATTAAATCCATAGTATATAGATTTACTTTCCTAGAAAAGGATGATATCTAAGTGGTAAATCATTAAGCCCGTGAATGGTGACAACTCCTAGTCCACACAATAACTTAGGACTCGTATTGGCCATATGCCCTAGGTGAGGAATTCCTCTCCTTACACTACTTCCTTTGTAGTTAATAGAGCAACTGATTTGTCATATCATCTCATACATTTTTTTTAATTTAATGATATGTATGTGGGATATCAGTTTTCTTGGTTTTCTTAGGTTCATGTGCCCTCCACTCATTGAGCTCATAGTGCTCACCCCTCATTCTCTATAATTTGCAGGTGATGAATGCTAAGTATATTTTATGAAAGTTGTGGTTGGAGATAGGTTGTGTGAGGAAGGTGTTAAAGTCATACAGCCCTTGTACAAAAAAAATTAAATGTGTTTTAGTTTCTACTCTTGGCAACTTTTGATTAAGGAATTTAGATTTTTGGCCACGGTGTCATATTATATCGTTTAGTTGCATATTTACATTTTGTGCTACTTGATGTTGAGTTGGAATGCTCCTATAATTTATTGTCATGGTATGGGCTTTTGTCATATGACAAATTATATCTTGATATTGATATATTGTATGTACATGTTGCCACTTTGGGCCACTATTCTCTGTATGGAGAGGTCATGCTGAAAGTTTTGGAAAATTTGTAACTAAGTTTCTTCTTGAATCACAACTTCCGTGTCATATTTTGATTTGAATTTTCAAATAAATAGTATCATTATTTCACCCCTCGTGACAGCTGGCCGTCGACGTTGGTCATCACAAGTTATGGTATCATAGCCTAGGGATTAGATTCAATTCACGGAGTGTAGGTAGGAATGGGTAGTTGCATGTTATGTTTGTGCATGTTCCATTGCATGTGAAATTGTTGCTATGAAATGGTAATTTGAAATTAGTGCTACATGCATATATATGAACTAACACTTAAGAGCCAAATTATGGTTATACTAAATGATTTTATGTTATGCCGATTTGGCATGAAAAAGAAAAATGGTATTGATATCCATACGAGGGATTGTATGCTAGATGTATAGTTGAGTGGAAGAATGTTGCTTAGGAATTAAAGGTCTCATGAGATATTTTGATGTGCATCATATTGCAAACTTAGTTGATATTTAAATGTCTCTCATCGGCCATGATACTAATTGAATGCCCTAAGATCAGCTATGGTTTGAATTGTAATATATATATATATATATATATATATATATATATATATATATATCTTACTCTCACTAATTGAAATAAGCAATGAGGTGCTTAAATGCACATCTACTGTTATTATCCTTATCGCATGATAATGTCATGATATATGGTAGAGTACACTTTATTATTTGTTAATGTTCCAAACTAAATCTAGGATGTATGTTGTGTAGAAAATGATGATCTAGACATTTTAAAACAATGACAACATGGTTATTCATGTTGATGTATTCTCATAGTACACATGGTGCATAGTTGTGTATAGATATGCATGTTAAATAATATGCATGGTTAATATTTAAAAGAAGAATCACAATAAAATAATGTGGGACATGTCATAGAGCATGGTCACAATGAAGTTGGTTGGTTAGAGAGTCGGTACAGTTATAAGGTTATATCATGTTGGATGGAGTCAATGAACCAAATTCAGCTTAGATAATAATCCTCAATATAAAACCTATCATCTTCTTTAGGATTGTAGTAAAGTGAAATGGTATTAATGAATGTAAGTGTGAATGAGATTTAAAGAAAATCAAAGGGAATGTTCGAATGAGTATTCAAGAGGAGGCAACCACGCGATAAAGAAAAAGAGAGACACGTCAAGATCCCATCAACTCGCATTATTTGAGGTTTAGGGGAGTAAATATGAGATGTAGACAGATGAAATCCAAGTAAGATTGATGGTAAATAAGTATAAAAATAAAATAAAATGTATAAGATAAGGTACTTACACAATCTAAATTCTCATTGATCCATTCATAAATATTATGAATAATGGTAAGTTAATAGTTCTTTGTCGATATTGTTAGCATTGAAGAGTGTATTTTGAATCGCGATAGATATATGTACTTTGAAGAAAAATTTGTATGACCCTCGATGATATATGGACTTGTTAATAGTGATGGCTTTGGTAAATATTGGTAGCTACTAGAGCAAAGTAATAAAAATTACATGTCCACATGTTGACACATGAAAGGAATCAAGTATAGAAATAAAACTGTAGAATTTGGTTGTATAACAAAAAAATTTTGAAAATATTGTTGATCCTTTAATCATCTCAATGTAGGAATTGAATCATAAGAATAATAACCCTTCATTTGTACTTACATCGATACTATTCAAATGCCAAAAAAATATTCTTTAGAATATGAGAAAAAGCTAGTATGGTTTATGGAGACAAATGTAAATGCAATATAAATTATTTTTCCATAAAGAAATGATTAAGATAAGAGTATAAATTTCATTTTAGTAAGTATGACTTAAGTGACTTTCGAAAATTGTGGAGATAGTCAAGATAATAAAATAATTCGTATTTGATAGGGATGAACAGATCATCCTAGATGCAAATTTTTAGAATAAATCAATTTAAGAAGTGACAGTAAAATATTCCAAATGGTTTATAATGGTAAATAATTTAGAATGATAAATGAAGCATCTCGAGATTTGTAAATTTCGGGAAGGTGAAAAAAATGGGAAGGAATTTATATATATTGATAAGGAAGAATTTGATCAGACTAATTATGAAAAATATAACTTAAGATTATGTACAAAACCATGAATGAAAATTAAATATTAAGGTATTTAATAGAGTTGATTTATCCAAAATTTGAAATAAGCATGCTTCTATGGATGTTATATTTGGAATTTTGAGTACAAGAAAGACACAAGAAGCGATGTGGAAAGGAATTGTTGAATTAAATTTATACGATTACATTGAGGATGGATGGTAATGGTTCAGACTAAATTGTGAATAAATGGAGAATGATATAAGTTTTATAATCATGCAGTCTATTCAATATGTCTTAAGTTAATTGATTGATCATATCTATGCCCTTGATTATCACCTAGAGTACGTTGTGTTGGAGTTTTTTTTCGAAACATTGATTAGAGTGCGACGCCCTATAGTCATAGATCGAAAACTCGAACCTAGCCATAGATTACATCATATATGATGTATTGATTAAAAGCTTATCGGGAGAGCGATTTGATTGGGATGTCATCCAATCCTCAATTGTAAGCTTGAATCGACACATCATGTTGTCATAGTTGGAGGATGAGGAGTTGCTTCAGTAGTTAGTTTTAAGTTGAGTCTAATCAAATTATGATTCAAGATTGAAGAGAGAATACAAGATTATGAATTCTCATTCTCACAATTATCATAACACTCCGACACCTAAATATTGTATCACAATGCTTTTAGAAAGTGGCCTTTCTGAGCAACAAAACTTTTGTGGCTCTCATCTTCATCTCAAGTTGTAAGACTCATATTTTTCATCTTTGTCTTTCTCACGGATCTTGGAATCATTTTGAACAACAATATAAAGTTTAGATTTATCTTTCTTCAACTAATATTGTGTAGCTATAAATTTCCTCTCAATGTTATCATCCGTTACACGCTCCTTAAGTTGTAATTGCTCTTCATATGTTTCTTGGGGTGACAATGGTGCTAAAGCACATTTTTCTTTCATCTTTGCGACATTTATAATGGTTGTCAACATCAACACCACCATATATCACACGTCAATCATCACTACAAGAAAATTGGCGATTAGCGACGCCATGTAGCGCCTCAAAAGTATGTGACGCTATAAAGACGCCACTAGCGCCTCCATTGCGCTTCTTTAGCGTCACCAGTATCAGATGCCACTTGCCTCTCAATAGCGTCTCATTAGCGTCTTCCTAGCTACTCAGAGAGTTGACGTTAAAAGTAGCGCAATCGAGACGCTACGTAGATGTTATTTTTTCTCATTAGGAACCGCAAATGCGCGGCAGTACCTAGCGCCGTTATGGCGTCAACAACGTATACGCGAAACTAGCGTCGCACGTATGAAGACTCTAAAGCGACGCTACATGGCGTCTCAATCGAAAGAGACGCTAATGAGACGCTACAGGATATATTTAAACACTATATTATATATACTATATGTCAATCAATAAATTCATTAAATATTATATTAGTATTAATTACATGATTATCAACATATTATCAATAGCATAATATCAACATATAGATGTATTAATTACACGATTATATATATATGTATTTTTACATGATAAGAGTGTTCCTAAATATATAAATTTTTTCCTATATTATCTATGTTATCTATACATATAATAGATATAATATCTTTATTATGCATATATCTTAATTATACGTCTTCTTAGCTATTCAGCGGCCGGGTTGACGTTAACTCTCTAGTACTATAATTGAGACGCTACGTAGATGCTATTATTTCGCGCCACTATTCTTAATGCGCGGCAGCACCTAGCGCCGTTTTGTCGTCGACCACGTTAGACGCGACACTAGCATCTCATGTATGAAGACTGTGAAGCGACGTTATATGGCGTCTCAAACAAAGTAGAAGCTAATGAGACGCTATTGTATATATTTAAACACTATATTATATATACTATATGTCAATCAATAAATTCATTAAAATTTATATTAGCATTAAGTACACGATTATAAACATATTATCAATAGCATAATATCAACATATATATGTATTAATTACATGATTATATATATATATATATGTATTTTTACATAATAAGAGTGTTCCTAAATATATAATTTTTTACCTATATTATTTATGTTATGTATACATATAATATATATAATATCTTAATTATGCATATATTATTATTATATACTTAATCATGAGATTACGATGGTTGATTAAGTGAGTGATATGTTAGCATCCTAGTAGACACACGATATCGTCCACCTAGCGTTTAACTAGCGTCGAAGCTATTGTTGACGCTATGATGACACCATGGGCGTCTCTCTAGCGTCGCATGTTCGAGATGCCATATTTTTTTAGACGCTAGTTCGGCGCTACGGAGTCGCTAAATGAATCTAGCGACTCAATGGCGTCTGTATTGCGCCTCCTAAGCCGACTTTTTACCCATCATTCAATCGGGCACATATAGACATATAAATACGCTGATACCTATATATAATAAGTGCATATATACATATTATTATAACCTACTCTAGCACATATAAACAAATACATATATATATATTCACTTCGAATACGTATACATATACATGTTATCTATATATATGTGTAGACATATACATACACATATATATTTATAATACATATAGACGAAACACATTGTTGTAACGTAATCTCTCACACGTAGACATATATATATGTACGCATATATGACATATGTATATATATACACACACAATTGTGTTATATACACATATACATACATATTTATAATTTTGTATACATACATGATAGATTATCGGAAGAAAATAAAACAATTGGAATGGAGCATAATGCGATGAGACATTACATTGATAAATAAAATTACATACATACTAAACAAAATTGAAAAAACTTTTATTGAGTGTCTCAATGGCGTCGCGATATTGAGACCCTACAAAATTGCAACACCCCGACGACGCGATGGTGTCGCTACGTTGTCTTAGCCACACATTAGCTTCTCAATAGTGCCGCGCTAGCCGAATTGTGACAGTTTCGGTGCCTACATGGCGTCGACATAGCGTCTCATTATTGTGCGACGCTAAAGATTATTTAAATCCCTAACCCCTCTTCTTCGTTTTCACTTTTTACTGTTTAACATTTACCATCGTGCCCCAACGCCCGATGCGGTCCGACGCCCAACCTCTGACGCACCCCGACGCCCGACCTCTGGCGCCCGTCGCCCGACACCCGACCTCCGACGCCCGACCTCCGACGCCCTCCACTGCCGCCTCTGACCTTCGCCCGACGTCCGACGCCCGACAACCACCCTCCACTACCACCGCCGCCCTTCGCCTCCGCCCCCTCTGTATTCGACCGCCCTCCACCGCCGCCCTCTGCATGCACCGCCGCCCTTTGCCGCCTCCTCCGACCTCCCCGACGGTTCGCCTCCGCCGCGGTCCTCCTTCCCCGATGGTTCGCCATCTCCTCCTCCACCGCCGTCCGTCGCGTCCTCCGCCGCCTCGTCCGCCCTCCGTCGCGTCCTCCCTCCACCGCCGCCGACGTCCTCCTCCTCCGCCCTCCCCGACGGTTCACCTCCGACGGTCCGCCCTCCTCGACGGTTCGCCGCCTCCTCCTGCACCGTCGTCCGTCGCATCTTCCGCTGTGTCGTCCGCCCTCCGCTCTTCTCCTCCGCCGCCCTCCGCCTCCAATGTCGTCTCGGCCGCCCTCCGCCCTTCGTCGAAGGTACTAGCCCGCCACGATGTAAATTAAGTTAATTATTAATGCATGAAGTTAAATTAAGTTAATTATTCATGTTAAGTTAAGTATAAGTTATTCATGTTATTATCATGTTAAATTAAGTAGTACTTAAGTGAATTATCATCTCTTTGGATCAAGTTAATTAGTATTACTTATTCATGATATGAATTAACTTAAGTAGTACTTAAGTTAATTATCATCTCTTTGAATCAAGTTAATTAGTATTACTTATTAAGTATCACTTAAGTTAAGTTAACTTGTGTTAATTGTTAAGTTAACTTATGAAGTAATTCATGTACTTAAGTTAAGTATTACTTATTCATGTTATGAATTAAGTTAAGTAGTACTTAAGTTAAGTATTACTTGAAACATGTGATTTTGGACTTAATTCGTAAGCTCAAAATCACACGTTTCAAGTACAAGAAATTTCTTACTTGACTTAATGTTCTCCGTTACAGAAATGATAAAGCCATATCGTAGTTGGATTCGTCATTGGAAGGATTTGAAACATGTGATTTTGATTCTCTAGTCTCATAACTGAAGAATATAAGGATGGTGTTGATGAATTCATTAATGTGGCATATCAAAATGAAGGTGTTGCTTCTTCATATGGCGAAATCTTATGTCCATGCCGGAAGTGCAAATGTTATCAGTGGAAAGTAAGATATGATGTGCAAAAGGATTTATATTACAACGGTTTCTTACTTACATACACCAATTGGTTCTTTCATGGCGAAGAAAGATGGGCTAAAGAAACAAGTAATGTAGATACCGTTGTGGACGACTCGAGCAATCCGTACAGGGACATGATACGAGATGCAATGTTAGGAGAAAATGTTGGCGAAATATCGATTGAAGAAGACCCGAATCCTTCGGCTTCTAAGTTTTATAATCTTCTCGAAGAGGCAGATGAACCTTTATGGGATGGATGCGTGAAGCAAACTACACTTTCTGTAGTGGCACAACTAATGAACTTAAAATCAAAATTTAATATGAGCGAAAGTTGTTTTGACCGGATGCTTGCCATTATTAAGAGTATGCTTCCAATTTCCAAGAAATTACCGGGAAATTTTTACAAGTGCAAATGGTTGATGAGAGATTTAGGGTTGAAATATCAGAAGATTAATGCATGCTGCAATCATTGCATGTTATACTACAAGGAAAACAACTCACTTATGAGTTGTTCTATTTGTGGCGAGCCCAGATTCAAGCCGAAAAAGAATACTCAAAGTTCGAAAAAAAATGTGGCAAATGCAATACTTAGATACTTTCTGATTGTTCCAAGATTACAACGACTATTTCTTTCTGAAAAAACTGCATCATTTATGAGGTGGCACAAAGAAGGGGCACATGAAGATCCAAATTCAATTACACATCCTTCGGATGCGGAGGCATGGAGATGATTTGATGCACTTCATCCGGATTTTTCTGTAGAATCACGCAATGTTAGATTAGGACTTTGCACTGATGGCTTCAACCCATTTGGCTCATCGAGTACTGCTTATTCATGTTGGCATGTTTTTGTAACACCGTATAATTTGCCTTCAAGCATGTGTATGAGACTAGAGAATATATTGCTTACCTGTATCATCCCGGGTCCTCGATCTCCTGGTAAAAGTTTAGATGTTTACTTAAGACCTTTGATTGACGAACTCAAGATGTTGCGGGAGGATGGCGTGGTTACCTATGACAAATCTAAAAAGCAAAATTTCATTATGAGAGCCGCATTAATGTGGACCATAAGTGATTTTCCGGCATATGGAATGTTGAGTGGTTGGAGTACGAAAGGAAAACTTGCTTGTCCCATATGTGGAAAGAATACGAAATCATTTTATTTGAAAAATTGTAGGAAAGTTTGCTGGTTTGATTGTCATAGGATGTTTTTGCCATTGGAGAATTCGATGCGCCGTGATCGAAACTCATTTAAAAAGAATACATCCGAGAACACTTTGTGTCCAACTCATTTGACAGGAGAAGAATTGCTAGAGCAAGTAAACAAGCTTAGTGAAGTATCATTCGGACTGAAGGCCGGTAGTTATAAGCAAATTGGGTTTGGAAGTGAACATAATTGGGAGAAAAGAAGTATTTTTTGGGAGTTGCCTTATTGGTCTTCAAACTTGGTACGTCATAACTTGGACGTCATGCATGTGGAGAAGAACGTATTTGACAACATCTTCAACACTATTATGGATGTTAAAGGAAGAACAAAAGATAGCATACAGGCTCGTGAAGACATGAAATTAATATGCAAAAGACCAGAGTTAGATATCATTCATCTTCAAAATGGTAAATGCAAAAAGCCAAAAGCTACTTATGTCTTGAGCAATGATCAAAGAAAAGTGGTTTTCGAATGGGTAAAGCAATTGAAATTCCCCGACGGATATGTATCAAACATATCTCGTTGTTTTAACTTGGACAATGGGAAGATACACGGGATGAAGAGTCATGATTGTCATATTTTTATGCAAAGGCTGCTTCCAATTGCCTTTAAAAAACTTTTGCCAAAGTCCATCTGGGAGGTTTTAACAGAATTGTCTATGTTCTTTAAAGAGCTTTGTGCATCCATCATTCGGAAAGAAGACATATCTCAGTTAGAGGCTTCTATTGTGATTACCGTGTGCAAGGCTGAGAAGATATTTTCACATTCTTTCTTTGATGTGATGGAACATTTGATTGTACATCTTCTATATGAAACAAAAATTGTTGGTCTGGTTCAGTATCGATGGATGTATCCTTTCGAAAGTACATGTTATATTTGAAAAGGAAGGCGAAGAATAAGGCAAAAATTGAACGCTCCATATGTGAAGCATATTTCATTGAGGAGGTGTCAAACTTCACTTCAAAATACTTTGAGCCGCACATACAATCACGACACACCCAAGTTCCAAGAAACGATGATGGTGGTGAAAGAGAAGTTGACATGAATATTCTATCCATCTTCAAGTACCCATGTCAACTTCTTGGTGCAGGACGCAAAATTATCTTGAATGACAGAGATCTCACCATCGTTGAGAATTATGTTCTTGTAAATTGTAGCGAAGTGACACCGTATCTCGAGTAAGGCAATTTGTTCTAATTTCTTATATAATTTAAAGCTAATTGTTGCTATATGATTGTAATAATTGAAAACTATGAATTCAGAAAATTCGAAGAATTACAATAAGAAATCAATCCGTTAGTTTCAAACGATGAGTTATTGAAACTACGAGAGGAATATTTTGCCGATTGGTTGAGATGTGAAGTGAAAAATCTTTCCGCTTGTTCTTAATTGTTATAAGTTCATAACTTTTAATAAAATTTTTAGTTTTTTTTTTGTAGGTTATTAATGGCTCAGTCATAGAGAACAAAATACGAGATCTCAGTCATGGCCCGAAGAAACAAGTTCTTAGCTACTGCGGCGTCATAGTCAATGGATATCGGTTCCATACATAAGAATATAGCCGACAATGTTCAACTATTAATAGCGGCATATGTGTTCTAGGAAGCATGTACGGGGACGATGACTTTGATTACTACGGTGTTATAGAAGACATCCTAGAATTATCTTATTTGAGAAAATTTAACAAAGTCGTGGTGCTAAAATGTCGTTGGTTCGATCCAGAGAAAGGAGTTCGGATTGATCAAAAGTTTAAATTGGTGGATATTAACCATCGATCGAGACTTCAGTCATACGATCCATTCATATTGGCGGAATAAGCACAACAAGTGTACTACACTAAGTATCCATCGAAAAGAACCAAGGATGAATGGTGGGCGTCATGCAAGGTGAGGAGTAGACTATTCTTAGTAGAAACAATGGTAGATGAGAATGAAACATTATCCGTACACAACGATGTGCCCATGGATGATTACTATCAAGAAGATAGAGTGAACGAGACGATTGATGTGGCCGATGGAGTTGAGAATTTTCAATTGGTCGATGACGCTGAGCCAATGGAAGAGTTCAATTCAAATGACCTCTTGGATGTGAACTTCGATAATTTCATTGATGATGACTCGAACCAAGATTATAGCGACGATGATGAAGATGATGAAAATGAATCAGAATACGAAACAAGCGAATGAATCCCGTAGTTATTCTAATGACATAAGCTTTTTATTTTTTTTTAAAAGTTATATATGTTTACCGATAATAAGAGAAGTTTCTTTCTTTTTTTTTCAGTCATGGTTACTAGGGGTCGAGCATCTGGGTCATCTCGCTCTTCCAGGCGTTCACTCCATATGAGTCAGCCATCACAACCACCAGGTAATATATTTATTGTGAGCTGCTTATTTATAGTTGATTATAATAGTTAAATTCCTTTTTTAATAATATCAGTTCCTCCGCCGCTGACGGGGCACATAGCCGGATCGTCACATAGTAGGCGATCCATTGGTGGGTCTGCTCAGCGTATCACTCTAGGTACGTGACACATTGTGGGCAATAGACAGTAGGAGATAGAGTTTTTAAAATATTTTGCTTTTGTGACAGTTGCTCCACCGTCGACGGGGAACATAGTCGGTATGTCTCGATCGCACAACCACAATCGTCATGTCACACCAGGTTATTTTTTGTATATTAATTTTATGTAGGAGCCAAAATTTATATATTTTCTTATGATGACAGTTGCTACCCCACTGCCACCGCCGAGAATACTAGATGCTTCACTACAATCTAGCGTTGGCGAGCGACATCTTACGCCAGGTGATATATTTATTATTATTGACATTTCTCAATTAATTATATTAATTATTTTTTAATAATGTCAGTTGCTACGCCGCCGATAGCACAACCTAATGACTCAATTCATTCAGACGAGCGGACTGCTACTGATCATGTGATACACATCAATCGATGTGAGAACATTACTTTATATCTATCAATTATCACAATTTTAATTTGGTATGACACTAATGATTTATTATGTATTAGGGCCCGTAGCTGATGTCGGACCTTCACAGCCTACCCCAGCTGTACCGAATGATGATTCTTCTTCGAGTGATGAAGAGGGTTTACATGATAATGGGGTGGTCACTGTGAATAATATTGCTCGACCGTAAGTTAAATAAGTTGTACAAATTTAGTTATAGTTTTGGTTATCATTGAAAATTAATTCTTCTTTGTAATTGGCAGGACCACTTTCTTACCCGCTAGTACCGTGCGTGATGTCAGTGCTCTCGTTCTTTTCCACTTGCCGGAAGGGGCAGGATCCTGGAAAGATGTCCCAATTCAAGTGCGAGATGACATCTTTCGAGCATTTACGGTACGATCTTCTATTTGGGTTACATAATTCGATTTATATTTATTTTAAAATTACTAAGTTTTAAGGTTCTATTTCTAGGAGGCAAATCAGTTTCATCCGGATCTTAGTTTAGGGACGATCCGGAGAGCTTTTGAGGAGGTCGCTGTGAAATGCCTCCGAAATCGATTATACAAGTTTCGCAAGGTCGTCACGTCCGCCGACCTCACTTTGGAGCAGGGCATACAAAGATGCCCAAGACATATTAGGCGCTCGGTTTAGGAGTCCCTCTGTAGGAAGTGGTAAGTATGTATACTTTTACATTATTTTTATGAAAATTATAGTTTTTTGAAAGTGTAAGTATTTGATGTTCACAAAGGACAGATGAACGATGGCAAAGGAAGTCAGAAAAGGCAAGAGTTAATTGTCTTTCGAAGCCCGAGGCCCACATCCACACAGGGGAATCGATGCGATTTGACGAGCATCGACGGTGCATGGTAATTTACATATAAATTCAATTAATCAAACTTTTGACTTATACTTATGTTATCAAATTTGAAACTTTATTGTAGGAGGAGAAAGAAGGCGGTCTCGTAGACTTACGTGTGATCTATGAGGCCACGCATAAGAGTCGAAAGATAAACGACTTAGTCACGCCCACTGCTCGTAGACTTCTGGTAAGTTTCATGATATGGTAATTTGGTTGTTGCCGTTAGTGCAATATTTTTTTAAATACACAACGTTTAAATTTTTTAGGATGAGTATAATGCAAAAATGGCTGAAAAGTTTGGAGATGATCCGAGTACTCAGCCACCAGGTAATGTTTCTTCGTTGGTTTAGTCACGTTTTTAATTTACATGATTCTTGATATATAATTTATATATTATATGATTTTATAATTTTTCTATTTCGTAGAGGACCCTACTGTTTGGGAAGAGGTGGCCGGCACGACACGAGGGGGATACTTGCGTGACCTCGGCACAGCCGCTCAGATAACTAGGAAGATCGGAGGATATGCAGGAGGTGCATCTGCTCCGAGCTCATCCGCTGCACTTGATCTGACGCAGCTATCGCAGCAATTATCGGAGCAGATATCGCAGCAGGTGTCGCAGCAGTTGGGTCCTCTATTGCAGGCGATTCAGGGATTGATCCCGATGCAAAATCCATCCCCGCGAGGCCATGGACCGAGCACGTCTGGGTCGAACATCCGGAATGATAACAATAACTCCCAAACCTAGGATAGAAAACGAACTATGCATTTGTTACTTATAGACTTAAACATACATATAGTTTGTTAGTTTGGTTTAGTAGTTTTCGTATTCTTATGTTATATATTATTCCTGTGATAGTTTTATATTGCCTGTGATAGTTTTATATTGCCTGTGAGGATTTTATATTGCCTGTGATGCTTTTATATTGCCTGTGATGAATATCAATGCATTTTGAGATGCATTATAAATTGTATGGCGTGGGAAGGGAAAAAATGAGGCTGGGGCGGGTAAAAAAAATGTGCATGTAGCGACACCATAGTGTCTCATTGGCGTCTAAACGCATGTCGACGCTAATTTAGATATATCGCACTTCGCGCCATCTTCGCGTCTCATTGGCGACAAATGCATGATCATATTTGCGTCAATATAGCGCCTTACTAGCGCCTAACTTAGCCACACGTGGGCGCCGGAAGGGCGTCTCAGGTCTACCGCCCCTTGCGCGTCGACTTAGCGACGCAATCCTGCTTCACGCAGCCCCAAACATCGCGTCTTAATACCGTCGATATAGCGTCAATATGTGGCGCTAGTTGCGTCTCAACATCTTTGACTCTAGTGCGACGCCATTAGCCACCGAGTTCCAGCGTCTCCATTTTGTGGCGCTAGTTAGATGCGAAGGAGACGCTCTTGACAACAGAGACATAATAGCGCCTCCATAGCGTCTCCGACTTTGAGTCGCTAATTGCCAATTTTCTTGTAGTGCATATTGCCAAGGTCGCTGGAGAAACATATGACAAACATGCATTGAAACTACATCACATAATACTTTGTCAACAAATTTTCTAATAGTAAATGACACAAGCACTTGTTTGGTCATTTTAACTTCTCCTCCCCCATTGTTTATCCACTACAGATTGTATGATTTGGGGTGTGTGAAGGTTGGTGGTCCCAACTTCTCCATGTAATAGCTAGCAAAATTGATGCAAACTTTCACTATCAATAATCCGTCCATAAGTTCTATCCATAACACGACAACACACATTGAAAATATTTTTTTTTTGTTGTGACTCCATTCAAAGAGAATTAACTTGTAGATGTGGAAAATGCAAAATAACAAAGGAACAAGAAGTATCTTCATAATCTTTCACATCAATATTCTTGTTTGTGATCTTACACATAATGCTATGAAACAAGGAAGCTTCACAATATTCTCACGACCTCAACTCTAATTAGCTTTTCCCTCAATTGTTGTTATCACTCAATATTCTCCCTATTTTGAACCTTCCAACAAGTTCTAAGAGAACTAATGCAAGTTAACATAAGATAATGAACAATTAAACTAATATAATTTATCAACATGATTGCAATATCAAAAGTAATGTTGAAATTGAATTTAGAATAGAACTCAGAAAAGGTTGTCAAATAAGAATAGATATCAAAGGTTTAGAATTTTAATAAAATAAAAGATCTACAATACCTTAAGTTACATCAATATATTTTGAAAATTTTCTATTACACTTTCATTCAGAAATCATCTTTTCCTTTTTTCCCCTCTTTCTTTCCTTTTCCTTTTGAACCCTTTTGTTCGTCTTTTTCTGCCTTCTCTTTTCTTTCCTTTTCTTGGACCTTTTTTCAGTTTTTTTCTAAATATTATTTTCTCAAAATTTTGTTTTTGTCCTTCCCTTTTCTCCTTTCTTTCACTTTTCTTTTCAGTTTTTTTTTCTTTTTTTCAGATTTTTTTCTCTAATAAATTTTTTTTTGAAACTGCATAAGATACCGAAAGGTTTGGTTACTAATAGAGTGGAATGGCATCGTATGATCCATGTAGCCGACCCCACCTAGTGGGATAAGGTTTTGTTGTTGTTGTTGTTGTTGTTGTTGTTGTTGCATAAGATTTCGATAAGAACTCTCAAACCAAATGTCAAAATAGTGATAAAAATTAATAAGGTGTTGATGAATTTAAGGAAGAAAAAGGGAAAAAAGAAATCAAGATAAGAACAAATATCGAAGACGAGAGTTTAAAGAGAAGATAAGCAAGACTTTTTCTTCATATGTTTACTATTTTTTTAGAAACATAAATAGGAGACAAGTTGAGCAATAGATGATAACTAGATAACCCAATCAAAAGCATAGTTGTGATACCAACGAGTAAATTACATGAATGGTCTTTCAACTTTAGATCAATATCTCAATGGTCTCAAAACTTTAATTTGTAACTAAATTATTCCCGAACTTTGATTTTCTTGCACATATTGCCTTTTTGACCGGTAATAGGCAATTTTCTGATTATCTTGATGACATGGCTTAACAAAATATAATAAAATAATATTAAAATATTAAAAAAATAAAAAAAGAGGGTCACTCATCGGAGGGGACCAAGGGGGATGGGCAGGCCCGCCCCCTCTCCTCTTCGGCGCTAGAGAGGAGAGGAAAGGGCGTCGGTCCCCCTCGCATGGAGGGCCGCACCATCCTCTTCTCCCTCGCCAAACGTGAGGGAGAAAAGGGGGCTGCTGGCCCCCCGCGAGCTTGCAAGGGAGAAAGGGGGATGATAGCCCCCTGTGCGAGCTTGCCGCCGCTCGACCTGACCCTTTGAACTCCAGCAGCACCGACCCTATCTGCTGCTGTTGTTGGAGCTCACTCATCAGCCTGCTCCCTAGCTGCGCCTCCACCGCTAGCTCCACTGTCAGCACCGTGGTGTTCCAGTGACCCTGGTAGAACACCGACAGGACACCCTGGCATAGGCTCTGATTGGAATACAGCACGCTCAAGCTTGACCCCCGCTCATGGTATATCTTGATCGCCTTCTTCAGGTTCGTTATTGTCACACTCACATTGAACGTCGTGTGGGCCATCATGTTGGCATCCACCGTGAAGGTCGTCACCTGCAAGCTACGGCCATGACGAGGGTGACGAACATGGCGAACATGCAGCAAATGCACCTGCAGCAGGAGCAGCGGCACTTGCACAGGGGCCGGCGCCCCCTTTCTCCCTCACTGGTGTCGTAGGCGAGGAAGAAAAGGGGGGCGTCGGACCCCTTGTGAGCTCGCCAGCATGCAAGCTCGCAGAGGGGTGGTGGCGCCCCCTTTTTCTCCCTCACGACTCTTGGTCCCTCCGGTGAGAGGCAACAAGTTGTCGCCTCTTTTTTATTTATTTGATTAATTTATTATATTTTGTTACGTCACGACAGTAAGGTAACCAAAAACCTATCTATTACCGGTCAAGAGGACGATGTGTGCAAGAAAATCAAAGTTTGGTGACAATCTAGTTACAAACTATAGTTGGGGGACCGGGTAGTTACCACACCTAAAGTTGGGGGACGATCCGTGTAATTTACCCTAATATCAACTGATACGATACTTAAGAACGATGCCTTAAATGACTAGAACAGTATATGATAATCAAGAAGAATGAGATCAAAATGAATTTCAGACAACAAAATATTAACTTCAAGATTATCAATGAATCAAGAAATCAATATTATAAATCGATGGATTTAATCACAAGATCACCTTGTAATTAATAACAAAAGTTCACAAAGAGTGGGTTGCAGGAGTTCTCTCACAGCAAAAATAATTGAGCCAAAATACAATAGATTCAATGATCTAATAACAAGTACTAATATTTATATCCCATAGAAAAACCCTAAATTAGCCTACAAATAAGTTAACTAAATTACCAAAATAACTGACTTATTTTTTGTTACAACTTTCAACGCCATATCCCTATTTAATTAATTTTGACAATTCTAGATAAATAATAAATTATTTAGACTCAATTATGTTGACTTTTCATGTGATCCAATTTGTAACACATTGAGAAGTTGTATTTGATTCACAATTATTAATCTATTTTGTAAATATTTTTTTACTATAGCCTGAAGTTGTTTTGCATGTGATCTTGTAATTGGCCCAATTGTAAATCACAAAGATTCTTGATTATCTTGAGTTTCTTTATCTCCAAGATCCATGACATTATATTGATTGTCCAAGTTTGCTGGAACACCCTTGTTATCATCGATTGTAATTATGGAAACTTTCAAGTTCATATCAATACATCATATCATTCATTTAACAAAGTAAATATTCTTTTCATTAAAGGAGAATATTGAATATTATGTAAATTATAGATGCCAAGACCTCCCAAGTGTTTATATTGTTGAACCATGTCTCAATTGATTAGGTGAATACCAAATCGGGTGCCATCCGAGGATAAGAAAAGTTTTGGTGTGTTTCTTAAGAGTTCCTATTATCCCATTGGACATGTAGACCGTGTGAAGTGTATGTTTTGATATGGAATTAAGTATCAAATTTATTAATGTAGTTTTACCTGTCTGATTTAAGAATATTGTTTCGACGTGAGCAATTTGAATAGAAATTCGCCTAAGTGTTCAAGTGGGGATATTTCTACCCTAGATGCCTCCATCTATAGTTGATCACTCCAATATGTCTCAGTTTCATGTGTTGGGGCCTTGCATCAGAGAATAGGCGTTAATAGCAATATAGTAGTCCCGCGAACATCAAATGTCGCTTTTTCATAAAATAGATGTGGAGAAATCATCGAAGTTGCATTTCAACGTTAAAGCATTCGTTCGAGCATGAAAACATAGAAAATTATATAGAAAATGCATGTTGAACGTAAGTGAATGATATACTTAATTTTTCTACATCAAACTCCTCCAAACTTAATCTTTTTTTCCTATCCCCAAGCAAAATTAAGGACTTAGGGCCGGAGAAAGGCCATCCTACATAATACTAGCTTTGATTTCATATCAAGAAAATTAACGTTCAAAATGATTTAGTTTAGAATGTCCAAGTCATGCTAGGCAGAAAAGGCAAAAAAAATGGTCAATAATGCTATCTTAATCTATACTTGATTACAGGCAAAAGGATAAGCGGGGTTTAAGAAACTTGAGCGACAAAATTTAGGAAAAGGAAGTATAAACATCAGAAAAAAATAGTAGTACCTAAACAATGGTGTTTCTACTTAAATGATAGTCAGATGGGCTTGTAAAACATACCATTGTGCTCCCCAAAACTTAAACTCAACACTGTCCTCAGTGTTGGCTAAGTGAGGGAGAACACCTTTATTCATGAACAAAGACTTTCTCTAGAATTTGTTAATAGGAGAGTGTGGACGCCTCCTTCTGAGGAGATGAGACGCCAACGTTGAATGGCACTGAAGTCCAGGGTAGTAGCACCCTAGGCTACTTCCAGAGACAAAAGGTTTAAGTTGCATAAGATGATGATTGGGGTGATCAAGACATCGAAGATGATCGAGCCCCTTGAAAGAAACACACTTTTGTAGACGTGGGAAAGGAAGTGTCCAACAGATTGATCTTTTCGCCGAACAAGAAGGCATGGATGACATGAAGATCGCCATTCTAGGCATGAGAGTCAGTGTTCGAGGGTGCAAGGTACGGGAATGTGTGCACCCATCTTTCCAACTGAAGAAGCTAGAAGAGGGGGACTTGAAGGTGGTTGAGGAGGAGGCATGGGGAAAAGTGAGTGGTTGCTCTCTCCTCGAAAGTGGGGAAGGTTTGGCTAGTGATGTCAGCGCTCACTTAGGTGGCAAGGCATCCTCTAGATGTGGCATGGATGGTAAAATGGGTGGGGCTGGATTGGCATTGAGGTCACGTGGCTTGTTGTTGGTGCAGAGGAGAAATCCACTGCCTCATATTTTGCTGCTTGTGCAATGGGCTCGGTAGGGCCGTTGGTGACTTTCGACTCCTCAATGCTTTCTCTCGGAAAGCCTTGTCGCTTGCTCTTGCTTCCTCTCTCATAGCACACCCTGGGAGGTCCAGTTGTGAACTTTTTCATGCGCTTGGGCGTCGGTGCAAGATCTGGTGATGGTGCCACTGCTCATGCACCCGGTTCTCCTAGTGTGCATGCGTCTTGTGCTCTAAAGGTGGCGGTGTGTTAGGTGGTGCGGCCGGCCTAACAAGCTCAACCATTGAACCCATATATTCCTACAGGCTCCTGCGAAACTCCTCGTGGTGGTCTAGCCGACTCGAGGGTCGCCTGGTCATCATTGGTTGTGGATCCTTTGGTGTTGGAGGTGATGACAATGTAGGCTCCACCGGTTCCACTGAAGGGCAACTCGATGGTGAGATGGGTGTGACTCGTGGTCTCCCTCTCACCAGACTCTTCCTTCTTGGTTATTGGGTCAACAGCTCCAGTGTCGCCGATGCAAGTTGAGGTCGTGAAGGCTCGATCGGCAATGGGGCTTGTTGGTCCTCATTTCGTATGGGACAAGGGACCAGAGCTCATGGTTTTGGTTGGGTCTCTACAGTTGTCCCACTTGAGCCCCCCTTGCAAAATCTGACGTGAAGCAAGGAAAGCGGAGTAGGAACTCTACCTGCAACGCTGAGACATCAAGTGGAGTGGTATTGCGGAGTGGTCCACCTAGCAGTATGGAATGCTGTGTTGGGATTGCCTCTGTAGGGCTATCTAGATCGATGGGTTCAGCGAGGGTTGTTCCTGCTGAATCGGGTCATGGATGTGGACACCATCGCCATCCATGGGTCTGATCCCACGTCATAACCATTTTAGCATAGAAGGTGAGAAATCTTTGTCTCTGCACTAATGGAGGGGAAGGAAAATGGAGGCAAGTGACAGAAAGTGGAAATGAAAAGATGAAGGGTTGGGGAAGGTGGGGCGAACGAAGCGTCCGACGATTTGATGGAAAAGCAATGATGAAAGTGAGAGTGGTATGAGGGGGTACAGGGACATGGCTCCTCCCGACACCACGCTTAGGAAGAGAAACCAAATTTGAATTCTCTCGGGCCCCACCGACGTAGAATGAGATTGTGGTCCTTTGTCTTTCGGGGCTCTCTTCTTCAGGCTCATCTTCGTGCATTTTCACCTACATGGGTGCCCCAATGCACATGTATACCCCCATGTATGATGTCAATTCTTAATTCACAGGATGGGATTTATTCCTATGGCAAAATGATCTTAGTAGACTTTGTCTTCCAGGAAGCGCCCTTGTTTAACATCTTAGCCTTGATGAATCAAAGTCACTTGGGGGTGTTAAAACTTCATTCTTCTTCCCATCTCACAGTAAGACTATGGTGTGGCATTGCTCCCTCGGATTTGGTTATGGTTGTTTGGGGAGCTTTCCTTGTAATCTAGGAGAAGCGAAGGCTTGCTGCGCAATATAGTATTCTAGAACTTGTTGTGGATAGACCAACCTTCCACCTTCTTGGATAGTTATCATATTGTCTCTTTGTGCACTTCTTGTCGCGTCATTAGAGTGTGCAATTCCACTCAGATTTTCTCTTGACGAGGAGGAGGAGGAGGAGGCAACACTAACTGTGCAGGTGCAGGGAGGGTAGGTTGTGAACAGCCTTGGTAAGGTTGAGGTGAATTCTAGGGTGGTCTTTGTTGGTACTGAGGAGGCTAATGTTGAGGTTTTCTTGATATGAAAAATGCGGGTGAGTCTGGTTCCTGTTCCACGATGTACTTGGGTTGAATTGGCTTGTTGGCTCGGCTTTGGTCATAGGAAACTAAGGCATTGGCCATGCAAGCAGGTTGTCCTTCAAGTACATCCTGGGCAATATAATTGAATCTAATACAAGCAAGGGTTGTGTGGTCACATGATTTACATAGGTCACAAGCAACAGAAGGAGTTTGGTCGGAGTTAGGGATGGTGTCAGCTGCACAAAGAATTAGTGAGGTGTTCGGGGTTGATCTTCTCACTGCCTTCCTCATGATGTCTTCAACTGTAAAGTGAGTTGTTTAGCTCTCTACTCCTTGTGTTTTTGGCTCCTATGGTTTCTGGCGATTTACTCGAGCATGCATCCAAATTCTGAAGTTGAGGATCACTTCTTCTATGAGGTCGTAGCTTTCATTCATGTTCTTTCTCATAAAGGTGCCTTCTACTACTGAGTCTAAACATCCCTTCAATTGAGCTGATAGTTCGCTGTAGAAAGTTTGGACTATCATCCACTTCTAGAATCCATGATGTTGGAACATCCGCAGCATCTATTTAAAATGTTTCCAAACTTCATGGATCGCCTCCGTGTCATATTGGTAGAATGAAGTTATTTGGTTATGCATTCCCACTATCTTCCTAGGTGGTAAGAATCATGTTAGGAATGCGGTAACCAACTAGTCCTAGGTGTATATGGTGTCTAGTTCTACCAATTTGATCCACATCTTGGCCTTTATCCCTCAGAGAGAATGGGAAAAAGCATAATCCAACATCTCTGGTTACGTATGTGCACTTGAACGTGTCACAAATTTCCACAAAATGTGATTGTGATCAGGTGATGGTTGGCGTCTTCATTTAGTTGACCCGAAAAGGCATTTTGATCAAGAATGACAATCAGGGTAGGGTTCAATTCTAGCCTCATGATTCATGCAGTAATCACGATACCTAAAGGTGTGCATAACTCGTGCAGGGAGTGGAGGGTGTTAGGATCCTCAGCAACCATGTTTATGTTTAGATTCCTTCCTTGATCCGCCACACACAGTCTGTCTCTTCTCCTTCTTCTTGGGTTTCTCTCAGTCTCAGAAACATACTCGTGACCAACTTCAGATTGAGACGTGTATTCTTCACTGCTTTCTCCTTCACTATTAAACATATACATAGGGTTAGTGAGTTAGTGCTTACACAAAACTCGAAGAAAGAAACAAAAGCTTTGAAATAGGAAACTACAAGAGGCACATAAAATGACACTCTGAAATGCAAGGATTAGAAAAAAAACTAAATGGGGAAACGAGGAAAAGAAAAATATATGATTTATTATAGAAGGTATAGACAAAATGTCAAAATTCTCACAGCAACTCTTCAAATCGAAAATTAGCATCGTAAGTCCCCGGCAACGGCGCCAAAGTTTGACTCTTTTGGATTGTGTGGTGGATGAAAATAGCATGAAAGTAGTACAAAAATCACATCCCGCATGGGGATTTGATGGAAGGAGGACATAATGTCCTTATGCACCTGTATGCCCCCATGCAGGGACATGTCCTCACTTCACAGAGGGACCTCGAATAGGTTTTAAAATTTATAAAATTCTTAGCTCACATGACAAGGCTGCAAGCGCACAGGTAGTCCTTAAGATTTGTCCAAAGGGATCACGAGCAGAATCTAGTTCAAGGCTATTTCGAGAAAAAGAATGCAGAGATAAATATGAACACTACGGAACGATGATGCTATGTTAATAGTAAATGGAAAGTACAACAGGGAACAAAAATAAAATAAGAATCAATGTCTATGTAGTAACCACCGGGGCTTTGAGAATTGTATCATGACATCCATTTCTTGAACCAGACATATGAAACAAGTAAAGTGGGAGCAAAAGCCCCATGCATGAACATTTCCACTCTCGTGAAGAATGTCATTCACCAGTGGAATCACTTTCATGCGTGTCGGCTGATGGGTTTTATGTGAATGAAGCCATCATCTTAGCACGATTCCAACAAGCTCTCGCGAGGATGGGGCATCTTAGAATGTCGATTAACTAGGTGGAGGTATGTGCCGATATACTTTCACCTCCGGACTAAAAGGAAATCTTGAGAGATTCAGCCAATCTCACAGCCTGTACGAAATCCTGACAAGAGATAAGCCCTTTCGGGTGGATCTCAAGCCGGTTCGAGAGAGAGAGTAAAGAAGACTCTAAACACACTTCTCGACCATACCCGGTGCTTCCTTAGACACAACTCAACTAGTGCCTTATCTCTCTGCATGCAATAATTGAGGAATTGATCATCCTCTCGGGAGGAAACCACCAACACATAAATCAAAATAGTTCAGACAAAGGGAGAACATTGACAAAATGAGACACCGAGAAAATAAATCATTGAATGCCTCGAGCTTTCCTCTCGGACTTGCTCGATACTGGCCATTGATGATTCCTTGACATAATCCATTGACCACCCTGTCTCTTGATGTGAGTGCAACTAATTGGGAAATAAAATGTCCTCTCGTGTGGGAGTCATCCATGCCAGAAACTTGAACAAAAAATATCCCAACGACAAAAATAGAGAAAATGTTCTGAACCCACCTCTCGGTCTCATTCGACATTGACCAACAACATCCCTTTACTATAACACAATGGCCACCCTATCTGTCGGTGCGAGTGCAACCGATTGGGGAATAAAGTACCCTCTCGGGCAAGAGGTACTATTTTCATCATTAGTGTTTGACAATAAACCTCATATGAGAAAAGATTTTAGCAAAACGAATGACCTTAGAGTACTATGAGTCCACCTCTCAGCCTCACCGTGGAACTAACCACCAACATTCCTTTACTGTAACCCAATGGCCACCTCACCTCTCAACGCGAGTGCAACTGATTGGGGAGTAAAATACCCTCTCGGACGAGAGATATTGGCGTCGATATATTTTGTCTAAGTCTTGAACAAAGAAGACCATCTCTCAAAATTAGAAAACAAGAGAGGCGCAATGTTTCCCCATAGTTGGACCATGTCAAATGATGATCCCTCAGCATATCCTACCACCAGTCTAACCTCTTGGCTCGCATGCCTTAGCTAGGGACTTTGAACACCCTTCGGGTGGGAATCATCACTACCAAAGGTTGTCCGAACTGAACCCATGAGGGTTAAACCAAAACAGAGATCAGACTAACGGACAGCCAATGTGCCTTGTAGAACGAACCACCCAATTTAAACCTCTCACCTGTTGACCTTGAGGCTTGAGCAGGGGAAGATAAATCACCCTTTCGACAAAAGATGCAATGGGTGGACAGTCGAATAAACAAAATCGGTAGTAAAAAAATCCATTGAGAAAACCACAACAACACAAATACCAAAACCAAGTAATAGTGAACGAAAGATAAAAGGTAACGGCTACTGATAAAAGGTAACAGCTACTCCATTGAGAAAACCACCCTTGAACTATAGTAGTTTTTTGTGTCTGTCTCTAATATATGAACTTACTATAGCACCCCTTAAACTATGTCACGATTTTCACTTTAGTCCATCCGTCTAGTTCTATTAAGTTTTTCATGTTTTCAATTTTTTCAATTTATTAAAATACTAATCTACCCTTTTCACTTATCTTTCAATATTTAAAAGTTTAAAATTATTGTTGCTGGTGCACGCGCACTATCGTAGTAGTCACCCCCACCCCACCCTACCCGCGCCAGCACAAGAAGCCTTCGTGACCTGAAACCCCCACCTCAGCACGTCGAATTCATCAGCAATAGATGGGAGTCGTTGTCCCCCTCCCCCTCGCAAACACACAAGTAGCTCGACCACGAGCTCGCCAACCCCTGCAAGCACGCTTCCAAGCTCGACTGTGAGTTCACCAACGGAGGGTGTCGCAAGAGGGGGGCTGCTCGCCAAAGGACTGCTCATCGGCGAGGCTCGCAAAGCAGGCAGGGCTCTCTCCCGAACTCGCCGGAGAGCTCTCCCACTCTGGGCGTATTCACCAATGGAGGGTGACACGAGCGGGAGGCTGCTCGCCAAAGGGCTGCTCATCGGCAGGGCTTGCGAAGCAGGCTGCGCGAGCTAGGGGGATTGCGTGGATTGCGAGCTCATAGGTGGGGACATCTCCCACGGGCTCTCTGGAAAGCTTCCCCACTATGTTCCCACTTTGGGCCACTGCCCCCTCCCTCCGGCACTGGCGAAGGAGAGGGGGTAGTGCTCCTTTTTATATTATTTACCTTTTAATTATTGTATATGTATTATTTAATTTTTTAAGATTTTATTTTTTTAGTAAATAAAAAAATTAAAAATAATGAAAAAGTTAACAAAATCAGATGGATGGACTAAAGTGAAAATTGAGGTATAGTTTAGGGATGCGCTTTAAGTTCTATATATTAAGGTCAGATGAAAAAAATCACTATAGTTCAATGGAAGTTTAAGGAATTAACCCATATTAAAATCACAAGTCCAAGAAAAGATCATCCATCATAATTCTTTTGGCCCTAGCTGGCCAATTAGTTTTACCACATTAAGGGCGACGAATGCCCAATGTTCATCACCCCACAAAAAACATGCAAATAAAGAAGAAGTAAGAAAGGAGCTCAGTTTCTCCTCCCTTTGATTTGTGTTGAAGTCTCAGTTGGGTATCTTCCCAATCCGAACCCTCCTAGCTTGGTTGCCTCTTCCTCTGCTTTATAGTGGAGACAAGGTACCACCTGCCCCTACTTTCCACATGCTCCATTGTCCACATCCGCGTACAAAGTGTAAGAGGAAGCTTCCGTCTTCTATTGCCTTAGAGAATTTGGTCGGTTGATTAAGAGAGCGGAACCCACTCTGTTGTCTGATGTCTATTGCTTGTTGTTCATTGTTTTGGACCACTACTCTCGCTCACAAATTCGCTTGCGTTCGGGTGGGGTACTTCTTCCATGGATGCCCCCATCTACGGTTGCTTGTTCCAATATGTCTCGGCCTTCTTGGGTTGATACTCTGCATGAGAAAATATGCGTTAACGACAATAATGTAGTAACATGAAGATCAAATGTCGCTTTTTTCATAAATAGATGTGAGAAAATCATAGAAGTTTCATTTTGACTTTAAAGCGTTCATTCGAGCATGAAAACATAATAAATTATATAGAAAATGCATGCGGAACATAAGTGAATAATATACTTAATTTCTCTATATCATATTATGCATCCAAATAATTTCTAAGGCAATGTTTGGTTATGGAATATAGGATGTTGGAATAAGTCATTTTATTCTTTTAACAATGGGTTATCTCTGCTTCACATTTGGTTGACAATTTTATTTTTTATAGTTGTACACTTATAGTCCCGCTCGTGTTTGAATGAGATAATATTCCCGATTCACCATCGTGTAAAGATGATTCATTCCTTTATGAAATTTATCATGACTAGTGAAGTAATATTCGTCGTGTCTTCTATTCAAATTGAAGAATAGCCTCTGTTACAAGACTATTGTAATTCAGAAAATAACAATCCGACAAAATTAAATATCCATTGTATGCGGATCCTGTTTGACATTAATACCATGAATAACCATATATTTCACCTCGTTAACTACCAAACAGCTCTTAGAGTATCACGAGAAAAAAAAATTGAATTTCAATGAGTTGAAAATGTAAAAGTGAGAAAAAAAAGTATCTTCATTCTAACGTTAGAAGTTGGCCGCCAATTTCATTTCAATTTTTTGTATGAACTTTGATGTGTTAGAATGTGTCAGTGAAAAGTATCTATTATCGACTCGCGAGACTTTGAACCGACTTAAACCACACATTGGAAAAAAAAAGAAAAAATCTTATAATCCATAATTTCTTAGCTGAATTAATTAAATTTCATTAAATCGCTTTATGGTGCTGCCTGAAAGTGAAAAACAATAGGATGAAAAAATGATTTTGTCATTGAATGCGAGGAGTATCCAACTTTTGAACGTGGGTTTCAGCAGAAACGCCGCAGCCGCTGCTCTCTGTCACTCAAACGCAAAAAATCAAACAAAGCAAAGAAAGAAAAAAAAGCTGCTGCTGCTGCTGCAATCCAAAAACCACCTCTCTCCATCGATCGACGCATCACAAATAAAGACCAACTTGGCCATCAAAGCAGCGCATCGATCGTTAATTTGCAGCACACCTATCTCTCGATTCCCGTGCCGTAGTCCCACTCCCTCCCTCCAACGTCCCCCTCGTATCTCACTCTCGCCCCCAGCACCCTTGTACTCTGTGTCTGCATTTGCAGAATTGCATGCTCCTCTTGTCTTCACATCTCTTCCGGACTCTCCTACAATTTTTTTTTTTCAAAAAGAAAACTTATCTATTGTTGCATAAAAAATGATAGTCTTGATACATTGAGGGTGCGGTCTAGATGAGACAAAAAGTCGATGACTTAATTATATTCGTGATAAATATACGTTAATTCTTTTCTCTCTTTTTCTTATTAGAAAATGTTGGGCTATGTTTTAAAGTTAACAAAAAGAGGATCAATGTTTAAAAGTGACAAGAAGATCTAGAGACTTTTATATGATGAAGAAGAATACAAGATGATTAAGAAAAAAAGATATTTTAGATCTAAAACTAAAAGATATGTAAAGAGGATTTAAATCTCTCTCCTCTCTCTAAGTGATGTTTTCTTTTGAGATTTTTCTTTCCCTTCTAAATTTAAACATTGCCTCATTTGTAGTAATATGGGGATCCGCATCCTACCTTGCAGTGCCAATATCCTATGATCCCCTTACACTTCATCCCTTTTTACAAATTTTCAACCATCAAATTTGTCGAAAATTTTATAAAATTCATTGGAAAATTTGACTTCCGATGAACTCTTTGATGTGATAATGTTATTGGAAAAATACTCATAATTTTTTCGATGAACGCATACAAATCGTCAGATGTCAATATTTTTTATGGATTATGTTGTCACAAGAACATTCTTCGAAACTTTCGACGGAACTATTCTGTCGGAAGTTCTGAAGGACGAACGTCCTTCAAAAGTTCCGATGGGTAACCTCGTCGAAAATTAAAAAAAAACAATCGTCTGTGGACGGATTGGCCAAATCTGAACAGACCGTTAGGCTAGATCCCTGGCGATCATCGAGCTAGATCCAGTCGCAACAGGCCATCGAGATATTCTTTATTATAATTTCAAATATCGATGGTCCTGACCTTCAGAATTACCGACGGATCAAAATACGTTGGTATTTTGAAAATCTGGATAGTAAAAAAATTTGATATTAAAATATAATCTTATGCCATTTTTTGTTTATATAGAATTATAATATATTTTATTATAAATTGGAAATTCAATAGTTTTGACATTCAAAATTATTAATGAATAAAAAAATTCATCGATAATTTCGAAAGTTAGGACCGTCGAAAACTTTAATATTAAAATATTAATCGTATGTCATTTTTAATTATATATTATAATATATTTATTATAAATTTTCTTTTGGTCCTAACCTTTGAAATTACTAATCGTGGAAAATCTTAATATCAAAATGTTAATGGTATGTCATTTTTTAATTATATAATATTATAATATATTTTGTTATAAATTTGTTTTTTGATGGTCCTAGCCTTGCGGAAGTACTGACGGATTAAAAATGTCGATAATTTTGAAGTCTAGGACCATCAAAAACTTTAATATTAAAATATTAATCATATGTCAAATTTCAATTATATAGTATTATAATATATTTTATTATAATTTTGAACTTCGACGGTCCTCTTCTTCGGAATTACTGATAAATCAAAATTTATCGATAATTCTAAAGGTTAGGATTGTCGAAAACATTAATATTAATCGTATATTATTTTTTAATTATATAGTATTATAATATATTTTATAATAAATTTGAATTATGATGGTCCTGATGTTTGAAATTACCAACGTATTTTAATATGTTGATAATTCCAAAGGTCAAGACCATCAGAAACCTTAATATTATAATATTAATCATATATAATATAATTAAAATGTCATATGATTAATATTTTAATGTTAAGATTCCCAACGATTTTGAACTTCTCAATTACCATCGGATTAAATTTCGTCGGTAATTCCGAAGGATTGGATCGTCGAAAAATGTCGACGGGTTTCTTGTCGTCGATACTAACGACCCATCGGTAATTTGGAAGGATATTTTTTCTATCATAAATTTCGTCAAAAATGCGAAGGATTTTAACCCCTCAGAAATTGGTCATCGGAAATACACAATTTTCTTGTAGTATTACAAAATCTCACAAATATGTAATTTTCTTGTAGTGTCACCGACTCCCAACAATCTTTTATTTCTGACAAAATGACTGTCAAGTTATATGTGTAGATGGAAAATTTTCGTAATTAGGCAGATCATTACCTTCCCCATTCATCCTCACTTGTCAAGTACAATTAGGTCATTCGGTTGTGTTAGTCCATTCGTCATCACATAATCATAATAAAATATGATTTTTTATTAATTATAGCGGAAAAATATCACCATTAAAGAGATAAAATGGTCTTTCAATTAATGCGGAAAACTTTGTTAAAACATTAAAATAACGTTATAGAATTGAAAACACATTTAAACATCATCACTAATAGCAATTAAAATAATTGAAAAACTATAGTCAAACGTCTCTTTGAAAATATAATCAAAATACTTCTAAAACATAAAGACTTTAAGATTTCTAGACCAGTGTGCAATCTTTATTGTCATGAGATGAGCCTCCATCCATCCAATCACTGTGCACCTACACGGGACCAGGATGCAGGTGTTTCTCCGGTTAGAGTATATAAAGGACATGCATGTGATGCTATGATCCTATATAAAATACTATATGATATGCATCATCATCTTAGAAAATAATATGCATGTCATGTACTTAACATATGATCTACATGTCATTCAATCATATCATTTCTATTATCATGCAATAATATAAAGCATGGAGGGACATAGTATGGACATTCATTTAATTATCAATTCAATCTCTAGGCACATAAGTGAAGTTAACTTACCATAACCATATGCCTCCATAACTTTTCTTAGGTTGCTTCATAACCCTTCCGGACTTTTACTTTCGTGGGACATCATTTCCATTCAACCGATCATTGGCCCTTTTATTAAGGTTATATCTTTCGATAGCTGAGATTTATGTCGTTGCCCTCTCAATAGGACTTTGGAGATAATGCTCTGCTCTCGTCCTAAGGCAACATAAGAATGCAGTCACTATTTGTCGATGTGTGTAACAATCATTCTGGACTCTCGCCCGAAGACGACATCGGAATGACATATCGTTGTCAATGAATGTAAGGATCATTCTGGGTAAAAATATGATAAAGGCTCATAACATCATCGACAACTGAGTTCATTATGCTTTTCAATCAACAAATAATTACATCGTTCAATCTTCATGTTTTAACCTAGTTATGTGGGAAACAAGCATATACGTGTGTCTAAGTTATTATACAATCAACAAACATCAATACATATCATTAATACTTTGAAAATAATATTTAATATATCATATACAATTTATGTTGATGGTCATGACCGTGAAAGGGGTTGTCACGGCCGTGACAGAACCATGATTAAACACCCTTCTGTCACGGCCATGCCTTGACATAGTCATGGTCGTGCCGGGCAATCTTCATGGTCGTGACATTATCTATCACGGACGTGATAGAATTCCAATTTTGGACGTTCTTCGGTCCTTATGTCACGGCGTGACGGGTGCGTCACGGCTATGACAAAACTCAAGAGTTTCGTCGCCCAGCCTGATTTTTCATGATTTTTTTATCCAAAACTTTGGGAAATTCAATATACATCATAAAGAATGATACATACATGTTTTCTGGGCAATATAGGATCAAAAGAACATAAAAAATGCAAAAACATTCAATTCCTAGATCTAGGGTTCATCCATAAATCATGAACATCAGGAAGAGCATGAACCATAATAACAAATCTAATCCTAATCTTGCATATGGTATAGATCTAATGTTTTTAATGAAAAGCATCATCATCATAGTCCAATATGAGAACATGGTGTTCTCATACTCTCAATCTATTCATAAAACCATTGAAAGAGGAGAGAGGGAGATTGAATTCGGATGAGTGATATGAATGGAATCGCTCATGCCAAAACAGAGTAGTGATTTCTTCGACAGTCGATTTACCGGACAAGTGGGACTAAATTATAGGGCTAAAAAAATAGATAAAGTTTAATGAGAAATGACTTTTCACTTCTAAAAATTTGTTCCACCCATGCCAGTTCCACTCCAAATTATTACAACCAAAACTTGCATAACCAATAAATTAATACCATACAAAGTTTATCTGATTTACCTTTTCTTTTGTTCTTTTGATGACTATTCGACCATTAACGGAGTTAATTATTAAATTTACGTAAAATTGCACATACAGACACACACATATATATTCTTATTTTAATATTTTAGTTTCTTATGATCAATTATTAGTCATACTTATTGCTATTGATTAGTTAATTAGATTTCTAAGTTAATATATCAATTTTGTAGAGTGATTAGTTTTAAAATACATGATTATAATTAATAATTTTATTTGATATTACCAATTGACATGATAAATAACTAATGGAGAATCAAATTCATATGATTTATAAACTTATATAAATTTGCAGAGTAATTAATAATTTAATAATATATAATTTAATTTATCTTAAATTTAATATGAACTGATGCTTTGTAGACTTCATTTTCGTTTAAATTTAAGTTAGTTTAATTTGCTTTTGTTAAATTGAGCGATGCCAATTTGTATGAAAAAATTAAAAAATGACATAGTTTAGGAACTCATAAAAATAAGTTTGTAGTTTTGAGTTAGATGTGAAAAATCGTAATAGGTTATAGGTGATTTGTGAAAATAATCATATTCTAAAAGTGAATATATTCGTATTCTATCTTATGTTTATTAATTTCAAAAGAATAAAAAAATAAAATTATAATGTTTTATACTTAAAACATTCTATTATAAATAATTGCTATTTTTATTATAAAAAATATAAAAATCATGATATAATAATATGTTGTTAAAAAATGAAAAAAATATAGTCAAGAAAAAGAAAAAGAGGTGGAATAAAGATATTCGTGCCATTTAGAAGAATACATATATTCTTTTTGACGTTTGAGCAAAATATTCATATTCTAACTCGTGTTTTTCTATATTATCAAATTATGACGATATTTTAACGTTTATTCTCAAACTCGAATGACCCCTAAAAATTGGAAAAGTGAGAAACCACCTCAAAACTCGTGAAAACACCATTTTTAATCTTACAAAAAAGAATATATATATTCCTTCGAAACGTCAGAATATTTCTATTCAAAGCTTTTTAAATTTCTTCAATCATATTTTATTTTTTATAATTTTTCATGTATTATTATTATTATTATTATTATTATTATTATTATTATTATTATTATTATAACAAACATCTATTATGTACAATAAAATATTATATTTACAAATTATATTCTCTATGAGCCAAACATAAGCCAGAATAAAAATGAACTTACTTTTTAAAAAATACACTATTACATTAGTTTATTCCATTTAAACATGGCAGAGCAAAATCGAGTTCTAGCATGGATCCACGGTCTTAGTTGGGGATAAAAAAAATGAGAATCATTACCGGACCTAATCTGGTCGGTTTTGGCACGGGGTCGGATCCGAAAAAATTAAGAATAAAACTGGGAATGTAACAAAAAAAATCAATTAAAATTAAATAATTTCATATTATTAAAATTAAATTCGAATTTATATAAGTTAATACATTATTATAATTATATTTTAGTTATGAATTGAGAATTGAACTGGGAACTTAACCTATAATTGAACCGGGTTTAGGTATATCATATTAGAATATTTTAAGATTGGATGAACCGAAGATGTAATTATAATATACTAGTCCTAAATTATGTGCGATGCACGGACGACGAATATTATGAATATTAAATAGTATATAATTATTATAAAAAGATGATCGATATTATAAAAAATGTAATACATAACTGTAATATTATAATTTTTAATAATTATCAAAATTAATTTATTATCACTTAAATGTGACAAATAGGTAAAGATCAAATTTTGCTCGGTCCGACACGCGACATTCATGAAATTCTATCGAGCTAGTCTTGCTCGACACGAGCTCCGTCCGAGTACAATAGTTGGGTTAGACTCGGGTTAAATCATGTCGGAATGCCTAGTAAGATGCTAAGCATGATCTGACATTGGACCAAGGAATCAGGCATAATCCGATGAACACATTATTTATTATTAATTTATTTTTATTATATATTTACATATTTAATAATATGTTATAACTATATTATATATAAAAAGTTTATTATATATCTAATATTCATAATACCATATATTATATTATCTTTTAATATCATATAGTATAATACTTTAATATTTTTATTAATACAAATTAACTTTGGATAAAAGAAATGAATCGTTCGACTCGGCATGACCCAACTCGACTAACTCGATTGAGTCATACACTTGATCAATTCAACATGACACAACTTATTTTTAAAATGAATTATGTCACAATCAAACACGATTTGATGAATCCGAGTTAGATACCTTATTTTAATTAATTGTATTTCTCTCTCTCCTCCCTCTTTCTCTTTCCACCGTGCAGCCAATACCTTATTTATATTTGTAGGCTTAATTTTATGTTTTTTTTTGTTTAAACTCCTCATATATTATCACCTTATTTAACAAATCTCGTAAGATTAGTTTTATATTATTACCTTAGTTAACAATTATTGTTAGATTAATTTTACCTTTTAGATTTAAAATTTCTTAAATTAGTTAAATTTTATTAATTGAATTTTTAATAAAAAACACATGTCATTAATATACGATGCAACTTGTCATGCTCTTATGTTTCATATTTTTATTTTTGCTTATATATATTATTTTAAAATAGATAAATTTAATATATTATAATTATATTTTATTTTAATTGAATGGAGTCTAGTGTTTTAGTGATGAAGACTCATAACCGAACCATATTCCGATCCAATTACATACCGGCTTCATATCGATCGTGCTCACTCCTAAGTTTAAAAATAATCTCTGACCGAACTAGGTACTCTGATTTATAATCAGTACACAACCAAAAAAAACTCATATATATATATATATATGCGTATATAAACATTAGTAGTGCAATAATTAATCCAAGCATTGATTCTTTGAACGGGGGGATGTCCATGACAGAAAGGAGCTCTGGATTGGCTGCACGCGGCAGAGATCGTATCACTCTCCTTATTATATTTTTGCTCACTCGACGTCGGCATCAATCCCATCATTCGGGTCCGTCCAAAATTTTAATGGCCCGTTCAGATGTGCAGCTGTACGGCTTGGACCATCCAGTCGCCGTCACTGTTTGCCTTTAGACCACCCTCCTCCTGTTCGACCGGCCCGGAACCGGCTTCCTCTTCGGACCCTTGGACCATCACCATCGCCACGACTCTGACGGCCGCGACGGCGTTCGCCAGTCGATCCGACGGCTGCGAGTTCTCCGTGGTCCTGGGCCATCCGACACCGTCCGATCGCATCTCCTCCGCCCCATTCTTCGACGTTAGTGCTGGAGAAGAGGACAATTCGGCGCACGTGCCGCATCTGCTGCCTCTCTCCCCGTCGCGCCACTTGTCCCCGTCCGCAAAATCGACTGCTGCCGCGTAGAAATCCTTCGGTGCGGGAGTTCCACGGCAGACGGCTGTTCGAATAGGGCTATTCGCCGTTCGATCATCGGTAATCGATTGATCCGACGGTTCCACGAGTCGGATACCGCATATTCCACTTTTTTTTAATCTCTCACGTCGTTCTTAAAGTCATCAACATAAATATCGTGGTGTGCGGGGCGAATAAAGCAGTTTAACCGTTGGGGTTAAAACGACAAAAAAAGACAACGTAACCGCAGTCAAATTTTAAACCTCTCAACTTTTTCAAGGGTGGGGCTCGAACGCTGCGCCTTGAAGCCTCCTTCGTATATATAAGCGCGCGCCACCTTCTTCCCTCGCTCACCACTTCCCCCCTCTGAGACCGGCCACAGAGCTTGTTTGTTGCCATCGGAAAATCGCCTTGACTCCCTTGGAGCTTGTAGTGTTTTCCACTCGAAACATCCCCGGAAGGCCTCCTTCCGACCGCCACGGCGATGTCCGCGACCTCCTCCGAGGCGCCCATGGACACCTCCGCCCTCCTTTTCCTCCTGCTCCCCTTCACCCCGTTCTCCGCGTTCCTTATCCTCGCGCTAATCGCCCTCTCTGCCGTTTTCCTCTTCCCAGGAGGCGTCGCCTGGGCGCTCTCCCGTGCGGCGTCACTCCACCTCTCCCGCCGCCTCATCCCAGGCCCGTCCGGTCCCGCTGTCCTCGCCTTCGCTGGCCCCGCTGCCCACCGCGCCCTCGCCCGGCTCGCCGCTACGTGTGGCGCCCTCGACCTCATGGCTTTCTCAGTGGGGTGCACCCGCTTCGTCGTCTCGAGCCGCCCGAGTACCGCGCGGGAACTTCTGAACAGCCCCGCCTTCGCTGACCGCCCCATTAAGGAGTCCGCCTACGAGCTTCTCTTCCACCGCGCCATGGGGTTCGCCCCCTCAGGTGAGTACTGGCGCACCCTCCGGAGGATCTCCGCCACCCACCTCTTCAGCCCCCGCCGCGTTGCTGCGTCCGGAGAAAGGCTGAGGTCTATCGGCGACGGCATGGTGGCCGAGGTTGCTGCACTTATGCAGAGCCATGGCGTGGTCGAGATCAAACGGGTGCTGCATTACGGATCCTTGACCAGCGTCATGGACATCGTCTTCGGCAAAAGATTCGATTTTGCCAAGGGCGAAGGTGAGGAGCTTGAAGGGCTCGTAAGGGAAGGCTATGAACTGCTCGGAGCGTTCAACTGGAGCGACCACGTTCCCCTGCTCGGGTGGCTGGACGTGCAAGGCCTGCGCAGAAGGTGCAGGAGGCTGGTTAGCAGAGTTAACTCCTTCGTCGGCGGAATAATTGAAGAGCACCGGCAGCGCCGCCAAAGGTTATCAATGAGTAGAGCTGCCGCGGCCGCCACCGCTGGTGGCGGTGTTAGTGTGAAGGAGGATGGATCTGGGGACTTCGTGGACGTACTGCTCGATATGGATGACGAAGAAAAGCTCTCCGACTCTGACATGATTGCTGTTCTCTGGGTAAATCAAGCCCCTTCTCCGCTTCATATATCATTAACTTCATGTATAATATATATGTTTAGACCTCCATTGATGTGAAGGCATGCTTTCTATTTTCTATCGTCATGCATGCATGCTTGTTTTAGCTGCCTCTTGTCACCAGCTAGCTGTGTTGTTTCTAGAACTTATTGCCAAATGCACGGCAAGTGCCAACGATCTGAACTAGAAAGATAGAGGAAAAAGAGATGACTTCGCTGCAACTACGTTCCTTCTGCAGTGTCCGGTTCTAGCAAAGTGCTTGGTTCTATGCACATTAAAGTGGTATAAGACACACCAGTGCTGTCTGCTAATGGAAGCAGTATATATTTCTCGCTTTCCTAATGATGCAGGTGTTAGTTGAGCTCGATTTGGAATTTAGCTGTTCTTGTATCCGTGCGTTCATTCACTGTCTTCATTCTTTCTTTTCTGCTCGGACGACATATATTCCTTAGGCTTGATTTGTGATTGCAGAAGCATCTGATGCATGTCTTTTATTGTCTCCGAATCATCAACTTTGTTATTGCTCATGGGTCATTTTTTAAGCATACTTTTTATTTTTTTTCCTTTCTCCCTTTTGCATGGGAATTTGTAAAATGTTACAGGAGATGATCTTTAGGGGAACCGATACAGTGGCCATCCTCATGGAGTGGGTCATGGCCAGGATGATCCTCCACCCTGGCATCCAATCGAAGGCGCAGGCTGAGATCGACGACGTCGTGGGGACTTCTCGTCGGATCTCCGACGCGGACGTCTCCAACCTCCCTTACCTGCAAGCCATCGTGAAAGAGACGCTGAGGATGCACCCTCCTGGTCCGCTCCTGTCGTGGGCGCGCCTCGCCATCCAGGACGCGAACGTCGGGCATCACTTCGTGCCCGCGGGAACCACCGCCATTGTCAACATGTGGGCGATAACTCATGATGAGTCCGTCTGGGCGGTGCCGAATGAGTTCAAACCTGAGCGCTTCATGGAGGAGGACGTGAGCGTTCTGGGTTCTGATCTGAGGCTCGCGCCGTTCGGTTCGGGGAGGAGGGTCTGCCCTGGGAAGGCCATGGCGCTGGCCACTGTGCACCTCTGGCTGGCCCAGCTGCTGCAGAGCTTCAAATGGATGTCCACTGAGGCAGGCGTGGATCTCTCAGAGTGCTTGAAGATGTCCCTTGAAATGGAGAAGCCTTTGCTCTGCAAAGCCGTTCCAAGGTGTTGAAATGGTGATGGGGGCTCTGCAGGTTTTTGCTCAGGGAACTAGGAACACGTTTTGCTTGGTGGCTGTCTCCTTCATAGCTCAGGAGCAGCGTTAGAGAGGTGTCGCTGCACCTCCCCACTAATATGTACGTAGTGAGCAGGGCTTCTTTAACACTTGAAGGGAAGCCTGTACGTATTTACTGCTTACTAGTTAGAATGCAACTGCTGAAAATAGCTCCAAGGGTGGTTTAATGCTATCTGGGACTGTGTCGTTGATGTCTGGTTCATCTCACCATCTTTGTAACATGTTATCTTTGCTATGTGCGCAGCTACTAAAAGGAAACATGAAAAAACTCTGCATATCTGCTTTAGGATATTTATTCTCTTTATCCGAAAATAGCTTCAAGGATTTAATTCCATCTGCGTCGGTGTCGTTGATGTCCGGGTCATCTTTCCATCTTTAATAAACATGTTATGTTTGCTATGTATACAGCTATATACTATAAGGATAAGGGAAAAAGAATGTCTTCCTGCATATCTGCTTTAGGATAACTATTCTCTTTATCTGATCATGTTAATTTAGCCATCATGCAGAATTGATGGACAGTTGGACACTCGTGCATTTACTTTTAAGATTGCAGGTAAATGTTTCATATGCAGACTGTTGCCGCTCACGCATTATGTTTTGCACATGGCCATCTCGATATGTAATATTAAGTAACATAGACAATTTAGTCTACAAAGAAGAAGCTCAATATTCACCATTAATTCGCACATGCATTAATGTCACATTCTTCTTTTAGATCTAATAGTATTTACCCACATTCTTCTTTAAAGTGGTGTAAATCAATTTACATGTAAGTCAATGTATATGATTCTATAGAGATTGAAACTTTCCTTGTAAGTCAAATATCAAATCACTAAAATTACATTTAATGTTTTGTTTGGAAATAAATAGCTTCTCTTTTCAAAACTAACGCCATTACTAAAATTGTTGATATGTTAGTCACACTTGAATGTTTGATGGATCGACGTATTGATTTACTCCATTAAGATGTTTATTTCATAATGATATCATTAAATTTAATAAAAAAATTAGTAAATACAGCGGTTAGAAAACTTAAAAGAATATGAATAATATTTTTTCTTTATTATATATATATATATTGTTTTAAAAGATTTTCTATCATAAAATAAATACAAATGATAATGACGTTTAAAATAATATAAAAATCAATTTATGTTGATGATATAAAAGGGGTGCGAAGTAAAATATTTTTTTTAAAAAATAATATAATTTAATATTAAATAAAGTTTTTAGATACAAAAATGATATAGTCAAAATAAATGTTCAACCCATAAACTCTGAATATAAGTCGGTAGAGATGACTTCTAGCCTATTTTATCCTTTAAAATGGATTTAATGTATATCCTCCTATGGTTAACTACGATTAAATATGGTTAATTAGAGGTTTAATATTAATTTTTAACAAAATAATATGATTGGATCTTTATTTCAACCAATAGAATTTTAAGCAGCTCAAGCAGACAGCTCACCAATTAAAAATATATTTTTCTAAACCGTCATATGACGTGTTAAAATTCTAAAAAAAATATATAAATCATTTACTCTAATTATCTATAAGTCAAAAAAATTCCAAGATCAGATTCATTGCCGAACAGTCTGAGGAAATTCGACAAGTTTGCTGGGTTAAAGTGAAGCTGCAGATCTGAAACTGATCTTCAACTTCATATGATTATATCTTGGTGAGTAGTTCTTCATAAATCTTGAAATTGTGCATGGTTCATCCTCTCGACGTTATATTTCCATAATAAAAAAATCATATAAAAAAAACTTTTGTAGATAAAGTTATAAACCCAGAACCGCAGGTCGCTTACTCTGTCCAGAATCAAAGATAGGTTCACCTTGTAGATTAGAGTATGATTAGGGTAAATCAAATTAGGGTTTGAAATTTATACATGTTAAATTATACTTCACAAGGGTTCGAAGAGAAGTAGAATCATCAAATTTGGATACGTAGATGTGGAGAAATGAATTTTTCATTTCATAGTAAGTTTTTTGTCAGGTTCTAGGACATTAACAGAACATGACTCGAATTGACTATTTTTGTTATATAGTTATACAAGGAGTTAAATTCTCTAATTTTTATGAAACAAAAATAGGAAAGTCTAGTTTTCGGGAAAATTATTATCTTGTTAAATAAGCAAGCGTGAAGAAACATATAAATTAATTTTTTAGTGACACACAGTCTGTCAGAATACAAATCCTAGGACATATTGCCTTTGATTTTATGACTTGATTATTTGGAATTAGTAAATGAAGTTTGGGGGTTGAAAATCTTAGTAAGTCTAGTTTCTAATTTATCCAGAATCATAAGATTTTCTCATGTGGTTAAGAAATTATGAATTATGTATTAAGAGTCACTCAGTCTGAAATCCTGAGATAACACCTAGTTAAGTTTTAGGAGATTGGGTAGTAATAAGTAGTTGAAGTGTGTAATAGCCTATGGGCATAGACACCTGAGATTGAAAAATAAATACCTAGAAGAAATTATATGCATTTTAAGGTGAAGAAGGAGCATGGATTGCATATTGTTATTATTAGTAATTGGAAAGTGAAATAGCATCCTTGCTTGTAGGAAACCAACAAGCTACAAGTGAAAGGAGGAAAATCTAATAAACCTCTTTGAAAACATAAAGTACAAGGTGAGTGAATAAATTTACAACATAGCAAAATGTTATATGTTAGTTCTTTTATTTATGGTATTACCTCAAGCAAAGATTATTATTGTTATTATTGAAACATATCTTGAGTTATGAAAAGTATTTATGATAGTTTCAAGGATTTCATATGAGATGGAGTAACATCTTATACAAAAAAAATTTCAGGGAAAGATGCTTGTGAAGTGAAAATAAGTTTTATTTGATAATGATATAGGATTATGACATGCGTATTTTGATATTATTAAACTCCATGTGTTCATTAGCCATGCTATTTGAAAAAGGTCTTTGGGATCGCATTCGATATACATGAAGCCTTTGGGGCGTATATCGGGTGTCTTTGCCCTTTGGGGGCTGCTCTGTGTGTACGTATTGACCCATGATTGCTCTGCGTATTTGAGAATCATGATTGGAGTGACACGCAATCATGATTGGGATACGTATTGACCCATGATCGCTCTGCGTATCTGAGAATCATGATTGGGATACGTATTGACCCATGATTTGCTCTGCATATATCACTACAAGAAAATTGGCAATTAGCGACTCACGGTCGGAGATGTTAGGGAGGCGCTATTACGTCTCTGTTGTCAGGAGCGTCTCCTTCGCGTCTAACTAGCACCGCAAAATTGAGACGCTGGAACTCGATGGCTAGTGGCATCGCACTAGAGTCAAAGATGTTGAGACGCAACTAGCGCCACATATTGACGCTATATCGACGGTATTAAGATACGATGTTTGCGGCTGCGCGAAGCAGTGCCGCGTCGCTAAGTCGACGTGCAAGGGGCGGTAGACGTGAGGCGCTATTCCGGCACCCACGTGTGGCTAATGTAGGCGCTAGTAAGGCGCTATATTGATGCAAATATGATCGTGCTTGTGTCCCCAATGAGACGCTAAGATGGCGCTAAGTGCGATATATTTAAATTAGAGTCGACATGAGTTTAGACGCCAATGAGACGCTATGGTGTCGCTACATGCACATTTTTTTTACCCGCCCCAGCCTCATTTTTTCCCTTCCCACGCCATACAATTTATAATGCATCTCAAAATGCATTAATATTCATCACAGGCAATATGAAAAGCATCACATGCAATATAAAAGCATCACAGGCAATATAAAATCATCACAGACAATATAAAACTATCACATGCAATATAAAACCATCACAGGCATAATATATAACATAAGAATACGAAAACTACTAAACCGAACTAACAAATTATATGTATGTTTAAGTCTATAAGTAACAAATGCATAGTTTGTTTTCTATCCTAGGTTTGGGAGTTATTGTTATCATTCCGGATGTTCGACCCAGACTTGCTAGGTCCATGGCCTCACGGGGATGGATTCTGCGTCGGGATCAATCCTTGAATCGCCTGCAATAGAGGACCTAACTGCTGCGACACCTGCTGCGATATCTGCTCCGATAATTGCTGCGATAGCTGCTGTGATAGCTGCGTCAGATCAGGTGCAGCGGATGAGCTCGAAGCAGATGCACCTCCTGCATATCCTCCGATCCTCCTAGGTATCTGAGCGGTTGTGCCGAGGCCACGCAAGTATCCCCCTCGTGTCGTGCCGGCCACCTCTTCCCAAACAGTAGGGTCCTCTACGAAATAGAAAAATTATAAAATCATATAATATATAAATTATATATCAAGAATCACATAAATTAAAAACATGACTAAACCAACGAAGAAACATTACCTGTGGCTAGTACTCGGATCATCTCCATACTTTTCAGCCATTTTTGCATTATACTCATCCTAAAAAATTTAAACGTTGTGTATTTCAAAAATATTGCACTAATGGCAACAACCAAATGACCATATCATGAGACTTACCAGAAGCCTACGAGCAGTGGGCGTGACTAAGTCGTTTGTCTTCCGACTCTTATGCGTGGCTTCATAGACCACACGAAAGTCTACGGGACCGCCTTCTTTCTCCTCCTACAATAAAGTTTCAAATTTGATAACATAAGTATAAGTCAAAAGTTTGATTAATGGAATTTATATGTAAATTACCATGCGCCGTCGATCCTCGTCAAATCGCATCGATCCCCCTGTGTGGATGTGGGCCTCGGGCTTCGAAAGACGGTTAACTCTTGCCTTTTCCGACTTCCTTTGCCATCGTTCATCTGTCCTTTGTGAACATCAAATACTTACACTTTCAAAAAACTATAATTTTAATAAAAATAATGAATTCATCAACACCATCCTTATATTCTTCAGTTATGACGTCATGTTTATCCTTCCAACGACGAATCCAACTACGATTTGGCTTTATCATTTCTATAACGGAGAACATTAAGCCAAGTAAGAAATTTTGTGTACTTGAAATGTGTGATTTTGAACTTACGAATTAAGTCCAAAATCACATGTTTCAAGTACTTTATCGTCGAATCATAATCTCATTTTATCACCAAGAATGTGAAAGTACATGAATTAGTTCATAAGTTAACTTAACTTAAGTAATACTTAACTTAAGTACTACTTAACTTAATTCATAACATGAATAAGTAATACTTAACTTAAGTACATAAATTAGTTCATAAGTTAACTTAACAATTAACATAAGTTAACTTAACTTAATAATACTTAATAAGTAATACTAATTAACTTGATCCAAAGAGATGATAATTAACTTAAGTACTACTTAAGTTAATTCATAACATGAATAAGTAATACTTAACTTAATTCCTAAGAGATGATACTTAATATTATACTTAATAAGTAATACTAACTTGATCCAAAGAGATGATAATTCACTTAAGTACTACTTAATTTAACATGATAATAACATGAATAAGTAATACTTAACTTAACATGAATAATTAACTTAATTTAACTTCATGCATTAATAATTAACTTAATTTACATGGTGGAGGGCTAGTACCTTCGGCGAAGGGCGGAGGGCGGCCGAGATGGCAGTGGAGGCGGTGGGCAGTGGCGGCGGAGGGCGGACGAGGCGGCGGTGGAGGACGTCGGCGGCGGTGGAGGGAGGACGCGGCGGAGGGCGGACGAGGCGGCGGTGGACGCGACGGGCGGCGGTGGAGGCGGAGGGCGGCGGAGGCGAAGAGCGGAGGGCGGACGAGGCGGTGGAGGACACGATGGATGGTAGTGGGGGAGGCGGCGGCGAACCGTCGGGGAGGGCGGACCGCGGCGGAGGCGAACCGTCGGGGAGGGCGGCGGCGGCGGAGGAGGCGGTGATGGGCGGCGGCGAATGCAGAGGTCGGCGGTGGAGGGCGGTCGAATGCAGAGGGCGGCGGAGGCGAAGGGCGGCGGCGGCGGTGGAGGGCGGTCGTCGGGCGTTGGATGTCGGGAGAAGGACGGAGGCGGCAGTGGAGGGCGTCGGAGGTCGGGCGTCGGGCGATGGGCACCGGAGGTCGGGCGTCGGGGCGCGTCGGAGGTCGGGCGTCGGGGCGCGTCGGGCGTCGGGGCGCGTCGGGCGTCGGGCGATGGTAAATGTTAAATAGTAAAAGTGAAAACGAAGAAGAGGGTTAGGGATTTAAGTAATCTTTAGTGTCGCAAAATAATGAGACGCTACGTAGATGCCATGTAGGTGCCTAAACTGTCATAATTCAGCTAGCGTGGCACTATAGAGAAGCTAATATGTCGCTAAGACAACGTAGCGACACCATCGCGTCGTCGGGGCGTCACAATTTTGTAGCGTCTCAATATCGCGATGCCATTGAGACGCTCAATAAAAGTTTTTTCAAACTTTTTTAGTATGTATGTAATTTTATTTATCAATGTAACGACTCATCACATTATGCTCCATTCCAATTGTTTTATTTCTTCCGATAATCTATCATGTATGTTTACAAAATTATAAATATGTATGTATATGTGTATATAACATAATTGTGTGTGTATATATATACATATGTCATATATGCGTACGTATATATATGTCTACGTGTGAGAGATTAAGTTACAACAATGTGTTTCGTCTATATGTATTATAAATATATATGTGTATGTATATGTCTACACATGTGCGAGTCATATATATATAGATAACATGTATATGTATACGTATTCGAAGTGAATATATATATATATGTATTTGTTTATATGTGTCAGAGTAGGTTATAATAATATGTATATATGCACTTATTATATATAAGTATCAGTATATACGCGTATTTATATGTCTATATGTGCCCGATTGAGCGGGGGGTAAAAAGTCGGCTTAGGAGGCGCAATATAGACGCCATTAGTCGCTAGATTCATTTAGCGACTCAGTAGCGCCGAACTAGCATCTAAAACAATATGACGTCTCGAACATGCGACGCTAGAGAGACGCCCATGGTGTCATCATAGCGTCGACAATAGCTTCGGCGCTCGTTAAACGCTAGGTGGACGCTATTGTGTGTCTACTGTGAAGCTAACATATCACTCACTTAATAAACCATCGTAATCCCATGATTAAGTATATAATAATAATATATGCATAATTAAGATATTATATATATTATATGTATACATAACACAAATCGTGTACTTAATGCTAATATAATATTTAATGAATTTATTGATTGACATATAGCATATATAATATAGTGTTTAAATATATACAATAGCGTCTCATTATCTTCTTCTTTGTATGAGACGCCATATAGCGTCGCTTCACAGTCTTCAGACATGAGACGTTAGTGTCGCGTCTAAAGTGGTCGACGACAAAACGGCGCTAGGTGCTGCTGCGCATTAAGAATAGTGGCGCGAAACAATAGCGTCTACGTAGCGTCTCGATTGCAGCGCTAGAGAGTTAACGTCAACCCGCTGAATAGCTAAGAAGACGTATAATTAAAATATATGCATAATAAAGATATTATATATATTATATGTATAGATAACATAGATAATATAGGAAAAAAATTATATATTTAGGAACACTTATCATGTAAAAATACATATATATATAATAGTGTAATTAATACATCTATATGTTGATATTATGCTATTGATAATATGTTGATAATCGTGTAATTAATACTAATATAATATTTAATGAATTTATTGATTGACATATAGTGTATATAATATTTAATGAATTTATTGATTGACATATAGTATATATAATATAGTGTTTAAATATATACCGTAGCGTCTCATTAGCGTCTCCTTCGATTGAGACGCCATGTAGCGTCGCTTTAGAGTCTTCATACAGGCGACGCTAGTTTCGCATCTAACGTTGTCGACGCCATAACGGCGCTAGGTACTACCGCGCATTTGCAGTTCCTGGCGGGAAATAATAACGTCTACGTAACGTCTCGATTGCGCTACTTTTAACATCAACACTCTGAGTAGCTAGGAAGACGCTAATGAGACGCTATTGAGAGGCAAGTGGCGTCTGATTCTAGTGACGCTAAAGAAGCGCAATGGAGGCGCTAGTGACATCTTTATAGCGTCACACACTTTTGAAGCGCTACATGGCATTGCTAATCGCCAATTTTCTTATTGTTTATGAGACTCTTGATTGTGAAGCTCTGCTTAATTGTATGACACACAATCATAGAGGGATACATATTGACCCATGATTTGCTCTGCGTGTCCGTGACTCTTGATTATGAAGCTCTAGTAAACTGTATGACACATGATCATAGAGGGATACGTATTGCCCCATGATGAGTATGTGCAATGACACATGTGTGGAGTTTAATTGTAAATATGATGGTATCTTGAATAATTTGTATTTATGTAAAAGTTCATATGATTTAGAAACTTATGTGATACGAGTTATGCTTTAAATATTTTTTCATACGAAAGAAATGTGTTTATTTAAATATTATATGCACTCGTATTGTTCTCCTATATTGTACTTTTATTCCACTCACTGAGCAAACAATTGTTGCTCACATTACCCTTGTTGAATTTTTCAGATAACTCCAAGTTCTCGAGTTAAGTCGACTCAAAGCTTGCCTTTGATGCATATAGAAGAGGTCGAGCCGTTGGTGCACTTTTATTTTTCTCCACTTTCATTTTTAAAAAGCATGCATGTAATAGATAAACTCGAGAATTGTACTAGAGTTTATTAGAACCATTTTGTAAGGTTGTATAAAACTTGATCCTGTGGAGTGTTAAATGTGACAAGGGTTGTGAATTAACAATGATAATATGTGAATGTGGTATCTTATAACTTTTTAATTACCTTTGATGAATATATATGCATCTTTTGTGTGTACTGGAGAATAACACAAGATAAGTAAGGGAGGAGGTTTTGTTGATTTTATTTATAGAATTGCTAAACATAATTAAAGAAGATAATAGCTGAGATTAAAACTTAGTCACGGAGTGGGTGTGACATAGTTTGGTATCAGTAATAAATGGTCTCTCCAATGCATAAATGGCTGTTAGTTCACGTTTTCATCATCTTTGGTAAAATCAAGTCCACCACGTAAACATTCATAAACTGCTCTACCATAGTTTCAATATTTCATATATTTCCTTGTCCAATCCAAACAAAAAAGAACTATTGAAACTTCGCGAAACCCTCACAAAGGTTTATGTACAAAGAATGGGCAACCCATTATGGGTTGTATCCGAAGATATGAAAGGGACGTTTTTATGTCAGCAACAGAAGCCCAAGCTCAGGGAAAGCTTGAACCCAATTCCTATTGTTTTTTATAATTGAACGCCATTATAAGTGTTGCAACTCGCCTGCATGAAGCTGGAATCGCTAGTAATCGCCGGAGATCATCATTTTAGGAAATGATGCGGAGATGAGTACTGACATTGATCCGCAAGAAGCTCAACAAGCTCTTGAAATAGTGGAAAAAGAAACGTAGCTCTAGTTCCTTCGGGTCCACGGTTTCCGTTGATATGCATTTAAAGGTAGCACAAATTCTAGGAAGAACCAAGATTCTAATTTGATATGGTATGAGAAACCCCTTCGTTGGTTACATTTCTTTATGCTATTTGTATCAGTAACTAGAGTACTGCGTCGAACAGAAAACTTGTGATTGGTAGTAAAACATCAATTTTCCTCTTGAGACACCGTTCTATCTTCAAAGATTTCTCGAGATAACAATGCACCTCTCGGACCGAGAAAGGACTTGTGTTTTTGGTAAACAGTCACCCGTGTCACAGCCTAATTTCTCTCCTAGAAATTAGATGCAACCGGCCTTGAAGACTCCTCACCGAATCACTCAAGCAGCCTCCCTGTTCTCTCTGATTTTTCCCCTCAAAGAAGAACTCGCACCCACTCTTGAACTCACACTTAGTTTCTTATCTAAGTCAACACACTCACACACAATGCAAACATAAGAGAACTCGGCCAATGAGGGAAGAAAACATTCATTAACACTTGTCCCAGAATGTGGGAGCCTTACATGTATTTATAGTGTTTTGGATCAGCCAACTGCTGTCCAGAATTTGAATTCAAACCATTCAATTCAAATTCAAATGTCAACCATAACTACCTAATACATAACTTCTAATCCAATGGCCAGGATCTTCCCATCACCTTGATTGAAGTTCCTGCCTTCAGGATTACTTCCCTCCATCATAGGACATGCCTTGGTGGACTCCGGCCACCAAGATTCTGGCGCGGCCACCTCCTGCCCGCCGGCCATGGCCGCCATGGCGGTTACAACCGCCACCTCCTCATTGCCTTCCTTCCAGAGATGTCTCCACGCATGCTCCTTCAAGACCAATGAACTCCTGCGACCTCCACATGCCTGATGATGCTCTAGGATGGTCTGGTTCGGTCCTGGGACGACATGTCCCAGAATGGCCCGGGCGCACCCGGCCATGTGTACCCGGCCATGTCATATGGCCCCGCCAGGTTCCGGCCATCCTCTGAGTCCTATCTTCTGCACCAAGCTTCCTGGTTGATAAAGAAGTCCCGAGATGTGCTCTCCAGTCCCTGGGATGTCTCGGCTCATCCCATGGATACTCATGGCCGCCATGTGCACCCGGGCGCCCAGGGCGCGCCCGGCCATGCTCGGCCATGCCCAGAAGCCCTCCACTCATGGAGGGTGACATTCCTCCCCCGCTGAAGACGTTGCCGACCCCGGCAACTGCTGAGCTTCACCTGTAGTTGGGGAAGTAGACATGTCGTTGACCGGCCTTCGAACTTCGGACGCACGCCCTGGTTCATCCAAGTCAGCATGGTATGCCTTCAACATACTTACATGGAAAACAGGATGCAACTGGCGAAGATGAGCAGGAAGATCCACACGATAGGCCACCTTGCCTATCCTCTTCAAGATGGTGAAAGGGCCTTCATATCTCCTCATGAGGCCTTGGTGCAAGTTTCGGAGAGCCTTGAATTGCCGAGCTCTCAACTTCACCAACACTTGATCACCAACCTGGAACTCCAGATGTCTCCTCTTCTTGTCTGCAAACTTCTTCATTTTCCTTGCCGACTTCTCAAGGATGGCCCTGGACTCTTCCAAAGCCTCTTGCCAATGGTGCGCCACCTTGAAGGCTGCAGGACACCTTCCTGCATACCTTGCTGCCAAGGCTGCTGGGGTCACGGGCTGCCGACCAGTGACGAGTTCGAAGGCACTCCTTTGTGTAGCCTCGCTCCTCTGCATATTGAAAGAGAATTGAGCAACATCCAACAACTTTGCCCAATTCTTTTGGTTAGCATCCACAAAGTGTCGAAGGTAAATCTCTAGAAGATGATTTGCCCTCTCCGTTTGGCCGTCCGTTTGAGGATGGAAGGCCGTTGAGAAACGGAGTTCAGTCCCAAGGAGTTTGAACAACTCTCTCCAGAATGTACCTGTAAAGCGAGGATCCCTGTCACTCACAATTACCTCAGGTATGCCCCAAAACTTCACCACGTTGTTGACGAAAAGTTTGGCCACCTCCTCGGCCGAACAATGCTTAGGGGCTGGGATGAACGTGCCGTACTTGGAGAACTTGTCGATTACCACCATAATCGACCCATAGCCTCCTGATCTTGGTAGAGCACTGATGAAGTCCATGGTTACGACCTGCCATGGCTGTTCGGGCACCGGCAAAGGTTCCAAGAGACCCGCTGGTTTGAGTTGCTCCACCTTGTCCTGCTGACACTTGAGGCAAGTCCTCACGTATGCCTCAATGTCTTCCTGCATTTGTGGCCAATAGTAGCCATCTTCCACCAATGCCAATGTTCTGGCCATACCTGGATGTCCAGCCCATAAGGAGTCATGGCAGTCCTTGAGGATGCGACGTCGAAGGCCCTCCCAACGGGGCACGTACAGCCGGCGCCCTGTTGTGAAAAGCAGGCCCTCCTCCTTCCAAAATCTTCGAGTCTTGCCCTCGTCCACCAAACGAAGAATCTCCACAGCCTTGGAGTCATGACTCAAGCCTACTCGCACTTGGTCTTGGAAGTCGCCCTTCACACTGCACATGGCCGCAAGTTGCACTTTCCTGCTGAGGGCGTCCGCCACCACGTTGGTGCGCCCCACCTTGTACTCAAGTTGATAGTCGAACTCGGCCAGAAAGTCTTGCCAACGTACCTGCTTTGGGGACAACTTCTTTTGATTCTGAAAATAAGAAGTGGCCACATTGTCAGTTTTTACAACAAAAGTACTTCCAAGAAGATAATGTCTCCAAGTGAGCAAACAATGCACTATGGCCGACATCTCCTTGTCATGCACAGGATACTTGCGCTCCGCCTCGCTGAACTTCCTGCTTTCAAAAGCCATGGGGTGGCCCTCTTGCATAAGGACTCCTCCTAGTGCAAAATCTGAAGCATCGGTGTGTACCTCAAAGGTCCGGCCATAGTCGGGCAGCCTCAAACATGGCCCCTGGACTATAGCACCCTTGAGATCTTCAAAGGCCTCTTGACATGTGTCTGCCCACAGCCAAGACCTATCCTTCTTTAAGAGATCAGTGAGAGGTGCTGCCCTCCTGGAGTACCCCTCCACAAATCTCCTATAATAGTTGGTCAGCCCTAAGAATGACCTCAACTCCGGAACACTCGAAGGGGGCTGCCACTCTTCAATAGCACGAACCTTCTCCTTGTCCAAGCTTATGACTCCAGCTTTGATGTGATGACCCAAGAATATTACTTCAGGTTGAGCAAAGGAACACTTCTCGGCCTTCACGAAAAGTTCGTTCTCCCTCAACAATTTGAACACCTCTTCCAAGTGCTTGACATGGTCGGCAAGAGATTCTGAATACACAACAATGTCATCCAAATATACAACCACACACTTATCCAACAAGTGGTGGAAGATCCTGTTCATCAAAGTACAAAAGGTGGCAGGTGCATTAGTAAGCCCAAAGGGCATAACAAGAAACTCATATGCACCATAGCGAGTAACACAAGTTGTTTTCTCTTCATCACCCTCGGCAATCCTCACTTGCCAATACCCTGACCTTAGGTCCAATTTGGAGAAGATTCTTGCCTTCCCTAACCTGTCAAACAAATCCTCAATCAAAGGAATAGGATACTTGTTCCTCACCGTTAATTTGTTCAAAGCCCTATAGTCGATACACATTCGCAATGTGCCATCATGCTTCTTTTGGAACAAAACAGGAGCCCCATAAGGTGCCTTTGATGGCCTTATGAATCCTGCCTTCAAAAGTTCCTCCAATTGCCTCCTAAGTTCTGCCAACTCAGGAGGAGCCATTCGGTATGGCCCCATGGCGGGCGGCCGCGCCCCGGGCACCAAGTCGATGGAGTGGTCGACGTCTCTTCGAGGGGGCAGCTTCTTGGGCAACTCCTGGGGCATGATGTCCTTGAATAAGGCCAGGAGTTTCTGCACTTCCTCTGGGACAGGAGCATCCCCTTGAACTTCATGAAGTTTGAGGGCAGCCAAGTAAGTCTCCTCCTTGTGCCGGACACCCCTGCACACTTGCATGGTGGACAGCAGCTTCGACTTCACATTGGCCCTCTTCAAAGGGACCAAGTGTGTCCCCTCCTGGGACACAAGATGTAACCCCTCCTGGGTCACTCGAACTTCGGAGAACTGGTCCAGGAATTCCATGCCAAGGACCATGCGGTGGTCGTCCATGGCCACCACTGTTAGGGTCATGGCGCCTTCCCAACTGCCCACTCGCACCTGTACATCTTTGGCCATGCCATGTATAGGTTGTGAGGCTGCATTGACTGTCTTGATCAGCCCTGGTTCATGCCTGAAGTCGATGCCCAGCCGCTGTGCCTCCTCCAAGGCCATGAAGTTGTGGGTGGCCCCGGTATCGACCAAAGCCATGGCCGCCTGCCCTCGCATCCAAACTTCGGTGAACATGAGGCCCCTGGTGGCCTCTTTCTTCTTCTTCAGCGGGATGGATGCAGAGGTTGAAGTGAGGGCCATGATAGCCCCCATGTGTGCGGCGCCCTCCTCATCCTCGGACGCGCCCTGCATAGTGGCCAGGGCGCCCTTCTTTGGGCAATCTCGGGCATAGTGTGGCCCTCCACACGTAAAGCATTTTACTGACTTCCTGGATGTACCTTCCTTGCTGACCTTGCTCTCCTTCTTCTCCTTCTTTCCCTTCTTGTCGACCTTCTTTGTGTGAGACTGCACCTTCTCCGAGAGTGCAACCTTGTCCTTGGCCGCACCCTGGTCGCGCCCCACACTGAATTCAGTGAGAGCCTCGGTCACTGCCAAGGCCTCCTTGATGGTGACCACCTTCTGCCGCTTGACCTCTTGTGCCGCCCAAGGTTTCAGGCCTCTAAGGAAGAAGAATATCCACGTCGCTTCGTCCATAGTACCTGTCATTTCAAGCATTAGAGGCTGGAATCGTTCGATGTAGTCCTTCACCGAACCCGTTTGTCTCAAGTTCGTCAACTTGGTCATGGCTATTTCCTGGGCATTTCCAGGATAGAATTGCTTCTTCAATTCTTTGGTGAAGGTGCTCCAAGAGTCGATGACGATCTTCTCTTTCGCAATCTCCTCTTCCATCCTTCTCCACCACAATAGTGCGCCCTCCGCTAGGTACCGCACCGCCAAGTCGATTTGATCTTTTTCCACTGAAATTTTGCTAGTCTTGAACCCCTTCTCAAGACTCCAAAGAAAGTCGTCGATGATGGTGGCATCCCTTGCACCTTCATACTTCTTTGGCTCCGGACCCGTGAACTTCGGTATGGCTGTCCTCACTCGACAACCAGTGGCGTCCAGAAGATGCCCCTTCATCATCATGATGTCCATTTCAATGGACTTCAATCTGACCTCCAGGGTTTCTTCAAGTGTCTTGATCCTGGCCGTACCCAATTCACCCCTTGTCCTGGTCTCATCTAAGGCCAAGGCCTGCTGAGTCATACCTTGTTCAAGGGCTCGGACTGCCATGTCCATGCCTTGGACGGTATGATCCAAGAGGTCTAAGTGCCTTTCGAGATGAGGGAGAGGATCAGTGGAAAGTGAACGAGTCTTCTTACCTCCCTGGTTTGCAGGTCCAACACCAGTAACCTGTGATTCTGCACGGCCCCTGGTCACAGGGCCTTGCTGATTGCCATCTTCACTCATGTTGCAAAGGTTGAAGAGGGGCTCTGATACCACAAATGTCACAGCCTAATTTCTCTCCTAGAAATTAGATGCAACCGGCCTTGAAGACTCCTCACCGAATCACTCAAGCAGCCTCCCTGTTCTCTCTGATTTTTCCCCTCAAAGAAGAACTCGCACCCACTCTTGAACTCACACTTAGTTTCTTATCTAAGTCAACACACTCACACACAATGCAAACATAAGAGAACTCGGCCAATGAGGGAAGAAAACATTCATTAACACTTGTCCCAGAATGTGGGAGCCTTACATGTATTTATAGTGTTTTGGATCAGCCAACTGCTGTCCAGAATTTGAATTCAAACCATTCAATTCAAATTCAAATGTCAACCATAACTACCTAATACATAACTTCTAATCCAATGGCCAGGATCTTCCCATCACCTTGATTGAAGTTCCTGCCTTCAGGATTACTTCCCTCCATCATAGGACATGCCTTGGTGGACTCCGACCACCAAGATTCTGGCGCGGCCACCTCCTGCCCGCCGGCCATGGCCGCCATGGCGGTTACAACCGCCACCTCCTCATTGCCTTCCTTCCAGAGATGTCTCCACGCATGCTCCTTCAAGACCAATGAACTCCTGCGACCTCCACATGCCTGATGATGCTCTAGGATGGTCTGGTTCGGTCCTGGGACGACATGTCCCAGAATGGCCCGGGCGCACCCGGCCATGTGTACCCGGCCATGTCATATGGCCCCGCCAGGTTCCGGCCATCCTCTGAGTCCTATCTTCTGCACCAAGCTTCCTGGTTGATAAAGAAGTCCCGAGATGTGCTCTCCAGTCCCTGGGATGTCTCGGCTCATCCCATGGATACTCATGGCCGCCATGTGCACCCGGGCGCCCAGGGCGCGCCCGGCCATGCTCGGCCATGCCCAGAAGCCCTCCACTCATGGAGGGTGACACCCGGGCCTGGTCACCGTGACCCCCTTTGTGAGGTAAGAATGTACATAGCCCTATTCCGGTCTGGTCCGGTATGGAATGAACTTATACCTCGTCTCTTTGTTCGTTAAAAAACAAAAGAAAAAACAAAAAGGAAGTGTGGTCCCTGGGGAAGAGGATCAAGTTGGCCCTTGCGAATAGCTTGATGCACTATCTCCCTTTGGAGAGAGAGACTATTTCACCAATCGAGTCATCGGTCAGGAGCTGTTACGTCAGGTGCTAAAGCATGAGTGTTTTGTACCCATTGAGCAAAGACATGATTGGGAAATGTTTGATCGTCTTTCTCCGAGGAAGAAGTGAAACATAATCAACTTGAATTCGGGAGAGGAGGTAGAACCAATAAAGATTTCTTTTTCAACTCATCTCTAGAGTTCTCATTCAAGAATTTTTTTTGATCCAACGGACTCTCTATAGATCCCCAAGGACCAATCCTCACATGAATGACTAAGGAAACAATAAGTCCAACATTGATTCCTTCAGACGTGTCAATTGGACAAATACGCCCGTAATGGCTGGGGTGAATATCTTGTATTCGAAAACTAGCAGCTCGTCTCGTCTCAGTTGGTAGAGCTCTACTCTTGCAATTGGGTCGTTGCGATTACGGGTTGGATGTCTAATTGTCTAGGCGGTAATAATAGTATCTTGTACCTGTATTGGTGGCTCACTTTTTCTAAGTAATGGAGAAGAGGACCGATTTTAAATATGGGATAAATACCTTGAGCAAATAAAAGTATAAAGAATCGGAGTTTGAAGAAGGGGAAGGAACCATCGGTCTCGACTGTGCTACCGTAGGCTCTGGGGAAGTCGGAATAAGAGAGCACTTATCTTGGGGTGGGCTTGCTACTTAGATGCTTTCAGCAGTTATCCGCTCCGCACTTGGCTACATAGCATTTACCGTGGGCACGATAACTAGTACACCAGAGGTGCGTCCTTCCCGGTCCTCTTGTACTAGGGAAAGGTCCTCTCAATGCTCAAATTTTGGACTTGCGTGGTCTAAGGGAATAAAAAAATCCGCTTGTACAATTTAATCTATATCGAATTTAAATATCAGAATAGTTGATATAGCCATCATTCAATGGGCCAGGTCTACGTACTTTTTTTATTTCTAAAATTAGGGTGGGTTTGATAAGAACAACGACGACTTTCCTATTAGAACGGGTTGTTCAAAAGGGTGTTCTGTTCTTCCATCAAATATTCTGCTTTTACCCAGATATTCGGGTTCAAATACCCATGGATTTTTTGTTTGCTTACTAGCTTCATATAATTCAGAAAATACTAGTTTTCTAGAAGCATCTTGTTCATATCTCTCATCAAAAGGTGCTATTCTATAATGTCTCTTTAGAAGATCCCCCGCTAAGCCGAGTGAACATTCAAATATCTGTCCCACATTCATTCGCGAGGGTACTCCTAATGGGTTGAAAACCATATCAACGGGTGTTCCATCTTGCAAATAGGGCATATCTTGTCTAGGCAAAATTTTTGAAATAATACCTTTATTCCCGTGTCTTCCAACTACTTTATCACCTACTTTGATTTCACGTTTCTGTGAAATATATATATGAATCATTTTTGGATTATAATTCGAAACCTCCCTTTTTCTGAATCCATCTCACGTCAATAACACGACCCCTTTCACTTATAGGTAGCTTTAGAGAAGTTTCTTTTGTAGTGGATACCTGAATTCCTAGTATGGCTCGTAATAATCTATCCTCTGGGGCATACGACGATTCATTTGCTGTCTGAGGCGTTAATTTACCTATTAAAATATCGCCAGTTTCTACCTGGGGGGCGCAAACTTCATTGTTAACCTTTAAACCTTATATATAAAATATATACATTAGGAGTTAAAAAAAAAATTGGGAGGGGGGAGTCCCCCAATTACACATGGGTCTATCCCTGACTAAATGTGACCGTCGGATTCACATCCAACGACCGGGGATGAGAGGAGAACGTGGGAGGATATATATTAAATCCTTTAAAAAATGTATGTGCCAAAAGCAAAATAAGTTTTAAATTTTATTGGCTATTCAAAATTTTAAGTGTCAAAGGAGCTACGAAAGTTAAATGACAAAATATCTTTATCGAATAAATGCGCGATATGGGCCAAACTTGACTCGTCCAGAGAAAAATAAATTAGATTACAATCCAAACATAATAACAAATAATGATATCCAAATGCACCAAATAATATACCAAAGTGATTTGATGTATTAACACTTTTTTATGTAAAGCATGTAATTAACACCTTTAAAATTAAAGAAATGATGACCTTCAGGGAGTGTCTGTTGAAGACTAATTACAACAACAACAACAACAACAACAACAAAACCTTATCCCATTAGGTGGGGTCGGCTACATGGATCATACGACGTCATTTCGCTCTATTAGTAACCAAACCTTTCGGTATATTATTCACCAATAGATCTTGCTCTATTAGTTCGTCAATTGTTCGCCTTGGCCTCCCTCTCCCTCTTTTAATCGGACTCCAGATTATTTGATCTACTCTTCTTACTGGCGCATCTAATGGTCTTCTCTGAACATGACCAAACCATCTCAAACGATTCTCTACCATTTTCTCACTAATAGGAGTCACTCCGACTCGTTCACGTATATGGTCATTCCTAATCTTATCTAATCTTGTATGACCACACATCCATCTCAACATCCTCATTTCGGCTACTCCCACTTTACGTTCATGTTGTCCCTTCATAGCCCAGCATTCACTATCATATAACACTGCCGGTCTTATAGCAGTACGATAGAATTTTCCTTTAACTTTATTGGGTACTTTTCTATCACAAAGAACTCCAGTGGCTTTCCTCCACTTACACCAACCAGCTTGAATTCTATGATTAACATCGTCATCAATCTCACCATCTTGTCTTACAATTGATCCTAAATATTTAAACTTTGTCACTTGAGAAATTATATCCTCCCCTAGCCTAACTTTTAAATCGTCTCTAAGTTGTTTATTTGTGAAATTGCTATGCATATATTCAGTTTTATTCCTACTTAAACGAAAATCCTTTGACTCCAACGTATTTCTCCATATTTCCAATTTTGTATTAATCTCTTCTCTTGAATCCGCTAAAAATACTATATCATCCGCAAATAGCATGCACTTAGGTACCTCCTCTGTGATACTCTCGGTTATAGCATCGATAACTAAGTTAAATAGATACGGACTTAAAGTTGATCCTTGATGTAGGCCAATTCCTATAGGAAATTCATTTGTCTCACCTCCGGGTGTCCTAACCCTAGTCAATGCCCCATCGTACATATCTTGTATTACCTTAATGTAGGCAACATTCACCCTCTTCTTTTGCAAGGCTTTCCAAAGTACATCCCTTGGTACTCGATCATACGTCTTCTCTAAGTCAATGAAAGCCATATGTAAGTCTCTTCTCCTACTTCGATACTTCTCCATCATCCCCCTTAGTAAATAAATCGCCTCTGTAGTGGATCTTCCTAGCATGAACCCAAATTGTCTCTCAGAAATACTAGTTTCCATTCTCAATCTATGCTCAATCACTTTTTCCCATAATTTCATTGTGTGACTCATAAGTTTAATCCCTCTAATTTGCACAATTCTAAATATCCCCTTTATTTTTGTAAATAGAAACTAATGTACTTAATCTTCAATCATCAGGCATTTTTTTCGATCGTAAAATCTCATTAAATAGTTTACATAACCACAACACACATTTTTCTCCTAAACATTTCCAAACTTCAATCGGTATATCATCCGGTCCAATGGCTTTACCATTCTTCATTTTCTTAAGAGCTTCGCTAACCTCCGAGACTCTAATTCTACGATAAAATGATCTATTAAGCTCACATTCGCTGACTGTCAAGTTCTCCAAATCACAACGGAAACCTTCACATCCATCATTAAATAGCTTATAGAAATACTCTTCCCATCTGTTCTTAATATCTCCTTCAGTAACTAAAACCTTGCCAACTTCATTTTTTATGCACCTTACTTGATCCAAATCTCTCGACTCCTTCTCTTTATTCCTTGCAATCTTGTAAATCCTTTGTTTACCAGCCTTTGTCCCTAACTCCTTATAAAACTCCTCATATGCTTTAGCAGGAGCATCACTAACTGCCTTCTTAGCCTCCCTTTTCGCCAAACGATACTTTTCCCAATTGTCAGAACTATTGTCCAAGTGTATCGCCTTGAAATAATTCTTCTTATTACGCACCTTTTCTTGGACCTCCTCATTCCACCACCAAGTCTCCTTATCTCGTAGTCCAAAACCTTTTGATTCTCCTAAAATGACTTTAGCAACCATTTCAACCTTTTTTGCCACATTCTCCCATATGATACTAACATCTCCTTCTAACTCCCACACACTTTCCTCTAATAACTTACTTCTAAAAGTCTCTCGCTTCTCCCCCTTTAACTGCAACCACTTGATCTTTCGATCAAAAACTGTTCGAGATTTTGGTTTTATACATTTTATTTGCATATCAAGAACTAACAATCTATGTTGTGTAGTCATCCCATTCCCAGAAATTACTTTGCAATTAGTACAACGTCTTTTATCAGTATTTCTTGTCAAGAAAAAATCGATTTGAGACCTATGAGTTCCACTTTTGTATGTGATTAAATGTTCCTCTCTCTTCCTAAAACAAGTGTTGATAATCTTAAGGTCGTATGCTAAAGAAAAATCAATAATAGTTTGTCCTTCCTCATTCAACTCCCCAAAACCAAAACCATCATGAACCCTTGCATGTGGTCCTGCCTCTTTACCAACATATCCATTAAGGTCTTCCCCAATATAAACTTTCTCGGTTGTTGGTATACCTTCAATCAAACCCTCCATATCTGCCCAAAACTTCTCCTTGAGATGTGATTCTGCTTCTACTTGGGGTGCATATGCACTAATAATGTTCATAGTCTTCTTTCCAACAATTACTTTCACGGATATGATTCGATCCTCAATCCTTTTAACTTCCACAACATTCTTCCTCCATTCTGCATCCGCGATAATACCAACACCATTCCTTCTATTTACCTTACCTGTGTACCAAAGTTTGGAACTATTTAACATAATCTCTTTACTTCCCTCTCCTACTCATCTAGTTTCTTGCAAGCATAAGATACTAATCTTACGCTGGTCCATTACTTGTGCCACCTCGAGGCGCTTCCTATTCAACGTCCCAATGTTCCAAGAACCTAATCTGACCTTAGTCTCATGAACTAGCTTCTTTAACCGCCTCCGTCCATTAGAATGCGGTAGTCTTTGCTCATTTAACACTGCATTCAGGCGAGGATGCAGCGGCTCTTGCTCTCTTATCACTGTACTCGAGCTGTACAGCGCGTTACTTACAGATAACGACCTAGCATTAACACAATATATTCGTTGATCCATGTTCATAAGATTCGACAGGATTTTATGCTGACTGTCGGGGCCTAACACAACCCTCCTCCTTTATTCGGGCTTGGGATCGGCTATAAAATATAGGTGGAGTTTGTTGAAGACTAATTATTGAAGAAAAATAAGAATCATAATTTTGGTGAATTTATTATTCATTAAAATTATTCTTGAATGAATAATAAACTCATCAAAACTATATTTGATAGTTGAGACAAAAGGCGGACTTCTTTTTCAGTTACATATACATCTTTTCGTTAAAAATTGTGGAATAACATGTAGTTCATGCTTCTCAGTTTAATATTTAAGCTAAGTTAATTAGCATAGAAATCTATGTGTTTACTAAGTTAACACAGAAATTTCTTTTACTTCCGCTTAGTTTATTCTGATGGATAAATCCATTACTGAAGGATTATTCTGATACTAAACAACCCGTAAATTTTCAAAGACGGAGAGTTATCCTTTCTGGGACGTTCATCTTTTTCTTCCTCGCGGTAGCACCATCATGAATTAATCATGATGTCATTATATCTTGCCACGACCATTTTAAATTAATATTAATCCTACTGCGCTAGCTCCCTAAGCATGCATTGTGCTGATGACAGGAACTTGTGCACATATCTACGCCGATTCTGACTAAAATTAGATTCTGCACTCGTGCTGTGTGTCACTCTCAATTAGCTAAAGCTTATTCAGTGGTTGGATAGCTTTCCTTTCCTTTACACCTTTAGGGGGTACAATCTGGCAAATGATTGTGGAATGAGTCACCCAAATTTAAATGATAGTCCTTTTTGAGATCCAAATCCCAGGCAAAGAATATTTAAAGCTAAAGAAAGTTCCTTCCCTTTCCTTGTCAAGCAAAAGTTATCTCCATACTATGTATATATATGCATGCATGATGCCCTCGAAACAAAGTGCAACCTGACACAGACTCTCCATCTCCCTCCCTCCTCCCTCCTCCCTCCCTCCCTCATTTGCTCTGTAGAGTGCAGACCTAGCTAGCCATAGGCGTTCCTCTCCTACATCACCATCTGGTAGCACTAAGCGAACATGCACAGACGGTCTAATCTCTCGGGCATCGATCGATATGCTTTGACCATTATTTCATCTACGTGCAGGAAAGGTATGGGAATTCTTGTTTTTGTATGGAGGAACATATACGTGCAGACCATGCATGGAATTGTTCCCTTTCGTCCACCAATTGAATCCGCTATTTCCATTCTTGTCATTTGCAAAAGGAAACCTATGGATCATATATATATAATATGGTTGAGCTTGCTTGGACCCCCCGAGGCCTTCAATGGCCTTCTTGTCATCGTTAATATGCTGTCCCTAGCGTATACATCTTGCGTGCCATGCACGAACTTCTGTTTTTCCATGGGCACGATGCTTTCTTTATCATCAGTGATTGAGAGACCATTAATTAGTTCAGAATAATAACCAGTTGAATGTTATTCGACGTCACCTCTTTTCCTATATGTGACGCAGAGAGATTAAAGGTACAGGAAGCTTTGTACTGTTTAATTCCTGAAAGCATTGGATCTGACATAGTTAGTGCTGATCGTGTTTTTGTAGTGAAACTGTATCAGAAGGTTCTTCAAGTGTATCAACCATGCACATTTTCGATAAACGGTCAATTCAGCACCATGTAGTTTATATACCTCTCATATAATTAGGTCAATCCTTTAATGTAAAACAAGTGAGTAATAAGACCTCAATATTGTCCAAGAACAAGTAGCGGAACTAGAAATTATAACATATAAATTAACAGATATAGTAAAAATATTTTAAAATGAAGTCATATGAAACCAGTTCTATATATTATTTCCGAGTCCCTAATTAGAAAATCTTTAGGGTGTTGAAATAAATAAATCAAAATAATTTAAATTATTTTAATGCTAGAAAAATCATAAAATATGTGTCATAATTAAACGACTTAAGTAATATTCTTAAACTAACATATATAACAATAGAGGTTTAAATTAATTAATTAATTGTAATAGCGAAGTTTCCAAATTTTTATTTATCATAATGTTATTACACCTTTATTAATATTCGACAAAATCGATGGGTAAGATAGCATCACAACTTGTTATTGTGAATATAATTAGATCAAATGAGATATCAATTTGTTTCCCACATAAATATGCATCACCAAGTAAAAGTTAATTGATTTAACTTAATATCAATAAGTTGATGTTGGATTCATAATCTTAAACTCACGCCTTCACTCTCTAAAATTGTTGGACATGAAAAGAGAATGAACATAATATTAATGTTTTAAAGCACGACTATATTGTAACAACTAGCAAATTCATAAACATGGAAAGATAAAAAAGGGAAAGGAATTCTAATTCAAATCAGGAAAAAAAGAAGGAAACAAAGAACTCAAAATCGGAGGAGATCTCCTTCACCGTTTCGGATTCTCCCAATTCGTCCGGCCCGAAGCTATAGAGGGGCACGAGGAGAAGCCCTTGCGGCCCTTCGATCCGATTCCACCGGCCGTCACATCGTCCTCCGTCATCCTCCTCTGCTCCGACGAATCGCGCACACAATGACAGAACGACCGGCGGACGGCCAGTGCACGACAGCCTTCCTCAATGCGCTCGTGAGGTCAAACTGCACCCCTTCGCCGGCCAAGAGCGACCAGAGTTCAAGAAGGCAACGAACATGTCTCCGACGAACCAAAAAGCGATCGAAAGGTACTCTAGACGTTAGATGCCCGTAGGCTATGAATCGTTAATTGATGCATGTGATGACCGCAGATTGATCTAGAGATCATAAGATACATGTTTCATACTATGAGCATCGCGATCCGACGGCCGGAGGATGGCCGAAAAAGAGGAAGAAGATGGGCGCGGGTCCGTGCACTAGTAACCCGGCCCGAGTCACTGGAGACTCGGCCCGGGTCATGTCGTGACCGTGCCAAGGATCACACGATCGTCAACCAGCAGCCCGGCCCGAGCCGGATCCAGACTGGCCCAGTAGCATCGATGAATAGCAACCAGGTCGAGTTCAGGCTCGGCCCGGGCTGATGCGCACTGGCAGATGAACGCTGACCCGGTCCGAGTCGGCCTGGGTCATGCGCATTGACTCTCGACAGAAGATCTGGCTCGGGTTCTATCGAAATAGAAGATGGTATCTTTTTTTTGGGCCCCGATCTTTTCTAATTGGGTCCTGCTTTCGACAGACCCACTTGAGGCCATGTCCGACATTGTAAAGAGTCTAATGGGCCCTTCCCATCAACCACAAGAAAAAGCCCAATTTTCGACGGGCGCGAATCCGTCTGAAATACCGACGGATTTTTCCGCGGATCAAATTATCCGTCGAAATTATCGTCGGATACGTTTTCGATAGTTTTAGTCGTCTGAACTTACGACGGTTTAAAATTCGTCAAAACTTTCCATCGAAAGTTTCGATGATCATAACCGTCGAAGATGTGAAAACCGGGTGATCCGTTTCCATGCTGATTTTTCGATGGTTCACTTATCCGTCGTAACTTCCCGCGGTCTTAGCCGTTGAAATATCTTAACATTAATCCATTACCTATAATTTCATTTTCGATGATTCAGGCTATCGAAAGTTGCGACGTTTGACGGAACTGTCGATATTTCGGCGGTCGGACCCATCGGAATGTTAACTCATTATAATTCTATTTTAAATCTTTTCGACGGTTTGGACCGTCGAAAGCGAAAATTTATATCTTATATAATTATTTTTCAGTTGATATATTTTATTATATATTTTGACGGTTGAAACCGTCGAAAGTTGCGACGATTTAGAGAACCTTCGAATGTTTCGACGGTTCATCCAGAGGGTTTGACCGTCGGAATTAGAATTAATATTTTATTGTATTTACCTACTTTCTGATGGTTCCGACCGTCAGAAATGGGCTATATAAATATCCGAGCCCACTGTCACTATTTTGGTTTCCCTCTCTTCGAATCGCGAGCGAAAAAAGCGTCGGGAGCGACCTCTCTTCAAATCTGATTCCGCCATCCCTGCTCCGCCTAACGCCGTCCAGCTGGACTGTTGGCCGCCAATGTCTGTGAGCGAGACCATCCACCACCTGCATTGCCCTAGAGCGCGTCCCGGCCATCGCCGCCAGCAGCTCGACCAGCAACCGCCGCCTCTGCAACCTCCGTCTCCGACGCAGGTAGGCTCCACGGCCCCATCTCCGGCCTCTCTCCTAACCTCTGCCCTCTCTCAATATATTAATGTGCTCGCGGCAGCCGGCCAAATCCGGCTGCGACGGTTCGATCTGGCTGCGGCGGTATGATCGCGACGGCCAGATCCGGCCGCCGCGGCAGCCAGATCCGGCCGCCGCGGCAGCCAGATCCGGCCGCCGCGGCAGCCAGATCCGGCCGTGGCAGTTTCATCCGCTGTGCGCGGAAGCAGGATCCGGCCTCCGCGCATGGCGGGCAGATCTGGCCGCCGCGCGCGGCAGGATCCGGCCTTCACGCACGGCGGCCAGATCTCCATTTTACATAATAAACTTTTGCAATCTGTTGTTTTGCTTTTGAGTGCCCACTTTGTTGTTTTGCTCTTTATTTAGCACTCCCTTTGCAATATTTTCTCTCTTCTCTTTTTGTTTCGTTCACGTCAATTGTTCCACTGTTTAAGCTAATGGCCTTCCGGCCTTGTGGTAGTAATATTTAGGAGTATAGTGATAACTTGCTGATTTTGTGGTTAAATTTGAGATTTTTCAATTTTTGATTTAACTCCCTAACTCACTCTCTACTGCAAGTGTACAGGTCAATTGTAATGGACCCAAATATCGTATCCACAATGATTTGAAGCCAAAGACTCCCTAAGACAATCTAGACTAACCCTACTTCAAGTGGCAAAAACAAAAAGTTAAGGAACGCAGGAAACATATTTTTAATTTTGGCAAAAAGATAACTATTTTTGGAGTTTTAGGAATTTATCTGAACTGAATTTTAAATGCTAAACTAAGGGCTGAATGGAGTATTTCAATCAATGGGAAGGGTCTCCTAGGAATTGGGGTTCATCTAATTCAAGTATGGATGAAATGGAACAAGTTATCAATATAATCAATTCTAACTCAACTTAAAAAGGAGCTGTTATCACAACATGGTTAATTCAAGCTAATTATCATATTTTCATATTGTTGATTAGCTAAGTTGAATAAGAAAGGAGTCCTTACTGATACCAAGTTAACGTTAGGCTCAAACTCAAGTTCCTTACTAATTTTACAAAAATTCTTTCAAATTTGGCAATTCAGTGAAATCTGAAATGATAACAACCAATTGCACTTATAATAATATGAGAATTATTTCAATTAACTAAGCAGGAATGAAATCAATCCAATATTAATGCTTATGCTTCTTGGTTTATCTCTAAACAGCAAGGGGGATTTAAATCAGTCTCTCGACTGCAAAGTAAATTGAAATCCACATTAGGACTAATTAGTTGGGAGGATTGAACACATGATTACATATAGGAATTCAATCAGTTACCATTACTTCTTGGTTCATTTCGAACAGCAAGAAAACCTTAAGTTCACTTCTCAGTGATTAATGAAATCAGGAGTTTTATAATAAGGAAGAATCCCACAACATTCAGGGAATCAGATTTCTGAAATGACTAAATTAGTAAAGGAAATCAGCAACAATACAGATTGAAATCTTAGGGATACCATTGCACCTTGATTCATTTCTGAACAAGAATAAAACTATAAAACAACTTCTCAACTGTAATTAGATCAGAGTTTCAGGCAATGACAACAGACTCCAACAAACAATTCAGGAAATCAGAAATCAGGAATCAAAATATCAGATATCAATAAAGGAAATCAGTGTGTTCATTCCATCCATACTTGTATTAGACTACTACCCTATCCTAGGAGAGTTGGGAATTAGCTCCTCATAGTTACAAAGTTTGATACACAATGGAAAGAAAAACTGATACAAAACATCCTGAGTGGAAATCTGTCGATAGGAAAATTAGGAATATTGCAGCAGCTCCTTCTCCAGCTCTTCCTTCTTCCTCTGCTCAGAAACCCTGCAAATGGCCAGCCCCCTTTTTCCTCCAGATTCTACAGCATATATATGACTCTTGTTCACCCTTGGATGCAGATCAGAATGTTCCATTCCCCTCTGATTATGCCATGTGTCCTGGTCTTGAAAAATATCAGAAGGTGCCAGCTTTTTGGACAGCCAAAAAGTAAGTGGTCCCCCCTCCTTTTCCAGCTTGTGCAGCCTTCTTTTCCCTGCTAGAAGAGCTAAAACAGCAAGCATCAAAGTCCTTGAATAGGATTTAAAAAAAATAAGGATTAGGACAATAACAATTATCAGCTCTATTATTAAATGGGACTTGGTGTTGTGCAGGAATGAAATCCATAATTAAAAATGATACTTTTAAGCCCGGAGTGATAACTTTGCACCATATCATGAAGATTATCCAAATATGAGTGGCTCAGGGCAGTGAAGGCATCAAAGGAATTAGGATGGCAAGTAAATGAGGTCAATTATCAAATATGGATAAGATTTCATAGGAATGATAACTTTGGTGCCTCGGAATGATAACTTGGTGCAATAAAATGATAACTTGTTATAAACTTAGTTGTGGTTATCCAAATGTGATCAAATCAGAGCAGCAAGGAGTTAGGACAATAATTTAACAGTTGCCTAATGCTTTTATGCAAAAATGATAACCTTGCACATCGAAATGACAATTTTGCACTAAAAATGATAACTTGACACAAAAAATGATAACTTGTGAAATGGAATGATAAATTTGTACAAGTTGAAATATGATTACCCAAATATGATTGATTCATGATGGCAAGGGATTTAGGGCAAGATAATCACTAGAAATTAGCTCAATTAGAAAAATGATAACTTTGCAATTGGAATGATAACTTGCCCAAAAAATGATAACTTGGCATAGAATTGATATCTTTATGAATTTTAGCAATTCATAACCTCTATGCACATGAAATTAAGTGTAAAATGAGGATGATCAGCTGGTTATCACAATCCATTGCATTCCAAGCATAATTGGCCAAAAGTAAGGCAAAATCGGGGCTCGATATGGGTGAAATGAATAGAAAATGGGATAAAAACCTAATATGATCAGCTAGCGATCACCTTGGCACGTGAATGTCATTTGAGAATGCACTGGGATGTTATAAGGGAACAGGGAATGCAGTGCACGAAGCGACTTCAATTGCATACTAACTCTAAGAGGAAATCTCGTTGGATTAGCTAAAATTGTTAATAGAACTTTCTGTCCAGAAAGCTAATAGAATTTTGATGAGGGAACATTGAGTTCTTCTTTCACTTTGATCGCCTGAACATCTGAGCTTTACTGAAACCCTGTGTTCATTTTCATTACTAACATTGAGAATCATATCTCATATACTATAGGTATATCTTACTAAGTTACTTGTCTGCATGTTATGATTAGTTGTAATAACACGCAATGTTAAGCTTTTAACGGACCCAAGTGGCACCTATTGTAGATACCGAATTAGTCAATGATCTAGAAGATTCAGAACAGTTATTTGAAGACTTCGATAATGCCGACAAAATGACTAGAATGCTTCGGACGAAGATGAAATTGAAACTACGTCATCTTCAAATGATGATGATGATGAATATCAGTCGTGTTGTAACTCAAATGATGACTAATGTTATTATTAGCTAATGTCACGCTCATGTAATATTTTTATCTTACGACTATTGTTATCTTACGAGTTGTTCTCTTACGACTAATATTGATGTTGTATCCTAATGGTTTATTGAAATTATCATCTATTGCCATATTATAAACATAGTTAGCGATGCATGCTGAAACTAATTCCATATTGACGAGGACGGTGCATTTCCATATTCGCTTCCATCTCGTGAGTGTTTGAAATAATGATCATAATTTTACACATAAAAATAAGTGAATTAATTTGTTTATTTTTTATAAGCGCCTCCGGATATTAGGAATTGGTTCTCGAGTTATACGTACAATTCCGTTCCTGAAGATGCGACACAAGACGTAGTCGAACATAGTCAGGTCGAAACGTTGTCAAATTAGAGTTTTGTATGAATTGTAAATTTGACTTGCATTAATATTTTGTATCATGCAGATGTTTCATTTTGGTAAAAGAAAAAATAAGGGAAAGGAGAAGGTCATCCCTAGAGATAATTCTCCTCCGCCGGCTCCTTCCTCCCACGCTGATATTGCGGACCTGGAGACAAAATTGCTGGAAGAACCCGTTAGAGCTCCTAATTTCGTGGAACACTCGGACCAGGCTTTGTCAAATCATGTGCACAAAGCATACTTAAATCCAGATGGTAATTTAGGGTAAGTGTTATTTTATGTATTTCAAATCCTTATTCATTTTGTCATTCACCCATCACATTTTATAAAATTTCGTATTCTTCAAGTTTTTGTCGAAACCCACGGCTGCCGTAATTACTAAGGCGTTGCGACATAGGTATACTGATGTGTGGCTTACATGGAGGGAAGTTCCTTATGCCACGACACAGATGCTATTTAATGAATTTCAGGTATCCTTACAAGCTAGCTGGTCATTAAAATTTATCTTCGTACTAATTTAATTACTTTATTTATATACATGTAGAATGATGTGTGGTGGGATCCCGAGAATATGGAGCAAATGTGGAAGACTTTTAATTCTCGGTGCTCAAAGAGATTGACCGCGATGCTTTCGGAAGCTCGGGCTGATGGAGACATATGTATGTAAATCTATTTTTTTTTTAAATTTCAAGTAAATCTATAAGATAGTGAAATCGTCATTGATTTCTTATATTTTTTAATATCATTGATTTATCTTTTTTTTAATTTCAGGAGTCTTACAAAACAAGAGAAGTCGAGCATATTACACATGCCATGCAGGAGGGGACCACACCGCTGACCCCAAGACAACTTTGGATGGGCCACGTCGGGGTTAAGAACGGTCGCATTTATGGCCTTGGATCTTCTATCAATACTGCAGACATTGGGTATGGTCATAAATCAATTTCAGGTTCCTCTGGTCAAGGTATGCAAGCAATACTTCATCAGATGAGGCAGGAGATCAGGCAATAGATCACACAAGAGATCACGCAAAGAGGTTACACAGGAAATCAGAAAGGAGTTCAAAGAATGTGAATGTTGTACGAAGAAAGAAATGAAGAAAATGATGCGTGGCGAACTCGACGACCACGACGACGAGGATGATTTAGAACTATAGTTTTTTGTGTGTTGTGTTGCGCTCGGACAAGGTGCTAACTTTCTTCCCCTACTTGATAACATTCTGCATAATTGTTCTACAAAACTCACTCTCTCGACTCTTTGTGCTGTGCAGTGACGATCGAGGTGCCTTACGAAAAGGTGGATCGAATTGGCAAGGTGTCAAGTTCTTGGTTTCCGACGCGGAAGGCAAGACCACATCATTTTGCTCGGCCCATGTGTCCATCTTCTTCGTGATCAAGATCTTATATGCTTTGCTTACCATCTTCATGTTTTCTAAACATTGTGTTGCATTTGTGTTGGACAATTGTTATGTTCTAAGCTTGTGTTTTGTTGTACATTATGTGTTGCATTTCTTATGTTGAACAATTGTTGTGTTGTGTTAGGTTTGAACAATTATGTGTTGGACAACCAATTTCTTATGTTGTTAAACAATTATGTGTTGGACATAATCGTTATGTTCTTATGTTATGTTGTGTTACATATTATGATCCAAATGGATCATTTGTTGTATCATTTGTTTGGACAGTCAATTTCTGTCATTTTTTTATTGTTTTCGACGGTTAGAACCGTCGAAAACATTAAAAAATAAATTCGACAATTAATTTTTTCGATACTTATCGACGGTTCTAACCGTCCGTGCAACATTATAGGCGGTCTTAACCGTCGGTAAGCATCGACGGTTTTAATCGTCGAAAGTTAACGACGGTTTGAGGCATCGAAACTCAACTACTGAATCGACGACTCAAATCGTCGATATGAATTTTTGACGGTTTGAACCGTCGATAGTATCGATAGTTCAAACCATCGATACATATCGACGGCTCAAACCATCTTCCATCTTCAAGGTTCGATGGTTGTGCCTATCAGCGGGACCGTCGAAGATGTCGACAGTTCAGAAATAACTGTCACAAATTGTTTGCGACACGTCATTTTCGCTCGGATGCTATCTGTCGAAAAACGTCATTTCTGACGATTCTCGCAAAAATTACAAACGGTTCTGATAGTCTGTAATAGTCTATTTTCTTGTAGTGATCTTGAAGGAGGGGTCGATACTTGGCATAAAGAACAAAGCAATATGGCATAATTTTATTGCTTTAGAGAAAAGAGATCTGACTCTAACCTTTCTCTGATCTATGATTTCTACCCACAGATGGTAAAGATGAAACAAATATAAAACCAAATATGGAGATAAGAAGAAAATAAGATTCGACTCCAAAAATCATATCTCTTCTCTCCTATAAATATGAGGCCAAATCAAACAAATCAAACCTTTTGTTTCTCCCACGAGCCGGCCCTAGTTTTTCTTCTCCCATTTCGTGCGCCCCTTCGTTACTTCATCCTTGGTCCGCCGTCGTCAACAAGAGACTCGTCGGAGCGTGTGGACGTCACCGGACCCACGCCTGAAACGAGAGGAGCGGGCAGAAAAAGAAGAGGAAGAAGAACGAACTAGTTTCTTGTATAGAAACTTGCAAGGTATGAAACTAGGGTAGATTCATCGTAGAATCTTGATTTTAGGCTTGACGCATGTACTAGTTGATCCCTAGTTATAATATGATGTCGTATGATGATGTTTGATGTCGGCCACCGCCGGAAAAGATGATCGAAATGTGCAATGTGCATTCACACAAATTTCTGCATAAGAGGACCCGGTCCAGATTCACCTTAACTCGAACCTAGCCTGGGTTGATGATGACTCGGCCCGAGTTCCACCCACGATGAAGAAGTCGGACGCGATGGCTGCCCCAACTCGACGACGATCCGACCCAGCCCGGGTGTAACTTGAACCTGGCCCGGGTTGAACCCAATTTTTCGAAGAACACCTTATGAACTTGGCCCGGATTCCTGCCACATTCAGCCCGGGTTCCGATACGAATTATGATGATTTTATGATGTTTAGACCGTAGATTCATGCGCTTAATCCTGATCTAAGTCATAATGATGATTATATTATTTATGCCCTTACTAATGAAGATGTCTAATATGACTCTATGATCTTATCACTCTTATCATGATGACTTAAATTAGATCCAATCATATCAGTGGTTACATTGATTTATATCCATCAATGTTGATCGATTTACGATGATGATTAAGATGTTTATGCACATCAGATTTCTCTTCATGATCCAATCTTGTAGCTAAGTCCTATATAATGATGATGATTACTAGGACATTTGATCAGTATGGTTCGTTAATCCTTTCTTATGATGATCAATTCTTAATCATGATCCTTATGTCCTAAAAAGATAAATTAAAAGTTGCAAGATAAAAGATGAAAAATGTTAAATGGAGAGCTCTTATTATGATGGAATGGTGACGACTAGTATGGTCTGACTCCGTCAGTTATGGGCTGACTTCGGTCAGTTATGAGTTGACTACAATCAGTTATAGACTGGCTCTGCTAGTTATGATGATGATGATGGACGGGTTGAGGTAGACCTCCCGTGGGTTGAAATATACCCTACTATAAATTAAAGATGAATAATAAGATGATGAAGAAGATAAAGCATATTAATAATGAAATCTCTTTATGATGATTAGTGGCTCGTCACTCTTATGATGATGTTTTCATAATCTCTTGATGTATTATTAATATGATTTAACGAAGATGATTCAATTCATGATTATCTATGTTCGTACAATGATTTCTAATGATCCTTTATATGATGATGACCTCATATTTATAATGATCGACATTTGTCATTTTATGATGATTTAATATAATGTATCCTAATCTTTGATCTTACGATCTCAAGAAGATGACATGATCTCTATGAATTTCTTATGATCTTCGTGATCTCCTGTTCATATGATACGTTACAAGAATCTTTTTATTCAAATCAAGATGACGCCTATTTTCTTTCTATATGATGATGATGTCCTTATGATTCTTGTCTAGTATCATGATCTTATGATTGTCTTTACCTTACTTCCATACTGAGTTGCAAAACTCATAGGGAGGTTTCTCCCCTGCATGTTCTTAAATGCAGGCCAAGGTTAGAATGATGAAGGTGACCAACGGTGACACATCGAGCTCGTAGGTGTCTGCACATGGGTGTTGAGCCATTTAGATGATGGAATAGATTTTCCTTTTCCACATATTGGTTGATGTATTAGTTTCCTTTGGACTCATATGAAGTTCCTTATCAATCTTCTGCTTATTAAGATGTTATACTCTTTTTATTATCTAATGATGATTAAGTCTTTGGCTTTTATCGATGTTGAGTTGACAAGTCAAAGTCATATTTTTGTCAATATGATGTACACATAAGGATGACCCTACCATGTGGCGGGGTGCGATTTGGGGGCGTTACAGTTACATATCAAAGCCTAAAGTTAGGGCATTTTCATGTCCTAATGTATGGTGTCATGGTCCATGTGTAAGTGCCATGAGCAGTCACCGCGTCACCCGAAGTCATGACAAGTAAGTTATGTCTTCCACTCAGAAGCTAAATGATTATGATGATGACTCTTAAATCATGATATTTGATTATGCTAATATATGATCTTATTGATTCTTAGGATTCTTTCCTAGATGATTCAAATTCATGATGATTAATGATGTACTTTATGAATATAGAATGATCCCAGGATGTGACAATTGAATGCCTCATATGGACTTTTCATATATTTTTCATATCATACTTACATTGTCCATCTTGCTAAGATGATGAAATACTTATTCACGAATTTGATCAAATACCTATTCTTGATCTCATGTGTGATCCCTTTTTTATATCATTGATTTGATTATCATTCAAAGAAGTATTCTCTTTATGATGATGTTTAGGAAAGGGTCACATCAAACATAGATCATAGTGTAAATTATTAATTTAGATTGATCTTATAAAGATGATGATTGACATGATTCCATTATCAATATTACCAAATCATATGATGATGTCACTACTCACAATAATGGACAACACTTTTAGTAAGCCTATTGGTTCTTTACATGACATAAGCTACTTTGAGGATGATGACCCTATGGAAATAATTTCATACCATAAAATATGTACTAGTGGTACTGATGACGATTGAAGATAGGATCTTTTCTTTACATTCGTTATAAATTCTTAGGAGGATTATGATGGGATTCTTAGTGTCAATCGACTTTCCTCCTAAGATGTATAAGTATTATGCAAGAAGAAGAACATAGTTATCAGTACCCAAGTGAACCAAAAGTTATAGTTAGAGGTTGGGTGTCATATCGATCTCCTTTCAAGCATGACCCTGATTTCAAAGGCCCCAAAACACATGGACCTGAAGAAGCAAATTTAGTATCTTTAAGTCAAGGGGTTTATGAGACCAAAGGTCTCATTTTTAGATGTTCCAGTTCTTTTGTAAAGAAGAATGATGACTCTATGAATTTAGAGATAGATTAACAAGATGCTTAATCAAACCATCAAAATACAAGTATCTATCACTATGTAAAAAATGACTGATATGAGAGTAGGATGTTCTCAAGATCGACAAGTGAGTACTAGTAGCTTCAAATTGCTAAAAAAAGGTGTAATGAAGATAGTCTTGCTGTCAATGTGTGATCACTATAAATTTTAGTGATGCCACTGAATTGATGAAAACCCCTCAAACTTATATGGTCCTCATGAACCTGGTGTTCGGACTATTCCCGAAGCAATATAAGGAATATATGAGGATTGGTACTGATGGTACTAAGATAGTATAAATTCAAACAAAAAAAATGTATGACTGAAGAAGTATAAGATGAAACAACTAACTTAGGAACTCAAATGAGTTGTAGTATTATCATTAATGATTCAGGAAGGATTTTGAGATTATAGTATTATCTTGAAATAAAATACTACTTATATGAAGTCTCTAAAATATTTCGAGTTCCCCATAAATTACCACCATGGTAAGAGAATTCTATTCCACATGCACTCCAACACAAGAAGGAAGGCTCGTTAGACTTCAATGAGACTGCGTGAATATGAAATGATGAAGGAACTAAGTATGTGGAATCCAAACGATGAAGTACTAAAAAGAGTAGTACTGGATGAATAACATAAGCCTGGGTCGCGATCCATTTGAGATTGTGTCTTATAAGAAAAAGTATTAGATGAATATTATAAGTCTGAGTTGTGATCCAATTGGAAAGTACAAAGAAGTATAATGATGTAACCATAAGCTTAGGTTGCGATTCATTTGGGAAGTACAAAGAGGTATAAGGATGAACAAATAGTAATGACATGAAACACGAAGATACAAAAGCACATTCTAAGTAACGTGTTAATATGAGAAAGGTAGAGCATCAGAAACCTTAAGAAAAGATGATGCATGATGTTAATAATTCTATATAAAGAGGGCTTTACCTAGGATGAAAATTCTATCTAATGATGCCAATGTTAATCCTAGTGATCCTTATGATCATGTATGGTGATTATATGTTTTATGACCACTTATATTTCATGAAGGTGTTGACTATCAATGATGATGGATTATGTCCGAGGACACTATTGATTCTTCTATGGCGATCATCGATTTTGTAAATCGATGTACCTTATGACACTACCGACCTTAATAACCTTCATGATAGATTCCTCCCATCATGCTAGGCTATGCCATTGTTGATCTCAATGATCCACGTGATGACCATCCTATAATAAAGGAATGATCCTATGATGATGATGTATTTTTTGATGCCAAATAATCAATCTTGTTGATTTTCTCATGATTTCCTATGGTTGTATAATCAACCATATCATATGCTACCTTAATGACCCTTAATATTAGGATCGACGATGATCACGTCATATGTTCATGATTATGATGATCACTTTTATGGAATTAATCATGAGATAAGGTTTTATTTTTCACCAATCGATGGTTATCAATTCTATGTCATTATTAATGATGACTTTTATTATTAAGGATGATTATGTCATTTGCAAGATTTCCTTCGAGACTTTGTATTGGATATCTTACTGCTTAACTACATGTAGGAATGATGTAGGTGAAAAGAAGTTTCTAAATGTCAAAGAGCTGAGATAGACAAAATGAACATGCCAAGAAAGTTGAATTGATATAAAGAGGATGAAGACAGCTCATGCATGATAGAAAAATTATGCCAAGAAAGACTGATGTAGATGAATTTTTTAAACCTAATGATAAAGTTGTATGAAAGGTATCTCCAACCAAGTTTCTCCTACTAAGAAGGTGTTTGATCCATATCACTCATTTGATCAGAAATTGAAATATGTCCAAATGTTGTCACGTCATGACATCCTCAAGTTTTCTCATGATGATTAAAGCTGATTTTGCTCCTAAAAGTCTTAATTGGTCCCTTGTGACCAAAAGTTAGGATGTTAGGTTAAGGAAGATACAAGATAAAAAGAGGATTGTCATGACTTATTTAAAGAAAAGTTTACAACTTGAGACAATTCTCTAATTGACATATGAATTATTCTGATAGCAACACATTATTGTGTTGGCTGAAGTAGATTTTATTTCTCAATTATAGCAAAGGCAAAATGGAAAGATGAACCATATGATGAAGGAAAAGATGAAATAAAATGTTATATGATGAACGGACCTTTGCCATAAGGTATATTACGGTAAAAGGACCCATTGTCCTAATGCATATGATAACGGAAGGACTATGTTTTTAAGATGATGAAGATGGAATGATGATGAACAAATGTTTTTCTAAGTGAAGGATGGACTTTACGCGATGACCTAAGAAGTTCCTTGTTTTAAGCTCCTACCCAATGACTAAATTTAAGGATGAATTTTATTTTAAGGGGTTTATAATGTAACACCCAGTTCGTTCGAAACAAAAAAAAGATAAAGAGATAAAATCTAGGAAAGATCGAAAGAGAAGAGAAAGAAGAGAGAGAGATGATAAAAAGGAATAAAGTTTAAAACAAATATGGAGATAAGAAGGAAATAAGATTCGACTCCAAAAATCATACCTCCTCTCTCCTATAAATATGAGGCCAAATCAAATAAATCAGCCCCTTTTGTTTCTCCCATGAGCTGGCCCTAGTTTTTTCTCTCCTGTTTCGTGCGCCCCTTCGTTACTTCATCCTTGTTTCTCCGCCTTCAACAAGAGACTCATCGGAGGGTGTGGACGCCGCAGGATGCACACCTAAAATGAGAGGAGCGGGCAGAGAAAGAAGAGGAAGAAGAAGAAGAACGAACGAACTAGTTTCTTGTACAGAAACTTGCAAGGTATGGAACTAGGATAGATTCATTGTAGAATCTTGATTTTATGCTTGAAGCATGTACTAGTTGATCCCTAGTTATAGTATGATGTCGATTGATGTTTGATGTCAGCCATCGCCAAAAAAGATGATCAGAATGTGCACTGTGCATCCGCGCAAATTTCTGCGTAAGAGGACCCGGTCCGGATTCTCCTTAACCCGACCCGGGAAGGTCCAAACTCGGACCGAGTTCTGTGAACTCGGTCCGGATCCGCCATTGCTGCGCTCTCCGAGCTCTACAATAGGATGAACCCGGCCTGGGTTGATGATGACCCGGCCTGAGTTCCACTCACGACGAAGAAGTCGGGCGCGATGGCTCCCCCGACTCGACGATGACCCGACCCAGCCCGAGTGTAACCCGAACCTGACCCGGGTTTAACCCAATTTTTTGAAGGACACCCTATGAACTCGGCCCGAATTCCTGTCACTCTCGGCCCGGGTTCCGATACGAATTATGACGATTTTATGATGTTTAGACCGTAGATTCATGCGCTTAATCCTGATCTAAGTCATAATGATGATTATATTATTTATGCCCTTACTAACGAAGATGTCTAATATGACTCTATGATCTTATCACTCTTATCATGATGACTTAAATTAGATCCAATCATATCAGTGGTTACATTGATTTATATCCATCAATGTTGATCGATTTACGATGATGATTAAGATGTTCATGCACATCAGATTTCTCTTCATGATCCAAACTTGTAGCTAAGTCTTATATAATGATGATGATTACTAGGACCTTTGACCAGTATGATTCGTTGATCCTTTCTAATGATGATCAATTCTTAATCATGATCCTTATGTCCTAAAAAGATAAATTAAAAGTTGCAAGATAAAAGATATAAAATATTAAATGGAGAGCTCTTATTATGATGGACTGATGACGACCAGTATGGCCTAATCCGGTCAGTTATGAACTGGCTTCGGTCAGTTTGGGCCGACTACAGTCAGTTATGGAGTGACTCTACTAGTTATGACGATGATGGACGGTTTGAGACAGGCCTATCCGTGGGTTGAAATATACTCCAATATAAGTAAAAAATGAATAATAAGATGATGAAGAAGATGAAGCATATTAATAATGAAATCTCTTTATAATAATTAGTGGCTCTTGTCACTCTTATGATGATCTTTTCATGATCTCTTGCTCTAATATTAATATGATTTAATGAAGATGATTCAATTCATGATTATCTATGTTCCTACAATGATTTCTAATGATTCTTTATATGATGATGACCTCATATTTATGACGATCGACATTTGTGATTTTATGATGATTTATTATGATCTATCCTATTCTTTGATCTTACGATCTCAAGAAGATAACATGATCTCTATGAATTTCTTATGATCTTAGTGATATCCTATTCATATGATACATTACAAGAATCCTTTTATTCAAATCAAGATGATGCATATTTTATTTCTATATGATAATGATGTCCTTATGATTCTTGTCTAGTATCCTGATCTTATGATTGTCTTTACCTTACTTCCATACTGAGTTGCAAAACTCATAGGGAGGTTTCTCCCCTGCATGTTCTTAAATGCAGGCGAAGATCAAAATGATGAAGCTAGCCAACGGTGACAGATCGAGCTCATAGGTGACTGCACATGTGTATTTAGTCCTTTAGATGATGGAATAGATTTTTCTTTTCCGCATATTGGTTGATGTATTAGTTTCCTTTGGACTCATATGAAGTTCCTTATCAGTCTTCCGCTTATTAAGATGTTATACTCTTTTTATTATCTATTGATGATTAAGTCTTCAGCTTTTATCGATGTTGAGCTGACTAGTCAAAGTCGTATTTTTTGTCAATATGACGTAAGGATGACTCGTCGCGTCCTCGAAGCGTATTCTGTCACGTGGAGGTGTGCAATTTGGGGGCGTTACATTTTTAATGACCACTGTTCTTGGGGTACATGTCCTCTCCTATCTGTATTTCAAAAAGGGTATGCATTGGCATTACACCTTTCCCAAAGTAGGCATCCCTGACTTTACAGATGTCATAGAGGCACCTTTGGCTTCCTAACCTAATAAAGTCGAACTCGTATAGGACAACGAACTTCAAGGACTACACAGTAATGTAAAAGATGTAGTACAACTCATGGTAAAGTATGACATGATAAAATTAAGAGCGTGACATAATAAAGACAATGTATTGTCACAGTATAGAACTGAGCATGAGTATTGCAAAAGATAAAGTATAGTTATGATAACGAATAATTCATTGCCTTTGTGCAACTAAAGTATTGATTATGGTAAGAAAAGAAGGGATCACATGTTCATAGTAAAACATGTTATCTCGTTGCTTATCCGTTATTTATTCAAGCATGTTTTTTATTATCAATTTATAGCCTATGATTCTATTGTCTGGGAATTTTCGCTTACGAGTATTCAATGCCCCTACATTTGGGATTTTGTAGGTAAGAATCTTACCTAGAGAGGAGTGATGGAGGACGCAGAGCTCGAAAATCGCTGCACATGACACATTGAGCTCAATAGTGTCCTTTCTTTCATTTGTATTAGTTGGATAATTTGTTTCCGTATTAGATGAAAATTGGTCTTTTCTCTTGGAACTTGATATATGGTCAATTGCTTAGATCTATTTGTTATTGTCGTCATTTTCATTTTCCCGTATGGATTGCATTAGATGTGTGTGCGTACTCCGTCATTTTCATATTCCGATGTTTACTTCTTCCACAATAAAGTTCTTATTAGTTTATTATTATTTTATTCATTGCCACGTATTGTATTTGTTGAATGGTCAAAGTCATAGTGTGGTCAAGAGCATAGCACGCAGTGTAGCGTACTCGGGATCAACCTGATTGTCTATGTGACAAGAGGGCCGATTTTGGAGGCGTTACATATATAATTTTCTTTGGATAGGTCTTCATCCCCATCCCCCCCTCCCCCGCACTAAGTTGCTACTCTCCCACGATACAAGTAAGTCTTTGTAAATTTATTTAACTAGTAATATTAAGAATTTTCTTAATTTTTGTTTTAAAAATGACTCATGAATTCTTCCCTTTATTTTGTGATACTTATTAGAATCATTAAATCATTTCAATTCAATTGTGCTTCTTGTATTTGTATTTGTACATGAAATGCTTGGAGGGAAAACTTGTTTAGAATCTTGAAGAGTTGTTTCATAAAAGATACACACCTAACAATCAAACGGTGCATGTAGTTCTCTTTCATTCAAAGATATAAAATGATACATTTAATTCTATTAATTCAAATGACACACCTTATGATTAAATGCATATTCCACAATAAGAACATTAGTAGGAACACGTGTAAACATAAAGAAGCGCATAATCAATTATGGATTTATATACTTGTACTATTCAAACAAATTTGTAAATTATTCAACAATAATGACATAGGGAGATCAAGCATTCATACATTTTTATTGATAAACATGAAGGAATTTCTCACTATTATAAAATAAACTAGAGCGACAAATTATAAAAATACATGTAATTGGAGGATTTAATGAACATTATTCATATAACATCTCAGTAATTATTCGAATAATAACTCAATAAGTATTAACTATGAATCAAGCCCTATTTTCTTGTGTGATTCTTTTTTTAAAAGAAAAACTTATCTTATACATTATTGAAGACACCCGAGGCGTCTATATGCCAAAAATTTGGGCCGTAGAACCTCCTCCCAAAGTTTAGCATTAGGATCATTGTTCGAATTATTTGGAATTTTACTGTTTTGGAGTTGTTTTATTAGATTGGATAACTATATAAAAATAATAAAGGTAACTTAGATTGTTTGTAATATTGAAATATTAAGAACAAGTTTGTTAGAAAGAATAATAGTTAAGATTTGATAATTATTGAGGGGTAATAAAAGGAGTGCGATAAAGGATAATAAATATATTAACGCGTCAAAATCAATCGTCTCATTGGATTCCAACTGTTGGAATATTAAATCGACGTTCCTTGTGCGCTATAAATAATAAATAAGTCATATGAAACTTCCTTAATTGTTATATTGTAAAAATAAATAAATAAATTAATATTCCTGGCATGATTGTCAGGATCTCGATTTGGGTAGTAAGATCTTATGATTTTTTGAACTGAAAACGATTCCGATCCTATTCGAAGGATCTTAAACGTAAGATTTATACCGGATCTATAACGGAGTTAAGATCGGTAGGATATTGTACAAATGTATTTATTTGAATAAAACATTAAAAGTAAACTTGAGAAAATTTGATTTAACTAATTTATTTATATATATTTTATATGTTAATCTCGCTTTCGTGAACTTCAATATATTCTAATAATTTAATGTTATTTATGAATCTAATAATATATTATTTTTCATCAAAATTAAATTTTATTATTGCACGTATACTAAAAATTATATATTAAATTTTATTATGAATCTAAGAATTATACTGCATTTTAATAAATATTTTAGTTCATTAAGATCAAAGATTATGTATTATTATTTTAGTGTTTTTTAAGAATATATCATATTGTCTTTCACATGATATAAAAAATATCTATTATATTTAAAAATATGAATAAAATATTAATGGTCAATGTTTAATTAACTTATATATAAACATAACATTTAAGAATAATATACTAGCCTCATTGTCGCTGCATAAGCAACAAAAGATAGTTTATTACTTGTGACTACATAAGGATAGGTGATTATTCCTTATTTAATGTACAATCCTCTCCTTAAGATTATAATTGATTCATGTAAATTATGACATTTTCACTAATATCTCATTAGTCATAAGTCATAATTTAACTCTCTGTCTTAGTTCATCTTACACTTATAACTGTTGCACTTATCTTTATTCAAATTTTATCTAGACTAGCAGAAAAAAAAAATGAATAGAGTGAGTGATACACTTAAGTTTTGTCAGAGTGAATAAAGTAATGAGTCGTGTAACATCCCGAATTTCACCCCCTTTGTCATTCGACTGTGTTAACCCGTTCTCCATCACATAATCATAATAAAATATAATTTTCTATAAACTAAGCGGAAGCATAAATCCATTAAATAAGATAAAATAATTTCTTTGAAAACATAGCGGAAGACTTCGATAAAACATAAAAAATAATCTTATAAAATTGAAAACACATCTAAGAATCATCATTAATAATAATTAAAACATTGGGAATCCATAATAAAAACATCTCTTTAAAACATAGTCAAAAGACTCTAAGATAATTGACTCTTAACATCCTAGACTATTGTGCAATCTTATTCGTCATGTGCTGAGCCGCCATCCACCTAAATCACTATGCACCTGCATGGATCCAGGGTGCAGAGGTTTCCCTATTAAAGTATGTAAAGGCCATGCAATGCAATACCATGATCCTAATCAGGATACTATATGATATGCATCATCATCATCTTCATATAAAATAAGAAGGAAACAATATGCATGTCATGTGCAACTTCCACACTTACCCATTTTATCTTTTACATTATGAGCAATGGTGGGGTAAATCTCAGTTGGGTCACCATGATTAAGCTATGTGAAAACACATTTTATGAAGGAAACACGATATCCATAACCAAATGGAACAAGTTCTTTAAAATGGAACAATCCTATTATTACAAGTTCATTGACAGCGTCATGCTAATGAACAACATAGAAGACCAAAAATATATATGTGATCGTGATCCATACTATTTGAATACAAAAGTACATTAAATTTCAAGAACGAAATTTATTTTAAGGGGAGTAGAATGTAATATTCCAAATATAATTCGTATATAATCATATGTGTTAATATTAATTATATCATTTGATCTATAAGTACAATATATATATATATGTTTGTTATAATGTCACTTATCGAGTTTTTAAAATTTTGTTAAATTTAAATAAAGAATTACGATATAATTAATAGACATACTATGCTAAAGAATATATCATATCATTAAGTATGCATATATTTAGTAACATGTAGATTAAAACTCAAGAACCAATCAAATATTGCCAAGTGGCACCTAGGAAAATATGTGTAAAAATATACAATATATAAAATGTATGAATAAATTATTTGTTTTGTATTATCAAAATATATAGTTAATAAATAATAATTACTGGTCATTAATCATTAATTTTAGATGTTAAGATCCTATTGAATAAAGAATTGTTCATATGCAAGCTGCCAACCACCTCATGCTTAGCTGATTTTTCCAACCACTTTTCTTATGCGATAAAAATCCTAAAAAAATTACTCCTATCTCTATTACATGTCTAGAAACGGAACCTAAATTCATAGATCCTGATCCTTTCTATATGGAGGGCGGAGAAAATTCTACAAGACCGGTCACTCAAGGTGGCAATTCTATGACCTTTCTAACCCTAAGTTGATGGTCCTTTTCATGATCATATTTCATTCATCAATGCTTCTCCAAATATTATGAAAATTTAGTATGATTTATCCACTCTGAGTCTACTTACATTGAGCTTTGGAATCAAGTTAATCTGTCTTTAGAAAAAAACTTATGTTCTCTTCTTTATGGTATTATCATTTTGTCTGCCAAAATTGTTACTCGATTTTGTAAATAGTGTATTAATTTTAATATGTCATGGAATTATGTGCTAATTTAGGGTCCTAAAGATATCGTTTCATTTACAATTGGAATAACTCTAAAAATATATGTGTAGTGAATGTTATAAATATTTTACTGAACCTTACTCAGTTTGTTGGAATAAAACCTAGGATAAACTATGCTAGTACTTGTTAAATTTATTTGTGCTCAGTGCATAGATATATAAATTCAATGGATTTTATGCGTTGTGGCCTAGGAATTATACTTTTAGAGAAAATTAAAGTACTAGAACATTAGATTATTACTATTTTATCTAAATACTAAAAATAAGGCCACTTAGTTGGTGAGAACACAAAACAATATGATATTGAGGTTGATTGTTGATTTTCTTGAGAACCAACGGTAATGAAATAAATATGAAACTTTTATAGATTACGATTTCTATAATCTAGAGCTAAGTAAAATTGGAATCATTTGAATTTATTATTTATATTAAGAGATATGAATCTTATTTCATAAGGTATACAATCTACCAGGGTACAAGATGAACTCTTATGATTGATCAATTATATGGCTAAAAGCATGAGGGGTATATAGCATTGATCATTGTTGTGTCCCTATAGTACATGTTGGCATGCACACTATAGTATTGATAAGAATGTTATAGGATTGGAAGAATAATAAGGGAAAGGAAAAAGGAAAAATCTTTTGATATCACTCATGTCAGGTAAGTTGGTTTCTCCTACTCTATGTATTCATCTCTTTTAAATTCAGTGACATTGATTGTGATATGCATTTGATATATCTTTTGAAAATTTCTTATGAGAAGTATCTTGAATTGATTGACCAATCGATTGCCCAATGAAAAGCATATGTGAATGATCAATATGATTTAAATGAATGATCTTTATAATAGCATATGCTAGGAATTGCTATTATAAAGTGCAATCCTAATTTGCATAAATGAAAGATCATTATGATTTAAATTTTGATATTCGAGATAAAATTGCTATATGATAAATTATGCATATGCATTTGCTTACATATGCATGTATGATCACGATGGGAGCCACCTCTAAAATTCAATGCATCATTTGTTCCCCAGAAATGAGATAAGATAGGTTGGAGGTAAGTATCATGTGGAGCTAAGTGATATGTCATGAGAAGTCACGATGGGATCCACCTATAGAATTCGTAGGAGCCACCTCAAGAATCCACCAGTTGTTATATGATCTGTTGTCCGAAACGGATGAGGTAGAATGGAGCTAAGTGTTACATTGTTGATCACGATGGGAGCATCCTCTAGAATCTACCTACCGTTTACTGGTCAGTTAGTGACTCGTGCATTCATATGAGAGTGTTGCATTGCATACATATGTTTGTTATGTTTAAATTATAGTGATTGCAAAGAGTGTGAGGCTTTTGAATTAGAAGATAGGAAACTTTCAAATACATGAAAATACTTGATTTTGATATTATGATTATTGCATATGTTTTTATGTCTCTCTGAACTGATTAGATGGTAACATAGGCTATGAATTATCAACTTACTAAGTTATTTTAACTCACTTTGTTGTTTTCATATTAATATCAATGTTTGGTGATTGTCTTATAAGGGTTTTGTAAAATCCTTGGTGGTAAGACGTTGAGAAGAAGTGTGTCTCTCGTGTCCTTTTATTAGGATGTCCATGGGTTTGGTTATGTATAATGCATATGTATTATTTTGTATCATGTAAGAAGGCAAAGTCATTTTATGAAATAAAAAATTTAAGGAGTATTAGTCTAGTCTAAATGATCATAAATTGTTTGATATATTTATTGATATTTTATATGCCTTATTTATATAAAAAAATTAAATTACATCACGTTTTCACTATCTTTTTCAACTTTATTTGGTCGTCCGTAATGAGTCACGAACTCTGGATTAAATTAAGGTTTAATTCGGGGTCGTGACACACCTCTTCCCTGAGTGCATGCGTCTCTATTTTCTGCCCAAGACTGAGCTTTCTTTTGGCTGTCTCATGCTTCTCTTCTGCAGTCTATTAGAACTTTTACACGAAAAATAATTATAACAAGCAGTAATGTTATACTAGTAATGCAAAATGTCACTTTTTATAAAATGGATGTGAAGAAATTATAAAAGTTGCAATCAGGTAATAAAATACATGTTTGTGCATGAAAATATGGCAATATGTAAATAATGCAAGTCGAACATAATAATAAAATATATGTAGTTTCTCCACATTAGTGAACACCTGAAACTCTTCATCGTGGAGATGGTGCTTCTAGACCTTGATAGCGAATAGAATCGCTACCAACTTAAGATCATACGTTGGGTAATTTACTTTGTGGTTCTTTAACTGCCATGAGATATAGGCTACTACCTTTCTGCCTTGATCAGAATATAATATTCCCCAAATTGGTGCCACAAGCATCATTATACTGTGGGCATCATTATACCGTGTATCCTTCACCACCAGATGGAATGGTGACGTTCAATGTGGAGGTCAAACGATTCTTTCAGCTCTTGCGAGTTTCTCTCACACTTGTTCATGCAAATATACTTCTTTTTTTGTTCATCAAGTTGATGAGCAGGGCTATGATATTCAAGAAGTCATAAATGATGCGTCGATAGTAGTTCGTGGACCGAGAAAATAATGGATCTCTATCACATTCTTCAGTCTGACCCAGAGGTCACTGCCCGGACCTTTGTCGAGTCCATCACTATCCCATTCTTAGACACGATGTATCTTAAGAACATCATCTCCTCCATCCAAAACTCTCATTTGGTGAACTTTGCAAAGAGTTGGAGTGGCACAATGTCTACAAGACGATCCATAAATGCACCCGACTACATGAGTATATTAGTATATCATCTACAAAGATGATGAAAAAAATATCCAAATATTCTCGGAAGACTATATTCATCATGTCCATGAACGCTAGAGACTAGCTCGCCAATCCGAAGGGTATGACCATAAATTCATAATGGTTGTATCATATTTGGGAAATTAATTTCCTCTGGAAAGATGTTTGAAAACTCTCAGACCATATCTATTGGATGCGAGGCTGGAGAAAGAGTTTACATTATCATCACACTGATCAAGTATCCTCTGCAACCCTTCTGTAGAAGCTTTTGTGCCTTCATCATCGGTACAATCACTTTATTGTCCAACGTTGTCGTACCTATGATGATTCTCTTCGAGCCACTGTGATGCTGATAAGGATCTTCTTCTTTTTATATAGTACTGACACATCGTGGTAGGACAGTCAGTCCATACCGAGGATGACGTTGTAGTCAGTAGAAAAATGTTTTCCATCACAACAACTGACTAGAAGATACTTCACCATGTGGAAGCTACCTATTGGTGTCGTTACATTCATTACATGCATCATCTTCGTATATATCGAGTGGAGGCACATGCCTTGGAAATGAAAGAGTGTGAAGAGCCCAAGTCATATAACACTACCATAGAAACACCTAGAGCACCTCTGATAACTTCATTATCCCGATGTGCCAGATCATCTTGAAAATTGTAAAGATAACCCATACTCCATTTACATTCTTTCACCTCTCTAGTTCTTACTCGGACAGTCCCTTGCACATCTTTGCCACTTCCAATGCAAGTACCTTTCTTTATAGCATTCTCTCGTGGTGCATCCAACCCCAATTGGTGCAATTTGTTGCCTATTTCTATTGGGGCACAGGTTGCTGGTGTGGTGTCAGTATTGACGCATGTCTCTATGGCTACAAAATTTTATCAATCAATAACACATCTTTTTCCACATCATAGTTACATAATCAATCTAATTTATTTCACTTGTGGATGACGGGGAGCTTGCCGAGGTTGATGAGAAGTCTCACGGTGCTGGTAAGTCCAAGGATGACGGTCATGGCGAGCATCCATCTTGGATGCATAATGATCCTCCCACTTTGTCTTGGCCGATACAATGGGCCATGCAGAGTCTTTGGTCTTCAATTCCTTTTGTCACTCTCATATCTCCGTCACAATCCTGTTTGCCAAGCATACGACCACCTCGAGGTTCATGATAGTTGTAATATCCATAATCCAATCCATATAGGATTATTTGTTGTATAACTAATAAATATTTGGATATATGTGTTGGAGTGTATGTTGGTAATGTCACTTATTGAGTAGTTAAAAGTTGTTAAATCTAAATAAAAAAGAAAATATGAATAATCATCACACTATGTTAAATATATACATATCATTAAATACACATATAGTTATTAACATTTAGATTAAATCTCAGGAACCAATCAAATATTGTCAAGTGGGACCTATAAAAATATGTGTATAAATATTTAATATAGAAAATGTATGAATAAATTCATTGTATTATGTTATCATAATACATGTTTAAAATTAATAATTATTTAGCATTAGTTAGTAATTTTAGATGATAAAATTCTATTAGATAAGCAATTGAACTACTCACATGCAAGCTAGCAGCTTGCCGCCACATGCTTAGGATATTTTATCAATCGGATTTCCCTTGTGATAAAAATCTTTAAAAAATGTTTTAGTCTCCATTACCTATCTAGAAATGGCACCTAAATTAGCAGGTTCTTTTTGTGGAGGCCGAAGGAAATTCTACAAGACCGACTTAAGGAGACAGTTTTAATCTTAAGCTGATGGTCGACCAAATCTTGCTAGTCATTTACTCCTGAAGATTTATGAATTTTAAGATGCTAAATCTCTTACGAGTTTAATTTCACCAAGCTTTGGAATTAGGTTAATCAGAGGTATCATTAAGGTGCTATCGTTTTGTTTGTTAACTAATTTTGGAAATTAGATCATGTTAGTACTATTTCCTGAACTAATTTTCAAATTGCGTCATAGTTTAATGAGGAAGACCTAACTTTTTCTATAGACATGTAATTAACTTGATTCCAAAGCTTAGTGAAATTATACTCATAAGATATTTTGTATCTTAAATTTAATAATTTTAAGGAAGAAGTGATGACGAAAAATCTAATCATGAAGAGGACCATCAACTTAGGGTTAGACTATCACCTTGAGCGGTTAGTCTTGTACAATTTCCTTCGACCTCCATCTAAAGAAGCATGATCTGCTAATTTAGGTGTCATTTCTAGACATGTAATGGAGTCTTCAAGATTTTTTTATAGAGTTTTATCACAAGAGAAAGTCAGATGATAAAATTGTCTAAGCATGAGGTGGTAGGCTGCTGGCTTGTTGGCATCTTGCATATGAGTAGTTCAATTGCTTATTCAATAGAATTTTAACATAAAAATATTGATTAATGATAAATAATTATTCAATGTAAAACATATATTATGATAATATAATCCAAGGAATTTATTCATAAATTTTTTTTATAATAAATGTGTTTACACATATTTTTCCTAGGTGCCATTTGGCAACATTTGATTGGTTCTTGAAAGTTAATCTACATGTTAATAATTATATCCATACTTAATGATATGAGTATATGTTTTAGCATAGTGTGATGCTTAATAATATTTATTTTCTATATAAATTTAATAAAATTTTACCAACTCAATAAGTGACATGACATCATATACTTCAACACATATATACAAATAGTTATTGGTTATATAATAAATTATCCTATATGGATTAGATCATGGTTATTACATTATTCCCCGAGATGGCCCTCCCATGAATGGTGGGGTGCAACTCGTCGATGAACTGTTGGACCTGTCCTAGTCATCCAAGTTGTTCATGTTATAGTACTCCAGTTGCACGAATTTGGTATGATACTCCATCGGAATCATGCTGCCTTGACGCAGGTTTTGAATTTCTTCCTCTTTTTCTTTCTCTTATAGGGTGGAGTGTAGCGGTCCTGAAATGCCTCCTTAAAGCAGGCCCATGTGACAATGTCTTGATCCATGAATTAGGTGGCCTACATCATCTCCCACCAATCCATGACCATCTATTAGCACTCTATTAGCACTGAGAGGGATAAAGGATGTTTTAAGTCTCAGAGCACTACAACAACAGGAAAGTATGCTCCATGGAACTAATCTAGTGCTCTAACTTGTCAAACCCATTTGCCCCATCAAACTTGGATGGCTGCAACTCTAGGAAAGCCTAAATAGTGTCCTTCTCGGCCATCGACCTCATTGGCTCAAGAGGGGAAACAATTGTACTGGTGAGGGAAATTGTTGCTATTGTTCCTCTATAACTTGACTCACAGGTGCCAAGTTAATTCCTTCTTGACCTATCTCCAGTGATGATGTAACGCGACCACCTCCTTGGCCATGCCAATATCCATGACCTTGACAACATTGGGTTGTTCAACACGTCGTTGGAGCTATCTATAATATTATAACATACATTTAATAAAGACATCATATTCATAACATATAAAACATCGTACTTGACTTTTTAGAACAGTTGGTGTGACAGCTCCTATGGTGAGTACACATGGACCATAGTTATACATACATTTAGAACATCGGGTAAATACACTAAATACCTTCTAACTTTGTACGTTTTCTCAGTGCTATCTTCAACTTCACTTTGTAAAAATATTGCCCTTCATCTTTTAACTTGTTTCACCAGATGTCCTTTTCATCAGTTATAAGCCATTTTCAAGTCGCGTTGTTGATGTGGCGTCAGCGTGGCACGCTCTATCTTCTCCACGTAAGCATTTTTCGATGTGGCAACATTAAAAAAATAAAATAATAATTAAAAAATGAGACACTAGAGACGAAGAGAGGGGGGGTGGGGGCGTGAGCCCTCTTCTTCGCTAGTGCAAGGGAGGAAGGGGGAGGGCCTTGCCCCCTTCCTTTCCTCTTCGTGGCACGCCGGAGGGGTGCTTGCTCCCACCTCCCCCTCTGCGACCTCCGGCGAGGCTGTAGAGGGGGGATGAGGCCCCCCTCCTCTTCCCGGCACGTGGGGTTGGGGGGGTGCTCACTACCATCTGTGACCTTCGGCAACCCCTTTTCATGCTTGGAGCTCCCCCTCGTCGGAGGCGGTGGTGTCTCATTTTTTAATTATTATTTTATTTTGTTAATATTGTCACATTTGTGAAATGCTTTTGTGGAGGAGAGAGAACGTGCCATATCAGCAAAGTGACCTAGAAATGACTTATAACCGGTGAAAAGGGCATTTGATTAAACATGTTAAAAGATGAAGGGTAATCTTGTAACAAAGTGAAGTTGGAGGATAGCGTTGGCATGGTTAAAGGGTATTTCGTGTAATTTTTCCTTAGAACATCAAGAGATCCCTAATGTTTGGATATGAGACCATAAAAGTAACACCTCGGAATTGGACTCCACCACATGGTGTAATCTCCTCTCAGGTGCGCTATGATTCTTCGATCATCTTGACCTTTTTGTTGGCCAAGGTGGTCAATAAATCTGCCATATCAGCGAAAGACTTATGATAATAAAATAATACAAACATGACATAAATGTGAAAGCTAAAATGATATAGATAATAAAAGGTGCATAGTGCGAAAGTTCGATAAATATAAGATACATCATATGACATCAAAAAGATGTCCAAGGTCTACGCCATAATACAACATATAGGTCCCACATTCAACTCAACACAAATATAAAGGTAACATAATGACAACTCTAACCATGTGCACATGCCGCCCAAGTAATAGTCGTCGCACACACATAACTAGGCCACATAGGAGATCAAGTACCTGTGGAGATCAACACAGGTGAGGAAGCCCTCATGTTAGCATAATGCTAAGTGTGATAATGTTAATAGTAAGTCATAAGGATGATCCATTAAGCATAAGTATGAGAATCATAACAATTTACCTTTAAGGCACATAAGGTATAAGGAACTATTGAGAGATTATATTCATTCAAATAACATATGAAGAAAAAAATATAATCATCAATCTTTCACCATGATGGGAAGGTCACATCTTAGGTCAATCATAAGATCTATAATAAAGTTCATCTTTCACTTGGAAAGGAATTAGTTCATCATTATTCCATTTTCATCAAATTAAGGACATAGTCCTTCCATTTCTTTTAGCCAGTCGTCTCATCTTTTCATTTATTATATGGTTCTTCTTTCATTTTGTCATTCATGTAGTTGGAAGAAATGTCAACTTTAGGGTAAGCCATGCGAACACAATAATGTGTAGCTACCTAAATCATCAGTATGCTAATGGGGGATTAGTATCATGGAGGGTGCCCCGTGATAGGGGAAGGAAGTATCACCCTTCCACAAAATCTTTTCATCGGTTAGGGTGGAGCAGCTCCGCATGACAAGAATAGTGGCACATTATGTTTTGCCTTCTCCAAGCCATGTAGCTTCATTGTTTTGCATTCAGTTCCTGCTCCACCATATTCATCATGTATTTAGTTCTCATCTCTTGGGTACGCAATGACAATCCTCCATTTTCATCTTTTATCTTTATTAACCTATCATCATACCTTTTGATCACAAATGACCAATCAAGGCTTTTGGGAGCAAGGTCATCTCTTAATCATCACAAGGAATCATATGTGAATGTCGTGAAATCATATGGACATATTTAGTTAAGGTTAAATCGTAAACTTAAATCATATTTGTTCTATGTCCAACTTTTGGGAGACAGCGAAGTCGAGCGGTCATCTGATCATTAGAGGTCATCAAGCTTTGAAGGTTTGGGCATACATTCGACCATAATGTCTTTCAAGGTTGGATGTGATCCAAACACCTGATTGGTCAAGCGGACATCCTATCTTCCTTCGATAGAAAATGCGAACACTCAGCCAAGAGTTTCGGACGCCCAAAACTTTGATGTTTTGTCTATCCAAGTGACAATTTATAGTACTTTTAAATACATATAAATATTCAAAATACACTTTTGATCCTTTGAAATCTAGTTTCTATCATGAGAAATCCGAGTCGTGCTCCAAATTTGATAAAACACCTCGACCTAGCCAAACTCGGAGTGGGTATGATGTGAACCCGGGTCGGGTTGGCCCAATTCACTCTCCATTGTCCTCGACTACTAGAGCTTGAGCCGAATGTGCGGGAACTCACCGGATGAATCCTATTTGCTATCTGAACTTGGATCGCGGAATCCAAGCCGAGTGTAACCCGATCCCGGTACGGATCCAGTCGAAACTACGTGTCTCATTCAGGTGAAGGAACTCGAGCTGCACCTATGGGAACCGGGCCAGGTTCATGAAACTCGATCCCATTCCTACTACATTCTGTTCGGGTTATGGGTTCTGCCATTGTCGGGAATTGTGTTCCGACACGATGTTACAATATCCGATCAACACAATAATCTACGCAATTCCATAAACAATCAATCAATGCTATAGTTCAAATATAGGATAAGGGTCCTAAGGGTCTATACCAACCAAAACCGTTGATATAGGGATTTCCCTACATATCTTAAGTTGGTTAAAAAATCAACTAAGTTCCTGTCTTTTATAGACTGTAGGAACGTCGAACGTTGCCCAAAACTTTCTCCACGATGTGACCTTGAAACTTGCATCCATCACCTCGAGATTGTTCTCCTATGTCAGGGCTTCGAAACTAACAATCATTGCTCCCTAATAATGCCTCGGTTCACGTGCAAATGAAGGAGAAAGAGGGGCTTGTTGTGCAAAATTTTTGTTGATTCTAATAAGAGTTTCTAGGAACCCTTTAGGTCCTATTTAAAGTTTATAACTAGGATTTTTTACTCCCATTGAGCCTTCAACTAATTTGAGTTAAATATTCAGATTTAACTAGATCTAAATTTATTAATTATTCCATAACTATACTTATCAAATCCATCTCTACTCAAATTCTTTTTTTATCTCTTCCCTAAGTTCTTTCAATCCAACTGTACTTTTATTTTATTCTTTTATTTCCTTCTTTTCTCTAATTTTTGGAATTGTTTAATTTCATAATATTTTATCACTTAATTTTTGGATTAAAATCATAATTAATTTCATTTTAACGGCTGAAATATTTCTAAGCCGTAAAACTCTTAAAACTTTCCTAATTGGGAGTCCTATATCCATTAAACATTCTTTTGTATCCCAAATCAAATTAAAATCCCTATTTCCAATCTAATCACAATTTGTACTCCCAATAGGATTTAATCTTTTTTTTTCTTTTTTCCTTTCTAACCATACTTTTAATCCTACTCTAGTTCTAATTCCTTTTCCAAGTAGGATTTAGTATTTCTTATTCTAATTATAATCCTATTCCTTCTAAAAATTTTCCTTTGATCACCTTCAATCTATCAAGGATTCTAATTAGCTTATAAAATTATTGTATTTCCCTTGACATGGGGTGTTACAATGGATGTGATGGTGATGAAACCTCCCTTCACAGGCATGACTAAAACCTTTCCTTTTGCCAAATGGTCCTAGTATATGGTCATGACATGAGCATCAAGGTTGTGCCATGATCATATCACAACCTCAAACACATGGTTTCTTGTGTGCGATAGAAACTACATTTTCACATGTTTTAGCTTCATTCAATCAAGATCTTGATTGGGTCGTCCGTGACGGCTTCTAGAAAACTTGATTTGAATCGTGAAATCACATGTTCTTGTGTTGAAATTGTGGGGAAACACACAGTCATGAACACATGTAGGTATCATTTGCCGGCAATTGATAAGCATCTAAAATGAATAAAAGCATGTAAATCATGGCATCATCAACATTTAGTACTTTTCCTCCAATAACATTAAGAACATAGATCTAAAGATCTATAATCATAAATCATATTAATCTAAATCAAGAGAAAACATATGCAATCACTTAATCACAATCCCTAATAGGAACAAGGCATCCCTATTACTGTCAATACATTACATGAAATTTATTTATCAAGGAGAGAGTGATTTGTTTTCGTTTTATATACCTTATCTATTCATCCATTTGTCTTCTTTCTTTTTCATCCAATTATTCCTCTTCCTCTTCTTCCTCCTTATTTTTCTCTCTCTTTCTTCAAGTTCTAGTTGTCACTTGTGTTCAGCTAGAGAAAAGGGATTAAAAGGATAAAATTATGACTTTATATAACGGGAGCATGATAGCATTTGTCTAAAGACACTAATGCCCCTAATTAAATTTCAGTCGTTACAACTCATAATAATGTAAATGAAAAATGAAGGAAAAAAATCAGATTTAAGCGGATGAAAATGTTATCAAGAAAAGCATTTTCTCGCATTCTCTTGAGTTTTTTTTGTGAGATCCAAAATCAAGCATAAAAAATTAAAATTAAAATTGTATAGCTTTCTTTACTTGTCTTCGGCAATTACGAAAATAAAATAGAAAGTGAGAAATATTTTTGAGTTATTTTGTAGCGACCTCTATTTTTGTGAAATTAATAAATGAATATTTTATTCATTAATGAAATCTGGAAATTCATTATTAAATATTCTGGAATTATTTTAATTCCAAAATTGATGAAAATTATGGGAGAAGTTGGAAAGATAAGATAGAGTTTGAGAAGAGGAGGAATTGTTATGGAGATATTATGTGATAATTAAGTTAATTCGAATTTCATTAAATTTGAGAAATTTTGGAATAATTAATTATCGATGGATGACCAAGATTGATCCTAAAGAAGTCCAAGGCCCAATAGAAGTGAGAATTCTACACTATAAATATGCATTAAAGGGTGACTGAAAACTCCTTTTTAGCCAAACAAAATTTTAATCTCATGATCCTCTCTTTTTCTCTCATTTTCACGTGAACCGATGCATTTCAGAGGGAACCCGATGGCTAGTTTCGAAGCCGGCATATAGAAGAAGATCTTTCAAGTAGTGGCCAGGAGATTCGAGACGTGGACAGAGAGTAATCGCTAGTCAAAGATCAGCGTTCGTGCAGTTTTCCAAAAAAAGGATTACAGTTGGTTTTTCAGCGAACTTTAGGTACGTAGGAGGAATTCCTATGTCATCGGTTTTTCAAGATATGGAACCCTATTCTCTTCTCATTTGTACCGAGAATCTATTGACATTAGTTATGTATCATTTGAATGTCGTATGGCATTACTATGGTGATTGGAAAGACACGACGGAACGCATTTCTCTGTTGGTGGCAAAATCCAGGCCCTTCTGCATTGCCCGGCCCGGATTACATGGAATTCAAACCGAGTTGGACACGTAACCGAATCGGGTTATGAAACCTGGCCCAGGCCGGGCCAATATAGTTTTAGCTCGACTCGGGTTGCGGTGCAATTCGTATGGGAGCTGGACCGGCAATCAAGCCCGAGTTCACCATACATCCGCAAATAGGTTTATCTTGGCTGAGAGGATTCTGGTCGACTCCGAACACGGTCCGGGTTCTAACTGACGCGGGCCGGGTTCTAGGGACAAAAAACCTATTTTTGGATATTTTACTATGGATAATTGAATAGTTATTATGGATAATTGTTCCTAACCATCCATGAACATATTGTTAACAAATCTGACCTCATCATACTCTTTAGATCTAATTGTGAAATTATTGATATTATTATTTCATTTGATCATGTGATTTATTATAGTCTCCATCCAATGGTTTTCTTCTGATTGGGTCCTTGTTTAACCTAAATTGAATTGTTAAAGATAGAATATTAGGATAAACAAGTTAAAATATAAAAACTGTTGGGTCTCCATGTCCTCCGATTATCTCTAAGCCCCATGGGCCATATTGTTATCGTATTGTATGAGGCGGTTTGAGACGTCATCATTTAGGGAAGCTATGACTGTCCTGTGATGGTCATGATCCCTGTCATCACGAATTATTGTTTAACGTTATTATTAGAGGGCAGTTTATCGTAGTTTGATCCCCCACTAACCTACACGAAAGAGGCATGGAGTTTCCTTTAATTAATTGAGTACTCCCTATTGAATTGGATATCTACAAATATGGTTTGAATTGAATTGAATGAAAATGAGATTGAAATTGAATCATGGTCATTCGGATATTGGCGACTAGCATTGTCTCCGCCTATGGAGTCGTATGAAAATTGTTATTGACCGATCATATTGATATTGACATTAAATTAAAATCGTTAAATTGGATAGTGTTGATTAGGCATAATTGATTATTGTTAATTCTTAATTGATATTGATTGGTCTTTTGACCTTTTTCCTGATCTTCCTCATTTATTTATGGCTTTATTGATTTATTAATCTATTAATTTATTGAGCTTTTATCATATTGTTCTATCTATTGCTCTATTGCTTATTGTATCATATAATTATTGATTATTAAGCATTGTTGATTATTAATTATTATTATGGTTAGACCCTTCATACTGAATATTTTTATATTCATGGATTTTTTTCTCTACATCTAAATTCATGCAGGTGAGTTGATGATAGAAGATGGTGATGCAGGTGGTCATGCTCGGTGACAGAGATATTACACATGGTGTAGGATTATGTCATATTAGATTATTGATTAGTTATTACTTTTTCGCATATTTAGTATTGTCGATTTATGGACGTTCTAGCTCATGTAACATTATGGATTTTTAGATATTTCTATTATATTAACATTTTATAGTTTACATTTTCGTAAAATTATTTTATATAGAATTGTGCAGCGTCTTTAAAATGATCCTGAGCACGTGAAGGACACGTGGGTCTCGAGGCCTTACATATTTTCTTTAACACTTCATCAATTATAATTATTTCCATCTAACTATAAATTATAAATTTAATCCCTAAACTTATTGCAATTTGATAATTAAATTATTTCATTAAGTATCATACTATATAATATTAGTATTATTTTTTATTATAATAAATCTGGGAGAGAGAGTAGAGAAAGGAAAAATAGTTTGGATTAATTATTAAGAAATATTGAATGGAAAGTGGGAACAAAAATCGAAGAGACACATATAGAGATAAGAGAAGATCAACTAAAGTAAAAATGAGGGTAACATAGGAAATGTGGAGTGTCATTAAGTATTGGAGGAGTGGCATTATGAGCACAAATTGATGAGAGACCTTTGTAGATAAAGGATACCACCAATTCACTTTTCGGGCTGTCAGGGGAGAATGAACTGGATAGATACACACAAATGAAAAAGAGAAGTATTTTGATGCCAAATTTTAAAGAGCATAAATATGAGCAAATCAGATCTTACACAGCTGAGTTCATGTTCATTGTAATCTTTTAGGGGTTTCACATCATGCATTTCAACTATATTTCAGCAACATTCTGCACTAAAATGAGGTTCATATTTCTTGGTATCTTTCATGCTTGAGCTTGAAGTGCTATGTTCCTACAAGTAATCATCAGCAAGAGACAGACACACTGTGGACGTATATGAGATTGAACTTTAACCTTAATTGACTAATTAAGTTTGTTCTTGTGGAAATTGCTCTTCAAAGAAGTATGAAGTCAGTTCCATCACCACTAGCACTTCTCATTGTTACAGTTTGTTCCAATTAAATTAAGGCCTAAAATCGTGAATAATTCTACTAGCAGGTGCCATGTACCTTTCAACAGGTATTATAATAAAGAAAACTATTTTAATAGCAATAAAGTTTTGAGCTTCTCAAATGCATGTGGAATTATCAGTGGCCCATCAACATCCAAATCTACAAATTAATAAAACATGTTTGTGCACATCTCACATCCTTCATGCCCATATGAGCTGGCTGGCAGGACAAGAATTACCTCTTGTTTTCCTTTATTTTCTTTATTTTTGTTATTCCAAAACAAAATTCAGGCTAAACATAATATGAAATAAAATTTGAAAGGAACTTCTGAATTTTCAATGAGAAAAGCTACAGCTGAACAAAAATGGCTCCTAGTATTTGTTTCATTAGAAAAAAATATATATAAAAATAGTCGGTTAATTCAATTTGTTAGTAACTCTCAAGCAATGTTGTACGACCCGGACCGGAGGTCGACCCGGATAAGTCTCCGGGTCAAGTTGGACCGGTCGAACCGGTTAACCCGGATGGTCGGATCGAATATTAATAAAATAATATAAAAAAATAAATTGTAATACTCATATATTCTTATCAATAATTAATATATTTCTACAACAAAGTACATATGATTAAATCATAATTAAAATTAAAAAAATCAAATGTGACATATTTAACTATTGATATGAGTTTTATGTGATTTTAATATATTCAATTACAATTTACAAATTCATTTTCTCAAATTTAACTTTACTTAAAATAGAAAGATTATTATAGTTTCTATTTTTTAATTTAATTAGGTAACTAATCTTTTCATATTTAATTTTTGACATTTAAAATATTATAAAATTTCTTATCAAAGAATATAATTTGATAAATGAGTGATGATAACTATTGTATAATATAAAATAACTTGTCATTCAAATAAATGAATGTAGCACAGTAGTATATACACATAAGTTAGTTTCAAGAGGTCTTGGGTTCAAAACCCAATATGCACATTATTTCAAGATTTTTTTAATTTTTGGACCGGCCGATTCATGCAAAACCGCCGGTTCAATCCGGTTTTAGTCGGGTCTTGACCGGTTCGAAGCGGTCTGAATCCCAGTCCAGTTTTGGGGTCGAACCAAATCTGCCCAGAGTGACGGTCGACGGCCGGTCCGATTCTGTCCAAACAACCATGCTCTCAAGCCATTTATTTTATCAAGAAAGGTGACGATCTGATGGACAAGATATATGGCAGGATCAGCTGAGCAAAAGTGAAATTTAGAATTTGCACATACACACAAATCCACCGGCACTGATAAATTAATTTGGAAATTGTAAGTTTTTCTTCCTCCCAACAGTTGTTTGGATTCAATTATATAACTTGGATTATTGCAATATGTGATGCCTTCTTATGACCAAGAAAATTGTGTGCGTCGTCGGCTATCTAATTTGGTGAAAGAAACAGATGTATCCATGCATGATACGTTGTTGGTGATGAACCTCAATCAATTAATCAGCTGTTCGGCTGTGGCCGATGGGGGCACTTTTTTAAGTAGGCAGCTTTCGGAAGTCGTGCCAACGGTCTAATTCGCGCGATGTTAAAGAGCATACTATTCATAAATTGAAAGTTAATTTATCATCGAGTCTAAATAATTTAATTAAATTGTTCCGCATTATGTACGTGATAATTTTGTAATGAAAATTTTTTATATTCACAAGAATTCAAACTCAAAATTTAATCTCAAGAAAATAACCTTAACAACGGAGACGGAGCCACCTCCGTCTACGTCCTAGTCTGATTTCGGCTGTTTTAGCAAAACTTCGTCTCGGTTCAAAAATTGATCCGGATGGTTTGGAATTGAGATCATCTTGAAGTGATCAGAAATTAAATAGCGACTATTTTCATTATCCCAGTTTAATTTATTTTATTTATGTATTAAAATATGTAAATACATTAGAACTCTGATCTATTATTTATTACCATTAAGAAGCAGTTATAATATAATATATAAGTAATGTAACAATTGGGTCATGAATAAATTCGAGCTTTTTAAACTGAGATGCTGGTTCCTATCCCTGTGTCAATTCGATTCGAATATATTTTGAATAGAGAATATTTTTGAAAAAAAATGGATTGAACATATATCTCATTTTTTTTTTATAGACGGCCGTGCTCAAAGGCATTATGAATTTATCTGGCGAGGAAGCGTTCAAAATTAATTTTCTATGATAAAACTTATTTGATCACCCATAATAGACTACCACTATTTGATAAGATGTAATCGATATTTTTATTTAGGAATATAATAGCCACCCTATGAAGTTAAGTTGGTAGAATAGTCCTCCCAACTTTTTAGATCGTGCGATGGAAGATGGACGGCCACGCTATTTGTAGCACATTTTTTTTTTTGGAAAATGAAGCGGTTCGGTGCGCCGGTTGAGAACGAATTTCAGCTTCTGCGTACGAACCTGTCTGCTCCTGCCCTCATCTCCTGCAAGGTCATCTTGGCATCTGCGTCTCCACGTCACGGGAGGTCTATCTCCCATTGCTCGGCTTTGTGCGCCGCGAGGAGGAAATCCTCTCTCTGCCCTAGCGAGTGCGCCGCGAACAGGAACTCGTCTATTTGCCCTTGGCTCCTATCATGACGGTCGATCGGTGACTTTGTTTGCCTTCCTCCTGGCCGGACGACAGGGAGACAAGCATGCGGGGTGCTCCGATTGGCGACTTCCTTCGTAGGTGAGTGGTAGATTTCGTGAAATGCAACGGTTTGAGGATGTTGTTGTGCTTGAGACGGTTTTGTTATGGCGGTCGAAACTCGTCTCCCTATTGTCGTGCACGAGATGGGTTCGTTAGGGTACCAGAATCGCCGTGGCTGGGGCGTCGAAACTCATTTTCCTGCTATTGCGGATCGGAGCAAGGTGCTGTCGCGCGAGTCAGGCATCACTAGGGATACAGGAGAAAACAGCTTCTGCTGCGAACCGCTCACGAACCGTACAGATCTCAGAGGACCGGCGGGAACTGAACCGTGAATCCTGCCCACGTGGATCTCCCATCCAACGTTTGATTCATTTGAGAGGACATACCTACCGGCTTAGGTTGGTAGGACAGTCATTATATCCTTTTATTTATATGATTACCATATCAACTTCATTAGGAAAAGGTTAAGTCAATGTGAGAATATGTGCTACACTTCAAAGAAAAATAATTAGGGTGCACTTCTCGACCTTTGAGCATCATATTTGTTTTTGGGTTTTCCTATTCATTTATGAGTTTTGTTTAAAGTTCGTTCAAAGTTCATTAAAAAGAGGAAGAGAAGAAAAAAAAAACAGAAAAGAATGTCAAAAAATTAGAAGAGAATGGAAGTAAATAATTAGTTTTGTTTAATTGACATTATTAAAGAAAAGTAGGAATGAAAATAGTCCAACTCGAATCAATTTTTTAGTCCAAAGCAATTATTCATTTTTTTATCAATTTTTTAATTTAAAAAGCCTCCCTAAATCATTTTAAAAAATAGAAAGCCCTACTTTTGTACAATCATATTTTAAATATATATAATAAATTAAAATTAATATAAACATATTTTATTTTATAACTAAATATAAAATATACTACTAAAATTTTAAAGTTATTAAATTAGAGTTCCATAACGCAATAGGAAAAAATATTAAATTATATAAAAACTATTATATTTATAATAAAATTTTATGATACAAATTAATTATATAAGTAAAAAATTATCTCCATGGGGTCTCATAATTTTTTTTCTGGATGGACTCTAATTTTAGAAAATCATATTCCTTACTAATTTTGAATTTTTCGATTTTACATTTCTATCCAGGTAAAATTTTCAAGTATTAGATAAAAAATAGCTCCATGAACCATTTTTGTGTTGAGGGACTCTAATTTTATCGGATGACTATTAATCTATTAAGAAATCACTTTAAATTATATTCAGCCTTAATTTTGAAATATTCGATTTGACAATTTCTAGTCGGATAAAATTTTCAAGTAAGTTGAGTTTTTATGACACCTATAAAATGAATGAATGTTAAATGATAATTTTATTTAAATAATTTTATTCTTTTATATATTTAATTTATAAAATTAAAGATAGGAATGTATGTAAAATAAATTTTTTTCTCTTTTCTATCTCTTTTTCCCTTCCTTCTTCTCCAACTTAAATTTTAACTAAAAATAATTGATTCTTCTAATTTCTCTTTTCATTTTTTTCTTCTTTTTTTCATCCGCGAGCAACCAAGGTCCTCCGAAAGATAAATATAACACTTTCAAGAGTCCTTTTTTAATAAAAAAAATATTAGAATCCAAGTCATAAATAACTTATCTTGGTTGAAGTAGCAAGTTTCAAATCATATATATTTGTTGAAGTAGCAACTTTGAAATCAAAGTTGAAACAATAATGATAAAAACTTTCATAGGTCACTCTTTAAAGAAGTCCTTTTTTCATCACAAAGATAAAAGTCTTTTGTAACGCCTCCAAGATTGGGCTCCGATTTAGAGAACAAACTCTAGGCGGCGCTACTTTTGGCTCATTCTTCATAACCTAATTATACATAATATCGTAGCGGAAACATAATATAGTAGACCTATTTAACATAATAAAACAACAGAAGATTTCTTAAGCAAATAAATCCTAAGATACGTAACTAGTATGTGGCAACCTAATATAGGGTTCATAATACATAATAGTTCATAACTCAAGGCCCATAGGCCATACATACTTGAATCACTATAAGAATTCGACATTATACTAATGAACCATAAAGGATAACTTGGGTCTGATTGTCACATGTGAAATCTTCTTGTCATGAAACCTTTGCTGTCGAGCTTATGCCTCGTTCATATCTGCATGGATCCATGCGTGCACGAAATTTCTTCCATTAGAGTATGTTGAGACCCATGTATGCTATGATTATATAATATGATTTCTGCATATCATAGTATATGCATTGTATTAATAGAAACATAGTATACATGCATGTTATATGGCATGTGAACCAAGGTTATCAAAATTACGATCTTGATCATAAGATTGTATGATCTTACGATCCTACCTAGGATCTGCGATCCCAATCTCAACTTTGAGATCATTTTTGTAGGATCAGTAGAATCGTAATAGCAAGATCGTAAAATCGTTAAGATCGTAAGTTCCTACCAACCCTACTAATTCAATTTTTTTCAATTTTTTTGTTTTTTTAAATTTTCACCAAGTGCAACATGATTTTTTGAGAAATAAAATTAAGAAAAAGGCTATTGGTTATAACTAAAATTTTAAAAATATTTTTGCACAAAATAACTCTATTATAAATGTATATTAAAAGTTATTATATAATGCTATTTCATATTCATCATATTATTGCCATGTTTTGTCAATCTATATTAAATTATTATTACATGCATTTGTAACAAGTCTTAATAGGATAGTACTCAAGATAACATTATTTAAAATTTTAAATATTACAAATTTATTTTAAAATTTTTATTTTACATAATTTTATATATTAAACTATTATTTTAATATATATGTAGGATCTTACGATCCCCAATCCGATCTTAAGATCTTCGATCTTACGGATCCCTTTCGATCTTACATAAAATTCTGATCTTGACTACATTGATGTGAACAATCATCATGGCAAGGTAAATAATCATATATCAACATTAAATAATATGCTAAGTCATATTATGCATTAATTTTGCTTAACATTTATCATCTTCATTCATAACGTCGTTCCATTTAGATGCATACATCATTATCATCATCATCTTTATGCTCCAATTCATTTGATCTTAGTCACTTTATGTGACTTTTATCTTTTTATCTTCTATCTTTAATTAGATAGCTTATTATCTTGGTGATTGAGAAGTCCATGTTGGTTCGTTGATCTTTGACTAGTTAGGTCGGGATCTCTTTGTCTCAATGGAGACTGGTTACCCTCTCTCTCCTTTAGTGAAGTATTGTTTTTCATTGGAAATTGATCCCCTCGTCCTTAGGTGAGGTCTTTGTCTCTCGAGGAACATGACGTGCATGCTAGCTAATGTCCGCCTTTAATTTTCCTCATACGACAACAACAATAAGACACCTTCATCAATCAATCTTTTAATTACAATTATCCATATATACAATCATTCAATACATGTGACATGTTTTAATCTTATTTAAGATCACCCATGCATCAATTTTTTCTAAATGAATCAATCAGCACATCATAGGTCCTTTGCTGATACCTAGGAATGCCTGTGAAGTCCCTCCTTCACTACTGTTCTGATAGGTCAACCTTTGGGTTGGTTTGATCACGATCGTACTAGATAATGTCACGACCGTGCCAACTCTTGGGAATGCTCGTGGAGGCATTCATCCATGACTGTTCCAATGGGTCTTCGAGATTTGGCTTGGTCACGATCGTACCTATCCCATGGAGTGATCGTGCCTCTAGTCGGCTAAGTCCGGTCAATCGACTCATTGACCGAATTAAATAATGACATCTTACCCATGGACGGTCGTATCATCGTTCGATCGATTCATCGATCAAATTAAATAGTGAAGGTCACGAATGTGGCCTCACGAATGGGTGTGACCACTCTCATGGTCACGACCATGCCAGGAGAAACCAACAGAGTTCTCCCTTTTTGGGGTTTGACTTTTCACCCATTAATACATACATATCAATTCATATTCTATCTTTAAGGACCATAAATGATGGTAACATTAACATATATTATCTATTCTATGATTAATAGTAAATGTGTACTAATTAGAAGACATGAGATGATTATAAGAACCTCACATTCACTCAATACATTTTAAATCTATTAAAATAGTAACTATCATCAATAGCATCATCATTAGAAGCATCATTGTCCTACATTAAGATTTGCATGTAGCATTATCACGAACACCTAATAAGCAACATGCATACTATTTCTAATGTCTCAAATCTTTTCACATAGGAATCAAATCCCAATCCAAAGAATAATCAACACATTGAGAGAGAGATTAGGGCTCGATCCTCAAACACACCTTTAGGATTTAAGCTAAAACCCTAATCTTATTCCTCTTTCTTTCTTCTTCTCTCTTCTTATGTAAGACCCCCCTTCTTCCTTTGTTGAAGTTTCCCATTTGGCCTTCTTCTCCTTCCCTTGCTGTTAAGAGAGAGAGGGGGGGGGGGGGGGGGGGGGGGTGTTGTGGGGTGATGGGTGGGGGGTGTAGTTGGGAATGTGTGCTGCCAGGGCTGGAACGTTGAGAGAGGAGAAATGAGAGAGAGAGAGAAGGAGAGAGGAGAAATGAGTGTGTGCTGCCGGGGGCTGGAATGTTGGGGGGTGTAGCCAAAAGATCGATTTGTCTTTCCAACCATTGGGGGTCAAATTCGACCCTCTTTAGGTCGGATCCCAATTTTTTTAATTTTTTCTTATTATTTTTATATTTATTTAATATAAAAAATATTATTTAATATTTATTTTAAATATCAAAATAAGTTTCCTAACTATTTAAATATTATTATGTATTTTAAATATTTTATTTAATTTTTTTAAAATAAATGTACACCTAAGTTTAAATAAAAATAGAAAAAAAATTAAAAAAATAAAAATGAGTCATTGAGTCGGGTCGACTCTTTTTTCAACCTGTACCCGACTCGACCCATGGTCAGTTCGGATCGGGTCGGGTCCGATCCGTCCATCGACCCAACCTGACCCAAACTAGGTCGGGTCGGATCGTTGAGTTCACCGGGTTGACCTGACTCGGTGAACACTCTTACCAACCATCCTACTTTAAGTGTAAGATAGTCCACTTTTAGGATCGTTTGTGTCTATTCCACAATTTTTGTCACATGTTCAAATTGCCTTCAGGATGTTTTTACTTTTGAGGATAATTTGATCATTTAATAAATTCATTTTTTTAAGAATATTACATCTTTAGTGAGAAAAAACTTCAAAATTTAAAAATATGATCCTCATGCTCTACATCTTTTGACATAAATTTAAAGGAAAATGTATATGTAGAGTAATGTAAAAAGGTTGTTGATACTTATTAAATTAATAAAATAATTATATATTAATATAAAGTATCTGTTAAATAGTAAAAGTGATTGAAATTAAAATCATCAGATAATCACGGATAATTGTGATCAATCCATGTTAAAAAATATGAGTAATTTAACTGTTGTAATTATTTAGTCTTAGATGTTATATTTTTATTATCAAATTATCTAAATAAATATATATTATTTCATCTAAGAAGTATATAATCAATTTGATAATGAATTATAATTATTAAATTAATTAAACAATAGGAAATAACAGTGTAGAATGATTTAAAAATATATCATAAAGATTTAGTTGCTATTCAAAATCAGAAAGAGGAAAAGCTTAAATCAAGCTGCCACATTTGGTTGGTGAAATTGGAGCCTTCCATCAAATAAAATAATTAGGCCATTCTAACCATCTGCTGGGTGAGTGGGTGGAGAGAGAGAGAGAGGAATTGAGATGCTGATGGAGGTGTTCTTCCGTCTTGAGAGTGATTGGAATAGTGGAACAACCATACCAATGATGGAGATTCTGGTTAATCATAACCCAAAAGCGTTTGGTGTAATTGCGCCCTCGCCGACAGTGTGTGGTTTCAAGAGTACAAATTTTTCCCAACTGGCTCTTGCCATCCTGTGCATCCACCTTGGTCGTATTCTCATTATTATTTCTTAATACTAAGAGCATTTGATGCAAATTATTATATCCCTTCTCTAAAACGGTGACCGTGATGTTTCAACCTATTAACAAACCTGCAGCTTGTGTGAACAGCCTCTAATCACTCACCATATACTCTGCCTTCCACCTCTGTCACGCACGCAGGACGGCGGGAGGAGCTCTTCTTCTCCTCTTGAGCAGTAGGCAAAGAAGAAGACCGCACAGGAAGAGCTTCTCCCGCAGCAGGCAATGGGGTTGGATCCGTGCAGCTCGGTCTTCTCCCTTGCCACATCCACCTCAAAGCTCGCTCCTTTGGCCATCGCCTTACTGCTCTTTCTGGTCTTTTCCTCACTGTCACCAGCCACAGGTCAGTCGTTCACCTCCATTCTTCCAAAGTTTCGATTTTTAGGGAAGATCCAGTCTTTTTGGTAAGAATTTTGTTGGATTTCGAGGTATTGGCAATGGCTGCTGTGGCTCGTTTCAGTGTTCTAAGCTGTGGGTCTAGATGTGAACCACCAGTCGAACTGCTTGTGTTCACTTTAGGCAGGCGCCTGGTTTATAGAAACCTGGATTTTGGCAGATTCTTCAAGTCTCTGGCCATTTAATGGAAAAATGGCATACTTTCCATCAATTAAGTTCTAATGTCTTGTTTGCCTATTCCGATGACCAACAACAACAACAAAGTCTTATCCCACTAGGTGGAGTCGGCTACATGGATCATACGACGCCATATATCGTCTGCATCTACCAGCAAGAGAAAAAATATGATGTTCTCTGCAAATCATGAATTATTCAATTGTTATGACGTAAATTGCATCTAAATTTCATTGTGTTATGTTGTTATCCAGGACGAAATTGCATTACCACTTATCTGCCGAAATTTTGGCTTCTGTTATTGAGGATTTTGTATCCAAATGTTATTTATGAAACATGGAAGAGTTCTAGTTTCTGTAAATTGACTAGTTGCGGACTGTTCTTTACTGGAAGGACGTGGTAGAGTTTAGACAGTTCTAAATCTTACAGAAAGGCCAATTCCTAGTTCGATTGCCTCACTCATTGGCTTCTATGCTTATTTTCATGAGAATTAAGAATGATATGATTTGTGCTCGACATACATCTTAGCCATCTTATTTCATTGCGGTGATCACTTGTGGAGCCAAGTTTTGAAGTCGAATTTTTGTGTCTGGAAACTCTGGATGACTGCCTGTAATCTTTCTTACAACTGTTCATGTTTTGTGCTCGCAGAGGCTTATGATGCACTGGACCCAAATGGAAATATAACGATCAAATGGGACGTCATGCAGTGGACTCCGGACGGTTATGTTGTAAGTATCGTGCCCATATCGATTTCGCAGCTACAAAAGACCAGCTAATTTATATGTCAATCTCATAAGATAATCTGTTTAGCTACACCATTTCATGTAATCATAGATTACTGTACAGATTGACAAGTTGACATTGGCTCGAACTAAAACTTTTAAATGGGGAACATTTCAGGCTGTTGTTACAATGTACAATTACCAGCAATATCGTCATATTCAAGCACCTGGTTGGCAACTCGGATGGACATGGCAAAAGAAGGAAGTTATATGGTCTATGGTTGGAGCCCAAGCTACAGAGCAAGGTGACTGCTCAAAGTTCAAATCGGGCTTTCCGCATTGCTGTAAGAAAGATCCAACAGTGGTTGATCTACTTCCTGGAACCCCATACAACATGCAAATTGCCAACTGTTGCAAGGGAGGAGTTATTAATTCATGGATCCAGGATCCTGCCAATGCTGCAAGCTCCTTCCAGATTAGTGTTGGTCAATCGGGGACCACAAACAAGACTGTCAAAGTGCCGAAAAACTTCACACTAAAAGCTCCAGGCCCTGGGTACTCATGTGGAATAGGAAAGATTGTCAAGCCTACTAAATTCTGGACACAAGACGGAAGGAGAGTGACACAAGCTCTGAGTAAGTCTTGAGTAAACACATTCTAATTGATAAAGTACCATATATATAACATATCATAGATTAGATTCTTGAATATTACAAATTCCTAGAGATAATGTGTGACCTGTGATATCTGGAACAAATTTCTTATTTAGGATCTTTCTTTAAAGGTTTGTTGTTGTCTAAAGTTTCTTTTGCTCCTTCAATGCAGTGACATGGAATGTTACTTGTACATATTCGCAATTTTTAGCTCAGAAAACTCCTACCTGCTGTGTATCACTTTCATCATTCTATAACGATACAGTCGTGAACTGCCCAAAATGCACCTGTGGGTGTCAAAACAACAAAACTCAACCAGGAAGCTGTGTGGAGTAAGTTCGAACACTACTGGTCATAATCTTACCTATGTTAAATTTGTTAATATAGCAATATCTTTTTATGCACTGTTACAGGGGAGATTCACCTTATTTAGCTTCTGTTGTGAATGGTGCTGGGAAATCCAGCTCTACACCTTTGGTACAGTGCACATCACATATGTGCCCAATAAGAGTTCATTGGCATGTCAAACTCAACTACAAGGAGTACTGGCGTGTAAAAGTCACAATAACAAATTTCAATTACCGGATGAATTACACTCAGTGGAACCTTGTAGTTCAACATCCTAACTTTGATAACCTCACGACATTATTCAGCTTCAATTACAGGTCATTGACACCTTATGGTGGAATAAGTAAGTTTTTCCATTTCATCCAAGGTTCACCATATTCATTGGTCATACTGTTGTTGCATTTTTTTCAGTATTTCTTACATGCTTTCTTCATATGCATGATCTTTTATATGTTTGTCTATGTAATATTCATTTTTATGATGTTACCTTCATTTCTCACGAGTTATGACTGAATGGATGTATATTGAACTTGTGAGGACTATGGGAAAACATATTATGTTTCTAATGCTTTCTTTATTCTCACAGATGATACTGCAATGCTTTGGGGTGTCAAGTTCTACAATGACTTTCTTATGGAAGCAGGACCTTATGGGAATGTACAGTCGGAGCTACTTTTCCGGAAGGATTCTGCAACATTCACTTTTGACAAGGGTTGGGCCTTCCCGCGGCGGATATACTTTAATGGTGACAATTGTGTCATGCCTCCCCCAGATGCATATCCATGGCTCCCAAATGCAAATCCTAGGTTGACAGTTCCATCAACAATGATCCTTTGGGCAGCTCTAGCATTGTTATTATTTCACATATAGTTACACTTCGGATTTTGCTGAAACTTTGTGGTCATTTACGACATGAAGACATGCTAGTCAAAGCTTATAAAAAATCTGCTTGAATTGTAAAGGAGAAGAATGTTCAATTTCCTACAGAAAGATTTATGTTTGTCTTGTCATCAAACTGCATCTAAGCAATGTAAATCAATATTTTAGATTTGGTTTGTAGCTACATATATACTAGCACGAGTTTCACTTGTGATTGTGTATTCATTTACATGGAATCATCTCTGTTGTACAAGAGTAGAGGACACCAATATTTTCAATTTTTAATACTATTTCTATACCGGTGTGGAACACTTGTATCTTTGTTTTGCACAATATCATCTTCAGGGCACTTCTTCTATTTTCTGCGACAGCTTACAACAACAACAACAACAACAAAGCCTTATCCCACTAGGTGGGGTCGGCTACATGGATCATACGACGCCATTCTGCTCTATTAGTAACCAAACCTTTCGGTATATTATTCACCAATAGATCTTGCTCTATTAGTTCGCCAAGTGTCCGTCTTGGCCTCCCTCTCCCTCTTTTAATCGAATATATATTCGTTGATCCATGTTCATAAGATTCGACATGATTTTATGTTGGCTGTCGGGGCCTAACACAACCCTCCTCCTTTCTGCGACAGCTTATTTGCTTTAAATTGTAAACTATAATCCAATCACTAGGAATGATCAATGCAATATATATTATATTTATTTGTTTATTAGATATATATGTGTGTATGCATATTGTTAATAATGTCTTGAATCTGAATCCAGTTGGTCCCCCTACATAGTCAGACGCTTCAGCAGAATTCCCCTACGGGGTCTCGCTGCCCGGTCAGCGAGCCTGTGGGGGGTCATGGGGGATCCAGGGGGATCTCCCCTACGGGGGTTGCAAGGGGATCCCCCCCTGCGGGGGTTGCAAGGGGGCGGAGAGCGAAAATTTTTAGGTCTATTATGTATGTGATTCGGATTTGATTTATTTCCTTATCACGAGATAGGTGTCCTATTTTCAGGGGATTTATTTAGAGTCTCAGTCCGTATGTAATTCCTATCATCTGTCAAAGAGAGTGTCTATATAAACTCCCTAGGGGTCTAGACAGAGACCCATCCTTGTAATCGTCGTTATTTCATAACAAAGAGCCGCCGTCGTTTTTCTCTTCGCGTTCTTCTATGTTTCGTGCAATCCCTCTCTCCCTCTTTTCGTAACAAACTGGTATCAGAGCCTTAGGTTTGTCAGCGATTTTCGATCAGTAGGGAGATGGCGTCGCACAACGTGAGCGTGTAGAAGTTCAACGGCAGGAACAGTTTCAGATTGTGGCAGATCAAGATGCGGACGCTTTTGAAGCAACAAGGAGTCTTGGCGCCACTCTCAAACGTGCCGAAGAACAAATCAAAGGAGGAAGACTCGAAGGGCAAAGTAAAGGAGATCGACCTCGCAACTTTGGCGGCACAAAAGGAGAAGGCGCACTCGATGATTCTATTGTGTCTGGCAGATGAGGTGATAATCGAGGTCGTAGATAAAGAAAAAGCGGTCAGTCTGTGGTTGAGACTCGAGAGTCTGTATATGACGAAGTTTCTCACTAACAAGTTGCTATTGAAGCAACATCTGTTCTCTCTCCGCATGCAAGAAGGTACCCCTCTAAAGGAACATCTTGATCAGTTAAATTCTTTGTTGATGGAACTCAAAAATATCGATGTTAAGATCGAGGATGAAGATGCTTCCCTAATTCTGTTAGTTTCGCTTCCTCCATCATATGAGAATTTCGTTCAGTCTATGATTATCGGGAAGGAAACTATAAGTTTGGAAGAAGTAAGATTGAGTCTCCATACTCGTGAACTTCGGCATAAGGCATCTGAAAATTCTGCAGAGACTCAGGCCGCGAGTTTGATATCAACCGTGGAGAAGGGACAGTTCTCGAATTCGAAGAAATCCAAGTCCAAGAAGAAGAAAATCACTGCGAAGGACATCTGTAATTATTGCAAGGAACCAGGTCATTGGAAGAAAGATTGTCCGAAGAAGAAGAAGGCCCCGATCGCTGCGGTGGCTCATGAAACAGGGAATTCCGAAGATGATTTGGTTCTGAATGCTTCTGATCAAGGATGTCTGGAGGATAGTTAGGTTCTAAATTCGGAGTGTTCCTATCATATGACTCCGAAAAAAAAGAGGTTCTCAACTTACTAAAAGATTGATGGTGGAAATGCCATCATGGGCAACGATGTAGCTTGTCAGATAGTTGGGGTCGACTCTGTGCAGATCAGGACTCATGACAATCTTGTGAGGACGCTGACAAATGTTCGTCATGTTCCGCAACTGAAGAAGAATTTGATATCACTTGGAGTCCTAAACTCTAAAGGGTGTCAGATCAATGCAGCTGGAGGCATCCTCATGGTCATGAAATGTGATGTTGCGGTTCTGAAGGGAGTCAGACAGAAGTCCTTGTATATATTGCAAGGCATGACAGTCTCTAGCGTTGCTGCGGTGGCTAGTTCATCCGAATTAAAAAGGTCCAGGCTGTGGTACATGCGGCTTGGGCATATGAGTCAAAACGAGATGAATATTCTTAGCAAGCGAGATCTTCTGGGAGACAAGAAGATATCTGAAATCAACTTCTGCAAGCACTGTGTGTTTGACAAACAACAAAAGTCTCAATTTGGCAAAGCAGTGCACAGGACGAAGGCGACACTTGACTACATCCACGCTGATTGTTGGGGTCCCTCTCGTGTTCCATCATTAGGAGATGCGAGGTACTTCCTATCTGTGATTGATGACTACTCGAGGATGATTTGGGTATTCATGATGAAACACAAGAGTGAGTCCTTCAAGGCCTTCAAGCAGTGGAAGGTTCTAGTGGAAAATCAGACGTCGAAGAAAGTGAAGCGTCTTCGCACTGACAATGGTTTAGAGTTATGTTCTGTTGAATTCGACCAGTTCTGCAAAGATGAAGGCATTGCCAGACATCGCACAGTCAGAGATACTTCATAGCAGAATGGAGTTGTTGAACGAATGAACATGACACTTTTGGAGAGGGCAAGGTGCATGCTCTCTAACGTTGGTCTTAATCGGACATTCTGGACTGAAGCTGTTAACACAGCTTGCTACTTGGTGAATCGAAGTCCGGCGACTGCAATTGATCTCAAGACTCCAACTGAGGTATGGTCAAGAAATCATGCTGATTATACTAGTCTAAAAGCTTTTGGTTGTCCAGCATACTATCACGTCAGTGAAGGAAAGTTGAAGCCAAGGGCCAAAGAGGGAGTGTTCATGGGATATGACGCAAGAGTGAAGGGCTACAGAATCTAGTCTCCTTCAGAACACAAAGTCATCCATAGCAGAAGCGTGACCTTTGATGAAGAATCAATGCTTCAGTTGAAGGAGAAGGCTGAAGGGAGTGCTAGTAAACAGGTGGAGGTTGAAATCACTCCAACTGAGGATGATGCTGAAGGATCACATCAAGAAGCAGAACCAGAAGATGAAGAATCTGATGAGCAACCTGAAGAGGAGTCAATTGCTAGACGTCCTCGCAGAGAAGTGGGTCCTCCTAAACGATATGGTTTCGAGGACATGGTTACTTATGCACTACAGGTAGCTGAAGAGGTGGAGTCCCTGGAGCCGTCCTCTTATAGGGATGTCATCACATGTGCCGAATCTGAATAATGGATCGCTGCTATGGGTGAGGAGATGAAATCTCTTCACAAAAATCAGACATGGGAGCTGGTCAAGCTGCCTAAAGGCAGAAAGGTTGTTGGCTGTAAGTGGATCTTCAAGAAGAAAGCTGGAATTCCAGGAGTTGAAGGCAGAAGATACAAAGCACGGCTGGTGCTAAAGGTTATAGTCAGAAAGAAGGTGTGAACTACAATGAGATATTCTCACCTGTTGTCAGACATATTTCTATCAGGGTGCTACTTGCTCTTGTAGCACATCAGAATCTAGAGCTCGAGCAACTAGATGTGAAGACTGCTTTCCTCCATGGAGACCTTGAAAAAGACATTCTTATGAGTCAACCAGAGAGATTCTCTATTCTAGTAAAGGAGAATCAAGTTTGCAGTCTGAAGAAATCTCTGTATGGCTTGAAGCAGTCTCCTAGACAATGGTACAAGAGGTTTGACAGCTTCATGATCAGTAAGGGATTCAGTCGAAGTCCCTATGATTGTTGTGTATACCATAAGAAGGTGAAGGAAGGCTCCACCATCTATCTGCTCTTGTATGTCGATGATATGCTTATTGCTGCCAGAAACATGACAGACATTCAGAATCTGAAGAAGCTCCTCAGTGCAGAATTCGACATGAAGAATCTTAGTAAAGCACAAAAGATTCTGGGGATGGAAATGCTAAGGGATCGCCCATAGGGTAAACTCTTCTTATCTCAGAAAAGTTATATTGAGAAGATTTTATCCAGATTTAGAATGTTAGAAGCAAAGCCTTTGAATACTCCATCAGCTGCAAATATTCATCTTTCTGTTGCCTTCGCACCAATATCAGAAGTAGAGAAGGAGTACATGTCTCGGGTTCCATATGCTAGTGCAGTTGGAAGTCTGATGTATGCCATGGTTTGCACAAGATCGGACATTGCTCATGCAGTCAGTGTTGTCAACAGATTCATGAGCGATCCAGGGAAGGAGCACTGGCAAGCAGTGAAGCGATTTTTTTGATATCTGAGAGGAACATCTGATATTGGCCTCATCTACAGAAGTGATAAAGAGTATTTGGTTGCAGCGTACTCAGATTCAAACTATGCTGGAGATGTTGGTGGAAGACGATCTATGACAGGCTATGTCTTCACTTTGAGCAGTTCAGTTATTAGTTGGAAGACTACACTTCAGCCATCAGTTACATTGTCCACCACAGAGGCTGAATATATGGCACTGACAGAAGCTGCCAAGGAAGGCATCTGGTTAAAAGGCCTAGTTGGAGATCTCGGATTACATAAGGAGCAGGCTATAGTGCACTGTGATAGTTTGAGTGTAATATATTTAGCCAAGGATCAAGTACATCATGAAAGAACCAAACACATTGATGTCAGATATCACTTCATCCGCACTGAGAAGAGGATTAAGATGAAGAAGATTGACACTGAAGATAATCCAGCTGATATGTTCACCAAATCTGTTCTTCATGGCAAGTTCCAGCACTGCTTGAACTTGCTTAACATTAACACTTGGTAATAGCTCCAAGGTGGGATTAGCGGCGGCGTGGTACTTTGTGCTCTGAAGATGATTCAAGTCAAGGTGAAGATTTGTTAATAATGCCTTGAATCTGAACCCAGTTGGTCCCCCTACATAGTCAGGCGCTTCAGCAGAATTCCCCTACGGGGATCTCGCCTGTCCGTATGTAATTCTTATCATCTGTCAAAGGGAGTGCCTATATAAACTCCCTAGGGGTCTAGACAGATACCCATCCTTGTAATCATCGTTATTCCATAACAAAGAGCCGCCGCCATTTTTTCTCTTCACGTTCTTCTGTGTTTCGTGCAATCCCTCTCTCCCTCTTTTAGTAACACATGTTGGAGTTAGTTATGCGGAGTTGATTAGTCACCTAATTAATTGTTAGTTATTTAGAAATATCCTAAGAGAGTGTATTTACTTGTAATCATAATGGGATAGATTGAGGAATACCATAAGGACATGGAGTTAAGGATATATTAAGATAGATATTTGGTTATCTATCTAGTGGCGATTTTGCATCATATATCGAGGGGATGTGGGCGATTGTATGTAACTAAACAAGTTGAGACATGTGAAAATAATGAAACTCTTTGAAACGACTATGGACGTAGAACACAATATTTGAATTATGTAATAATTTGTGTTTTCTCTGTGTGTGATTTCTTGTTATTCTTCTATTATTTTTTTCATTTGTCTCATATATTGATATTAACGGGATTGCTTGGTACCTAGATTTTTCCTCAACAATTGGTATCAGAGCTACAACAAGAAATTCTTGGACGGTGGGAGCGATGCCGGAAAATGATGGGGAAGTCAATATCGAGAAGTTCGACGATAAAGATGACTTCTTTAAGGTGCAAATACTATCTGTATTAGAAGAAATTACATGAGCCTCTCTCTAAAGAGAAAATAGAGATGATGAGCGACACAGATTGGGCACTCCTAGATTGATAGACACTCGGTGCTTGACGTTGGTGTGTAATGTTGCCTTTAACATTGTGAATGAGAAGAAGACTATGGCGTGTTTGATGAAGACACTATCAAACATGTATGAGAAGTTGTCTGCATCAAATAAGGTGAGACTTTAACAATCGTGAATAAGAAGACTATGGCGTGTTTTATGAAGACACTATCGAACATGTACGAGATGTCGTGGGCATCAAATAAGGTGTATTCAATGAGAAGATTATTTAACTTGAAGATGTCTGTAGGGATTTCAATTGAGAACCACATCAATAATTCAATAATATCATAGCACAATTGAGTATCACTTTTGATGATCAAGTGAGGGTTTGTTGTCCTTTTCGACAAAAGTTGCGGTGTAGCTATGATAACAGTCAACAATTCTTTCGGTTCAACGAAGTTAAAGATCAATGATATTCGAGATTTGATTATGAGCGAAAATGTTCACAAGTAAGAATTAGGAAAATCAACAAGCTCGATGCTGAATGTTGAGGGCAAAGGAACAACACCACAACGAGAATAGATTAAAGGGAGATCAAGATCAAGACAATGAAGTCAATCAAGATCTAGTGAATTGACATGCTAGAATTGTAGGAAGAAATGTAAATTGAAGAATAATTGCAGAGTACTTAAAAAGAAAATCAATTCAAATGCTGCAATGGAAGAAGTCTAAAATATTTATGTGATAAAGACTTGGATGTCGTGGTGAAGGGAAATGCGAAGATTGTGACAACTATGAGAGGACAACCTAGAGGTTGAAGGATGTTCGAGATATATCGTGACTGAAGAGGAATTTGATCTTTGTTGGATAACTTGATTTTAAAGGTTACACATTTGTGTTTGTGGGTGATAGATTGGAAGGTTGGTTACCAAAGGAGTTATGGTGAAAGTGGGTTCCTTATATAGGTCGTTGAAAACTCGACTTACCATTGTAGTAGTTGATTTTGATGATATACCGAAGTATGGTATTATAGACTTGGACATATGAGTGAAAAGAGAATGAAGATTCTGTATAAGATGGCTACCACATTTGATGTAAGTCGATGATGAACTTTGTAAAAGATGTGCTGGAAAGTAGAAGAAAATTAGCTTCGTTAAAGTGCCAAGAATGTCAAAAAATAGCAAGTTGGAGCTTGTACACATGGATGTGTGGGGGCCATATCTCGGTTGATCACTATATTACATGGAATTCATCAATGATTATTCTAAGAAGATATGGATTTATTTTTTAAAAAATAAATCTAATATTTTCTACCTTCAAGAAATGGAAAGAATAGATAAAGAATGAAACTAGCATGAAGATCAATTGTTGCGATCTTATAATGTCCATGAGTATGTGAATCAAGAGTTTAAGGAGTTCTATTGAGAATATGGAATCGGGATGAAGATCAATTGTTGTGGTCTTACAATGTCCGTGAGTATGTGAATCAAGAGTTCAAGGAGTTCTACTAAGAACATGGCATCGGGATGAAGATGACATAGTAGAATAGTGTTGCTAAATAGATGAACATGGCACTAAATGAATAAGCCAGAAACTTGGGGATGCATGCAGCTCTACCAAAGTTATTTTAGATAGATTTTGTAAACAAAGCGGTATGTCTGACTAATTAACCATGAACTATCTGCACCATTGGAAAATAAACTACCAAAGGAAGTTTTTGGAGCGGTAAGAAGGTACATCTTTCTCCTCTGAGAATTTTTTATTTTTCTATCTTATGTGCATATATAGATTTTGCATATAGAGACAACTTAGATGTTAAATCTAAGAGATACTTCTTGTTTATAGTTTTGATAAGTTTGGATATCGTTTATAGGATGATGAAACTAGAAAAATTATCCGAGAAAGAAACATAATATTCCATGAAAAAAAACCATGTATAAAGATAGTTATCTTGCAAAATATGACAGTGCAAGGAAAAAAGGCAAGACCATCTATGTGAAGCCATAGTTAGAACAACTCTGGATTCGTTAACTCCACTGGGGCGTCTCTTGGTCTAAACTCCTCAAATAAATACATGAGTTATTCCTCTCAACTTCACTCGACGACAACTGTCCATATGATCTCTTAACAATATAATAGAGTCCACTCGCATGTCGGCTCATAGCGAACATCCAAAAAAATAGAATATCCTTATCGAGCATAAAGTCATGATAGAAAACTAGTGGAAGTCATAGCACAAAAGATCTAACCAAGATACTCTATTAAGTCGAGAATAAGCACCAAACACATTACAACTATAGGAGTAAACTCATAAGTTCAAAGATAAGCTCATGCATTAGAATTAGAGATCAAACATCTACTAGTGATTCTTCAGCTCTACTTGGCTAATTAGTGATACATTCACATAATCAGGCACAAAAATATTACAATCCATAACTACGTTGGTTCTAGAATATTTGTAAATTCAATCAAAAGATAAAATGCAAAAACTAAGATAAACATGAAAGAAAACATCACCTAGCCTCTAAGGTTAGTTCTTTAGCTTTCCCTACTATTATGTTACCATTCTATCAAAAGGAAATCATTCCAGCGATTACAAAAAAAAAATCTTCAATTGCAGGACAAAAAAATGTCTTCTAGTGATGTGGGGTCATGTACTTATTTGCCCCCATAACGCATTTTGCCAGAAATATTCAATCTTTTTATGTTTCCTTTAAAGTATCCCAAGCTCTTGTAAATGCATAGAAAAGATCATCAAAAGGGAAGTCGTCATCATCAAATAATATAAATTTCGCATGGAAGGAATTGATAAAATATGAAATCAATGATTTAAGTGCATAAATATGTAAATAAAGATGTATAAAGTAGTGTTAAATATGTGCCTAATGAGGTCTAAATTTCTATATAAAAATTTTATCTCATTATTGTGATAAAAAGAACTATAATGAGAGCACCCACTCTAGGAAATCAAAGGATACTTGTCGAAAAGTTGAAACAATCGTTGATCACCTTCTTCACCAACAATAAAATAAAGAAAACTTTAAATTAGATCACAAAGCTAAAATCACTTACCAAACATGATCAAAGAATGAATCACCAAAAATGTCACTAGAGAAGGACCGAAATCCGAATCTGGCGAACCTAGAAGACTTACTGTTCAAGTTCTGTAGGAACAAGTCTAATTAACTTTCAAATGTGGACTCACCGGTGAAATGAGATAGGAATGCCCTGAATCCATGCCATAGTTGCCAAAAATTGTAGGTCGATCATAAAAAAGCCCCTCGAACCTCTACACAATTGATAGCCAAAATCACAATTAAAACACTTCAAAATGAGACTAATCAACCTACAAGATTGGAAGCTGAAATCACGATTGATACCATGCCATACCAGTGGAAGAATCAGTGTGAATTGAAACCAAATTGATGTCGTCAATGATCCCTCAACTTTTTTGGCATTTGACATAATGCTCATCACCCATAGCGCGCGATTCTTCATCTAGCTCCTCTCAAAATGTCGGCCTCATCATCCTTCTTCCGACAGTATGTTGGTGGGGTGCAAGGACTTGCAAGAGAGAACAAGAGGGAGAGAGACAATGTTCTCTTTCCTCTATTATATTTTTCTTTTTCTATGAAACAAACTAAAACATCTTCCACATTTAAAGAAATTCCAATCTTTTTTTAAAATTAATGGGGTGTTACGATTTCATATGAAGTTACAAAGCATCACATAGTGGATACCCGCTTCCATCTTCCTTCAACAACCAAGATTTTCTCCACTGAAATTATTGTTGTTATTATAATTGTTGCCAGTACTTCGGGGCTCCAGGAGGAATATAAAGCCTCACATGGTTTTACGTCGGTTGTCCCTTATGGTTACCTGGTACTTGTCCTATGTTTTCTTTGTTTAGCGAATCATGTTGGTATTTCTCCTTTCTCCTTTTGACATTCGGCGCACCTACTTCAAGAGAGGGGCAATTTCAATAGGTTCGATTAGGATTTTGTAGTTGTATGATCACTCATATTGAATCTCCTCTCTTTTTCACTTTAATTCATGTGCATTCAAGTCCTGAAATTTTCATATTTTGATAATTATGTTTAATCTATATGCATTATCTTCTCGACATAATATCATCTTACACTTGCACATTTAAATTGTATACCCGATTTAGATCTTATTTGTTTAAATTTCATTTGAAGAACGAATGCTTGATGTTCATGATATTACAAGATCCAAGTTAAGTAGAAAATACAAACAATCATACTAGAAAAAGAAACAAGCGGATCACTCTTTGCAAGCTGCCAAAAAGAAATGCGAAAAAAAATCTTTTTGTAGGAAGAGGGACCCGAGGATAGGTGGCATTTGAAGAAGGAATGGAAGTTTCTAAAAGAGATCAAAGTGTGATGATGATGCCATATAAAACAGGAACATTCAAGAGCAATAGGCGGACTTCTGCTCTTGGAGAGAAATAAGGGAAAACTAGAGGAGATGAAGCAACAAGAAGGACACTTTGAGCTGATTCTTCTACTTTTATATTTCAGAATATTTTTTCTTATGTTCCTCATTTATTTTGTAATGAATTCGACATTTATGAGGAGCTAAATCTTAACTCTATTAGGTGTGGATAGTACTCTAATTTATGTTCATGGATGAATGACAGAACATCTTTTACATTGATATAGTGTAATTTTTTAATGTTTTAGAACATAGTTTTGTTAATGTGAATCATATATTGAAATGGCAGTCAAGAGGTTACTTTTTTTATTCTTTTCTTGCCAAAAAAATGAGTCAAGAACATTGATAGTAGTTTTATACTTATAATCTATTCCGATTGAGATTTGATGCATCCATTTAAATTTTTATTAATGTGAATCTCATATTGAAATGATAGTCGAGATGTTGATTTTAGATTCTCTTGTTGTTCAGAAATGAATCATAAGCATTAGCATTAATTTCTTGATCTGATTTCATCTATGCAAGGAGCTGAATTACTTATCTCATTTATGTAATTATTGGTACATATGATTTTTGAATACTTCTTGTTATGCTTGTATATTAGAGGAATGTTATCATACTAGTAGATGACAATAAACTCTAAAATCTCCTAATATCAATTGACCTTTAGAATCAACCTAACTAACATTCATATAAACATATGATACTTAATTCTAAGTCTAATGTATTGTGAGAGCAGTTTTTACAGGTTGAATCTCGTATTTTTATTATTATTGTTAAATTATTCTAATTCTTCCGTAGCAAAATATTAGATGAACCATATTCCTAAGAGAATTTAGCATTAATTGTTAATCCATCTTAAATCTTCTAGCTAAGTTAGTTGTCATTTTAATTCAATCATATAAATACAAAAAGAATTAGTTAGTCATTAAGAGTTCATAATTTTAACTCAATTTGTGTAACTGATTAACTCCTTTGTTAGTTGTTAGTTTAGTCTTTCTAACATAAAATTAGCTTAGAATTAGTTAGTGAATCATAGGTTTCATATCATTGTGCATACAACATTCGAGTCTACTACTCCAATCTGTGCACAAGAAAATCGGCGAATAGCGACGCAAAGGAGAAGGCGCTATTGAGTCTCTGGAATATATAGCATCTCTTTCGCGTCTAAGTAGCGCCGACAACTTGCGACGCCGATAGTCGGTAGCTAATAGTGTCGCAATAGAGCCAACGAATAGGGAGACGCTACTAGCATCAATAGTAGACGTTATCTCGACGTTAAATTGACGCGAAATGTCTCATTACGAGCAGTCGATAGGCGTCGCTATCGTGGCATGGACGTTTGAGGCTCTATTACGGCGCTCCGAAGACACTAAGTGTACGCGTTAGTTGACGCTAACGTGATGCTCAAGAGACACAAAGAACAATATATTTAATGTAGCGACTACTATGGGTGCAACGCTAGTGTGACGCTACGAAGGCGCTAACGCTAGATGTTTTGCCCCATTACAACCATATTTTCTTCCCTTCCCACACCATATAATTATATAATGCATATAAATGCATTGATATCCATCACATGCATAATATCAAAGAGTAAGATAAGAATATGAAAAATAATAAACTGAACTAACAAAAGTATAACTACTAGTATATCTAATAAGAAGTGTATAAGTAACAAAAGTATAGTTGCAAAAGTTTCTATCCTAAGTTTGGGAGTTGTTGTTGTCGTTCCGGACGTTTAATCTCGACGTGCTCGATCCCTGGCCTCGTGAGGATCATTTCTGGGACGGTCGCCTGCAATAATGGAGTCAACTGCTACAACATCTGCTACGACATTTGCTACGATAGTTGCGGTACATCAGGTGCAGCGGATGAGCTCGGAGCATATGGGCCGCCTCCATATCCTCCGATCCTCTTAGGTACATGAGCGGTTGTGCTGAGGCCACGCAGGTATCCTCCTCGTGTCATGCCAGCCACCTCCTTCCAAACAATAGGGTCCTCTAAATAGAAAAATTATGCAATCATATAAACATTATAGATTATATAAATTATATAACATAAAACAACACATAAATTAAAAATGTGAATTGCTTTCAAGAAACGTTACCTGGTGGCTGAGTACTCGGAACATCGGAACATCTCCTTACTTTTCAGTCATCTTCGCATTATACTCATCCTAAAAACTTTGAACATTGCGCATTTAAAAAATAGTTTGCACTAATGTCAACAACCAAGTGAACATGTGATGAGACTTACCAGAAGCCTACGACTAGTAGGCGTGACCAAGTCGTTAGTCTTCCGACTCTTATGTGTGGCCTCATAGACCACGCGAAAGTCCGTCTTGTTTCTCCTCTTGCAATAAAGTTTCAAGTTTAATCAAATAAGTATAAGTTAAAAGTTTGATTAATCGAATTTGTATGAGACTTACTATGCGTAGTGGATCCTGTTGCCAGAAAGTTATCTTTCCTAGTCGGGAAAAGGGGCTACCAGCCCTATCCATCTCTTGGGGGTCCATGCACCAATCGTCGTCGATGCTCGTCAAACGACATCGGCCCGCCTATGTGGATGTGGGCATCGAGCTTCGAAAATCGATTAACTCTTGTCTTTTTTGACTTTCTTTGCCATTATTCATCCCCTATATGAACATCAAATACTTAGACTTTGAAAAATTATAAATTTAATAAAAAATTTAAATGTAAACATACTTACCACTTCCTAATAATGACTCCCAACTCGAGCGCTTAATATGCCTTGGGCATCTTTCTATGCCCTGCTTCAAAGTGAGGTCGGCGGACATGACGACCTTGCGAAACTTATATATCGATTTCGGAGGTGTTTCACATCCACCTCCACAAAAACTCTCCCCTAATTAAGATCAGAATGAAACTGATTTACCTCCTAAAAAATACTTTAAAACTTAGTAATTTAAAAATAATATAAAATAAATTATGTAATAAAAAAATGATCATACCATAAAGGCCCGAAAGATGTCATCCCGCACTTGAATTGGGACATCTTTCCATGATCCTGCCCCTTCCGACAAGTGGGAAAGAACAAGAGCACTGACATCCCGCATGATACTAGCAGGTATGAAAATAGTCCTGCAAATTACAAAGAAGAATTAATTTTCAATTATAAGCGAAACTATAATAAAATGTCTACAAATTATTTAACTTACGATCGAGCAATATTATTCATGATGACCACCCTGTTATCATGTAATCCCTCTTCATCTGTCAAAGATGAATCATCACCCGGTACAATTGGGATAGGCTGAGAAGGTCCGACATCGTCTATGGGCCCTAGTACAAAATAAATCATTAAACTAGTGATAATTGATATATGTACAATAAAGTTCTCACCTCGCGTGATGTCTATCGCTGCATGATCCGTGGGAGTCCCCTCGTCAGAATGTGAAAAGCTGGGTGCTTGTGCTATCGACAGCGTAGCAACTGACATTATTAAAAAGAAGATTAATGTAATTAATTGAGAAATATAATTTTAATAATAATAAATATATCACCTGGGGTAAGATGTCGTTCGTCAATGCTAGAATGTGGTGAAGCGTTCGGTAATCTCGGCGGTGGCGTAACAACTGTCATCATGAAAAAAATACTTAAAATACTTGCATGTATTTATTTTTTTGGAATATTTAGAAAATAACCTAGTGTGACATGCCGATTGTCGTTGTGCGATCGAGCCATCCCGACTATGTGCCCCGTCGACGATGGAGCAACTATCACAAAAATAAAATAATTTGAAAATCGTATCTCCTAATATGTATCGCCTACTATGTGACACGTACCTGGAGTGATACGTGGAAATGACCCACCAATAGATCGCCTACTATGTGACGATCCGACTACGTGACCCGTTGGTGGTGGAGCAACTGATATTATTAAAAAGTATATATGAATATAACTATTATAAGCAACTATAAATAAGCAACTGACAATAAATATAATACCTAGTGGTCGTGATGGCTCAGTCATCTGGAGTGAACGCCTTGAAGAGCGAGATGATCTAGTAGTTTGACCTCTAGTAATCCTGACTGAAAAAAAGTAACAAACTTGTGTTATTATTAGTAACCAAACTTACTTGAGGAAGAGCACCCAGTGTGAATAAACTCTTCTCAGCGCCATACTCAAAATTCTTGTTCCCTAGTTCATTGTCATATGTTTGTTTTAGCTTATCTATTACTTTTCTACCACTGCCTTTACCTTCAACAGGCCGATCATCTTCATATTTGAGTGAAACCTAGGTGACCGTACACGATAGATAAGATTATTTTTCACTGATAACATTTGCACTTTCGGCATGGGCACAAGATTTCTCCATATGAAGAAGCAACGCTTTCATTTTGATATGCCACATTAATAAATTCATCAACACCATTCTTATATTCTTCAGTTATGATGCCACGTTTATCCTTCCAAGGACGAATCCAACTACGATATGGCTTTGTCATTTTTATAATGGACTACATTAAGCCATATGTCAATAAATTATTGTGCTTGAAACATGTGATTTTGAAATTATGAAGTCCAAAATCACATGTTTCAAGTACTTGATCGTCATTTCTAATCAATGAATTATCATATACTAGTCTCTTTTTTTCAATGTTCTCTTTTTAATTAACAATAATATTCATCCACATTCTTGTTAACTAAAATGATAACATGATAAAAAAGACAAAAAATTGATAATAATTTATCAATGATTGATTTCAACTTGAATCTCATCGAATATAGATTTATTCATACTTCAGAATAATATAGTTAATTTGTTCATTTATTTTTCAAGTCATGATGTTCATCTAATTGGAGGCATAACTTTGATAAACAATAAAGTTCGTTCATTTAAATTAAGGCACAATTAGTAACATGGCCATATTAGATTTCAAGTTAACAAAGGGACTTACTGTTTGGCGGAGGAAGGTAGCGTCCGACAAGGAATGGCAACGGATGAGGGCGGCGGAGGAGGGGCAGCCGATGAAGGCGGCGGAGGAGGGAGCGGCCGAGGAAGGCGGCGGTGAAGCGGCTGAGGTGGGCAGCGGACAAGAGCTGTGTCTGGCTGTGGAGGATGGCAGCGTCCGGCGAGTGGGCTCCGGTTGCGAGGGGAGTAGCGACAATGGGGGTGCGGGGGAGGAGGATGAGGCGGCATTCGACGGGCGGGGGAGGGGTCGGAGGAGGAGGAGGCGGCAGTCGGTGGGTTGGGTCGGGGTCGGAGGAGGAGGGGCAGCCGATCGGCGGGGGGGGGGGGGGGGGGGCAGGGTCGGAGGAGGCGGCGGTCGACGATCGGGGTCGAGGTCGGAGTAGGAGGCGATGGTCGGCGGGCGGGGTCGGAGGAGGAGGCGACGGTTAGCGGTCGGGGTTGGAGGTGGAGGCAGCGGTCGGCCGACGGGGTCAGGGTCGGAGGAGGAGGAGGCAGCGGTAGGCGGACGGGGTCTGGGTCGGAGGAGGAGCGGCAGTCGGCCAGTGGGTCAGGGTCGGAGGAGGAGGAGGAGGCGGCAGACGGCCTAGGGGTCAAGATTGAAGGAGGAAGCGACAATCGATTGGGGGGGGGGTCGGGTTCAGAGGAGAAGGGCAGAGGCAAGGTCGGGGTCGGAATGACGAGGGCGGTAAAGAGTAAAAGTAAAAAGTAAACAAAGGACTTAGGGATTTAAGGTAAGTTTTTAGCGCCGCATTATAGTGCGATGCTACATAGACACTAACCTGGTGCGAAAAAATAAATTTTATGTTTACATTAAAGTGCCAAATAAATTTTGTATTGGCAAGGTTTATATTATTTTCTTCATATTGTAATTTTCTATTATATGTCTGTTAGGTCTATATATTCAAGATAGCGTATGTACATGTCTATATATGTAAATTTTCTATTATATATATATATATAATTACAAGTCTATATGTATATATGTATATGGCAAATTTTGTATATGTATATATATCTAATAATATATGTGTATGTATATGTCCACGTGTGCGAGATTAAGTCACAACAATGTATGTATATGTCTATATGTGTGCAAGATTAAGTGACAATAACGTGTATAAGTATACATATTAAAAGTATATATGTGTATGTTATGTGCGAGATTAAGTGATACTAATATGTATATATGTACGTGTTATATATAAGTATAATTATATATATGTATTTATATGTCAATATGTGCTTGGATTAAGTGAGGGTAATGAAAAGTTGGCTAATGCGGCGCTATAGAGATGCTAATGACTCTCTAAATTAAATTAGTGATACACTAGCGCCTCAGTAGCATCTCAATAACTATAGCATCTCCTAGTTGCAACTCCATATAGACGCCAATAGTGCCTCTGTAGCGTCGACTTATGTTGTGGCTCTATTGTGGCGCTATATCAACGCTATTGAGTCTCCACGGAGGTGCTAAAATTGAATATTTTGTAACAAATCATGTCATTTAATTCAACCATCATAATTTCATGATTAAGAATATAAAGATAATATATGTATAATTAAGATATGATATATATTGTATGCATAAGTAACATATATAATATAAGTCCGTAACTAATATTTATTTAGGAACACTCCTATGATGTAGGCATATATAAGTAATTATGTAAGAATACATATATATGTTATAGGTATACATATAATTTTTAATTTTTTATTCATTAAAGTATAGTATAGATAATATATATGAGTTGCGTCAGAATAGATAACATATAGTTATATAAATATAGATAGTGTATAGTTAATCTATTTCTTAATTAACATATGTATAATATAAAAATAATATAAGAATATATATAGTGCCAATTAAGCATTGTATGTGTTACATGTGTATGCAACTATAAGAATATAAAAGTAATATATGTATAATTAAGATATGGTATATATTGTATGCATATATAAGTAATATATATATATAATATAGGTACGTAACAAATATATATGTTGAAGGCACACATATAATATATATTAAAGTATAGGGGGTTGCATCCAAATAGATATAACATATATAGATAGCATCTAGTTAATCTATTTCTTAAATAAAGTAGTGTTCAAATAGTGTCAATTAAGTGTTGTATGTGTTACATGTGTAGGAAATTGTAGGAATATATTTTTACATTGGCGTCTACATAGCATCACATCATTTGTGACACCACTAGCGTCGCATACCTCGGTGCCAAAATCGCGCAAATATACGATGCCCATATCGATTCCTAGCCAACGTCTACATGGCGTTGGAAAGCTTGCAACGCTATGTGCACATCGAATGCTATTGAAAGCTACAACAATGCCATGTTCTGTCGCACATTTTCGCTCCATCGCGCAAAAAAAATAGTGGCTAATTGTCGTCTCTATGGTGCTTGCGTTAGCGTCTATTGCGCGAAATGCTATGTAAATGCTAATATGATGCTATTGGGAGGCCAGTAGCATCGTACTATTATGACTCAACTGACGCTATACTGACGCTCGGGGCATTGACCTAGCGTCACTTGCAATGAAGACACTATTTTACGTCGCTAATCGACAATTTTCTTGTAGTGATACCACATAATATTGTGTTGCAACTTCAATTATGTGCGAATTCTAGTTTCCCATCTCTATACATCATAGTCCACGCTTAGACCTTCTTCAATTTAGTTGTGTATATAATCTACCCCTAGAGCTTAGTATGCTTCCAATTTCGAAAGGTCTACGCCTAAACTTAAGTCTTTTGCGTTTTGTAATTTGGGCCCAATAATCAGTTAATTAATCACTTTCACTATATTCATCATTGCACTTGGGTGTTTTATTAGTAGTGTTGGGTTTAGGCATCACACAAAATGGTTGTCTCTCTTCTTGCTGTCATAATTGATGTAGGATAGATATGGCAGATGATAAGTATTATAAAATTAGGATTCTTATTTAGATATTGTTGTTATTTTATTTTTTAGACTTTAAATTATTTAGATTTGATTGTAAAATGCCTATAAGTAGGCATAGACTCTTTCATTATCCAATAGTTCAGTTAATATCAAATTATTCCATTAAATTTGTGTCGTTTATTTCTCGATAGATTTTGAGTCTCGATGGATTTTGAGTTTATTAAGATATTAATGGTTCTTTGAACCATCAACCTATTTCAGAAATCATTTGAAAGTAGTAATCTCCTTCACTTTGTAATCCTCCTCAATGTGTCAAGTGATATGAGAGCCTTAGACAAGATTCACCTCTTCGTCTCATTGCTCACCTCTCAAGTCATCCTTTTATTCTTTTTATTTGGCATGTCAATTTATTATTTCTTTATCAAGCCATGGTCATGCTAAATAAAAATCAACTATTTTTTTCTCCTACCGCTCTTTGGCCCACAACTTATTTTTATCTTTATGACATTTCTTTTTTTTTCCTCTTTTAACAAACACATCAGCCATTTGTTTTTCCCACTTTTATCCCATCTGACATTTTTATAACAAGATTTTTGTAGATTTATTTTATCTTTTATTTTAACTAATTATCTGTTGGATCTAAGTTTTAATGACATATAAAATTATATTTTGATGATACAAATTTCGAAAGATTAAAGTTAAAATGCTGACAAAGTTTAAAGAAAAAGAGACGACTTTATGCACTACACTTTGATTAAATAATTGACAATGATCTTATTAGATTATAGATGAATCATAAATATCAAAGTTGTAGAGAATCCTATTAGTTATCCATAGAATCTAAGATTATTTAATTTGGATAAATGTGCAGAAAGTTATGATCAAAATAATGCAGGACAGTCAACCTTGTCGGTCGAAGCTGTGAGCGAGAGAAAAGATTAGCTTTATTGGAGAAGAGGTGTGCCTTACCTCTCGAAGCGAAGAAAAGGCGGTGGTGTAAAGGGCTATTCTTCCTTGCCCCATTTGAAATAAAGGAAGAGTTCTAGTGGAACCTCCGGCGATCTCGAGGTCGAGAAGACGAAGCGGCGACGTAGGTCAAGGTATGACTGAACCTCGTCAACAACCACCGCGTGCATTGTGTTTGAATTCTCTCTCCTTCTCCTTCTCATACTATGTTTATGATCTGAATTGCTTTGATTTAAAAAGGATTAACGAATCGATTTTAAGCTTCCGTGATAATTTTCGTGAAGTCGATATTTTTGGTTGAACACCAATTCAACCCCGTCTTTGGTGTCCTTTGGAATCCTACAATTAGTATAAGAGCGGGTTTCTCTTGTTTTAAGATCAAATCGTTTTAAATATTTATTGTTTTAAGATTTGATCACCTTGTTTTAAGATTTAACAATCTTTAGAGCCAATGGCAACAAGTGGATTTGGTTTGTCGAAAGACGATCAATTAGTCGTCCTCCCCTCTTTAACGCGTCGAATTTTGCTTATTGAAAAATTAGGATTCAAGCCTACATATGTTCTATTGATATAAATATGTGGGTAATAGTTGAAAAAGACTATTATTTATATGAAAAATTATCTTCAGATTTCGACGAGAGACAAATTTTTTTTTTTCAAAATTGGATTGGAAAGCTAAAAACTTTTTTTATTGTGCATTGGATTCAATGAAATTTAATCGGATTTCTAATTGTGATAGTGCAACTAAGATTTGGAATAAATTCATCACTACTTATGAAGTTAAAGAATCTAGATTGAATATTTTAAGTAATCAATATGATTCTTTCAAAATGCATGATAATGAATCCATAAATGATATGGTTGCTCATTTTAATGATGTTGTGAATGGCTTAGTCTCCTTGGACGAGCCAAGAACTAACCCCCAAAAAGTGAAAAAGATTCTTAGGTCTCTCTCCTCCCAATGGCTTATGAAGAGGACCGTGATCGAAGAAAAAAATCTGAACAAATTGAATTTTGATGATCTTATTGGTTCACTTCTAACTTATGAGATCTAAATCCAAGAAGATCAAGAAGAAAAGACCCCCAAGAAGAAAACATTGGCATTAAAAACAAATGCAAAAGAAGAAGACTCAACTGAAGAAGAAGTGGATAAAAAAAAACTAGCCCGCTATACAAGAAAACTTGACAAATATCGCAAATTGGTGAAAAATAAAAAAAAAAGAATGAGAAGCAAACCAGAAGATCATACAAGCATCACAAAGAAGAGAAATCTCAAAAAGGGAAAAAGAAAAAATATGAAGAGTTAGGTGAAGATAAATCAAATGACTCATCAAACTCTTCTAGTAATGATGCATACTTATGCTTAATGAGACACAACAATGAGGTAACTTCTAGTCCTTTAATTTCAAATAATGACTCATCGAGCTCCTCCGAAGAAAATCTTTCGTTAGATGTGAATAAAGAACTCTAATCCCTTATAAAAAGATATTTCTCACTTAAAGAATAAAATGAGAAATTACTATATGAGATTGAAAAATTAAAAGAAGAAAAGGATACATGTTTTATGGAAAATGAAAATCTCAAAAATGAAATTGAAACTTTGGAAATTACACATGTATGTGAAATTGTAAAACTAGCATATTCCTTACAAAAAGTAAGGAAAATTATCTTTTGAAAAATTCACAAAACAAGACTATTTCTCATGAAACAAAAATTAATCTTAGGGACCATTTTGGAAATAAAAACTCTTATTGGAACTCTAATCATTCCTATGATAGAAAATCACATATTACATGTTTTGCATGCGGATTTTATGGCCATTATGCATATCAATGCAAAATAAAAAAATCTTCACAACATGGGATGATTTGAGTTCCAAAAGGAACAATATCTAACAAAATAGGGCCCAAAGAAATTTGGGTACCAAAAGTTACATAATTATTTTTGCATGTGTGCCTTACATGCAAAGGACGAGTGAAAATGAGAATGTGAAGACACAAAATTTATGGTAAAGTATCATTGGTTATTCTCTTGCAATTTTTTTCATGTTCTTAAGTGTTAAGCCTATTTTTTTATTTACTAAAAAAAATTCAAAATTACTATTTCTTTGAAAAGAGAAAACATATAAATAAAAATTGGCAATAGTGATAGGGGGAGCATGTTAAACTTTCTTTTGACATATCATGGATATTATTGTTGTATCAAAGTTATATGCCATACTTTGATTCTTAATATATTTTTCTTTGGCGTTCATAAAATTGTTTTAATTTTGCCATTATAAAATAGTTATAATTTTAGGGGGAGTTATTTTTTACATATTAACTCTTTATGATACAATTTTTTTACATGTTTGTTATATGACAAAAATGGGAGAATAACATTTTTAAAGATGACATGATTAAGGAGGAGTTACATATTGTCTCTTATATGATGCGTATACAAATTATTCTTTTTTATAAAACAAAAGGAGAAGAAATATATGAGAAATATGGTCTGAATATCACTTTATTTGAAGAGTTCCTTACAATTTATATTTATATGAATATGTATCATTGTAAGAAAAGCTGTGTTAGGGAGAGCAAAATTGATTCTAAAGATTTTATAACTTTTTTGTAACTTATACATTTTTCATATTTCTCAGTTTGTCTTCATCAAAAAGTGGAAGATTGCTGGATCTATGTTTTAATGACATATAAAATTATATTTTGATGATACAACCTCGAATAATTAAAGTTAAATTGCTGAAAAAGTTAAAAAAAGAGACGACTTTATACGCTACAATTTTATTAAATAATTTACTATAATCTTATTAGATTCAGGATGAATCATAAATATTAATTGTAGAGAATCATGTTAGCTATCCATAGAATTCAAGATTATCCAATTTGGATAACTGTGCAAAAAGTTATGATTAAAATAGTGTAGAACAGTCAATCTGCCGGTCGAAGTTGTGAAGGTCGGTCGAGATAATCCGGTTGATCGATCGGAGACACCGCTCGACCGATCAATACTGAGCCTACCCTGGTTGATGTCGAGATGATACCGGTCGAGTACTGGTCGATGCACCGGTTGACCGACCAAGTGTAGAAGCTGAAGAAATGGGCGCAACAGTCATATAGACCGGTCGACCACTCCATAAATGCGATCGCCCGGTCCTCTGGTTAAATGAACAGTAACAGTCAATTTTGAGGAGAAATTTGTAGAACAATTTCTGTAAAAGAAAGAAAAATTTTTATTTAGAAAAATACTGAGAGAACTCCTGTGCAAAAGAAGTTCCAAATCTTACCTTTTGAGCGAGAGAAAAGATTAGCTTTATTGGAGGAGAGGTGTGCCTTACCTCTTGAAGTGGAGAAAAGACGGTGGTATAAAGGGCTTGTCTTCCTTGCCCCATTTGAAACAAAGGAAGAGCTCTAGTAGAATCTTCGATGGTTTCGAGGTTGAGAAGTCGGAGCGGGGACGTAAGCCAAGGTGTGGCCGAACCTTATCAACAACCACTGCGTGCATTATGATTGAATTCTCTCTTTCTTTCTCCCTCTCATACTATATTTATGATCTGAATTGCTTTGATTTAAAAAGGATTAATGAATCAATTTTAAGCTACTACGATGGTTTTCGTGAAATCAACATTTTTAGTTGAACACCAATTCACCACCCCTCTTGATGCCCTTTGGGATCCTACATTATCCACTATTTTTTTATTTTCTCCCACTAACTAATTATCCCATCCTCTACGTGTTTTTCTCCTCATGTGTCCAACAACGGTGCTTTAGATATTTTTGGCCTTTTCTTTTTTACTTCATTGACTCTTATAAAATGAGAAGAGAACCTCCTTGTTTTCTTAATTTTTGTTACATCAAAGAATTTTTATATCGGATATCTACAATTGATTATATATTGATTATTGGGATATTCCAAAATTTTAACAAGGTAAATTAGTGGACAACAAATTTTTAAATAAAGCTTTATCATGATGGAAAGATAATAAGCGTCTTCGAGCTTATCATAAAAAAGAATCTATCTGGACATGACCAAAAGTTAAAAAAATTATTCATCGAATATTTTTTGCCTTTATCATATCATTATCTTATTCTTCAACTATAAAAAAAACATCAACAATAGAGGCAAAATTTAATACAATAAGTGCAAATTCATTTAGATAACATAAAAAATTCAATTGAGAAAGTTCAACACCGATGGGAAAATATAATCAATAAAACATCTGAGATTCCATCAGATATGCTATCTTGTTAAGATCAATTGTGTTTATAAGTTGTGTCAGCTCCAATTGAAGAGCTACAAGAGACTATTGAAGATCTTATAATCTACCAAAATATTAAAGAGTTTGTTACTTTAAATTTTCTTAATGAGCAAAAATTGTAAGGAGGTAAATGAAAAGTCGATGTCAGCTAACAAAGGAGATTTGTTCCAAATGATTCATATGGTCGTGACTTGCATGAAACTTCGTAATAGAATTTATTTTTCTACAGTTTACATTTTCAAATCAAGTTCTTAGGGAAATATTTTATTATTTGGTACTACTATGCATTGAGTTTTACTAATTCATCAAACAAATTGAGAAATAATGTCGGGCCTTTGCTAGTTGTCAAGCACCATCCTTCATATTTAATTTTTAGAGTTCGAGGTAAAACTCTTTTGAAAAAATGGATACTAATGTAGGATAGATATGATAGATTATAAGTATTGTTAATTAAGATTATTGTTTAGATATTATTTTTTTATTTTTTTATATATTTTAGATTATTTAGATTTGATTGTAAAATGACTACAAATAGACAGACTCTTTTATTATTAGATAGTTTAATTAATATCAAATTATTTCACTAACTTTATGTGATTTATTTCTTCCGAGTCTCAATGATTTTCAAGTTTAAAGCTATTGAAAATGTTTTTAACAATCACACTTTCGAGAACACTTGATGATCCTCCTCGAGTGGAGCTCGATGCATTTTGACAAATATTGGGACATTGTCATGTCATCGTGCATCAGTTATAAAAACTTTTGTTTCTTCGTAACTATGCTTATAAGTAGAAAAACAAGTAGGCTGGGAAGCTTCCATGAATACAGTACAGGGAACAACAAGGTTAAATGATTATGTGTTTGTCCGACCCTTCCTTGCCGTTAACGTTGACTCTGATAGGTGGATGCCATTTGCACATGCTCATATTTAATGACTAGAGTTTCAACTCCCACGTGAATGAATCATAAAGGACTAAAGGAATTCAATATCACAACCTTTCATTCCAACAAAATTTGTTCTAAGGTTTTAACTTAGACATAGCTGATTCATTTAAAATCTAGTTTGTGTATGTGTGGTTAATAGTTCACACCATATATGAGCTCAACGACATATTATCCCAACACAGAAGAAAGGCAGGACAGAGATGCTCAGCGCCATTGTCCAGCTTGAATCAGAAGGCATCATACCAATCTTGTGGCTTATAAATAAAAAGAATTTTGTGCAGTGACCATGGAACAATGCAGGCAGAGAAAAAGGAGGATCAAAGACGAGAATAATTCTTGATGGTCATCTGCTTTTGGAGATTACAGACACCATATTCCTGAACTGCTGGGCATTGCATGGGATTCTAATGATCCCCTGGTTCCTGTACCCGAGCTCCTCAGCAGCCAACTCCAGCAGTGCCAGGAAGCACGGGACCTTGAGCAGCCTCATGTGCACCAGAAACCTCTCCACTTCTCCTTCCTCGCAACCGACGAGCATGGGCACATAACCCTTGGGTATTCTCTCCTCCATCAGCAGCTCATCTTTGCTGCTGAGCAGTCGATAGTAGGAGCAGGATTCTGAAAGCTCAACCTCATCCTTCCTCTTCCAGAACATCTTTGCTTCTTATGAGCAGGAGGGCAGACCACAGCGTGGTATTTGGCTCGATCTTGATATGGTTCCTTGTGCAGTGGAAAGGGCGTGGCCTGGCCTCCGAGCAGGAGATGTACATATATAAGATGGTTGACACAGCGCGCACCGCTTCTTGGGAACTCGCTCTGACCCCAGCCAAAGTGCTCTTGAGTCCTGTTTTGCTGGCTGATGCCTGCAACTTTGATAGGGTCAAAAGTAGCAGATGCTATGCATTCTCATCATTTAGACCGGCCTTTACTTTTTCTTATTAGAACTGGAAATTATTGGCACGTGTTATTGGGTGCACAATTAGTCTTGTGGGTGCGTTGACCTTGTCGACATGAATGGACTGGTAAGGTAATGAATTGTACATATTATTATATCCTTGGGTATCTAAAAGGAAGAGAGATCGAAGATATAGAGAAAAAAGTATGCATGATTAGTGCATCATCATGAGTCAACGTTTATAGAATTCGCATCTCTATTGATGGTCAATGGATCTAACTAATTAGGTTGAATTGAACAAAAAAGAATGACAATTAGGGGATTAGACTAGGATTAGCTACACCTAGCTAACACTAAAGAAAGAAGTTAAGATGTTGGAGGAATCTCCTTCCCATTTCAATCCCGTGAGAAGGACTAACACCGAAAATGTGATAGGAAATGATTGAACATAAGCACAATATTTTGACATTAGAGCTCCATGTTGAGTTATGGAGGATGTCAAAGTGGAGTGAGATCACACAGAAGAAAAACACAACAATTGGACTGTGTTTTATGGGGAGATAATATATGATCCGATGGACGAATTGGAACCGGATTATATATAATGATTTTTAGATGGCTTCTAAGAGCCAGTTTTCCATAAAAAAAAAAGATAAAATGTTGTTGACAATTATTTTAAGTGATAATGTTTATTTTTAAAAAATAAGCAATTAGATCTTTAAATAAATATGCCGATATAAATAATAAATATTCTACTATTTGATAAACGAATGATCTATGCTACTTTTATAATTCCAGGACTCAAATTGTCTTAGAGTACAAATTATTTCGAATTTTTTTAGTCCAATGATGATCCATAAAACAATATTTTTTTAACATGCATGTATCAATATTAATATACAAATTAGTTTTATGATTACAAATAAAGAAAAGTGAAGCTAAGTGTAACACCAGGCCCAAAAATAAAATAAATAAAATATTAAAGTTACATATAAAGATAAAATTAGATTTATGTTGGAAAATTAAATTAAAAGAGGAGTTCCAATGGAAAGTTATAACTAACTTTATCTTTTCACCCCTACTTATCTAAACTTTTCTCACTTAAAACCTCCTTTAACTTTAGTCGTCGTGCCTCTCCTCTTTTTCCCCTCCACCTTGGCGAATTCCTAGGAAACTAGGAGCCTGAGCACGTTGCTGACCGTTGGAAACGTCGTCGAAAATACATTAAAACACTAGGAGGAAGCCAATGTGAGGTAGTAACCATGCTAAAGTTTTTGTAGCATCTTCACGATTATTTTCTTGACTTTTTTCCCTCGGCTTTCTCCCATCCGACGTGACCAATAGGGACAAGGCCCTAAGGACTAGGTGTGGTCGAAGTCAGAGAGCCTTTAGGGATGGGCGACGCAGAGAACGAATCAGAGAAAGAGGATCGTGAAGATGGATCAATTTTACAATAGAAGTAGGTGGATCAATTTTAACAATAGATTTGTATGTTATTAGGATAAAAATAGAGTTATAGCATCATCTCCTATCACTCACGATTCGTTCCATACGATTACTTTGGTCCTAAGAGGTTTATTCCGGCGAAACTACATCGAAAACTCATTACAAGAAAATCATCGATTAGCGATGCAGCAATATAGACTCTAATGCATCGCTAACTCAACACTGAAGACAATAGCGATGCATTAGCATCAACTTCATGCCACAAGCTTGGCGACGCCATTTCTCTGATGCTAATAGCGTCAACTTCGCGCATACGAGTATGTTGACTCTATTACTATCGAACGGTGACGCTAATGCGACGCTATAATGATGCGAAAAGTGTCATTGTGAAGCGTCAATATGTGTCACTAATCGAATGCTAATGTGGTGCTATAATTTGATTTTTCGGCGTCTCTACTGTGATGCTAACGCGATGCTAAATATTGAGACGCCATTGCGACGCTATGGAGATGCTAAGAACAATATGTTCATCCAAAGATTGAATTGTCGCCTTGCTTATTCAGCCATTAAATTATATTACAATGGTGCTCCATTCATTGATTGCTATTTTTTTACATTACACTTGAAGCACCATCAAATTACATTACATGTACATATACATTTCCATTATATCAAATTACATTACATCACATATACATTTCCATTATATCAAATTACATTACATCACATATACATTTTTATTACATCAAATTACATCTAGATGATCTAATTACATCAAACTAGGGTTGAGGGCCTCCTCGTCGTCCTCCTCCTTGGATGACTACGAGAAGACCCATCGGCGCCTTGAGCCCTGCCGCCCGGCCTTGAACGCATTGCACAACACCTCGTACGCCGGTAGGTTGTCCGCCGCCTGGATGGTGGTCGTGTTGCATCGGCAGCCATCTCCTATGACGTCAAAGTCTGCGACGAAGAAGATGGGGCCACCAGCGCGTTGGAGGAGTGGAGGCACCGGATCTGGCGGAATAGGAGCGGTGGTGGTTGTTGAAGAGATGAAGAAGAGGAGGAGGAGGCACCCGGGCGGCGTCGGTGCAGCAGCAATAGGAGGAGGAGGGAGGAGGCGGCGTCCGAGCAGCGTTAGAGCAATAGCAATAGGAGGAGGAGGAGGAGGAGGAGGAGGAGGAGGAGGAGGAGGCGGAGGAGGCGGATCAGTAGCAACAGTAGGAGGAGGAGGAGGCGGCGATGTCGGGGCAGCAGCAACAGTTGGAGGAGGAGGAGGACAAGGACGTGGCATCGTCCGACGGGCAGCAACTGAGGAGGAAGACGAGGATGAGGACGCGGCAGTGGCATCCGAGCAAGCAACAATGGAGGAAGAGGAGGAGACAAAGACGCGACGACATCGTACGGGCAGGCAGCAATGGAGGAGGAGGAGACGAGGATGCGGCGGCAGCGTCTGGGCAGGCTGGATGGTTAAAAGGGGTAAGAGGCGGCATTTGGGCAAGCGAAACCATTGGACTAAATGAAAGGACGATTTGGTTTCGTTCTTCGATGAGCACATGGATCACCATTTAGCGTCACAAATTTGGCGACGCTATTGCGTCACTAATGTGGCATCACGTTTCAATTTTGATAGATAATTAATTCTAAAATATGTCAAATAGTGTCACAGATTAGCGACACAGAAATTGCGACGCTAAGCTGGAATATAGAGTCGCATTGGCGTCAATAGTTTGAGACACTAAACTAGCGTCACAAAATGGCGACGCTATTCTGACACTAAAATAGAGTAGGGACAGAATTGTCGACGCTATTGTAAAGCCATTGTGTCGCTACAGGTATGCGACACTAATGCATCGCAAAGGTGGTGCTAAAGCACTATAAAGTTATTAACTATATATATATATATATATATGTGTGTGTGTGTGTGTGTGTGTATACATGTATATGCATGTATATGCGTATATGTATGTATATGTATATGTTTATCGTCGTCTAAAAAAATTGAAAATCATATATGTATATGTGTATATGTATATATGTATATGTATGTGTATGCGAAATAGTGTCACGATGGCTATTGCATATGCATGTATATGTATATGTATATGTGTGTATATGTATGTGTGTATATGTTTATGTATATGCATATGTACATATATATATGCATATGTATGTATGTATGTATGTATGTATGTATGTATGTATGTATGTATGTATGTATGTATGTATGTATGTATGTATTATTAATATAGGTAGCATATATATGTTTGTATTGAGTATAAATAACATATATAGTTATACAAATTAACATTACCTAAATACGAATAATAATTAACATTACTTATATAAATACTTATATATTCTTAAAATTCTAACGTTGGCACATTAGAGTCGCAAAGTATTCAGCGTCACATTAGCGTTGACTTGTCTCGACGTCAGCATAGAATCTAGCGTAGACTTAGCGACGCAAGCTTTTTTACGCTAATTAGCGCCACACTTAGTCGACGCTAATACAACGCAAGTTGCAGACGCCAAAATCGCCTCCTGAACTTGCGTCGATTTAGCGCCACATTATTGTTGACGCTAATGTGTGTCGTGTCTTGTCGACGCTAATACAATGCTATAGTTTACTACGCAATTTCCAGTCTTGGCGCGTGATAATAGCGCCTACATAGCGTCGCTATGGCATCGGATTTAGCGTAGACTTTTTGTAACGCGAAAGCGAAGGCAATTAGCGTACAATCTTGTCGAACCAATGTCGTCTCTATTTAAATGCTAGTAACGTCGAATGCATCGCTAAACCGCAGATTTCTTGTAGTGACCGAGCAGTAAGCGCAACCGTCCTTGTTAGAATCATAGAACACGGCCCGAGTGCACACAATGTCGGGCAAATCAGGCGTTGACCGAGGTTCAATGCTGCCCGGTCCGCACTGTCGTTGACGTGCGCATAGACACCGGAACCCAGCCTGGGCTCCATTGAACTCGTCCCGAGTTCCGACACAGACTTACCTAGAGTTCAATACAGCCCAAGTTTGATTTATATTCGGCCCGAGCTGGGATCAAGGCGCTAATACTAGAATCTAGCCCGAGTTCTATCCCTACCCAGCCCGAGTTCTACCAAGAGTTATGATATGTTGATATTTCTATTTGATTCTTATATTAATTCTATGATCCATGATCTGTTAACCATTCGATCCTATTGATATTATTAGTCAAAGTATTGTAATTGCATATCATGGCCAATTTTCATTGATCCGTGATCTAGTATCCAACTGATGCCATTGAAGCATAGTTTATATTGATATCATCAGTTGATCATTATATTATTATCCTTGATTGACCATTGAATTGTCCATATTGATATCATGATCTATAAACTTTGAATTGATTACCTATTGTCATAAGATTTTTTTCATCAAGAATTAATGTAGGGATAAAGGGGTCATTTGAAAATAAAATAAATAAATCTCTAATTATGCCAAAAAGATAATTAAAATTCAATCGGGTAAAGGCAAAACTAGACCGAATTTGTTATGGCCATGGACAATGTTTTGGACAACATGACTTGGATTTCATAAACTTCAACTTGTACCTAACTGCATTGGAGTCCGCTCGGGTATGAGGTGGCTCTAGGCGAGTGTGATCTAAAATACTTCTTTTATGTTTATGCAAAAGAACCCTAGTTGGTTGTAACTGGGACTTGGGTCGGGTCCTCAGAATGTATTCGATCGCTCGAAATATATGGTTGGAGAAGTTGGATCAGATTTCTAAGAGTTTGGGTCGGGTTTTATCCAAATCTAGGTCGGATTCACACTCAAGCATACCAGGTCGCGTAAATTCCTGAAGAACCTAGGCCAACTTTCTTTCAACTAGGTTCCAACATGTGTGGAACTTCAACGCAGTTTTTACAAAACTTTGACACTTCTTTTCGACCAAACCTCATGCGTTTTTTTTTATATGAAATCTAATGGAAACTATTCATCGATCATATGAGGACATAATCTATACTTCAAAATCTTTCTTGAAATTAAGGATTTTATTAAGATATTGCATCCAAAATATATGTGCCTTGTCCAAGCAGAATTACTAGAATCCAAAATTTGAGACAACTTTTTTGACGACTACGATTGCTTTCCAACGATGATCCAAGTGTTCTTTGATAGATAAAACAGTACTAAAAGATTCCCAGTGTAATAAGGACTCCAAGTTGGAGGAAAAATCATTTTTTTTAATACACAGAGGCTTGTTGGAATAGAGGATAGGGGAAGAAATTGATTTTGATTTGGATTCTATTATAATTCGAGATTTGGTGCTAAAGTTTCTCTAAATATCATTTTAATCTTTATCTATATCTATATTTAATTATTCTATATAAATAATTCATCTTCTTACTTTTCCTACAATTAAAACTCTTATCTATACTTAACTTTCTTTTTTCCTTTCATAATTCTAAAGGAATTTCTACAACATAATCCTTTATTTTTAAAGTAATTTCATAATTAAATAAATAATTTATTTGTTTATTTATCTCTTTATTCAAAACAGAAATTTTGGAGTTGTTACATAGGAGATAAAAATGTGAATTTTGGAATGAATAACTTGATTACAGTTGAAAAATAATTTGTTAGGGGAAAAAATTTAGAACATGGGTATACTTTTTGTAGAGAAAATCGAATCATAACTTAGTTGCATTTTAAAGAGAACTTTTGTATATACCAGCTGATATTCAAGGTCAATCTGAAGTCTACATTTAAGCTATTAATATTTTCTCTATTAGCAATTATATCTTTTTCGATGTATTAGGACTGCTTGATGCATAAATAAAGATTTGAATCCCAAAGGAAAAGTAGTTTGGAGATGGATCACTTAGTAAATGGTGTCTTCATATGAAATGAGAGCATGATTATCTACTCTTTTTTTCTTTTCAGCCGAACAATTTACATGTATAGTAAATGTTCTTGTTATCTGGAGAGGATGTTGCTGTCATGTGTAACAACAACAAAAAAAGAATAATTACAGGGCTGTTACAGCTAAATCTAACAAGATAGAATCCCAACAAAATAGGGGATTTGAAATGCAAATTCATTGTTATCTGGCCTTAAAAATTGGGAGTTTTATTGACATATTATTGCCTCATTAATTCCCTAAGTTTCTGCCATGAGATGTTTACAAAAAAAGAAAAAGAAAGGAAAGGAAAGAAAGAAAGAGATAAAGATATTCATTAAACGGCCAACTAGGGAGATATAGATTAGGAACCCCATTAAGGTGGGATAACAGCCAAATAACAAGATAAGGGCTGAACAATTGAATCTCAGAAATTAATAGAGCAAATCAAAGAGGATTAATGCTAGATTCATCTCCTTTGGAATTTGATCTCACGAAGATGCTGTGAGGAAAATATTTCTCTCTACCGAGGTGCAAGAGTAACCGATTTCAAGGGTAACTGGGGTTTTTCTTTCCATACCGCATCTCCTGATTTCCATACCTCCTCATGTCCCCTTTACCAGGACTACCTGCAGGATCGATCAGAGGAGGAAGGGACGTCGAGAGAACAGAGAGGATGCGGCCGATAGACTTTCCAGCGAATCAAAGCAAGGATCAATCGCGAAATAAGCTGGGTGAATTAAAATCACCTTGCATGATTTGAATAGATCTAACCCATGCCCTCTCTTTCAAGATTATTCCATGTTTAAAAGCATGAAGATGAAGATTGATATGTTATCATTTCTGATTACCCTATTTTTGCTTGATTGTTGAATTGTTTGATTGATTTCTTGTGGGATTTGATTCTGATTATTGTGGTTCTGTCTTAATGATTGCTAGGATGTAGAAATAAACTTATAGTGAGATACTGTTAATGAATTGTGTGATTTTCGAATTGAAATCGGTTGGAATCCCCTGTCGTCACGGCTGTGTCACCCTCTTGGCATGCCCGTGCCGCAGCTGTCACGGCCGTTCCACACTGTGGGCACGCCCATGCAACTGCTCGACTAGTGCCAAGTAAAAGATCGGTCGGCACAGGTCGACCGAGCTCCCAACCCGTCATGGCCATGTCACCCTTCTGGAAGATGAATAATGGGTTGCCAATCCAAGCCAAGTGCTAAAAGATAAAGGTCGCTCCCTTGGTCATGATTTGATCACCCATTGATCTGCACACGGTTGTATCGTTTGCTCGGCATACTCCAAGAATCTAAAGACGCCTAAAGTCACCAAGTTTTTAAGCATGATGCAAGAATAAGAAGCATGTACAAATAAAGCAAGCATGAATGTCAAGTCAAGTATCGTTGTGATTTATGCCAGGATTAATAAGCCTACTCATGATTCCAAGTTTATTATGTCTCATTATGATTTTACTGTTTATCAAGATTTAATGGTTCTTATTATTCTGATGATTCCATGCTAAATCCCTGGCCAGATAAGTTACGTCATCTTTCTGATTTCTCTATTCTAATTATGCATTGTGTACTCATATGGTTTTTCACAAGGCTGTAAAGCTTACGGGAGAACCTCTACCCCTGTGTTTGATTTCCACAAGGTCAGGTCAGTGATGATGTGGAGTAAGTGTGCTGCAACGATGCTCAGGCGACAAGAAAGCACATGAACAACGGGCCTATTTAGTTATTTATTTTTTCTTCCACATTTATGAACCTATGATGTAAGCCTTATAAGATTTATTTAGAGATGATGTAACCAACTTTCTAGACTTCCGCAATTTATGATATTTTTCTTTATTTTATTTATTCTTTCGCTGATGTGTCTCAGTTTTTATTTAGATATAGTCAATAAGATGGTCAAAGTCATCGTTCATAGCGTCTCCAGGTTGGTCTTTGCCACGCGGCGTGAGTCAATTTGGTGGCGTTACATTTATGATATCAGAGCCTAAAGACAGGACTCTCGTGACGTCCTATTGTATCATATAGTAAAGGTTCATGTACTTTAGCCGAGCATTCGCCATGTCCTCCACCGTAAAGTAGAAGTAAGACCTTTCTTGTTTACGAACTTCTTCTACTGACTGCAGTAGTATGAAGAGAAAAATGAGTAGGCATAACATTTGCAAAGAGATATATATTTAAGAAAGAAATGAGGGAATTATAGGAGTAAACAAAAGATTCGCCTCACACAACATGTAGGTGTGAGATAATATGAAACCTGGCATGCTTAAGTTATGACTTATTGATATGACTCATATGATTCCATTGATTTATCAAGATAGGGATTTAATAAATTATCAGATATGTCTATATTGATAATTATGGACCCGTAGTACTCGTTGTGCCGTAGATTTCATATGGTCCCTATATTATGCTAATAAAGGTCCTAAACATGATCCAAACAAGCTATACGAATTCCTAGTTGGATTACTTTGTAAGAATTAGAATTATTAATTATGTTCAAGTTTATGTAATATCCATATACAAGAGTTTAAAGTATTAGTGAGCTGCCTAAGAATCATGTACAAGGTATGGATGGACAAATATAGAAGTTTAAAGGATTCAGAAGTCACATTGGTTTGAATAAATGTTAGAAGAAATTATCAATAAGTAATGACTGTCTGACTTAATCAAACATTTAGATCTAGCATACTCATACACATATGTACATATAACATAGTATACTTATATATATAAATAAATAAATAGATTTAATTAACTTAGTTTAGTATATAGTAGACTTGAAATTAGCTTAATATGGAGTATATGTAGTTCCATTATTAAAGAAATGTGTTACCTATCATCGTAGTAGAAAGATATTTCCATGACATATTAATATGGTCGGTAAAAGAAAGATAAAAAAATTAGATAAGAACATACAATGTAAGTAAGGGTTAAAGGAATAGAAGAAATTTGAAAGAACCTAAAGTTGCTTAATGTATATATGATTGAGGAAGATATGACCCCTCCTCCAATTAATGTTAAATGACCAAAGCATCATGTAAGCAAATTTTAGAAATTTTACGGGTCAAGATAGAGTGTGAGGATTCCATAAGTCCCCTACAAGGTTACTTGAGAAGTAAGTTAATCACTAAAGAGAGATGATTATGAAGTAAATTATAAATTTTTAATTGATTTATCTTGACTATGGATATATTTATTATTTTTCATAATAATGTCCAAATCGTATAGGGTAATTAATCATATAATCATGATTGATCAAGAGGGAAAATAAAATCTATATATGTTTAGATAGAGGATTAATCAAGCCATCATATGATACATAGAATGTCCTCTAAGATGCAAGATATAAGATGATACATAAAATGTACTCTAAGATGCCTCAATGTCAATGTGATGAAAAATGTTCAAGATTTTTCCTTGAACAAGTGGATCACTCATGATTTGATCATAAGTCTTATATATGGATTGGTTCTCTTTTCCAACTTTAAAATTATCCTGAATCTCTCCCATGTGTTACAAGATATCGTTAATGCAAAGGACAATGAAATGATGTGCAAAGAAGAAAGATGATTGTTTGTCTTCTATTTTGCTGATTGTTTTGTTTTCTTGTCTTGTTGCTTGAATTCATTTCATGTGTTTGTTCGCATTCATGATATTTTACTAAGCACTTATGTTAGGTATTGTGCATAAATTGTCTTGTTCATTATCAATTGAATCTACCATGTGTTTCAGCGACCGATCGAATCATCATCATAAGTGTAATATTGATTCGGAGTGCTTTTCACTCTCCTAAGATTTTTATATTGATTCATTCCCCTATACATGGAGTAAAAGATACTCAACTCCAAAAGCAAAAACTTGCCGTGGTGATATATGACCACTGGCCTTCTATGAAATTGTATGACATGACATTGCAACGAAAACATCAATAGAAGATAATGCAAGGTAAATCAAGAAGTTAAAGTTAAGTAACTTCCATGATTAAATTATCGAACGAAGCATTGATACAAGATATTGAGGCATAGAAAAGATGTCGAATTATTTATAACAATATTGATAGATTTCAAATTGACTTATTTGATAATTAACTAGTTCTGTACTTTGAACAATCTCGAGAACATATCCATGAACTACTACCAACCCACTATATCACAAGAACATCGACATTGGACGATATTAAATGGTGAATCCCATTGAATTCGAACGATTGATTGACATAGAGATCCTAGACTCTTAGGAAGATCAGTTGTATTATATCGGATCAATAGCTATCTTAATATGCAATTCACAGATGCAATGATCCACAGCGAGTATAAAATTTATGGAATTGTAATAAAGTTGTACTCTAAAGTCTAATGTCAGACAATTTGGAAATATGATGATATTATGAGAATGGATAAAAATGTCAAAAGCCTAGTTAATGATGATAAATATAAAGGCCCAAGATGACATTGGAGGGCGACCAATTAAGTGTACCTACACTACAATTAGCATAGGCTGAGGATAGAGTGAAAAAAATAATAAATAAATAAAAGAAATGATAGTAAGTGCATGTGATGGTGGAAATTTTAATTGAACGAAAATTCAGAGGAGTAGATGTAGTGCTTGTTCATTAAGTTCATATTTACCAATATGATTGAAAAAAATGATGATAAGAATGTCCACTAACACTCCTTTTAAGGGGGTTATTGGCTCTGTTAATTATAATGTTATAATGTTATATACTTTGAGGATAGTAGAATAATAAATACATGTTAATAGAGATGATTTGTTATGTTGGATCAAATTCCTTGGTAATAATCATTATCATTCGAACACCATCAAGACACGATTTGGAACTTTGTATGGGTGACGACACTGTCGCTCACCTATTCATTGTGTCAAATGGATGAAGAAAAGATCATGTATAGAGAAAGTGAAAAAAAGTAGTGGAGTACTCAAAGAATGTTGAAATGGTCAAGAAGATGTTACGGACTGCATAAGATAGATAGAAGAGTAATGCTAACGAAAGTAGATGGAAGTGAACTTTTAAGGCTAGTAATAAGGGGTACTAAAGATTTCTCTTATAAAAGAGGGTCATGCGGGACAATAAGCGAAGGAACCTCAATCCTCACTCCGTGGACTTGAGATTTTGGAGTTGAAGTTGGTATGAGGCATACATGTTGACATTACTCCCTTCATATGGATAAATGTACAATGTATTTATGTGTCCATGCTCAAGAAGTGCAAGCGCTAATGTCATTCGTATCATGAAGCCGTGGACTTTACAATTGCCGAATATTCCATGCATGACATGAAACACAAGGCGCAACACCGGAAGCACAAGGATGTACCCATGGTCAGAGTAGTCGCATTTCCGCTATGTCAACGAAGTGACGTGTGAACTCAAGTCAGAAATCCACCAAGAGTCTCCGCACCTTTTTGGACAACCCATCTACCTCGTACAAAATTCGAGGATGAATTTTATTTTAAGGAGGTTATAATGTAACAACAAAAAATAGAATAATTACACGACTGTTATAGCTAAATCTAACAAGATAAAATCCCAACAAAATAGGGGATTTGGAATGCAAATTCATTGTTATCTGGCCTTAAAAATTGGGAGTTTTTTTTGACACGTTATTGCCTCATTAACTCCCTAAGATCTGCCACGAGGGGTTTTAAAAAGAAGAGAAAGGAAAGAAAGAGATAAAGATATTCATTAAACAGCCCAACTAGGGAGATATAGATTAGGAACCCCATTAAGGTGAGATAACAGCCAAATAAAGAGATAAGGGCTGAACAATCGGATCTCAGAAATTAATAGAGCAAATCAAAGAGGATTAATGCCATAGTCATCTCCTTTGGAATTTGATCTCACGAAGGTGCTGTGAGGAAAATATTTTTCTCTACCGAGGTGCAAGAGTAACCGATTTCAAGGGTAACTGGGGCTTTTCTTTCCATGTCGCATGTCCTGACTTCCATACCTCCCCGCGTCCCCTTTACCAGGACCACTTGCAGGATCGATCAAAGGAGGAAGGGACATCGAGAGAACAGAAAGAATGCGGCCGATAGCATTTCAGCGAATCGAAGTATGAATCAATCGCAAAATAAGGTGGATGAATTGAAATCACCTTGCATGATTTGAATATATTTGACCCATGCCCTCTCTTTCAAGATTATGCCACGTTTAAAAGCATGAACATGAAGATTGATATATTATCGTTTCTGATTGCCCTGTTTTTGCTTGATTGTTGAATTGTTTGATTGATTTCTTGTGGGATTTTATTCTGATTGTTGTGGTTCTATCTTAATGATTGCTAGGATGCAGAAATAAACTTAGAGTGAAATCCTGTTAATGAATTGTGTGATTTTCGGATTGAAATCGACTGGAATCCCTGTCGTCACGACCGTATCATCCTCTTGGCACGCCCGTGCCACAGCTGTCATAGCCGTGCCACACTGTGGGCACGCCCGTGCCACTGCTCGACTAGCGCCAAGTAAAAGATCGGTCAGCACTGGTCGACCGAGCTCCCAACCCATCATGGTCGTGTCACCCCTCTGGCACGCCCATGCCATGACATGATTATCAGTCGAGCACCTAAGCATAGAACCGGTTGACAGACCCCTTTAAACCGGTCGATCGTCCTTGTCCACTGTCACGACCATGCTCCTTTATGGCATGCTCGTGCCATCTCCTCCGATGTCAAACACCCGCGCCACTCCCATCAGCACGGTCGTGCTACATGGCCGTGCCAGGCTACAGAACAGTCCCTTGATTTCATGCATACATTTCTCTTGACCCTAATCTGAATGTTGTCGATTTGTCTTATGATTAATTACAATTATGACTGATTGTTAATGCCATCTCCTCACCGAGATCCTTACGTGATTAAGATGAATCCTTTTACTAATTTACTATTGATCTTATCGCCTCCAATTGTATGAACAACAAAGCATAACAAATTTCTAAATAAGTTAAGATGGAAAATGAATAATAGTTTGCCAGTCCAAGTCAAGTGCCACAAGATAAGAGTCCATTACTTGATCATGGTTTGATCACTCATTGATCCGCACATGGCTGTATCGTTTGCTCGGTATATCCTAAGAATTTAAAGGCACCTAAAGTCACCAAGTTTCTTAGCATGATGCAATAATAAGAAGTATATACAAGTAAAGCAAGCATGAATGTCAAGTCAAGTATCGTTATGATTTATGTCAGGATTAATAAGCCTACTCATGATTCCAAGTTTATTATGTCTCATTATGATTTTATTGTTTATCAAGATTTAATGTTCTTATTATTCTAATGATTCCATGCTAAATCCGTGGTCAAGATAAGTTATGTCATCTTTCTTATTTCTCTATTCAAATTATGCATTGTATACTCATGTGGTTCTCCACTAGACTGTAAAGTTTACGGGAGGACCTCCTCCTCTGTGTTTGATTTCCACAAGGCCAGATCAGTGATGATGTGGAATAGGTGTCCTGAGACGATGCTCAGGCGACAAGAAAGCACATGAACAACGAGCTTATTTAGTTATTCATTTTTCCTTTTGTATTTATGAACCTATGATGTAAACCTTATAAAATTTATTTAGAAATGATGTAGCATCTCCAGGTTGGTCTTCATCATATGGCGTGGGTCGATTTGGGAGCGTTATATCATGAGTTTTCTGATAGATGACTGGACTTCGAGAAATCGAACTTAAGAAATTAGTTATAAGGCAGAAACAAACTCAGCTGGCTATTCAGTAGCTTCGCTTCCAGCAATGAAAGAATAGAATAGTGTACACAACATATTCGAGACAGTTGCAAAACTATATAGTTTTGTTCTTCAAAAAAAAAAGTTGACAACAATCTTCGTTATTAAGAATTTTCCCTGATATCAGGCTAAACTTTCCCTCTGACTCCTTCCTATGATGTATGTTTGCACCAATGAGCACGACTGTTAATTTCTTATGCCTTCTCTAAATTTTTCGGTTCCTTATAGCGGTTGCACTTTTTACAGCTGGTTTCTCACTGCGCTTCCACTTCTCAAGTGCACCCCAGGGTGTTACTTCAGTTTCGGCAATATGACAATAAAGATGTAGTAGCAACGGAACTTGTTGAAACAACACTATAAGAAATTAGGTCATTAGCAAAAAGATATGTAGTCATTAAAAATTGTCATCTTGCCATTAATGCTCATCAACGATAAGAAACAATTGGTCGCAGCTCTTCGCTATAAGTCCCGTCGCTAAAAGGTTTTAACGTCCAGTGTGAATAACTGGCCGTTGATTTTTTTTAAGGACCACTATAATTCTCTTCCTTAAAAATTTAATAGCGACTAGTATGCTGGTCCATATATAACTTATAAGGATCACGCACCTAGTTGCTAAAGACATCACCGATTGAATCACATTTTGGTTGAACTGACCAATTTTTTAAAATTTTTTTGTGAACAAATAATCTGATAAAAAATATTAATTTAGATTTAGAAAAGATTAAAAAATGGACATTCTTCATAAAACTCTACATTAGCCCATTAGTCTCCACCTCTATTAATACTTGTCTCTTTGCTCTCATCATACTATTATAATGAATGTGGGACTATGTTTCTATACCTATTTGTTCTTTTTTTCTTTCATATTTTTAACGACAAGATAATGGTCGTTAATTTGAATATTAAGGATCAGATTTTTTTTTGCCCTTATTATTGACTTTTAACGGTCAGTCATAAGAATATTAAGGACCAGAATTTTTCTGGTCCTTATTGTTGACGATCAAAATTTTTTTTAGTCGTTAAAAATGATGTTTAACGACCATATTTGAATCTCTTCGTTAATTATGGTCGCTAAAAAATACTTTTCCTGTAGTGCAATAAAAGCCGTAGAAGCTATAAATGCATGCAGAACCATGACAAGAGAAACCAAAGAAAAGATCGAGGCCGTCAAAAATTATCCACGCATCTGAGTTTTTTTTCCTATTAGTCATCATGATAACAATATTATCTGTGCTACTATGCAGCGTTGAACTTAGCTGTCAATGCAAAGGGTATGATGCCTTAAACATGACTTGACAATCAGATAAATATCTTTTAGTTTGTTTTGAATTTGTGGTGGTTGTGCAATTATTGCTTGGACAACTTTCCTTTATTCCCGTTGCGGGACTCCTTATATTGTCAAAAACAAACTGTTGCGTTTTCATCTTCTTAGAGCTTGGTGGTGTTGCTGTTGATCGAATTGCAGCGTAGCACAGAGAATCCAAGAAAATTCCGGTGCAAAGTTTTTTTTTTCTTTTCATGAGTTTGAGATGCGTCAGTTCCCGTTATCAGCAGACAGTGATAGCTCAAATTCTCGACTTTGTATATCGGAAAGGAAATAAAAAAGCGAAGAACACACAAGTCTGTTCAAATTTGAAAATCTCCTAGTTTATAAATTAGACATATTAGTTCCCCTACACAATAATCATATTAGTTGGGTCATGTAAAGTTGTAAACTGAACTCGGCGTACATGCTTTATCAAGTGGCAAGAACTTTTAACCGAGTACTTTCACCTTCAGCTCAGTCAAGGTTTAATACACACTTAGGAGTTATAGTTAGAATTCAAAAGTGGTAAAAAGAATGAAAATTAAATACAATTTTTAATTGTTGCAATGGTAATTAGATTTTACATGGAATACATTGAAGTTTGATGTTTTTATCGTCGCTATTACTCTTTCAATCAATAATTAACTTTTGAATTATGTATAATATTTTGTAAACAAATTACAGAAAAACTTATATAAGGCGTATCAATCGAGTAATTAATCCTTTGTTGAGAACCCAGAAAGTTGTTTTGGATTGAGCCAATTAACGATCCATGTCTGGTGTCCAAATACAAAAGTTTGGTATAATTGTTATTTAAATGTTGCATTAGAGATGATGATGATAATAATATGTAGCTACTTCAAGCTATGATTCGAGATATATATTAGAGATCATTAGTTCTTTATCCTTATCACAGCGTCGATCGATTTCTGGGATAGTGAATTTAACACACGTACAAGATATTATATATATATGCACCTGTCGTCCATTTATCACGATGGACCCCTCAACATATTGCTTAATTTGCCACGTGACATGCCCGGCAAGTGTACATGTGGAAGAAATTGGTCATGTTGTAGTTTGATGCAAATATTTTTCAGCAAGTGATCATAGTACGTATATCTCTAATATTGTACCGGGCGCCCGGAATATAAGGGAGCCAGAGAGAGAGAGAGAGACAGAGACAGAGAGATAGAGGGCATGATTCTTGTGGTCATGGCTGCTTCCTCATGTATTCATTTGTCCCCTGACACGTACAGGAGAACTGCTCGCAACCACTATAGATATGCTACAGTACGAGCCTAATGATTAATATCTCAACCTGTGGACTAGAAGACACGTTCAACTTTGTCTGCGAAAACTCAGACTTCAGTGGCATCCAGTCAGTGAACTGTACCGCAAGGTTTTATATATGACGTAAAAGTGTATGTGATAAGAGTCGAGAGAATAATGAACACAAATGATTTGGTGCTAGATTGAATCCTTGCATGCTCTTCAGAAAACAAGAAACGCACACTTATAACCTAAGTTCTGAGTTAATTAATAGTTCTGCAATCTGCATCGCACAAACTATTACTACTACTCTCTCTACATAGGTTATGCATGCTTCTTTTCTATTGTACTTGCAGATTCATTAAATATCTGATGAAACAGGAAAAGACATTTCATTTTGCAGAATCTAAAACAATTATTTCTCATGTGAAAACTACAGCTGTTGTACATCAGCGCATACATGCCCACAACTTAATTGAGAGCGAAATTGCACGTCCCAAGAGGAACCGAGGCAAAAGCAGCGCACAGGAGCATAATTTTGTTGAACACTCAAGACGCAGCACTGGCGATGGCGGATCCTCTCTCGATGGAATCCAACTCTGTGGTGCCATACACACGGAGAGGACCACCAACACCCAGGTCATAGTTCTTTAGCTCAAACAGATCAGAGCTGGACTCACTCTCGCTATCCTCTTCCTCATCTTCTTCTCTCCACATCTGCTTTCCTGCAAAAACTTCAGCCCACAGAGGGTCTTCTCTGTATAAACTGTGGTCAATGCCTTCATGTCCATTCTTCCCAGCGCTCTCTTCGGTCTGCTCGCAGGGGTAGCTCATAGTGCAACCCCTGCCAGCTGCTCCTGGTGCGGCCTTGGCGTAGGCCATGGGCATGTACTCATTCGCGCTCTCGTAGTGGCCGACGCTGTTCCTCCTCCACCGCGCTGCATAACTGTTCTTCTCCTTCGGATCCACTTCCTTTGCGAACGACGAGGTTCTGGTTATAAGCTTCGATCTCCTCTTGGAACTCGTATGATGGAAGAAGGAGACCAGAAAGCTGGCCAGCCTTCCGCCAGGGGAGCTCGTCTTCTTACACTGCTTCAGTTTTTGCATGGCGCCAAGTGATGCATCCAAGCTCCTCCTCCTATCTGGACCCTGCTGCAGGTTATCAGCCCCGCCGGAGAAGTAGAGGGTGGCGTCGAAGACATCAAGCTCGCCGGAAGGGTCTCGGCGACGAGGGTTGGGATTGGCAGACGAGAAGGACATGGAGGAGGAAGACATGGATATGTGGCTCCTTTGCATATTTGCTGCGTATGTGGGGTTTTGGTTGTTGAAGGCCAAAGAGATGGATATGAGGGAGCTTTGTGTGTTGGTGGAGAGTTCACTCCACTTTCTAACTGCATGCACTCTCACCACTCACCAGCAATGCATGCAGGACTTGTGTTTTGCTTTCCATAGATATGTCCACTGCATGCTATTTATGTTGGTTAGAGCAGGGGAAAGGCGACAAGATATTTTTCATATATATTTTGTGAACTTTTCTCTTTTTAAATTTTTTTTTCTTGTCAAAATTTCTGTAAATTTAAAAAAGTATATCATATTCATGTGTAAAATATGATGGAAAGGATAAGCTTAGTCTATTACCAATCTATGGATAGGCTTGGCTTGATTGCATAAGATGTCAGAAGGAGCCAATCCACAAATTTGCAAGCTGTAGATTACATCTCATTATGGTGATAGAGGTATCAAGCACTTTTCTGGAGTTGCAATTCACTTTTCGGAATTCGATCTTCAGATATTGCACTCAGTGGTAGCTATTTGTTGAGGAACATGAACTCAGATTCATAAACTCACTTCCTGAACTTTCGTGGGGTTCTGAATTCTAGATCTACCCCCATTGTTAATTGATAATTTAATGTTAAACTAACTTTTTCTAATGTTTAAGCTTATCCCTAACATATGCATATTTTATAGAAAAGGTCTGATGTTGACAATATAATTGGTTGGCATGAAACATATAATAATTTAAGCGATCAAGAAAAAAGTGCTTACTCAGGACATGACTAAAGCATGAGAGGCTCTTCTAATTGTTACTGTTAATAATGCCTTGAATCTGAACCCAGTTGGTCCCCCTATATAGTCAGGCGCTTCAGCAGAATTCCTCTACGAGGGTCTCGCTGACCGGTCAGCGAGCCTGTGGGAAGTCAAGGAGGGGATCCAGGGGGATCTCTCCTGCGGGGGTTGCAAGGGGGCGGAGCCCCCTGAGCGAAAATTTTTTAGGGGTATTCTGTATGTGATTCGGATTTGATTTATTTTTCTTATCATGAGATAGGTGTCCTAGTTTCAGGGGATTTATTTAGAGTCTCAGTCCGTATATAATTTCTATCGTCTGTCAAATGGAGTGACTATATAAAATTCCTAGGGGTCTAGACCGAGACCCATCTTTGTAATCATCATTATTTCATAACAAAGAGCCGCCGCCGTTTTTCCTCTTCGCGTTCTTCTGTATTTCGTGCGATCCATCTCTCCATCTTTTCGTAACAAACTGGTATCAGAGCCTTAGGGTTTGTCAACGATTCTCGATCAGCAGGGAGATGGCATCGCACAACGTGAATGTGGAGAAGTTCAACGGCAGGAACAGTTTTGGGTTGTAGCAGATCAAGATGCGGACGCTTTTGAATCAACAAGGAGTCTGGGCGCCGCTCTCAAACGTGTCGAAGAACAAGCCAAAGGAGGAAGACTCGAAGGGCAAAAGAAAATGAAATTGACCTCGCAACTTTGGCGGCACAAAAGGAGAAGGCGCACTCGATGATTCTGTTGTGTCTGGCAGATGAGGTGATAATCGAGGTCGTAGATAAAGAAAAGGCGGTCGATCTGTGGTTGAGACTCGAGAGTCTGTATATGACGAAGTCTCTCACTAATAAGTTGCTGTTGAAGCAACGTCTGTTCTCTCTCCGCATGCAGGAAGGTACCCTTCTGAAGGAACATCTTGATCAGTTAAATTCTTTGTTGTTGGAACTCAAAAATATCGATGTTAAGATCGAGGATGAAGATGTTGTCCTAATTCTGTTAGTTTCGCTTCCTCCATCATATGAGAACTTCGTTCGATCTATGATTATCGGGAAGGAAACTATAAGTCTGGAAGAAGTAAGATCGAGTCTTCATACTCGTGAACTTCGGCATAGGGCATCTGGAAATTATGTAGAGACTCAGACCGCGGGTTTGATATCGACTGCAGAGAAGGGACAGTCCTCGAATTTGAAGAAATCCAAATTCAAGAAGAAAAAAATCACTGCGAAGGACATCTGTAATTACTGCAAGGAACCAGGTCATTGGAAGAAAGACTGTCCGAAGAATAAGAAGGCCCCCGTCGCTGCGGTGGCATATGAAACAGGAAATTCCAAAGATGATTTGGTTCTGGCTGCTTCTGATCAAGGATGTCTGGAAGATAGTTGGGTTCTGGATTCGGGGTGTTCCTATCACATGACTCCGAATAAAGATTGGTTCTCATCTTATCAGAAGACTGACGGTGAAAATGTCATCATGGGCAATAACGCGTCATGTCAGATAGTTGGGATCGGTTCTGTGCAGATCATGACTCATGACAATCTTATGAGGATGCTGACAGATATTCGCCATGTTCCGCAACTGAAGAAGAATTTGATATCACTTGGAGTCCTCGACTTTAAAGGGTGTCAGATCAATACTGCTGGAGGCATCCTCACAGTCATGAAGGATGATGCTACGGTTCTGAAGGGAGTCAGACAGAAGTCCTTGTATGTATTACAAGGCAAGACAGTCTCTGGCATTGCTGCAGTGGCTAGTTCATCCGAATCAGATAGGTCCAGGTTGTGGCACATGCGGCTTGGGCATATGAGTCTGAACGGGATGAATATCCTCAACAAACGAGGTCTTCTAGGAGAGAAGAAGATATCTGAAATCAACTTCTGCAAGCACTGCGTATTCGGCAAACAGCGAAGGTCTCAGTTTGGCAAGGCAGTGCATAGGACGAAGGCGACACTTGACTACATCCATGCCGATTGTTGGGGTCCCTCTCGTGTTCCATCATTAGGAGGTGCGAGGTACTTCCTATCTGTGATTGATGACTATTCGAGGATGACTTGGGTATCATGATGAAACACAAGAGTGAGTCCTTCAAGGCTTTCAAGCAGTGGAAGGTTGTGGTGGAAAATCAGACGTCGAAGAAAGTGAAGCGTCTTCGCACTGACAATTGTTTGGAGTTCTGTTCTGTTGAATTTGACTAATTCTGCAAAGATGAAGGCATTGTCAGGCATCGAACAGTCAGGGATACTCCACAGCAGAATGGAGTTGCAGAACGAATGAACAGGACATTTCTGGAGAGGGCAAGATGCATGCTCTCTAACGTTGGCCTGAATAGCACATTCTGGGTTGAAGCTGTACACACAGCTTGCTACTTGGTGAATCGAAGTTCGGCGACTGTGATTGATCTCAAGACTCCAACTGAGGTATGGTTAGGAAATCCTGCTGATTATACTTGTTTGAAAGTTTTTTGTTGTCCAGCATACTATCACGTCAATGAAGGAAAGTTGGAGCCAAGGGCCAAAGAAGGGGTGTTCATGGGATATGGTGCAGGAGTGAAAGACTACCGAATTTGGTCTCCTTCAGAACACAAAGTCATTCACAGTAGAAGCGTGACCTTTGATGAAACATCAATGCTTCAGTTGAAGGTGGAGGCTAAAGAGAGTGTCAGTAAACAGGTGGAGGTTGAAATCACTCCAATTGAGGATGGTGCTGAAGGATCACATCAAGAAGCAGAACCAGAAGGTGAAAAATCTGATGAGCAACCTGAAGAGGAGTCAATTGTTGCTAGACGTCCTCGCAGAGAAGTAGGTCCTCCTAAGCGATATGGTTTCGAGGACATGGTTGCTTATGCACTACAGATAGCTGAAGATGTGAAGTCCCTAGAGTCGTCCTCTTATAGGGATGTCATCACATGTGCTAAATCTGGACAGTGGATCGCTGCTATGGGTGAGGAGATGGAATCTCTTCACAAGAATCAGACGTGGGAGTTGGTCAAGTTGCCTAAATGCAGGAAGGTTGTTGGTTATAAATGGATCTTCAAGAAGAAAGCAGGAATTCTAGGAGTTGAATGCACGAGATACAAAGCACGGCTGGTTGCTAAAGGTTATAGTCAGAAAGAAGGTGTAGATTACAATGAGATATTCTCACCTATTGTCAGACATACTTCTATCAGGATGCTACTTGCTCTTGTAGCACATCAGAATCTAGAGCTCGAGCAACTAGATGTGAAGACTGCTTTCCTCCATGGAGAACTTGAAGAAGATATTCTTATGAGCCAATCAGAGAGATTCTCCATTCCAGGAAAGAAGAATCAAGTTTGCAGTCTGAAAAAATCTCTGTATGGCTTGAAGCAGTCTCCCAGACAATGGTACAAGAGGTTCGACAGCTTCATGATCAGTAAGGGATTCAGTCGAAGTCCCTATGATTACTGTGTATATCACAAGAAGGTGAAGGACGGCTCCACCATCTATCTGCTCTTGTATGTTGATAATATGCTTATTGCTGCCAGAGACATGGCAGACATTCAGAATCTGAAGAAGCTCCTCGATGTAGAATTCGACATGAAAGATCTTGGTGCAGCACAGAAGATTCTGGGGATGGAAATTTTAATGAATCGTGCACAGGGTAAACTCTTCTTAACTCAGAAAAGTTATATTGAGAAGATTTTATCCAGGTTTGAAATGTCTGGAGCGAAGCCTTTGAATACTCCATCAGCTGCAAATATTCATCTTTCTGTTGCCTTCGCACCAAAGTGAGAAGCAGAAATGGAGTACATGTCTCGGGTCCCATATGCTAGTGCAGTAGGAAGTCTGATGTATGTCATGATTTGCACAAGATCAGACATTGCTCATGCAGTCAGTGTTGTCAGCAGGTTCATGAGCGATCCAGGAAAGGAGGACTGGCAAACAGTGAAGCGAATTTTTCGATATCCGAGATGAATATATGATATTGGCCTCATCTACAGAAGTGATAAAGAGTGTTTGGTTGCATGGTACTCAGATTCAGATTATGCTGGAGATGTTGATGGAAGACGATCTATGACAGGCTATGTCTTCACTTTGGGCAGTTCAGTTATTAGTTGGAAGGCTACACTTCAGTCATCAGTTACATTGTCCACCACAGAGGCTGAATACATGGCACTGACAGAAGCTGCCAAGAAAGACATCTGGTTAAAAGGCTTAGTTGGAGATCTCGGATTATATCAGGAGCAGGCTATAGTGCACTGTGACAGTCTGAGTGCAATATGTTTAGCCAAGGATCAAGTACATCATGAAAGAACCAAACACATTGATGTCAGATATCACTTCATCCGCACTGAGAAGAGGATCAATGTGAAGAAAATTGGCACTGAAGACAATCCAGCTGATATGTTCACCAAATCTATTTCTTATGGCAAGTTCCAACATTGTTTTGACTTACTTAACATAAATACTTGGTAATAGTTTCAAGATGGGACTGGCGGCGGCGTGGCGTGCTTTCGTGCTCTCGTACTCTGAAGATGATTCAAGTCAAGGTGGAAATTTTATTAATAATGCCTTGAATCTGAACCCAGTTGATCCCCCTACATAGTCAAGCACTTCAGCAGAATTCTTCTACGGGGGTCTCGCTGACCGGTCAGCGAGCCTGTGGGAGGTCAACGGGGGATCCAGGGGGATCTCCCCTGCGGGGTTGCAAGGGGGCGGAGCCCCCTGAGCGAAATTTTTTTAGGAGTATTCTGTATGTGATTCGGATTTGATTTATTTTTCTTATCACGAGATAAGTGTCCTAGTTTCAGGGGATTTATTTAGAGTCCCAGTCCGTATGTAATTCTATCATCTGTCAAAGGGAGTGCCTATATAAACTCCCTAGGGGTCTAGATCGAGACCCATCCTTGTAATCATCGTTATTTCATAACAAAGAGCCGTCGCCATTTTTCCTCTTCACGTTCTTCTGTATTTCGTGTGATCCCTCTCTTCATCTTTTCGTAACAGTTACAAAGTTTCATTGAATTGTATATAGTTGATCTCACTGCAGTTGAATAGTGTTGGTTCTGTATTTTAATCCGACACATTCAACTATGCATTATATGCTTTGTTTCCATATGATCCTTGGACTCATTCTCTGCTGCAAACAAAGGAGTCAACAACGTTATAAGGAGCTGTTCAAACATCAGTTCATATATCCAAAGCTTCATGATACTATAGACCATGAACAGGGTTGTAAATAGTAGTCAGAGAAGCAATGTGTTACAGATCCAAGGACAGAGAAAATTAACCAACTCATAAACACATCTGATTAAACATCAAGTTGGAGACAGGAAATTAAGTGTGATTACAACTCCATTATCATGGTGAATGCAAATTGATGCAGCTACCCACGTCTGGCCAAAACGGTAGCCCATAGATTTTTCACAGGGTCGAAAGTGAACAATCCTTCTGGTGGTCCGTTTCTCCTGTGCAGTTGTTGTCCTTTGCAGGACCCAATGCATGAGCTAAAATCGCAAACATACAAGTCATCATATATATATATATATATATATAATATATATTATATACATGTCTTTAAAGATATATATTATGTATGGTTCCACACAGCTGTGGACCTCAGATGCATAGGCTTTCCAGTCCTTCAGGTATTAACACTGGGGCACATAGCAAACTGTATTGTTGTTTTCTAATGCTCTCCTCCATGCATTCTTGAGAAGATTGGTTCAAGAATCTATAACTGAAACCCCACCCATCCTGTTCTGAGGATGAGAAGGAAGGAAACCCCGCTGTCATGTTTCATAGATCTATAGCAAGTCCAAATTGGTGTTGTCCATACATGTTTTTGATCATTAACTACGTCATGATTCTGCCATGAACAGTGGCATCTGAAAACTCTATAATCTAGTTACTGAGTACTTTTAGAATTATCAGAACTCGATAATCGATCCAAGTCCTCCAATAATCGCTTGCATTTATGATGATTCCTTGCCTTTTGTGGATCCGAGGTGGAGTAGCCGGTTCGGCCAGTAATGCAATCTCTTCTTCCTGCTACACTGCAGCTTTTGATAGTAATTATCTCAGCATACAGTATCGGAATAGAGTTTCAGCAGCCAACTGGAAAACATGCCATGGACCATCGACATTTATGTTCTTGTCTTCACTTTGCAAGTCGAGAGTCCCAGAAGCTAATCATGCATTCATATGGCACCAAAATCAATAATATATTAGAGATATATCGATCTGCAATGCTGTTTTGCTTTTTTCCTTATATCTACTACTTTTCTTTTGTAACAACTCAGTTGGCGCTACACATCCTGGCGCGCGCCCAGTTCCTCCTTGTATACAATACGGACATGCTCCTGCGGGCTCATGCAAGTTGTGGCACATGTGGCCGTTGGTTGGGAGGGAGGGCTGAGCAGACGATGACTACTCCGCATATGATGGTCTTCACGCATGTTCAAGTTGTCTTTGTGGCCGTCTGCAGCTTGCAGGCATGAAGTATACGTATCAGCGAAGGTTGATGATCCAATTTGTTCAAGAGATGAGAGGGTTGATTACTGTACAATGATATAATATATATATATATATATAGGAATATTAAAATGATACCACACAAAAGTGGTTACCGTCCGATCTCAGATGGAGGCACGCCGATTCAGAGGAAACGATAGAGGTGGTTCAGTGCATAGGACGGTTCAAGGCGAGTCGTTCTTCCAACCTCGCGCGCACGAGGTCGCCTCTCTCCACTTACATCCGGCAAGCGGGAGTGATCTTCGCGCGAAGTTGATCGGCGAATGGCAAAGATCGATGATGATATTGTGAGCAAAAGGCAGCAATCTTGCGCGGAGGGCAGGGATATTGCGAGCGAAGGGCGGCGAGCTTGAGCGAAGGTCCAGTCTCCTCTCCAGCAGCAGCAGATCGCGTCTTCGATCTCCCCTCCAGCAGAGGCAGCGATAGATCTAGACTTGGTCGTGTCAAGCTGCCGCCCTCCGTCAAGCAGATCCAGATTCGCTCGCTGCTCACAGCTAGCCACCGAATATCGCTCTTCGTCATAGCTCGCCACCAAACCGTCGCCCTCTGTCGCACAAATCCATATTCATTCGTCGCTTGCAGATCGTCATCGAACTATACTTGTGAGAGATCATATGTGGCCAATCCCCCGTCAGTGTCATCGCCCGTCGTGCTGCGCCATTGTCGCCCCGCGCCATCTCCCGGAAGAGTAACCGCTCGCCCTCCATACCCTCTTCACGGTCAGTTTTTTTGTGAATCACCTTTCATCTTGCATGAACCGAGTATTGAACCGGCAAGCGTCCATCTGATCAGTCAATCTCAGATCGGACGGTCCAGATGAAGTGGGCGCATGGTGACACTACTTTAGTGTGGTGATACCTTAATATTCCTCGTATATATATATATATATATATATATATATATTATATAAAGTAAACAGGTAGAGAGCCATGTGGCATATCCACAAATTTTTGAAAAATAATTAGGAAAAATGAGAATAATAAGAATATTAGTATATGTAATTAATAATATATCTATCTAATAAGATATATGTCATTTAAAAGAAAAAATATTATCCAAGTCCATAATCTTTAATAAAGTTTGTTAAATAAGGTAATAAATTAAATTTAAAGGGTATCTCTTATTTGATTAGGAGTAAGGGTTTAGGATTTGTTATGTTAACTTTGTGTTCCTAAATATAACTAATTAATCTTAATTATAATATAACCATTATAAATATTAAATATTATAACTTCCTTAAATAAGTTAATAAAGTTAACATTTCAACTCAAACCTGAATACGAAAAAGTATCATGTAATAAAATTACTAAGTAACTTAATAAATAATAATTCAAATAATAATAATAATGCATTTTTAAAAAAACAGAAATGAATAATATAACATAATTAAATAGCAGTCCAACTTTTATAGACTGTCATAAATATAACATAATCATAATTGTAATTTAATTCTAATCCTAATTCTAATCTTTCTATATATATAATTTTTAAATCCTAAAAATATTACACAATTTACCGAAAAAGTCCAATTAGGAATGATAACATAGATCTACTTCAGTTACAGAGAGAGAGAGATAGAGAACAAAAAATTAAAATAATAGTCTAAATAGCTTGAAACTTTAGAGACATTTTAGATATGGTTCTACCGATTAGGATTTAATTTTTTTCGGAAAAAGTTTAAAAAATCTAATAAGAATAAGAATACTTCTCCTAACGGACTTAATTAATCATATATATAATAGAAAAGTATCTTATATATTCGTAGAGAGAGAAAGAGAGCTTAAAAAATTAAATAATCGTCTAGAGAGCTTAAAAACTGTAGATATATTTCAGATATGATTTTACAGATTATGATTTTAGATTTATGTTTTTATAATAACAAAATGTTGAATATTAATTTTTTTGAAAAAAATGAATAATGAAAAAAACATAATTTAATTATATTTTAACATAATTGAAAATTTTAAAGTATAAATCCAAAAGATAAAACTAATCCTACAAAGTTTGTTAAATAAGGTAAAACTGAAAATTAATAATATATGATACATGGAAATAGTCAGATAAATAAAATTATTTAAAATAATAACCTTAAAACTCTAATCTATGTATAGGGGTGTTCACCGGGCCGGATTGACCCGGTGAACCCGGTAAACCGAACCGACCCAATCGTGTTTGGGTCGGTTCGGATTTCAGTTTGAGTTGAACTCGACCTAAACCGAGCTGAACCCGACTTGGTTCGAGTCGAGTTCGGGTTCATCTTTTTCGACCCGAATGGATCCGATCCGAACCGATAGACCCGGGCCGGATCCTGTCCATCTGGATGATTGGATGAATTCGAGGTCGGACCCAAGAGTCGCCGAGTCGGGTTGAACTTTGAAGAGTGAAGACTTAGAAGTTGATTGAATCGCCGAGCCTGCTCTGCTGCTTCACCTGTTCACTGCACTGTTTGCATTTTGCCCTAGACCAGCAGACCCTAACTCGGTACACGGTAGTAACTCTCCAGTCTCCCCGACGCGGCGACGCCGTCTCCGGTCTCCCAAGTCCCAACTCCTGACCGGCTGACTGAACGCCCGAGCGCAGAGCGTCTGAGCCCCTGTAGGCACAGCACACGACTTCATCTTGGAGGCGCTCACATGCGCAGTCCTAGCCTCGCCGGCATCCCGCGTCCCTGCCTCACACAAACTCGAAGGCTCGAAGCCTCTCGCCGGCCACCGACGACCCTTACCTTTTCGCAGAAATGCCATTACGCCAGTTTGCCCATGATCAGCGATCATCGTGCCTCGATTCCTCGCAAAAATGGGTAGAAGCCTTAGAATTGCAGAAATGATGGAACATAACCTGCCCCTTTGGTCCTCTTACGACTCGTGCCCGACGCCTCACAAAAACGCGCAGTCGAGGGTCCCTCGAGTCGCCTGAATCCTGATTGCTGTGAATTTGCTCCCTTCCCCATGTCGTGTACCTCCAAGGTATGGAATCATGGTTTCAAAGTTAATTCATTGCATCCACATCATTGAGTTAATTGTTAGTAGGAGAACAATCCGACAATGCATAAACAATAGTAACAATCTAGAAGATAATGAATGAATAATATTCAGTGTTATATTTGTAGATGGAGTCACTGTTAGTATAATTTGACAATATATTTTTAAGAAGAAACAATCACATTCAATGCAGAATGGACAATATGACAATCATTTATTTGTTTCATATGCTTTACAGATCCACTGTATCAATATATGCACTAGTGAAAGTGGAAGTCTTTGAACTCTTGACTGTTGTCCTACCTATTTTTTCATGGAGGTTTTTTATGTTGTTACAGGCTTAAATTGAAATATAAAGCATTCTCAATTCCTCTCCTAACTCATCAAAGATCAAACTGAGGTATGCTATGTATATGTAAAATTTAGATTATTAACTTATTATGACAAATTGTATATAGTTTTCTAATTTCTTATCTTTTTATAGGATAATAAGCATGACGACCCAAAATACAAGTGGAACCCAAATTGAAAGTGCACCTACTCCGACAAATTTATGTGGAGCCTCTTCTAATGATTTACAACAAGTACATGATCAGCAACCATCACTTGAAGCTCAACCACTAGAGGAGATTACTTCAAAAAAGAACAAGAGGTACTTAAAAGAAAACCATCGAGACCTCCTTCTAATGCTTGGACGCATTTTAAAAGAGAAAAAGATAGAGCCATTTGCGATTATTGTCATAATTCTTATGCTTGCAATACTTCTAATCATGGAACATCAAATCTATTAAAGCATATAAAGCTTTGTGACAAAAATCCAGAAAGGGGCCTTGATAAGAAGCAAAAAAACTATTGCTATTGGCAAGCAAAGTGAGGATGATCCTAACACTTGCATTACTATGAAATTAGTTGATTTTAATCAAGAAAGGTGTAGATTTGCACTTGCCAAAATGCTTGTTTATGATGAACTTGCATTCAAATTTGTTGAAAAACAAGATTTTAGAGAATTCATGGCTGAATGTCAAGCCAGGCTTCAACTTCCTTCTTGTATCACTGTTGCCAGAGATATTATGTAATTGTTTATGCTTGAGAAATAGAAATTGAAAAATATATTTTCTGAGAAGCGTTAAATGATTTCTTTAACAACAGATACTTGGACTTCAATTCAGAATATGAATTATATGTGTATATGTGTATTACTGACCATTACATAGATGACAAGTGGGAATTGCATAAGAAAATACTAAGTTTTGACTTGATTGCCGATCACAAAGGTGATACCATTGGGAAACGTTTGGAAACGTGCATGAAGAATTGGGGGATCTTGAAAATAGTTTGTCACAGTGGTCTACTATTGCTTATTTGGTTGATAGCATGGGCGATTGGGGCAGTTCTACATTTCTAGATGGAGAGATGACACATATGAGATGTGCTGTCCATATTTTAAATTTAATTATTTGTGAAGGAATGAATATAATTGATGCATCTATTAAAAGAGTTAGAATTGCATGCAAGTATGTTAAATCTTCTCCTAGTAGATTTGCATCTTTTAATAGGTGCGTTGAAATGGCAAATATAAATTGTAAGAGGAAAGTACTCATGAATGTAGTTACAAGGTGGAACTCCACTTACTTAATGTTAAAATTTGCTGAAAAGTTCGAAAAGGCATTTAAAAGACTTGAGAATGATGGGTCTTACATATTGGATTCGTGTTCGAGTATTTGTGCACTTTGTGAATGTATTTTATGATGCCACTCTCTCATTTTCAGGATCATTGCATGTTACTTCAAATTATTTTTTTCATAACTTCATTGATATTCAAAAGCAATTGAAAAGATGGGGGCAAATCGATGACACAGTACTACAATCAATGACGGCGGCAATGCAGTTAAAGTTTGATGAATATTGGGATGATGATAAGATGCTAAATTATTTATTATTTATTGCAATTTTCCTTGATCCACGCTACAAATTGGAATATATTGAGTTTTGTTTTACTTGAATGTATAATGGAGGTAGAAGCAAGGATATGCTACAGAAATTAAGCACGTACATCCACATGTTGTTTGAGCAATACAAAATTTTAATACCTCTTGATAGGAGTGATTTTAGTTGCTTAACCTCCATGATAGACTCAACATCTAATGCCCGAAAAAATGATGTTGATTGGGAGGATGAATTCAGATTGAAAGTCAAGAGGAAACAAGGTGAAATAAAAAAGAGTGAATTAGATAGGTACATCGAGGACGATGTGGAGGAAAATATTGATAGATTTGATATCTTAAAGTGGTGGAAAGCAAAATCTTCAAAATATTATGTCCTTTCTCATATGGATAGAGATATATTGGCTATTCCTGTGTCTTTGGTGTCATCTGAGAGTGCGTTTAGCACTGGGGGTCGAGTTCTTGACCCATTTCGGAGTAGTTTGCTTTCGTCCACCGTTGAGGCTTTGATTTGCACTCAGAATTGGTTAAGAAATCCTACAAAGTTAACTGATCTTCGCGTAGAGCTGGATGAACTAGAGAAGATTGAAGAAGGTAACAAAATCTTTTAAAAAGTGTTTTTGATACTTTCATTTCACTATATTTTTTGTTATGACCATTTCTATTTTCTAATGTAGGGTTGCTTGGACTCGGAGAGGAACGTGCGTAATCTAGTTAACTACATTTTGGAAGGTGTAATTTTGTTAAGAGTTAGATATGGATTTTGAATGTATAACACCATTCTTTGCTTCATTGTTTATTATTCATTAAATGTATAAAACTGGGAATGTTTATAATAGTTTTTTATATTTTTTTGCTTCATTGCAGGATACATGGAAGTGAAGTTGGTTGTGTTGTTGTCTACTTAATATATTCCTATGTCAAACTTATTGTAGTCCTCCATTTTAGTGTTTACTTGTATCAAGACACAAGTTGGAGATGTGAATCATGTGATGTGGGATTTATGCCACTTTTGGTTTCATGACACTTTGTGCAATATTTTGGTTTCATGCCACTTTAGTTTCATTCCATACTATTGGTTTCATGTGATCATGTCACTTTGTGCAACACTATGCTTGTAATTATGAAGCATCACTACATGCCACTATAAACATGTCTATCTTACATCACCCTAACCTTATATGCTTAGCATTCATTTGCAGAATTGTAGCACAAGAAGTAGCCATGGTTCTCAATCCACTCCCCCGGCACAAGAGAGATTCATACATGTATGTGCTTACAATTTGTAGTGGAACTAATATTTGATTTACACATGTTTATGATGCGTACATTTTTTTCTTACTTCTTTAAGGATATTGAGGCCTGACTGCTTGAGCATATCTTGACAAACTTGGAAGGTGAGATAAATTAGATATGTGTTTGGCAGAATGATATGTGTTCATTTTCTTCTGTTACTTGTTGTTTTGGTAGAATGATGTGTTACTTGTTGCCTGAGCATAGGGATAATATGTGTTGCCTTTTCTTCTGTTACTTGTTGTTTGGCAGAATGACACTATTGTTTTGATTTTCTTCTTTAATGATATGTGTTACTTGTTGCCTTTTCTTCTGTTACTTCTTGTTTGGAAAATCTACACTGCTATTGTCTGTAGCTGGCAAACTAGATTCAAATGCTCTTGTATATGCAGGACTGACTGATGTTTAAATCATGACAAAAGGAATCCAACGAGTGCTCCTTTCATGTGGCCTACCTGTGATATGTGAATGAGATAAACCTATTGTTTGGAGCTAGATGTTGCCTGACATTTTCTTTCTTATTTAACTATATCATATAATCTTCTCCTTAGTATTGATCCAAAATCATAATAGGATACAATGATACATATTATTTTCTTTATTTCATTTCCCTTTGATAACATATTGTATGCTGATACAAATTTGTTAGAAAACATTTTATTTGCCAACTTGAAGTCAAACAAGACACATCGATTTCAAAATGTGAAGTTACCTCAATCTGCATCTCTGTCAGGTTAATTAGTGGATTCATATTGTCAAATTATACCCAAAAGTTCATATATCTGAAATCAGACTCTGAAATCTGAATGATCAACTCATGAAAGCTACTTCTGCTGAAATCTCACATGATTTTCATTTTTATGTCAGCATTAGTGTAATAGTGCCTACTATTATCTTATGCATGCTTTCACATTGCTACTTTATCCTGTACTAAATTACTAATAGATACTAATCATGCAAGTGGCCTTTGCTCTCTTTGTTGGTGGATGCTTTAACCTTTATTTAGTAAAAGTCACTAAATCCTGCCCTACACAGGCTACACTGATGAAATACAAAATGAAGCGCATTTGGTAGTCTGGTGCATTCATTTCCTTGAGCTAATCATGAACACCTACAACTCACAAGTCACAACTCACGAGCATCAGAAGACAGAAGATGGCTCTGAAGTCTGAACTTAGCACTCAACAATATTGGATCTCAGGGTTTGTTTGAATTTGAACTTTGAAGGCTTATAATAAACTATAAACATGTCTACATGACTACATCTTGGTTGTTCGATTAGGTATACTTGTCTTTGGTTTATATATAATGTATTATTATGTCTTTTGCTAATATGGGTTTTTACTTTTTATTAATGGTTATTATGTATTCCTAGAAATTCAAGTTAGTTCATAGATGGTTCATGATTGCTTGTATTTAACAGTTTAACCGGCCAGCTTAACAAAAAAAAATTCACGGGTAACCCGCGAACCCGACCCGACCCAACATTGGGCGGGTCGGGTTTAGGGTCGGGTCGGGTCAAACCCGACCCATGAACATATGATAATGGTAAATTAATGTATAACATATGATATCAGTTAAATAAATGTGGCATCCGCAAAGTGTCGGGTGGCATGCCCTAAAATAAATCACTTAAATATGTGTGCATAGGACTTAATACCAATTAGGAGTTTGAAAAAAATCATCATATGAGAATATACATCTAAAATATATATAACCTATTATTATTATTTCAGAAAAAACAATATCATATAATTAAAAATTGTTAATTAAACCTAAAAAGTTAAAAGTAAATATATATTATTATTTTCGAATTTTTTGGAAAATAAATAATTTCATATAATAAATTTCGTTGATTAAATCTAAAAGTTAAAATTAATTAATTAGAAGTAGGATTCTTTTTAACTAAGAAATTTATAAACATAAAAATATAAGAAATTAATATTAATATTAATATTTACAAAATGCTAATCCTAATGTAATGTTAACTATGGAGGATTATTACAAAAAAGTTTCAACAAGAAAAGTTATATATGGAAGCCTAGGTGTCTTACTTTAAGTTTATATAATATAATATAATATAATATAATTACTTACTAGAGTCATATATGCTTAAATAATTTATTTTGTTTTCAAAGGAGAAGATTTCAATCCTAATTAATATATGAATATAAAGTCATACATAAAATCTAATCCTAAAAAATGCGATAAGATGTTAACTATTTTAAAAAATTACATATAATGATAAGATACGTAAAATCTTAAATTTTGTCTATTAGGTATCTAAATATAGATATATTATCTAAACCATAATCCTAATTCTAAAGAAACCTTAATATATAAATTTTTTTAAAGGTTGATCAAAATGCAAATGAAAACGTATAGGTCCACAATAAAATCAAATAAGACATGGAATATCTCTGAAAGGTTACCCAAGTACTTTGATAAAGAAAAATTCAACCTTAATTTTGACAGTTTTTATATCTCTCATTACAAATTTAAATTTAAATATAAACTCTTGATCTATAGGAGAATTAAGTTTGTCACAAGTTCTTATTTATTTCATCAATAATAATAACATAAGTTTTGTTATTTTATATACCAAAAATAATACTATATTACTTAAATAGAAAATAATATTGAATAATATATGTATAACTAAAAATTAAATAAGATCAAATCTTAAATAAAACTAATTTGATTAGAAATATATATATATATATAATCTTTAATATATAATAAACACCTTTAATGAAATAGGTTATATAAGGTTATGACATTTATAAACCTAAATAAATTTTAGTAGAAATAGAATTATAAAAAATATATTAATTTATTTTCAATTCTAACAATCAAATTTTGGAAATCCTAATATCAATCATGTATGCTATTAACAATAAGATATATGATGATAATTCCAATCTATTTCAAAACAACGACGACGATGACAACAATAATAATATACAATTAAGTTTCAAAAGCGAGGGTTGCCTCATGATCACATCTTAATTTTTTTTCATGAGCTTTATCGATATCCAACAGTTATTATTATAATGTCGTAAAAAATTTCATGTTACATGGACCATGTGGTGATATTATAAAATCTTCTTCTTGCATACAAAATGGTAGATGCATCAAACATTTTTCAAATAAAATTGTTGACGCAACCACTATAGACGAAGATGATTATTCTATATATAAAAGACGATATAATGGAAACTATATAGAAAAATGGCATTGACTTGGATGATAGATATGTAGTGTTACACAATAGGTTCTTATTACTAAAGTATGGCGTTTATATTAATATTGAATGGTGCAATCAATTAAGATCCATCAAATATTATTTAAATATGTCAACAAATAACATAATCGAATTATTGTCACTTTTTCTAAAAGTGCTCATGAGAAAAATTCATCAAATGTTGTCGATGAGATAAATATGTATTATGATTGTCGATATATATCACCTTGTGAAGCTACTTGAAATTTTTTCGACTTTTCAATTCATCATAGAGAACCACCAGTTGAAAAACTAGACATTCATTTACCGAATTAATAAAATATTATATTATTTGATTATAATCCCATCGACGTTGTTGCTAATAGGCCAAGTGTAAACGAATCAATGTTTTTACATTAATTTGAGGAAAATAAAATATACCCAAATGCAAGAGAACTCACATATGTAGAATTTTCACTAAAATTCGTAAGGAATAAAAATTGAAAATATGGGAAAAAAGAAAAAAATATTAGATATTCCATTGGGAGGATTTTCTTAGTTGCACCATTTGACAGATGAGCAAAAGTTAGTTTATGATTAAATAATGATAGCAGTTAATGAAGAAAATGATGGATTGTTCTTTTTATATAATTATGGAAGTATCAAAAAGACTTTTCTTTGGAAAACTCTGTCTTATACAATAAACAACAACAACAACAAAGCCTTATCCCACTAGGTGGGGTCGGCTAGTTGATCCATGTTTATAAGATTCGACAGGATTTTATGCTGGCTGTCGGGGCCTAACACAACCCTCCTCCTTTATCCGGGCTTGGGACCGGCTATAAAATATAGGCGGAGTTTGTCTTATTGTGTCTTATACAATAAGATCAAATAAAAATATTGTACTAACTCTTGCATCAAGTGATATTGCATCTTTATTCTTACCTCTAGGTAGAACAATTAATTCTTGATTTGTTATTCCTCTCAATCCAACAAAAGATTCAACGTCTAATATAAAAGTAAGGTAATCACTACAAAGTTAGTTATTTGGAATGAAGCACCAATGATGCATAAATATTTTGAAGCACTTGATCAAACTTTTAAAGATATTCTCATATTTAAAATTACAACTAATCTAAAACAACCATTTGGAGGTAAAACGGTCGTTCTTGGAGGCGATTTAAGATAAATTTTGCTAGCTATTGCGAAAGGTACCAAACAACATATTATTTTTGCTACAATCAATTCTTCATATTTATGGTCTCATTGACAAATTTTAAAGCTATCAAAGAATATGAGACCACAATAAAATCACATAAACACACATTTAGATTACTTAAAAGAATTTTTTGATTAGATATCAATCGATGATAGAAAAAATGAAAATTTAATTGATGGCATCGAAAAGGTTCAAACACCAACATATATTCTTATAAAATGTTGTGATGACCCAATATTCATAATTGTAGAAAGCACATATCCAAATTTTTTTTAGCATATAGATGATATTGGATACATACGAGAAAGAGCAACTCTTGCTCTTAAAGTTGACACGGTGGAATGAATAAATAATTATATGGTAAAAATTGGGTTGAAACAGAGGATACGGTAAAAATCGGCGACCTCTGTCACAACCATCACCCCCTTGGCAGAAGGGTTGAAGAGAGATGAAACTCGACTTGTGTCATAGTCATGGCGAATCCCATCACGCCCGTGACAGAAGGGTTGGAAAAAGGCCCATAATACGGCGTTCTGTCACGCTCGTGACACATGTCATCATGGCTGTGATAGGGTCAGCACGGTCGTGACCATATCAATCTCGACTGTGACAGAAGGGGGCAAAATATTGGGTTTCTGTCAAGGCTGTGTCCAATCCAATCATGATCGTGGCAGCAGGAAAAATGGGTTTAAGTTATATCTAAGCTATTTTAAGTATTTAATATATGAAGATTGAGAAACATAAATTGTTTTATGGTTGTGATAATAATGAACCTAATTGAAGAATACTATTACTTGTCGCCCCTCAAATTGATGACATGAAATATTATACCCTGCTCTACGTGTGTTAGAATTTCTTTCAAGAAAATATACCTTGGAGTTAGCATTTCCTAAAGGAATAATTATATTTTTCTAGAAATGGTATCTATATTCCTATGGGAGCCTCGGCTTCAAGGCCTGCTAGCCTACTAAGGGCAATGACTTGATTATTCAATTATTGATAAGATTAAAGACTGAACTAACTGACTGATTCAAAAGATTGATGATCACGAAAGTGGGATCCAATGTGTTATAAAGCAACCCGAAGGATATGCCTACTATACTAACTGACTGAGGCAAGGTAATGACGAGTACGAGACACTTGGTATGCCTACTATACTAACTGACTGATGAACTGATAATAATGTTTACATGTCAATTCTTTTATTGATATTGATTGCATAATGATTCAATGACATGTACATTATTTGATTACATGTTTCTTGTTATTATGAAACTATTATACATATGTCATGTAGTATTCTGCTTAAGATGCATTTTCTCTGCATTGGCCTTTACATATTCTAATTGAAAAACCCCGCACCCTGGATCCATGTAGGTAACTAATCTGATTGGATGGATGATTGGCTCAACTCATGATAGTGAAGTTGCACATGGTATAGGCTAAAAAAATGTCATGTGAAGAACTTTGAATTTTGATTTTGAAATTATGACATGTGAAATTAAAGTTATGAATATATGAAATTTTAATTTTAATTTTGAAGTTATGTCATATGAACTTTAGTTTACAAATTAAAATTACTTGTTGACTTATTGTTAATTATTAATGTCTATTATTTTGGTATTACTTGTTAGAGTTTAAAATGTTATGATGTTATTTCATTGCGATCTTTTAACTTATTGTGTCTAAATTTTTTTGGTACATGTCTAAATTTGATGGATTATATTAAATAATAATATTTTATTACTAATCGGTCCGATCTACAATAGAGTCTTTTTCGATTTGTTGTTCGGTCCAAACAACATTGGAAAAAAAATCAATTTTTTAGGTAAAGAAGGTTAGTTTGTGGAGGAGTTCTATTTATAAGGAATAAAACGGATAAATTTCACTAAATGCCCTTCAATTTTGCAGTAAACCTTTTTATACTAAAAAAATGAAATGCAGGCTTGATGTGCCTCTTATTATGAAGAAAAAAAATCAGAGGAGCTAAAAAGAAATCATTGCCCACAAGGCAACATATATAACATTCAAATATATAAGGTGTTTTCACAACAAGCACTCTCCCAGGAGGAACGACAACTTAAAAGTGTTTAATTTAAGTTCAAAAAGAAAATTATGATCACAATTTTAACTTCTGGTGATAAGAATATATGGAAATATTAATATCGAGCTAAAATGAAAATTAAAGTATGTGGCGAATACTTTTATATTTGACCTCAAATCATTATAATAAACAAATGAGATTTAGATTATACCATTTATACCATTGACTATAGAAAACTTAATCCAATATAATAAGTGTTCAAATAAGTTGGAAGAATGGTCACCTTTTAATACGTAGATAAAAATTCATTTTACATGAAATATGTAAAATTACTTGGATATTTTTTCATTCCTTAAAGATAAAACTATTAATATATTTTTTAAATTTGCGAAAAGTGTGAAAATGTGTTTGGCTTGGAATATCTAAAATTAAAATTATAAATTATCATGGCAAAAATTTTGAAAATCATCAATTGAATCTTTTTATAATGAACGTGGATAATCCATTATTTCTCCACATCTAGTGTGTCTCAATAAAATGAGATCGTGGAGAGAAAAAAATAGGACAGAAAGGATAAGAATAAATTTGACTGAATTTCTTTTACCCAAGTAACACTACAAGAAAATTGTCATTTTCCGACGGTTTGAAATCCGTCGCAATTTCCGATGGATTTTGCGACGGTTTCATTTCCGACGGATATTTCGACGGTTACAACCGTCGGAAATGAAAATAATAGATTATGTAATTTATTATATTATTATTTTATTTTTTGACATTTAGGAGTCGATATTTTCGACGGATATCCATCCGTCGCAATTTTCGACGGATTTTTCAACGGTTGCAACCGTCGGAAATGAAAATAATAAATTATATAATTTGTTATATTATTATTTTATTTTTCGACGATTAGGAACGTCGATATTACCGACGGATATCCATCCGTCGTAATTTTTAACGGATTTTCGGACGGTTACGACCATCGAAAATGAGAAAATAAATTATGTAACTTGTTATATTACAATAATACAAGGAGTATTTTATTAATATAATTAGCGACGGTCCAAACCATCGCAATTACCGACGGTTTCGACCATCGGTAATAATTACCGACTGTTCAAATCATCGGTAAAATAAAAAATAAATATTATATATAACTAAATATTTGTTCGACGATCACAATCGTCGGTAACTTTAAAAATAATTAATATTTACTTTTCCGACGGCCAGAGCAATCGATAATTAAAATTTCATTATCCCACTTTTTTCCCGCTTCCTCTCATCTTTCCACCTATAAATATATATAGTAACCCAATTTTCTTTCCACCTCTCCTCTCTCTCCCTCCTCCTATCCTTCTCTCTCCCTCTCCCAGCCGGCGAGCATCTGGAGCGTCGACCGTCGGCGACCTGTCCCACCGGCGACGTGTCCGGCCGGCGTGTCTCTCTCTCTCTTTCTCTTTCTCTCTCTTTTTCTCTTTCTCTCTCTCTTTCTCTTTCTCTCCGGCCGCCTGGCGGACGGATCTAGCGCTGTCGGTCGGATCCAACCGCCTGCGAATGGATCGGCCGGATCCAGCTGCCTGCGACCGGATCCAGTCGCCTGCGACAGGATCCGGCCGCCTGACGGCTGGATCGGCCACGGGCCTTCGGATCTGGCCAAATACGCCCACTAATTTTTTTATTTTTAAAAAACTCTTTGCGATGGTTGCGACCGCCGAAAGATCGACAGCAACTGTCGAAAGTTTCGACAGTTGTGACCATCGAAAATTTACGACGGTTGGAACCGCCGGAAAGTTTCGACGGTTGGAATCGTCGGACTTTTCCGACGGTCCTAAGTGTCGCAATTACCGACGGTTTTGATTTGAACCGTCATAAATTAATTTGCGACGAGCGTTTTTTCGACGAATTGATTCCGTCTGAAAAACCGTCGGTAATATAATTACCGACGGTTTTTGAGCTGATTACCGACGGTTCAGCGTTTTCTTGTAGTGTAAAATCATAATTCGACCTTTTTTCTTAAAAAAAACATTTTAAAGTTTATGTGGTATAGAATTCAAAATTACGTACTCTAAAGTTTAATGCAAATTATTCATTTTGAACAATAAAGATAAATTTGAGACATCTAATACAAAAAGTGATTATGACATGTTTTTAGGTTATCCTTCTATCAACAAAGCATATATAATATATAATAAAAGGACAATGTTTGTTGAAGAATTTGTAAATATATTTTACTCAAATAGAACAAAATGAGGAAGATGAAAGGATGCTAAATTTGCAAAAATACTTTACCTGAAACTCATATAGAAATCAAAGATCAAGAAAAAGAGAAGAAAATTGTGGAACCATCTAGTATATGAAATAACAAGAACAAACAGAGGGATAAGAATTTGAAGAGCATCAAGATATGAGAAGGAAATGGAAGAATGTGCTTGATCTAGTGATAAATAACATAAATGATGTTCTAAGAACTAGAAATGTTTTCAAAATAATAATAAATTAAATATGCTATCTCGAATCGCCAAATGGAAATGATATAATTGGATGCACACTTTACTTCCAGCAAGTGATATATATATATATATATATATATATATGTGTATGTATATGTATCTTATATGATTATGTTGAGAATGTTTTGAATATGAACCTAGGTTGTAATCTTTTGTCACGAGTATTCTGTATGTGATTCGAAATTGATTTATTTTCTTATCACGAGATATGTGTCTTATTTTGAAGGTTAATTCAAAATCTCAATCGGTCTATAATTCCTATTATCTGTAAAAGAGAGTGACGATATAAACTGTATGATAGCTAGATTATTTTGTATCCTTGTAATCATCATTATTCCATAATAAAAAGTCGTTGTGTAAATACGTAACTCGATTTAGAATGAACCTCGTAAATCTTTGTATTTTTTATGTTCATGTGATCTCTCTCTTTCCATAACAGATTATTTGCTCAAACAGAAAGAGCCCAATCTATAATTAAAATAAAAAACATAAAGTCAAAAACAAGAATGAGCTACAAGGTCCAGATCAGCCATCAATTTTTTTAGCCCAATTACTCCCAAAGTTTAGTGTTTCTTTTTTTTTTCAGTTGAACTGCCCGGTGGAAAAAAAGAATTGGCCAATCTTTTATAGGAACCTCATATTTTATTCACATTGCTATGTTTCTTAATCAGAACAAATCTGATCAATAAAAAAATATTTTCAATTGAACAAAAATCTTATTCAATTTCAAAAGAAAAGGAATAAATTGTACATCTAGCAACTGTTGCATCCACGAAGAGAATTTTTTAATACTAGATGTTTTACAATACTTGTGCCTAGTCCCATCAAAATTAAATGTAATGGTGCAAATGTGCATTCTATATATACATGTAGCACATAAATGTGCTTATATTCATTAGCCTCATATGAAAAAAAAATCCATTTTGACATAGTCCCTCCTGTAATAAATTAAATAACAAAAATCTAAATGTTTAGTATATAATAAATACATCGAAATATCTTTCTTTCCGAAAATTTTTATTTAACAAAAGAAACTCAGAAAAAATATCATGGCAAATTTGACTGTATTAATACATGGGCCACATGTACCTAAGTGGATGTCGGGATACCACCTTATCCAAACATTTATAGTGATAAACGATTTCATCTCAAATTTAGAATTCAAATTTTTATGAATATAAAATTTTTTTATTAGAAATTTTATTTATCACTCAGGTATGGGACATGAAACGAACATAATCGAATTAATTAAACTTCATAATTAATCAACTTTTAATTTATGAACAATACACTCTTTAACGCCACGTAGATTCTCGTCAACATCTTAAAAGCTTTCTAAGACACCGACTGACTGCAAATAAAAATAAAAAAATAAATAGCCCGTACGCTTGTAACTTATTAAAATGTGTGGCCTAAGCTTTCATATATAGTTTGTCCTTCCAAATAGAAAGAAAAATGTTATTTTGCACATATTTCAACTTATAATCAAATTACTTGTGAACTAAAATGCTTCAAATATAATTCTCAAAAAATTTAATTACTTCTTCTGTTGTTTCTAGTTTTTTATTTATTAAAAACTTAAAGACTAATAAAACTTTTGTTAAAATGTATGAAATTATAAGTGACAAGTTGAGATAAATTCGGAGACCCAAACTTTAAATTTAAAATTTATTTTTTGATTCGAAAAAAATGTTATGATTAGGGTGACATTAGAAAAGTAAAAGCCTCATTTTTACTAAGCTGTCTTCCTTTGTAAATTTTAATAAAAGAATTTTTCTTAGGCGACCAAGCATGTGATGCCCAATTTAAACCTTGATTTAATCTTCAATTCTTAGCCCATCATGAACGATCAAATAATTTTCTTTATATAACATAAGCTCGTGAGAATATTAATAAACTCACTACCCAACTTATGATCATCATTTAGATTAGGCCAAATTCTTTCAAGGAATAAGGGTGTAGTGAAATGGCACACATCATCTCGGACATCAGTAAGATATACGTACTCTTTTATTTTTAATCTTTAATTTACTTATATCAGATTCATAGAGCTCCCTAATGTACCCAAAAAAATCTTCTATAAAATCTTACTACTAATTGACTGGTGGTAAAATTTTACTACACAAAGTCTTCTCAATATTTTACCATCAAATACATTATAAAAATCCATCTAAAACCATCAACTATATTAATACAAATATTCACATAGTGAATAAAATAATTCTACCAACTAATCGATTTGAGGAGATTTAAAAAAGACATAAAAAAGTATATTTGTATATTTAAAAATTATATATACAACTATTCTAATCATAATCATCACATTCAAATTGTAATCAATATCTTTTACATATATTGAATATATGTATTGATGCGAAAATTTTTGTATAGCGCAAATACTAGCAAGAGCACTAGGTCGAATCAAGTAATAAAGAGTGAGAAGAGTGTCGAACCCACGAGGACTAGTCTATCTTTATCTTTTATCTTAATTTAATCAGATGAGGAAAAGAGATAATATTTGGTTCAAAATAAATAAAACAAAGAAGATTAAAATTGATCCAGCTTAAAGTCTCAAAATAAATAAATCAGAAATGTTCAGACAAAATGAGAGTAATAATATCTTTCAATAAAAGATTTAAAATAAATCCGAATTTTCTAATGAAAAGGATGTCAAAAAGTAAATGTCTCAAACCAGATGACCTAACTATATTAGCATAATATTAGAAAGAGAATGTTCAACCGAATCAATCTCTAACTAACTTTTGATAAGATGCTTTAGCGATGCAATCCTATCTCAAAAACACCTCAACCGAGTGAGTTAATAATCCACAAATCTCTAAATCTCAACCGAGTAAATAGAGATGAAATATGAAATGCTTATCGAAAGATCAATCAACTGAGAGAGATCAAAAGAACAAATCTCGATAATACCAACTAGTTAAAATCGAGTACTCAGAAGATAGCATTAAAATCAGCATACATATTCAGAATATTTATAGTAGTAAATCTTATTCAACGATCTAACAAAGTCCAACATAAATTGATCCTAATTAGAACTCTATTACATAGATAAAGAAATAGTAGAGAGAAAAACAAGAGATTAAAAGATAAAAAAAAAGAAGAAATAATCTCTTCAAAATTATCTAAACTCCTCTGGAAGAATCTCCACCGAGTAGACGTCCAGAGGCTCTCTCTTCTTGTCTTTGCAATGGATTTTTGAATTCTAGACTTGGATTCTAAGTGAGGTGATAGGGAACCCTTTTTATAGTTAAAAATGCATCTGCCTCCTAAGAATCAACGTGAATCAATGCCGCATGAATCAAAATATAATGATTTAGTTGAGGAGATCTTGCGAAATTAACAACACAAATCGTGCTATTAATAACAGGGGATATTTTATATTGTTAGAGTGATTTCCTTCCAATCTTTCAGATTTTGAAGATATGATGATTGCTGGCTAACATGGACCATGTTGAAGGAAAATGGGTTGTGTTACTGGCAAACGCGAACCGTGTTGGCTGCTGCAGAAATAAAAATAATAAGTTAGGTATCAACTGATTCTTTGAAAGTTTTAATTAAAAATGAGGAAAAATTTATATATAATAGAATGAAATTATGAAAAATAGACTGAATGATATGAAATAAATATGTATAAAATATCGTGCATCATGTATGCATATACAACACTTTTAGATAAATCCACTAAGCACCAACTAATTGACTAGTTTATATAGTCAACAGATGACTTTGAAAAGTGGCCCTTACAATTTTTAGTCCATCATAATTTCTCATGATACTTAACTTTGCACTTACCTCCATTACATTTCATTCCATTTTTAGAGAATAAAAAATAGGATTAAATTCTAAAGTTAACTCTCATTGGAATTAGAGATGTAACGCTTACCTCCAATCATCGTACAAATCAAAAAGCCATAAATGACTTTTAGATGTGGTCGCTCTAAAGGTGGCTCCTATCTTAATTTCTTAAGATAAGAGTATTTAGCTCCTCGTGACAATTCCATTGTTTGAAAAACAAAATGATGTATTGAATTCTAATTCCCACTGTGATTAATGATATAGCACTTTAAAGATAAAAACATATTTTTTTACAAATATCTAACCTGATTTCAAAGCTCCACGAAACTAGAATCATAAAGTATTAAACATAATTTATTTCATAATTTTAAACAATTCGGAGGCATGCAAAAGCCCATCTATGCTTTCAACTTCAAATTTACAAATTAGGATTTGTACACAAGGTTTGATTTTTCACCCTGGTTGACTAAAATTGTGGCACTATAATAAAATTATGATTTATTGATCAATTTTTAGGGACCAATTATATTTATTTTTTAAAAGTATAAATATTAGAGACTAATGTGATACTAGTCTTAAATTTTTATTCATTTGAAACTAAAATTTAATTTGCGGTTACTAAAAGATTATTCTTTAAGGACTAATAGAAAAATTTTGATCATTAAGAATTTTTAATGACCAGTTTGTAGGGGCCATGGGGATCAAGATATTTTGATCTCAAAAAATATTAAAATTGAGGTTTTAGGAACTAATTTGTTTGATTTCTAAAAAGTTTTTTTTAGTGTAGGGTGGGATGAAAATGACATATATGACTGAGAAAACCCTATTGATCATTCGTAAATAATTTTGATTAAATCAATATTTTAGTCTGGATCGTGAGAATTTAAATATTAGTTACTATTATAACTTTTTTGACGTCTCTGCCAACAGTGGTAAACTAAATACTGACATTTCTATCCTTTGAACATCCCTGACTGTCTCTTGATTGTTGTCTACTCAAATAATATAAATACAGACTTCTGAACATTCATATTATATATTGAATTTAAGTTTACTGTGTCTCAAAATGACAATATTATTTGTAACAAAAAATATAAATATGTAATTAATTGAATAAAAAAAACAAAGTTATACCAAGGATATATATCCACAAGAAAAAGTTATACCGATATTCTTTCCGTGATATCATTTGAGTTCATTTTGACAACAAAAGGGAAGAAGGAACATTCATGTGAACTGATCTTTCTATCTAACAACCAATTTAAGCGGCAGGATGTACTACTCGAATTATACTTGAGCGCAATACAGACTTGTGCAGGAACCACTCAATTTAATGCACATGACAGATCAAAAACATCCTCCAGCAAGAGAAGAATCAAAGCATGTCCCTTTTTCTGGCACTTTTTATGTGATAGATAGATAGATAATATACGTTGGGTAGCTAACAGTTGGATGGCCTCTCATGATCAATATAATGGTGCCCCAAGGGATCATGAGCTCTTCTGGAAAAATTAGAGTACAAAGTTCGCTTTGCTGTGGCTATAAATACTGAACAACATCTGCTCAGTCCATATCAGAAGGAATACTCCACATTCCTGATAGAATGGGAAGTACAAACGCCCACTGCCTCTTTGTGCTCTTATCCGTTTGCATCTTCTGCTGCTGTTCCACTGCTGTTCATGGTGCAAGGAAGCATGTAACAACTGCACTCGTGGTTGGAACAGTCTACTGTGACCCTTGCAGCCACCAGGAATTCTCCAAAGCCAGCTACTTCATCTCAGGTTGTATACTTAATGCTTCTCTCTTGTCTGAAACTGTTATTTACTCAATGCAAAAGTGCAACTCTTAAGATCTGAAAATGTCCCACAATTACGCGTTCCTCACACTGCATGTCTGCATGAAATCAAATGTATGCAGGTGCTTCAGTAGCGATTCAGTGCGGTAGTCACACGACAGCTGAGACCATCAGCTTTCAGAAGGAAGTGAGGACAGATGAGCATGGGGAGTTCAGAGTTTGGCTTCCACCAAATCTGAGTAAGCTCAAGAGTCTGATAGAATCCTGTTCAGTCAAGCTGATCAAGAGCAACGATCCGAGCTGCAACGTCGCGACGCAGGCGACCGGGACGTCTGCCAGCGCAGGCCGTCTGCGAATGAGCTCCGAGAGGAATGGTGCTCATGTCTTCTCGGCAGGGGCCTTCAGCTTCGTCCCATCGAAGCAACCGGCGCACTGCTACCATAAGATAGAAACCTTTGGGGATCAGAAAGATGACCAGCCGGCGTTGGTCCGACCACTTCCAAGGTTCCCTCTCCGGCCCTCCCCAAGCACCGGCGGAGCTCTGCCGTTCCCACGGCCGAATCCGCTTCTGCGACCGCCCTCGCTTCTGCCGCCATCTAGGATTCTTCCACCAGTGCAGTCACCGCCGCCGTCCCTTCTGTCACCGCTTGAACAACCGGCGCCGACGCTTCTGCCCACGGCACAGCCGCCGCCGGGCCCGATGCTTCTGCCGCCGTTTCTTCTGCAGCCGCCGACGTCGCAGCCAATGTTTGGCTTCCCGGCCTTCCCTTTCCCTTCATATCCTCTGTTCCCCGGCGCGCCGCCGGCAGTTCCATCGCAGAATGAGTCCCCGTGAAGCGCAAACTGAGACCAGCGTCGTCGACGTATATATGTGCGTGCAGAGTGTTAAGCATTTTATTATGTATGGTCATGGTGTTATAGATATGGTCCAGGCCGCAGAAACAATACTACTAGAATAAGAATTAATGGTACCCTTCTTTAATTCAAATAACATTATTAGCTATGTCTCGTGAACTCTTATGAAATATAATAATATTAATGGTACCCTTCTTTAATTCAAAAAATATTATTAGCTATCAAACCTTTGAAATCAGTATTAATTTGGTTGCCTTGGATCATCAACTTTTTAGTTATACCATTCAGAAAATTAAATACATAAAATTTTAACGTCCATTATCTTAAATCATTTTATGCCTATATTAAGCAATATTTTATTATTATAAAAATTTTAATCAACACCTTATTTTGGTTGCCACCGCGATATGATCAAAAAACATATTTGATATAGAGTTAGGTATGAAATAGAATTAACGTTAATTCTAGATTTCTAATTGAGTTTCCGCTGCCACCATTATATTCCAAGATTTGAATTTTGTAATCCATCACTTGATCCATCATATTTAATCCCAGCCGGACTCGCATGTGAAAAATAAAGATTGTTTGATAATAAAAAGTGAAGAATAAGATTTTCATCTTGATTTTATGAGACAACTAAATGGTATCTGTCCTATTTGAATATATTATTTTTATTTTAAAATATAATTTCGAGGTTAATGAGTATGTAAAATTTCAATGAGAGTGAAAGAGAGCTAATTTTTTTATCATTTAATTAATTTAATGATTACAATTTATGATTAAATTAATTTTATACTTCTTAGATGAAATAATATATATTTATTGGGATAATTTGATAATAAAAAATATCATTTAAAGCTAAATAAAGTATACTCATTGAATTAGTCATATTTATTGACATGGATCACGATCATCGAATAATTTTATAATTTTAATTTTAATCACTTCTATTATTTAATATGTACTTCAAATTAATAATAATTATTTTATTAATATAATAAATAAAATTAATGTTCTACGCTTTTGATATACATTTCCCTCTAAAACTTTTTAATCCATCCTTAATTCACTGCAGCAAGATGTCGTTTGCAAAGGAAAGAACAAAAAATGCCACTTCAAAGTGACAATTTTGCCCTTCATTTTTATTATAAGCTTTGAGTATCATTAATATAATCTCTTGCCTGTTCATTCTACCATTTATTCTAATGACATATGGCCAGCTTGACCCTCCTTTTTTTTATTTTAAGCCTTAAATATTATTAACACATTCTCTTGCCTCTTCATCTTCCACCCAATCTACATTTATTTAACATATTACCATTTTTATGTATTACTTTGAACTCTTAGCCATCTTATTAAATATAATAATATTATATAACATGAGATGAAGAAATATCAAATTAATGTAATATATTATAATATACATATTAAATTTTTAAAAGAGTTCACCAATAAGGCATTTCAGAAGAAAAAAACTTTCACTTTCTTTTTCATCTATAGTAAATTATTTCTATTTTCACTATCTTTATTTTCATTTTATTTCATATATTTTTAATATTTTATATACATTTAATGTAATTACACTTTATGATTAAATTTATATATCTGTATCATATCTCATATTATATAATATTAATATTACATATTTTATCATGAAAAATGATTATATTAAAAGAAAATTTTATTAGAAGAATAATTAAAAAAAAGTTGGGTGAAAATTAGAATTGAAGAGGTGAACGAAGATAAATTAAAATTAAACAAAGGATATAAGTTTGGAGTGATATTAACGTTATGGGCATTGGGCACCGAAAAAAATAATTTTTTTTGTTTGTGCAATAAATAAGAGTCAGCCCGGCAAAAATATTTCAAAATCATTTGAATAAATACGTGAGTGCAAAAGCTTTATTATTGCTCTATTTCCATGTCGAACATGTTGTCTCCTTTGCCAAGGCATCACTTTTTGGGCCTTTGGGCTTCAGGATTACCTATATCCAAGAAAGATTTACAATGGAGCTAGGCCTATTTCTACTTAGAACAGAAAAATATTAATTTGCCTTGTTATTTCTTTTTTTTTTAATTTTCCATATCTAACTTTGGCTCTATTTGGTAACACCAAAATTAGCGTTTCAAATAGCGTTTAATAATTTAAAGGCTAAATTTTTAATCAGTTAGTGACAAAAATAAGTAGCGTTTAACATTTCATATGAAAAATATTGAAAAAATGCTTCTACTAGGGTTTAGAGTTTAGAGGTTAGCATTTTATAATTTTTTCCAATTTTATCCTTATTCAAATATATTACTTCTTTCTAACTTATCTTATTATTTTCTTATTTTTATTTTATAATCAATTAACTATATTTCTTTTAATATTCATCCTTAATTAATTACAAATTATTTATATGTTAACAATGAATAAAATATAATTTCACAATTAATACTTTTATATTATGGGTGCACTATATAAAATTTATTGTTAATATAAATATATATATATTAGCAAAAAAAATAGTTGTGAAATTTTATTTAATTTAATTAAAATATAAATATTTAATTTATTATTTAATAATACAATTTGTATAGTGCTTAAATTAAATAATTTGTCATTTATCTAATTATGTCATTTTATATTCATCAGTTAATTATGCAAAGTTTATCAAATACTTAATTATTACAACCTCTAACCGTTAATCATCATTCGCTACCCACTATTCACTAATTAAAGTGCTATCGGTTTATCAAACCGCTAATAATGCCAAACAAGGCCTTTGTAACCAAGTATAGGCAATTAATATTTATGTTATGCAAGACTTTGGGTAAAATTAATCCCAAAAAAGGAACCTCACTTCCATCAGCATTTTCCTATATTTGTTAAATATAGAAAATATTTTGTTATACTATTAATATGTAGTGCATTTTAAATAACCAAAAATGTATATGCAATGTTACAAGCATTGATGTTTATGGAATAATTTTGTTAAACATTTAATCATTGTTGTTGGAATCAATCCCGATTGACTAGCGAGAACAATTTGATTGGACGAATCAAATAATATAAATTAATAAAAAAATAAAATAGATTAAACAGATTAGTAATATTATATATATAAATATACTAATAATATAAAGTATAATATGGTAATGTAAAATGAAATAATTTAGCATCAAATAATATAATAAACTAAGCATAAATTACATCATCAATTGCATATTTACTAAATAAAGAAAAAAATTATCATATGAAGTAACTATCAATAAAAGAAAATGTGTTGGAGTATAAATTCCAAAGGAAAAAAAAAGATATAAGAAGTGTATCCAAAATATTTTTATTTTTTATATTTTAATGAATTTTGTATTCTCAATTTCATCCAACCGAATCATTTGAATTTGTCGAATTTGTTAAATTCAAATTTTGATGAATTTAATCGAAACAAAATGGGTCAATCTCATGAGATTACCAAGAGCCATTCTAGTGTCCAAATACCCTTACGACTGATCGAGTTTTGCCGAATTTTATACGTTTAATTCCTCAATATCCGACATTGCATGAAATTAATTTGTATGAAGCTTTGTCGCAATTCAGTAATCACAATGTTCGTATGTGCTTTTCAGCGCAATTTATGGTGGAATCTCTCCCTCTAACTCAACTAGCAAACTTAGATAAGCGTCTTTTATCTATTGATAATGGTGATAGTTAGGTTCTCTTAACCGAAGTCTATATTATTAGCGGTCTTTCCATCACAGAAACCTAATTATGTTTTAATTGTTAATTAAGGAACAAACCAAGGGGATACAAGATCTAAACCTTCACTTCATTGCATATTGAATTCTTCTCTGAATTAAGGCACATCTTCCTTTTTATTTCTGATTAATAACTTCTCTGATTAATTTCTCTTTGCAACACAACGTGAATTTAAACTTCTCACTAAGAACAGAAAATTGAAGTCATTAGTCCTCGTGGGATGGACACTCGTACTTACTCTTTATTACTTGATTCGGCCTAGTATATTTGCTAGTATTTTGCGCATACAATTCTCGCATCAAGGGCATTCTTATATCCTATTGTCTTTATGATCCTATTGATGTCATGGTCTACGTGTAAAGTGCCACGAGCAGTCACCGTGCCACCTGATGTAAATTCAAATAAGTAATGTCTTCCACTCATGAGCTAAATGGTTATGATAACTCTTAACTCATGATATTTGATTATGCTAATATGGATCTTATTGATCTTTAGGATTTTTTTTCTAAATGATTCAAAATTCATGATGACTAATGATGAAGTACTCTATGAATGTAAAATGATCACATGATGTGACAGTTAATATTGCCAACATTTATCTTTCATCTCATCGTATGTTTTTATGTCACACTTTTGACTTGATCACATTGTCTATCTTGCTAGTATCCCTATATACTAATTAGGAAATGATTTAATGATTACTTGACAAATGTTTACTGATTTCTTATGTGACCTCAATCTATATAGTTTTTCATGCTATCAAAGAAGAATCATTGATGATGTTTAGAAAAAGATCACATCAAACATATGACAAAGGAAAAGGTACTCTCTAAATTGATCTTATAAAGATAATGGACATGATTCTATTACCAATCTTATCAAATTATGTCATTACCTATGATAATGGACAACACTCAGTGTTAATAATGCCTTGAATACTTCTCCAACTGGAAATCCATCTGGACCCAAACTCCGAAATAAAAGGAAACTTGTCTGACATATTTTGTATATTTCCTTATCATGAGATTGTTAAGGAATTGATTTGTTTCATTATCACAAGATAGGTGTCCTATTTTTGGGATTAATATAGAGTCTCAGTTGGTCTTTAATTCCTATGATCTGTTAAAGGGAGCGCATATATAAAAGGTCCAAAGAAAAAATAATTTGATCTTGTAATCCTCTTATGCTTCTTTCATCTAATAAAACATTGCGTCACCTTAAATTTTTCGAGTTTTCTCGCGGTGCATAATTTCTCTCATACAAAAATCTTAAGAAATTGGTGCATAATTTATCAGAGCGAGGCTTCATCGTCGATCCTCCATCAAGCGTAGAGATGACATCGCACAATATCAACATCGAGAAATTCACAAGCCGAAATAGATTCAGTGGTAGATCAAGATGTAGACACTTCTAAAATAATAAGGAATCTGGACGTCGCTTGTGAACGTGTCGAAGAACAAATCAAAGGAGGAAGACTCCAAAGGTAAAGAAAAGGAGGTCGACCTCACAAATTTGGTGGTACAGGAAGAGAAGGCGCATTTTATGATTCTATTGTGTCTGACGGATGAGGTGATTATTGAAGTCGCCGATCAAGAAACGACGGCTGGTCTGTAGTCGAAACTTGAGAGACATCTCTGACCAACAAGTTGTTGTTGAAGCAACGTATGTTCGCCCTTCGCATGCAAGAAGGTACCCCTCTGAAAGATCATCTTGATTAGATGAATACTCTGTTGATGGAATTACAAAATATAGATGTGAACATTGAGGATGAAGATGCTTCCCTACTTCTGTTAATGTCTTTTCCTCTGTCATACGAAAATTTCGTTCAGTCTGTTATCATTGGAAGGGACACAATTACTCTGGAAAAAATAAAATCGAGTCTATATACTCGTGAACTTCATCATAGGGCGTCTAGAAAGGCTATGGAGACTCAGGCTGTAGGATTGATAACAACCGCAGAGAAGACAAATCCTAAAAATGGTAAGTCAAAGAAGAACGTCAATCCGAAGAACATCTGCAACTACTACAAAGAACCGGGTCACTGGAAGAAGGATTTCCCCAAGAAGAAGAAGAAAGACACGGTTGCTCTCACCAGAATAGCAAATTTGATGACGATTTGGCTCTCATGATGTCTGATCAAATATGTTTGGAGGAGAGTTGGTTCTCGACTCAGGATGTTCCTGTCATATGACTTCGCACATCGAGTGGTTCTCAACTTACTAGAATATTGGTGACGGAAATGTCATCATGGGCAATGATGCAGCCTATAAAATAGTTGGAATCGGCTCAATTCAAATCAAAAGTAATGACAATCGGGTGAGGACATTGACAAAGGTCCGTCATGTTCCGCAACTGAAAAAAAATCTGATATCGTTAGGAGTTATGGAGTCCAAAGAATGTCGGATGGATACTGCGGGAGATGTTCTCATGATTACCAAGGGTGAAGTTGAAGTCATGAGAGAAGTCAGACAAAAGTCCCTATACATATTATAAGAAGCAGTAATTCCTGACGTGGCTGTAGTAAGTAATTCATCTAAATCAGAATCAGAAGCATACAAGTTGTGGCACATGCGACTTGGACATATGAGTCAACAAGGGATGGATATCCTCAGTAAGCGCAATCTTCTGGTCAGAAGATATCTGAAATCGGATTCTGCAAGCATTGTGCTTTTGGCAAACAAAAATGACATCAATTCAGCAAAGCCATGTACAAGACGAAAGCAACACTCGATTACATCTACGCTGACTGTTGGGGTTCCTCTCATGTTCCATCTCTAGGAGATTTTAGATACTTTCTATCTGTGATAGATGATTACTCAAGGATGACATGGGTATTCATGATGAAGCACAAGAGCGAGGCATTCGAAGCTTTCAAAAAATGGAAGACTGGTGGAAAATCAGACATCGAGAAAGGTGGAACGCCTTCATACAGATAACGGCTTAAAATTTTGTTCATCTGAATTTGATAAGTTCTGCAAGGATGAATGTATTGCTAGACATTGCACAGGCAAAGATACACTACAGAATGGTGTAGCAGAACGCATGAACAAAACTCTTCTGGAGAGGGCACGGTGCATGCTCTCTAATTCTGGTCTGAACAAATCATTTTGGGCTGAGGCTGTTAGCACAGCATGCTACCTTGTCAATCGGAGTCCTGCAACTGCGATCGATCTGAAGACTCTCATTGAGGTATGGTCAGAAAATTTCGCTGATTATACTAATCCGAAAGTCTTTGGCTGTCCAGAATATTATCATGTCAATGAAGGAAAGCTAGAACCGAGGGCCAAAGAATGAATCTTTGTGAGATATGGTGCAGGCGTAAAAGGCTCCAGAATCTAGTCTCCTTCATAGTACAAGGTTATTCACAGCAGAAATATATCCTTTGATGGGATGTCTATGCTCAAATAGGAATCAAATGTTGTTGACTCAGCATAGGAGGATGTCAACAAACAGATGAAGTTTGGATTAACTCCAATCCAGAATGAGGCAGAAGAATCTCATCAAACTGAACAACTTGAACTTGAGGAGCAAACAGAAGAAGCAACGACAAGTCTAGTTGCAGGACGTGCTCGCAGTCAAGTAGGTCCTCCTAAGCATTATGGCTTTGAGGACATAATTGCATATGCATTCTAAGTAGCTGAAGAGGTGGAGTCGCTAGATCAAGTTACAAGGATGCTATCGCATGTGCAGAATTAGAACAGGGACCGGCGGCGACAGAGAGTGTTAGATATCTGATTGGAGGATTCAATTCAAGGTGGAGATTGTTAATAATGCCTTGAATCCTTCTCCAACTGAAAACCCGTATGGACCCAAACTCCGAAATAAAAGAAGACATGTCTGATATATTCTATATATTTCCTTATCATGAGATTGTTAAGGAATTGATTTGTTTCCTTATCACAAAATAGGTGTCGTATTTTTTGGATAATATAGAGTCCTAGTTGGTCTGTAATTCCTATGATCTGTTAAAGGGAGTGCCTATATAAACTCCCTAGGGGTCCAAAGAGAAAGTAATCTGATCTTGTAATCCTCTTCTGCTTCTTCCATCTAATAAAACTCTGTGTCGCTTTAAATTTCTCGAGTTTTCTCGCAGTGCATAATTTCTCTCGTACAAAAATCCTAACACTTAGTGAGCCTATTAATCCTTGTATGACATAAGCTATTTTAAGGATGATGACCCTATGGAAATAATTTCATATCATAAAGTACGTCCTAGTGGTACAAATGACGATTGAAGATAAGGTTTTTTTCTTCACATTAGTTTGAAAGAGGATTATGATGAGAGTCTTAGTGTCAATTAATTTTCCTCCTAAAATGTATAAGTATTATGCAAGAAGAAGAAGATAGTTACCAGTACCCAAATGAACAAAAAATTATAGTTACAAATTGGGTGTCATATTGACCTACTTCCAAACATGATCTCGATTTCAAAGGTTCTTAATGCATGAATTGAAAAGACAAATTTAGTAACTTTAAGACAAGTGGTTTATGAAATCGAGTGTCTCATTTTTCGATGTTCCACTTCTTTTTGTAAAGAAGAAGAATGACTCTATGAATTTAAAAATTGATTACAAGTTGTTAAATAAAATAACCATCAAGACACGTGTCCATTACCATGTAAAGATGATCTATCTAAGGCTAGGGTGTTCTCAAGATCAACAAGTGAGTCCGAACAACTTTGAATTGCTGAAGAACATATAATGAAGATAGTTTTTTTTGTCAACGTATAATCACAATGAATTTCAGTGATGCCATTTGGACTGACGAATAGCCATCAAACTTTTAGGTCCTCATGAACATTGTATTTAGGCTATACCTAGATTTATGTAGAAAAGATTGAAGTGTTCATCGATCAAAAGATCCTTAAGAATGTTTTCTTTTAGCAGTACCCTATGTCACAACGAAGATGATATGGAGTTCTTGAAAGATTCTGAGTTCTCCATAAAGTACTATTTTGGTAAAATGAACTCGGTTACACATGCACTCAGACACAAGTGATAAGGTTCACTAGGCTTCATGAAGCTGCGTATGGCATGATGCAGGAACTACGTAGGTAGAACTCAAACAATGAAGCCCTACAAGGAGAAGATTTAGATAAATGTTATTAGTCTGAGTTATGATCCATTTGACATTATGTCTTATAAGGAAAATTATTAGATGAATATTATAAGTTCGGGTTGCGATTCATTTGGGAAGTATAAGAAAGTACAAGGATGTAGCCATAAGTCTGGGTTGCGATGCATTTGAGAAGACAAAGATGTATAAGGATGAACAAATAGCAATAACAAGAAACATAAAGATACAAAAGTATGTTCTAAGTACCCAATATGTTAATATGAAAAATGTAGAGCACCAGAAATCTTATGAGGAGATGACGCATGACGTTAACAATTCTATATAAAAATGGCCTTACTTAGGATGATAACTTTATCTAATGATGACAAATGATGATCCTAATAATTCTTATGATCATGTATAATGATTATAGGATTTATGATCAGTTATATTCCATAAAGATGATGACTATCAACAATGATGGATTATGTTCAATGAGACTATTGATTCTTTTATGACGATCATCAATTTTGTAAATCAATGTACCTTATGACACTAATGATCTTAATGATCCTCATGATAATTTTCTCCCATCATGCTAGGCTATGCCATTGTTGATCTTAACCATCCACATGATGATTTACATGATGACCATCATATAATTAAGGAATGATCTTACAATGATGATAATATATCTTATGATGTCAAATAAGCAATCTCCTTAATTTTATTATGATATTGCGGAGTTGTATAATTGACTATGTCATATGCTACCTCGATGACTCGTGATCATAGGATCAGCGATGATCATGCCATATACTCATGATTGTGATGATCACTTTTATCGAATTAAGCATGAGATAATGTTTTGTTTTCTACCCATTAATGCATATCCATTTTATGTGGTTCATGATGATTTTTATTGTTAAGGATGATTATGTCATTTGCATTGTTTCCTTTGAGACCTTGTATTGGATATCATGCTGCTTACTTACATGTGGGAATGCGGTAGGTACATGTGGAATGAGGTAAGTGAAGAAAAAGTATCTAAATGCCAAAGAGCTAGAATAGAAAATTAACATGTCAAGAAAGTTAAATTGGTATAAAGATGATGGGGACAGTTCAGGCATGATGGAAATTTTATGCCAAGTAAAGATTGATGTAGATGGATCTTTAAATTTGATGATCAAGTTGTATTAAAGGTTTGCGTTTGATCCAAATTACTGATTTGATCGAAAATCAAAATCTATCCAAACTATGACATCACATCCTCAAATTTTCTCTTGATGTTTTAGAGATGATCGTATTTCTAGAAGTCTTAAATGGTTTCCAATGATTAAAACATGGGATGATAGGTTGAGAAAGATAGAAGATTAAAGAAGGATTCAAACCTATATAAAGAGAAAATTTATAGCCTTGGATGAGGCAATCTCCTTGTCATGTGCCACCTGCCACGACATTAGTTTCTCCACTTAGGTAGAAACACATTATTGTGTTTGTATGCCATACCTTGAAGTAGAGAATCCTTCGTACTATATCAAAGATGAAATAAAAAGGTGAACCACACGAGGAATGAAAAGATAAAAGGAAATGTATATGATGAAAGGACCTTGCCATAATGTATATGATGACGGAAAGACTACGCCCTTAAGATGATGAAAATGGAACAGTGATGAATAATTACTTTTTCAAGTGAAAGATGGACTATCCCACGAATGACCTAAAGAGTTTCTATTGTTAGTAAGCTCCTACCCGATGACTAAATTCGACGACGAATTTTATTTTAAGGGCTTTATGATGAACACCCAAGACACAAAAAAAAAGAAGATAAATCCAAATAAAAGAAAGATAAATATGAAACAAAGTCTTAAAATCTGAGGGGATTGAATCAAATCTTAAAGTCTCAATTGGTCTCAAATTCCTCCCTTATAAATAAAAAGCCAAAACAAATCGTGCAACCCCATTTTCTCTTTACGAGCCGGCCCTAGCTTTGCTCCCATATTTTGTGTTCCTCTCTCGTCTTCTTCTCGTGCTTGACGACTGCCGCACAATAGGAGACCATCCAGGAGACTCGGACATCGGTGGTCGAGTGCCTGGACAGAGGGGAGTGATCAGAAGAAGAGGAAGAAGAAGACTGCAGGATTAGTTTCTTGGACAGAACTTGCAAGGTATGGAACTATGGTAAATTCATCATAGAATCTTGATTTTAGAATTGAAGTATGCTCTAGTTAATCCTTGGTTATAGTACGATGTTGTATGATGATACTTAATGATGGCAATCGTCGAAAAAGATGACTGGAAACTCCTCGCGCTTTTGCACAGTTTTTTAGTGTAATGCAATCCGGCCCGGGTTCTCTTAAACCTAGTCTGGGCAGGTCAACACCCAGACCAAATTCGCTAAAACTCGGCCGGATCCGTCGTTGTCGATGCTCTCGAAGTTCTGCAACAAGATGAACCCGACTCGAGTTGAGGATGACCCGACCCAGGTTCCACCAACGACGAAGGCAGTCAGGCACGATAGTCATCCCGACTCGATGATGCCTAACCCGGCCCGAGTTGACCCGAATCTGGCCCGAGTTTACCCATGATTTCTCTTGTTAATGTTCGTATGAACTCGGCCCGAGTTCCCTTAACATTCGGCTCGGGTTTTGACTTTAAGATGATGATTTTGATGATTCTTTGACACCTGACTCATGGGTTTCGTTGTTGAGTTCAGATTTTTCAGTGGGTAGGCTAATAATTTCTTTAATGCATCAGTAAGATGATCTTGGATAGGTTCGTTCGCCCTCATCTAATGATGATTTTGGATAGGGCTAACAATCCCTATTTATGATATGATGATGATTGAGATGTCTATGCTCTCTGATTATTCTCATTATTCTCATCTTATTGCTTTGATTTAAGTCTTACATAACTTTGGTGATGATGCTCAAATCGAGACCCTACGATTATGGAGATCTCATGTCTTTTAGATTCTTTTCATATGATGGCTCGATTATGACTCTCCTTATGATGACGATGATGATTTAATGTAGATCTAATCATATCTTTTGATTTTTCGTTGATCATGTCCTATGAATTATGATCTATGTTATGATGATGAATATGATGTTCATGCACCTTTGATTTTTCTCCATGATCTTATCTTGTAGTGTTGATTAAATCTTATGTGATAATGATGATTAGGACCCTTGATTATTATGATCTTTTGATTCTTTTTTATGATGACATAAATCCTAATCATATTTTAAGTTTTAATAAAGATTAATTAAAAGTTGCAAGATAAAAGATAAAAAATATTAAATGGAGAGCTTTTTTTATGATGGGCTGGTGACGACTAGGTATGGGCTGACTACCCACAGTTATGATGATGATAGACAGATTGAAGAAGACCCTTCCATGGGTTGAAATATACTCCACAATAGGTCAAAGATGAATAATAAGATGATGAAGAAGATGAAACATATAAATAATGAAATCTCCCCATGAACATTATTGGCTCTTGCCACTCATGATCTCTTAATCTATTATTAATATGCTTTAATAAAGATGATTCAATTCATGATCATCTATGTTCATACAATGATTTGTCATGATTCTTTATATGATGATAACCTCATAGTTATGATGATTGACACTTGCCATTTTATGATGATTTATCATGATGTATCTTGATCCCTATGATCTCAGAAAGATGGTATCTTGATTTATGAGTCTCTTATGATCATATTTTATTTCTTAATGATGTTCTTACTATTCTTGTCTAGTATCTTGATCTTATGATTGTATTTACTTTACTTCCATACTAAGTTACAAAACTCATTGGATGTTTCTCCCCTGCATCTTCTTAAATGTAGGATCAAGTCAGAATTGTAACGCCCTAGTTCGTGCGGTTAGAAAAGAAAACAAAAAAAAGAGATAAAGTTGTAATCGAACTGAAGAGAGAGAAAAGAAAAAGATAAATGAGGAATGGATAAAAAAAATTAATAGGAGGAGATAAAGAAAAAGGGAATAAAGACAAAACCAAATCAAGGAAGACAAGTTGGAAACAAATCTGAAAGAAATTTAAATCCAACAACAACTCTTATTCCTCTCCTATAAATATGAGGCCAAATCAAACAAATAAGTCCCTTTGTCTCCTACAAGCTGGCCCTAGATTCTTCTTCACTATTTCGTGCGTCCCTTTTGGTGATTCTCACTCTTGAAGGCTGCCGCCCCCACAGGAGAACAATCAAAGGATGAGACCAACGGTGAACAGGCGTCTGGGCCGAGAGGAAGAAGAGGAAGAGGAAGAATACAAAGAAGAAGACAAAGGATGTGACGTTTCAACAGAAACTTCACAAGGTATGGAACTAGGATAGATTCATCGTAGAATCTTGATTTTAGACTTGAAGCATGCTCTAATTGATCCCTAATTATAGTATGATGTTCTATGATGATTATGGATACCGGTTGTTGTCGAAAAAGACGAACGAACGCACACTACGTGTCCGCACAATTTCTGCGAAGAAGAACTCGACCCGGGTTCACCAGAACTCGGCCCGGAAAGTCCTTCGCCGGACCGAGTTCGTAGGAACTCGGCCCGGATCCACCATTGCAGCGCTCTCCGAGTTCTGCAATCGGACGAACCGGGCCCGGTTGATGATGACCCGGCCCGAGTTCCACACATGACGAAGATGTCGGGCGCGACGGTCGCCCCGACTCGACGACGACCCGACCCGGCTCAGGTGTAATCCAAACTTGGCCCGGGTTTAACTCTTTTTTCAGAGAATGATATCTGATGAACTTGGCCCAGGTTCTACTTGAATCGGCCCGAGTTTCGATACTATTAAGATGATTTTTATGATCTTTTGACCACTGATTTATGTACGTAATCCTGATCTTAGTGATGATGATGATTATATTATTATGCCCTTACTATAATGATGTCCAACATGATCATGATCTTATGACTCTTATTATAATGACTTGAATATGAAATCATATCGGTGATGACACCGATTCATATCCATCAAAGCTGATCTATTTATGACGATGATTATAATGTTTATGCACATCAGATTTCTCTCCATGTTCCTATCTTGTAGCTCCAAATAAGTCTTATATAACGATGATGATTAGGACCCTCGATCAGTATGATTCGTTGATCTTGATCATGATCCTTATGTCCTAATAAAGATAAATTAAAAAACTGTAAGATAAAAGATGAAAAATGTTAAATGAAGACCTCTTTTTATGATGGACTGGTGACGATCAGTTATGGGCGACTCCGGTCAGTTATGGACTGACTACGGTCAGTTATGAGCTGGCTCTGCTAGTTATCATAATGTTGATGGACGGGTTGAGACAGGCCTCCCCGTGGGTTGCAATATACCCCACTATAAGTCAAAGATGAATAATAAGATGATGAAGAAGATAAAGCATATTAATAATGAAATATCTTTATGATGATTAGTGGCTCTTGTCACTCTTATGATGATCGTTTCATGATCTCTTGATTTATTATTAATATGATTTAATGAAGATGATTCAATTCATGATTATCTATGTTCGTATAATTATTTCTTATGATTCTTTACATAATGATGACCTCATATATATGATGATCGACATTTGCCATTTTATGATGATGCTATTATGATCTATCCTGATCTTATGATCTTAGTGATCACCTATTCATATGATACGTTACAAGAATCTTTTTATTTAAATCACGATGATGCCTATTTTCTTTCTATATGATGATGATGCCCTTATAATTCTTGTCTAGTATCATGATCTTATGATTATCTTTACTTTACTTTCATACCGAGTTGTAAAACTCATAGGGAGGTTTCTTCCCTGCATGTTCTTAAATGCAGGGCCAAATCTTAATGATGAAGGGGATCAACGGTGACAGATCGAGCTCGTAGGTGGCTGCACATGGATATCTTGAGTCCTTTAGTTTGATGTACCAACTTTCCTTTGGACTCACATGAAGTTCTTTATCAGTCTTCCACATATTGTGATGTCACACTCTTTTATTATTTAATGATGATTAGTCTTCCGCTTTTATCGATGTCGAGCTGACCAGTCAAAGTTTTATTTTTTTGTCAATATGATATACACATAAGGATGACCCGTAGTGTTCTCGAAGCGTATTCTGCCACGTGGCGGAGTGCGATTTGGGTGCGTTATAGTTAGGTATCAGAGCCTAAAGTTAGGACATTCTCATGTCCTAATATAAGATGTCGCAGTCCATGTACAAGTGTCATGAGCAGTCACCACGCCACCTGAAGTCATGTCAAGTAAGCTTGCCTTTCACTCATAAGCTAAATGATTAAGATGACAACTCTTTAAGATTTTTTTTCTAATGATGACGATTAATGATGAAGTATTTTCTGAATATAGAACGATCTCAGGATGTGACAATTGATATGCCTAATATGGCATTCACATATCACACTTACACTATCCATCCTGCTAGGATGAAGAAGTATTGATTCAATGATTTGATCAAATACCTATCCTTGATTTAATATGTGATCCCCTTTTATATCATTGAACTAATTAACAATCAAAGAAGTACTCTTTTTTATTATGATGTTTAGGGAAGGGTTACATCAAACATATGACATAGTAAAAGTTATTGATCTAGATTGATTTTATAAAGATGATGATTGACATGGTTCCATTATCAATCTTATCGAATTATATGTTATCATTATCTAAGATGATGAAAAACACTCTTAGTGAGCCTATTGATCCTTGCACGACATAAGCTACATTTAAGGATGATGACCCTATGAAAATAATTTCATATCATGAAGTACGTCCTTGTGGTACAAATGACGACGGAAGATAATATCTTTTCTTCACATCGATTAGGAATTCTTAGGAGGATTATGATGGGATTATTAGTGTCAATTTATTTATCGCCTAAGATATATAAGTATTATGCAAGAAGAAGAAGATAGATATCAGTACCAAAGTGAACTAAAAGCTTTAGTTAGAAGTTGAGTGTCATATCGACCTCCTTTCAAACATGACTCTAATTCCAAAGATCCCATGACACATGAACTGAAGAGACAAATTTAGTAACTTTAAGACAAGGGGTTTACGAGACCGAGAGTCTCATTTTTAAATGTTTCACTTCTTTTGTAAAGAAGAATGATGACTCTATGAATCTAGAGATTGATTAACATGTTGAATAAAACAACCATCAAAATATAAGTGTATGTTACCATGCAAAGATGACCTATCTAAGGCTAGGTGTTCTAAAGATAGACCTATGGAGTGAGTACTTGAAGAAGATGTAATGAAGATAATTTTTCCTGTCAATGAATGATCACTATAAATTGAGTGATGCCATTAGACTAATGAACACCCCTCAAACTTTTAGGTTTTCACGAACATTGTGTTCAGACTATGCCTAAATTTATGCAGAAAAGATTGAAGTATTCATCGAAAAAAAGAGTCTTAAGTATGCTTTCTTTTAGTAGTACCTTAATACGTGACTACGAAGATGATATGAAGTTCTTGAAAGATTCTGAGTTCTCCATGAAGTATCATTTTGGTAAATGAACTTAGTTACACATGCACTCAGACATAAATGATAAGGTTAACTAGGCTTCATGAGGTTGCGTATGAAATGTTGAAGGAACTAAGCATGTGAAACCCAAATGATAAAGTCCTAATGAGAGCAATACTAGATGAATAACATAAGCGTGGGATGCGGTCCATTTGGGAATAAGCCTTATAAGAAGAAGTATTAGATGAATGTTATAAGTATGTATTGTGATCCATTTGAGATTATGTTATAAGAAAAAGTATTAGATGAATATTATAAGCCTAGGTTGCGATCCATTTAAGAATTACAAAGATGTATAAGGATGAACAAATAGCAATGATATGAAACATGAAGATACAAAAGTAAATTTTAAGTACTCAATAGGATAAAGGTAGAATACAATAAGCATTATGAAAAGATGATGAATGATATCCCTAGGTCTCCATAAAGATGATCCTATCTCTAATTAAGATTTTACCCCATGAGGTTTGACTGTGTCAATGCTAATACTAATGGCCCTTATGATCATGTACAATGGTCACATGATTTATTATCAATTGTATTTTATAAAGATGATGATATCAATGATGATGGATTATGTTGATGACATTATTGATTCTTTTATGACGATCATCGATTTTGTAAATCGATGTACCTTATGACACTACTGACCTTAATAACCCTCATGATAAGTTTGTATCACCATGCTATGCTATGTTATTATTGATCTTAACAATCTACATGATGATACACGATGACCAGCCTATACTTAAGGAATGATTCTACGACAATGATAAATTATTTTATGATGTGAAATAAGAAATCTCTTGATTTTCTTATGATGTCCTATAGTTGTATAATCAATCATACCATATGTTACCTTGATGACCCTTAATCTTAGGATCGACGATGATCATACTATAGTTTCATGATTATGATGATCATGTTCATGGAATCAATCATGAGATAGTATTTCGTTTTCACCTATCAATGCTTATCGATCCTATGTTATGTCTCATGATGAATTTTAATGGTAATGATGATTATGTCATTCGCAAAGTTTCCTTTGGGACCTTATATAGGATGCTATTTACCTACATATAGGAACGAGGAAGGTGGAAAGAAGTCTCTAAATGCCAAAGAGTTGAGATAGACAAAATGAACATGCCAAGAAGGTTGAATGGATATAAAGGGGATGATGACAGCTCAGGAATGATAAAAAAAATATTATGCCAAGAAAGACTGATGTAGATAGATTTTTGAATCTAACGATAAAATTGTATGAAAGGTATCTCAAAGCAAGTTTTTCTCCTAGTAAGAAGGTGTTTGATCCATATCACTCATTTGATCGAAAATTGAAATATGTACAAATGATGTCATGTCATGATATCCTCAAGTTTTCTCATGATGATTGAAGCTAACTTTGCTCCTAAAACTCTTAATTGCCCCCCTGTGACCAAAAGTTAAGATGTTAGGTTAAGAAAGATACAAGATGAAAAGAGAATTGTCATGATTTATGTAAAGAAGAATTTACAACCTCATATGAAGCAATTCTCTAATTGACATATGAATGATTTAGATACCAACACATTATTGTGTTGGCTAAAGTAGATCTTATTTTCCAATTACAACAAAGACAAAACGGAAAGATGAACCATATGATGAAGGAAAAGATGAAAGAAAATGTTATATGATGAACGGACATTTTCCCTAAGGTATATTATGGTAAAAGGACCCATTGTCCTAATGCATATGATAACGAAAGGGCTATGTCCTTAAGATGATGAAGATGGAATGATAATGAACAAATGTTTTTTCTAAGTGAAGGTTGGGCTGTACACGATGACGTATGAAGTTCCATCTTAGTAAGCTCTTGCCCAATGACTAAATTTGAGGACGAATTTTATTTTAAAGGGTTTATGATGTAACGCCCAAGTTCGTGCGGTTAGAAAAGAAAACAAAAAAAAGAGATAAAGTTGTAATCGAACTGAAGAGAGAGAAAAAAAGATAAATGAGGAAAGGATAAAAAAAAATTTGAATAGGAGGAGATAAAGAAAAAATGGAATAAAGATAAAACCAAATCAAGGAAGATAGGTTGGAAACAAATATGAAAGAAATTTAAATCCAACAACTCTTATTCCTCTCTTATAAATATGAGGCCCAATCAAATAAATAAGTCCCTTTGTCTCCCACAAGCCGGCCTTAGATTCTTCTTCACTATTTTGTGATTCTCGCTCCTGAAGGCTTCCGCCTCCACAGGAGAACAATCAAAGGATGAGACCAACGGTGAACAAGCGTCTGGGCCGAGAGGAAGAAGAGGAAGAGGAAGAATACGAAGAAGACAAAGGATGTGATGTTTCAACAGAAACTTCACAAGGTATGAAACTAGGGTAGATTCATCGTAGAAACTTGGTTTTAAACTTGAAGCATGCTCTAGTTGATCCCTAATTATAGTATGAATGTTTTATGATGATTCTGGATGCCGACCATTGCCGGAAAAGACGAACGAATGCACACTGCATGTCCGCGTAATTTCTGCGAAGAAGAACTCGGCCCGGGTTCACCAGAACTCGGCCTGGCAGGTCCTCGCCGGACCGAGTTCGTAGGAACTCGGCTCGGATCCACCATTGTAGCGCTCTCCGAGTTCTGCAATCGGACGAACCGGGCCCGGGTTGATGATGACCCGGCCCGAGTTCCACACACGACGAAGATGTTGAGCGCCCACCATTACGAGTTCTGCAACCGGACGAACCGGGCCCGGGTTGATGATGACCCGGCCCAAGTTCCACACACGACGAAGATGTCGAGTGCAATGGTCGCCCCGACTCGATGACAACCCGACCCGGCTCGGGTGTAACCCGAACTTGGCCCGGGTTTAACTCTGATTTTCAGTGAACGATATCTGATGAATTTGGCCCGGGTTCTACCTGAATCGGCCCGAGTTCCGATACTATTAAGTTGATTTTTATGATCTTTTGACCCCTGATTTATGTACGTAATCCTGATCTTAGTGATGATGATGATTATATTATTATGCCCTTACTATAATGATGTCCAACATGATCATGATCTTATGACTCTTATTATGATGACTTGAATATGCAATCATATCGGTGATGACACCGATTCATATCCATCAAAGCTAATATATTTATGATGATGATTAAGATGTTTATGCACATCAAATTTCTCTCCATGTTCATATCTTGTAGCTCCAAATAAGTCTTATATAACGATGATGATTAGAACCCTCAATTAGTATGATTCGTTGATCCTGATCATGATCCTTATGTCATAATAAAGATAAATTAAAAAGCTGCAAGATAAAAGATGAAAAATGTTAAATGAATAGCTCTTTTTATGATAGTGACGATCAGTTATGGGCTGACTTCGATCAGTTATGGGCTGACTACGGTCAGCTATGGGCTGGCTCTGCCTGTTATGATGATGATGATGGACGAGTTGAGGCAGGCCTTCCTGTGGGTTGCAATATACCCAACTATAAGTCAAAGATGAATAATAAGATGATGAAGAAGATGAAGCATATTAATAATGAAATATATTTATGATGATTAGTGGCTCTTGTCACTTTTATGATGATCGTTTCATGATCTCTTGATTTATTATTAATATGATTTAATGAAGATGATTCAATTCATGATTATCTATGTTTGTATAATTATTTCTCATGATTCTTTATATAATGATGACCTCATATATATGATGATCGACATTTGCCATTTTATGATGATGCTATTATGATCTATCCTGATCTTATGATCTTAGTGATCACCTATTCATATGATACGTTACAAGAATCTTTTTATTCAAATCATGATGATGCCTATTTTCTTTCTATATGATGATGATGTCCTTATAATTCTTGTCTAGTATCATGATCTTATGGTTATCTTTACTTTATTTCCATACTGAGTTGCAAAATTCGTAGGGAGGTTTCTTCCCTGCATGTTATTAAATGCAGGGCCAGATCTTAATGATGAAGATGACCAACGGTGACAAATCGAGCTCGTAAGTGGCTGCAAATGGATATCTTGAGTCCTTTAGTTTGACGTACCAACTTTCCTTTGGACTCACATGAAGTTCTTTATCAGTCTTCCACATATTGTGATGTCACACTCTTTTATTATTTAATGATGATTAATGTTATGCTTTTATCAATGTCGAGCTGACTAATCAAAGTCTTGGTTTGGTCAATATGATGTACACGTAAGGATGACCCGTAGCGTTCTCGAAGCATATTCTGCCACATGGTGAAGTGCGATTTGAGTGCGTTACAAGAATGATGAAAGTGACTAACGGTGACAGATTGAACTCGTGGTGACAGCACATGAGCGTCCTTAGTTTTTCCATTTATGTCTTAGTTCTCTTATCTTATTATCAGGATTATGAATTAGATGAGTTTCTTCGGTACTCATATGTTTATTTAGCATATTATCACTTATTTATGATGTCTCTTTTTCGCACATGATTTTATTATTAGTTGACCAATTAAAATTTTTTTTATCAATATGATGTACACATAAGGATGATTTGGTCACGTGGCAGAGTGCAATTTGGGGACGTTACATGGAACCTCCCTTCTCACTTTGACGGTAGATGGCCTCAGGGTTCCCTCTTTATTGTATAAGTACTTCTTTAGGATGCGGAGCTATAAAAATAAGCTTTGATTAAGCAAAAACGATGAGGAAAAAAAAACATCAAGCAGGGCATTTCTGACTTTGCTCAAGCCAAAGCTTTCCGCATGTACAATTTAATGCAGGAAAAATGTGCAGACCGCTCACAATATCTTGCAAGTCTTAAAGGTGTTCTTCTCTCGTTGGCTCTGACTCCTCCTGCAATCATTTATGGCGTCCAAGGACTAAGGAGCACCACCACCTCTATTTACATGCAGATAATACATTTTTATCAGCGGATCAGTCAGCAATGTATTAATGTTTCACACTGTTCCACAAGCACTCGGCACAAATGCTAGGAACCCTGAAATGTACATCCTGATCATCAAACGTAATATGCAAGAGGTTGCAACATGGATGTGCATATAACTAAATCCCCTTTTAACATCTTCTTGGTGGCATGAATAATGCACGCCTGAACAAAGTGGCATGAATAATGCATGCCTGAACAATGATGCACCACCAACCATTAGCTAGAGAGAGATGCGTGTTAAAACTTGGTAAACAAGATATCACAACCTTGCTGAACAAATGATGCAACAGTGCAGTGTAGTGGGGTGCCAGATGGAATAGAATACATTCTCTGAGGTTGGTCCAGTAGGTGGGAGCTATGGAGGAGGGACTGGGCCACTGTGGAAAGAGGCGAGCAACCAAACATGCATTGCAATTGCTAAGCTGTAGCTCTGCATGTACATCTGATGTATGGGAGGTGTGTGGGGACAGATCAGGAATGACAGGAAGGACAAGTAGATCAGCGTCGATAAGAACGCTGGATTTTGTTTAAGAGGGGTGCAGCAGTGTTTTGACCAGGCTTTTCACGATTCTGATACCGAGATGAAACTTTGCGCAGAGAAAGGCTGGGCGTCTGATTCTCGCACCACATGCTGAACACAGTCTGGCACAGCAAATTTCACAGTAGGTTGGCTGATTGTAGTCCAATCTTTTGCTCTTACTGCCATGCCACTTAAGAACCCTTTTAGAACTGTAATTTGCTGTCTTCTTTCTCTCTTTTTTTCACCTTTTAGCACCCTGCAGACGCATTTGTTATTCGTCCCCCACAGGATGAATAAGGATTCTCAGCATTTCTTAAAACATGATCAAGATATGATGTCCCGTAGTTAAAGGTGAGAGGACGGCAGTTGAGTGTGCTCATGAAGCTTTTGTCTCTATGCGTGGATCATTGTCGCGGATAGGAATAATTTGGCAGAGCATCCTCGGCATTTTGCAAATCTGGCCTGTAGGTGCCACGAATACTTCAGAAAATCCAGACAATTAGCCATCAGTGATAAAATACCAAACTGGCACTAGACTAATTTCTAAACATGGAAGAAGTATTTACAATCATATATACAAGACTGATCACTAGCATTTTTTTGCTAGTTAATTACAAGGGCTAACTCTGGTGCAGGAACTTGTTGCAAGCATAATTTCTGTACAGCAAATGCAGCTGGAAGGATGAGTGCTTTTCTTGTCAAGTGGATATTTGTGGAGAAGTAGAACTTTGATTTATACACATAATGGAACATATCAACTCTAGGAATATGACCTGACAAGTCCCAGATTATAAAGAGACCTGGATTTAAACAAACCACCGAAGAGGAATTTGGTGGGAGACACATGAGATGAAGGCCTCGACTGATCAGAGTGGTCTTTCACTTGAAGTACTGTCCGGCCAAGTAGCTCTCTTATGGAATCTAAGGTCCTTGAATCCACCGAGTTTCCGGCAGCATCACGGACGTAGAAAGTGTTAATGGCTTTGCCTCCTCTCGTAGAAACCTCGGCCCTCGTGACTGATAGGCTATTCTCCCGGAATATCCGAGTTACGTCAGACAACAGACCTACTCTATCACTTGTGCATAACTCCAGCTTTAGACCCTGAATGCAAAGTCACAGCTAGCAGAAATGAATAATTAAGAAAACAACAGCACAATTTCTACTTTCTTATGGATATTCTGAATGATCCGTGGTTAAATTCAGATAGCAGTGCGCAATGTATTGAGACCTCTCAATTCCTCCAAACGTGTGAAGAACCAGGAGACAGTTTCCATTAATGTTAAGCATCATATGTTTCTTATTGCCATTGGGTGACATGGTAAAATTACTGCATCAAGTACACAATAGTAAATACACACCAGTGCACAGCTAAGAATGTGGACTTGTCTGAAACAAGCAGTTACCTCGGACACTCTTCTCTCTATGGCAGCTTCAAGGCACTGGATCACTCTCTGCCTCTCAGCTTCTGAGTTCACCGGAGACCCATCAATGTGCCGGATATAGTACTCCTAGAGGATGGTAAGAGACACACTATAAATACAATGCCAACTAAAACCAGCTACGGAAACAGACTTATGTGCTAGATAACAAAGGCTATGAGTTAGCAGACTCCGCCAAGGTACCTGATAAGCTTCGGGGCCCTCTGCGTCGACGTTTCCATGGAAGACCACATACTGCATATCCGTCAAAGTGCAGATCGTATCGAAGAGAAGCTTCGGCCTATCCTTGCACCGAACTGTGACCACAGAATAATCCTTGTCCAGCCAATTGACCACGGTAACCTTCGGCCTCTGCTGCTCGCTCCCGTCGCCGGCCTGATCACATCTCTCGTAGTCCCTGTCGTCGAACATCATCTGGTGGAGCCTTCGGTCCCTGTGGGTGTTCCCAGTCGAGACCGATGTCTTCGCCCCTCTGGTGCTCATACTGTTCCCCCTGAGCACGTTGCACAGGAGCTCCTTGATTCTGGAGAGCCTCTCGGGGTCAGTAACGGCCGATGCGGTGGCTTCGTCGGTGACCTGCATCACCGCCGCGGCCCTGGTGTTGTGCGTCCAGACCTCGGCGTTCACCACGTTGCACTTGAGGTCCGCGAGCACCGCGCAGACCTCGGACAACAGTCCCGGTCTGTCGGTGCCCGTCAGCTCGATCGACGTGTGGTCGGAGGAAGGCGCGAATCCGACGGATTGCCGGCGCGGCGGCACGAAAGAAGCGTTCGCGCCAAGTGACTGGACAAGAAAGAAAGAAAGGAAAAAAAAGTGACTGGCCAATGAGTCGGGAGGCCATTTGCGCGCACACGACAAACAGTTGGAAACGACATACCTCGCGTATCTCATGAATGGTAGATTCCTCCCGTATCTGGTTCCCCTCTCGATCCGTCACATTAAACACTGCAAAGGATCCCCACGATTTCCTCATCCAATGAGAAAAAATTGCCAAAACATGCACAAGAAAAAGAAGAAATGTAGTGGAAAAAAGAGGAGATCAACGCACTACGATTGCAATCAGATGGCATACCATCCATGAACCATTCTCCATCAGAGGAGATGTAAGCCTTGGTAATGACGAGATTGAGATCTGTCAGGACCTGAACAACATCAAGGAGGATCCCGTACTTGTTCGCGCTGTCGACCTACGCCATGAATTGATCTAACAAGTGGAGATTACATATAGAAAAGAAGAGGGATTTCGGAAAGCAATGATCGAGGATTACCCTGACAACAGTGGCGGTAACGCAGGATTCATTGTCAACTACCACCCTGGTGAGCGAAAAAAAGGATGAAACAAATCAAAGATTCCATCTTTTTCACTTCGCAATACGAAGAATGGTTACTAATAAACAGAGCAAACGGAGGAAGAGGGGAAACGTTGGAGAATGGTACCTGGGAGGGTTCATTCTCTGTATGAATTTCTCATAGGCATCATCATCGGTGTCCCAGGAAGTGCCGAAGTCTGCATCTGCAAGAACAGGAACGTCTCTTGACACAACAGAGCAAAAAACGAACAATGTTTACTGCATCAAGTTACTTGCAACGGGGACAGAGAACCAAAAACCACTGACTTCATAGGCTTCTCTTCAAGACAGATGTTAATGAAGAAGAAAGAACAAAAGGATTTGGAAACAGAGTGAAGAAGCCATGGAACTTAGTCCGCATAAAGAAAGATGAGCATAGGAAAACATCGTATCTTCGATGAGAGACAAAAAAGATCCAAGTCATGAGGGGTTTCAAGGATACAAACCCATCATTAGAAATTGAAACTGGAGAACAACTCTGCGCTCTTCTTCCTTCTTTCTCTCGTTCGCGCACTGCAATTGCTGTTCCTTCCGTGGTTTCGGCGTGTGTTTGCGTGTCCAGTGTGCTGTCTCGCGCAACGGAGGTTACCGAACGAGCGCTGCACTCTCTCTCTCTCTTAACACTTTCTCAGGAAAAATTATACATTTATACCAATAGCCCTTTAATTTTAAAATTTGATTAGCGATGTCCTTCGACTTTATTGCTTTTTATTTTTTAACTCGTTTCACTGAATACCCGTTGCAAAAAATGACAATGTCCATCTCTTGATTTTCTCCTCTTCACATTGACGTGATAATATTAAAAAAAATGCCACGAGGTCACCGGAAGGGATGCACGCCGAGCCCCCCTCCCCCCGCAAGCTCCGACGAGGAGAAGGGATGAGGCTCATCTCCCACGCGCCGAAGAGGGGGGGGGGGGGGGGGGTCGTCCTCCCTCTGCGACCTCACTCGCCGACGAGGTCGCAGAAGGGGGCGAGGCCATCCACACCCTCCCGCTCGTTGGCGAGAAGAAGCCCCCCCCCCTCTGCGAGGGGTCCCCCTACGTCGGCGAGGTCCTCGTGGTATTTTTATTTTTTTATTTTTAATATTATCACATTAGCATGAAGAGGAGAGAAGATGTCATGTCAGCGTCACATCTGTGCCATGTCAGCTTCGCGATCGAAAGACGAGCTATAGCTGATAAAGAGGGCAGCAGATGAAACGAGTTAAAAGATGGAGGACATTCGTGTTACAAAGGGGAATTGGAGGATATCGTTTAGCAAACGTTAAAGTTGGAGGGCATTTGATGTAATTTTTCCCACTTTTTCAACATTATTCTTTTAACTTCATTTTGTATGTTCTCCATTTTTTAACTTATTTCATCATATACACTTTTCACGCGCGGTTGACCATTTTTCGTTCACGCGATAATCTTCTCTTCTCTTCACAAGCAATTTGCTAGCGTTGCAACATTACAAACATAAAAAATGAGGTGGTACCTCATTGAGGAGTGGGTCGCCCCTCCTTTCACCCACCGACATGCGACGAAAAGGAGGAGGGAAGGAATGGAGGCCGACCCCTCTTTGCGCATCGCCAGCGACATAGCCCCCGGTAGCGGGGCGGCGCCCCTCCCGATGACGGCGACGCCCCAATTTTTTAGTTTTTAGTTATTATTTTATTTTTTAATATTGCCATATCATCAAATTATTTGCATAGAGGAGAGAGAATAGATTGTGTGGCGCCACGTCAGCAAAGCGACTAGAAAATGATTGATCATCGAAGAAAGGGCATTCGGTGAAATAAATTAAAAGATGAAGGAAAATCTTGTTACAAAATAAAGTCGGAAGATAACGCTAGAACAATATAAAAGTTGAAGGAATTTGGTGAAATTTATCGGACATGTGTATATATATTATTTAGTTACACTTTGTCAGATTTACACTTATGAATGTAAATTTATAATGAGACAAAGGGTCTAATGCATGTCCCATCCATTCAAATGGGACAAGAACGCCCATTGGATGAGAAATGAACAACAGATGATGTGGAGCGTTCATGATGATGAGAAGACGAACGTCGATGAGGTAGGGGTGGGAGTCATCGATCGTGAGTTCAGGGGGTTACTGCGTGCAAGGTCGCGAGGTCAACAAGGGCGGTTGGGGCGAGGACCTTTTTTTCTTCTAGTGAACCAGAATATTTGAATCATGCACGATTAGAGTCATCCAATCACATCAATGGGAATGAGGCTCCTACCTCTCAAAGTTGGTAAGAGCCCCATTAAATTCTAAGATAAATTAAATGGGGTGAATTATCATTTCTAAATGTGATATTTTAAAATGATATACAAGAACAACCAAATCATGAATTAAGTAAAACAATGTAATTGAAATAATAAAATTATTTCATTATTACAATCCATGTAACGCTCCCAAATCGCACCCCTCCATGTGACATGGAAGACGCTACGGGTCATACATATTGACCAAAAAGAATACTTTAACTAGTCAACTAATAATAACATCATATGCGGAAGAGTGACATCACGAAGGAATTAATAATAAGAATAACATCATCATAAAGTATCTGGACGGCTAATAAAAGAATCGTCATGAGTCTTGAGAAATAAATCTAACACATCATCTGGTTGATAGAAAAAGATAAACTAGGTGTCACGAGCCCGATTTAAAACCGTGATTTAAACCAAAGCTCATGACTAATTACAGACGAACAAATAATAACTTTATTTAAAACAAAATTGTGCATAACCCCTCTAGATACGACAAGAAAGTGATAACACATATGACAAAACCACACAGTTTATATTGATCATTCAGAGCATGTAACAATCCTAAGGTTTACACCACCACATAGTCATAAAAGATTTAAATTTTACAAGATACAAAATTACATTTTATACATAGTACATGCCAAGCTCTCTCTATATCCCAACAGAGGAATATGAGAACTATAAGTCTTCTATCTAGTGCGCGCGGTGGGGCACGTGACTTCTTAATACCTTAGCAGCAAAAAGAATCCACACCCTGCTAAGATTGTCTCTCGCGATTCCAAAAGTTCTACTGATCTGAAAAAGTGTACAACAACACTATGAGCAAATAATAGCTCAGTAAGCTGATAACTCATAAGCTATGTGTTACCATCTAATAAATTCAAAGAAATATAAAAATATATGCATTAATCATAATATCAAATCAATATCTTCACACATTTAATAAATACATATATAACATTCTAATCAAAATCATTACACTCAATTTACACTCATTGTCACTTAAACATATCAAACATGAGTATGCAATGCAACACTCTCATATGTATGCACAAATCACCAACTGACCAGTGGTCGGTAGGTGGACTCTAGAAGTGGCTCTCATCGTGATCAGTGATGTAGCACTTAGCTCCATTCTACCTCATCCCTTTCGGGAAACAAATCATATAACGATAGGTGGACTTTAGAGGTGGCCCCTACGGATTCTAAAGGTGGCCCCTATCGTGACTACTCACGATATGTCACTTAGCTCCAGCCTCTCTCATCCCATTATTGGGGAACAAAATAATGGATTAGACTCTAGAGGTGACTCCCATCGTGATCACTGATGTAGCACTTAGCTCCAACCATCATACAATGCAATGAAAATGCATGACTCATCATATAACAATTGCATTTCAGTATCAAAAGATGAATCATATCAAATACCATTTCAAATCGAACAAGATTGCACTTCTCATAACTCATTCATATCATATCACATATACTTTTCAAATGTGCAATCATACAATAATTCAGATATACTTTTAATAATTGCATTTCTCGAAATCAATTCATAACATATCCAAAACATATTCAATAACATCACAATTAATGACACACCAAATTCAAAAGAGGTGAATACAGAGAGTAGGAGAAATCAACTTACTGATAAGGGCTAACAAAATATTTTCCTTTCCTTGTTTACTACTTTACTCTTCTACTCTTATAATAATAATAGGAAGAAACACATTACTACTATGCTCTGAACACAATCCTATCTCACATGAAGCATAATTAATTGCAATGGTATATGAACCTTGAGTATTTACTCTTATAATTTAAGTAACTATTTAACATAAGGATTGACCTAATATTATGATAGATTGCACATATAATAAAGAACAATTCATATCTTCTGATATACATAACCAAATAACATCATTATAATTTTCTTTAGTTCCATATTACAAAGACATTAATCTGTAAAAGTTTCATATCCTATTTCATTATGGTTTGTTCTCATGAAAACTAACATTCAGTCTAGCTTTTATGTTATTTCTATGTTCTGACAAACCGAGTAACTTTACTTTTATGATTTATATAAAATAATAAGCATTTCCTGTTCTAGTTATTTTAATTTTCCCAAATAGCAGACATTCTAAGATACAACTCATAAAAATACTTGAATTTATATCTATTTGTACTGAACACAATAAATTTAACCAATACTAGCATAATCTGCCCTAAGTTCCCTCCTAACAGACTGAGTAAGGCTCGATAAATTATTTATAACTTTCGCTATACATATAATTTTCTAGTGATTCCAATTGTCAATGAAACATAACATCAATTTTTATAATACCCTAAATTATTAAATAATTACACGATATATGAGATTTAATACATAATTTATAAATTTGGATAGCAATTTCGACAGACATAATGATAGTACCTTAAAGATATGAGCATAACTTTATCTACATAAATCATATTAACTTGATTACAAAGCTCAATGAAAGTAGACTCATAGGGGATCAATCAAAATAAATTTTATAAATTTTGGACCACGTGAAGGTATGGAATTATGTAGCTAAAGATTCGGGAACCAATTGAACATGGCTAGGGTTAATCGTGCCAATGAACAACATGAGTTTTGCCCCATGTTCAAATAAAATCCGAAAATGAATAGATGAGGAAAGTTCAGAGTCATCCTATTTAGGAATTATTCAGTTAAAAAAATGAAGTAAGAACTTATCAAAACTTAAAACCCTAGCTTCAACTTCTCCTCTTCCAATTCCTTCAACAAGTATGGATTTGTGCCATTTCCTTAAGTGCTCGGCCAACGGTGGTGAACAGGGCAGAGGAAGATAGTAAAAGGTGAAAGGATAAGTATTAGAAGGAACCGACTTCAGGTGGTGAGTTGGATTCTTCAAAAAATGCCCTTAAGTATTAGAAGGAAGTAAATGGCTTTTGCATTTCTCCATTTATTTATTTATTCATTTACTTAAGACATTACATGTAAATAAGAAACTACCCCCCATTTGGATTCAAATAAAATATTTAAAAAAATAAATAACCAAGGAATCAAAATTTAAATTTTTGTTCAAAGAACAAAAATCGCGATTTCACAGCTTTTTCGATTTTGTGTTTACGTTTTACCTAACTCACACACCTCCTAAAATTCTTAAAAATCACTTTTAAAATTATTTCATATATAGGAACAATTACCAGGACTTCAATTTTCCAAATTTTCACTTTTCCGAAAATCACATTTTCATACCTTAAGTAAATTTTCATCACTTTCGCACTTTAGTTGATATAAGTAAATGACTTAGGATACACATGTGTTACCACCACAAGCTAGATTGGACGTCATCGGCCGCCATCATTAAGACTTGGACCTGCACGTTTGAAAATGCAAGGGAGATAATATCTTCTTATGAGTTTTGCAACTCAGTATGTAAATAAAGTGAAGACATCATAAAATCATGATAATAGAAAGGAAGGTAAATCATATGAAGATCAATATCATCATATGAGGAATAAAAATATGATTATAAAAGATTCATAAATCAAGGTGACATCTTCTTGAGATCATAGGGTCAAAGTAGATCATAATAAATCATCATAAATGGTTAGTGTCGATTATCATTATTATGAAATCATCATCATGTAAAGGATCATGAAAATCATTATGTAACTAAAAGTAGATAATTATGGAGTGAATCATCTTTGTTAATATATATTAAGATAAGTTCAAAAGATCATGAGAAAATCATTATAAGAGTGTCAAGATCCATAATCATCGTAAGGCGATTTCGTGGTTAATATGTTATCATCTTATTATTCATCTTAACTTATCATAGGGCATGTTTCAACCCATGGGGGAGAAATGTCTCAAGCAACATCATCAGCATCATAATTGGCAGAGCCAGCCTATAACTGATCGTAGTCAGTCCATAATTGATCGGAGTCAGTCCATAATTGATAGATCCATCATCATTTTTCATCTTTTATCTTGCAACTTTTAATTAATCTTTATTAGGACATAAAGAATTTGAGTTAAGTCATCAGATGAAAAAATCAAAAGGATCGTGAGATCATAATAATTAGGAGTCCTAATTTAACATCATTGTCATAATAGTATGAAATCAATTTAGAGCAAATATTATGGAGAGTAATAAGAGGTGCATAAACATCATAATCATCATTATAAGGTAAACCAAGATTAATGAACATGAATCAAAATATCATAGATATGATTAGATCTAATTTGAATCATCATAAGAAAAATCATATAATCATAGGTTCATGTTGGACATCATCATCATAATCATATATGACATTATATTTATACCATATGGTACATGGAGAGAGATTTCAGGATATATAATCATGGTAACCATCATAATAGAATAGATCAAACTTAATGACATAAACCAAGAGCTAATAGGATTAAAAACCATGCAAAGTCAGAACCCGAGCCGGATATAGGTAGAACCCAGACTAAGTGCAGAAGACATTGTCGTCATAAAACTAGAAGGAATCTAGGACGGGTCGAGGTCATACCCGGGTCGGGCTTCGACATCAATCCAGTCGGACGAAAGGCATAGTGACGAGCTTTGTCGAGTAATTTGTACAAGAACCCAAGCTGAGTTCGGGTTATACCCGGGCCGAATATGAGGCATTGATCGATCAGGCGACGTCGCACCTGATCACATTCATCGGAGTGGTACCCGACTCGGGTTCATTATGTCACAAAGCTTGGGGACTCCAATCATGACGAATCCAGGTTGAGTTTCAAAGAACTCGGTTCGAGGAGGCAGTAATTCAGGGCGGGTTAAAGAGGACTTAGGTTGAATTTTGACATTCGTAGAAACTACACACATGCAACGGGTTTCTCCGATAATCTTTTCGGCTATTGTCGGCATCAGGCATCATCATATAGGTTGATTTATGACTAGTGGCTATCTAGAATTGCTAACAACATGCTTCAAACCTAAAATCTATTATGAATGTACCATATTCACGTACCTTGTGAAATTTCTATCGAAACCTCACGTTCATCTTCTTCTTCATCTTTTTCTAACCACTTCCTTGGATCACCGCCCTATGTTCTTGTGTGCCGTCCATGTCTCCAAGGTCATCTCCTTTAGGCGTGGCACATCCACTTCGTGAGGAGATAGAACACGGTTGGTGTAATATTCTCAAAAAAAAATAATATAAAAGAAAAGTAAAAGAAAATAAATAAAAGAAAAGAAACAACAAGAAGAGCCCAGCACAATCAGCCCACTAGCCCAACTATAACAACTACAGTGCCCTAATACTTTTCTTTTACCTAATATCATTCGGCTACTCCCAAAAACCCCTTCAAGCTACAGGAAACCACCCCTCACTCACTCCCCCACCTACCAGCCTCTCACACTCTCTCCCAAGTCCCTCACGGCCAGCTCCTCTCTTCACTCTCCCTCAAAGAAGCAGGCGGCAGCAGCATTGGGCAGGAACCTCCCATCAAGCAAACGACCAGTCACTTGCTCTCTCTCTCCTCACCCTCTCCGCTCACGGCTGCACACCAGGAAGAACCCTCCCCAATTAATGCTCACACTCCACTCTTCCTCCCACTCGTGAATCACAGCAGCACCAAGACAACAACATCACCACATCCTCCCTCTCATTGGCCCTCTTTCTCACTCTCCCTCACAGCAATCGTGCAGCAAGCATAGGAAGAGAAGTTCACCACTCTAACTCACCACCAGAGACTGCAACAAGAGAGAAGGGAGCTAGGCAAGAAGAAAGAACGAGAAGAGAGAAGAAAGAAGAAAGAGAAGAGAAGAAGAAAGGATTAAGATTAGGATTTAGAATTAACTTAAATCTTAAAGATATATTTAAGGGGATCCAACCCTAATCTCTCTCTTAATGTATTACTTGAATGTTTGGATTGAGATCTATGAACAACCTTTGATTTTTACATGATGAGATTTAGAATTTTAGAATTAGGATGCATAATGCCTATTAGATATTTGTGAAAATGCTATATGTAAATCTTAATGTAGGAAATTGACGCTTATATTAGAATAATGATATTATAATCCTTTTACTTTAGCATGAGATTAAATAGGCAAGTGTAAATGTTAATAAGTGTATGTTGAGAGGATCCAAATCCTCCTAATCACCCTTAATGATATATTGATGTATGGATTAAGAGTTTCAAGGCCAAATTAGGACTTATTGATGTATGATTAGGAGATGTTCATGTTTTGTCATATAATGACTTACATCTCATTATGATTACTATTCCATTGCTAATTATGATTATGATTGAATGTTTATTGCCATCCATGCTTAATTTTACTCATTGCTTTATATAAATATGATTAGTAGGTATAATGTTCTTATGTAAGTCCCATTTATGTTCAAGATTATTGTGTTATAAATGCCCTTATGTGAATCTCATGATTATGTATGTGTGCTCAAATGAATAAATGAATACATGCTTTGAAATTGTCATATATGTGTGTAAATAAGAAGAAAATAGACAAAAATAGAAATACCGTCGGAGCCTCTAGCACGACCGTGACATATTATGGCACGACCGTGACACCTATATTGATTCATGCCTTAGCATGAAAATGTATCTGAAGGCGAAACGAGCATTTTGTCACGGCCGTGACCATGGGATCGCACGGCCGTGACACCCAGTCAATCCTCTGCCTTAGAATATTTCGAAGGCATGATGAGATTCAAAGTTCTGGTACGACCGTGAATAATGTCAGGCACGATCGCGACCAATGTGATCATGTATGTTCAGAAATTCTTCCTGTGTTCGGCTGTACCGAACTAAGGCACGCCTGTGCTCATGTGTGGGCACGACCGTGACCTAAGGTGGCACGATCGTGACCAGTCCTGGACCCTTGTGTATGTTTGAAATGTCCACACTTAGAATGATTTGAAGTATGCATGACATTAAATAGGATTAAAATAAGAAACATGTATTGAATGATTGTATGTATTGATGAATGAAAACAAAAGAAGGATTGAAGAAGGTGCCTTGTTGTTGTCGTCGAAAGAGGATGGCAATCGAAGCCATCACTAACTAGCATCAGTGGTTGGTTTACCGGAATGCAGATGTCGACCCAAAAGAGGTCTTGCTTTCGAAACTGAAGTCGTCATAACTAGCTTTAGTGGTTGGTTCCCCGGAAATGCAGATGTCGACCCAAAGAGGTCTCGCTTCCTCAAAATGCAGATGTCGACCCAAAAGAGGTCTCGCTTCCGATGGGACAAAAAGATTCCGACCAAATTAAGTAAAGTTAAGATCGATGAGCCAACATGAACTTCTCAATCAACAAGATAAGAAATCATCCAAGTAAAGATGAAAGACGAAAATATGAATGATCAATGACTTGGGAATAAAGTTAAAGATGATAAAGAAATATGAAGTATGCACCTATGAGGATGCAATATGAATGTCCACTTGTCACATCATATCATGACATGAATAAAGATGACCAAGTAAAGTAAGATAATATCATGATATGCATTAGCATAATAATGAGTATGATGATGAGTTATGATATGTTTGAGCATAGTATGAAATGTTATATGTTATCTTATCTTGCCATAATGATATTGCTCACATGTCATATAGTGTGCATAAGTAGCTCATAGCATGCATATAAGTTATGTCTCATTATGATGCAATGCACATATCATAACATATAGAAATCATGTTATAAGATCATAACATGCATGGGCCTCAACATACTCTAACGGGAGAAATCTTCTGCACCCCATGGATCCGTACAAGTATGGAGGAGGCTTAGGTTCGACCGCGAAAGCCTCATGATGGAGATATTGCACATGGATGGGTCGAGCTACGACCCAAGTTATCTTACTTTTATTATGTCATTATGATGAACTCTTATAAGAGTTAAGTATGTATGGCTTATGGGCCTCTTTGGAGTCCTGTACTTTTACTTGTACTCATTCATGTATGAGTATGTTAGAGCCTATTAGGTCCATGGGCCAGTTTATTATCTTAAAATTTTATATATCTAAAAGTCTTCCGCTGTTTTACGTTATCATTTGTTTATATTATTATTATCATGTTTCCGCTGTAATATTTTTATGAAATTAGATCATGGTAAAGTAACGTCTTCCAGAGTTCGACAATTAAATTGGGACCGAATTTTGGGAGTGTTACATTTGGAGGGGGCATGCATGAGGGAGAAGGGAAAATCAGAAATAATTAATAGGAGAGGGTACGGTCGCTTGGATTTTTACAGAGGTAAGGGAACATGACTTTGAATTAGACTTGTTTTATCTCCAATGGTTTTACATCTTTTCATTTTTTTTATTTCCCCAATTCGATTTCAAGTTTTATCTCTTCCTCTCTTTTTTTGTTTTTAAACAGACCGGGCATTACAATCCCTCATTAAGTCTAGCAAATTGTTAAATAATTATTATTCTAATTGGGTGATACATGATGTTTTGCCTCTTCTTTTTCTTGTAATAGTCTAGTGAATCATACTTAAATTTCATATTGTCGCTAAATATAAAATATATAATTGTATTATTAGTTCTTTTAGTATCTTTACATCCATGTTACAAGTACACTACATGTGTATTGTCTTTCATAAATTATTATTAGTAACACCCCAATTTTTCAATAATAAAAAATAAATTTTAAAATTAATAAGTTATCAAGAATAATTGAAATAGAGTTTGAAAAGAAATAAAATTCTAATTAGATAAGAATTACGAAAAGTACAAAAGATAAGTACGAATTGAAATAGGAATAATGATCTAGATTAAGAGTAGGGATTTGATTTTGAATTTGAATTCAACTATAAACTTAAGTTATAAAAAGAGTCCCAATGAGAACTAAAATAAAAATTCTAAGTAAAAAAAATATTTAAATGATAAAATAATATTATTTTGAAAATTAGAGAATAGAAATACTAATTACAAAAATTCTGGAAAATAAAGGAATAATGAAGTTATACGAGATATAGGATGAAAAGGATAATTAGAACACGATTAGGGATGAATATTGAAGTAAGATTGAAATAGGATTCATGATAGAGCTTAAACTAGGAGTTTTATGTTAAAATATTCAAAAACAATTATTATTTAATTATAAAAATCAGTATTAGGAAATTATTATTAACTAATATAAAAAATTAATAGAAACTAGAAGGTAAGTGAATGTTATGAAGAGGTAAGAATTTGTTGAAGAAGAAAACAAATGAAAGAAAGTAAGAAAATATTAAGTTAATCAAAATAAAAAATTGTAATTTAATTAATTTTGTAATTATATTTTTAGTTAAAATGGAATTAGGTCCAATCCCTATACATAACCTTCTTCCCTCAACTGAAAACGAGTTTTTTCCTCCAACTTTGACTCACATTTTCTCTTGATGTGCGAATGAGAGTACTCTTAACTTCTGGTTACTCGTGGTTGATCCTCGTAAGACTCAAACATTGGAGTGGTGATTGGAATTCCAGTACAGTCACCAAAAGGACGAATGAAAGTGCGATAATTTAGATAGTTTTACAATAAAGGTACGTATAAATTTCAAATTAAATTTTGGATGCAATTTTGTAATGGAACTAATTAAATCAAAGAAATTTTAATGATGATTTAATGTCCTCTTATGATCCATGAAAAAAAAATCAATGGGTTTGTGTGTCGAAGGCACATCGATTTAGTACCCAAAGTTTTTGCAAAAGTTGAAGTAAAGTCATCGAAGTTTTACTATACCAGAACTCGACTTGAATTGACCAAAATTCGACCTAGGCTCTAAGATAATTTTCTAATTTCAAAGACGTCAAAATTGATCTAGATGTAGTGTCAACCCGACTCAAATTTTGTGAAACTCAGTTCGAGTTTTGCATTAGAATATGAATAGAAGGTTTCCAGGTGTTCAAAATTTGTTCCATGACACGGCCCATGTCAACCATATAACTGGTTCGAGTTCCTAGTTTGAATAAGAAAAGAATTGCCTAGGCATTCCTTGATCAGCCGTGACGACCAGGTCTTGCGCCACCTAGTCTGGTGTAGTTGATGTTAAAGAAGTTTAAATGAAACATGGTCTGTGTTGATTTTAACATGGTTCGTGTCATCCTAAACATGGCTTGTGTCCATAGCAAACTTGCTCTAGGTTCTCTTACACCCGGTTCAAATTTTGTTGATTTTTATAACAAGTCTTCCATTGAAATGTTATAATGTCAAACTTTCTTGACCCTATATTGTTTTGTGCAAAACTGAAACTAAAAAGATAGGTAATTAGGGTTTAAGACAATTGAACTTATTTTGTATCTCATTACCTATATTTTCTTCTTCTTGATATTTGATCGATAATATTATCGCAAAAATAAATAATTATTTTCTTACACAAAGTGCGGAAGCAAAATAACCTTTTAAGAGAGTGCGAAAGCGAACGTTCTAACTTTTGTTCCTACTAGTCTCTCAAGCTAGCTATCTTCCAAATAATTTTACATTAAATAATGATAAAAAATTCTATAGACTTAGTCCCGTGTGTATCTTTGCATCACTACGAAAATTGTTACTGCACACTCCATCTTTACTTAATGAATTACCTGTGGGGTTAAAATATTGAAAAATAAAAATTTCATGAAGAATGATGTGTTACAACAACAACAACAACAACAACAACAACAACAACAATAATAATAATAATAATAATGTTAAGGAACATGAATAAATTATTTCATTTCATTTCTTTCAATTCATTACAATTCTTAACCCTTCTTCTTTGGTGGTTTCGCCTACATCTTTTATTTTAAACCATGTACTAGGAATTTATATAAGTGTTATTCTAAAAAAAATTTGACTTCTTTTATTATGTATCACATTATGACACTTTCATGCATCAACAGGGTCAAGTTGAATCAAGTCAAGATCAGAGGAGCACTATAGGCTCAAAAAATTATATAGATCTTGGAATTATATAAGATACCAAAACAAAATTGTAAAATCCTTCATACGACCCTCCATTCTTGAATTATACTTTAACAATCAATATGCATAAAAGATGTAATTTTCAACTTTCATCTTTTGACCAATTTACTTGTTTTTGTAGGTTTGAATCTACAATCAAACAATATAAGGGTAAAAATATCACTTGAAATGGATAAAAAATAATTTTTTTAAAAAAAACCATGGAAACTCAGGTCGGGTAGGTCGAATTTGGGTTGGTTGCTGTAGCACGAGGGTCGGGTTCTGACAAAGTAGAACTCTAGTGATTTTTCTTCAACCGTGTCCGAAACTTTGGGTATAAAAAACATGATCTTGATGTACTATAACTATCTTGTGTAACTTATTCATGAATCATAGGGGAATATAAATCATATCTTAATATTTTTAACTTTATTTTTCTATTAACAAATCACATCTAAAAGTGAACCCAAAATATGTACGTATCTCTGCAATAAACTTTCCTTAATTACTCGACTTTCATTGAACTTTTTGGCGACTATACTCGGATTCTAAGCACAACTCATGTCTCAGTTTTTCAAAGATCTACCAAGAGTAGCCGAAGGTCACGAGCACTCATGCATGCCAACCAATGAGAGAGAAAACATGGGTTAAAGTTGGAGAAACATTGATTATAGGTAAGAGAGAGTTGAGAGAAGAAAGGACTTTATTTATAAGAGATAATTTTGATTCCATTCTGATTAAAAATCCAATCATACAATTAATATAATTTTGTTCTTTTTATCTTAACTAACTATTTTTTTCTTATTTTCTTTTTGTTTTCTTTCTTTTCTTTTCTCCTTCCAATCAAATTCTCATCTCTTCAAAACATCCACTTATCTTCTAGTTTTCACCTATTTTTTAAACTAAATACAATTATTATTCTATTTGATGAAATTTGGAAATTTAAAAAATAATTTATTATTATTTATTTTCTGAATAACTTTAACTTTAAAACTCGAAATTTAAGTCCCATTAAGATTCCTATTTCAAATATTATTCCAATTTTCATCCCTAATGCTCTTCTAATTATCATTTCATCGTGTATCTCTTAAATTTATTATTTTGTTATTTTCCTGAATTTTCATAATTTACTAATTAATTAATATTTCTACTTTCTATTTTTTGGAATAAAATAATAAAAGAATGTTATTTTACCTTATAAATATTTTTGGCCATAACTCTCATTGGGAGTCTTTTTATAAACTTAACTCATATGGATATGTTAATACTTTAGGTACTCATAATTTGTCATTTACTAATTATAACTCTAGTATCCAAACATATCATACAAGTTTATCAGAATAATTCTCAATCCTCATTTCAAGACCCAGCACTAATTTGTATTTTCTGTTATCATTTATTTTTGTAATTTTATTTTTTTGTTAGAAACATCAATACCCTTACTTACTTAGTGGGCTATTGAGATATATTATATTTAACTAATTAGTCATGGGATTGACAACTTACTCATATACTATATGACACAACTAGTGCACTTGTTAGAAATTTTATTTGTTATAACTATTTGACAAAGCTTTTATGTGGTTGCCAGGGAACTATAGTTAATAGCTTTTATTCTATCTCGCATAAGCTGCCTTGGGAACATTTTTTCTTTTTTACTACTTTATTATGCAAGAGTTCTAGGAGCTATTTTTATGTACAACATGATCATCAATGATCACATCATTACATCCTCAATGGCGAACAAAAAAAACTAACATCAATCCTCAAATTATGGAGACTGAAGAAGCTATTAAATAGGATGGGATACACATCGAGACATCGTCAACACTAAGTAAGAAGCCTCAATGAGTGCAAAATGAAGATATGTCCTGAGACGCATTGCTCACACTAATGTTGGATCATTTAACTAAGCTAGATTCAATCTAGTGTAACTACTCACAATCATCCAAATATGAGGAATACTTATGATTTCGTGGTTAAGTTTATTTTACATGAATTTAAATATAAGAATCAACTCAAATTTTTGGGAGTTCATCATCTCTATAAATACTAATGCACCACAGTATCAAGGGAGATGTAATTTTAGAGTTATCTGCCTAGTCACAAAGAAAATGGGAGAGCAAGTGTTAAACCACATGGAAGGTTCATCTTTCTTGTATTGCATATACTGATTCTATTGAAGGTGATCCCTGATAGACACATACAAATATTCTAAATCCTTATTTTTTCTTGGATGCATTGTACCGATATCGATGTTATCTTAATAAAGTAATAATGAGCCACCAAGAACTCATTTGATTCTCCATATTATTAAGATTTTCACATCTTATTATGACATTATTCCACTTTTGTTATTAATTATAGATATTTTTTTGCATAAGTGTAACAACCTAGATTTTTAACAAAGGGCAATTTGATCTTTGGGCCAAAACCTCATGACCTGTCGATATCGATGTTATCTTAATAAAGTAATAATGAGCCACCAAGAACTCATTTGATTCTCCATATTATTAAGATTTTCACATCTTATTATGACATTATTCCACTTTTGTTATTAATTATAGATATTTTTTTTGCATAAGTGTAACAACCTAGATTTTTAACAAAAGGCAATTTGATCTTTGGGCCAAAACCTCACGACCTGTCCTATCTAAATCCCACACCTCCTCTTAAAAAAACTCTTTTCCTCATATGTGCACTTGATGGCTAGGGTTGGAAGAGGATAAAGGAGGAGCACAAAGAGGAAGAAGAGGAAGATGAAGAAGAGAAGGTAATCAAGGTATGTAAAGGGACTCCAAACCCCACTCCCTTCTCAATATTTTCATGTTTGGATTGATAGCTCCAATGACACCTTAGTTCTTAGTGGGATTGTGATTGAGAGATTTCATGTATAACATTATTATATTTGAAAGATTTATATGCCTATATCAATATGTTAGAGATCCAAATTTTATGATTCATGTTTTTAAGTGTACTTGGGGAAGAATCCTAAATCCTTATGATGAATTAATTTGTTCGACTAGAATGTGTTTTTGTGCCTAAATGCTTAGAAACCATGCTCTATTATGTTCCTAATGCTATAGATGTTTCTCCCAAAGTCTTTATTAAAAAAAACTATTTTCAAGTAGAAGATCGTTTCTCTAGGATGTTGACATGGGCATGCCAAGTACTATAATGGACGTGATCAACCAAGGATAAAACTTGCTAAAACTTAGCTCTCGACACGCTATGGCCGTTATGGAGCCCATCACGACTAATCCCAGCATTGGCATGAACGAAAGGGAGAAAATGGTTCAAATGTAGGCCCACGGCCACGGCGGTGACAGCTATGGCACAACCATGGTAGTGTTGGGCACGAGCGTGATGACCAAGGCATGACCATTACCGACCAAGGCACGACTGTGAGAGAGAGAGTTAGAAAATGGAGCAAAGGTCGAAGGCATAACCACACCCGTGAGCAAGTATTCACGATCATGACCAGGCCTTGGCGCAAGCATGACGACTTGGTCATGGTCATGACCAAGGCTGGAAGTTATATATGTTGCTTATAAATTTATTTTCAAGGTTTTTATGTTATGTGTAGATGATTGATGAATGTATATGGCACTTAGGTATACAAAATGTATGCACAGTCGGAACTAGGTAAAAAAAAACATGAAGATTCAATGACATATCATTGATTGATGATTGCAAACATAATACGATTGAAAAATATTATTTCTTGTTACTCCGCAATTGACTACTAGGAAATAATTGTTCCTTACATCTTGGTTGCATGTGTTTCTTTTAGGAATAGTTGTTCTCATATTGGCAATGAGATGTTTATTCCTAGTCGCCCTCGGACGAAGGAAACTGGCCTACTTGGAGGACAATGACATAATTCTTCAATTACTCTGAGATCAAAGACTATTATTGATAAAGAATGATGACAACGAATAGAGTCCAACAGGTCATAAAGAAATCTCGAGGAGGTTTACTTAAGCAATGTATAATAAGTACAAGTTGTTCAATGTGCCTAATGATGAAAAGACTGAATGATGATTGAAGTACCATACTTTTGTATGACAATAACTATTACATGTAATACTATGCTATTGATATTACTTCACAGAAATTGTATGTTATGAATGATTGACATGTAGATCATATTGTTAAATATATGACATACATTCATGTTTCTTTTCTTATATATGAAATTTCTTATGCAAGTCATGTAGTATTCTTATTAGGATTTCTGAGGTGTTATAGTTTGGTATCAAAATCACTCCGCATGGACCTCTGTGCATGGTGGAGGGTGCGATCATTGAACAAGGACATTGAGTCCCTAAGGGGGGAAGAATTTAAGAGGCATATTTTGAATTAGTCACACATGCATAAGGGATAATCTCTCCTTCTCGAAAGCTTTTACTTGCACTTTTCTCCGCTCAAGAGCTAAGGCATAATCTCTTATTACTTTGAAGCTAAATCATCTATTACAATAATACTAGAACACTCTCACAATGTCTCTTTTACAATAATACTAGAACACGAGAGAGTAATAGAGACGAAAATGAAAAATTTGCAAATTTGAGATCATGTGAACTTTACAAATATTTATCCTATTTTCCTTAAAAGACTTAGCCTTGATGTGTTTTGGACTTGTTTTATAACCTACAACCTTTCCCATAGCCATTGGCACTTAAAACTAATCGTTTTCTACTTTTTAGCATTATAATGGACATCCACTCCTCCTAGCGAACATCCGTTGAGTATTAACCTTTGCTATAGTAAGTGTACAAAATTCTGTAGTAAGTGTACAAAATTATTTATGTGAAATTTACAAATTACTAGTAAGATTGTCAAACCTGCTATTCATGATAACAATGTCCAGCTAAATCCGACACTAATTGTTGTACTTGGACAAAAATCAGTTTGGAGATGAGCTACTAAAGACCTAAATCAACATCTCATCATTGAGTGAACAAGAGGTCTCACAATGCCTATTTGCATCTAAATTCTTAATTTTTTTATGTTCCTTTGGGCTTCTTTTCCTTGTTGCCTTAGATGTTTTTGAACTCCTTCTTCTTCTTCTTCTTCTTCTTAAACCAGGATCGAAGTCTATACAATTTTCTTGTAGAACAATCTCATCTATGTTGTCGTTAGCTTCTTATGTATTTGGCATGCAAAGTGTGGAACATGATAAGGAAAGTAAAGAAAATGAAAATGAAAGAAAGAAAAGGTTAACCTAAGGAAAAAAGAAAATTTACTAGACTATCAAAGCAAAAAATATTTACAAGATGAACAATCAATATTAACATGATTCAACTAATTCAAATAAAAAAAATCAAATGTGATAAATTATAACACACTCCCCAATAACAACACCAAAAACATGACTTGAGATTTGTGTGAATTAGTTGTGTTGAAATACAATTAAAAAATATTGGTCACATCATGTCTTAAGCAAATTTTTGTCACTTTTTGCGCTCCAATAATTAATATTGAATCTTATGTCTTAACATAAACTCATAATACCTAGCAATATCATAACGTAACATAATTTTTATACATTTAATCATTACGTTAGGAATATTACAGTGTGGTCGAACCTTGTCGACAAATCCTCCACCTTTGTGTTTGCTTTTTTTTCTCTCCCCTCTCCTTTTTAATCTATTTGTGATTGTGATTGGTGCATTATTGTGTTGTACTTATTTTGTAATTTACAAAATTGATTTTATACCAATCCACTCCCCCTCTCTCTTAGTGCCTTATAGTACAATGGATAAAATTGGTTCTCCACAAAAGCTTTTCTTGCAATAAGAGTATGCACACAACTTGGAATCAGAAAAAGGAGAGACCACGTGAATTGTAAAAATATAATAAATTTAAAAACCATTGGTAAAGAGATTAAAAAAGGGAAACTGCACTCATGAATTAATTTTCTTTTCTGAAAAAAGATTGAGGGACTTATCAAAATGATGTTGAAATGGTAGGCCTGGACCAGTTTGATTGAGCTTTGATCAGGCTCGCGAAAGATTCAGGCGGGCTTGGCCTGGTTTTTCGGCTAAGATTCTACAGATATAAAACAATTTTTTTCTTTTTTCAATTACACAAAGAGGTACAAGACCTAATAGTCAAATACAAAGGAAAATAAATAAAAAAGAATAAAAAATCACATAACTTTGTTTTTCTTAAAATAGATAAACTTTAAAGTGGAAATTTCATCACGATGTGACTATGTTAATTTCTCCAATGCAATGCAAAACCATGCTTCCCTCCACTTCTTAAGAGCAACAGCACCATGCAGCTTTCCCAATAAACTATGAGAAAAAAAATTACTTCCGTTAATTCAAACTGACACAACTATTAACAAACTACTTAAATTGAAAAGGGAAAGAGAATGCTCCTGTGCTGTAAACAAAAAGTTTAGTAATTGACATTTCACAAGACATCTTGAAAGAAGTAAAAAAGTGATGGCAATTACTTAGATTTAGCAGATATCCTCCGGAACAATCCAGTGAATGACCCATGGGTCATAAGATGGTGAGGTCGAAGCAACAAAGAAATCTGCAGCAACTACTTCCCTCATGTTTGGCATAACATTTTGGCACCACTTCTTAGTCCCTGGGGAATCCCTTATTGTGACAGTTAGTACGGACGGCAACTTCTCATTTTCTGAAACTTCGAGCTCTCGACATGAAAAAATCTGCAAGAACTTTAGAGAGGCTAAGTTGCCAAATCCAATCAGGGCTCTCAGCTTTGAGCACCTTGTAATGCTCAACTCCTTAAGGGAAGGTAATAATCGACAACAAAGAGTGAGGGTGTCATCAAAACACTGTGCGCATTCAAGGTCAGAAGAGAAAAATATACAGTTCCATTCTGCCCTCAAATCTAATCGGGAGAGTGAAGGCAGAGCTGGAAGCCTATCAAGTCTGTCACATTGAAGTATCCGCAAATCAGTTAAAAGAGTAAAACTAAGCCGCTTTGGGAACTTCGTGAGCCTTGGGCAGTTCCTCAAGGTGAGACTCTGAAGGCAAGGCAAATCCCCATGCTCCAGTCCATCCCACTCCTCCCATTTCGACATATCACTAAAGTACAAGTATCCTAAGAATGGAAAAGCCTTGGGAATGGAATTTGGATCATGAGTGCGGAACTTGCTTCCAACTCTTTCGATGTTCTCCATACGCTTTATCATGAGAATTTTAAGAGAAGGCAATTGACCAAATGGTGAGAGGATCACACAGTTACAGTTAATTAGCTCTATGGTTGTCAGTTGAGAGAAGGATACTTCACCAAGCCAACTTGCAAAGTGCGTGCCGGTGTAATCATTTATCACAAGCTTTTTCAGGTTGGTATGTGGGTGGAGGCTCTCTAAAACCAATTCAGCAACCTCATCATTGGTGATCATCGACCCAATTTTTTTTCTAGAAACAATTTGATCAACATTGTCTTCTTCAGGACTGAGATTGTCGTGGTGAGTGCATTTTTTTATCTCAAACACACTCGATTCCCAAAGTAGTCTTAAATGATCAACATTTTCCATCATCTTCAAGTAGGCCTCCTGGGGAGAGAAGTCAAAGTATTCGATATTGGTGAGTCCATCAATCATGAGCAGTCCTCTGAGGTTCACCAATTTCTTCAACTCTGCTAGTTTGCAATGCCAACTACCTCTCCTCACATTGAATGCCGACAACTCCTGTAGATTCGTAAGTTCTCCAATCTCACTGGGCATACAGACATTTTCAATGACATCGAATTTTAAACACCGAAGATTTACTAGTTCTTTGATCTGTTTGGGTAGTTCTATAACATCTGTGTGATCTACATCCAGTATCTGCAGATTATAGAGGCAACATAGTGACTCCGGAATATTTTTAATAGAGGTTCCTTGTAGACATATATAGCGTAAATTCTTAGCACTGACAATTGAACCTGGAAGTTCTCTGATTTTGATGCCCCTCAAATCTAATGCACGCAAGCACTTCATGTCATGGAATGAACCATCTAGTATTTGAAGATTCTGAACAATGTGTGGAGCACAAGATTTGTCTTCTAATATAATCAGAGTCCTCAAATGTCTATATTTAAGTATTTCTTCGAAATTCAAAGGTGCAGTTTTATTGTTGAGAAGCAGCGACATATGACGAACATTTATGTTCAGTACATCTGTCATTCCTATCTGTGCATACTCATCTGCAGCAACTGATTTGGCAAGATCATGTATGAGATCATGCATTACAAATGCATCCCTTTTGTTACGATAAGTCTGCAACATTGATCTCTGTATCAAGTCGTTTAAATATTCACTGCCAATTTTCAGTTCTACCTTCCCTACCTGTGGTCAAAGAAGACCTTGCGACATCCATAGATAAATTATCCTGTCTTCATCAAAGGCGTAGCCTTTGGGGAATAAGCACAAGCATGCGAAGCACCATTTCAGGTGTGCGGGCATGCAGTCGTAGCTCAACTTAAGAGCTGGTAAAATTTGGCTTCCGTTAACTTGGTCCAGATCCCACAACTCACTTTCCAGTAGCTCCGACCACACTTCATCGCTTTCCTGGCGAAGAGTGGCTCCAATTGCCTTGACGGCCAAAGGCAGACCTTTGCACCTGATAACAATCTTGGACCCAATATCCTCCAATTCTTTGCATGCCTCCGGATCTCGGCCTTCAAAGGCAACTTTACTGAACAACAACCAGCAAGCTCCGAAAGATAATTCAGTCAACTGAATAGGAGGAACCGTGTGCATCAACTTAGCAACAGACATGCTCCTAGTAGTTACTATAATTTTTCCTAGTTGTGCTCCAAGCAAGGGGACCACCAATGATTCCCACAGGTCAACTTGGTCGTTCCAGACATCATCAAGAACAAGCAAAAAAGTTTTCTCCTTTACCTTCTTAGCCAGAACCTCATGAAGCCCCTTCATATCCATGGAAGGAACATTTGTTCCTGTAAGACATATTGCAATCATTCTTGTCAGGTTTACAGGATCAGATTCCTGAGCCACAGACACCCATCCTTCTAAATCGAACCTCCGAGAGACCCTCGGATCATTCAAAGCAATCTGCGCCAGCGTGGTTTTGCCCATCCCGCCCATGCCAACTATAGGCAAGACCGACACCGGGCCCTCGTCGTTCTCGTTACTGGAGAGCAACCACTTCATAATCTTCCCCTTTTCGGCAGCCCTGCCAAATATGGTAGACCCATCCAAGGCAAGCTTAGTGGTCTCCCTGGGCGTCCATGCCCGAAGCCTTCTCTTCTTGGTGATTCTGTCAGGAAGAGAAAGCTTTCCCCACTCACTTGTAATATCGTCGAATCTTTCCCTTATCTTCCTCACCCTGTAATTTAACTCGTCGGGGATCAAAACCAGCAAAGGAGGAGGAGGGCAGCAACATACGTCTCCTTGTGTTCCCTTGTGCTTGTGCAGGCAGTGTTCCGCGTGCCTCCGGCGGCCTTCCCCTCTGGTGCGCAGCACCTCGTAGTCGTACTCGCCGACCGCGTCCTCCGCGTCGTAGGCGACCTCCTTGAGCTCGGCCAGCCGAAGCGTCTCGGAGTACCCGTCGTCGATGTCCCTCTCCTTGGCGTCGTTGAGCGTGGCGTGGATTTCCGCCATCATGCTCCTGAGATGTTCCAACTCCTGCAGCGCCGATGGCGACGGAGACGACGACGAGGCCGCGGTGGAGAGCGCGATCTTGTCGAGAGTCCATTCGAGGATGGAGGTTATGATCCCCGCTCTTTTCATCCTTCCTTCGGATTGATTCGTTTCTAGTTTCTACTTCTTGCTAGAAAAGCTGGGTTTTGGATCATGGCTTCTTGACGGTGAGTAATTGAGTGGTCAAAATAAATAAAATAATAACAATATAAAATAATAATAAAATAATAATAAAGTACTCCAGCCCTCGAAAAGCGGTACGTTTGTCACATGTCGTCTTTCGCTCGACCGACTTGAACGGCGTCTATACGTGCCCAACATGTAGGCTCATTTAAGCGCTTTGCGGAAACTTTTTTATACCACTTTTTCAATGCCACAATTTTGAGGTCCCGAGCGAATGCTTCTGTGGAGGCATTTGTGAACAAACAAGCATCTAGGTGGAACGTTCGATCACTTGGGACGCTTTATGTGTTACCACCCCAAACTCGAGGCACCTAGATTTTGAGAAGGTTTAAAATCTTTGTTGAGTAAATAAAATAATTACAAAGGACTTCGGTGGTGCACTAAAGGATCTCTTCTTACTATACCTTAGGCTTGTGAGGCAACTTTGCGGCGTATGATGTATGATGTGGAGAAAAGTGAGGGGTTGCACTTTTCTGGAGACATATTACAAAACTGTCACTATCACACTTGAAAATAAAACTAAGTACAAAAGTGAGTTAAAAAGAGAAAATACAAGGAAGTAACATAACTCGGTGGTTCAGGAAAAGGCCCCTGGACATTGTCTCCCACTCAAGTCAGCAACGTTCCTGGAGTTGCGGCTTCGAATTCTTCAATCTTATGCTTGAACTGTCACAAATCTTCAACTGTCTCCCAACTTGTTTCGGTGTCCGGTCTTTCGCTCCATCGAACAAGATACTCTTTCTTACGATTCTTCATGACGGCAGCGAGTACTTCTTTAACTTGATCAGTGAATTGCCAACGGATGGTCGGCGGAGCGCGGTCTGAAACCCCACGTCCGGGATCTTCAGGGTCTTCGACGTAAGGTTTGAGCAGGTTGACATAGAAGACGGGGTGTTGTTGCATATGTAGTGGGAGCTCCAACTTGTAGGACACCTTATATACCCTCTTCAGGATCTTGAACGGGTCATCGTAATGCCTAATGAGGACCTTGTGCAGATTCTTCTCGCTTATATGAAGATGTTGGACTAGTTTCACAAGGACCAAGTCTCCGACTTCAAAGTTGACGTCCCGTTGGGTAGTGTTTGTCCATTTCTTCATGTGTTTCGATGCCTTGTACAAACATGCACGAGCCATATCATTCTGCTCATGCTATTCCCACGCCATGCGGTGAGCAGCGGGGACTTTGCCATCGTAAGAAATGGCGACGGCATGTGGAGTGAGAGGTTGTTGTCCCGTCACTATCTCGAAGGAACTTCGATTGGTTGACTCGCTCCGCTACAAGTTGTAAGAGAATTGTGCGATGGCAAGTAGCTTCACCCATTCCTTCTGATTGGCACTCATATAGTGCCGCAAGTAGATCTCCAAGATATAATTCACCCTCTCAGTTTGGCCGTCGGTTTGAGGATGAAGTGATGTCGAGAAATGCAGGTTAGAGCCCATCATCTTGAACAGTTTCTTTCATAAGTTGCTAATGAATCGCCCATCCCGATCGCTGACTATACTTTGAGGTAGGCCTCAATACTTCACTACATGCTTCATGAATAACTTCTGGCTTTAATGGGGACAACTTGCAGAGTCGGCGGCGAAGATGTCATACTTAAAGAACCGATCGACGACAACCATGGTACCCTGCCCCTTCAAACTTGGACAGACCCGTGATGAAGTCCATGGAAACATCCTTCCATGATCGCTCTGGAATATGAAGAGGTTCCAGAAGTCCGCCAGGCGCTTGATTGTGATTTTTGTCCTGTTGGCAAATAAGGCATGTTTTCACAAAATCTTCAACATCGGTCTCCATCCTTGGTCAGAAGTAGTTGTCATCGATGAGTGTCAAAGTGCAGCGGATTCCTGGATGTCACATCCACTTGGAGTTATGGCACTCTTGCATGATGCCGCGCCACAAGTTGTCGAACAATGAAACGTAGATGCGAAGTTCCTTGGTGAAGATCAGCCCATCTTCCATCCAAAAGTGGCGTGTCTTTCCTACCTTTGCTTGCTCGAATAGGTTCTTTGCCGTGGGACCCGACTCCAATGTCTTCTTGATCCTGTCGATCATGTCGGTATGAGTGGAGCTCATGGCCGCCAATTTCGTGCGTCGATTGAGGGCGTCGGCAATGACATTCATCTTGTCGGGCTTGTACTCCAGGACATAGTCGAACTCTGCCATGAAATCTTGCCACCTTGCTTGCTTCGGCGAGAACTTCTTTTGCATCTCGAAGTAACTTGCCACAGCATTGTCCGTCCTGATATGAAATCGCGACCCGAAAAGGTAGTGCCACCATGTCCTATCGCCACGATCTTCTCCTTCTCTTGAACGACGTAGCGCTACTCCGTGTCATTGATTTTGCTACTCTCGAATGCCATGAGATGCCCTTCCTGTATAAGAACTCCTCCGATAGCATAGTCAGAAGCATCTGTCTATACCTCGTAAGACAGTGTGGTCTGGCAGGACGAGCACCGGTTCCTCCATGATGGCCCTCTTGAGGGTGTTGAACGCTTCCTCGCATGTCGGTGTCCACTCTCACTTTACATTCTTCTGAAGTAGTTTGTCAGACCAAGGAACGAACGCATGTTGGGAACCCACTTGGGCGGCTCTCATTCCATGATTTCTTAAATCTTCGCGCCATCCATCTTCAACTTGCCACTTCTGACGACATATCCCTAGAAGTGCACTTGCAGTTGAGCGAAGGCACGCTTCTCCCACTTGACGTAGAGCTGGTTTTTCTGTAACACCTCGAACACTTGTTGAATGTGCTCGATGTGCTCCTCCAAAGTGCGGCTATAAATCGTGATGTCCTCGAGGTACATAACTACGAACCTGTAAAGGAATGGTTGCAATACCTTATTCATGAGGGTGCAGAAGATGCCCAAGGGGTTGGTGACGCCGAAAGGCATCATGAGGAACTCGTTGGAGTCGTATCTTGTGACACACGTCATCTTCTGCACATCTTCTTCCGTGATCCGGACTTGTCAATAGCTCGAATGAATATCCAATTTGGTAAACCATCTTGCACCGCCAAGTTGGTCAAACAAGTCCGCCACCAAGGGGATGGGATACTTATTCTTCACTGTAAGCTTGTTGAGCGCTCAGTAGTCGATGCACATTCGGAGGGAGACATTATGCTTCTTCTGAAAGAGAACCGAGATGCCATATAGTTTGGTGAGTTGCTAACGGAGTTTTACGAGTTTCGGAGGGGCTAGACGATAAGAGACTCTATGTGGGGGCTTCGATCTTGAAACCAAGTCGATGACATGGTCCACTTCACACTTCGGAGACAACTACTTTGGGAGTTCCGAGGGACATGGCATCCGCAAAGTTCTCAAAGGTTTCAAGAACTCTATGAGGTGTTGGAGTGGAGGGCTCCGGATCTTCTAAGATGGCGGTCGCCAAGAAGGTGTGCTCCTATTTTCGCAACCTCTTTGCCACTTGCATGACAGAGAGAGTCTTCTTCTTCAAATCTTCGCCTGAACTCACGAGTATGTTGTAAGGTCCTTTGGGGTAGAAGATGACCATCGAATTGGTGAGCGGGATAACACATGCAGCAATGTGTTGCAGAAAAGAGATGTCCGCCATCACTTCGTAGTCATCCATTGGTGCCACCGTCACGTCGAAGCTTCCCGATTAGTTGTCGATGCAAACCTTCACTACAGGATAAATTCCTGTGGCCGAGACTTCTCGTTCACTGTCTTGAACGTGGCGCTTCTTTAGTGGCAGCTTTAGCTTCTTTGTAGCCACTTCTGACACGAACAACTCTGATGCTAGGGCGTTGAAGACTTGCACATTCAACTCGATATCCGCATAAGCTGAGCAGCTGATGAGGAACCCTTCGAGGCGTTGATGGCACTGAGGACATGCATCAAATTGAGGCACGCCTCCTCCTCCTTCTCATCGAGGCAATACATAGCATTTGCCCTCGCCTTTTGTGGACAATTGCGTGTCTAATGTGAACTCCTGCAAATGTAGCAAGGCTTTGGCGATTTTCCATCCCTCTTAAATCTATTATTGTTAGGCCTCCTGTCTTGTTGGTCCTTCTCCTTGTCTTCGTAGTGTGACTTATCTCCTTGCGACTTTGGCTTCTCTTCCCCACCATTGCTCTTGCTCGAGGGCTTTGATGGTAGGGTGCTCATCTTGGCATACTCTATGAGCGATTCAGTAGCAGCGACTAGCGAGTGGAGGTTGGAACAATCTCGTCGCTCCAACGCCGTTCTAGTCCATGACTTCAAACCCTTGACGAAGACTGCCAGCAACGTGTCTTCGTCCTCTTGAGAGTTCTGTAGGTAGAGCTCGGTGAACTCTTTCACATACTCTTTCAACGTGCTCTTCTGGCAAATGTTGAACAACGTAATCTTGGCCTCAAATCCCGACTTGGCAGGGCAGAAGTAGTTTGTAAGCTGCTTGTTGAAGTCGTCCCACCTCTCAATGGGATCGATGTTGCCACGTTCCACATCATTGCAATGACATTTCCACCATAGACTTGCCGCATCTTGCAAGTAGAAGGATGCAATCTTCATCATCCTCGCTTCTGAGGTCACGTCCTCGCTTATGAGGTCACGTCCAATACCTCCATGTACTTTCGGACGTTCCAAAAAAGTCGTTGATCTCCATTGCCGACCTCTCACCTTTGTATGGCCTCGAATTTGGTATGCCTATTCTTACCTCATGCGGGGCGGATGTCTCGGGACGTCATCCATCTTCATGCATTGCTTGAGCTCTTTCGTCTTGAGTTCTTGCTTCACGATGCGTTGAATTTATAACAAATAAAACTTCTAGCAAGTGCACTAATCCTATCAACTAATAAAGTAGAGAGTAGAGCGTTGAACTCATGAGGAACTAATTAAATCTAATCCATCTCAATAATCTACTAGGAGAAGAAAAGGGTTTTATGGTGAAAACAAAAAATTAAAGATGCAGAAAGTAAATGATAAACAAATAAAATAAACTGGTGTTGAGTCTTGAGAATTATGGATGACTAATGTAAAGATAAACGTGTATGATCCTCTGTAATGGTTGAGTTATAATAACTTTGATTCTTATGACGAATTAGGAGTACCTAAAGTATTGACCTTCCAAGACGAGTAAACCAAACTACCTTAACTTCTAATAAAACTAATAATCACAAACGACGAGTCAATTATTAATTTTACAGAGAATTAAGATACATGAGTATGTATCTCCTACACTATTATTCACCCATAAATCTGAATAGAATAATAGACCGTACGAAATTTGGCACAAATGTCGAGTTATCGAACATGCGTTATGTATGCTTCAACTTAAAGTAAAAGATCAATTATCAAAGTAATAATGATTCCTAAAACTAATCACCCCACATACAGGTATGCAATATAATCTCAAAAATAAAATTACTTATCAAAAGGCAATGAACCCAGCATGCATAATCAAAAGAAATCGAAAGTTTAATTAACTCAACTAATAACAAGGTTCAAACAGTTTTCCTTCTTGAAAAGAATATAAAATATCTATTATAGAAATAATAAACTATAATAATTAGGTAAAAAGCATCAAAATAAAAGATAGAAGAAGAATTCTCAGCCTTCGGGACCTTTGGACCGTTGCACAACACAAATGACAAGTTGCTGCGCAATCTTCTCCTTCGATTGATCTTCAAGCCTTGAAATTCATCCTTTGCAATATGGCACAACTCCCAGATCTCAAGCACACCCAAGCACCACCAAACACATGTTTTTCTGTCTCCTAAGGCCTCTATTTATAGCCTCCAAGGATCCCAAGAGTTTTCGTAGGGTTTTAGTTTGATTCGAAGTATTTTCATGTTAAAACAAGTAAATTCGGAATAGACTTTGATATGTCTTTAAAACCATCCAAAAATCATTCAAATCTGAATAAATATGTTTCATAATCATCCTTGAGGCTTAGGATAAAGTTTGGGTTTGATCTGAAATTGAAATTCTAAAAAACATTCGAAGAAATTTTAAAAATAGTCTTTGTAATGGCACATAATAGTGTTGTAATGGCCCTAATATGACTTTTCACGACCCATAACACTGATTTCACGGTCCTCAATGTTCAAATAGAGTAGAAGTGTGATTTTAACGCCTCGTAACTTGGATTTCACCGCCCATAACTCGGGCAAGTTTTTTGAGCGAAACTGGGCATTTAACGAGCTGTTAGAGACCTCTCACGGCCTGTTATATTTAATTTTCATCATTTGGGTGAAACTAGGAATTTAAAGGGCCATTACATATCTCTCATGACCGTTATATTCATCAACACTGACAGTCTTTACTAATTTCACTTTTCGGCTCCGTTTGAACTATGATTTGAGTGTCATTTGTTTTTGTGAATTCTTGCCTCAATTCTCTTCCATTTTTTGTATTAAAATATAGAATTTTGGGTAGATTTCCATTTTTATAAAATTAAAGTAAATAAGATCAGAAAATTATACATGCTATATGAAAATGAATCAAAATGTGATTAAGTGCATGGTTAATTATATGTTGTCTTTTGCACGCATTAAACTTCCCCAAGCTTAGATACTTGCATGTCCTCAACAAATGCTCAAAGCAAAGCTCCAACCAAAATGGTTAATCATCGCTTCCACCATGTCACTCAACTACTCTTCTTAACAACAAATTTTATACATCCATCACATAAGTGTCTCACCACTTTCCATAATTACTCGACTTTGTGAAATTTCTGAATGAAAAATATTTTTAAACTCCTTCAAATTCAGCTTTGAATAATAAGAAAATAATTCTTGAAAATAAAAATATCAATGTTGAATATACAAGTATAACATGAGCTTTTATTCATTTATTACTTTTATATTTCTTCACTTGGAAACCTTTCATCATATTTTTTTCACTTCTTTTTCTTATTAATTTGGTACTCATATGCTTCTCCATAATGTGCAAAGTGGTCCATGTAATGGGCTTTCGACCAACGAATCTTAGAGCAATTGTCCTTAAGTCGTCAGACAAGAATCTTCTACGGATCTAATTATCCGAACTCACCTAGGTTCCAGATAACACTTTTTTGTACCTCCTCATACTTTCTCCACTAGCCCTCTTTTGTATATGATGTTAACACTTATTTATTAGTAAGCTCAGCTACAGTTGAATGTTCAACAGGGATATAATCATTATCAATGTAGTATACATAATAAAAAAATAGGAGCATGAACATGACTTGTCGTCAAACATCCATAGTTTCACTAAGCAATCTTCAAACCAAATACCCAACACGAAGGTGATAAATGATAAAATAATAATGCTTTAAATTTTGTTAATTAATAGGATGTCCTTGAATAATGCTTGAAAATAAGTAAATACTAAAACATAAAAAAATAAGATGCAATTTTCAATTAAGCAAAATAGTTTTTTTTAGATTTTCTTTAATACGAGATGCAAGCAAATATGCGACTAAAATATGAAGAGAATGTATGCTTGCAATGCAATATAAAAAAATATACATGATGCATGAAATTGCAAACTCTCCCAAACTTAGAAATCAAATCTTGTAGGAGCATTATGTAATGCCCGAGAATCCTGTAGAATAAAAGAAAAGAAAAATAAAAGATAAAAGGGAAAGATAAACTGAATAGGAGGAGACAAATAGGAAAATAAAGTCTAGTTGGATTTAGTTTTCCAATAGAACTCGGATCAGATCTCTTCTCCAATATATATGGGGTTAAAACGAACAAATCAGCCCTTTTCCCTGTCCAAGCCAGCCCTAGATATTTTCCCTCGTTTGTGCGCGCCCCCTTTGTTCTGGCTCGTGCTTGACGGTTGCCGCCCACGTAGGAGGACAACCAGAGGACGTGGACAACGCCGGCCGCGCACCTGAACCGAGAGGAAGAGGAGGAAGGACAAGAGGAAGGGGAAGAAGAAGACCGCAGTAATAGTTTCTTGGACAAGAACTTCAAGATATGGAACTAGGATAAGCTCGTGATAAAATCTCAATTTTGGACTTGAAGCATGTTCTACTTAGTCCCTAGTTATGATATGATGTCCTTTGATGATGATTGGTGCCGGTCATCGCCGAAGAAGACGAACGGAACGCGAACTGTGCATTTGTGCAATTTTTGCGTAAGAAGAATCCGGCACGGGCAGGTCCTTCGCCGGACCAAATTTGTTGGAACTTGGCCTAGATCCGTCATTGCTGATGCTCTTCGAGCTATGCAACTGGATGAACCTGGCCCAGGTTGAAGATGACCTGGCCCGCATTCCACGCACGATGAAGAGGTCGGGCGCGATGGCTGCCCGACTAGAAGACGACCCGACCCGGTCCAGGTGTAACCTGAACCTGGCCTGGGTTTACCCCTATTTTTTTTAGAACACCGATTATGAACTCAGCCCGGGTTCTACCAGACTCGGCCCGGGTTCCGTCACGAATTAAGTTAATTTTATGATTTTTAGATCCCTGATTTATGTTCCTACACTAGATCTTTATGATGACGATTATGAGCTGGCTTTGCCAGTTACGATGATGATGATGGATGAATTGAGGCAGACCTCCCCTAGGTTGAAATATACTCCAAATAAGTCAAAGATGAATAATAAGATGATGAAGAAAATGAACACATATGAATAAAGAATCGCTCTTATGATGATAGGCTTTTGCCACCCTTTTTATGATGATTTGATTATGATCTTTTGATCCCTTATTCATATGTCCCTTTACATGTTTCTATCACTTTTATGATGATCATGATTTACAAGAAAATTGATGATTAGCGATACAAAATAGCATCTCGAAACATGGTGACGCTAAATCGATGCTACTAGAGCCGCTATGGCGTCCCAGTTGAGTCCCAAGTAGGAGACACTACTTACCTCTCAATAGTGTCTCATTAGCGTTTTCCTAGCATTTCCAGAAATAGGCACTAACAAAGGCTCCATAGCGATGCCAGGTAGCCACTATTATTGCGCATCATGAAGCGAAAGTGCACGGGAGAACCTAGCGTTGTTCTTGTGTCGATAGCTTTCGACGTGAACCTAGCGTCGCACCTTCTCAGATGCTAGGGAGATGCTAGTTGGCGTCACATCTATGATGACACTATGTAGACGCCAATATGAAGAAGCACTATTTTAATAGTTACTTGGCATCTTATAACCATATATGTTAATTAAGAAATAGATAACTATATAGGCTATCTATTTTGATGCAACCCTATATATTATCTATACTATACTTTAATCAATAAATAAATTAAATATTGTATATGTACCTTCAACATATATATGTATTCCTACATGATTACTTATATATGTCTACATCATAGGAGTGTTCCTAAATATATATTTTGTTACCTATATTATATATGTTATTTATCCATACAATATATATCATATCTTAACTATACATATATTATTTTTATATTCTTAATCATGAAATTATGATGGTTGAATTAAGAGACATGATTTGTTACAAATTATCCCATTTTATCATGTCCATGGAGGCTCAATAGCGTCTACCTAGCGCCACACTAGAGCCGCAATCTTGGTTGACGCTAGAGAGACACTCATGGCGTCTCTCTAGCGTCTCCTTACTGAGACGCTAAGATGAATGAGATGCTACATCGACGCTATTGTGTCGCTAATACATTTTAGCGACTCAATAGCGTCTGTATTGCGCCGCAGTAACCAACTTTTTATCAACTCACTTAATCGGGCACATATAGACATATAAATACACGTATATACTTATACTTATATATAATATGTACATATATACTATTATCACTTAATCTCGCACATATAAACATATACGTACATATATATATTCCACGAACCCCAAAGCTAGCCGACATCGTCACAAGAATTCCCCAATAGTTACAGTGCCCTCACCCTCTCTCCCTCTCCATGTCGGCCAGCTACAGTAAGCTCCCACTCAATCTTTCCCTCTATTAGTCCCTCACTCGGCCAACAAGGAAGGGAAACACCATTGGTAGCTACAGTAAGCATTTTCTCTTCCTTACCTCACTCTAATAGCTCCACTCACTCACCATTGCACTGTAGTAGCTCCTAGTGAACTCGTGGACAGCAACTCTAAGGAGAAAGAAAGGGCTGTTGAGGCTAGAGGAAGAAGTGAAGGAAAGAGAGGAAGAAGTTAGGATTAGGACTAACTAAGCAAGGTATGTTTGAGGGAATCCAAACCTCCCTAAACTTTCTCTAATGATGTTTGAATGTGTGGATTAGGGTATGAAGAACAAACCCTTTGTTCTTAGAAGGAAGATTTAGGGAATGCGCATTTGATGATTCATGTTTCCTTAGATTACTGTTCCATTGTTAATCATGTTTAGTATGGTTAATGTTTTTTTATGTAATCTCCTATGTGCTTCATCCTTATGGTGATTAGTTTAATAAATTGATATGCTTAGATGAGATGTGTAAAGTGTTTATTATTCATTCTTGGATGAATGTACACCTTATAGGTGTTTGCATAAATGTGTAAAAATGGGAAAAACTGATAAAAATAGGGGAGACTCTGTCCAGAGTTCGGGCACGGCCATGACGAATTGTTGCATGACCATGACGCCCTTAGGATTCCATGCCTTTGCATAAAAATGTCCAAAGGAATAAAAGGGGCTTTCTGTCATGGCCGTGACCTTGTGGTCGCACGGGCGTGACGATCTGGACGTCCCATGCCTTAGAACATTTTGATGAATGGTCGAAAAATGATCGTTCTGTCACGGGCGTGCAAGTACGGATAAAGAAAAAATGGCCGTGCGGGCAAAATGACAACCCGTGAAATGCACGCCCCCTATGGAACGGCCATGATGTGTTTTGGCACGGTCGTTCCCACATGCTATACTTAGAGGAATCGTGCAAGTGTTCGGCCATGCCCAACCATGCATGCCTGTGCCCATGTGTGGGCATGGCCGTGACCCAAGGTGGCACCGCCGTGACTAGTCACAGACGTCTATATAATGCATATTTGTCCACACTTAGCATGATTTGACATGTATATGACCTTAAATAAGATTAAAATATGCAACATGTATTGGATAATTGTGAATATTGATAAATGTAATGAAAAGACGGATTGGCGTGAAGGTGTCTTATTGTAATCGAGGAGGGGAAATGGGTTCCGCCCCTAAGTGGTGACGTTTCTCAAGGAAACGAGTTCCATCCCTAAGTGGTGGCATTTTCATAAGTCGAGGCGAGTTCCACCCTTGAGTGTGGCGTCTCTATTGGGCCTACGCGAACCCAAAGTTGAGGCGAGTTGCACCTTAAGTGTGGCGTCTCAATTGGGCATAAGCGAACACAATCTTGGGCTTGCTAACCAATTCCCACGAATTCAACGTGGTCTTACCAATCAACAAGATAAGAAAGTATATAAATAAAGATGAAAAATGAAAAGATGAATGAAGAATGACTTGGGACATAAAGTTAAAGATGATGAAAAAGTATGCACCTATAAGGATGCACATGAATGCCCACTTGTCTCATCATGATATGAACAAAGATGTTAAAGTTAAGTAAGATATGTTCACGATGTGCTTTAGCATAATGATATGTCTTGGCATGAAGATTAATGATGTTATATGTTATCTCGTTTTGCTACGATGATATGTTCACATGTCATATAGTGTGCATAAGTAGTTCATAGCATGCATATGATCTAAGTTTTATTATGATGCAATGCACATGTCATGACATGTAGAAAGTATGTTATAGTATCATAGTATGCATGAGCCTCAACATACACTAACGGAAGAAATTTCTTGCACCCCATGGATCCGTGCAAGTATGGACGAGGCTTAGGTTCGATGACAAGAGCCTCGGACAAAGACATTGCATATGAGATGGTCGGGCCATGGCCCAAATTATCTTTTAGTCTTTTATGTTATGATGATGGACTCTTAGCGAGTCAAGTATATATAACCTATGGGTCTTTTGAGTCATGTACTTCGTACGAACTCATTTATGTACCTTGATCCCTATGTGGGTATTATGTTAGAGCCTATGTGACCCATGGGCTTGAGTTGTATCTTGGGATTTATTCAGCTTATGAAGTCTTCCTATGTTTTATGTTATTGTTGTTTCATGCTTCTTATTATGTTTCCACTATAATGTTTATAAAATTAGGTTATGAAAGTGACGCCGCCTAGGGTTTGACAACTAAATTGGGCTAGATTTTGGAGGTGTTACAAAGGTGTTGTTGGGTAATTGTAAGGCGGAGACGTCCATCTTGCTCGTCTTGTTCACCTCCAGGCTGCTCAGGTTTTCAAAGCTACACAACCTTGCTATGTCCTTCGGTGCCCGGGCGTCCTCCTCCGCCACTGTGAACGGGCACCCCATGAACTCCGCCAACCCCCTCACGACTGCCACTGGATCATGCAACATCTCCACGTACCTCAAGAACAAGACCTTCTGGGGTCGCCGCTGGCTCTCCTTCCAGTACTCGAAGGCGTGTTCCTAGTGGGGCCCGAAGTAGCCGACGCCCTTGCAGTACATCTCCAAGTTCTTGCTCAACGGCACTGAGTCCACCTTGGAGGCCTCGCACATCTTGTTCTGGAAATGCCACATGGAGATGATCATGTCTTTGGGCTCCCGACAGACGTATATGAGTAGGCACTCCAAGGCGCGGACGAACTCCGAGAGAAGGGAGAAAGGCAAGTGCGTTTGGAACAAACGCGGAGAAGGCATGGCTCCTACAGCATCGATGAAGTCTCTCAACATGGTGAGTGATCGTTCCATGTAAGGGACACAGTCGTGAGGGTTCTGGCTGAGGAGCAAGTGCTCCTGGAAGCAGTGGCGTCCGTGCGTCAAGGTGGTGAAGGCGAGCGCTTTGAGCCATGGGTGCCGGATTTGGGGAAGTTCGCTAGGATGACGTTGTCTTATCGAGCCTAGAAATGGCATTGAATCTCGAGGACGAGGGAGAAGAGGACTTGTGGGATCCAAAAGTTCTAGTACTTCCTGAATTGAAATAGAGGTCCGCCACGTGTCATCTCCAAGGGGAGGTTGGAGATGAAGGGTGAGGGGGCCTTGATCTCCTCAAAATTTTAAAATCTTAGTATATTATATATTAATATATGATTAAAAATTAAATTAATCTTTTTTAAAGTAAATTTAGTATGAAAATAAATATCTAATATAGTTTAGTGTGGTAGTTCTTCACTTTGGAGAGTATTGTAGAGGTCAGAGGTTCAAACTTGGCCCCCTCACAATTTCTTATCTTACTTCTTTTTACTAGTGTAAGGCCCTGTGCGATGCATGAGAGCATAACAAATTAATCATATAATAAGTTTAAAACTAATATTAATGGCACAAAAAATTCATGCAACTATAAAAAATATAATAAATGAAGAAAAAAATTATAATGCCTCAATATAAATTTCAACTTTTTTTGTATAGTATAATTATGACCTCATTTGTTATTTGTCTATCATCATCGTAGGACAAAATTTTGACCTTTTTTATTTGTCACATGTGAAATAACTTATTGTCCATATATAAACATTTATTTTTTTTAGAAATAATCTCAAACGCAACCTCCTTGCAAAATAAAAAAAGTAGTAAAAAATCTATAGATTTCAAAATATACTTTTATATTTTTTATATAATAATATATTTTTATTGATACCTTTTCATTTTCTAATATCATTTCGTCGGAGTGCATATTGTTCGGATTATAATAATTAGGAACATTATACAATCCAATCATGCAAACTTTGACATTTCATTGTATCTTAATTAGATTTACATAAGAGATGAAGTCAAAATTTTCAATCATTCTACATAAAAAACATTGAAAAAGTTATTTAATTTATCAAATAATTTTAAATAATATATAACTTGTGAGGGCAATGTAAAAAATATGATTTCAAAGATCATGTAAAAAAAACTATCAATAACTATTGTTCCATAGAGAAAAAGATAAAGATGTATAAATTAAGTAAAAAAATACTAATATATATGACAATATTTTTTTTATTATCCTTTAGGCCATGTCTTTTCTTTGTTAGAGCCAATAATAATTATTAAGGATTTTATATATCAGGTAGATAATGATAGATATTTTTCATTTACAGTAGAATAATTTATTACAAAAAATATTTCATTTATAATTGTTAAATAATTTATTATTAGTTTATTAGAATATATTAATTAATTAAAAAATTATTTGTAAAAATAACAAAATATTTTAGTTTAGTTGAATGTTTTGTTATTAACTGATTACCTAATTATTTGGTATACAATTAACAATTTTTTAATTTATTTTTGTTATTAACTGATTACCTAATTATTTTATTCATAATTGTAGAAATTTTGTAGAATAAATTTTGTTATTAACTGGTATAAAAATTGTAGAAATTATCATAATTGTAAAAATAACAAAATATCATGATAATTAATTTTATTCATATATTATTGATTATCATATTGTTGGTTACTGAAAAATCTCTTATTTATAGTAGTTAAAATTTTTGTTACTAGCTTATTATATAATAAAAGATTAGGAATCCTAATTATTTGATATTATAAATTGATGATATACATGAGTCTTCTATCTTCTTAATTTTATAACAATACCTATACACAACTAAATATTCTTACCATAGATAATTTATTATTATAAATAATATTAGCACAAAATATATCATTTATTTCATATATTATTGAGTATCATATTATTGTTTATAGAAAAATTCTTTCATTTATAGCAGTTGAAAATTTTGTTATTAGTTCATTAGAATATCTTATTCAATTATAATAATAATATAATGAGTAAGTTTGGTTGAATATTTTGTTATTAGTTGATTACATATTTTATAATGGTTTCTAATGACATATCCAATAACAATAAAGTGATTACGAATTTGAGTTGTTTAATATTTTAAAATGATTCATATACTTGAGTCTTTTATCACCTTAATAGAATGACAATTTAGCAACAATAAAATATAATTGTATACGATTAAAAATTGTTAGCATAAATAAGATATGATTATAAATATTATTAGCACAAAATTATGTCATCTACTTCATATATTATTGGTTACATAAAAAAACTTTTATTTATAGTAATCAATTATTTGTTTAACTTCTAATTATATATATATATATATATATATAACATAGAGATATATATAATAATAAATTCACAAAATGCTAAAAATATTTTAAAAAATGATTAAATTTGGTTGATTATTTTATTATTAGCGGATTAATCCTATATAAATTTATAATGAATTATGACATACAGATATACATACAATAATAAATTAATAAACTTTTAGTATTAATTAAATTTGGTTGATTAGGTATCTTGTATTGATTATAACGAACTATTCAATAATAATAAAATAATTATGAATTCTAATTATTTTGATATTGTAAAATGATTTATATACATAAGTCTTCTATCTTCTTGATAGAATAACAACATGATAGCAACAAAAAATAACTATATACAACTAAAAATTATTAGTACACATAAATATATTAGTATAAATATTAGTACAAACGGTATATCATTTATTCAATATATTATTTGTTACAGAAAAAATATTTCATTTATATTAATTGAATAATTTGTTTAACCTCTTCCTTATACATATAGATATGCGTATATTGATAAATAAGTTGTAGACAGATACATGTTATCATAATATTATGTTTAAAAATTTTATGATACTTACATTAATCATCAATAGATATTATTATGAGAGTATGAAATGCATATCTTTAACTCGAAGTACAGATCATAATATAATATTTTCAGTCTTTCCTTATATATATAAATTATAATATTTGATTCTTTTATACAAAGAAGAATTATATATTTTATCATAAACAAACCAATATTTGCAGGTTCGCATGAACTCATTGTCTTCAAAGAGGGCGTCGAGTATGCAAATAAAAATGAAAGCCCCTTATAATATTTAATATTTTTTATTAGATAAAAATAAATATTTTTCCTTATAACATTTAATATTTTTATTAGACAGAAAAAAATTATATATAAATATTTTTTATCACGCACAAAATTATATTTATAGGTTCGCGCATACTCTTTATCTTCAAAGAGGACGTGGAGTATGCAAATGAACTGAAAGCCTCTCTATTTATAGTTACAAATATGAAATTTAAAAAACATAAATAAATAAAATTATATATACTTAATAACTAACTTTGAGAAAGTGTGGGCCTCTCTATTTATAGTTACAAATATGAAATTTAAAAACATAAATAAATAAAATTATATATACTTAATAACTAACTTTGAGAAAGTGAGGGCCTCTCTATTTATAGTTATAAATATGGAATTTAAAAACATGAATAAATAAAATTTTGTATACTTAACAACTAACTTAAAACATGAAAATGAAAACTAAAGTTCTATTTATTTATAGTTACAAATATAGAATTTAGAAACATAAATAAATAGAATTATATAATTTTAATAACTAACTTTTCAATATCTATGATTATATAATTAAAAGATTATCATTTTATACATTCAATTTATGAGAACTCGACATGTGTCACTTTCCATCTCTACTTTTATATATATAGATATTTTGGCCCCCTTGTAATTTTACTCTAGGTCCGCCCTTGCTCGTGGCTCCATTTCTTTTTCTTCAGAACTCGAGGTTATATGTCTCTCGTATAGAGGAAGTGCTTCGAGACCAACAGTGGAATGACATATATATATATATATGTGTGTGTGTGTGTGTGTGTATAGTTAACAATATAATTAATACTACATTAATTAATGTAATGTAATTGAATACAATATGTAGAATAATTATGCAATTAGTTCGAGCCATAACTTTCCAACTTCCAAGTGTTTCGGCGTCCCGTGACAACTTGCTCCCAGATTAATAGCCATCCAATTTGGATCCAACGGCTGGAATTGTGCGCGATTTTTTAGTCATTGGATCTTCGCGCGATGGTGCAAATCCGCATCTACCTTTTTTTCTGCACGTGATTTCCCCTTTGCGCCAAATCACCCTTCAACCCTAAAATCCGAATGACCGATTGAGCTCCTCTATGCTAATGGTCGATCGAGCTCCTCTACGTCGAAGTGTAGCTCTCGTCGTCATCGAGACCTCGCTCGAGAACCCTCACCGCCCTCTTCATTCACTAGATGCTCGCTCGAGAACTCCCCCCCTCTGCTTGTGCCACACGCCGCCTTGACGACCAGTCACCGCCCTCAACATTCGTCGCGACCTCACTCGAGAACCCTTATCGCCGCTCGTGCCATACACTGCCTCTTCGACCTCTAGAAACCTCGCCAACGCTCATACCACACGCCGCCTCGCGATCCCTCGCTACCGCTACCTCGCCACTACTCACCGTTGCCGCCCGAAAAACACTCGTCGTCATCACACGTGGAGAAGATTCGGCACCTCGTGTGAGATCGAGAGAGAAAAAGAAGGTGGATGCCAAATCTGCACCATCGCACAAAGATCCAATGACTAGAAAATCATGCGGAATTCCAACTGTTGGATCGATCTCGGATGGTTGTTAATCTGGGAGCACCCCCATTATATCCTGTGAAAAATATAGTATTTTTAAAACTAAATCGGACCGGCTGGTCCGACTGGTTCAATCGCGAACCGATCATTGGTCCTGTCAGGTTAGTAGGTAAAAACTATTTTTACAAAAAATTGGATTGAACCAGGTCAACCCGGTAAAAACCGAATTGAGCCAAAAAATCGGTGCATTCCAGTTTTTTTCAAAAGCAATGAAAAGGAAGTGAATAAATGAAAAAAGAAAAGAAAAGAAAGAAAGTGTATAATAATAGAGAAGCTGGGATAATAGAAAGGGGAGTTAAATAAGTGATTTGATTGAAAAGAATGAATGGATGTAAATAATAAGGAAAAAGTGATTTGAATTTGAAAGGAAAATGGAAAAATTAGTAATAAAGATAAATTTGAATAAAAGAAAAAAAATTATCGTGCACATAAATAAGAAGAATACAAAATTTAAATTGTTATAAATAATACACATTAAAATATGAAAATAGAAACATAATAATATTGTAAATTATATAGGATGAATTTATACAAGGAAACAAATAATATTTAAAGAAATCTTGAATTTGAAAAATAAAATTAGGGCTAGATAATATTAATGGAAATCTAAAAAAGGAAATTATGTAGGATCGAAAGCACCAAGAGGGAAGGGGTGAATTGATGTATAAAAAATATAACCGAAAAAGTCGTAAAAGTTAATTTTTAGAAAATGCGATCACAAGCAAGTAAAGGATAAGCAAGAAGAGTCAACAATCAAGAAGGCGCAATATGTTGACGAGTTTCAGACCAACTCCTTGGCCTACATTCCCACTTCGACTTTTCGACACGAGACCGTCGGAGATTCACTAGCTTTCTCTTTTCTTGCAGGGAGAGAATAATCTTTTCTATACCACAATGTCTTCTTCTTTGCTCAAGAGATAAGGCACATCTCTTCTTACAAGAAGCTCTCAAAACTCTCTAAACAAGAACGAATTCCCTCCAAATCTCTCTTCTTACAAAGGATGCTCACACTTAAAAATGAGAAGAGGGAAGGGATGATTTGCAAAATTAACCTCAAGAAAAATGCTTTGGACTTGAAGGAAGCTTTAGAGCGATTTGCCTTGCTTGATTAATCTTCCTTCAACCTTTTGAATCCCTTTTACCGGTTTCTCTTGAAAATATGTCCGTTGTAAATCAATTTGAAAAGTCGTGCTGTCACTTGAAAAACGGTCGTCCATTTTAATATTGATCGTCCGTTTTGCACAGAAACTAGCCGTTAAGCCTTCTTATCGTCGGCGGTCGCCCATTATAGTATCGGGCGTCTATTTTATATAAATAACAGTCGTTGCGTTTATCTTTTCTATGCATTTTTCCATTGATCATAGTCCATAGAAGGATTTTAGCTGTTTAATTAATTTTTGCATCCATAACGATCGACCGAAAGTGATTCGTTCATCCGATTTAGAAATGTTTGTGCTATCTGTAATTTGCGATCGTCCATGCAGTGACTTCGGTCGTCCGATTTTCACATCTTTTTATCTTTGTTTCCCAAAACGATCGAACGTTAGAATTTTGGTCGTCCGTTTTAGAAATTTTGAACTCTCTGTAATCTGCGAACGTTCATGCAGCGACTTTGGTTATCCGATTTTCACATTTTTTTATAGTTTTTGCCCAAAACAGTCGACCGTTAGAGTTTTGGTCGTCCCTTTTAGAAATTTTGAATCTCTATATTCTGCGGTCATTCCATCTGTTACTTCGGTTGTTCGTTATGTACTTGATCTTTCATGTCACACATAGAATGGTCGACCGAAAACAAATCGGTTGCTCGTTTTAAGAAGTCATTTCTCTCTGTAATTAGCGGTCGTTTCAGCTCTGCTTTGGTCGTCCATTATAAGTCAAAACGGTCGCCCGTTATAATTATAGTCGTCTGTTTGTACTCCTGAAAACATTTGACCCATTTTTCTTCGTAAAAGTATTAATCATGTTTACACTAACACTTCAAGCACAATTAGTACATCATTTCCTTATTTGCTATCATAAAAAACTTAAAGCATGGTCGTTGGACCAACAATCTCCCCATTTTTTATGATGGCAAACAAAGTGACGAGGAGGTAAATAAATAACAAAATGTAAATTCCTCCCCTTAATTAATGCTTATATTGTGATATCAAAAATATTATTAACTCCCCCTCAATCAAAGCATATTTTCTTTATAAAACATAATGATATCAAAAGAAACAAAATCATAATGACATCCATCGATAGTTCATAACAAATAACATTTAGAAAACATATCCATAGTCACATCTATAAGATGAGAATATCCATCCATCCATACATAAGAAAATGGTCAAAATAACAACTAGAAGTTAGCAACATAAACCATCTATACATATCCATACATAAACAAATAGGAGTTCAAAAACACATCCAAACATAGTCTTCATCATATAATCACACACATACATTTACCCATACACAAATACACAATCTCTGTCACACATCTTCTCCCCTTTTTGACATCATCAAAGTGGAGAACAAAATCAAGAAAACTAAACATCCGGAGCATCGTCGGATGGAGGAGGCGCAACTCACTCATATGATGAAGTGTTGAAGCCTTGAGAGCGAAAGTATACGAATAGACAATCCAGAGTGCGACGATGATCAATCTTCAACTGCTCCATGTGTGCAGTCATATCGTCCAAGCGTCTATCGATCTCATCCATGCATGTGATCATCCCATCCCACTCATTACGTGAAGGAACTATAGATGCACGCTAGGAACTAGTCGGCTGAGATGAAGGATGTATATATTGCTCCCATGAAGGTCATGTATCCTCCATAGGAGCTCTCATAGGTATCGTTGTACCTACTGCATGATCAGAATTCGAGTCATGTGGTGTCTCTTGTCCTTTCTTGGCAAAGATCCATTCGTTACCATGTAGGACAAGTCCCATACGCTTCAAGGTGACCTTCCTAATGATATTAGTGGATCTCTCATAATAGTGTGCCTCTGTCTCAAGAATGATTTCTAACGAAAGATCCGAGTAAGAAAAGAACCGAAGTGAAGAATCATATTGTGAGAGCGTTTCGAGTCTATTTTTTCTTTGGTGGATATGAAGTGATAAATCATGTAGGTTCCAAAGTTAACCAGAGGAAGGTCATTTCGAAAAGGCAATAGAGAAGGCGTAGGTCATAAAAAGTCATATCAATGTAATGACCGGATCGAGGAAATAGAATGTAACTAACAATATGATGAGCAAAAAGAAGTGAAGGGGCCAACTTCTTTATAATCCCTTTTATTAGAAAGTTATCTACTTCACCACAACAGACAACCTCAAGAGCTTCGGTGATAGAGATACCAGAGGGCCACTTGTGAGTCGCAATGTTAGTGAGTCCTCCTTTGGGAACATCAAAGGTCTCACAAATCAAAGATGGAGTGATCTTAATAGTACGACCAAAGATGTGAGAATCATAAGATCGAGATTCAGAAATGACAGGTTGGCATAGAAAAGTCGAACCAACCTAGGCTAGACAAGTTCTTGAACATCAAGGAGTGGAAGCCAACCAATGCCATCAAACAAATCATGAACAAAGTTCATGTTAAGAGAATTCCAATCAACTCTTATGCCACGTCCTACTTCTCTAGAGGAATAGAGTTGTTCAAAGTTTAACGCAGTAGACATGTTAGCAAATAGAAAAGAATCGAATTCTTTGGGAGGCAGTGTCGGAGAGGCTGACGGTGGGTGAGAAGAAGACCTTGGTTCCTTCCTCTTTCGAGGTCCAGCAACAACCTTCTTCTTTGGTGGCATTTGTTATGAGATCAAGTTAAGAATCAAATCGAGAGAGAAATTGGAGACGCACTGACAGGATCACAAAAAGAAAAATGGTCGCCCACTATGGAAACGGTCGACCGCTATTGTACAGGACAGAAAGCTTTGATCCCCTCAATCGATTATAAAAATTGAGAACAATGTTACAAAAGTTCGGAATTGGTCATCAGATTGAACAATGAGCATGAAATCTAGTAGGACTACGTGTGGATCAATTCGTGATGGAAGAAGAGATTTGGGAGAGAGAAGAGCCGAGTGATATCAATGTGTAATCACACTTGTAATCATGTCGTCGGAATCGATCATTCACCAGGGAGCGAATCTATGACTACTGACTGCTGAAGTTGAATTTGCCGGTGAGGAATCGAGTGAATGATCTAGTCCATGCTACGCCAATCTTTGATGCTTTGATAGAGGCGATTAGCGGCTTGAAGACACCGATAGGGTTCACGTGTCTTGAGAAAGGGATCGGCGGCGATGGCTGACTAAACACCGTTGCAGTGGGGCTAAGGTTGGCCACAGCCGGCAAAGTGAATGACTAGGTTTCTCACTACGATCGATGACCAGGAAGGTCACCAGATGGGAACTCTTCAGTGGTCGCCAGAATCTGATTCGCTAGAGTCATTTTGGCTGCCGTCTGAGAAGGCTCGAGTGACTAGAGAACTCCCGATGGAAGCGGACTGTAGTCAATGCTAGAAAGAAGTCAAGGACGAGGAAGATCGCCGGAAGAGATGGCCAAGAAAGATCACCGCGAAGATGACCGAGAGAGATCGTCGGACGGATTCAAATGTTTCAACGGGATTGGGAGGAGTCATTGCGTCAATCTTCACAGTATCTTGGAGTCAAGTTCTCTGGTGTTTGGGAAATGTTGAGCGAGCGAACATCGTTGAGGAAAAATCATCGGCAAAGGTCGTCGGTGAGATCAGAGAGTTGATCGACGACAGCGGCGCATAGCGGTCATCTAAAATCAAGGGGTTTAAGAGATTTGGGAAAATTTTGGTCGCCGGCCCTTTTATATTGTTTTGAAACGGGCGACCGATAATATGTCGGGCGGCCATTATTCCTTGTTCTGGAAGTGCATACTTCGTAGAGCAAAATTGATCTATTGGTAACTTTAATGGTCGTTCAGTCATATCTATAACGGTTGACCGATCTAGATGTATGTGTTGTGCAACACAAATTTATATACAATTTGATTCACAAATGATACTTGCATAACCAAATCACTCATGAGTTGAATTGAGAGGCAATCAGGTTCCTAACATCCCAAGTTCACATCTAAGCATACAAAATATTTTCTCATTTAAGGGTTTTGTGAAAATATCTGCAAGTTGAATTTCGGTAGACACATGTTCAATAGCTATTTCCTTAAGTGTCACATATTCTCTAATGAAATGATAGCGCAAATGGTTCTAGAATGTTGAATTGGGGTTTTAGTCATTTCTATTGCACTTATGTTATCGCACTTCATGGGTACACTTGAACAATTTATACCATAATCAAGTAATAGTTGTTTTACCCATAATATTTATGCACAACAACTACCGGCTGCTATATATTCGGCATCTGCGGTAGAGAGTGCGATGGAGTTTTGCTTTTTACTAGCCCATGAGATAAGAGAGATAACAAGAAAGTAACATATCCCACTAGTGCTTTTCCTATCAACTTTACATTCGGCAAAATCCGCATTGGTATAGGCATGTAAATCAAAGGATGAGTTCCTATCATACCAAATGTCTAAATCACAAGTATGCTTTAAATAATGCAATATTCTCTTAACGGCAACTAAGTGTGATTCTTTAGGTGCGGATTGAAATCTTGCATACAAGCATACACTAAATATAATATCTGGCTTAGATGTCGTCAAGTAAAGTAAACTACAAATCACACCTTTATACCTCTTTTGATCAATGGATTTGCCTTTCTCATCTTTATCCAATTTAGTTGTAGTACTCATGGGAGTTGAACTTGGCTTACATTCATCATTCCAAATCTCTTTACTAACTCTCTTGTATACTTCTCTTAATTAAGAAATATTCCATCTTTATTTTCCTTGACTTGTAATCCTAAGAAGAATGTGAGCTCAAACTCTTTGCACAACCATTCATTAGTAGCACCATAAACAATATCATCAACATAAATATGAACTATTAAAATATCATCTTTCAAATGCTTAAAAAATAATGTGGCATAAACTTTCCCTTTTTGAAAACAATTTTCAATAAAAAAAAGTACTTAGTCTTTCATACCAAGCTCTAGGAGCATGTTTAAGTCCATAAAGAACTTTAGAAAGTTTGAATACATGATTAGGAAAATCTGAATTTTCAAAACCGTGAAATTGGTCAACATAGACTTCCTCATATATAAAACCATTTAGAAAAGCCAATTTTACATCCATTTGAAAAAGTTTGAATCCTTTGAAACATGCAAAAGCTAAAATCATTCTAATAGCCTCAAGTCTAGCAACGGGAGCAAAAGTTTCTTCAAAATCAACTCCTTCTATTTTTTAATACCCTTTTGCTACAATACTTGCTTTATTTCTTATTATGATGCCATTTTCATCTAGTTTGTTTCTAAAAACCCATTTAGTACCAATTATTGGATAATCTTTCTACAAGTTTCCAAACTTGATTTCTTTCAAAATCATTTAATTCTTCATGCATGGCATTTATCTAATTTGAATCATTCAAAGCTTCATCAATGTTACTAGGTTCAAATTATGTAAAAAATGCTGAAAAAGCACACAAGTTTTTCAAGAAATTTCTAATATTTATATCTTCATTTATGTTACCTATAACTTGATCAAGTGGATGTGATGATGCATGTGTTCAATTACTTTGAATAATTTGATTTTCTTCCACCTGTGGTTCTTCTATTTGTTCCACATTTGAGGTATCTATTTTCTTTTCTTCAAGCCTTCATTTTGACTTTGCATGTCTTCGAGAAGCCTTTTCACTTCAATTATTTCTTCCTCATCATCATTCACTTGCTTGCTCATCAAAAAATCATTAGTTTCATTGAATTTAACATTAATAGATTCTTCAACAACTAATGTTCTTTTGTTATATATTCTATATGCTTTACTTGTACTAGAGTATCCAAGAAATACACCATCATCACATTTTGCATCAAATTTGTCTAATTTATCTTTATTTTCAAAATATAACATTTACAACCAAACACCTTAAAATTTGAAATATTTGGCATTTTCCATATAAAGCTTCAGAACATATTTTCTTTTCAAGGGGTCTAAGTAAGATTCTATTTAAAACACAACATGATGTGTTTACAACTTCCGCCGGAAAATACTTAGGAAAATTACTTTCATTTAGCATTGTCCTAGTCATTTCTTAAATGGTTCTATTTTTTCTTTCTACTACTCCATTTTGTTGAGATGTTAAGTGTAGAAAATTTGTGTGTAATTCCATTCTCTTCACAAAACAATTCAAATTTGTAATTTTCAAATTCACCTCCATGGTCACTTCTAATTTTTGCATTTTTTAGCTCAAGTTCATTTTGTATTCTCTTTGAAAATTTTAAAAAATATGCTTATAATTTCATCTTTACTTGTAAGAAAGATAACCCAAATGAAACGAGAGAAGTCATCAACAATAACAAAGTCATATTTCTTACCATCTAAACTTACTACATCAATAGGTCCAAATAAGTTAAGATTTAAAAGTTATAAAGACCGTACTAATAATATTTTTTTAATTTGAAAGAGCTTTTGGTTTGTTTACCTTTAAGATATGAATCACAAACATTATTCTTTTCAAATTTAATTTTGGATAAATCTCTAACCAGTTCATGACTTGAAAGTTTGTTTAATAACTTAAAATTTACATGTCCTAATCTTCTGTGCCAAAGATTTATATAATCATGCATAACACTAAGACATTTTTTACTTTTCAAGTTTTCAAAATTAATCTTATATATATTATCGTATCTAAAACCCATATGTAGAACTTCCTTATTTTCATCTAGTATCAAGCATTTGTCCTTTTCAAATTTTAGTAAATAGTTTTTATCACATAATGGACTTATGCTTATTAAGTTATGTTTTAAGTTTTCAACTAGTCAAATATTTTCCAAATATACTTTATCATTCTTATCAACATTACATATACCAATTACTCTCCCTTTGCTATTATCTCCAAAGATGACTTTTCCTCCATTTTTCTTTTGTAATGTAACGAAGTTTGAAGGATCACCGATCATATGTCTTGAGCATCCACTATCCAAATATCATTTTCCTTCATTATCCTTTGGAGCTCCCTCATGACTATTTGCCTTTAGACATATATAGGCTTCTTCATCATTACTTGAGTAGGTTTTGGAGTTATTTTCTTCATCTTCACTTCCATCCCAAATGGCTTGAAATGCTTTCTTTTCCTTCTTCAAATTTTCTCTCTCCTTTTCTTTCTTAGCTATATTTGGGAACTCATTCTTATAGTGTCCAACCTTTTTGCATTCAAAACAAGTTACTTGATTTTTACTTCTTGATGATCTTCTATTGGAGAAGATACTCTTTTTCTTTTGCTTGGCAAACCTAAGATATTTGTCAAGTTTCTTGACATACAAGACTAGCTTCTTTTCATCTAAATCTTCATCTTCTTCACTTGTTTCACTTTCATCCATCCTTGCTTTCAAAGCCAAACTCTTATTTTTGGAGATATTTGTTTCTTCATCTTCCTTGATTCTAATCTCATAGGTCAAGAGGGATCCTATGAGATCATCAAAATTCAGCTTGTTCAAGTCCTTCTCTTCAATCACGATTCTCTTCGTGTGCCACTCGAAAGAAAAGGACTTAAGAAATTCCTTCACCTTTTGAGAGTTAGTCCATGGCTCGTCCAAGGAAGCTAAGTCATTTACAATATCATTAAAACGTACAACTATTTCATTTATAGACTCATTTTCATGCATCTTAAAAGAGTCACATTGATTATTAAAAATATTAAATCTAAGTTCTTTAACCTTATTAGTACCTTCATGTGTAATGATAAGTTTTCTCCATATTTCATAAGCACTTTGACAATTAGAAACACGATTAAATTTTGTTGCATATAAAGCACAAAAAAGATTATTTTTCGCTTTCCAATCCAATTTTACAAGTAATCTCTCACCTTCGCTATGTTCAAAAGGTGACTTTCCATGAAAATCAAATCCATTTTTAATTATATCCTAAATATCAATATCAATAGTGCATACATAATCTTACATTCAAATTTTCCAATAGGCGAAATTTGAAGCATTAAAAAGTGGAGGACGATTTGTGGATTGACCTTCACCCAAAGTAAAATTATTTGATGCCATAGCTTAAAAGATGATTAAATCTTTAAAACAAGAGCAACTTGGCTCTGATATCAATTGTAGGATCGACATCACCAAGAGGGGAGATGAATTGGTGTATAAAAATTCTAACCGAAAAAAGTTGTAAAAGTCGATTTTTAGAAAATGCAATCACAAGCAAGTAAAGGATAAGCAAGAAGAATAAAAAATTAGGAAGGCGCAATATGTTGATGAGGTTCGGCCCAACTCCTTGGCCTACCTCTCCGCTCCGACTTTTCAATCTCGAGACCATCGGAGATTCACTAGCTTTCTCTTTTCTTTTGGGGAGAGGATAACCATTTCTACACTTCTTTGCTCAAGAGGTAAGGCACACCTCTTTTTACAAAAAGCTCTCAAAACTCTCTTCACTCTTCTTAAAAAGGATGCTCACTTAAAAACTAGAAGAGGGAAGAGATGATTTGAAAGATTAAGCTCAACAAAAAATGCTTTGGACTTGAAGGAAGCTCTAGAGTGATTTTCCTTGCTTGAGTAATTTTCCTTCAGCCTTTTGAATCCCTTTTATAGGTTTCTCTTGAAAATATGGCCTTTGTAAATCAATTTGAAAAGTGGTGTTGTCACTTCAAAAACGGTCGCCCGTTTTAATATCGGTCATCCATTTTGTAGAGGAACTAACCGTGAAGCCTTCTTTTCGTATGTTCGGCGGTCGCCCATTATAGTATCGGGCGTCCATTTTATATAAAATAATAGCCATTGTGTTTGACTTTTCTGTACAGTTATCCGTTGATCGTAGTCCGTAGAAGGATTTTATCTATTTAATTAATTTTTGCATCCATAACGGTCGACCGAAAGTGACTCGGCCCTTTGATTTAGAAATGTTCGTGCTCTCTATACTCTGCGATCATCCATGTAGTGAGTTCGATCATCCGATTTTCATATTTTTTATCTTGGTTTCCCAAAATGGTCGGCCGTTAGAGTTTTGGTCGTCCATTTTAGAAATTTTAAACTCTCTGTAATCTGCGGTCATTCATGCAACGACTTTGGTTGTCCGATTTTCACATTTTTTATCTTTGTTGCCCAAAATGGTCGATCGTTAGAGTTTCGATCATCCATTTTAGAAATTCTGAACTCTCTGTAATCTGCGGTCATTCCATCTGTTACTTCGGTCATCCATTATGTACTTCATCTTTCATGTCACACATAGAACGGTCGACCGAAAATAAATCGGTCGCCCCATTGTAAGAAGTCATTTCTCTCTATAATTAACGGTCATTCTAGCTCTGCTTTGATCGTCCATTATAAGTCAAAACGATTGTTCGTTATAATTACGGTCATCCGTTTGTACTCCTAAAAACATTCAACCCCTTTTTCTTCATAAAAAATATTAATCTTGTTTACACTAACACTTCAAGCACAATTATATCATCTTCCTTATTTGTGGAGGCTCTCGCTTTAAACTTTTTTAGTGAGAGAAGCTCTGCTAGGATTTCTTCGTGTGTGTCGGCGGAGTTTCCTCCTGCTCCCTCCGTTCTCCACATCCTTCTTTATCTCTTCCACTGTCTTTCCCCCTTTCTCTCTTCCGTTTTGCTAGCCATCATGGCCTGATCTAGTGGCCTTGTCCGGCGACCAGCTCTCCATGGAGCCCCATCCCTCTGTCGGAGGTGTCTCCGACCCTTTTCCTCCTCTCCCCTCCGTCGCGGCTCCTCCTCAGTCCCTCTCCAGCTCCGGCATACTTCAACTTCCTCCGACCTCTCAGCGGCTTTACCGTCCTTGGAACTCTGTTGCCAAAGGATCTCGCCCCTCTCTACCGATGCGGAACTCTCCTCGGCAGTTTCGGGAGCTCGGTGTTGCTACCTCCGCGGAGGTGGTCATCCCGGCCGAGGACGTCTCACAGCTCTCCTCGCTGCTCAAGTCTTCACTCATCGGTCGTTTCGTTGGCTCTGTGGCTGCCCTCCGGGAGGGCATCCGGCCTCTCTAGGCCCAGAGAAATCTTGTGTTATTTCCCCCCTTGGTAATTCTTTCTTTCTTTTCGCATTTGAATCTGACTCATCTCGCTTGCAAGTCCTCACCGGCGGCCCCTGGGAGTTCGGCGGCCACACGCTCCGGCTGGCTTCCATCTCTCCTTTCTTCCGTCTTGATGCAGCATCCTCCCTCAACTCACCTCTATGGATACAACTTTCGGGACTTCCTCTGGAGCTTCACAACCCCGCCTCGCTGAAGCGGATTGCGGCAGCCTTCGGTAATGTTCTCTGTGTTGATGAGCAGGCGCTCTGCTCTGTTGACTCACCCTGTGTACGGGCATGCATTGAGGTAAATGTCTCCTCTTCCCTTCGTCAAGCTACCTGGATCTCTCTGCCTAATGGCGACAGGTTTCTCCAACAGGTTGTTTATGAGCATCTCCCCACATTTTGTTACCGGTGCGATATCATTGGCCACCGCCTAGAGATCTGTCCCAAGGCACCGATAGGGGATTCGGCGGCGACATTGCTTTTCGGACCGTGGCTTTGTGCGGCGGAACCTTTCCGTCGACAGCCTACGTGTCCGGAGCCGCCTGCCCCGGCCAGCCTTTCCATGGATCTCAATCTCCCAGATGATCCTCCTCTATCGTCGGGTGCTCGCCACTTGGCTTGCAGCGTCTGGCGGGAGGACGATCATCGGATGGACGGGGCTCGCCTAACGGCTAGTAGCACCATTCCGTCCGTTACATGGAGTCCAGTGCCCTCGCCACATGCCACATCAGCAATCCGTGGGGAGGTCTCTGCTCGGCCCTCGGTGGTAGGATTGAATGGTCTGCCCCCTAGGATCTTGCCACCTCAGCGATCTGTGTTGTCTTCACCCTTGTGGATGGCCCGGAGCAGCTTACGTTTTCCATTAACCCGGCTGTGTTTTCTCAGGTTGTGTTAGGCCCTTCCATCGAGGATTGCCATCCTTCGGTGAATCCGGGCCTTACACGTGTCCCCGGCCGCTTCGGTTTAACACTTCCACTAACCACGACGTGCATGCTAGTTCTCCCCCGGATGATCCTGGTTGTACGCGTGTCCAAGGACTCCCCTCTCCTACCCCTCCTCCCCCGGTTACTCCCTCTCCCCTTGTATGCCCTAACCTTACCTATCTTCCTTCGCGTGCTCTCTCCGCCCCCCCCCCCTCTCTCAGACAACATTGCTATGTCTCACCTCCCCTCTGCTTCTCTCCCCCCAGACTATGTTTCCATACTTGATCATTCGGATTTGGTGGTGCGGGTCTCGGCAAGTCTGTCGGCTCCCCCACTCGCTGAGCCGGATGATGATTCTTCTCTTGATGACCTAGAGGGTCCTGATCTTGCCCCTCCCCCCAAATCGGAGCGGAAAAAGTCTAGAGTTCTCAAATCTTCCCTCCCCCACCCCCTCCTTGGCTCTCCGACCTCGGCCGCCTTCGGCCCCGGCCAAGGGTAAAGGTAAGAAAAAGCCGCCAGTTTCTAGTACTAATATATCTTTCGGTTCTCTTGTGCAGGATGGGATGCTTAACTATGGTTACGTATGAAGATCCTCACGTGGAACTGCCGCGGTGCTTTTCGGGCTAAAGTTCGAGATAGACTTAGGAATTTAATTTCTATTTTTGCGTTTGATTTTGTAATTCTTCTTGAAAGCCATGTTGGGTCTGAATTATCCATCATCTCGGGCCCTCCTGGTCCGACACCTTCTACGAGAGCTCTGGCTCCTCAAAAGGTATTATCCTTGCCTCGCGTGGACAGGATACGCAGGTTACTCCTCTCCTCTCCTCCGATTATCTCTTGCATGCGGCTATCTCTCACAACGGCTTTCATTTTCTGCTTTCTTGTGTTTATGCTAGTGTTCTTCCTGCGGATAGGAATCAGCTATTTAATACGCTTAGTTTAATTAATTCGGCTGATTTTCTGTGGGCTCTGATCGGAGATTTTAACTGTATTATTTCTACCGAGGACAAAAGGGGGGGTATTCCGTTCAGAAGTTCTAGGTCTTCAGCACTTTTGCAAAATCTTATTGACTCCCAATGCCTTTTTGACCTTAGGCCCTCTGGCATTCCCTTTATCTGGTGTAATAACTGTGTGGGCTCTGCTCGTATTCTTTGTAGACTTGATAGGATGTTTATTAACCACTTTTGGTTTCATGCTTTTCCTGGTCTCGATTTGTCGACCCTCCCCTGTTGTGCGTCAGACCACGCATCAATCCTCTTTCAGTCTGACCTTAGGCTCCCTCGCTCTAAACTATTCAAATACGAACATTTTTTGTTTCTTTATCAGGATGCTAAGGATATTGTTAGACGTCAAAGGTCTTCTCCCTCGAACTCCCAATCGATTCATAAGACTATGTTGCACATCCGTAAGGACACTATCCGTTGGAACCGTGAGGTTCTTGGGAAGCTTGAGATGCGTGCTCAGGATGCCCTGGATTGCATCTCGCATCTCATGAATCTGAACGTGTCTAGGGGTCTCTCACCCTCCGAGCTCCTCTCCCATAGAGCTACTTACCATCTCCATGCAGCTCTCCTTTGCCAAATCTCCATTAAGTGGTGGAGTAAGTCTCGCACTGCGTGGCTTTGCGATGGCGACAGTAACACGAAGTTCTTCCACCTTCAAACCATTATCTGTCAAAAAAAGAACCTTATTCGTCAGATCCACTCGGATTCTGGCGATGTCATCTCCTCCCCTCTTCTTATAGAAAAACAATTTGTAAATCATTATGTCAATCTCTGGAGTCCCTCTCCAGATCTGTCCATTCCCCCAGGCCTCTGTCCTGTAGTCCCCACTTGTGACCCTGGCTTTTTTCCATCCCATATAAGTCCTATTTCTAGCCATGAAATCCAAAATGTTATTTGGTCATTGTCGTCTGGCCATGCGCCTGGCCCGGGTGGCTTCACTATTGATTTTTATCATAACTACTGAGACATTGTTGGTTCGCGCGTCACCTTGACTATCCAGCAGGCTTTCGCTAACCTTCAACTCCCTATGGAGTGGCGTAAGACCTCCTTGATCTTTATCCATAAAAAGGATTCGCCTCTCGCCATTAGGAATTTTCGCCCTATTTCCCTCTGCCACACCTTGTATCGTGTCTTTGCTAAGATTCTTGCAAACCGCCTTAAACCCACTCTGGATAGCCTTATTTGTAAAGCTCAATCTGTGTTTATCCCTGGTCGTAATATTCAGGACAACATCTTTCTCGCCCAGGAGCTTGCCCATTCCCTCTCGGTTGGCCGGGTTAAACATATGCTAGTGAAGCTCGATATGGAAAAAGCCTTTGATTGGATTTCCTGGGATGCGATTAGCCACATCCTGACCCTGATGAACTTTCCTTCTCAGTTTATTAATTGGATCAATCTCTGTGTTAGGGCTCCTATCTTCTCTTGTGTCATCAACAAGAAGCCCTCACCTTACTTCACACCATATCGTGGCATCCGTCAAGGGGATCCTCTTTCCCCGTATCTTTTCATCATTGTCTCGCAGGTGTTTACCTCTCTACTTCACCACCATATTGACATTGGTCTCATTCGTCCTTTTAAGTTCGGCACTTTCACTCTTAGTCACCTTTTGTTCGCTGACGACCTATTGGTTTGCATCCGGACTAACCAGCCTAATGCTAGGCGGATTAAGGATATCCTCGTTGTCTATGAATTGCTCACCGGACAGCAGGTTAATTCCTCTAAGTCTGCTGTTTATTTCCCCCGTCGCTTCCACCCCCGCCGGCGTCAGGCCCTTGTTCATTCCCTGGGTATCCCAACTGGTACTTTCCCCCTCACTTATTTGGGAGTTCCTATTTCTAATAAGCACATCTCTGTCTGTGATCAAGGCTTTCTCGTCAAACGCTTCTCCACCAGATCATCTGGTTGGCGTCGTAAACTTCACATCTCTGTCTGTGATCAAGGCTTTCTCGTCAAACGCTTCTCCACCAGATCATCTGGTTGGCGTCGTAAACTTCTTAGTCAGGCTGGTCGTACAACTTTAGTTAAATCCTGCCTCTCATCTCTTCCTACTTACTTCCTGAGCTCCATCTACCTCTCGGCGGGCACTATTGCCTCGCTTGAGCATCTTTCCAGAGCCTTCCTTTGGGCCTCTGGATCTGATCGTCGTAGTCTCCACTTACTCAATTGGTCCACGGTGCAGCTTCCTCAGTCTCAGGGAGGTCTTGGAGTTCGGAACTTTCGATTTATCCGGACGTCTCTTCTTGCGCGTCACATTTTCGGTCTTCTCTCTGGCTCTCAATCCCCTGGGCGTGCTTGGTCCATGAGAAGTATGGTCCTTTCTCTCTTTGGAACCTTCCGCCTACTGGTGGCACTGCCCGTGCCTGGCGGCTTGTTCTAGAGTCCCTTCCCCAGCTTCATTTAGGTTTTCTTAAATCCATTGGCAATGGTCAGCATATGTCGGTCCTCTTTGACCCATGGATTTCTCCTATCCCTCTTAGCCACCTACCCACTTAATCTTAACATGGATATATACATTAGCTCCTTAAAGGTCTCTGATCTTATCCAAGGGCGCTCCTGGAATACCCCCCTTTTGTCTCAGATATTTGGCGATTCGATTTGCTCTACGATTTGTGGTATTTTTCTTCCTCGTTCTGCTTGTGATGACACGTGGGTTTGGGCGACTGACTTGCATGGGCTGCCTAATGCTAGCTCGGTCTATAAATTCTTGACCCATCAAGCTTGGCCGACACCTGTGGCTAGACGGCATCCTTGGTCTGCGTCTTGGAATGTCAACGTTCCTCCTAAGATTCACTTCTTTCTTTGGAAGCTACTCCATCGGCGATTACCTACTCTGGACTATATCCTCACTTTCAACCCCAATCTTAACCCTATCTGTCCCATTTGTGGCTTGGCACCTAAATCTATTTCACACCTCTTTTTCTCTTGCTCTCTTGCTCTTCAACTTTGGGACCTCTTTCAACTCAATCTCCACTACTCCTTTTGCTATTTTCCTTCTTGGGGTACGGGCTCTTGGCTTCTCGAGGGTGTGAGTCTTGATCCTTTATCCCGGAAGAGGCTTCTTTCCATCCTTGCCCTCTGTTTTTGGTCTATTTGGAATCTCAGAAACGACATCCATTTTCGCTCCAAATATGCAATCGCCACTGTGCTCTGGGAAAAAGTTCTTGCTACGTTTCATGAATTTTCGACCAGCACCACCCACGCTCGTGAGGCAACTCTTCCCCGGGATCCTCCACGGATCCACTGGGAGCTCCCCGACACGAATTGGGTCTCTCTCAATTCGGATGGCTCGTACTTGCGGGCCAATGGCGCGGGGGATACGGTTTTTTACTCTGCTCTTGCTCTCAGTCTTTTATCTTTGCAAGTGCAGGTGTTGCCCATGTTAATTCTGCCCTTCACTCGGAGGCCTGGGCGCTCCTCTGTGGTGTTCGCGCTTGCGCTTTTAGAGGCTTCTCCCACGTTTATGTTCGGCTGGATTCTGAGGAGTTGTTGCATATGGTTCTGCGGAAACGCCCCTGGCCGTGGCGTCTAATGTCTTTGCTTTCTGACACCATGGACTACCTCGATCAGATTAAACCTTATTATGTTGCTTTTTGTCCCCGAATGTATAACTCTACAGCTGATCATTTAGCGTTTTTTTGCCGCCAAAATAGCGAGCATTTTTGGGTGGATAGTCCTCCTCCTGACCTCCACAATTTTTTGTATCAGGACTCTGAGCCTTTCTTAAATTAATGCTAATATTTTCCAAAAAAAATCTTCCTTATTTGCTATCATCAAAATACTTAGAATATGATCTTTGGACCAACAAATTATTCATAAAATTATTAAATAATAAAATATAAAATTAACAAATTATAAATAATATATATTCTTAAATGTAAAAAAATTATTAGTATTTTTAATTTAAAATGATGATTAATATCTTTTTATTTCATTATTTTTTACCTTTTATGCTTTTATTTATAATATATTTTTCTGAAGTAATAAAAATAATATTATTTTAATAAAAATTCCAATTGAACCGAGTTGAACAGATCGAACCATGACCTAGTTAGTTATCCGGTTCGATGACCAGACTGATTTGTAAAACACCAAAAAAATAGCATTTCATGAACAAAAACTTAACACTATCATAATCTACTACTATGTGATAATTAAATTATAATAATTTGATAATTCGATTAAATAAGTGCTCATTTTGCACCGCAACATATTGTAAATAATAGAAGATAAGTTTATAACATAGGATTTAATGGTGTCCACGCTAATCTTAATAGGATGGACGCACCCACCTACATCGGTTATCGTAGGATGAGGTAACGACGTACATGATCGAAACGTGGTTCACCCATAGAAAATCCATGGCTCGGGAAGGAAAAAAATTAAAAAAAAAAATGGGTTGGTTCACCCGTTGTTGTGAGGAACGACAGCGAGGGCACACGAAGTCGATGGTGAGGACCCAAGGTCGGTGAGGGCCCGAGGTCGGCATTGAGGGTCTGTCTCACTGCGAGATCGATAGTGTGAGCCTGAGATTCACGGTGAGGGCATGAGGTTGCGGTGAGGGCGCGAGGTCGGCATGGAGCAAAGTCAGATTCGAGGCAGCAAGGAGCTTCTACAGCAGTGAAGTGGCGCAAGGAACGACAGTGGGGAGGACATGAGGTCGGTGGTGAGCAGTTCAGATTTGATGTGATGATGAGCTTTTGCAGAGGTGAGGTGGCGGCAAGGAGCAACGACGGCGAGGAACTTCTGCAATGGTGAGCAAGCATTGATGGCGCCGATCAACGGCGAGGAATTCCCTAGGTGACGCTGATCCAATAGTGAGGATAGGGGCTCCGGTGAGACGAGCATCAAGATCGGTCGAGCACAACACATAATTGGCAAAAAAATAATGGGGGAGGGGATTTCTTTTTTATCTGCGCCGACCGGTGGTGAGGAACAAGCTGCAACATCAAGATCTTAGGCGGGCACAAGAAAGAAAATGCAGAAAAAAAAAAAGATGGGTTTGATGGCGTCAGTTTTTTTTATCCTAAACCACGCTTTTTCACAAGGTGAACCACGTTTTCCATCACGTGTGTCCATCCTTCGTCCTCCACCCTATTAAGATAGGATGAACGTTCATTAAATCCTATAATAGGATATATGGCATCGTAGCTTCTCTTATTTCTTTTCTCGGTAGGTTCAGAGGGTAATCGTGTATTTTTCAACTTAACATATGTAATCATTGGTGGCAGCCCTATGTTTAAAATAGGGAGCCCTCTAACGCCACACCTATAGCCCTTTTTGCCGCTCTTGAAATTTGTATTTTGACAACTTTGTCCTTTTACTTATCCCATAACAAAACAATTAGTCACATCAATAAATAATATATATGAAATATCCTTGCACTTGCGTAGGATATTATCTGTTTTAAGCATCGGCCCGCACGATTTTACCTCAACGCGTTCTACCAAGCCAAGGTCATGTTTCCATATATACTGAGTATCTCTCCCATAACTTATGCATGTGAAACTAATACAAGGCATATCTCATGCACCCTTTCCTCCCTTAAGGACTCAACGTCCCCGTTGAGTAATCGCACATCACTATGCACAAAGGCTCACGCGAAATGACTCTGATACCATATGTAACATTTCCAACAAGCGTGTGATATTATTCGCTCTAGCCTCGACCCACACGATTTTATCAAAACGCGTCACCTATCAGAGTAGCACAATGGCTCACTTCTGTACTCAATGCGATATTGTCCGCTTCCGCACTCTGCGTTGGACTCACGATTTCACGTCACACATGGTGAAGGACATATTCCCATATATATACCTAGTGTGGGACTAATTCAATGCGTGCCTCACCTCTCTCCCCTTAGGGGACTCAACGTCTTCGTTGAGTGATCACACTCCACCATGCACAGAGGCTCACATGAAGTGTTTATGATTCCATATGTAACAGTCTTGCACTTGCGTAGGATATTGTCCGTTTTGGGCCTCGGCCTATACAGTTTTACTAAAATGCGTCCTACCAAATCAATATCATGTTCTCATATATACCCAACATTTCTTCCGTGACTTATGCATGTGGGACTAATCCAAGGCATGTCTCATGCCCCCATATTTAACATTCCCAACCAGCGTGACATTGTCCATTTTAGGCCTCGGCCCGCATGATTTTATCAAAATGCGTAACCTAATATCAAAGTAGCGCAACGACTCACCTCTATACTCACTGTGATACTATCCGCTCTGCCCCCACCCTAGGCTCATGATTTTCTAACGTGTCACACCTGGTGAAGGATATGTTCTCATATATACCTACCATATTTTCCGTGACTTATGCATGTAGAACTAATTCAAGGCATGCCTCATGCACCCTTCCTCTTTAAGGGACTCAACGTCCTCGTTGAGTGATCGCACCCCACCATGCACAGAGGTTCACGTAAATTGGCTTTGATACCATATGTAACATTCCTTACCAGTATGTGAACCTCTATGCATGATTGGGTGCGATCACTCCATGAGATCGTTGAATCCCCTAAGGGGGGAAAGGTGCATGAGGTATGCCTTGGATTAATCCCACATGCATAACTCGCGAGAGAGATGCTAGGTATACATGGGAATATGACCTTCGTGTGACGCGTTGGAAAATCATGAGCCCTGCGCAAGGGGCAAAGCGGACAGTATCACGTTGAATACAGAGGTGAGTCGATGTGCTACTCTAATACCTGTGAACCATGTGGGACGAAGCCTAGAGCGGATAATATCACACGTTGGTTGAGAATGTTACAATATAGACCACTTGTGCTAAAGGAGACCAAAATTTAAATAACAAATATGGAAAGAAAGGTTCCCATGTCGCGTCTCAATGTAACTCTCAAACGTATTTTGTTTTTTTTTTACTTTCTAGAAAAAATAAAACTTTAACAAATGAAATTTTACATTGTTGGTTATATATAAAATTTACATGTCAATTTATGATAGATATTTTATAATCTAATGATTTTTAATTAAATATTATATTTCTTTCATTTTCCTAACCTTTTTTCTAGTTACATTTGGTATTTGTATGCTTAGATCCAATGTTATTTGTATCGAACCAAAATTCGGACAAATGTCCATTTCAAATCAATAGTAATAAAATATTGTATCTAATATAATATATCATATACTTATATGAATGATGTCATCATTTAAGCATAAAAGAAAGAAATAACAATTGTAAATCATAAAAAAATAATTTTCAGATTTAATGTTATATTTTCTACTCATTTCATTATTTATTCATATATTTGTTTTTTTTATGTTAGAAGTAACAAATAAATTTCTCCACATTGTGACAAGATTATATATTCTATAAATAAATATATGTTGTATAATTAGTGGTTAACTATTTAATTTGAATTGACTACAAACTCAATTAAATAGTTTATGCATATATTATTATATATAATACTATACTATACTAACTATTTTATAATATCGTTGTACATTAATACCTATGATAAAAAAAGTTTGTACCCTTCATTCATAATTAATTTATCTATTATGATAAATATTATATCTAATGTAGTAAATATATATTTAATTTATATTATAATGTACATTTATTATATAAAAGAATTTGAATAAAATGATAATTTATAAGTTAAAGTTAGAAGTTTAACAAATTCTAAACCAAATGAAATAAAAAATAATAAGTGTAGAAGCATAATCCCACGTTGATAATAGTAGGAAGGTGAGAGTAAAAGAATAAGTATTAATAGAAGAGGAGACTAATCGGCCAAAATGATTGTGATGGTCGATCTTTGAATCTCTTTTAAATTTGATAAAATATTTTTTTATCAAATTATCTTTTAGCAAAAAAATTTAATTTTATTAACTAGTTCAGAAAAAAAAACGGTTTAACCAGGTTTCATCTAGTTTTGGCTGATTTTTTACGGGTCTTGACCGGTCCAATCCGATTTGATTGAGGGTCCAGTTTTTGGCGTTGTGGCCAACCGCATTTCTCGATGATCACACCGGTCGGACCGATTGGTCCCGTCTGGCCCTAACAACCCTGCTTAGATCATGAGCACCAAAATGAAATTTACATTGCAATGTAAAAAATATATTTTCTTAGTGCGACCATGAGCACCAAAAGGAAATTTACAAATATGTAATATATAATATGTGACCCCGAGAGACAATTATGTGTTCAGAGTTATCCAATATGTCGTATATTTTTTTATAAAATAAGTTTTTGAAAATATAAATTATAAATTTGGAATATTTTTCAATAATAATAGATAATAGTACAATATCTAAAATAGCTAGAACATCGATAACTCCATAATGCTAAAAAGTGCAGAATAATAAAAACTAAATAACTCAATGGGACTCAATCTAAAGTTAACACTATGCCATATCCAAACATTGTTTGTCATTGAGCAAAGCCACCCTACACCATCATCCTCTATATACCTCTCACCTGCATGGGACCAGATGTAGGGAAAATTTATGAGTATAAAAATACTCACTACATGGGATCTAATTATGATCAATAAATAATAATCAATAATGCTTAAAGATAGAATCAATAAAATAATATTTGAGCTGATAAAATAATGTGATATGATATGGATCAACATATCAATGTGAATTAGGTTAAAGTTAGAAGATCACTCAATAGCAATGTCGTCAATTTATCAATAGGATCAATGATTCAGGCTAAAGTTGATAGATCAATCAATAACAATAGCAATTATCAATTAACAACGTTCAATGGCATGATCAATAAGGTGATGTTTGGATAACAATTTTGATTCAATAATCAATGGTTCTGTAATTTAAATAGGAGGAGATGAAGAAGGAAAAAGATTTAAAACTAATTAGGAAAAGATAAAGATGGAAACAAAGATTTAAAATCACCTATAGAGAAACAAATCAGTACTTTTAAAGTCCCAATTGGTTTCAATCTCCTCTTCCCTATAAATATGTGATTAAAACGAATTAGACATCCCTTTTCTCCCTGTACGCCGGCCCTAGCATTGCCCCTCAGTTTTGTACGCCTTTTCGTTGCCCTCTCACGTCAAGTTGCTACGAGGGGAAACAGAGGGCGTGGATGACGCACCTGGATAGAAGGGAACGATCGGAATAAAGAAAAAAAGGAAGAGAAAGAAGAGAATGAAGAGGAAGAAGAGGAAGAACACAAAGAAGAAGAGAAAGGATGTGACTTGTGAGGTTTCAACGGAAATTTCATGAAGTATGGAAATAGGGTAAATTCTCCTAGAATCATTATTTTAGACTTGAAGTATGTCCTACTTGATGCCCGATTATAGTAGAATATTGTATGATGATGATTTGTGCTGGTCATCGTCGAAAAACGACGATCGAAATGCGAACTGCGCGTCTGTGCAATTTCTGCATAAGACGAACCCGGCCTGGGCAGGGCCTTCGCCGGACCGAGTTCGTAGGAATCCGACCCGGATCCGCCATTGCCGACGCTTCCGAGCTCTGCAAATAGACGAACCCAGCCCGGGTTGATGATGACCTGGCCTGAGTTCCACCCACGATGAAGCCGGGCGTGATGGTTGCCCCGACTCACCGACGACCCGACCCGGCCCGGGTGTAATCCGAATCTGGCCCGGGTTTAACCCTATTTTTCTGAGAACGATGTCCGATGAATTCAGCCCGGGTTCTACCTGACTCGACCCGGGTTCCGATGCTATTAAAATGCTTTTTATGATCTTTTGACTATTGATTTACGTACTTATTCCTGATTTAAGTCATGATGACGATTATGTTATTTATGCATTTACTAATAATGATGTCCAACATGACCCATGACCTTATGATCTACTTATGATGACTTAATTTAGATCCAATCATATCAATGATGACTCTGATTCATATCCATCAATATTGATCTATTTATGATTATGATTAAGATGTTTATGCACATCTGATTTCTCTCAATGATTCTATCTTGTAACTCTGATTATGTCTTATATAATGATGATGATGATGATTAGGACCCTTGATCATTATGATTCATTTATCATTTCTTATGATGATCAAATCTTGATCACGATCGTTATGTCCTAATAATAATAAATTAAAAGCTGCAAGATAAAAGATGAAAAATGTTAAATGGACAGCTCCTTTTATGATGGACTGGTGATGACCAGGTATGAGTTGACTCCGATCAGTTATGGGCTAACTACAGTCAGTTATGGGCTGCTATGCTAGTTATGATGATGATGATGGACGGGTTGAGGCAGGTCTCTCCGTGGGTTGAAATATACCCCCAATAAGTCAAAGATGAATAATAAGATGATGAAGAAGATGAACACATATGAATAAAGAAATCTTTCTTATGATGCTTGGCTTATGTCTTTCTTATGATGATTCTTTATGATCATTTATTCATATGTTCCTTTACATGCTCCTGTCACTCTATTTATGATCATGATTCATTCTTCTTTTATATGATGATGTTACCTTATGATTCATGCCTAGTATCATGATCGTATGACGATATTTATCTTACTTTCATACTGAGTTGTAAAACTCATAGGGAAGTTCTCCCCTACATGTTCTTAAATGCAGGTCAAGGTCAGAATGATGAAGATGGCCAACGGTGATCGATCGAGCTCGTAGGTGGCTGCACATGGTTATCGAGTTCTTTAGATGATGGATAGCTTTTTCCTTTCTTTTATTTACTTGATGTATTAGCTTTCCTTTGGACTCCTATGAAGTTATTTATCGATCTTCCGCATACTAAGATGTTACTCTCTTTTATTCCTTAATGATGATTAAGTCTTCCGCTTTTATCAATGTCGAGTTGATCAGTCAAAGTCTTCTTTATTGTCAATATGATGTACACGTAAGGATGATCCGTAGCGTCTTCGAAGCGTATTCTGCCACGTGACAGGGTGCGATTTGGAGGCGTTACAGGTTCATTGTCCAATAATAATTCGACAATCAATAGGGCAATAATAATTGTTAATTCAATGCCAAAATCCAAATGATCATGATCAACACAATTTGATTCAGTTCAATTTAGTGTTCGATCTTATCGAATACAATAGGAATCACTCAGTCCATCAAACAAAACTTCATGCCTCTTTCATGTAGGTCAATGGGGGATACCAACCCACGACAAGCCAATAATAAAAATAACAATAGTTCGTGAATGGCGCAGAACCATGGTCAAACACAGGACAGTCTCTAAAGGATGATATCTCAAATATCTAGGTACACAATTTGTCCCATAAAATTCAATTCAATAATAATATGGCACAAGGACATGGAAAGCAATCAAAGAACATGGAAAACCAACAGCTTTCAACTTTTAGCTTGTTTACCCAAGACATCTATCTTTAACAATTTGATTGAAGTCAAACAAGACCCAATCAGAAACTACTCAATCAGTACTATAATCATTAATATCGATTATGATGAGAAATCACCGGCTTGAACACATGCATTTATATTCAACATGCATTTATCTCATATTTTACTATATTCTCATGCTTGAACACATGCTTTATTATTGAAAATACAACTTCTATTATTTCTCCACATCCATCTTCTAAATACCTTATTTATGGGATATTGCTACTTGTGTTGATAGATTTCCATGCATAAATCCCAATCGATAATTCATAGGGGTATTCAAGTGTATGCTCCCACACGCACGCATATGGGGAACCCCAACCCAGACACTTAGACAAATTTCAGGACATAAGTGCAAATTCACTAGACCAGTTGTCCAAAGCAGCAAAAACAAACAAAACGTGCATTTCCACATCAGCATGGTAAATTACATTGCACAAAAGAGAGGAAGCTTTCTCCACACTTTCATGGGCAGATGTGGACAAAGAAAATTGCTGAGACAATGGACAGTTGGCAAACAAAGGAAAAGATAGAAAAGGACCACCAGAAGATTTCTTTTGCTGGGACAAATAGATAGGTGGCGAACTGGAGGCAGTCATGCAGGACCACAAGAGCATGAAGGACCACAACAACAGTCATGCAGGACCATAAAAGCATGAAGGACTACAACAACAACCATGATGGACCATAACAGAGATTATTTGTTGCTGGCTGATTTTGGACAAGTGGCAAACTACGAGACAGGAGGGACCACAGGCATTTCTTTGGCTAGATTAGTTGAAGAAAGAGATGAGAAAGCAACTAAAAAAGCAATGGACAAGTGGCATAATCCCTTGGCTATAAAAAAGCAAGAGGCTGAAGGAGGGGGTTCATAATGTGTAACTAATCAGCCAACTAATGGCTGGGGATATTGATCATGACTTTTGTATTCTGTTCTTATTCTTCTTTGATGCTTTGATGACTAACTGAATGTCGAGCTTCGCTTTCGATTTTAATGATATCAGTTTGATTAATGTTTCATTGTTTCAGATTTGTATTTGGATTTGAGCTCGTGAATCGTCTACACCTTGCACCCCACGACCATAGGAATGTTAAAGGCTCTTCGCGACCGAATGTAAAAAAAATCGAGCTTTGATGACGATTCCTTGCATGATTTTTCCTATTTTTCTCGTAGTTGTAAGTTAGTGGGAGCTTCTGAATCATTGCTTCCTTACACCCCGGACCATAGGGATGTTAGAGGCTCTATGCAACCGAACATAGAGAAATCAAGCTTTGGAATGATTCCTAGCCCAGGTTTTTTGCGCAGAATTAGCAATGGCGGTTCTTTGTAGTTTGGTTTATATGTCGTTCACTTTTTTATCCGCGACTTGAAAGGGTTACACATATTTTGAGTTTCGGGCAATAAATGACTGCATTAAGTTGAGGATTCGAATCATCTCAGATGGATTCAAAAAGTGTTTGTGTATTTCTTCTTCGCCATTGCTATTTTTTATTTCTTTTGATTCTGGAAAGTTAAACCCGAGAGGGGACATTCTTCCATCCTCATTCGTAATTAGTGACCCGAGTAGGGTAGATTACAAATGAGTTACTTCCAGTAATCCTAAATCGTATTTTCTGAATCGATCTTTTCCTCCCCTTTAAATCGTCTAAATAGTCTCGGTGATACACTAATTTCTTGCATTCTGCTCGGGAGGGTTGTCCATATTCCACTAAGGTGAGCATGAGCCGACTGCAACCATCTCGCCTTAAGTGTATTTCTATTGAATGCTCGATACTCAGTGGACACGAGATCATGACTCAAATCCGAAAAGAAAGAAATCTCGATTTATAAACCGGGAGTATTGTACGCGAGAGCGACGATTGCGCTAGTTCTATAAACCCCTTCACGTGTGTAAACTGGATTTACTGTGATCACGAGAGTGTTGTGGACAAGTCGAGTGATCCTTATTGTGTTTTTATCCTAATACAATTGAAGTGGCATTAAGTCATTATTATTCTAAACGAATTTCAGAGGACGTAAGTTACAAGTGAAAACATTCCCCAGTCCTAGTGTTTAGCTACACTCTTCTCTGCCTACTTTGGATTAAAAATTCATAAAAATTATTGTCTTATTTATTATGATTTCTAGTTTATAGAATTTCACTTAATTATTTTGAAAAACACCTATAGACTTATGCTTTTCCTTCAAACAGTTTAATTAAATGTGAACATTTCAACTTTGTCTCTGTGGATCGACCCTCAAGCACTACAATGATATGTCGTATACTTTCGATTCTCGTCATAATAGTGTAGAGGATTTATAAATTTAAAATTTCGTTCGACATTCTTTTGTGTTTAATGATATACACACTTTATGCGAGTCAAAGTTTTTGGTGCCGTTGCCGGGGACTAAGTTTTGAATTGTCACATTTGATTTTCTTATCTAGCTAAGTCTTATTTATAGTCATTGTCTATATTTCATGTGAATATCCTGCTTTCTTGTAGTTTAGCTGAATTTGTGTCCTACTTAAAGTAGATATTAGCTTTCTACATTTTTTTTATTTACTTGTTTATAGAAATTTTCACTTAGATCCTGTAGTTATCATCTTCAATATTTTATTCATGCATTTCTGATCAGCATATTTCCAAGTTCATATTCTGCATTTATGCTACAAAGTGTCACTATGTTTATATAGTATAGAAATCTTGTTGAACATATCTGGTTGAACATGCAAACAGTTTTCATGTTTCAAATTTCTCATCACTGAAATTGTTGAACATTTATATTATGAAATCTCTCATTGTTGAACATTTATATTTTGAATTTGTTGATTTCTAAAATTGTTGAACATTTGTACCTTGAAATTGTTGACATTGATTCTTATACACATTTCTGAACTTGACAGTTTCTTATTTCCTGAACACTGTTTGTCACGAACCTGATTTAAACAATCAGAGCTTGTGACTTATTACGGATGATCAAATATTTCCTTGTTTTTTTAAAAAAAAGAATTGTAAATAACTCCTCTAGATAATACAGGAGAGTGATAACATACATAATTAAACCATGCAGTTTATATTGATCATTCAGAGCATGTAACAACCCTAAGGTTTACACCACCACAAAGTCATAAAAGATTTACATTTTACAAGATACAAAATTACTTTTTATACATAGCACATATCAAACTCTCTCCATATCCCAACAGAGGAATATGAGAGCTACAAGCCTTCTATCTAACACGCGCGGTGGGGCACATGACTTTTCAATACCTTAGCAGCAAAAAGGATCCACACCTTGATAAGGCTGTCTCTCGCGCTCCTAAAGTTCTACTGATTTGAAAAAGTGTACAACAACACTGTGAGCAAATAATAGCTTAGTAAGCTGATAACTCATAAGCTATGTGTTACCATCTAATAAATTCGGAGAAACATAAAAATACATGCATTAATCATAATATCAAAGTCAATATCTTCACACATATAATAAATGCATGTATAACATTCCAATCAAAATCATTACATTCTATTTACATCCATTGTCACTTAAACATATCAAACATGAGTATGCAATGCAACACTCTCATATGTATGCACAAATCACCAAATGACCAGTGGTCGATAGGTGGACTCTAGAGGTGGCTCCCATCGGGATCAATGATGTAGCACTTAGCTCTATTCTATCTCATCCCTTTCGGGGAACAAATCATATAACGATAGGTGGACTCTAGAGGTGGCCCGTATGGATTCTAGAGGTGGTCCTCATCGTGACTACTCACAATGTGGCACTTAGCTCCACATGTCACTTAGCTCCAGCCTATCTCATCCCATTATTGGAGAAGAAAATGATGGATTGGACTCTAGAGGTGGCTCCCATCGTTATCAGTGATGTAACACTTAGCTCCAATCATCATATATGCAAATGCAAACATATTTCGATGCATGATTCATCACATAACAAACATCTCTTGAATATCAAAAGATGAATTATATCAAATACCATTTCAAAAGGAACAAGATTGCACTCATCGTGATCCATTCAGATCATATCACATATATTTTTCAAATGTGCAATCATATAATCCTTCAGATATACATTTTATAATTGCATTTCTCAAAATCAATTCATAGCATTTCAAAACATATTCAATACATATAATAATAGATGTCACACCGAATTTAAAAGAAGTGAATACATAGATTAGAAGAAACCAGCTTACCTATAAAGGCTAATAAAATATTTTTCTTTCCTTGTTCACTACTTTACTCTTCTACTCCTATAATAATAATAGTAAGAAACACATTACTACTATGATCCAAACATAATCCTATCACACATGAAACATAATTAATTGCATAGGTATATGAATCTTAAGTAATTACTCTTATAACTTAAGTAACTATTTAACATAAGGATTGACCTAATATTATGACAGATTGCACACATAACAAAAAAAAATTCATATCTTCTGATATACATAATCAAATAACATCATTCGAATTTTCTTTAGTTTCATTACAGAGACATTAATTTGTAAAAGTTTCATTTCCTATTTCATTATGGTTTGCTCTCGTGAAAATCAACATTCAGCCTAACTTTTATGTTGTTTCTATGTCCTGACAGATTGAGTAACCTTATTTTTATGATTTATATAAAATAATAAACATTACCTATTCCAGTACTTTTAATTTTCCCAAATAGTAGACATCCTAGGGTGAAAGTCATAAAATTACTTAAATTTATATCTATATGTACTGAGCACAATAAAATTAACCTATACTAGCATAATCTGCCCTAAGCTCCATTCTGACAGACTGAGTAAGGCTCGGTAAACTATTTATAACTTTCGCTACACATATAATTTTTTAGTGATTTCAATTTTCAATGAAACCTAACATCAGTGTCTATAACACACTAAATTATCAAATAATTCCACGACATATTGAATTTAATACATAATTTACAATTTCGGGTAGCAATTTCAGCGGACAGAGTGATAGTACCTTAAAGATAAGACCATAACTTTATCTACAGAAATCATATTAACTTTATCCCAAAGCTCAAAGAAAATAGACTCATAGGGGATCAATCAAAATAAATTTCATAATTTTTTAATCACTCGAAGGTATGGAATTATGTATCTAAAGATTCGGGAACCAATTGAACATGAGTTTTGCCCCATGTTCAAGTAAAGTCCAAAAATGAATAGATGAGAAAGGTTCAGAGTCACCCTATTTAGGAATTATTCAGTTAAAATCCAAATAAAATGAAGTAAGAAATTACCAAAACCTAAAATCCTAGCTTCAACTTCTCCTCTTCCAATTCTTTCAACAAGTATGGATTTGTGTCATTTTCTTAAGTGCTCGGCCAAGGGTGGTGGTGAATAGGGCAGAGGAAGACAGTAAAAGGTGAAAGGATAAGTATTAGGAGGAAGGAAGAAACCGACTTCAAATAAAATATTTAGTAAATGGCTTTTGCATTTCTCCATTTATTTATTCATTTACTTAAGACATTACATGTAAATAAGAAACTACCTCCCATTTGGATTTAAATAAAATATTTAGAAAAATAAATAACCAAGGAATCGAAATCTAAATTTTTGTCCAAAGAACAAAAATTGTGATTTCACAGATTTTTTAATTTTGTGTCTACGATATACCTAACTCACACACCTCCTAAAAATTATTAAAAATAACTTTTAGAATTATTTCATATATAAGAACAATTATCGGGACTTTAATATTCTAAATTTTCAGTTTTCCGAAAATTATATTTTCATGCCTTAAGTAAATTTTCATCACTTTCGCACTTTAATTGATATTGAAGTGTAAGTCTTAACATCACATTCATAGAAATTATCAATAAGATAATATAGCATCACATTCATACAACTAATCATGCATGGTTAACTTAGGGATATTACACTGTTGAACATATCAGTTTTCTGATCCTTGAATGTTATCATTAGATTTATGATTTTCAATTTTAGACCTCTCATTTCTGATTTTTTATCATAGATTTTATATTTCTGCACTGACTTCTATGATCCTAATATCATATTGTACAGAAACATTGCTGAAATTGTTGAACATACTAGTCTCTTAACCTTGGAATGTCACTTTGGATTTCTAATTTCCAAATTCAGGATTCAAATTTCTGATTTTTGATCTTATGGTTCAAAATTTTTGCACTTGTTCAAATAACCCTGAGCTTCTTTGTTGCTATCATTCCAAATTCAGAAATTTCACTAAGCATGCCTACTTTTGATCTTTGAATGTTTAGATCAGATCAGGTTTCAGATATCATATTGCAAAATTTGATCCTAAGCTCTTGTTCTACTGAAACATATCTGAATATGTTCTCTTTGATCCCTGAATGCTCATATCAAATTTGACATTCCAGAATTCAAATTTTCATATTTCAAATTCTAGATTTCAAATTTTGACATTTTAGATTTCATATTTCAATTTTTTTTAATTTATGCACCTACTCTATCAACTTTCTTTTGAGTTTCAATTGCACATAAAACATTTCATATTTTGGAGATGGATTGGAATTTTCAAAGCTGATCACTAGATGAGCAAAATTCTTATCATTCAAGTGGAGAATCAAAATCTAATAATTGGGACAGCTTTGCTTCTAGAGTTGAAGAAATAGTAGGAAATGCAATTGCAAAGTTCAATCTGAAATCTCCTACAACTTCTCAGGCTTATTGCAACCAATTACAGTTCTACAATCATGATGTGTCATATGGGAAGCTTCACATGGATAATCCTAGCTGTCAATGAAAAAATCAATTTTCTAGTCCATATGCCAAAGAACTAAATTCATAAAATTATCATGACAATCTCTTTTGGGTTGGACAACACTATCACCCTGTAGTTTATGATCAAGATCAAGATGCACGCTTCCAACTGTACACTCAAATGGAATCATTCCTTTCAACTGAATCAACAGATATCATTCCACCTAACTTTCAACAGCCAACAACACCTATGAAAGAATTTCAGCTGAAGATTATGATGTAAAACATGGTGGGCAAGCAAAAGAAGCAAAGTGAAATTATGAAGTAGCTGTCTACAAAGGCGGAGGAAATTGAAACACAATCAATGTTATTGGATGTTCAATTTCAGCAAGCTACAACACAATCAGTGGAGCTTCCAAATCTCATAACTCCACCTGAAGAGAATTCAAACATGGAGTTGATGGTGGAGGAGATAATTAAGCAACAGGAATGGCGGAATGAAGCAATGAAGCAATGAAGGAATTGTTTGATAAAGTTGAAGGCTTAGCGGCTGATAGCATAATCTTGGAGAAGCAAATATTTCAACAATCACTTGACACTTTTTTTTTTGAACCACTTGAAGCTAGGCCTGAGGTGCAAACTCAAGTCATTCCACCTGAAAGTTAAAAATAAACTGAAGAACAAGAGCTATATGTAGCTAAACATTTTGTTGCATTGGAATTCATAATGAAGAAGCTGAAGAGTTCAAAATTGATCATCAAGAGGAGAAGACTAAAAGAAGTCTGCAAATCAACACATAAAGTCAATGCTAATGGAAAACCATGAAGCTGAAAGTGAAAGACAAATGGAAGGACATGAATCCCCTACCGCTGAACACCTTGCTGAATTTCAGAATGAAGATGCCGAAAAGATCAACTTTGATGATCGAGTCAAGAAGATTGAAAAGAAAGTTGTAACTCAATACATAGAAACAATTCAAAAGGAAAAGTGTGCAGCTGAATATGAGGGGAGAAATCAGACATGCCCAGCAGCCCAGAACAACTCTACATATGCATCCAACTATCCAGAAGATGAACACACTTTCTACAAAAGCCAAAACAAGGCTCCACCAACTAAGGGGTGCCAGCCCATCAATGTTCTAGATAAAGGATGGACAAAAGAAATGCAGAAACCTGAAGTTGAAAGAAGCAATTCTATCACTAAAGACAAGATGCAGGATCAAGTACCAATAGCAACCACACTCCTAGACAGGCCAATCAAGAAGTGGTTCCTAAAACAAGATAGAGATCCTGGAGAACCTGAATTCTCAAATTCATAAGAAGAATTTTTGAAGTTAGAAAACTCATTTCAGGCTGATAATTCATAGCAAAGTATAGCAGCCAGATTTTGTCAAAAACATAACACCTTGAAGGAAGAGAGTCAAGCCGAAGCTAAAACTCAACTACTCAAGACAAGGCTCAAAGTATTTTTAAAAAGCTGAATTTTGTCTGGTCCAATCTATTTAGAGTGAAACATGGACCAAGAACTTTTGTTTTCGATAGAGGAAAGATATCCAAATCTGCTGGATATCAACTGAAGACCCAACAAGTTGAAGATATGAGTTTGAATCACTGAGTCTAGTCTAAAACTATAAATAATGGCGCTTGTTGGGAGGCAACCCAACATAATATTTATTTTATTTTTCTCTATTTTGCAGGAATTAAGCAGTCCCAACAATTAATTGGGAGTCCACCACCTCTGCTGAAACCACAATTACTGAACCTGCTCCAACTATAGAGATGCCACTAATTTTCCACTCTCCTCCTTGTCAATTTTAATGGCTATTACTTATTATGAAACATGACAATGATCAAGTATTTTTCTATCTAGGAAAGGAGAGTAATTCGCTGATCTCAATTTCAAGGAGTGCTGAGACCATGAAAAAACAACTGAAGAAACAAACATCTGCCCTACGTACTCGCCTTCCCCTTCCCTCACCTAATAATTCAAACTCTCCCAGCTTAACCAACACTGAGGACAATGTTGAGCTTAAGTTTGGAGGAGCCCAAGGGCATGTTTCTTTGAACCTAACTGCCATGATTTTTCATAGTACATACCATTGTGATTTGATTATTTTTTTCTGATCTTTTTGAAATTCTGAAATTTACCATTGTTGCCAAAGTTTTGAAATCTGCCATTGTTACTAAAGTTTTGAAACTTCTTCAGATTTTTTCTAAAAATCTATTTATGGTACCTTTCAAAATTCCACTTAGACTTTTGCATATAATCAATCGCATATTAGGAAATATTATGCATGACATTATTGATATTTTAGCTTTCATGGCTAATATGTCTTGAACATTCCTGAAGTAAAACATAATCATATAACTGACCCTGACCTAAAATCAAAGCATAACATGTTGGCTGACCCTCCACATAATCTCATCTAAGATCTTGCACTTGCACCTATTTGTATGATACTAAACTATGATCAGCTATAGTATAATAAGAGTAGATTGTATAGTTGTAAGTCCTCATTACTGCACTTTCTCTTCTTTTGTATATTGAGAAATATTTTTTCTCTTTAGTTAATAAAAGTCCCAAGTGCCTCACACGAGTATTCGAGGAAGAAAATGTGGAGAAAACTGTGGGCAACTTTTCTATCTTGAATAACTACTCTTGAGAAAGATAAGAGTATGCTATGCATGGCACCACTAGCACCCAAGCCGAGTATTCTGGGAAGAAAGACAAGGAAAATGCTAAGTGGAAACTCTCTTTTTGTTTTTAGTTTCTCAATATACAATTGAAGAGAAGATCTCAAGAAAAAATAAAAAAAAGAAGAAATAAATGAGCAAATGAAAAAGAAAGTTTGTTTAATAAAGTGTCCCTACACGTGCAAATCATCTTGTGTTACTACAAATTATGTGAATGTGAACGTTCTTAAGGGAGGTTATGTGGATGTTTAACTTGTAGGATGGTCTCATTTGATACTCATGGAGCACATGCTTTAGTGACTACTAAGTCAGTGGTTAAAGAGCCTTAAATGTATAAATGATGTTTAGATTGGTCAAGTGTGAGGGCTAGGGAGATGTAGTGTTACACATAATGTGGTCATAAAAATCTGAAAACTTTCTACCCTAAGTTCCTAATTTTGCTTGAGGACAAGCAAAGCTTTAAGTTTGGGGGAGTTGATGTGGAGAAATTATCTATACTTTTCATCTATATTCAACATGCATTTATCTCATGTTTTACTACATTCTCATGCTTGAACACATGCTTTATTATTGAAAATACAACTTCTATAAGTCTCCACATCCATCTTCTAAATACCGTATTTGAGATATTATTACTTGTGTTGATAGCTTTCCATGCAGAAATCCCAATCGATAATTCATAGGGGTATTCAAGTGTATGCCTCCACACGCACGCATATGGGGAACACAGGTGTATTCTCCCAACCCAGACACTTAGATAAACTTCAGGACAGATGATACAAATTCACCAGTCCAACTGTCCAAAGTAGTAAACAACAAACAAAACGTGCATTTTCACATACGCATGGTATATTCCATTGCACAAAAAGAGGAAGTTTCCTCCACACATTCATGTGCAGATGTGGACCAAGAAAATTGATGGAAGAACTGAAAGGTGGCAAACAAAGGAAAAGATAGAAAAGAAGGACGACCAGAAAATTCTTTTTTGTTGGGATAAATAGATAGGTGGCAAGCTGGAGGTAGCCATGCAGGACCATAACAACAGCCATGCAGACAACAAAAACATGAAGGACCATAGCAACAACCATGAAGGACCACAGCAGAGATTCTTTGTTGCTAGTAAATTCTGGACAAGTGGCAAATTAGGAGACAAGAGGGATTACAGGCATTTCTTTGGCTGGGAAAGTTAAAGAAAGAGATGAGAACGCAGATGGAAAAGCAATGGATATGTGGCATAATCCCTTGGGATATAAAAGAGCAAGAAGGCTTAAGAAAGAGGGGGTTCGAATTTGGTCTGAATTTTTGTTGAGTTTATGATCCTTACTGAAGGAGGTTGGAGAGGAGGCTGCACCAGCAGCCTCCCTTCTCCCTTCTCTCTTGTATTTTCCTTTCTTCTATTTCTTCTTTTCTATTTTTTGTAATGTGTAACTAACCAGCCAACTAGTTGCTGGGGGATGTCGATGATGACTATTATTCTTCTTGATGCTTTGATGAATAACTGAATGTCGAGCTTCACGTTCGATTTTAATGATATCAGTTTGATCCATGCTTCATTGTATAACTCTTTACTTTTCGGATATGTATTTGGATTTAAGCTCGTGAATCATCTTCACCTTGCACCCCTTACCATAGGGATGTCAAAGTCTCTATGCGACCGAACGTGGAAAATTTGAGCTTTGGTAAAGATGATTCCCTACGTGGTTTTTTCTATTTTCCTTGCAGTTGTAATCTAGGGGGTGCTTCTGAAACATTGCTGCTTGCACCCTCGACTGTAGGGACATTAGAGGCTCTATGCGACTGAACATAGATAAATCAAGTTTCGGCATGCAATGAATCACAGTCCGGGTTTTTTCACAGAATTAGCAATGGTGGTTCTTCGTAGTTTGGTCTAGACGTCATTCACTTTTTTATCTGTGACCTGAAAGGGTTGCGCATATTTCTAGTTAATGGAAATAAACGGTTGCATTGAGT